>JAXCHO010000164.1:33240000-34600416 GCA_036630365.1 Acanthiza pusilla | reverse complement strand
ATAAGTTGTAAACAGAATTCTAGAATAGCTTCAAAGGGAACTTTTACACCTGGTCAAAGTATTTAGCAGTAGTCCCATCTTGAAATAGTGATTGTTTTCTCTGACCTGAAGGTAGAATACTCTACCAAAACTTAACTATCTCATTCTTTTTTTCTTCAGCTGTGTTTCTTAAGTAGCTAAGTATAAAACTGGAAACTAGAAACAACAGTAAGAGAAGGTTGAACCTTGCCTAACTCATTAATTGAACCGAAATTTCTGTAAAAGGGAGCAATTTTCCTCTGCCTGAATTCAGTGGAAAACCACAGTGCATATGAAAAACTTAGTCACTAGTTTGGTTTAGCCATTAAAAAACTTCATCAAATAGTTCCATGGTTAATTCTTATGACACTCTACTCCCAATGGAGAAATGAAGTGATACTCTGTTCAAGGCTGAATATTTAATTTAGCTTGTGACTTATTAACATCATTATGCCCATTTAAGAGTGGGCTTGAGGGCTCTCACATGAAGTGACTGACAGTGGGAGTAATTTCGCTGCTACTTGGCCATAAAAGAAAAGAAAAAAAAAGATAGAAGCTGATGTTAGTGGGATATTTGTCTACATTTGCTTTAGTGAGCAGATCAGTTCATGATGAGTTTCTGACTTAAAGAGCATCCATTTCATCATATCATCCTTCTTTCCCTCCCCACCTCCACCCAGATGAATCTTAGCTGTGTTCCATGGACTGAATGCCCATTTGCAAACAGACTGCATCAGCCTGACAATACAAACACATCTTCTAGCTTAAATTAATATAAAAAAAGATCCAATTCATGCACTCCAAGACCACTCTAATACTTTAATATTTTTCCAGTTTTATCTTCAAAATAGAAACCACAGTAGAAATAACTGGAAAAATAGTCTTCATGGGCATCATGGAAGTTATTTAAAATTAAGTTTCCATCTATCACTAAGCCTGGTAATGGCTACAGCTGCTCTGTATCAATTTTAAAATGATGACAATTTTTAAGACTGAGGGGCTGAAAAACATTAATTCTTTCAGTCTTTGCATGGTAGCATCTTAACAAATCAGATTAAATCAAACTCTTGAAATTAAGCCAGTTCAATTTAAAATATATAGAATTATATAGGATATATATAATTATTCTGATGAAGGCTATATTAAAGTAGCATGCAAACAATTCTATAATAATTTTCCTATAAATAGCAGTTGGTTAATGCATTAATTATTTAATAATGCAATACGGGCCATCAAGAATTTATTTCTAGCTTCTGTAGAAAAAAATGCTTGTCATTTTGTCACAGTGTTGTTTGCCTCCTGCCTGTACATATTGATGAAAGGACCAAAATAAATATTGAGACTCCAAGTTTCTTTCAAACTGTTAATCAGAGGGTTAAAAAATATTCTTAAATAAGAATAAAGAAGAGTGATTGTTTCTTACAGTTCTGGCCTTGAGTGGGAAATGGATTGAATTATCAAAGTGGAAATAAGAAATCGGAACAAATGTAATTTGCCTGTCTTACCACTCAAGTCCTGTTGCAAAATCACTTCAGCTGCCTTGAGGCAAGAGAGAAGATACAAGCAATTAACTGTTCCTGCAATTCAAGGGAAGACAGAATCTCCTGTTGTTAACTAAAACTGGAGAAGCAATTTCTTCTAAATTTACAGTTCTAAGTAACTAGTTTAAATGTGTAAACAAGGATGAATATTACTCTTGTGATATATACTTGGTAGTATTTATTAAAGTGTTTAATAAAGTATTGAATAAAGCCAAATCAGATCTCTAGATTTAAGTGTATTAGACTTTGTTGAAGAAAATCAAATCAGAAATTTTCAAGTCAAAATAGCAAGTGCATAAACCTAATGACATTATGAAAGATAATCTTCCACTGTTATTTTATGTTGCTATTTCAGTTGGACACTATGCTCCAATTCCAAGGTGAAGTTTTATTTAGAACATAAAAGGAGGAACAAATGGAGTCCAAATAGCAAAACATACCTGCATCAACCAACAGAGTGCATGTGCTTACCATTGTCAGGTCTTCTTTCCTTTGAGCCCTAAGTGAAAATATGGAATTTGTAATTGTATGTTGAATTTAATTAACGACAATGACTTCTTTAAAATGTGTATGAAGCCAGTTGGACGCAATGAGGGAAAGAAAAAAAAAGAAACAACAAAAAAGAAACTCTTGTTGCTCTGAAGCTTCCTTCTCTTTCACAAAATGGCAGCCTTCTTTCCTTTCAAACAAACATGTCAGGCCTTCTTAACTCCAAGCAGGATATTTCATCTTAACTCTGACATCTAACAATGGAGTCTCTGCTGATCTCCAAGGTATAAAGGAGACTTCCCAGGCTTCTGAACTTTACATCATGAGCATGATAACAAAATTAGACTGTTTTGGTTTTTTGTCTTTTAAAGGGAATAATTTATTGATCTCAAGGTCAATTAAAATCAATATTTTCTTATTGCCTTTTTTAATTTATGATTTTTGAATCCAAATTCTGTGTTTTAAAAGTAAGCAAATTATACTGAGTTGCTGCATACTTATCTGTAGTGCAAAATCTTACTTTATGACAGAATTGGACAGGTACTGGAGTGGAGAATGATACAGTTCAACTGCAGCTTCAAATCCCTGATGTACTTGGTCCAAGGTGCTGGCTCTCTACTGAACACCATCATAAATCATCACTGACATCATACAACAAATGGTGCCTTATGAAATATACTTCAGTTCATCTAAGCACTTTCACAGCATCATGCAAATTCAAACATTCACTTCAGTGTGAATGTAAGAAAAAATTCTGAAAGAACAAGGTGAGACTATCACCTGTTCTGAGAAGAAATAAAGTGTGGAAGGTTGCGGGGGGGTAGCAGGGGGCAAGAGGAATTTTTTCCCATTCTGTTGCTAAGCAACTAATGACCGGTCTTTAAGGGCCATCTACGCTCACAAAGGAGACAAAGCCTCTGGCTGCCAGGTAGGGGAACTAGAGATTGGAGATTTGATAACAGCACACTCCCTCGTCCGGAGTTCTTGGAGGAGAGAGCACGGGGAAAAGGTGGCTCTGCTTTTTTAGCTGCAACTGCAGAAAAGGCCCGGTCTTGCACTGGTTTTTCTCTCTACCTGTTGGGTGAGTTCTCACTTGGGACGGGGGAGGACGGGATCCCGGCCCCTTCTACCCTCCGGGAGGGCACGTTTCCCAGCTGCACTGCAACAGAACGAGACCGCCTGCCTGCTGCCGCCCTCCGCCTTGCCTGCCACAGCTGCAGAGCTCCTGCTGCCTCCTCTGCTGGCTGGCTCAGGTGAGCCCACCTGGCCATTCCATCTCCTTGCTGCGCCTTGTACATCTGCGCGTCACCCTGGTCCAGCCCGTCAGCCATTACGTGCGTGACACAGACCTGACCCCGTGCCACAGCGCCATCTGCAGCTTCCCGGGAGTCATCGCACCTGCCCTGCTGGTCTAGGAGCCCAACAGCGCCCCTGTTGGCCGTGACCGTGACTGCACCAAACGGGAAAGTGCCTGACAGCCCAGGGACATTTGCCACTGAGTTTTTTTGTGTTTGTTATTGTTTTTTCTTATCTTGTTTACTGTTTTTATTACTGATTGTTTACCTCATTCTAGATACTAGTAAAAACTCTTATTCCTTTTCCCATACCTTTGCCTGAGAGCCCTTGATTCCAAAGTTACAATAATTCGGAGGGAAGGGGGTTCACCTTTTCTGCTCTAAGGAAGGTTAGCAGACACCTGTCTATCAAACGAAGACATAAAGCAAAGTATTTTAAGAAGTTTTCTTACTGTATTTATTATAGTATTATGTATAGCTATATTTATTTAATATATATATAATGATTTTTTTTATATATTAAGTCATTGTTACTTTATCAATGCATCAACAAAATATGCTGACCTTCTATACAGTCCTGGATTTAATTTATAAAACAAAAAGAAATTATTAGAGATCAATTTAATGGAATTATATTTTTATTTTGTGTGTGACATAAATGGCATAAAACAATAGAAGACACATAATTTTTTATTTGCCTTTATCCAGATGCAAAGTAATCATCTTCCTTAAAATAACATAGGCAGTAATCCTGAAATATTTCTTTGCACTAAGATCAAATGTTTTTAAATCCACATGTTTCTGCCAAACCTGAATAAGTTATTTTTAATTATTTTTCCTCTGGCAATTCTTTATATATTCTGCATTCTGCATTCTTGTACTGTTGCTACTTTCATTTCCTGCTTGTCTCGTTTTTTGCACTCCCCTTTGTGCTGCCTATTGAAATGATCCAAGTTTTAATAATCAGTTTTGATACTGAAATTTTATCTTTGGGATTTCAAGCTTAGGTACCACTGAGATTAATGGGATAAAGCTGAGCTTTTGGTTAAGACTGCCAGTTATGAACTATTTGCATAAACAAGTGCCCTATGAACAAGACTGTTAAAAAGTAAGATATTCAGAGCAAATTGCACAGATTCTGTGATCAATATAAATATACATATGGATTATATTTTTGTCACTTGCCTTAGGATTCACCTAATGATTTAAATCGTCCGATGTCTAGTGCAATTATGAACTAATAAACACTTGTAGGAAAACAAAAATCTCAACGAATGACTCATGCTTTCTCAGCAACACTGTTATCCCTATGTGTTAAAACCACCAACCATTATAACCTGACAAACTAGCACACATATTTTATATTCCCTTTAATGCCCTTACTTTTTCACAGTTTTTATCCAGAAATCAATTTCAGACGAAAATTTTCAAGTAAATAATTCAATTTGTCTTTCTATGAGAAAACTTTGTGATGTTGCTTAGAAGCCAGCTGGTTTTCTATTCTCAAATGCTAAGATACACTAGAGTTCTTGCCCTAAAGATTAAATGTTACTTCAGACATCTTTTTTTTGAAGTATTCTTTATAATATTCTAATATCCAGTCTATACTCTTCTGTCTGTAGGACTATGCATTTGTAATTTCTTTAAAAAGTCTATAGTATTAAATATTTTTGGTCTGATTTTTGCATAATTATATGCTGAGTTATGACCAGTGATGCTAGGCACTGCTTTCTAGTAAAATTGGACCTTGCGTGACAAGCTCCATTTTCACAAAATACATTTTCCCAAGGTAACCAGTAAACTTCCATCTAAATTTTAGGTTAGACCTTGGGGGAACAAAGTAGAACAGGCATACTTTTCATTGAAGTAAAAGTTTTTTGCTGTATATACATTTAAGTTCGTCATCATTTAACATTCTCAGAAAGAACTGACTCAATTTTAGGCACATTTCTCTTACTGACACTAATGGGAATTGTACAACTAGTAAAGTTTACAACCCATCAAATATCCAGAGGAAAACATAAAACACTTCTGCTTCCTACTGCTGTACCCCAGTTCAGTAAAATTTGCTGAACTTTTGCTATGCTGATGTCAGTGAGAGATTTGCCACTAGTGTTGGAAGGGATGAATTTTAATCATCGTATCAATTACCTTTATGGAAGCATTGACTGTGTTTTTGGTGAATTGTTTAGTTCCTTAAAAAGGAACAAATTGACCCTGCAGGCTTTTGGGCCAGGTGGACCACGAGCCAGCCCAGCTGTAAGGAGGCAAACTCAGCCTTGATTCTTTGGCAAGAAAGGGCTCAGCTTGGACACACGTGCAGTACTATCTGAAGGTGCGGTGGGTCCCCAGCATGGCAGGGGCACAAACAGAGGTGTCCAGGGCCAGACTGTACTGAGGGGGCCATTGCTTCCACAGTGCTGCCTTGTGGCTTCCAGTGATGGCCATCAAGAGGGAGTGGCTGTGCATCCCCTGTTAGAGAACATGTCTCCTTTTAATTGCAATTCCATTGTGGAGTGGTTACACCCCACAAATTGGCACAACCTTGTTTTCATTGCAAATACTGGGCAGTGCATGCTGATCAAAATAAGAAGTTCTACATTTTTAAAGGGGTTGTTTTCATTTGCTTTATCAGTATATCTGTCATGCTCTTTCCTGCATCTCACTGAAAGGTATTTGTTTTCAGCTGGGCAATAAGAGCCGTGTGTTCTCAAGCATGCCCGAGATTTTGTTGGTCAGTACTAGCAGTAATATACCACTAAGTTGACAGAATGGAACAGTTATTTTCCCATCTTGGCTTTACATGAAGCCAGCCAAGTAGAGAAGTGCTGAACGGGGAGAGTGACTGTTATGTTTTATTCACCAGAAGGACATAACCTGGTTTTATTGGCATAGCCATACTATATTGAAGGTAAAAAAATAATTTCTTATGAAATAATTTTGAAGTAAATTTAAATCAGTCCAAGACTCAGAAGAAGATACATTTTGGAGGAAAATGTATGCATTTCTGAAATGAAGATGACTATCATATAAGATACATTTTTAAATGCATGCATTGTCATCGTTTAAACACAAAAATTCATTTTTAATCACCTTTTCTCCTTTCAAAAGATGAGGCTTGTTCATCCATCAATACATGAGGCACACTTACAGAGCCAATTTAATTTTATATTTCTATAAGAAAAACATTACATGACAGATAACCTGTTCAAACATTATCATAAAATATTATATTTTTATTATATTATTAACAGTAGCACCTAAGTCAGTCTTTCAGTTTGTCTTCATGTACATGTGACTAAGAGATAACCAATGAAATTCAAAGGTTAGAGATTAGATGGATCTTAAATGAAATTTTATGATGTAAGGAACAAAATACTGTGAATTTCACACAGTGCTATTTTGATTATCCTGGAATACGTTTGATTTTGATTAATTTTGGAGTGATTTGAAATAGAAAGCAAGAGCTGCAAGAGTTGGAATAGCTCAGCAACTTTCTCAGTTTATAAACTGGTGTTGCAGATAATTTATTAACCAGCTTAGGTAGTGGCTGTTTGAAGAATTATTGGGGTGGTTTTACTCTTTTTCTCCAAGTGAAAGTTTTTCTTTCTTAGAACAGAATTGATTTCAATTTTTTCTTCTGTGGAGTTTTTTTCCTCCTGGGTCAAAGATAAAATTTAGGTGAAATAGGCAGGAGAAGTGAACCTTGGAAGTGTTTAGAAATATAATTGCAGATTAAAAATAAGTTTAAAATATTTTCTTCTGTAATATCATGCACATGGTGAAGAAACTGTCTTTTAATATAAAATCACATTTTGAAAGATTTTTTCCTAGAGGAAACCTGAGATTGCATTGGTTGTGTGCTAGGTCACGGTACTGGATGCATACTCTGCCTTTCACAGCAAGTGCCAGAGGAATACAAGGAAAAAAATTAACAAGAAATATTTCTGTTGTAGGCAAGTTTATTGACTTTGTTTTTAAATCAGCCTGGTGATCCATGGAAAATATACATACTTTAACATTCACATTCTCCATCGGAGCTACAGTGAAATGTCAGCTGGAGAAAACTTTGCAATAATACCACATCTTCAAAACAAATGCCAGAAACTTTTTTTTATTACTTTGAGCACTTGCTACAAAGCAGAGATTTAAAGGACCTCTGAGCTATTGGCCACTTACAGGGCTTCGTCAGGCTAAGGATTAGTACCAAGCAGTGGCAATTCCATTGTCTGCATGTTCCTCTGCCAGTTCAAGGGCATGAGCACAGAGATGCATTTTGTGCCACACAAAAAAGAGAAGAAAGGGTTGGGATATCTTACCACTTCCAGCCATCAGACATGGGGCCTGTAGTAAGGCAGAGCAAAGAGGGAAAATTATTCTGCTTTTGTTTAAGGATGTCCTTAAACAAAAGCAAAAACAAAAACAAAACAAACAAACAAAACCAAAACAAACAAAAGAAACCTACCAAAAAAAAAAAAAAAAAAAACAACCAAAAACCAACCCACCAAAAAACCCCAGAAAACCAAAAAAAACAACAACTAAAGAACCACCAACAAAACAAAAAGGTAAAGTACAGCTTATGCTGTGGACTGCTCTTGCCTATATGGCTATATGCCTATCCTCTGATATGGAAATACAATACTGATGTCACTAAGTGAAAATTTTAACCTAGACAGGTTTTTAAAATATTGTTCTCATCTCTACATAAGACACCTGTAAAAAACTATAAATGTTCAAATGTACAAATGTAGAAGTTGTCTGTCTGTATAACACCTTTAACCATCATGTAGATGCCAGCCAAGGTTGAAAGTAGTATTAATTGTTGCATTTTGCTAGGTTCTTATTTTTTACAACAGAAAGTCCATATTGCAATACAGTATGTGTATTTCAAATCCATTCTCGTTCCATAACAGGCACACAATAATAGATCAATGTGGTTTTCATTTACCCCAAATGAATTCAGTGCCATTACCTAAAATTCAGTGTCTAAATAACAATAACTGAACAGTTGTATTTTAGAGCCTGTTCTGCAGTATGGACTAATTTGAATTATTCAAGAATACTCAAGTAGTATAAACTCATATTGTAATATTTGTGTTCTTGAAGTCTTTCTAAAAGCTAAATATGCACACACATACCTATGATTCCTTCATTTGCCTGTGCTTTCTTATTAAAAAAAATACATGCACAGTTATATAGCATAGATTTTGTCTAACTACAGGTACACTGGCAATAAAGATATACACAAATACAGTACATACCAGCCACCTATTTATATATTTCTGTAATCCATATTTTTATTTTGTACATATAAGTTAATGAGCATGTATACACATGCTGACAGAATTTATCAATCTGTAAAACCACATGCACATAAACATTGTCCAACAGCAAGAAGATCTTTGTAATTTTAAGAAAAATGTTTTAAGAGATTCAGAATGACCTGGTAAGTGACAAGTTAAGACCATACTTATTTACACTTAACCCTAAAACCTAGATGGTAATCCCATCCTGTCAGTTCTAGAGAAATGCAAGTGAAGCATTCCAAAGTGCTTGGGAAATTCCATTAAACAGTCAAATTATTCTGCAGCCAAAGCTCACATTTTAAAACAATTTATGAAAATGCATACATATTGTTTTAAAAGATGAAATAAAAATAATAAAAAGTTGTATGTTTTTCCTTGTTAACTATTATTTTGCTTCTTGGAGACATATCCTGGCACTTGTTTATACTTTCCTTTGTATACTTCCACTTTTTTATCTGAGTTTAAGGTTGAGAATTTGCAAACATGCAGAACTCCCAAGGGAATGAGTTCAGCTGAGGAAATAAGGACCATTCTGCAAATAATGAGAACTATAATCACTTCTTCCCCACATAGGAGCAAATTCAGCAATTTTTACTACAACTTAGTGACAATTCCTGGTGCCAAGGTCATACACTGTTTCACAGAGGAATCACAGTTGTTGAAGCAGCAGTTCCCTGTCACTAAGTTGGTTTGGCTATTGGGAGTAACATTAGAAACTGAACTCTTTCCTGAAAATGCCTGTGCTTAGCAACTAACTCTATTAAACTCTGCATGGCCTGCATTTTCCACATACCTTTCATATTCTTCCCTTTTAATATGTTCTGCAGCTAAGAAAAGTCTCATCCGCTCAGCCTACAGCCACAAGCTACTAATCTGGAACCAAGATCAAATCTAAAAAATGTCAAATATAATGAAAAAGAGCAGAGGATGAGACTGGATGGCTTAGTGGAATGGAAATGGTTTATGAAGTCTCTCACCTCTAACTCACTGCTCTGAGTCTTCTGCAGTCAATAGTCACCGGAATTTTGGAGGACTTGACAATTGTTCAGTGACCTATGCTAAATAAGCTGTTAGTCTCGGCTGAGCTCCTTGGGACTGATGTCCACATCCCAGAAAAACATAGCATCTGATATTGAGAGAATTTTACATCGTCATTGGTGATATTAGTAAAGAACTAAAAGGTCATAAAATGATGCATACTTGTCCAAAAGAAATTTGTACATCCATTTCACTGGGATGTTATCAGCAATTGCTGAACATTATTGATATTATTTTGACATCCTTTTCTGCTCTTGGCAAATTATCTTAAAAAGAGCAGTGTCATTTTATATTTAATAATAATTCAAACTGTAGAAGATTATGAAACTGTACTTATTTCCCTCTGTTTTTTAGTTTCGACCAAGACTTAAAGACAGAGGTGACCATTATCCAGAATTTCTGCAACCTAAAGCTCAATTTGTGTGAAATGATTGATACCATGAAAATGAAAATGTTTGCCACCATTTACCAGCCATTACAATTATTTACACCATTTGCTTCAGATAAGGATGCATCATTCTGAAAAATTCACTGGCTCTACCTTTTCTGATTTAATCCTTTATCAATTAATAAGGATTATTGTTGTGTATGGGAGAACAGATTCTTCAGCTTTAAAAGTAACACATTGCAAAGTTTGCATAAATAAGGGTTTTAAAGTTTTCCTGTTTTAAGAAGATCTGAGAAGATGCATTTCAATAAAAAGGGAAATATTTTCATACTAACCTTTACAAGGAAGTAATGGAAATATCCCTTGATTCTATAGAAATTTAAGCTACAGTTGGTTACATTAAGGAACAGTATAGAAGAGCAATACAGTCATATCACATTTTTTACTATTTTTGGAAAAATTCCAAATATACAAGGTGTGCAAGGATTACATATCTTTTTCTATGCTAGTGCCAGTACTTCTGCCTCTTCTCCTCCCAGTCTTCTCTTTCCTTTTTTTGTTACTCTCTTAAAATGACAAAACTAATCACTTTCTAAGATTTATAGGTCAGTTAAGGTTTGCAAGGAAGTTCTTCTAATTCTCTGCCGTATGCCCAGGTAAATCTCTTTATTTACTCAGTACTTTTTAGAGGAAGTGTGTAGAAAGTCTGTAGCATACAAAAAGGAAACATTTCATCAGGCAGTAAGGAGTGTACTTTCTTAAAAAGGATAATGGAAGGCATTTTTTCACTCATATTTTAACAAAAAATGCACTGTGTGCATTCATCTACTTTAAAGTCTATTTTTTCAGTAATTGAAATAGATGTCTGGATGTTATGATAAGTACAGAAGCCCTCTTAAGGAAATTAACCTTTAAATTGGAGTTCTATCATGTTTTGCTGTCACATCTGTTGTGTCACAGAAAGTAGGAAAATAAATCCAGTTTTCTTATTTGTTGACTGTTTCATTTTCATCTTTCATTTGTTTCTTTGTGAAAGATGAGAAGTGCTTGAAGGTCAGGGAGCCAAAAGTAGTACAAACAACTTAAAAAATTGATTAAATTGAATTAAATTTAAAATATTATTTAAGGATTTCTAGTTGTACACATTTTAATAGGGTGTGCCATAATGTAAAAGCTCATAATGTCAGCAAAAGTGTAAAGCATTGAACTATGCTAATATGCCTAACTGGTCTCCAGAGGAAAGGATTTTATATAAAAGGAGTTTTCCTGGGGATAATAACTTCACAAACATAGGCTATCAATTACACCTATAAAGATAATACATCTAAAAAAAAGTCATGTCCCAAATCTAACAAAGATTCACAGACACTAATGAAGTATATCACATTCCTATCACATAAGACAGCTCTCATAGCTGTCATTTCACAGTTTACTAAAGGAACACTGATACCTGAATTATGTATAATCCTTAGTATATAAAAATTATGCAAGTAGGTAGCACAGGTTACATGCCACTTCAGAATTAAAAACTAATATCTATTCTTTTTTCCATGTTTTGGTGGTTGGTACTGGGCCAAGTGTTGTTTCATTTACTCATCAGTAACTTGGATGAAAGGTCAGATGCCTCCTCAGCAAATTCCCTGATGACACAAAGCTGGCAGGAGCAGCCAATACCCCAGAGTGCTGTGCTGCTCTTCAGAAGGTCCTCAACAGACTGGAGGGATGGACAGAGATGAACCTTCTGACATTCAACAAAAGCAAATTCAGGGTCCTGCACCTGGGGAGGAATAACCTCAGGCACCACACAGGCTGGGGCTTATCTGCTGGGCAGCAGCTCTGCAGAGAAGGACCTGGGGGTTTCCGTGAGCCAGCAGTATGACCTTGTGGCCAAGAAGGCCAATGATGTCCTGGGGTGCCTTAGGAAGAGCATTGCCAGCAGGTTGAGGGAAGTGATCCTGCCCCTCTGCTCAGCCCTGGTGAGGCACATCTGGAATGCTGTGTGCAATTCTGGGCTCCTCAGGACAAGAGAGGAGCATGGAGCTCCTGGAGCAGGTCCAGAGGAGCACTGTGCAGATGACTAAGAGACTGGGGCATCTCTCTCACGAGGAAAGGCTTAGGAAGCCTTTTAGCCTCGAGAAAACAGGAAAAAACCAGGAAAACCTGCTTAGCCTCAAGAAGGCTGATGCAGTTTTTTAATCAATTCCTCTAAGTGTTTGAAGGGAGGGTACCAAGATGATGGAGCCAGGCTCTTGGTGGTGGTGACAAACAACAGGACAAGAGGCAACAAATATAAACTGGCACATTTGAACATGAGGAAGAACTTTACTGAGAGAATGATTGAGCACCGGAAAAGGTTGCCCAGAGAGCTTGTGGAGCCTCCTTCTCCGGAGATATTCAAAAGCGGTCTGGACATAATCCTAAATAACATACCCTAAGGGACCCTTAGTGAGGTGGAACTAGATGACCTCGAGTGATCCCTTCCGTCTTTACCCGTTCCATGATTTTCCTTCCTTCCCTCTTCCATTCTGGCTTTCCTTCCCATTTTCACTTCTCTTCTGTTTGCACATTCAGCTTCACATTACACCATAAACTGGCAAAGGAGAACATCTCCTTGTGTCCTACAACTCTTTCCTAATATTGTCACCCCTACTCACTTCTGTTGAATCTTTCAGTTACATTGTGTCAATTCTGTGTGGGAATTTTTTCTTTCAATTTATTTGTTTTTCTTTCTTTTTTTTTCCCCTTATTTTTTCCCTCCTTTTTTTTTTTTTTTTGTTTTTCCTTTAGAAGAGCTGCAGTTTCATATCTGCACTGCTACCGTGTGCTTCATGTTATTTTATGGTCTATTGTTTAAAAAAAAAAAGGGGTTGACCCTAAAAGAAGTAGAAAAATGGAAAACGTCATCAAAGAACAACTCTGGTGGAGCTACCCCAGGCAGCAGTAGGAGGTAAAAGCTATAGTGATGATGAAGTATTGAAAAACTGTCAGGACTTTTTTCTCACCCTGAAGAATATTATGTAGGTGAGTCCCGAGCCTTGAGACGGGAAACACAACTCATTGCACTGTTTGTGTTATTGATGTGGTTTTCTTTTCTTGATGATCTTCATCAAGAATTATATTTTTTGTATGTTTTTTCTATTTCCTATTCAAATGTTTATATATATAAATATATAGTATTTACACTAATCAGATCCTTAAAAATATGAATTTCATATGAAAATATGAAAAAATCTCTGATTTACAAAGAGCTCTGTTCATAAAAAGGAATAGACAGGATGAAGTACCATCAATCGTAAACTGAGATACATATGTTTACATGTGATATTTTTAGACCAGTAAATGATCTTTACATAATGCCTTTTGTCACTCTTTTTTGTGTTTCTTCATTCAAACTTATCATTTATAGAAAATATTTAACTAAGCTTCATTAGGTAGAATATTCAAAAGTCAACATGACAGCTTTGTATATTATTTGTGAAATGAAGCAGAAGCTTCCTTTTTGAAAGAAAAATAAGACCAACACTCACAATCAACTCACTATTTCCTATTCCTTTTTCTCTGCATTGCCTCATCACTCCTTTGTGCCATTGAAAGGTTCAGAGGTTATCTGAGTCTTGTGATATGGAACATTCAAAAAATATAGGATATTTTGCATGCAGTAAACAGAATATTATTGGCAAGACACGAGTATCCATGTTACCCTGCACTAGAGCTAGAATTTAGCATACAGCTAGAAGCAAAATAAAGCCCAGACCCAGAGAATTCATACCAGTTCAACTTTTTAATGCCTTCTTATATAGAAATGGACTGTTGCATGTTTAGGTTGTTTTTCGTGCATCTAGTAGTCAATACTCAAATGATGCTTTTCAAGTTGATGTATCAGAACCATCCATGCTACAGTGCCTAAGAGAAGGAGAAAATTGAAATTCTAGTTCAGTGCTGGGTAAACACTTCTGTGTGGCCTGACTCCAATATCAGCACTTCATTTTAATGATTATGACAGCTCTGGTGTTCATTCTAAAATCCTTAAATGTACTTAACAACCTGTTTATGCTTGGAGAGCAGTGAGTTTATGAGGACAGCCAAATGAAACAGATAAGAGTATTATGTAAAACCATATTCTGAAATGTTTATTCTAGCAGTTAGTATGCATCTGGAGTAAATTTGTAGACTGTTATCCTCAGGTTTCATGCATTTTAAATAAAGCATATTTATTTTAATTTAGAAGCAAACAATTATGTGGGAAACAGAAAGGTTTTGACAGCACAACCGCAAATTAAGCATTGTTTGAAAAGGTATAGTCATCTTAGAATCATCATTAATATTTCATGTATCTGAATTTCTCCTACATGCAGGTTGTATGCTGCTTCAGCCATGGATCAGCAGCTGCAGCTATTAAAGCTTTATTTTCATTCAGATATTAAAAGTATTTTTTAACACAATGGCACAATTTTTCCCTTCATCCAACAAACCACTTTCTGTAATGAAATCAAATAATCAGTCTGACTTATCCTGAAAGTCCATGTGTGTAGCAAGAAATTTATTTACCTTTTTGCCACTATTAGCACTTCCAAAATGTTTATCACCATTCCACTTGAAAATACTATTTTTAAATGGCTAGTCACTATTAAAGGCACTGTCAGTTTGGTTTTTATAGCTGTGAAATTACTTTTATACCATTTCTAATAATCTTTTGCCACCTCATAAACAAAATTATTTTTCTCTGCAAATGCTTTCTCTATACAACATATTTACTACATGTGGATTTAGTAGACATGAGAACTCTGTGCCTCTTAATAAAATAATAAAAACTCTGTGCCTCAGTTAAAATAATAAAAAGTAGCTAGACTTTTACCAAAAGAGTTTTATAAAGAGACAGGGACTCTTTTTAAGGACAGGGACTGGGAGCATTTGTAATACTTTTTTCCCAGATTTAAATAATTTATTTGAGGGAAAGGAATTAAGTTTAATTAAGTTAGTTCCCTGACACTTTATTTTTTATTAAGCAGGAGACTTCATAAGTAAAAACAAACCAGTCCCCTTTTTCTCACTTCCATCACATTCTGTCCACTTCTTACTACGCTTATCTCTATAAATGTCTGGATAGAGTAAGTTAAAGCTAGCAGCGTTTTAAAGCTGAGTTAGAACATCATGCTCTTTAAATACTGTTGTAAAACCTCTAATCATTTGTCAATATATGCTGTCCTAAAGCAAGCAGAAGGAATTTATTGACTAGATTTTTTTCTCCAGAAAACAGACTTATGACCTTCAATGAAACCTCTGAGAAATCAAAAGAAATTATGAATACAAGTGTGCCACCTGGGGCATATATATTTCCATGGTAAATATCAACAGGAAAACATCCATATCAACTAAACAAGCAGCAAGTAGAGAGGACCATGAGAACACAACTTTTGCTTCAAAACTTTTGTTTCACTATCACAAGAAAACTGTTTCAGGGCAGAACTGAACTTCAATACTTTCTCTCTCTGAAGAACACAGCTTGATTTTATGGTACAAAAGCTGTGACTTTTATCCCCTAAGGCACAAAATAACATTGATAAACAAGAGAAAATATGAATACTTAAGGGATAGAACAACTAGTTCCCTTTCATTAAGGAACTGGCATGCATATAATGGAAATCTCCTGTGGGTTTGCATGCATCTTGTTCTCAATGAGAAAATGGTGTGCAAGCTTCTTTGAATGAGGAAAAGAATCAGAAAATAACATCTGAGGGCTATGGGTAGCAGCTATGGCTCATCAGCCGTGGTAAATGACTATACAGATTCAGAAATTTGGATCAGCCTGGCTTTGTCTTCCAACTGTCAATACAGGATTGATGCCACTCACCACAGGATTCTACCATACTGAAAGGAAGAAAATAAAAGAGAGATTTACAGTCCTGTATATACACTTACTGTCTTCATTTGCAAATCAGCCACAGATTTCAGTAAGGTTACTCTTAAAATAAGATAGCACCATGTGGAACTGAGAGTAACTTAAACTGTCCCAAAGCTAAAAGCAAAACCCAACCCCCCCAAAATAAAAAAATGCTTAATGAAGTAGACTTGTATTTTAGTCACAGGTGTATAAAATAATTTAAGTGTACTAATTTAAGAATTGGAATCACAAATCAACGTCTAACTTTAAGGAAAATCACTGAGTGGAATTTTTGAGACTGTATCAACATATATTCACACAGGTTTTTTATGCCAGGAACTGCTATTTTGATAGTCTGCTCTGTTTAAATAATTAAAACACAGGCCTTCTTTTTTAACAACTGGGGAGGGGGGACGTCAGCTAAGCATAAAAGTTTCAGAAAGGTGTGGAAACAAAAGCTCTTTAATGTTCAGTGTTTTCCAAATGTCACAGATTTTAGAAAATGTTTTATGAACTCACAAGATGAGTTCAAATTCAGTGAATCCTTTCCTCCATGAATAATTCCCTTGTTGCTTTTCAGAGACCTTGAATTACAAAACATGGTTGTCCACCCTGGGAAGTACATGTTATGCAAACAATGAAGGAAAGCAGGAAAGAAAACTTTGTATGCTGTTGTTGTTCTTTCCAAAAACATAAAAATCCCCAGCTATTCACCAGTTACCTTAGAGATGAACTAGCCACTAAACCATCAGGGAAATTAATTATCCACTGGTAGGAATAAAGTGCTGGGGGAAAATGTACTACAGTATTTGCAGTGGTGTGACAAATCTCCTACCTGCTGCATTAACGGAAAAATAAACTATTTTCAAAGTATAGCGATGTTTGTATAGGATGGGATACTATCCTTCTACAATAAGGCCAGGGGAAAACATCTGGCTCCACACAGATTTTTACTGTGACTTGCTCATACCAACCATCTATAGTGGGCTGACAGTTCCACCCAACCATGGTTTCTCATGCAAACTAAAAGTAGAGTCCCAAAGAACAATGGATCATTCTGGTCTAGAGTATATTTACCTGCCCTGATATCAAGAAAAACAAGCTTAAGCATGCAAGTCACAGAAGAAAAAAATTAATTGGCAATTTAACAGTGACTAAGAAAGCAAAACACCAACAATGGAGAAACTAACCCTGGTGGAAATTACTGGCATGAATCAAACGTTGCACAGAAAGTACTTCTGTGACTTTAATCAAATGCTAGGAAATGAGACAGGTCCAAAGTTATTTCTCCAATTTTAGTTTTCCTGGAACTAGTTTTGAATTCTTGCAGGTAGGGCAGACCTGAGGCACAGAAGGTCAAAATTGCAGATAAGTATGTTCGTGCAGCATTACAACTTTAAGACAGCTGTCTTTATCTACATTTTAGTACCATTAGAAAGAAGTAGGTTATGATTAAATTATAATCAGAATAAGGTTTTCTATGATTTTTGCTGCTCCTCCTAAGATTTTTTCCTGCAGTCTTTAGTCTTTGTTTTGAATTACTCAGAGAAAACCAACTGATTTAAATAATGAAAACATAGAGCCACCAGACTGACCTTTTCCCTTAAAAATCTCAACTTGTTCACTGAGCTAGCAGAAACACTTTCAAGAGTGTTATTGCTTGAGCCCTTGACTGTATTAGTAATTTCTTGTGCAAGCTTTTCAATGTTTCCAAATAGTCAAGAACAGGGCTGCAACTTCAGCACCTGGCAATGGTGCTGCCCTTAGACTTAGCAAAAATAAGTGCTTGCTTAGAACAACATCCCATGGGGGAGGTATCCTCTACTCCCACTCCCTTATTTTTGTGATGCAAGAAGCTCTATAGACTAGGTAATTTGAAAACAGACAGACTTAGGTAACGAGGAGGTAGAAGGGATGTGAGGCTTCTTTAGCACCTTGTTTAATTTTTGCAGTAGAAATTACAGCTATTCCTCTCATCTTTCCCCATCACAGTCTGATTCCCCACATGACATCCAGCTGCTCAGTGTTAGGATGACCTTCTGGAAAGGAGGCTGTACTTAGAGATCGTCTTAGCAAGGGGGATGTAAGGTGTACCTTCATTATCTTAAAATACAGACCTCCCACTGTGTCAGTTTTCAACCCCTCAGCATTTTTTCCTCTGTCATCAAACTTCAAGGTCTCATTGACTTCTCCCATTCCCTCTCCTAGTATCCCCAAACTACCTGACTTTTCTGAGTCTGCCTAGAGGCACTCTCCTATCTTAGCTCCATTCTCCACCTCAGATCACTCACTTTCAAAATATTAATTCTTGCCAATCCATGAACACATACTTTTTTCTTGACTTCCGGGATAATGGAATTCAAATTTGGTTACTGAGGACAAGCTTAAGGCCCACTGTAGTTAGAAACTATTGAATGACACAGTGCATTTGGCAGCAAAATGGACACAGTTATCTCAGCATGAGTAGTGGTGCCCCATGAGTGAAACTGGAATTTGTTAGACAGGGAAGATGGGCCTTCTTCTTTGTCATTGTCAGAGAAGTTGAGCTCACAGGGAAGAGCTTGTGAAAGCGAGCTGGAAGGCTGTGAGATGTCGTATCTTTGCCCAGCAAAGATGATCTTTTATCAGGTGGTATCAAACCTTACTGGTTATGGATCAGACCATAAATCTTTATTTTAAATGTGTTAGCTGCTTCTGAATGTTAGACTATCTGCACCTCAATAAAATAAACTAAAGGTATGCTGAGCTTAATGAGCTCTTAATATCCTATTATTGCTTCTATTATTAATGACTCTGATACCACTAAGGGTAGTGGATACATAAACTCTTCTTAATACACCTACCTAAGCTTTATAAAACAGTCAGTACCCCCATTTTATGTCAGAGGAAACTGAGGCATGAAAGCTGAATCACAGCCAGAGGATTCGTGTAATAGTCTATCAATTTTTCTACCATGAAATGGTCTATCAAGTTCAGAGTTCCAAATCCAAATCTCTGGACTAGCTGGCAAGCAAGATATCTACACACAGTTGTGTTCAAATAGCTGAGCCAAGGTAGAGTGAGTGAGAGCTGCCTGTCTGAAAGCCAGCTAGTGTCGGCCTCATTGAGATAAATTTCTCTGAAGTTCTTTAGGTAAACTCTCATGGATTTTCTTATTTGCCTAGTATATTTTTTTAATATTCTGAGTACAAATGCTATGTGTTCTGGAAACTAATGTCTCTTTTGTCTGAGATCACCATGAAAAGTAAAGTGCATGGTCTTGAACCTAATGGATGATTTTGCCTATTCAATAGGAGCATGAAACAGGTCAAATTCTCTGCTGTTTTAGTTATTTCAGAGAAAAAAGGAGCAATAAAAAGAGAATCTAGTGTTCCAAATAAAATACTGTAAAAGAAACTTCAATCTCTGAGTCATTGGAAAACATTGTTTACAATATAGAACATGGAGAACATCCTGAAGTGACCATAGATCATTACTCCAGATTGCTGCAGGAACCATAAATAAAATGAGAAAACAACATGGTTTTATATTAATTGCAACTCCAAGATGGTCTTACTGCAGTCAAAATAAGGCCAGTGTGATGGAATTTATAGATAGGTAATATTGAAAACATATTTTGAGCCTCATTTTATGTCAAGGTACAAAAATCAGATTTCAGATCAATGGTGTAATAAAATGGTACAAAGTAGCTGATGAAAGCTGACTTGGTTCCAGCACAAGAATTCATCATGATAAACATATCTCTCATTTCCACATCTGTCATTCATTTTTAAAACCAGTAAATCATTTAAATATTGATTTAACTGTTCCTACAAGTTGTTACAGTGTTATGCACCGCACTGAAGAAGTTTAACAATAATTCACTTTTCTGAATTCAGAACTATAAAAAATGAACTAGAAGGTTAAGTTATGCTTACATAATTACTGTGCTCAAACACAACTTACAGTAAAACGACTGGTCTTTTTCTGCCTTGCATGTCTGTGTTCCATGGGCTTGAAGTCACCCAACAATTCCTTTGTTTGCACAGACTGAAGGAATAGTTCAGATTAAAACCTGCTCAAGTAAGCAAAATGATGAAATCTGAGGACAGAACGTAGATATCTGTGAGCTGCATTGAACTGCAACTCAAATGTTGAGGGGAAAGCTGAGACTTATTTCATCCTAAGCACAGCTTGAGCCCTGCAAGCCATGGAAGGAATGTCGGCTGCAAGGCCCTTAATGAGAGCTAAAAAATGCCAGATAGAATGGTCTTAAAGACCTGTCCAAACCCCCCATGCGAAAACACCTACAACTGTTGGACTGATCTGCTGGTTTTTTCCTTCTTTTTGTGACAAAGGGATAAAGAAAGAGCTTCGGAGGAAAGCAAAAAGAGGGAGGCAGGGGAGTAATGTTAAAAGGTCCCTTTAATTTTCATCCTTGATCATACTGAAGGAAAGCCTGGCAAAGTCTGAAGGATCACAAGTCCCAGCAAACATAATCAGATTCTGATTTCATTATTAAGCTTTGCACAACCTTGATAAGAGAGATGATTAAAACCTCAGCGGTAATCTCACTTTATGGATCTTTATTTCAGAATTTTAATTCATTTATTCTAGTAAACAACCTTTTTCTTCGATATATGTATATCAAAGAGATGTTTTTAAGAAATTATCCAAAACCTCATTCAGAATTATGCTAACATTTAAAAATCTTGTGACAGTGATTATAAAAGTGTTTATATAAAGAATTTAGCATACATATATAAAAATTTTGCAATACACTAGCTGCAATTAATTTATTTTTTATTTTGCAATGATTGCATTTTTAACTGTTTAATGTGCTATTCTCACATTGGAATCGTGAAGTCAGTCTGACACTGCAGACAGTATTCATCACTGCAAGAGCTAGTGGAAAAAATCCTACAATCTCTCTAGTTGTTACAATAATGATGTTGGTTTCCTGCTCACTACAAGAGTAATTAATGAAGAATTTGGCTGAACTGCACATACCAGGCAGCTAAGGTAATACTTTATGTACACATTTCACTAGAGCATAACACATAATAGAGGGCTTGTTTTCTTATTTCCTATTTTTAAAATCAGTTAGGTCACTAGACAACTTAAAGAATCAAGCTATCACTATTAGCGTTTTGCTGAAGCTGTGTGTAATTTCATTAATTCTTCTGCTAATGTTGTCCATCTGAGATAGTAAAAATTTCATTACTGTCACTGAATACACTTCATGCATAACAAATGAACAATCAATTAAACATGATTTTTTAAAATTCTTTTTTGTCTCATCTGTCTCTAAACTTTATTAATGTTCCACATGACATTTACTCTTCCCTTCAGATTTTAAGTAATCGTCAGTCTTTTAATAAAATTCACCTTTTCTTATCCTAGAACAAATTGACAAATTAAAAATAAAATATCATCAGTTATTCCCATGGCATTCTGCACGAATTCAAGCTTTGTGGTATGCTTAGAGATTTAGAAATTATAGAATCTAGATTTTGTTTTGTTTCTAGTATCTGGTTGCACATTTACTGAAAGCATATAGTCAAAATGCTAACACTGATCATTGCTGAAACAAATCATTAAAAAGGACTCAAGGAAAAGATTTGACTGACTCTGGTTGAGAACTAATATGAATCACTTTGGGTCTTTCTTTTCACATGAGCTCCTGCCTGACTTTTCTCTTAGGTAGAGCATTTCCATTTCTGTTGTGCAGCAGTGAGGGTCCCCCTTACCCCAGCTCTGCTCATGGCAGTGTATCTCTAACCGTAAAGGAGAGCTCCAGGAAGGATATTCTTTCCTTGCTCACCTGCAGATTGTTTGATATGGTTAAAAGATCCTTCACGTTTCAGCCATCTACAGTGCAGTACCAGGAATGGTAAAACACTAAGATTGGCTAATCTGGAAATTAAGACTCTCCACATCAAAAGACTGATACGTAATGTCATATCATTCACACATTTATAAGGAGACAAAAAATACGGAATGAGATTCCTGTTCATCATTCTGAAACTCTTTGGGGTTTTTCTTTGTAAGTACACTATTAACAAGCAAAGCTGCCAATTATTTTCAGTGTCTGACGCCTCATGGGTTTACAACAAACTAACCAGTCTGCATTCACCCATGGGATCTAATCAACTATCTTCTCAGAAAGCAGAAAGAGCAAGGATGTACTAACGGAAGGAAGATCCACTTACCATGGACTTATAAACTACTAATATTTAGAAGCATTTATAAATTATTTCAAAACACATCTGCTGGTGTCCACAACAAATCAAACGGATGTAACGCAGATGAGCCTGAGCAGACTGTCTACCAGCAGAATTCACTCAGAGTATTGAAATAATAGCTAAGGCTGCATAATGTTTGAGTTCATTCATGCATATATGTTGGCAGTACAACCAATATAAAATATGTGCATCTAGAAGGGAGAGAAAGATACAAGCAGATCTTCTTTGTGCAAAACATCATTAAACTCTTTCCATGTAACTTTTTACATTGTCTGATGTGCATTCTGATTCAAGTTCCCCAGGATGCAAAACTGGTCTTCATGAGCTACTTGCCATTAATGCCCCACTTCTCATACGTTTTAGGATGGGTCAAATACAAAATGTGGCTTGAATGAAAAAAAAATATTTTCAGAGCAAGTTCTTCATTTTACACCCCAGTTAAAAAACAGAGGAAAAACACCTTATAAGGTTCTTTAATATCATAAAAGACAGCTGCTTTTTAAGGAGTTGTTGATGATGAGATTGCTCCACGTATACGTATCTTCTGTCATTGTGCCAAAACTAGCAGCTCATTTCATTTTCAACTCTTCTGAACTGAAAATGCGCATATTTACAAGAATATCTAAGTGGTCTGTGAACTATCAATCCAAAACCAAGCAATCCCACTTCACATAACATGATCCCATTTACTTGTAATAAAATGCACATCTTGCCCAGCCATGGAGAAACTCCCACTTTTCTCTCCTTACTTCCTTTTAGAAAATCTTGCCCTTCCACTGTCTGGGAAGAAGGTTTTGACCAGGGCAAATGGAGCAATTGCCACACATCAAGGTAGGTATTGAGACAATGTTTGGCAGAAGTACCCTGCTCCTTGCTGCTACCCAGAGAGGATAACAGAGGCTCCTCTGCTGGGGCGCAAGGATTCTTCATGCAGTAAAGCATTTTTCTAGGTGGAGATATGAGGGATGCAATATCACAAAACACATTCAAAGGTCTGAAATGATGTAGAGTTGGTAGAGGAGGTGCTTCTGGAACTTTAGCCTACCTGCTTCAGTCTGCCACTTACTGAGATTCATTTTTATTCCATAATACTGTAGGTAGAATACCTTTAAATTCCTGTTCATCAAAATTGTTATTATATTATTGTACCATCTATATTATCTATAAAACCTACAAAGAAGAGGAGTCATCCTCAGCCTTCAGACCAAATATTTCCTGAGGGGTACTGAGTCCCATGACTGTGATTGTCAAAAGGGATGTGGATAATGCAGCCATTGTTTCACTTCTTAGTGCTTGTTCTTAACCAAGATGACCTAATTTTAATTCAGAATTTTCTTTCAGAAATTGACAGGAGTTCCCTGTGAGCTGCTGCTAAGGACAGTTTCTATTACCACTGTAACCACCACTAGTTTCTGGAAAGCTCTTTGGGGCACTGTGTAAAGAAAGAAAAGACAATGTGTTTTTATCCTATTCTGGTCTAATTAAAGATAACATGAAACACTTTCTTGCAGCAGTGATTTATTTCAGGAAATGAGGAAGGAATAGTTCGTTTATTCTATTTTACTTTTCTGCTGAATGAGGATGTGAAGAAAATGCTGTCTACTTGAGAACATTTCACATTTTAGGGAGCAGAGATGAAAAGTTCATTATGTTTACCAAATAAAAGGGTAAAAGTGGCATACTGCAACAGGAAAAGCTTAAGAAGTGACAGCCCTGAACTATCCTGTCTGTTCTGTATTAGTTAAAACATACAGCTGGAAGATGGGATCAGGGACAAGGAACACAGACCACACAGGTGATATAAAGGGTGACAATTTCTCATCACAAGAAAATTAAGAGGACTAAGGAAGTTTTGTTTTTCACATTAGGGAATAGTGGAAAGGGAAATTTGGAACATTTAATCTGAAAACTTGTTGTAGTTAAAGGTGTAAGCTATTCCCTACGTGTTCAAAATTCCCACTGACTTTAAGAGGAATATCTCATGAGCAAGGGATGCAAGTTAAGACATGAATTTACATGCTTAGGGTAAACACAAGAATGTGGGAAAGCTTTTGTTGTTCCTTGCAAGGCAAAGCAGCCAGTGATTCACAGTTTCCATATTTACAGTGACCCTCCTCCCAATAGTTAAGAATCAACTTGCTCCAAAAGAAGTGTTTGGACACTGTTGCACTTCCCATGTCTCAGCCCACCACCAATTTGTCCAAGTGAGGAAGGACATCACATCTATATCTCACCCAATTACTTTGTAATATGTGGTGAAATGAGTGCAATATTCAATGGATAAGATAACTTCTCATGACTCCTTTTTATTCTACACTATTTTGCACTATGTGAATACAAATTTAAAATCATGGTTTCTAATATGCAATTTTAATCAACAGATAATCACTGTTATAAAAGGTGTGGTTAGTAAAGTTTTAGCTACATATATTATATCAGTTCTAAAAACCAGTATAAAAACACAGTATCATTTTTTCTTTCAGCTGTAACAATTTTTGATGAAATAAAACATCACATATTAGGATAAAGTATTCATTCTTTTTTCCATCTAGATTCCCACCTCAAAGATATTTGAGGGCTGCTATTTTTGTTGTATTCCTCCAAAAATTAAATGGAAGGCATTCCAAACAGATCAAATGGAAATAATATATATGTTTATGTATATTATGTGATAAATATTTCGCTCCTACAGGGAATTAAAATGGTTTTTTCGAGAGGGGAGAGTTCCTATGCCTTCCATATCCATACTGTGCCATTTGCTATTAGAAGTGTTCTAGTATCCACAGACTATAGGGCCAAAATTCCTTTGCACTCCCTAATTTTACTTTTAAACCATTTGGCAATAGATTTCATATACTATATTTTAAACCTTACACTCACTAATGGGAGGATAAACCCATCTATGTATTTGTGATTGGTTTCTTTTTTTTTCATTCCCTTACTGATACAGAGGCTTGGTTTTGTTTATGGCTCTGCTGCTAAGTTAAATTATTCTTGTAGTATGACTCCCTGGTTTTATAATTACAGTTGACTTAGTCTCAACAGTAATTTTTCACACAGATATCTATTTGACCAGTCTAGTTGAAAATATCTGCCACTTTGGGTTGGAGCCAACTTGCTGTTATCTACCAAAAGATTTTCCAAAATATTTTTGCTAATTTCTTTTTAACATAGAAAAGTACTATGAAAGTGTTGTGACATAATTTGTTAATTTGTGGTAATCTTCTAATTTATTAAATTTTCTTAGCACAGACCAACCCTCTCCCCATCCTTCAAAGGAAATTTTGTGCAGAGAGAGACTGAACTTTTAAATGCAAAGAGGACATCTGAATAACAGTTACTGAGTCATATTATGCATATATCTAAGATAAGAATAAATTGGTTTTTTATGAACAAGGTAAAAGGTTAATAAAAAAGGTGAAAACAAACACTTCCTGAAAGGTTCTGGTTGTAGACCTGCTGGCTGGAGCTTTATTTGATGCTACCCCAGGGTAGCACCGGTTGAAGTGAGAATATTCTGCATGAACCTCTGCCGGATTCCCACAATAAGGTCACAAAACACAGCAAAACCAGCTGGGCCACCAGCATGACACGTATGAGAGCTAAAGCCTCTGAGCTGGCTGCTTCTGCAGGGGACTTTGTGCTTCTTAGCTAGTGAATAAACCAATGAAGGCCAAAAATGGGCTGGTAGTTATGCTCCTTCATGTTCCCTGACACTTTCCATTTTAAAATGCTGATTTTAGTACTTTTCAATTTGCCAGTTGGTAGACATTTGGGCTCAAATGTTACTTAGTGTCTGCTCTGGGGTAGTTAAAATATGTGTTAGAATGTCTTTTTTGCCAAAACAATCCAGTCATTTCTGAGAATGAGGCAAAAGATATGTTGTTTCACTCATGATAGAAAATCAAAAAGGAGGTGGGGAGGGTTGAAGATGATAAGGAAAGAAGTTATTTAAATAGTTAATATAATTTGAAGCTGCAGACTGATATTTGGCAGCTGGGGATAACAATGTGGGATGAAAACTGAAATTTGGCTTTCATTGCCACTGTAAATTATAAGGCTTGGAAAAAAATCAGGCTCAGCAAAGATTTCTTACATCTTAAACAAAGAATATTAGTTAGGCAAGGAGTTGAGGGATTCCACTTATGGCTATGTAACATTTTTCTTATACATGCAGCTCTGTGGTACTTTAAAGCCAGAAGCACAAGAAGATAATATGAACAGGGTCTGCTGAGTTCAGTAATATTAACACCTACTTCAGCCATGAAGTGGCAAAGGAGGGACTGTGGGGAATAGCTGCAGTGAGAAACAATGTCAAAGGGATCAGGCACTGGGAGGCTGGGACACTGTCATGTAAAAAGAGGATAGAAGGTAGGATTTGTATTGGGGGATGTGTCAGGAATTTAAGGAATAAAGATTGTAATTGATGTGATGTAGAAAATGGGGCTTAGGTGAGAACCTAAATCTTTGCAAGATGATAAGGTCAGCAAGTAAAGCCTTTGAAGAATTGGCAGGACAATCTGTGACAATAAAAAAATACTATCTCATTGAACTAGAAAGGACCCCAACATTCCTGAGCTGCTCGATTACTATATTAGCTAAAGTTATCAGTAATCTGTAAAATGATTCAAAATTTCCATTTATAGATACCAGTATTCTTAATAAATGTGTGGGACTTTTCTGGTGACATATTGCAATTAGCTATGGTAGAAATCCAAATTTGGTAATATGTGAGTAAAAGTTGCTTGAGCAATCTTAATTGTGCAATCCCAATGAGCATACACTGGGAAAAAGAAATTATTACGCAATAGCATGCTGTTTTTCTTTGAGGAGGCATACCTCATGTGGGACCAGAGCAAGACAGTACAGTACAGATACTAATTGTGGCCTGGATTCCCCCATCCACAGCAGAAATTGAATCAAGAGTGGTTGAAGCAAAGATGGGGGGGAGAGATGGAAAGAATGGTTTAATTAGTTCAGTCAAGGCTACCTTGGATAACAGACCAACCTTCTGCTAATTTTTTATAGTTGGCCATGAGCTTTGTGTTCACCAGTTTCCCTTTGCCTGACTTGAGATTGTGGTCTGCTTTGCAGAAGTACTTTCAAACTCATCCAGTGGCAGCTGAAGGTAACAGTGGAAGATATTTGAATACAGCAGGAGCTGTACAATGACATTTTTTGTAGAAAGTATGCCTCACTTGTCTTAAAAAAGCATAGCTGAAACCTAAACCTGAAAGAAAACTCTCCATCCATCAGTCCTTTTCCTATTTGTGCTGTGGCCAGACAGGCTATTGGAGTAACTTAATCTATAACTGTGAAAAACTCAGAAGTCAATTTTATAGTCTGTAATTTTTCTATACGATGATTACCCAGAGAACATCAAGCAAAGTGACTAAGATATATGCAGTTTTCTTCCTGCATCTACCTAGAAGAGGAAATGTCTGAGGTGTTTTATTTTAAATTTTTAAACATGACAGAATGTTAATGTATGTGGTTATTTGCTTTAGAGAAGAAAAAATTGAATAGCAGATAGAGGGGAGCTAGAGGTAATTTTGTATTCTTCAGGTTGTACACTGTCTTACACAAAGCTTAGGACAAGTTGCCCCAGTTTAATGTTTCTGTTCTCTCAGTCTCAATTTGAAGCAGCAATATTTCACATCTTGTCCCTGTCTTCATCTAGAACTTTGTGGTCTATTTTATCAGTACACCATGTACGGTCAAGTCCTGATCTCCCTTCTCCTCTTTCTTCTCTGGCTAGATTGCCACAGATCTTACACAGTCATATTTCTTTCACATCTAAAATTTAGCACCACAGAGGGAAGGAGATTTAGCTTGATGCTGAAATCAGACTTAGCTTAACAATCTACTCTCCTGAAGAGATACACTGCAAAGCTGACATATATTTGAAAATTCCAAATGCTACAGACTTCAAGGCCTTATAAATGGCAGTAATACAGTTCAGCGGGAACAGATAGAAGATGATTATTCCAGGATAGGGAAAATACTCAGCTATGTGATCTTGAGTAATGTTGTGCAGAACATTAAAAAAAAAAAAAAAAGGAAAAAATTGAGACAATAGAAGCTGGTGCTAGAAGAAAAGTTTAGACAAATTTGTCATTTGGAAAATATTCTACTGATGGATTGGTTTTCATGTTGGTATAAATTTTCTTTGTTTTTTGCCAACACAAGTGATATCAGAATCATGGGATTAAAAATCATTGACAATTTTGGAGCGAATCATTATAACATCCATCTGTGATAAAGCAGAGTCTTAAATGAGATAAATAAAAGAAACCTTGACCAAATATTTGACAATTAATTAATTGAATTAATTAACTGTGATCACTAGAAATGAAAGCAGTTGCCAAATAGTTAAATTTTAATCTTTCACAAATAAATTAATGGATATTTCGACAAACAAGTGAAATGCGTAAATTCCAGGATGAGAAATGCAGACATGAGTGATGTAGACTCTCAAGCTGGATAGAAAAAGGGTAATGGAAATGCAGAAGGAAAGAAAACAGAAGACTCACATAAGCTCTCTAGAGCACACAGTATTGTCACATTGAAGTAAAGAGTAAGGCTGTGAGAGCAGTGCCATAACTTTAGAATGTGATAGCCTTGAAGATGTAAGCAGGAATATCATATGAATTGTCACACTGATCTTCTAAAAAGATGGAAAAATAATACATGTATTGGAGGGGAAAGGGTAGAAAAATGAATGAGGCCCGCTATAGAATCACAATCTCATGTCTGCATATGGAAAGACATCTGGAAATACTACCAGAAACTCTGTCACTAGGAGTAATTTTAACTTTCCAGATATATACTGCAGAGCAAACAGTAAAACAAAATTAAGGTCTGTATTGTCTTGGACTCAGTAACCAACAAATTTATATACCAGGAAAAAAAATGCTTTTTCTTTGCAGACTTTGGTAACTAACAAGCACGTTGCATAAAAACATAGCTCTAGAAAATAACCTTGAGAAGAACAATGATGAGATAATTCAGTTAAAATTAAATAGAAGGAAAACCACAAACTACTCTTTAAAGCTTCTGATTCAAAGTGAAGACGTCAATAAAATTATCTTCTCCTAAGCTAAGCAGAATGTGAAACTGTGTTTCTCATTCACAGTTCACTATAGAAAGAACCTGAATACTTAAAAAATGCCAACAAACAAAAAAACCCCCAAATGACAAAGGTGTGGAAACTATAGAGAACAAAGTAAAATAAAGACTAATGAATGTATAAATAACTAAAAAAATTACTGGGAATAATGGAAAGCCTAAAGGAATTGAAAATTGGTCTGATTAGAAAATTATCATTTAAAGCTTAGTACTTTTAGGATAATGAAGAATTTTCTAAAGCCAAAGTGAACTCTTATTTTTTTTTTTTTTTTTAAATTTAATAGAATTATACCTCTTTAAATAAAGGAGAACTCAGATGAAGTGAAAACAGTGTATATGGAAGAGGTGGTAAGGATGAAGAAAGGTCTGTGCTGAAATTCAATTTTCAGTGAGGTTCCAGGGATGATATGGGACAAAAATGACCATTTGATATGGAGAGAAACACACTTAGTGCTTCATGTTTAAAAACTGAGAGGAATTGTTGCTGTCCCAGAATTACAAGGACACTGGCACAGTATTGCAGATTGTCTAGCAGAAGAGCAAATGCATCAAGGTACAGTAAATTCCACAAAAGAGAAAAAATTTAAAAGTTACACATATTTAAGACACTTAAATAGGGTTATCCTTACCACTGTGGCTCTGTCTGAGCTATGTTTTACAACAGCAAAGAATGAGGGCACAGAGGTACAGGGAAAATGTGATAAAACACAGCTTCAGTTTGACAAAGACAGATTGTGCCAGACTAATCTGATAGCCTTCATTGGGGAGATAATTGCTTTTCTAGACAAGGGAAATAGTTCTAATCTAGATCTAATCTACTTGGAAGCTGGGAAAACATTTGATGCTTAATAGGAAATTATTAGTTAAACTAGAGAAGATGATTATTAGGATAGGAACTGAGAAGTGGATAAATAGGAAGCTGACAGATCACTGACAACAGTGTAGCACAGAGGAACTACCAGGAAAAGTGTGATCAGTCCTGAGATTGATATTAGTATTTTCAGCTGTGATCTTGGCTTAAAAATGAAATAAATGCTGAGGAAATGCTCTAATGGTATGAATCTGAGAAGCTTCATGAGTCCTAAAGAAGAAATGGTCTCAGGTACAGGAAGTTTAGAAGTAGCGTGTGTTTCCAGAGTAATTTCAAAAAGGTGTTGAGCGATCTAAACAATTACCTGTGCTGAAACCTACAGGGGCTTTGGTGCTGTAACTCCATGAATATGTACATTTTATGCCAGTCACCCCCACTAACATTGAAAAAATTGCACCTATAGGAGTACAGAGTATCAGAAGTGTCATTTTGATTGCAGAAAATGTCATAAAATAGCTCAGTAGACACATTAGCAATTGCATTTCAGTCCAATTCAGCTCAATTAGGTGCTTTCTGCTTTTTGCGCTGTTTTTACTATATGGCATTTTCTGCACTGTTTTAGGCTTTTTGTACTGTAAGAAGTATAAGAAGTAGTTTCCCTTTTTTTTTTTTTTTTTTTTAATCTATATTTGAATTGATACAATTTCTTAAACCAAGAAGGCAGACCAGTAGCTAACCCAAAACCAGAAAACAATGAATGACCTAGAAGCAGCATAACACGATGCTAATAAAAAAATGCAATAGCTAGTCATACTCTTGGAATCTGATTTTATCACTATTCATTTGGCAGTATGCAAAGTCTCCCACTAGGAGTGAAGCAGAAGGCTGCTGCTTGCTTGAAACTGGAACACAATTGCACCTGAAGAAACTTCACAGTTCCAGGAGCTGGCTGACTAATTTCAACTGATCAGCTATTTATGCACTCTTTAATTTTACCCCAAGTATAATTTTTAAATGGTTTCTATTTAATTTTACTTGAGATGAGTTTAAATAATTGATCTGCTTGCATCTTGGCCACTTTGTATGTTTTCTTGTTGCTAGCAATAATATTCTTTATACACTTCTGTTGACTGTGTGATGATTTCATAGCAACAATACTGTCATTAAAATTTCATAATACATAATAAGTCATCTTGGGAAATAATGTCATGATTCATTACTAATTTAAATAAAATCTATAAACATATGAATGAAACTACTGGTCCAAATAAAATGAAAGGTTATCTTGAAAGTATTACAATGGAACCACATGCTACTCTAACAAGTGACATTTAGAACAAATCAACATAGTTCACAAATCTGATTAGATGTTAAATACTGTGTATAAACAACTGTAGCTTGAGTAACTCACCTGATATATATATTGTTTTAATATGGTACAGCGTCCATAGGAAATGCTAGAGCGTTTCCCTGATTTGTCAGTCACAGTTCAAGCAACTTTTTCAAATTAAGGGCTACTGGCTGAATATTTTTAGGATGCTTAAACAGTATATAGATAGATGTAGATAAAAATACAGACACAGATATAAATAAGGATACCACAGATTCCTTGCTGCAGAAGGAAAAATGGTAACTTATCAGGTAATTTATGGATTCTATTGTTTGTTCAGTACAGTGATCTAGTTCACATTACAAATAAATTCCAGATATTTAAGAATATTTCTTAAAAAAATAAACTAAAAATTGTTAGGTGAGCAAAAAAAACCCCATTGTATAAATCAGTTTTTCTCAATTCTATGATAATTTTTTTTGTATATTTAGCTCTCTTTTTGAATTACAGAATGCTGTTCTGCAGGAAAATGGCCCTTACAAAACAATACAATCTAAAGAGCATTTCTTTGATATGGAAGATAAGACACATGCTTATAGATTCATGGAGTTATAATGTAACTGACTATCGTAAACAGGTCACTCGTTCATATAAACTGTAGTAGTGACTTCCAAAGCACCCTAGTAAAGCTAGATGCCCAGTTAATTTTAATGAGTATTAGGCTTCCAGATCCCTTAGGCAGCTTTCAAAATGTCAGCCTATAATTATAAACAGCTTGGGCGAAAGCCCATTGAATTTAATGGAAAGTCTCCCATTGATTTCAGTGAGCTTTTGGATCATTGACTTCACTCTTTGCACAAATATTTCTAAAGAGTTTGGATAGTAAATACCACATACTTTAGAAACACTGCAATGCATATCTTATCTTCACTTTTCAGTATATTGAACTGCTTGCAAAGTCAAAAAAAAAAACCAAAAAAGACTAAGACAAGCCATAAAACTGCAAAACTATTATAAAATTTGGTGGGAAATGTAACATTAAAAATAAAGAACTGCAATTCCCCTTCTGAGCTGGTCAGGACTGTTTTACTGAATTGTGTAAGCTGACAAAAGCAAATGAACCAAAACAGAGACTTTTGCAAGGAATGACTGACTTTGAGGAATGTTAACTGTTGGTAAGGAATGTTTTTAACCTTCTGAAATTTTAAGACTAGTTCCTTTCAGCATTTTCTAAGTAATGAATATTTGCTTTTGTTTCTTCTATTTGGAACTTTAATTGTTGAAACACAGGTTATTAAAAAGGAATTTTTTGAAATTACTGAAAGAAAAATGACCAGAAAGTGTAAAGTTTAACTTAGCATGAGAGAGGAACAGTTTCCCTACATAGTACTCATCAAAAGTTTATCTGTCTCTATCACTAAGCTATATTTTAGCTGCTAAAACATCTACCTTTCCATACCTAGATATTCAGGAGTCATTTTGCTACAGACACGCTAAAAGCCTTAGGCATGAATTGTTGGCAAAGTCACAAGCAATACAAACAAAGGTGATTATGCTGTGGAGGTCCTTGTGAGACAGCAATCCAAGCAGGTGGCTCAGCCCCAGGAGCACAAAATGAGAGCATGACACCTGGATTATCACCATGCCATAATAAAATGCTTGTAGCCAAATGCACAGTCCCAAACAGGGGGTTCACAAGCAGGACCAGAGAGGGTTTCACATGCTTTGGGGAAAGAAAAATGAGTCTAAAAAATAGGACATGGGGTGAAAACACCACAAACAATAGTTAAATAAAATTAATATAATAATAAGCTCTATGAGAAGAGCTATACATTTCATATACCCACAGTGAAAAATCAATCATTTGGAAATTAGCTTATGTTAGGAAACATAGTGCATAATAGTAGAAGAGAGGTAAGTAGAGACAATCTTCTGTGTCTCTTCCCTTGAAACATAATTCTGAGAGCCAGTAATAATTTAAGTAATGTAACAGAGAAATATTAACTTTGTTTCTAAAGCTTAGCCTTATAATTAGCTTTGCCTTGTAATTAGCTCATGCAAACATGTACACACACAAGCACATTAACACACACACACACATGCACCTACACACGAACAGATGAAACTGCATTAAAACAGAATTATTGCAATGAGGCAAGTTAAACTGCCAAACCTCTGGGATTTCAACAGTGACTGTTATTTAACATAGGTGTAAGAGACCCTGAGGCTATAGTTCTACCCTATAAAAAAATGAAATGCAGATCTATTGAAAAACTGAAACTCTGGACTAGAATTGCATTAGGAAGATAGGATGGAAGTCATATTAAAAAAAAAATGGAGAGGTGTATTTAAATAAGGTTTAAGGTTGGTTTTAAGGTGTCTCTGAAAACAAATGTGACCTTCACTGGTAAGAATGAGTGGGATTAAGTGAAGCCCAAATATCAGTGTACTTACAACTCAGAGGACAACTCTTGCCATTGCAAGTTTTTTCACAAATTATGAAACTGTATGAAAAGAAAATCATATAAGTATTTCCCTTGGCCTGTGCCTAACTTGGTATCCCTTCTTTGTTTGCTTCATAAATAAAGCATTTTAACTGCAATACTGAAATAAATGTCCAAAATTCTGTGAAATCTGAGTTCAAAAGCTAGTAAAGATAAACTTCAAGATTTTGACAGTCTCCTTCAGGTTTTGGCTCATTACCATTCTTGACAAACAGATCAAAAAGAAAGGAAATTATATTTTTTCCCCTTTTTTATTTTTCAAACTGATTAAATTTTCATTAATGAGATAAATAAATATTCCTTTAAGGAACGGAAGAAATCACCTTTTTTAAAAAGCTGTTGAAAACCGAAAAGGTGTTTTTATGAAGTGATGGATGCATAAGAAAGTCCCTTTCTCAAACCAAACCAAGCTAAATGAAAAAAAAACATTTACAACTTTTGTATAAGGAAAGCATAAATCAAACTCAACAAGAAAAGCTGCAGCCCACACTAATGATAAATTTTAGCAGTTCAAAGCAGTGATCATCTTTTTTTCTTGGCCGTCAGAAATTATAATTAGTGGGGTTTTTTGTGACTACTTCAAATGACCTCAGTAGAAACAATGCCTATTAACAATGAATTCAAAGCTAATCTTGAGCTAAAGGATGATTTGATTGAGGATAGAAGTAAGAAGATTTCATGGTCATTCAGTAAAACAGAATCTCATTGCAATCTTGGCTCTCCCATAAGGAGCAGCGTTAGTATTTTAATCTGGATCAGGCTTGTGCTTTTGAAGTGACGCTCCTCAATTCTCCCCACAGACAGCATTTTACTGTGTGTTGTGGAGCATTCCGGGAGCGCAAGAGCAGATTAAACGGAACCAAAACTTCTCCCCAGGGTGTGCACAATGAGTCTGAACTGCAAGTGGACCTTTAGTCCTGGTGACCAGGAAGAGAGCCAGTGCAAAACCCCGAAAATCACAGGCAACTAACGGACTGGCTCTCCACACCAGCTCTTTCAGGCTCTGGACTAGCTCCTGCTATGCCACTCCACTTGCTAGTGCAGGCATGGCCTGGAAATCCATCCGTACAGCTCTTAATCTGATTGGCACTCAATAGATGTTGTTGCACTCTGTTCTGCATGAACGTCAATGAAATACCTTTCTTTGACAGAGGCACTGGAGTTGGCTTTCATTTTAATGTTTTCACAATGTGTTCATAATGGCTTTGCATCAAGAACAATAAAATAGCAAGAAATAATCTACTCTTACATTGTTGCATTTTACTGTTCACTTGAATGAATGAAAGATTAATTCTGAACAGTTAGACAGTTCATATACAAATTAATTGAATTTTGAATATTTCTCTTATTTAATCATCTAAATATTTGTTCTGTTGCTTGCGTCTTCCAGCTGTAAAACAAAAAAGTTGCTTTGTGTACACTGTCTATGTGTGTGTTTATGAGTGAGAAACAGAAGGATAAGTTTTCCAAGCGGTTATTTTCCATTCTTTAGGCAAAGACAGGGGAAACACCAAATTCAGATTTATTTTACAGTATCTTCACTTCTACTGTTCAGTCAAGATTATTTTCCCAAAATACAGCAGATTTCTACATCATAAGAACTTGTTAAGGAAAACAAGTATAAAATCATCATGAAGGCAGTTTATTAGAGACTATTTTTCTTCCAAGATAGAAAGTTGTATGTTCACATAATTACCTCTTTGCAGTCAATTGTCAACTGTCAAAATATTCTTAACATACTTTTGTTAAGAATATCAGACCAGTACAAAATCAGGTGCTCCAAACATCATAAAATAATGTTGTTCTATTTCTATTGAAAGGCTGCTTCAAAATTTATTACAGATATTAATAGGAAAAGTAAAATATGCAAGTCAGTGATGAAATTTTAATTTACTTAAAAATGTAGCATATGATAAGTTAAAATATATTTTCCCCCAAATAATTTATTAGTAGAAATTGCTTTATTTTTATGCCAGATCAGAATGCAACCATATATAATGGAATTTTCTACAATACAGAAATGCCAGATTCCTTCAGGCATATATTTAATTGCTTTCCATTTAAGAATGCACTACTTTGAAATACTTACATGAGTATTTTTTTGTGTGCCTCATAATTATTTAAAGTTTATGTATCAGCATATTAGTTCTAAATGCAAAATAGCAACTGCCGATGGTGTCTTCTAATAAGTTTCTTCAATATAATTTTTTTCTGTCCTTTTTGTTCATGGGCCAGAGTGTTAGTTAGTGCACAGTGTCTTTTTGCAACGATTTTCTTGTCACTAAATTCCTGTCTACCCACTGAGGACCTACTCTGCCCAGTTTAATGATTTCATGAAGCAAAATTGATTGCAGGATATGCTATCCTGCAAGAAATTGACATAGGTGATGGACTAATAGATTACACAGTGTAATCAAGTGATTCAACAGCACATATTTCCTGGCTCTTGACATTATTATGTAAAATCAAGTGAAATCACAATGTCCCACATAATATTTTTAATCTACCAATCTTATGGAATGTTAGTTGAATTGATATTGTCATGCAAATCAAGTTATTCAGTTTATGCAGCTTTTTCTTTTCACTCTCATTTATAGAGAGTTGGGTATTCATTTTTCGTCTTGCTCATTTTATATGTCATTCTCAAATGTGGTTTTGTTTTCAGCTATTCTCTTCTGATTTTTTGCTGACTTGTTAATGCTTAACCTAGGCTTTATTTGAGTGAAGACACACAGAATGCTCTCAAATTTGCATCATGAGTAATTTCAATTAGCCGTATCTCAGTTGCATATCCTAAGTTCAGGAACTGGTTTTGCTTTGTATCTATGACAGTTCCTCACTGTGCAGGCTCCAGTTACTCTGAACGTTTCTAATTAAAGAGGTTTAAATCCCTTGAAAGGATTATCTTTCTTTTTAATAGTGGGGACAGGAAGAAAACACCATGGCGGTGTCTTCAGTAAGATTCAAAACTCAGTTATTCATATACCTGGTTTTGATCCCTCTGAGCGGCTCTTTATTATCACCACAGGTGTTAAGATCTTGACACCTTTATCAGATATCATTGCTTGTGACATTTGTTGCATATTATCTATCAAGAGTCCAGCACTCTGTATGTATTGCAAATAGTCTGCAGGGGTTCATAAAAGATAGCTGTGAGTTTGTTAAATTATATCATATTCAAGAAGTGCAATTGGAGTTCTTGGTATGCATTTCAAAACTTTTCTGGAGTTAACTTCACTTTTTTCAAAAAATATTTTCTTGTTCTGTCAGTCTACATCCATAATGACCAATTTTCTTTACTCAAATGACATTAGTTGTGATTTTTTAGAGTTTAGATCATTTGGTCTTCTTCTCCAGTTAGACTGATCATTGCTCTAAATTGCGTTCCTGGTATAGAATAAAATGCAAAAACCATGCCTGAAGATTTTAAATAAGAGATAAACCTTCTTTTTCATCATATTTGCAGGTAGCATATTTTATGTCATTAATTATTAGAATGCCTGCCTCTGCATTTTCTAGCTAGTGTTATGCCTTAGAACTTTAGGGTGTCATTTTGTTATTTTAAAGGATGAATTTTTATCTTTCTGAATCAAATTCTACGTGCAGAGATTAATGTCCTCATGTGAATTATAAGACATTGCAATTCTTTGTTAATAAAATTCATGCTTTATCTCCCAAGACATCTAGAACATATGTATTACCTTGTCCAACCAACTAAGGTTAACAAATTTTTCTTTGTTAGAAGCCCCCCTCATTCCCTTCCCAGCCAGTTTCCTTTCATTGTCTTGTTCTGTCTATTAACAACTCATAAATGAGGATATAGTTATGCGCAATTTAGAGAAAGCAAAAAGGCCCCAGTGTCTCTAACAGTTTATTCCTAGTGTTCAGAGTCACAAAGAAAAAATATTTTTAATATAATTCAAATAAATATCAGTAAAAATGGAAAGAAAATTCTTTCTTCCTTGATGCCATTTCACTGGTGGAAATATTATGTCTGCTAATTAAGCTACAACAGAGAATTCAGGCAGAATAGTGGTATATTAAAAAAGTGCCTGAAAAAAGATCCCCAAACTAATTGGATATATCACCAAAACACCACCATGTTGTGACTGAATAAGTTACTGAACTATTCTTCAAATCAAACATTTTATTTAGAATTGACTTTTGTTCTAGTTTTGTGTATTAAATAAACCTATACACTTTGTTTGATGACAACTGTATCCTTACAGTGTTGTCTTATTTTTAGGAATACTACTACCTATAAATATTTCCAACAACAAACAGTGCTAGTTTTCCACTTACTTGGGAAAAAAATTACCACTTTATTTTAGTTCCCAGTTCTAAATACTTGAAGAGCAATGACAATGAAGCTCCAAGGCATGACATCTGCTAACAACCTAGGTTCTGCACCTCTGAGTTATAAAGAGAGATAAAGCACAGAAGTCATCCTAATAACACTGTATGGTGACTGTGATGGCAAAAAGTATAAGCAACCTTTCAGTGCTTTGTTCAAACTCTGTTTAGTTTTTATTAAATCAGCTATTTCCTATGGGGTGGATAATGAAATTTTTCCCTGTAGTTTACAATCCTTTGTATGCCACGTGATCGAAAGGCTAGTGAGGATTTACAGACCCCATTCTGCATAAGAAAATCCGGGAAAACTGACCATTTCACCCAGCCCACATTCAGAAGGAAGCGGTAGCCTGGGAATATGGGGAGACACCATGCATGTCATTGCACTCCCACCTTCCAGTCATGAAGCAGTGGTGTGACATATTTCTTAAGGTGGTAACCTACATTAATCTCATAATCCATACAAATGTATGGAGTAAGTTTAAGTAAATCCAAATGACCTGGGATATCTTAAACTCTGGATTAGCAAGGAGAAGGGGAAATTAGGTATGACATTGATTTTTCATCTGAGGTATCTGATATCTTGCTAGTTAAAACTGAGTTCTGTCCTGAAGTCTGCATAAATGCATCTGCTAAGCATATGCCATTTAATAAAGTCAATTAATCTGTCCATGGCAATTTAAAATCTTCTAGCAGTGTAGTAAGTCGTCCAGATAAAGCTTTGGAGACACTTTATCTCATCTCAAAGAAGTAGAAAATGCAGGTTTGTAATTAAGATATAAGATTTTGCATTGAAGATGTTTTGCGATTGTATTGAGATCAGTCTTGCAATTCTTTCAATCCTTACTGCACTTTAGTAGTGGCAAAACTTGACATGGCAGTTCTGGGTCAGATGAACTTTCAGAGACACTGTCTATCAAATCCTTTAGGTTTAACAATGCAACAATTGAGTGTCCTACACTTGACTGAAGCCAAAACAAGCCTCTATACAAAGTACTGAGGTTGAATGGGAGCTGTATTCAGCCCAGCAGTGAGAAGAGACTGTTTTCACTCCGTAGGCTGCTGGAGAGCCCTGCATGTGTGACAGCCAGATTCCTCACCCTGCTTCAGGCAGACATGGAGGCCTAGACTGAGATCTCCAAGACAATTAGCTAAGCAGTGCAGCACCAACTGAGACCACCTGTGTGCATGATTCAAGAGAGAAAAGTAAATGCATTCCAAATTTTAAGGGTGCTTCTGTGTCTGACAGTGAAGTGCATCACATTAAATAAACTTACGTTGTGAGGGCAAAACCCTTTTTGAAACTTGTCTTTAGCCTTTTTCATGGAATGGCATCACTGATGAAAACTCAAAATAACAAAGCACTGCTTTTAGTTGATGCGCTATCTTAAGATTGGTATGAAATTTTTCATCATTCTCATCTGAGTCTCAATTACACTTCCTGTGTAATTACAAAGTGTGCAGTGTGTCCAGATCTAGATTTTCACCCACAATTTGATTTTACCTGTATTTACCTGTCTAGGATGAAATATGCTCTAGAAGTACACCTGGAAAATTGCTTCTAGACCAAATTATTTCAGAATCTGATTTCCCCACTGTAACTAAGACAATTTCTTGAAAAAAGCACTAGCCCCTAACTTAAATGAAGAGAGGGGCAGAGTAATACTATAAATGTATATCAGGAAGAGAGAAGTTTAGTAAAGAGCTTAGAATACATTGAGAATCTAACTATAATAAACTTCTTTACTGGGAGATACTAGGAGTAGGATTTCCAGAATATGTAAGTAAGTTAGCATTTCAAATTAATTGAGAGTCATACCTCATTGCAGTTTTTTTTGAAAATCTCAACTACGTAAATTAGGAATTATTAAAACTTGAGATACAATAATATACCGTATTTATTGCATTTTTCATACAAATAGACTTTGTTGATAAAAATTTTTAAAAGCTTTAAAGATTGGATAAGTTAGACTGCATTTTCTCAGTCTAAGAAATCAAATATTCAAAATGTCAAACTGAAGTACAAAACAGTTTGACAGTGAATGGAAACACTGGCAGCTCTTCCTCATCTGTCAAATGCAGTCTTGTTGTGCAAGGATCGTGCCCCTGGTTTGGTTGCAGAAATAACGGAGTGAGCTGTGGGTAATGCAAGTATGGAGCTGGTCACTTTCCCAAGTCATGCAATGCTCCACACTGACAAACTATTTTTAACATCAGCTGGATCCAGAAGTAATTATTTTTCCATAGCCTTTGCACCTGATAACTCCAGACTCTTGGAGTTTCATTCCTGTTTCTCTCCATCTGGACTTTAGGTGTATTGTATTTACGCTTGTTCTAGTGTAGAATTAGATCTTACATGGAAGATATAAATGAATCCTCCTGATTCCAAGATCCTTCTGTCAAAAGTCACCTGTAAATTTCTGACAGCAGCCTTCTCACATCTTTTAGATACCTTATTATCTGATGTATCCATTGTCTGATTCATTCCACTTACCCATAATCTTAAGTAAGTAGCAATCTGTAGCCATGATTTTTCTCTGGAAAAGTACTAATATTTTAATTAATACATTTTTATAGAGAAATTTGGAATACTGGATATTTTAACATCCTTAAAATTACTTTTCATTATCCAACTTCTCCTACAGAAGGTAGTGCTATGTATTTGATGGGGCTACCATGGTTTTTTCGAACAAACTAGCCTTAGCTGGGGAGCAAATATACTGAAACTGCATAAGGTTGTCTGAACAGGGCTGGGATAAAATGTAAATAGTCTAATATGCAGTTTGTGCTCAAAGGGGCTGAGTGATAAGAAATTCTTGAGAAATCAATTTAGGGGTAACAATAAAACTGCTTCTCATATTGTCACAGAAAATAAATCTGGTACCATCTGTAAATCAAATTCCAGTAGATAAATAGACTAATCTACTGTTTTCAAAGAAATTAGGATGAACCCTAGGAATTTGAACAATCCGAATATATGTAACAGAAAGTTAATAAAAAATGTAAGCTTCAATATCTCCTCTTTTGATTGCAGCTATATACCAGGCCCAGTGTTAAAAAGAGGAAAAGACCCTCAGAAAAACCCATAACACAAATGATGATTGTTCCCAACATGTTGGAATTCCAGGGTCAGCCTATATACATCATGGTACAGTAAATTCTGAGCATGTAGATTTAAAAAAGCTCTCTTATTTGGCACTAACTCAGAGATAATTTGAGATAAAAGGCCAGACCTGCTCTCAATCATGCACCTGTTAAACAGAGGAGTCTCGCAGCCCTGAGGTAGTCTTACAACATGAGCCAACTAACATCAAAATCCTTGGATTTCTTTTTGGGTTTATCTGAGGAGCTCTTTTAAAGACTATGAGAAATCCGTATTCACAATAATGTAGCAAATATTCTGTGAAATGAAGGTAATTTCCAGCTCCCTCATAAGAAATTAACAGTTAGAAAAATGCCGATTGATATAGCAAGGTTCCAGTTCAGTACAAAAACATTACTTCATCTTTATTTTCCATTTGACTTTGATGGGAAAAATGCCGCAAACAATGCATGTGCCCAAGTGTCTTCCTGGGCTTCAATTTGGGCTAAAAGTCATTCAAAGCAACTGAGGCAAAACACTGAGGTAAGACAGATTTTGAACCAAGATCCACATATGGCAACAAGCATTGTGTTGATCAAATGAAAGGTAAAGTAGCATGTAGGAAAGTCAGTTGAAAGTCGAATCTCCAAGTCACATGGCCCCCTGCATTTTGAACTGGATATTAGGAAAAGGTTAATCACTGAGAGTGTGGTCTAGCACTGGACAAGGTCCCAGGAGGAAGTGGTCACGGCCCCAAGCTTGTCAGTGTTTCACACTACAAGAAGACAGGTAGAAAATTAAAGTAATCTTGTAGCATGGAGTCAGAATTCTCTAAGACAAATTAATTTTTTGGTTGCCAAAGTTAATGCAACCATTCTTTATTCTTTGTTTTGGGTACTCATAAAGTGTCTTAGGCCTGGAATATCTGACAATAAAGGGAAAGAGACAGAGTAACTGCTTAAAGGGGTGGAATACCATTTAATAATTTCTTCCTCACAGGGTCAGTCAGAAGCAAAATAAAATAATGTTGCTGGACAAACTGAAGTCTGTGTCCTCACAGTATGGTACTTACTGCTGTATATGACAGGATGGGGTCACTTTAAAAAGAAAATCTGTTTATTTCTGTTTCAGAGTTGGAGATAAACTATAACATTTTTGAGCTAAATTTACTAAACAGAGGAAAAATTTCCCACATACCAAGCTTTGAAGCTGTCAGTCCTACTATGTAGTTGCAGTGTTCCTGTTGTGAATGAATGATATTTTTGTCTAAAGTCCAATAACCTGCTATCTACTATATCAAATATCATTGGCATTTATTGTAGACTACTTCCTCAACCTGCTGAACACGACTTCGTTATTCTCACAAACATACCATTGTGTGGCACCTGCTGAATTGCTGCAGAGACTAGAGGTACTGCCCTGTTTCCGTCTCCTTTCCCACAAACATAGATTTTTACAAAATGGACTTCAGATCCCAGAATACGTAGCCTACAGGGAATTTTCAGATGTTTGTGAATCTACTCTATTCCTTTTGTCAGAAACAGTAAGTGGATTAAAATGGCCTTGAAGTAAAAATCATACAAGAACAGGTGGGCACCATTCTTATTGTTTTCTTACAAAGAAGTGTAGGACAGCACTTAGGAAGCAATGAAAACTACTATGTTAATAGGGATTTGAATAATTATTATGATACAGGTTTTCATATTTGCATGAGCTGAAATTCACACACTGACATTTTAAATTGAAAATACAAGCCCTTTCCAGGATGTATATGGCTCATGGAGAATAAACACAAACACACAGCAATCTGTAACGGGTATAATTTACACTGGCAGCTTCTCACAGAAAATATCATCTGTCCACTGGGACTTTTGCCATTTTATTGCTCAGACAATTCTCATATCATATAACTCCTGCAAAAAGAAATAAGACTTTCTCTGGGGGACAGATATGCTAAGACATTCACTTATTTTATTGGCAGTGTATGTGTACATTTTGTCAATAGGAAACTGTAAGGCCTTTTTTTTTTAAGATGGTGTTAAACTAGGAAGCATGTGTCATCCATCTGCTGACAACTTTTGCTTTTTCCTTCACACTGATTATTTACACCTAAGCCATTTTTTACCTGAATGAACATCTTTCCAAGAAGTTTTTGTGTCTTGATTTTTTTGCAGGCATAATCCTTGAATTTTTTATGTGGCATAAAGATAATAACAAAATAGTGGAAACTGCATGTATTATTTAAGAGACTAGTGACTTTTAATATACAGACTGCTTTTAATGGAGAATTACAGAATTTACAAGATTTGTGAAGGTTTTTTAATATATGATTGGGTACAGATGAGTTAATATTACAGGCAGTTGTGATTTCAGTTTTATAACCAAACACTAAAAATTGAAATGTAATACATCTGCTTGGATATACTTCAATAATTACAAGGCATACATTTCATACTTGCTTTCCTTTTGGTTTTACATATACAATGGAATCATGTACCTAATAGCAGTTCTAAGCCAATTTTATCCTTGGACAGTCACATATTTTTAATATCTATGGATCTTAAAATCCTGCCTTTTATTTAATCTATGGCTTTGTAGTGTAATGTCACAATGATGTGCAATAACATAATCCAGTAACCCTCCTGCCTGTGAAGGACATTATTGACCTCAATGGTTCTACTTGCATAGGAGCTTACCTGCTGGGACCTAATTAAAAAACTAGTACCATAAACTTCCTGAATAGATGTCACTAACTAATTATTAACCAGTCATTAACAAGCAAATGACATTAATAGATGTGATTAACTAGTTCCATTAACAGCCTGAATGATTCCATGAGGCACATTCTACTATGACATTCTGGTGCAATAATGATGACCCATGGGACCTATAAATTAGAATTATTTTATAGTTATCCATTAAGGAATTATGGTGCTAATCAAAGTGATGGTCGTTATCAGACCCATAAAAAATGACCCAAGACCATCACTGGTAAAGAATTCTACTCCTTGCCCAGAACCCTCATACCCATACTTAACAAAATTCACTAGTGAATAGAAGGACATAAAACTATTAGTGCTATCAGAAAAATTAATACGGAGAAGGTATGTCTATAGTCTAGAATGACAATACTTCAGAGACTGAACCAATATCAGCTAATAAAGGCATGGGGTAAACTTAACTTGTAAATCTGGGCCAGAGTTTGTTCTCAGTTATAATAAACTCTAGAATAAAACTAGAAAACATTCTCACTATTTCTTTAAAGATTTGATACAATTATACAATACTTTATGACATGAGTTTTTAAAAGTCTATGGTTGCCTGTGATTTTTGTTGTTTTCTTGTTGCATCAGAGAAATGGCTCCTTTTTATAGTTTCATTTTTATATGTGATGTGCTCCTGGGTGTAAGAGAGGCAAGAGACACTTGGTAATGAAATGGGAAGTGTTTAAAAAACCAAATTCCTCATAGGCAGAAACTACAGTGCAGTTTGAATAACAAAAAGCGTAACCAGAAATCAAAACATTTCTTAATTGTTTATTTATGATACAAATGTTAATTGCCTTGTGCCTTACATGGACTGTACAATAGGACAGGTTAATTAGGCTGAGAAATGGCTAGCTCTAAAGATGCAAGCTCAGAATAATTAAAACTCCTGCATCATGTTAACACAGTTCTCCTGTCATTTGGGGTCCAAGGATACTGCATTGCATTTTCTTTTTCTTTCTGTTAAATAGTATGTGATTTCTATCATAAATGAAGAAATCCAAGGACAGAGCTTTGGCTGACTACTGATATCATGTGAGACAGATTTTCATGTGGATTTGACTGCATTGTGGGGAATGAAAGGACTACATCAGTCTGAATGACTTACAGTGATCCTTTCAAAGCCTTATTTGCATCTGCCAGTACTAAACCAAACAGCAGGAGCCCTTAATACTGCCAGGAAATAAAGTGGCCTCTAATTGCTTATATGTTGATTGCAAGCTTTTCAGAAACAAATCCATCACACAAAATGTCTCCTAGGTGCTGAGCAGTGCAATGGTCACATGCCTTCTTTAAAGAAGGTCAGCCAAAGAGAAAGATGAGGGTTTACCATGGGGAGGCTACGCAGGAAAGAAATAATTTCAAAAGTGGAATCTAATTCTCACCGATCCTTATTCATACCAAGGCTTCTCAGAACACCATCAGCACAAAAATGTATGAAGCAGGTGTAAATTACAGTTATAACTATAGTATGGCAATCCAGTGGTGTCAAAGCAGCATAAAAGAGCTTTATTGCAGGCAAAGATTTGATGACTGCTGTTTTTGTAGTTGCACCTGAGTAACCCTGAAACAACCTGCAGCAAAACAGAGCTCAGGGAGGCTAACACTGGCCACTTACCAGGCAGCAATTTGCTAATGCTTTGTAATAGCTCACCTCCTACTGACTCTGGCAAGTTTGTTCAGAACCAATAGAAGCTGCATTGCATAAGCTCTAGTCAATGTTTTTCTTCAAAAGTGGATTGCCCTCATTGTGCGTCAGGACTAGGTCCATTAAGTTACAAAAGATACTTGAGCTGAAGAGGCATGAAGAAGAAAATTGAAATGAACATTAGTTTGGGATCAAAAAATAAAAAGGAATCAAAAGAACAACCTTAAAGAAGTGAAATGCAATTCTCATGAGAGACTGTGGATCAGTCAACTGTTTCACATAGGGCTCTACCCCTAATGGGATACATTCACCTTGATGGAAGTGACTCTAGGTCTCTGGACATTGCGCTCTCTCAGAATGTGAATGTAAACAGCTTTGACATATAAACCGGCATAAGGAATTAAATTAGGAGATTTTAAACATTTCCTGTCCCATTTTTCCACAAAACAGAGCACTCTATTCTGGTTTAACATAAATCAGAAATACCTTCATTCTGGAAAGAACAGACAGGGAAGCCAGATTTATATGTGGCTGAGAAAACTACATTTTCTCTTGTCACATTCAGACTAAGAGAAACACATTGTGTTCACAAGTTTTTGTTCCTTCCTGCTTCTGAAGGACACATAGTTTTATGGTTCATTTTGTTAATTAGCTCACTGTTTTCCAGATTTCTCCTTAAAACATGAAACACTGTGAGGAACCGCTAAGTCCAGTGTCCAGTGTACACTTTTGTAAATAGTAATATCACATACATAAAGCTATAAACAGTGCATTTGCTGATTTGGTTTCTTGATATCCCAGAATAATAACTTTTTTGGGTTTATGTTCACCTGTGTTACTGGACTTACAAATGAAGACAATGATCAAGTATTTTCATTTGAAACTTTTGATCAAAGCATGTTTCTGGTAGATGTACAGAGCTCTTCTAGACCTTGTTCTTCTCAGTATTTATAAAGTCACTTTGTGATCATTCAAAGCTTATCATTATTTTCCAGAAATAGTTTCAAGAGTTTAAAAAAAAAAAAAAAGTATCCCACAGACATCTCCTCAGCATTCAACTCAGTAAAAATGAGCAATATGGTCACATCTTCATCACATTACACAGGCTGGTACTTCTCCATTCATGTACAATTTTGCTGAATCACCATCTCCAGGTGTGTCTATCATGTGTTCATTACTAAGACCATTTCAGACTCCCCATACTATCATCAACCAGATTAGAGATGTTTTTTTTCTCATAAATTTTCTTAGTTCTGCAGAGAGGAGCTGTTTTCACATGAAAATCAAAATATGGCAGAAAGGATGTTGTTTGGCTGCACTGTTCCCAGCACAGCATTGTGATCAGGCTAGTGTTCATGCTTTTAGATACACTAATACTCTCTAGAGTCTGATCCTAAAAACAGACTCAGGTAACACCGGCAAACTTAAGTATGAAATATCAATATAGAAATTCTGGGACTTATAGATGGCTCCTCTTTCTACTCAAATTTCAAAGTCTTTTGGAATAAAAACATTTTTTTCATGCACATACTTTTGGTCACTGGGAGGTTTCAGTAGAAATGCAGGTATTTTATATAATTTTCAGTGTAGCATCCAGCTCTTTCTGTTTGCACTAGTCAATTAGACAAAGTCTAGACAAAGGCTTCCCAGGCAAAGACTATTAAGCATCACAGCAGCTACACACTTTTGTCTCTGTGATTGGAAGCTGGGAGCTACTAATTTCCTCAGGAGCTCCAGATAGTCTGTGTAAGAAATAGCATAGATGGTGGCTTCTAATCATATTGCATAGACAGATATTCCAGACAGGCAGAGTTTCTTGTGCATAAAGGTCTAATTCCAGGGGAAGAGAATTGCTTCCATATGAAAAGGCTAGCTGAAAAACTCATCTACGCTTGTGAAGAAAATGCCCTCCTGATAAAAAAGCACATTGACAATGTTTTAACATTAATACTATTTTTGCATTTTAATCATCTGTAATCAAGTAGAACACCTCTTTGGTTCTTGTTCTCATTTTTTCATGGGTTCCGTGGGGTACAGCTTAGCTGTTCCCTGCTCAGTCACTTTCAACCCATATTTCCCAGCATGAAGATGGTAACCTAGAGCAGCAATGTTTCTCTTACCAATCATGAGTATAAAAATGAGGAAAAAAAAGGTGCTGCTTTCAAGGAAATATCCTTAAAAACAGAATTTAAATGAAGGAAAATGCATCTTGTCACTTTCGAAATAATGGTGTTTGTCCTGTTTTTTTATACCAGTGTCTATTTTTGAAATAAATTTTGAAGTTAGTAAATACGTGTCTGTAAAATGCTGAAATTAGATATGCCACATTAGAACTGTAGCAGATAATTTCAAATTTATATAAATCCTGACCTTTAAAGTATTACTAGACCTCATTTTTCTGGTGTACTCTCGCAGATAATACTGCACAGTTTAGAGAATTGAATGGCAAGAACTTGATATCAAGAAGGTGTGACTCAGCAGGCATGCTTTCTTACTAGGAAAATCCATGTTGTGCTTTGGATTTTGGAAGTAGTTGGTTAAAGGTATCTGTCTGAGATTTCACTGAATTTACTACTTGTCTTGCTTTAATGCAGTCAGTCATGGAAATAAATTATTCATTTGCTTCAAAAACTTAATATTTTGTTCCAGCGTATCTAAGTGAACAAACTGCATAGAAAGCCCCTGACTTCTGCTGGTGCATCACTGTTCCATGTTTTTTTTTGCATTATGCAGCAAAAAGAAGACCAGAAATAAATTTTGTGATTTCTCAGCACTGGTAACATTTAATTAACACTCCACTGTGTGAACTACTGTGCAACCGCACGCATGCAGCCGTCTCATTATTTCCATTATCTAACACTAATTTAGGCTTCACAACATGGCATACAAACATTACAATGTTAATTTTTAAATGAAACCCAAAGGCGAGTTTAATTTTAAACAGCATCAATTTTCACGCTGAAAGACTTCAGTGGATTGTCTTATGCAAGGATGTTGATATTAAATTTGCTATTTAATAAAGACTGATGAACAAACGGAGGGAATTTTGTCAATGAGGATTTGTCAGTTTTGCTTCCTTTCCTCACAAGTTAATGACATTTGCTTCATAGACCGTCCCTAATGATGCCAAAGAGATCTGGCATTGCACAAGTTGCTGCTGCTGTCTTAGTTCAGCAGTATTAGTCAATCATACAAGTGTAGCACATTAGAAAGAGATGAGCAAGACTTACTAAACTAAAATAAAAAGTTAGCAATTTGTTAGATAAAATTAAATTATGTCTATGTAAATTTGTCCGTTTTTTTCTTTTTTTCCTTTTTTTTTTTTTTTTCGTGAAGACTCACAGTTCAAGAAGGATTCTGCATTTCAGGCACAGAATAAAAACCTCCAACAGGAAAAACACGAAAGCAAAGCATTCCATATCAACTGACTGAAAGACCATAAAGGGTGCCAATGCCACTTTTGTTCCTGTCATAACAGTCCCAAAAACATATACTTTATGTTAAAATCACAGATTCGTGAAAAAAACCCCTTTGGCATATTCAGTTTAGGCCTTTGACAAGATCAATGATACAAAGACTATACCAAGGTAAGTTTGCTCTAGCTGGACCTAAAAAGAAAATCTCCAACCATATTTAGATCCTATATCTGAAAGGAAAAAGAAGGTTTTTGCTTATTTGCTCTCACTTTGTATTCCTCCAAATCAACCATCAGTCAGGAAGAAAATGAATAACTGTTCCCATGTGATCTTAATCCTAGACAGCTGAGGTCTCCCAGGAACTTATTCATTGAGTATATCCAGTTTTAGTCATAATTTCATAAAGAATAATTGTGAGTCTCTGATACTCTCAAATACAGTGTAAAACCATATCTCTAATGTCTCTTGGGACAGATTGTAGACTGAATTTGGAACTCATTTGATTGATCTCCAATTAAACTATTCTTCTGCCTGTATGTATTATACATACTCTGATTTACGTTACTTTGGCTAGGTAAGATAAGAAGATATCACAGCAAGCCTCTGAATTGAGAATCTTTTGGAAGTAAATTGTATTAATTCAGCTATTGTGTCAGGAGGGCCTGCTAAACACCCCACGTAGCGCTAGACCCATTTCTGTGGTTAAACCTCACTATGCACTCACTCCCCTTCGGTGGGATGGGGGAGAAAATTGGAAGAATAAACGTGGGAAAACTTGTGTGTTGAGATAAAGTTTAATTTTAAGAGGTAAAGCAAAATATGTGCAATCAAAGCAAAAAACATGAATTAATTCACTCCTTCCCATGGGCAGGTAGGCATTCAGCCTCCTCCAGGAGCGCAGGGCTCTATGATGCATAAAGGTGTCTTGGGAAGACAAACACCATCACTCTGAATATTCTTCCCTCCCCTTCCTCCTTGCCCAGCTTTACATGCTGAACATGATCCCATATGGCAGGGAATATCCCTTGGGTCAGTGGGGGTCAGCTGTTCCAGCTGTGTCCTCCCCCAGTGCCTTGTGTACCCTCATTCTCCCGGCAGGTGGGATGGGGCGGGGAGCAGAAAAGCCCTTGACTCTGTGCAAGTGCTGCTCAGCAATAAAGAAAACACCCCTGTGTTATCAACATTGGTTTCAGTACAAATAAAAACTACAACCCCATACCAGCTACTGTGAAGTAAATTAACTCTACCCAAGCCAAATCCAGCACACATAAAAACAGGTGACAAGGTGCTCCAAACACTGCAAGATGTGTTACAGGGTCATATTTTGGCCCTTAGAAAGTAATTTTCCCATTGACATGACTGAAGTTTCACCAATGACAGAGGAATTTATTCACTGATATTGATGCCTGGAATTTGGCTAACATAATAGCTGCTTTCACACTGCTTCCAAAAATGGAGGGGATATTACAATTTCTCCTATCAGGCTTTACTATATGCTGGCTTCTTATTTTTCTTTGAATTAACCTTGTTAATCTAATCATTTAAATTGCTCCTGTAAGGCTTTTTGTAATAATTTCTTTAAAGTGACAGTCAGCTAAACTCAGAGGCGCTGTAAAGAAGTTACAATATGAGTTTCCTTCTGTAAGGACATTCATGACCATATTATAAAACCAGAATACACTAAACCTCTCTTCTGAAAAGATAGAAATGTTGATGCTTGTTTTCCAAACCTTAATTATATTACACACTGTCAACTCAATCCATCCATTAGGTGATAAAGTATTTTCAGATCCTTACAGAAAGCTGTTCAATTAATTAAGAAGAAAATAGACCAATTTGTTCTTGTTTAGACTGTTCTCATGCTGCTGGAACCCCATATATTTTGTGAATGTGAGATAGGTAGGGCACGTGAGTCTGAGATAGCGGCTGTGTGCTGGAAGTCAGGAAAAAGAGCAACACTTTAAGCTGTTGGGTGGCACAGATAATAACCAGACAGGTCTTATACAATGTACTGCCATGGAGCTGTAATGTCACAGGACTGCTGCACAACTTCTGAATAATAAGACATTAAGGTATGCAGATATCTTGCATAAAGAAAAAAATGGAAAGATGAATAGAAGTTTAAAAATAGGAAATCTGACTTCTTTTTCCCTTTCTGTATGAAAGTTCCCTGATGCTGAGGTTATTCATTACACCAGGACAGAGGCAATTTATTCAACTATAGCTCAGGTAGCATCAGCAGTTTCATTAAATCCACTTCTAAGAGGTCCAAAGCCTGACTGCAATAATTTTTTCAGGCATGAAACATTTCCTTAAAGGTCTCTCCCTGTGCACCAAAAAAATATCATAGACTTATGTGTAACTATTTCTCTCATTTTCTGGTTAAAAGAAATCAATTTTAATGATAGCACTTTGCAACATCTAGAAGGTTTCCTTCACTCATTCTTTTAAATTTGTTTCAGCCTACACAAGTTTTTCCTTATTGGGTTTCCCAGTGGCCTTATTTTTTCAAGCAAAGAAACCTCAGAAGCAGAAAGCTGCACCTGAAGTGTTCTCTGTCCTGCTTTCCTCTCTCCTTCCTTTTCCACACAATTTTAGGTTCCTGCAAGCAGGCAGCTTACAATGACTTTTTACCTCTATGATGTGTGTGGTCACTCAGCTCTGCTTCTAGCAATTCATAAGCATCTGACTTAATTCTTTGGTAATAGCCTGTCATTTCCTGAGGTTAATAATCAAAGTTATGCTTGCAAAACTCAGTATATTTTGTTCTCTCTACCATGCCACTGTATCTAAAAGAGAGTAGAGACTGGTACTAAAAGCTGTAATTTTATCCCACATGTTAGCATTTCAATCTTTTAACATTTTGTTTTCTTTGACTGTCTTTCCAGACCTAGAGTAATTCAGAATTCTGCACATTTAGAAAACAACTGACAGATATTATTCCTAAACTTCTTGTATTGCACATTTCTTCATACAACAGCTTTTTTCTAAAGTCTTCCCCAGACCATTTTGTCATTTGAGCTTGTCATATGTGTTTAAAGAAACATTACACACAGTTTTAACATCCTCTCAGGTAACTGTGTGGCCCATGGGTAACAGTAGATAATTTGATGAGTTTAAACTGAGGGAGATTTATGCATATATTCTATTTTCCACTGCTTTGCTGAAAAGCAGACATAACAGTGTGCAATTTCACGGCATAACAGAACACTAGCAAAAAGGATGCACCAGTGTAAAGAGTAGTCTTAAAAACTTCTGTCAGCATAGCAGCCTAGTGGACTGCTGCTTTACCTTGCTATAGTTCTTGTGACAGCTGAGTCCTACATTATAGTATTGTAAATTAAATTCTCTCCAGTACATATCCCATTTCTAGTGAGTTCTTCCTCTACTTTGGCTTTACATGCTTCCTTTTCTATTTTCATACTTATGTCAGCTAATGGAAATTGAGATTATGTGCATTAATGGGACACATATTTGGTGATGTTAAAAGTGTAGGTATTGCTTTCTGGAACCTTAAATTAAATTTTTTTTCCACTGCAATTACCTTCAACAGATTATTACTTTAACTTGTCTAGCAGTTAAACAGATTTAAACTTAATTAGTTCCCAAGAAGCTCAGAAATTAGTGTGGGATTTTTCAGTCAATGAAGTAAAATGGCACAGAAACATGATCTATTCAAGCAGAGACATTCTAGCTAAAGTTATTTAAATTGTGGAACCACTCAGTATCATTTGATGGTATACTACAGCAGAATTTGTTATGGACTCTTTCATAGAAATGTTAATATTAAAATAAATTTCATCTCTAGAAACAGCCAAAATGCAAATATGCATCTACAAAATGCAGAAATAATTGGTCATTAACACCTTTTCATAGCATTGGACAGAGCAGAATAGCAGAGAAAAAGCTGAGATTATTTACCACAGGATTTCTACTTGAAATTGTTATGAGATGCCTGATGTAATTTGTTTCTTCCTCTAAGAGCCACAAAACAGCAGCAATTTGGACTGTAACACCAGACATTCTGAGAGGTAGTGAGTGCACTGCAGTATCTTCTGAAAATGCTGACCCCAAACCACTTTTTCAATGAATCAGACCTCTCCTTCTTGTTTCAAACTCCCTGAGGCTCACACACTTCTTAAAAATTAGTTTCCTTGCTTTGTAAACTGATTTTCTTCTGAAAGGTCATTAAAAGCCAGGGTTTTACCCCCTTCTTCAGTTCATAAAAATCTTATTCTGTGCCTCAGAAGCAAAACTTGAGCGTAATTAAGTCCCCCCTCCCTGTTCTTAATTGATGGCATCTTAAAATGGAACTCCAGAGGCACGAACTGTGTCAGTTGCTGATGCATTGAAGGGTTTGGCTGGTGTGCAGATTACCTCCACTACATTAAACTCCTTTAGCACTGCCAAGTACAGCATTAGAAAATTCCAGCGTGGGATCAGATTGGGATTCCTGACTTGTCCTGTCTGGGAAGTGAAGGCCAGGTGCCTTTTTTTGTTTGCTTGTCTTCATAAAAGACAGCTCTTTGGGTTGTTACAAAACTGTGGCTGACATATTTCTGTGATTTTTTGTGTGCTTTTAAGCAGCTACCCTGTTAGCAGTAGAAAAGTGGTGTAGTTGGTAAAGTGAGCACAAATGATTTTGTGCATTTCAAAGAGGTGAAATTCTGCAGATCTTGCTGGCTTTCACTTCCCTGCTGCACCATGAACCTGCTCTGCAGTGTCCATTCATGGAGGGACTTTCCTTGGAGATAGTTGGTTCCAGTGACACAAGGCACACAACTGAAGTGACAGTCTCTCACCTGCTCTGTATATTGAAAACTCACAAAGCTGTGAATATCTGGTGATTTTGAAACATTGTGTCAGGATGAGGTTCAGTGAACACGATCTGGGATTCGAGCTTTCCAGAGAAGTCTGATTGCTCAGCTCTGTATACAGCTACCGCTCTGTGTGCAGATACTGAACCAGATTCTCTGTGTCAGTTATTTCTGTCAGTGAGTCCTAGTGATAACTATGCACTGTGCTCCTTTAGGTTACCTCATATTTCCTCTTGAAAAAAATTTAACTCCTTTAGCTCCTTGCTCAGAGGCAGTTCTACTTGCTTTAACACATTCTCATGAAGCCAATAAAAAATATCATGTGGCTTGTTGGGGTGTTGGCTTGCTTGTTACAAGGCAGGAGAGAAACTAGTGATTGCTGATCACTGAGCTTGGAAGAAAGGAAGCTGCGAGTAGTGCCAAATTTTTATCACATTAGAACATTTTATTGCACTGGAACATTTTATCATCTTATCCATGACAAACTTTCCATTGCCATACAAGAGCAATCTCAGTCTACTGAATACATGAGTGACAGTGGTTTGCTGAAATACCTTTCACATTACTCTCTTTGTCCTTCTGTGACAGTCGTTTCATTCTCTGAGTTCATTACAGTAAAGGACATTTGTGGCTCTCTGAAACAGTGGCATTCGCCTTAATAGTTTGAATACTTGGTTTACTGCATTTAAAAAAAAAATTAATAAAAATCCAGCATATGCATAAGATAGAGAAGTAAAAATCTGTGCCATCGTCTGTTAACATAAAAGAAAGGACTTCTGCAATTTATAGTCCAACATACTCTAATAAGAATTCAGAAAATGGGAAAGGACAATTAAAAGTCACTATCTTCATTTGTACAGCTTGTAACAGTCTATAGCTGCAAATGAGCCCCAGTTTTGACATTCCTTCAATTATTTCTCTTTCTCATTTTCATTGTCTCTTTTTAGCCTGCCATTCTGTCTATACCTTTACCTAACAAACTCTAGAGAAAAAGTGCATGAATTTGAAGCGGGCAACAGCTGGGTTTTGTAGCAATAGGTAACAATATTGGAAGGCAGACCAGAAAATGAAGGTTATTATCTATCTTGAGGTGGACATGCCTCAAAAATTGCCTTCACATGTGAATAATACAATCTTATTGATTTATATAAACTTAGAAAATATTCCTCCTTTTCATCATGGGGAAGACTGATAGATGTCTTTCTAGGGGTGATGCAAAGAGGCAAGAGGACAGGAAATGCTTGGAAAACATGATTACACGAACAGCAGTCTTTTTAAAAAGGTCTTAATTAGTCCAAGGAGACTAAGGGTGTGGCAAACTTTGAATGCTTAAAGACTACTGCTGATCAACCATCTCATCTACCTGTCTGTGATGGTGGGAAAAGAACAACTTTAAACCACGACTTGGGGACAGTCTTTGCAGATGTTTTTAACAGAAAGGTGAAGGAAACTCAACGTCATTGTCTGGGAGAATTGCAGAGTCAGTATTACTAAGTATGAAAAAATCTCAAGAAGATAGGAGTCTGTCAGGAAGCAGAGGAGGGCAATTGCTCCCCACAGACAAATCAACCAAATGACATCTAGCCTTCCTTTCCCTCTGCTCTCTGCCAGCACTGTTATTCCTGTATTTTTCATTGGTCATTATAAAAGCATGTTCAAAAGCCTACTTAATGTGTAAGGTACTTTAGAGTCTTTGCTAGCTCCTCAGCCTGTGAAACAAGTGCTTGCATTTTCACACCTCATTGCTGAGAAACCCTCAGGAGTTCCCAGGTGTCCATTGGTCAGCAGGCTCCTCTCAGTGACCTGGTACTTCCTGCTGCTGGCAAAAGCATCCCCTTCTTTCTCACTATGTTCTCTCTGGGTCTCATCCTTCTAGAAATGTGATTTTTTTCTATATGTCTCAGGAGAACTCTTCTTTCAGCTTTAAAATGGGATTCTGTTTTTTGGTACTGGTGGTGGGCTAAAGCATGTAAGAAATATTGTCTCCCTTACAGCATAACATTTATTAGCCATATAGCAGCACGAGCAACATAATTCAAACTAGTTCACTCTCAATAATCAATGAAGCCTAGGAATAATCAATCCAACCTAAATGAAACCAAATGGCTGACAAATCAGAAATACAGGTTGCCTGGATTAGATGACATTTTCCTCATATTAGCTTTAATGAACACTCTGAGATAGCTGAGAGGTTGCCAGACATATACACAGTCATCTGTGTACATATATTTTGCTAAAACTTCCCTATGATGCGATTAGGCCAGTCTTGCTATATTGGTTCCTGCAACAAATAATGACAGTCTTCCTATCTTAGAGTAGTAACAGTATTGGGAACCACTGAAAATAATGAATTAGATCTTCATAAATCATTAGTTTGGTTTATATTACATAAATTATTTTAAAACTACTCATTATTCCTATTTGCCTATTGCTTTTGTGATTTTTGGTTTCCTGCCATCGTTCATGGGATCAATTTTCAAACTTTGGTTTTTTATAACAAAAAAAGTACAAACTTGGTCAACTCAGTCTTTTTAATGAAGGCTGGGATTTATGCCTAATCCAAAGGTTGTAAAAGCATGGACTTTGAAAGAAATATACCAAAACATATAGCTATCACAAAAGTTGGAACATTTGTATCACTTTTTTTCCCAATAAAAATAGTATGATACCATAGGGAATTCCTCTAAACAGATTCATTGTTGGCTGAACTTGGTATTTTTTCCACATATTCAAACCACGTGAATCTGACTGTCATTTGTACTTAAGGCCCCTTTTAGATCTCTTGAGAAGAGTGTACAAAGGCCTGTGTGTGAACAGAGATTTATTTTATGACCAGTTTAATATTTCTTTTCTCTTTTGGGATGAGATAAAAGGTTTAAAAGGGGAATTTTAGTTCCCAAAGAAGGAAATAAACTATTCTTAGCACTAATACTATTCTTTAGTTGCGCCATTGGCTGGGGGAAAATGTGGAAGGAATTTGTGGGACTTCCCTGCTAGTTTTCTCTTCCAGAGTTGGTTTGTCCTGAGTGGCCTTCTGAGATCTTTGTTTCTTTTGTTTGTTGGTTTGCTTCCCGAAAGAAAAAAAAGCAAATCAAGATTTATCCAAGTGTAGCTGAGATGATTCTTCTTTTTTTCTTAGATTCTCTGCATCTTCTTTGAATAGGGTTTTTGGGAGTTTGTTTTGTTTTGTTTTCAAATGTGGATTAATTCCTGCTCTTTCTCGAAATTTTATTGTCTCATATATTATTTTAAAGATGGACATTTGAAGCACCCTATCTTCTTTCTTGTTCTTCACTTTTCCATGGGGACTGAAAAAAAAAATACATGCCATATTTATAAATAAAAGTGACAGATGTGACATTTAGGATGCTTTTTCTAAGTATACATGCTTACATTTTATGTCTTATTTTAGTTTGATTCTATTTCTGGTTTTACAGCAGAATAATTAAAGTCTCTGGATTAAAATCTTTATAACTGTTTAAACTTAGTGATGGTATCCAAAACATTTTCAGACATTAAGATGAAAGGATTTATTATTAGTACATTTTTTCTTTTAGTTTCAGTTTAAATTGACAGAAGTTATTACATCCGGGACTGGAAAATTAGAATTGATTACAGTTTTATCTCTTGTAAAGTTAATATTTTGAGTTTCCCAGGTTTACCTAAGCACTTCAAACCATAGTTTCCATTCCATTTATAAATGTGTAAGTTCTGCAGAACAATGAAACACATCTCTCTTTTGGCTTCTGCTAAGGAGTTCAGAGCCCATGACACTGTGAAGTCTGCAGAGCTGCTTTGTCAAAGTGAGATGACAAATTGTGTTAATTATAACAAATGTCAGTTGTTGAAATGATTTATTGCAAGAACAAGAATTGGTTGGTTATACACTGTAGAGTAAAGGCCATGAAAGGCTGTTTCATATGTATGTAAGCACACTCCACAACCCCAGAGACAGCAAGCTATAGTAACAATTGATAAAGCAGTACAGGTAACTTAATAAAGTGCTGCTAATATAAGTATTATATTTAGATAAAGTAAGTGGGATTCAGACTGGCATGTGACTGTGACCATAAATTTTAAGGAATTTTCAGATTTTGAATACATATGATTACTACGCTTCATTCCAGTGCAAGAAACTGACATTTAACATGCTGTGTGTGTTTTAAAAGATACATGTATGTATGACATACATGTGCTTAAAAATAAATAAGCACTTTTGATTCCTTTTTTTTTTTCCTTAAACTTAGAATTTTTTTCAAATGAAAACAACTTATTTAATGGGTTTGTCAACAGTATTAACAAGGCATTTTACTTGGAAAAGAGAAACAGTTATTTAAAGTGTGTTTGAAGCTATTGTCTTTACTATTGTTTGAGGTTAATCTTGTTTTCTTGAAGACAAAACATGATAATTTTACATACAGAAAGGAAGAAAAACCCGAGATGCAGCTCTATTGTCTCAATTTGGGTTTTTTGTGTGTGTTTGGTTTTTGTTGTTTGGTTGGGTTTTTTTTCTGACTTACCATTCAGCCTTCCTAGTGAGGAAAAACAGAATTTAAACATTGTCAAAGCAGATCAATTGTTAAAAGGCCAGTCACATCTGTACCAACATCAGACTTCCTAAAACATTTTTTTACCTATCTTTTTGCTCCTAAACTCTCAGAGGTGCTGTGAAAGTGAAGTGCTAGCTATGCAAGCAATTTTTTTCGAAGAGAAGGCAAGGAAAGTAAAGATTGGGTATACTTCTGGCTACTTTTCATCCCTGGAACAGGCAACACGAGACCAGGATTTTTGTGAACTACTCTAAGAGCTCAATAAGAGAGAAATATGATGAATAAGCTGGGGCTTTTATTCACAGGCTTCAGTAAAATGAAGCTGATTAATGTCTTTGTTCGTACAAATGTAAAGGTACCGTTTCAATGGCTTTGGCTGACATTGAATGTGACTTCTCCCCTTTTCTTAATCTGACAAAAATCTCTTCAAACATTGTTTTGGGAGAGGAACTTGAGAGAAAAGATCAGAAAAAAAATAAATCTATGTCATCGACAGTCTGAAAGGTAAAAAATTTGTTTTAGTCTTATCAGTTGTGCCCTCTTTCCATTGTGAATATTGGAGTAGGCAAAGAGAGCAGGCCAGAAGCTTTCGGGTTGTTAGATGGTTTACTTACAGTTAGTATTTATACTCTGTTGAATATAGTTAAAGCAAAGGAAGATTTGACCTTAGAAATATTTTTATTAAGTATTTAGTGGATATTGATGGAAATTAAAATGAACCTTATTTTTGTAGGGCTCAAGATAATACAGGAATATATTTTTTTCCACAATGCTAAAGTTGCCAGATGAAAAATCATTTGCACTTGGTGGGTTAATAAAATGTTTATTCTTTAAAAAGCCGCTAGACTATGGATGAAACTTCACAATGCTTATTCAGTAGGAAGAAGCACTGGAAGGCACCCAGCCTGGTTGTGTCAACTTTTACCAGTTCACCAGGTGGTCAGGTATGACTTTGGGGTTGATCACCACCAGGGACCACCAAAGAGACCCCCAGGACAGAAGAAAGCATCCATAAAGGGGAGGGAACATATTTTAATGATTTCAGGAAAATTATTATCATATGCATGTTTATTCTGTGAAAATCAATGAACATGTATGTAAAATATAGTATATAAAATATAGTGTATAAACAGGAGCTTTTTTTGTAATCAGTATGCACATACTTCAGAGAAAATATCCCCTCATGTATCCACATAAATAAAGAATGACTGCTTCTTAATGCTGCATCAGTGTTAAGGACTTTTTATTTTTACCAATTCTTGGTAACACCAGGAATAGTTAGAATTAAGAAGTAGCAAAAATTATTGCTTCAACACTCAAATGCCCAGTCTCCCTTTTTTCTATGAAATGGCTTTAGGTGGCCATTAGTATTTCACAAAACTCACCTTCTGTGTTGAGATTATTTATTTCTTGTTAGAATGGTAACTCACATAATTAAGATAAACTGTTTCTAGTTAATTGAAACCTGGCATTTTTAGACTGAATTCTAAATGTCTGCAAAGAGCACAGGAATCGGAGTCAGATAAGTGATATTGACTTTGCAAGTGTCTGATTTATATTCCTGGATAAGCTTTACTCATATGCACATCTATGTAAAAAGGTTTCAGAAATCTAGCAGAAAGTGAAAAAATCACTTGTTAACTATAAGTGTAGTTGAAAACTAGGGATTAGTGGGACTACACACTAAACAGGGCTATCAGTTATGTGAACATGCTGATAGGTTCATTTTCAGCTGATGATGGTTATTTATTTGGTTATAAGGGGACATAGCTATTGCCCCATACAGAAACAAGTCACGACAAATGGTTGGGGCTCATGTTGAAATAAGTTCTTACTATCTTCTCTTTGACCATTTGAAGCTTAATGTGGTATTTCAAGCTGAATAACATTTTTATGGTCTGCCAGAGAGGTTTACTTTAACTCCAATTTAGCCAAGTAATATCTCATTAGAGCTCTCTGTCACAGAATTAAGATTCACAAACCCTAACCCCTAAAATCAACACTGTCCAGGGCAGGGCCTGCAGACTGAAGGTTTTGTTCAGAAAATAATGGCTAATCATTGCACATATGACATTGAAAGGATGGACACTCTTTCAAATTCTAAGGCTAATTTTTTTCAGACGGTGAGATGACAGTAGGGAAGGAGGGTGTCTTATGAAGGCATAGTGTTTTTTTCACCAGGCAAAGTAGAGACAGGAATTAATCAGCAACATGCCTGTTGACTCATTCACTTTCAAAAGCAGGAAAATAAACAATAAATGCTTAGCAACCAAAGCCATGCTTGGTGACCCTGACTCATGACAGTATACACCACAGCCATAGTCCTCACTGTTTTCCTCCCACTATTAGTTTTAGTAACCCATTCCATGGTTTTTTGGGTTTTTTTCAGGAATGACTCAAGGACTCCAACACTGCTATCAAAGATGAGTCTAGGGAAATGCTTTATATGACTATAGTAACCTAGGTGACAAATGGTAGGTTTAGTAATGTTTGTTAACATGAAACACCTTACAGTGGCACTCAGCACCTCCTTATCTATATTTCTCACTACTTTTTCTCCTAGCTTACCTGGTGAGCTAAAACCATCAAGCCCTCCAACAATTCAGATTGACTGGGCTAAGAAAGCACAAGGAAAAACTAAGATTGGATTCAAAAAGTCAGCCCGAATTTCATTTACTGAAGTGAAGAGTTAAAGAAAAACATTTGCCTACCTATGACACTGTTTCCTCTCTGACTCTTTCCTGACAAGAAGCTGAATCCATGACAATATTTCATTTCTCTTTGAACTTGGCCTCAAGTCTGTAAATGCCGTTTCTCTGCTGAAGTGCCTACTTTTACAACCTGTCAGCAATCTGCACCATCCCTAGCGAATAGTGAGGTTACCAAACTGACCCTGCATGCACAGAGCTCCCAAGTATGTATGTTTGAGAGAATCCCCAGGCTTGCATGCCTTAAGCACAGGCAGCTGTCTGGTGGCATTGTCCAGGGCCACAGGTCCTCCCTTGCCTTCCACTCTGCTGCTCCCTGGTAGATGGGAGACAGAGAACATCTAAAAAACTCCAAGAAGGGCCACAGTTCCCACAGCGCAAGGGTTGCACCGTGACTGAAAAACAATACATGTCACGGGAGTGGCTTTTGAGTGGGTTTCATGTTGCAGTGTATGTGGGGGGAATGTAACTCATGAGTGCAGCAGTGATCTCAAGAAAAGAAATGAAAAATTTGAACTCAGTCTATTTCCTAAGAAAATGATGGGTTTGTAGATACAGTTCACAAAGTGATACGAACACATTCTTTTTGAAGAATAGCAGGATTGGTGTTGTGGGTCTGAAGGAGCCACTAAGCCCTGGTGTTACAAGAGGCACTTTCTCCTAGTTTCCTTTGTTATAGAGGTTTAAGGAAAGGATATAACCATAATCTACTTCATCCACTTCAAATGAAGCTGAGCCCATGATAGCACTTAGTCTGCTGAGCTCAGTACATAGCATATGGGTTTCTAAGTTTTTGCTTCTCTAGAATGTTTCTTTTTCCAAGACAGTGCTGTAGGGTCACTCGTTTGGCTGAGGTCAATTCAGCTCTTTCTCTCAGTAGAATAGTTTGATTTCTTTAAGACCCACAAAGAACTAGCTCATTTATAAGTTAGATAAGCATGAATGAAGAAGAAACCACAGAAATCCTTGACTGAATAGAGAAGTATGTACAACGTGTTAAGTTGTTACTAAAAATAGAAATGAGCTCAGTCATTCTGGTAGTTAATGTCCATTGAGATAACTTTCAAAAAGAACTACGCTTCTCTGTAGAAGCATCCTTGTAATCCTTCTGTGAACAAAATATTAAAGAAAGATTGCCTGAATTGTGGCTCCAGTATCTAACCTCTTATTTTAAATAACAAAATCAAATAAAGTGCTACAAAGACACACAATGCAGTGTTTAAAGAAACACATGACAGATAAATAAATAATCCAAAACATATCTGAAGGCTTCCTATGGCTAGGGATTACAATTCAACCATGTGTACCATAAGTTATTTATTACAACATGGAACAAACATATATTTATTTCAGACATCAATTTACAAAGGAGATAAATATGGACAGAATAAACTTTTATTTTGCCAAGATACAATTCATCATGGACAGAGGGCTTCCATAAGACAAATACAAAACCCAAATCAAATTCCACTGAAGAAATAAAAGAATGTCACTAATATCTCATCCTGAATATACTGTAAATATTACATCACAGAGCACAGAAGTGTTCTTTTTCCTGGTATAGAGCAAATTTTTAAAAAAGAAAAAAAAATCCCCCAAAATGAACACACACATACCAAAAAAAACAACTAACAAATCAACAAACCCACAAAATCAGCTTCTACTTTTCGTTTTTTTTTTCTGGACAAATAAAGTATTTCTTCTGTGGTTTGTTTATTTGTTTGATTTTGAGTTTTAACTCAAGAGAGGAAATGATGGACTCTAAGTGAAATGAAAGCCCATTAAAACAGACCAATGCACTTAAGAATCAGTTCAGGCTTTCTGGAATCCCTTGCAAGGGCAGCAAACTGTGCAGCCTGCTAAAGGTAAAACATTTATTGAGAAAACTTGGAAAAATGTGACTCTAAACCATTTTTTTCTTGCATCAACTGTACATAGGATTCATGCAGTTAGTCAGTAATGAACTATCAGATGACCTCACATGGGGTGTAAGAGATTGCATGCCTTCCATTATACCCTTGGGCTCTTTTCTGCGATGAGTAAATACCATTTTTTGCAGATGAAAACATAGTTGCTCTTCCGTTGGAGCACAGTGTTTGATTTAAAAAAAAAAAACAAACTCTACAAAAATGCTGAAGCACTTTACATTTTATTCACACAGAGAAAGAACATGCCTTTACATTTTTAGTTAGACAAACTGTAGTCAGGCCCAAGATCAGTTGCAATTTCCCCACTTAGGGGGTGCAGCCGGAGAGCTCATTCTTTGGGCTCATTTGCTACCAGTGCCTCAGAAAGAGCCCAGGAAATTTGGGGTCTTTCTTTAGCCTTGTCCTCATTAACTGAGTGTCTGCAGGTTGAAGATGTTACTCTGCTCTGCGGAAGTGCCGTAAGAGCATCAATCCTGAGAGGGCCCAAGGGTTTTTGTGACATGTGAGACACTCAAGTTTGGTTTTTTGTCACCAGTTTGAATCAGCATCAGTCAAATCCTCAGTCTTTAGAAAGTTTCTGTAATTTTGCTGTAATCCTAAAATACTCATTGAAGAATTTAGTGAGTGAAATGTAACAAAAATATCATGCCAGTGCTTGAAATATAGTAATGTAATTCTTGTTCTTAAAAAAGGTAACATAACCTTATAGATTCCAAAGTAGGTTTGCCCTTTAGTAGACTTTAAAATACAGGAGTTCCATAATATTAAATCTATGTTTTAAGTCATTGTGCAGTATAAATAACTTCTTGTTTAAAATAAACATATCTTTTTAAGTGATACTTTAAATCTGCATAGCAAATATGAACCATGGGAAAGATATAAACTCCTACTATATACTCTGGCTCAAAAAAATGTTTTCCTGCAAATGCGCTAACAGTGAAATAAGCAGATGCTTAAATTGGAACATGGAAGTACGAGTTAGTCTGAGAAATGATTGCCATGGAAAAAAGAAAATTCCTCCTTGTAGATAAGATCTAAATTATTTCTGCCTACTATGTTTTAATCTCCTCAAGATAAGGAGCAAATCAGTAAAAAGCACAGGAAAAATTATAACCCAAGACTAAGGGGATAAAAACAATTATTGAAACATTTGGTTTCTTGTTTCCTGAGGTGTCACAATCTAATTTTGAAAATTTCAGCACTTCTAAATATCAATTTTATCTTCATTCTTTTTTGTTATAAAAATATCATGCAAATGTGAGTTTAAAAAAAATATTTTACTAGAGTAAAACACACGTAATTGATAGCCCAGTCCTAAAAGGCTGAAAGTAGATATCTCAAGTCTGTAGAGTGTATGACTTAAAGCTCTGTAAGAAGCCATTTTTCAAGTGTCTTTATGCCTCAGAAGAGTACAAACTGTGCCTGAGAACTTGCAATGCATCAAAATACTATTCTTCCTCAGAAGATTACATTGATTTTTGACATTTCTATAATAATTTATTAATAAAAATATGTATTATACATGTATTAATCCTGATGCTGTCTAATTATGAGGATTCCGAGTACAATTTTGTGTCATTATGGGGCTGATCCCTTTTTAAAACATCCGTGGGAGCTGAAATTTGTGGTGTTCACAGACCTGAAAATGACACAGGGTTCTCAAATTAGCTACGGTCACTTGGCACATCTTTAGAGGTGACTTGTTATTTTCAATACTCAGGTGCCTGGCAGGAAACGATGAACAAAAGCAAGCAGTGCCTAAAACATTTATCATTATAAACCACTCCTGAGACAGCCTTTCCAAAGGTATGCTTTTGTTAGTGGAGAGTAAGGGCAATAATGAATAACCAGAAATAAAACCAGCAGATGTTAAAATAGAAACTTGCAAATACGTGCTTATTGTTTATTACAATTTTTTTTTAAGGTCACTTTGTAAATAAAGAGAATAAAAAGCACTTCAAGAAGGTATTAATTCAGTAATTGTTTCCTCTTAAAATCAGAAGTGAAATAGTGATCCTCTTTCTCAAAAAAGTTACTGTTTTGCCATTTTTTCATAAATAAAGCTGGTGGCTTATCCCCAAGGAAACCTTTTAGGCATCAGTCTAGCAAGGAAGATCATCCTTCTAGACTTATAGAGTTATGGAAATTTGGGGTATTCTTGTGAAGTGTTCTCATGTTAGTAGTAATGCTTTTTTTCTCACTAAAATTGCTATCACCAGGAAACTCTATTGGGCACATTTCAGATGGGCAAAATGCACGTAAGATTTGCGTTATCAATTTCCATCACAAAACTAACAAGCAGCAGCAGTAGGGAAGAATTAATTCAGATGCTCCACTTTCATTCCTAGTGTAGGATCAATCACAATAAATCTTCCAGAAACATCTCTGGCTGTTTGTGGGATGGTGCCTTAGAGAATAACAAGGAATAACTTCCTTTTACATCCAGCAGAAGCTGGACTTAAAAGCAAACAAAAAAGTATCTACAGTATACACATCTATATATATGTATTTAATTTTTTTGTTTTAAATGTAGGTCTGGCATGGGCAACTAAGGGAAATTTTGGCAGGTTCTCAAGTGAAATATTCAAGTGCTCTCTCTAGGTCTTTAACTGTTTTAAAATGTCAGTAAATTGTGCTCAATCCACCAAGAACATTTTTCTATTTTGATCCAACTAAAATGTAATGCCCCAGCTGTACATACAAGGACAGTATACATGTATGTATATTAAAATCATTGGTAGACTTTAAAATATACACAGATCCTTGCTTTTTCTGTAACTGGGTAAGTGCTGTATGTTTTCAAAGAAGAAAGTAATACATGTTAAATGATAATGTCAACATTTTTTCTTCCAAGAAGGTTGTTGTATATTTTTAAAACATTTTTACCTGAGCTGTCCTCTTCCTGCATACATTTTAATTGCAAACAAAGAATGAAAAATCTAAATTATGTAGTAAACCATTAAATCATTTATTAGAAATCTGTTTTTCAACTGAGAAGAAAATAATCGCTTCATGATTGCTCTTACATAATTGCTTTTCTTCTGATAGCAGAAAGAAATTACTGTGACATTCTTTTAGTAGTTCTTATTACTATTTTGGAGTAGATGAAGTCACAAAGGTCTTTTGCCTAGTCATAATAAATCCAAAATTTGAAGCAATGCACTGTAACAACCCTGATTTTTATCTCTTTTTACTTATTTCATCAGATTTTTACTGGCCAAACAGCAAAAACCAAACAAGATTATCTACATATTATGCCCTAAAATTAAGCAATTACTTCTTAGAATGCTAAAAATAGCAGCCACCTGTAGAGATCTTTTACTCAGTTATACAGTTTTAAATCCTGAAAGATCTGCAAAGACAAGTCATATAAGTGGCAAGTATTGCAAATAAGATGTGGTACTTAGATTTCCTTCCATCAAGCTTTATTTTATAGTTTCCTCCTTGCCAAAGACTTTCTTGGATTGGAATTGTCAAAATTGTAACAAGTAACACATTTTGCAACTGAAAATATTTTCAAATATTCTATAACATATGCTAGGTACTTGGGGCTTTTATTCTGCTTTTGAGTAAATAAAGTGAGCAATTATTATAATTACATATAATTATAAATTTTGTATGTAAAGTTGTTGATTATAATTATTTTATTTCTTTCAGTTTAAGATTATACGATTTTATCAGAAATTTAAAATTGCAAGTCAAACTTGTATGTTTTTCAACCATATTCATTCAAACTGCCCTTGGTCTTTTCACCAATGCTCCTTTTCAAAACACGTCTCTTCTCTAACTGAAAAAAATGAAGTGTTTATATACCATGCCGAATATGTCACAATTTTGGCTTAGAGATTCAAATTGTGTAATTTAACAAAAATCATATAACATTAATATAACATTGATAATTGCAATGAATTTCACTGAAAGATTACTTCAAATTGTAAAAACAGTCAGTGAATAACCTAGGTTTTCTCATGGTGTCTGAGATACTGTGCTATACAGAAATAAAGGGTAAAAAATTGAGTCCAGCAGAAACTGCTAAAAGGTTTTAATAATCAGCAGTAGTACCAGAACAATTGTTCAGACATCACCTTTATCAAAAAAGCCAGAGCTGTTACAAGTACCAAAGGTCTTCTGTCTTCTAGACCTGAGAAATGAGTGTTTGAAGATTGATTATGATGTGTCCAGTGATGTTTTGTTAGCGTACACATTGATCTCTAAACCTGTTGGTCACCGATGCCAAAGTTACACATACTGAAAAAGGAATGCAGTTTATACAGCACCAGGATATTACAATGTACTCTGATGACATCAACCGTGATTTGCAGAACAATTCTGAAAATATTTAATGTTTAAGTATTCAAAGTCTGTGGATCAGTTATACTGAAATACTTCTTCAAAATGAAACTAAGATTAAATGTGAGGATCAGTTTGCTGTTTATTTGCTAGTTGCAAAGTTACTATGAAAACCTTAGAAATAATGTGACCAAACTAACTAAATTCATGTTTGCTATACCTGTGAACACGATCATTGTGAAAGAGATGGTGTTGGGGACCAGGGACTATTGGACACTGTAGAACTTACAACACTCAGCTACCATTTCACTTGAAAACCTATTTATTTTGTTGCACATATGAAAAATTATTTTTTTAGTTTCTATTTGTTCATAAAACATTGGGCAAGCTTGTGATTTGATAATGATACTTTATTAAATTCTTTTTCTTCTGTATAGTTTTTTGAGTAAGATGATTGCAGGAGTTGAAAATTGCCAGCCTGATTTTGGCATGTACCCAGAGCTTACTGTCATGTTGGTTTAAAACTGAAGTAAATCCTGCAAACTGACTTAAATCATGTATCTACAAAGTCTTAATTGCACTCTGTTCATTGTAAAGTGAGCAAGTTTAACTTTATACTGAAATGATTTTAAATATCAACTGTTTGCAAAAAGTGTAAGAAGTACCAATAACACACTCACTTTCCTTCTGTGATTCTTACATGTCTATTTTTGGGAAAAGAATCTTTTAAACATATTTGTCTGAACACTCACTGGTACTTACCTGGTCTGTGCAGCTTGAATGGGGGAACCACCCTGAGCAGGAATGGTGCCTGCAGGCAGTGTCTGTGCATGCTCCTCATGATAAATCCTCTCCCTTAGACTTGGAAGCCAGAAAATCTCATTTAAATTTTATTCATATTTTACCACAATCTGAAATCAACTATTAAACTCATGTTCCACTATTTCTGTTTTTGGGTGATTTTGCATTTCCATTTTTAAAGATGATAAAAGCATAATATTTTTCCCAGTTATTTCATCTATTACATGGAGATTTGGTTGCTATTGCTTTACACCTTCACATCTCTCTCTTTTGTGTGTGTGTGTGTGTGTGTGTGTGTGTGTGTGTGTGTGTGTGTGTGTGTGTAAAAGAGTTCTTTCTCTCTTGAGGGGTTTTACATGAAAATAATATACACATTACCTTCATCTTGCTGACAATGTTTGAATTCTATGGAATTCTTACAAGACTGCAAGAGTTCACTTATTGCATCTTTTTAAACTTGTGACAAGCATTGAAAATACTTATAAGTTCATAATTAGCACAGTGTTAATGCTCACCAAAAAACTCCAGTACAATTGTCATGTACTGAAATTAGTTTGAAAATGATCAAACAAAAAAATTACACAAAATCAAGCCTGTCAAAATGTGTCCACACTGTTAAAACCAGTTAAAGACAAATGTTCAAGTTGCACGTGGATGTAAATAGCTATTCACCCACTCGCCTTTAGTAGATACATGACAAGCCACGCTGATAATACTGTATTATTGGCAAACTCATGGAAACGATCATGCAACTAAGAGCATTTAATAAAAAAATTTGTCTCATCTTTGACGCCCAGCTCTTCTAGTCAGGACATGTTGCATCTGTTACTATTTGTGCGGCATGAAGAATGCACTCAACTGTAAACAGAACTGATATGGATTACATATTGACTAACAGTTAGAGCACTAAATTACCTTATTAGGTAAATGCAGTTCCAAATAACTTCTGTTAATTTCTTTGACTGAGCATTATTTTGCTCAGAGAGAATAACTTGGTTTTTTTTTTCAAAAAAAAATACATACATTCTTTTTTTTTTTTTTCTAAGAGGATTTAAAATGGCCAAGATCGAGAATGTATGCCAGTTCCACACAAAAGTGTTGTACCTAAGTGAATAATGTTTCCTGGCACTAAGTAAATTTGTTTTCAAAAAGAATTTTTATTTTTTCAAGGGTGGCAGTAAAGACTGAAAATATGTTTGCACTCAGTTTTCTTAGAATCATACAAAAGTTCGACCACTAGTCATAGGTCAGATATAGAGGTTTTTAATATTCAGCTAACATGTGTGGCTATTTCATTCTAATAGTCTTAAAACATAGTCTGTTCTACAACTGCCAGTGTACATTTTTCTGGAAGAAAAACACAAGTTCATTTCCAAACTATGGATCACTGTTCAGCGTAAATGGCCATTCAAAAAAAATTCATAAAATTTTCCGTTAGATCAGAATTAGAACTTATTCTATAGGGACTCCTTTTTTTTTCTTCCCCATATTATATTTAGAAAGGTAAATTCCAGTTATCTTATTCACTCTGATACAACATTAGTTATTGTAATGCATCTAGTACAGTCTTCTGAAAGTTGTAAGTTTAACAATTGAATACTCTATTTCTAGAGATTGCATCAAAGCACAAATTTCAGCTATGTCTTTAAAAACCCCTAAAGTGTATTTTTGGGGACTGAAGATATGTGAGGTAACAAAACCAAACACAGAACTTTAAATAAATGGAAATACATTATTATGAATTGAATAATTCAGGTAATAAAAGAGGTGCTGAACCTGTATTGTATTCACAAATTTCAGAATAGTTCAAAAATATCAATTAGTTAAATGCTAATTCAGTTAATTTCTATAGTGTGAGTATCCTGGTTCTGGCCAGGACTGAGCTGATTTTTGCAGTAGCCGGGAGGAGATACAGCCAGGACCCAGAGCTTGTTCTGTACCACCTCACATCATTGCTGAAGGATGGAGGAAAGGGATTAGTTTCCGAGGAGTTCCTCCTGGTCAAGTAAGCATGGTGTGTGTCCTGGGCTGGAGGGAGTGGCTGGGTAATGCCAGTCCCGAGCCAGAGGGAGCGGCAGAGTGGCATCAGTTCCAAGCTGGAGGAAGTGGTAGGGGTGGCATGGCTGTGGTAAAAATATTGATTTTATTGCATTTCAGAAATTTACATCTGTGCACATACCTGTTACAGATAATGCCAGAGGACACACTTCAAGTCAAGAACTGATAGTTCATCTGATATTATGTTAACAAGAACCAGAGGGCACAATTCAGTAACTGTAGCTTTACTAAGTTTTGCCACTGTGTACTTAGAGATACAGAGTAGTTCTGCCTGTACCACAAACTGCTAAAATTTTGTTACTGTGAATTTCTAGTTACTGAGACAAGCGCCTCAGTCAGAAAGGAAACACAGAACCATGTTTTTGGTGGGGAAAGTAACAGCCTTTGCAAGCTGCCTGTTATTGGCCGTACTGGTGTGTCCATTGCTTTTGCAGAAAGAAACTGAGACGTATCCTGAGCAAATGCTTACTTAAAACCCTATATATTTATATGAAAGGTACTGGTTTTGAAGAATTACTGTTACTTCACATGCTATTCCTTCCATCCTTCAAAAAACTAATAGAAAAACAACGCTGGAAATAATGGTGGAAAGAAAAATCTGTCTGTAATGCTGGCATACTAGCTCCAGATGATAATGATTTTATTAGCATGAAAAGAAAATAAATCTGCTTTCAGGTGGTTAAATTTGTGTAGTTTTCTCTTGCTTATTTATTCTAACAGGAAAAGTAAAGTAAGGTAGCAAATCAACCTCATGTGTCGCTTGTATTTCCACTTTAACCATTTCGTAAAGATATTCAAAAATACTGAGGATTCTGTAGTTGCCAAAACACACATTATATATTTTATTGCACTACATATACTAAATTTATCATATTCCGTAAGATATTCTATCACTTTCAGTAGTTATGAGGTATTTCTGCTATGATGATTACATAGGATCCCTAACTGACTTATAAACTCAAGCATATTGAAGATTGGTAATTACTTATCAGGTTTTCTGTCCTGGGACTTTTTGCTGAAAATCAGGTCCTACTGACTGCTACTGACAGTCCAAGTTGTTGAAGATGTAACTGCTCAAAACATAAATAGCTGCTGGAAAATCTGTGGAAAAAATCTGGAAAATCTTTCACACCTTTTCAGGTACCAGAGTTATTCAAACTTACTCAGCTATATACACTAACCTGACACTGGATTTGTCACATTTCTTAACTCGAAGTGGCTGTACAGAGCAAGTGTAAGAAACATGGGTGATCCAACAGCAAACAGTTTTAAAGGCTCAGTAGTTTGAGTGAAAAAAATTATTTGCTTAGGTTTCAAGAAGATATTTGGTGCCCACAGTTATTATACTGAATTATACTGAAGGAAATATGGATTCATTCAAACAGAAAGAAATTAAATGCCTTGAAAACTAACAGGACAATTCATGTAATAACTTTAGAGTGACTATTATTAGCTCATAGAGAGGTTTCTAGAGAAGTTCCTTCAAACTGATTTTAGGATTAGTTTTGCCCAGTATCCATGATCTTTAAATAATGATATAAGGTATTGAATGATCAAAAAATGTAAAAAACCCAAACATCCTAGATGATCTAAGAACTAGGATAAAAAAGTACAATTATTAGTCAATTGACAAGAAATTTGACTACGAGAAAATAGATTAAAATGACGCTGTCATTACAAGAAATGATAGTTCTAGATTTTCATAAATAGTATCTGTTATATCTACCCTTGTGAAACCACTGAATCTCATGTGCTGTTTACATAAACATACACCTTCCCCTCCTCCCATCCTCCCAATTTTTGATTAGGTACTCTGGCTAAAAGTTTTTAAAGGTCATTTTTCTTACAGCCTGAACAGTTTTAAACATCTTTCAATTTAAAAGGAAAAAACATCTGCTGAAGAGCATCCTATCTTTTGGTCTTCAGCTCATTCAATAGTAACATTGCCCTTTTCTCCTCATAGATCACTGCCAGCCTTTTTTCTCAGTCGCACACATTCTTTGACCTGTGACAAAATCTGGTTTGACATATTACCCTGACAGTGACAGTTCCTCAAACTACATTTTATATGGCTATGGGGAAGAGGAGAATACACTGTCCAATTCTATATCCATGAACATTTTTGCTTCATTCATTGTTTCTTTTATATTTCTATGTACTGTTGTACAAAAGGAGTGCATTCTTCCATGTGAATTATTTTCTGAGAAGAGTTTTCATTACTTTTATTTGAAGTCTTTTCTTGTTTGTCTGCTGGAATTACTTTTATTTTTCTGCAACAGTCTGTGCTTTCTTTTGCTTATTGTTAATATGATATTGTTTTTTTAACCTAAATCTTACTAATTTGACCCATCTCTAGGCATTTGGGATGTTTCACATTTTCATAATAGCAGGGTGTTTTGCCAAATAAATAAATCAGTATTATTTTTTTTCCAAAAACAGTGGGAAGACAGACATTCTTTTTTCAACTACAGAATGAGAAGCATGGAGTCTGGTTGTAGGCCAGTAACTGCCTAGCAGTGTAGCTGGGGGCCATGGTAGCTCAGAGTGCAATCCTGTTCAGCATCTTCATTAAGCACCATTATCAAGCTTGGGGATGGTACCAAACTAAGAAGTGCTGTTGCCTCTCTTGAGGGACAGGAGGCCTTGCAGATTGATGTTGGTATATTGGAGTTTTGGGCAATGATTAATGGGATTAAAATTGACCACTCAAAATGCTGAATTCTGCATGTAGGCAGATTTAATGCCTTGCACACATTATAAATTGGAGGAGAAGTGACTGGAGAGCAGTCTGGCAGAAAGGGATGTGGCAGTGCTGACTGACAGCAGGCTCAGCGTAAGTCATCAGTAGGCCTTGGAGCCAAGAGGTCAAACTACGTCTTGGGGTGCAGTAAACACAATTAATTCAAATGTTGCAGTAAGCATAACTAATTGGTCAAAAGAGATGATTATTCTGCTGTATTTAGTGCTAACACAGCTTCACCTTGAGTACTGCTTGCATTTCTTGGCCTCACAACTTAAGAAGGATGCGATGGTTCTTGAATTCATCCAGAGGAGAGCAAGGAAGTCAGTGAAAGGGTTGGAGAGCCTGTGCTGTGAGGAAGGGCTGAGGACTTTGGGCTTGTCTAGTTTGGAGAAAAGGAGGCTGAGGAACAACCTCAATTGCTCTCTACAGCTTCCTGAGGAAGAGGTGTGAAAAGGGAGATGCTTGTCTCTTCCCTGGTATCCAGCGGTAGGATGTGTTTGGTAATGGCTCAAAGTTGCACGTGGGGAGGTTTAGACTGGACCTTATGAAGCATTTCTTTATTGAGGCAGTGGTCAAACACTGGAAGTGGTTTCTTAGAAAGGTGGTCAATGTTCCAGGCCTGTCAGTGTTTAAGAGGTGTTTGGATAATGCCTTTGAATGATATGTTTAGTTCATCAGACCTGAAGAGGTCAGGTAGTTAGACTGGAGGATCATTGGAAGTGGTTGCGTGTAGTTTAAATGAAAAATTATATTACATCTATTGTATTCTTTAGTCATTTTACTACTTTGGTTTTGGAGTCACGAGTGTGTTCATATGGTTCAGAGGGTCTCCTGATGCCACAAAAAGCAGACTTTTTCATATGCCCACATTCACTGCGAAGACATACAGCTACAAGCTTGCTTTCATTTACTGAATTTCCTTTTGAAATTTCACTCCCTTGGCACCTAGCTCTTTCTGCAAATCATTTTGCACCATAAAACCAGTTTGCTGTTTGCTAGTATACTAGTTGGTGTCACCCCAAGAGAAGGGAGCTCTGTATGATTCCACTAACTGTAAAGCCTAATTTTATTCCTTGCTATCTGACATATCCAGGCAAAGGTAGTTGAAGTAATACAGATAATATCCAATGACTCAGACTCAGACTCTTAGATGACACCGGGACTTTTCTAAAGGTGCTTGACAATTCCTTGTCTTAAACTTTAAAACCTGTTTTTTTCCCTGATTTGTCTTTTGTTTTGCTTTATTCTTAGTGTAATTTCTACCTGCCAATCAGTACTGTAAGAAGAAATTTTTTCGTTCTGTGGGGTCACATCAACACTCCAGTACTATTAAATAGATCAAACTCATTCTCAGGTTAAATTGATGTAACCTAGCAGAACAAGGCAAATTCTGATTGCCTAGAAGCAGACAATAAATTAGCCTTTACAGGTTTAACTGTCCTAACTACACGAAACAGGAGTAGTTTTCAAAGGTTAATACAGCTGAAAAAAGTGATTAAGAAAACTACCTCACCTTATAGAAAAGGGAGCACAGAGCCAATCAAGAGCCTTTTATTTTTCAGTGTGTCAAAATCCTATAAAATTACAGTATGCTTTATCATACATCAGTAGCAATTAGGGAAAGATTATACTCTTACCTGCAGAGAGTCTTGAAAGACAACAGAGCTATCTTGGTTTCATGAAAGCTGCTAGGCTTATCAGATGGATGAAGGAGTGCAAAGCATCTGCTGAATATCATTTAAAAATAATTGGTTTAAAAAGTTATCTCCTTGCTGCAGTTCTTGGGAAGAAATCACATGGAACTTTGTAAAAACAAGATTTGAATTTCTGATGAGGATGGGAATTTTTTTTTCTTAAATTTATGTATATCCAAAAAAATAAACAGATTTTTTTCATTCCAAAAGAAAGAAATTTTTTCTTCTGGGAAAATCAAACAGAAAAGACAAGAAAAGGCATTTTGGTGATTATGGTGATACAATGATAGCTGTGATTTTCTACCTTTATTTTTTTACCTATCAATACCTGCTGTTATTTTGTAAACTTAGGTGTAATTGCCTCTGATCATGAAGGTCTAGAAGCCCTGATTCAGAGTGATTACTTACAGCTTTATCTAAAATATTAGGATTATTTTACATTATTATTATTATTATTATTATTATTATTATTATTATCTCAGTTAAGAAAGGGGTCTGTACCTACCAGTTGCAGACTGTCAGTTCTCAGGTGTTTCAAGGATGGCTGTGTACTTTATGCAGGTGCAAGAGAAGAGAAATTGACATGATCGTAACATTTCTACAAGAACACATTTGTGACCATAAAATACTGAAATCATTTGGGGCCTCTAACTAATCATCTGAGCTGTAGAAGCTGTGAGTTACCTGTTTCCTGTGCTCAGACAGAATTAATCACATGCAGAGTTTCATAGACTGTCCGTGGAAATGTATATAATTATAAAAACCTTTTCAGTTCCATTTTTATTCATTTGTTTTTTCAAGACAGTTTTCATTTTTTTAAGTTAAGCACACTCTAGAACTTCTAGTAGGGAAACTATAATCTGCTGTGCAAAGTGAATAAGATTGTGTTTGCTGTTTATATAGTTTAGTTTAGCAATACAACTTTAAGCAAGTTGCACTTTGGCATTCCATGGTCTGATCCTTCATTATGATACAGTGCTTTTTATTTCTATTTTATTGTTACAAATAGCTTTTAAAAAAATATTTGGTTGTCTTCCTCGACATTCAAATTGTTGGGTCTAGACTATTAACCATATCTGGGCCTAAACTGAAATCAGGGACACTTTTAAATAACAAAGCCATTATTGAAATGGTTTTCTTTCTCTCTGATTCCAGAGTTTCTCCCTTATTTTCAGCATAATTTGAAATTTAGATCTGAAGTATAGGACGTCAGTGGAAGAATTGCATATTTTGAACAATGACTTTAGTATGCATTAGGAAACAAGCCTTCAGCAATTAGACTTAAATATGAAATCTTTTTGTTTATAAACATAATACATTAATATGGCTCAACTTGGACTTGAAGGATACTTTTGGAAGAGAGAGACCCTGTTTCTACATCTGTGTGTTTTGTGATAATACTGCTACCAAAAGTGCTACCTCAACATAACACAGACATCTGTTTCAGTGATATCTATAACCATTGTCTAACATTGAAAGAGACAAATTAGAATTATGTGGTAATGGTAATGTTTCCTTTCCACATAACCTCCTTCAGACAGTTTTTGCCATTCAGAAGGACACTCTGTAAACAGAATATATAAAACTGAAGAGTGCAAATATATTTATTGACCAAGAGATAGATTAAACCACAAGGATTAGCAAACTCCTCAACTAAGCATTAATACATTCGCCATCCTTGATGAGCATCTGCAAGCCAGGCAGCTAGAGTCAGGAGAAATTGCCAAGGGCTCTGACCGCTCGTCTGCTGATTCTTTGACCTTATTCTTGGGATTTTTGTAAACTTTCACATCAGTATTTCTTCTCGTGAATCGTTGTGTTGCTAATACTGTCTCAGCAATTTTACTTCTGTCTGTGCTTTTATTTGTTTTAAATCTCTTCTTTTCAAAGACTTTCTCACAAGTCAATAACTCTTAGTTAAACTGGGTCAAGGTCACAGAACAATGTGGCACCAAACTAGGGCATAAATTACAGACATCACAGCCCTAGGGAGGAGGGTTTCAGAAAAATAGGACAACTCTGAACCAGTTTTATGAAATGAAGCCTATTACTAACTCTGGGATTGCTGTGCAAATTATGGGTAATTACAAATAATATATTCTCTAATTTTTTTTTTAAATGAAAATTTAGTGACTAAATTGAAAAATATTTTTATGATATTGTCAGCAGGACAGCATGGTTTAATTTAGAGGAAAAGACTGAATGTATATTAAACATATTTTCAGAAAATGGTAAACAAATATTTAAAATTAAAATTCTAGAAAGCAAAAAATGCTAGCTTAAATAGTCACCTAATTCACAAAATAAGTGCATAAACACCTTGATAGGGAAGAGATCCAAATTTATGGTGTTTCTGTGGGTTTCATTAAGATGTATCAACTCAGCCAATGGTGCATGAAATCACAGCAATTGACACAAACCTCCAAATGGAAGCAAATGGGAAGTCTGATTATTGAAGGAAAGAGAAAAGACAACATTGGTCAGCAGTCCTGGGACCTTCTGGCTGACGATAATGTTTTGTTTATTGGGATTTCGTGACTGATCTAAAATCCTTAAAACCTACTGAGGATCTTTTTAAAAGAAAAATGAGGCTTTAAAGCAGTTATCAAGTCTTCGACCAACTGAATTCCTTATTTTCGAATAGAAAACTGTACATTCCTACCTGTAGTATGGACACTACTGTATTTCATCCTTGAAGAATACCAACACTATTGTTAATTAATAGTCCAGACAGATTACTTTGTTTGCTTGTTGCTTTATTTCCAAACAAGTTGTTTTCCAGAATTAAAAAGGACAATAAGTAGAAATATTTTGGCCATTCCCCAATTTATGTTCAAAAGCAGAGAAAAGCATGGCATTTCTGAGGGGTTTTTTTGCACAAACTGTCCTGATAATGAGTTTTGGTTTAGTTTCGGGTCTGTTTGGTTTTTAAAAAATATTTATTTTTTAATTTCATAATATTTACCCTTAAAAATCTCATTTTGTGTTCTTTGGATCAGATAGTTCCTTATTTGTTAGTTGCCATATTTATGGAGAGAGGTAATACATCTTTAGTCCAATCAGCATGTAATGTCATAAATATTTCATATTTACAGCCTAGAAATTGGCAAAACTCTAGCAAAGAGGTTTATTGAACAAAGGTTTGTTACAGCCTTCTGGAAAAAGATCTTTGCCTGGCTTCCTTTCTGAATACAGTGTCATCTGACATATTTCTTGTTCTTCTGCAATATTTCTCTTCTTTCCCTAAAGAAGTGCTTAGATACTTTTGTTAAACATGCAGTCCCATTGTATTGTAACAAAGACATAAAAGGAATGGAACTTATTTTTTACAGACACCTGAACACAGATTGGATGTTCAGATCTCTGCTCCTCCAAGACGTGCCCTTTCCTTTTCTTAATCATACTGAATTGAGAATTAATGTGCTAGCAATACACCACCTAAATATTGCCATCCCACAGAAATCCACCTGAGAGCTAAGCTCCACTTATACTCAAGGTCACACTGTAAGTAGTTCATCTGACATACCTTGAACAACCCTTTTAAGATGGGATGAGTCTCATTTAAGGTTTAGCTGTTTCTATTGCCTATGAAGAGATGTTCACATGTACAAGGTATAAATAGAAAAACTAAGGAAAAAATATTTATATAAACTAAGATAACACATTTTTATAGAAATCAACCTAACGGTATACCTTTCAGATTCCTTTAATATGTCTCATTAAAGGGACCCTAGGTTATTTTTCTTAATCTTTATTACAGAATACTATTCCGATATATACAAATACCTTGTATTGTATACCTTAGTATACAATATATACCTATGGTATACTAAGTATACAATAAAGGATATGACTTCTTCCCTCTCCCTCCTAGTTTACAAAACTTTTTATTTATATACTCAGTAAGTTCACAGATCAGCAATGCTTTAAAAACATTTTGCTTAGCACATTTAAGTGTAGTTGAACTTAATGTAATTAAAAATAACTTGAATGAAAAAGATTTCATATATGACTATGTTTCCTGTTGACACCTGATACTATACCATCATCATTGTTTGTTTAAAAGAAATTATTTAGGAATTTTAAGAATTTGTATTTCAGTGGTAAGTCTTCTAGTTTGATTTTAAAATAATTAGCTCCATTTGTCTAGGCTTGTGGAAAAAATACAAAATAGCAAAAAAAAAAAAAAAAAAGCCACACAAGCACAAAACATTGTGACTACAACAAAAAGGCTAAACATTTTTCATTATATATCTGATTATCTCAGTGTGCAGTATCAGATCTTAAGCTGATGCCAATACATACCAGGAAATGAGCATATTATGGAGAAAAATAACATAATTCAGAAGTGACTGAGTCTTGCACAGAATTAAAATCCAGCTGCCAGCTCAGAGCACTAAAAGTTTAAAAATAAAATTTCATGTTCTCACAATTCTGCAAAGTGTGCTATTATTACAGTTTAAGAGGTTGAGATAATGACATCAGTGAAAAACTGGTAAATACAGGAGGGATTGAGTGATCTCTGCTTCTGCTTTAAATTTATTCTTGTTTGTTTATATTTACTGCAGCTTTCTGCCTGCAGACACATTGTACTTCTCTGGGTATGTGCAGCTCCAAAATGTCTGGAATCAGATTAATATATGAAGCCCACAGCCATATTAAAAAAATAATGTGTGATGATTTCATTGACTAAACATACTGTTCTGAAAGACAATGCTATAATGAACAACCATCAGAAGTGCCAGGCACATGAAACTGCAGGTTCCTTAAAAAAAAGCTTTGTTCATAAAACCCCTCCAATATAAGATCCCTTTATAATGTTCTTAAAATAGATTAGAGTTTTATTACTCAAACTAGAGGATATACTAACTAAAAATGCCTGTTATAAAAAACATTTTCAGGACTGTGAAAACTTTAGTAACATTCCTTGTTGATGTGCCATTGCTTTCTCTCCTATCAACAAGTTCTTTTATACACCTTAGAATCTGCAATTTCACAAATTATCAGCAAGTAGATTTCCACAGATGAGGTGGGAATTGATGGTGCTATGATGTTACTGAGTACCTGTCGCAGTGGTAAAGCAGAAAGGTTGTTAGATTTGATCTGAGGAGCTGACAGCACGCTTTTCCTGCTGTCACGCAACAATGAAGTAGCAACCAGAACATTGGCTGACAGCTGCTTTAATGCACTTGCTCGCCTTTATCATATTCCTCTTGCCCATGTTCTTATTTTCTGTATTATTCCATTGACACCTCAAAGACTATAAGTACATTCTAGTATCTCAACTATGCCTTTAAACTGGTAGACAATTACCCTGTTTCATTGAGATATTTCTTTGACCAAGAGTTAGAAGGGCACTTATCAAAATGGTGGACAGTTTTTGTTTTATTCTGTTGAAAATTTATAAGGTAATAAACTTTTTTTGGTAAGTAGAATACACTAAATTCCATAGCCTTCTGTGCTGTCCCCATTGTTTCCAGGTTCTGAGCTGAGTTCAGGTATCTGTGAGCAGATTCTAATGCAGAGCAAAGACATCTGCCATCCACCAACTGTAGGCTGCTCCGCAGCCTTTCTGTCTCTGTCTGCAGGCACACAAGAAACCTTTTCCAAACAAAATATAATTTTCTCACAAAACCTAATTTCAAAAAAAGTTGCCACAACATTAGACTTATTTGGTTTTGCAAGGTTATATGATCTTCCGTGAACCTCTGTAAGGTTATGTGAAGATCACTCTTTGCCACATTACCATTAAGATACTAACCATGTATGCCCTGCATCAAAGCAGCTATTTTGAGAAACTAAATCATATGTGTATGCACATGTGTATGGGCACATGCACGTACAACAAATATGCTTTTAGTTTCTCAACAGGTATCTCAAAATTGTAATACTATCTTCTCACAAGTGAAAATCAAAGTTTTATGTGAAGATTCTGTTTAATTTTCATTTATATGTTTTAAGTTTTGAAAGTAAGATTTTGTATGTGGTTTTGGTTATTGAGTGACTTAGGAAGACTGTTCTCTAATACTGAGCCTGACAGTGCATAAATTAAATAGTAACTCTGCTTCTAAGCTATTAAATCTTGTATCTAAACATAAAAACTTGAACTGCCCCTGAGTACAAGTGCCATAGCTACCTGCAGACAAGTATAAACATATGCACTCCATCTGAGCACCTGGGCACTTAGCAATTGACTAAGCTCCATCACAATTCACAAATCAACTGGAAAAGGACTAAATGACACCTAAATTTGTGGTAACTATAATCCAGTAGTCAGGCTCAGGTCATGAATAAGCTTAGAGCTTTCTTTGAATCACAGCAGTTACATTGGTTTCATTCAAAATCTTCCTGGGGAAAAGTGAATCTGAGGCCCAAACTCATTACTCTTAGTACCAGAGGATTCAAAAGCATAAAAGAATGAGTTATGAGCTACAAATTAACTTGGAATGAAGACATGCTTCACTCAGGTCGGAAATGCTCAACCAAAGTTATGCAAGGTGTATATAATCACATAATCACAAACCATATGGCATTTACTATGGCAAATTTCTTTTTGCTGGGTTATGCGGTAAGGAAGGCAGGCTACTGTGTACTTAGGAAAAGTAGGCAAAAATGTTCTTACACTTCAAAATCTTCCAAAGAGCAAGAGTGAATAGATCTCTTACAGAGAGATAAGAATTCATTGTTAGTCCAATTAATGTTTCAAAAAATTAATTGTCCAGATTATTTAATGCAGAAAAGCCTCACTAAAAATAAAACTAAAATTTTTATTTAAAAAAGCACTTAGTCAGTCCAAGTAGCTCTCTCTGTTCCCTAGTTTGGTACTCACATCCCAAGAAATATCCCTCAGGATCTGAAAGTCAACACTTAGTCCTTTCTTGAAAAGTAGGAGGCTGGTAAAGGATATTGTGATGAGCTGACAGTGCTCTGCCAGCTCTGCTGGTCTCAAGGATGAGGAATATGTGTTCAGACATACCCCTAACAATAAACGTGCACTCCCATACACAAGCACCTAAATGCTTTGCAGAAACCACTGACTGCTCTTACCATCTGGGGATGGGCAGGAAATGTCAGCGTTCACCAGCTGTGTTATATCATGCATTTTGGGATATTTGAAAATGGAAATCTATCTTCAACAAGGAAAGGGAAGGTGAAGGCTCCACAGTTTATACTGGACCGGATGCTAGCAAATTGAGAATAGGCTTAACTCTTTATTCAGGATGTTGTTTAGTGCAGAATACATTCAGAACTCTGATTTTTTTGAAAATTATTTTGAAATTCTGTATTGAAAATTTGTGTCAAAAATATGTAAAAAATTTACTTACTTCTATGCAGGTTTTTATAAGCCTTGAATCCAAGGTGTTGAAGGTAAAAAATATTGGAGCTAACTCTCTACTTTCAGTGTAATATGATATCTGTTGTATTTAGATGTTCCACAAATGCAGCTCCATTATATTGCTTTTTTGTGACAATCTGGAATAGGTAACAAGATATTTGTATTTATACTGAAATAGCCATAATTTTTCCATTTTTATTACTTGTTTTGCTTCAGTTTGGGAAATGGCGTTACTTGTGATGTTCATAAAGGATCTCTTCCATTCAGAGAGTTATAATTCTCCCTTACTTTTTTGTTGCTCCTGTAACTGTATGATTATTCTAATTTAGTTTCATTCATTTGCTTTATCTTAAGATAAATTAAAACTTCATTTCTTATTCTAATTCTACCAAAGTAAAAGCAATAAAAGATAACTCCAGATCTCACTAAAATAAGAGTTCCTTTTGGTAAACAGGATAATCCTCCCTGCCGCCCACTCCCCATTTTTTTTAGCTGCCAGTTATTTAGATCTGGAGTCCTTCCAAAACTGAGAGTCATAGATGCCTTATGCTAAATTCAGCTGCAGCACACATTTCATTTTATGTTTCCCTATATCCTAAGCCCTCATTTGAGGAAGAACAAGAAGTTTAATTAAATATGTATTGAGACTTTCCTCTACAATGTCAGCCCAGGATGATGATAAATGTGAGTGGCTCGCCAGCAGTACAACTTCTCCTTTTATCTCTCTCTATTTTTCAGCTGCCAAGAGAAAAGTCCCTCAATCTAAAGTTTACAGGGAGCAAAAAAGTACAATTAAACGACCTCATGACCTTTCATGTGCCTTTTAAATGACACACATATATATATAAAATTATACACATAATTACTGACTTGTGTGTGCATATTCAAATATAAATCTGTATACATTTATATATAAATGTATAAAAACCTTAGGGAGATTTTTTTTCTCTTGAAAATATTAAAACCTCCTTACAATAGCCTTGAATATGCTGAAATGTCTTTCCCATACCAGGTAAATGGACAACAAGCCATAGTTTCAGTAGAGGAAAATTCTATACAGCTCAGACACTGTGGAAAGGGGGTTGTTGAAGGTATAAAAAGAATAAAGAATTTCAAAATACATGTTTTCCATACTGTGTTTTTTCCATAGTCTTCCACCTTTATGTTATTTAAAAGTTTAATTTTTTCCTTTTCTTTTTTTTTTTTTTTTTAGAATCTTACGTACAACAATCCATTAGAAATTTCAAATTCAGTATCCTTGGTTTTCTTTATAATCACTGAAACAGCAATATTCTGTCATTAGACAAACTGTTGTTTCAAATATGAGTTTCATAAGTCTCACCCTTAAAGAGTAAGAGAAAGAAGGCCTCAGGTTGGAGGGTAGTCTTTTCCATGCCTCCGTCTCCCACTTCTCACTCTTCTGCTATCAAAGAAGAAATGAATTAGTCTTCAGAAAGGATTAACTATTCACTTTCTGCTCCTATGACTGAAAGAAACCTAGACATCCAGTATAAACTGTTTATTTTTTAGATGATATAAGCAAGAATTAAATGAAGATCTCTTTCAAGTGGGTCATTCCATCTAATCACTGCTGGCAAAAACCTGGAACTTTTTATTAATTGCTGTTTAGATATTAAACAGGGTACAGGAGTTTTTTCAAACTAAAATGTTTATTCTTCTGTAAAGTTGTATTATTAATGCTACATGTATTATTTAACATCACTTTTACACACACAAAAAAAGATTAAATATGAATGTTTATTTCCTTTCCTTGGTAAGTGTACACATCCTCAAAACACTAAAGAAAAAAACCATTTAAATGATAATACCATTAATTCCTTTGTTTTAAAATCCTACATAATTAATCTTTACAACAGTGTTATAAAAAACAGTGTTCCTATCAGTGTAATGGTGTATTATAGCTGTACATTGGCAATTTTGTAAGAATACACTGAAGATATAAAACCATGAAAGTCTTGCAACTATATTCACATACATTCTTTCTCAGCCCACCACAAACTTTTCATTATAGACTGTGCAGAAGGAATGTATGTCTCAAAATTTCTATTAATTCTCTGGTGACTGAAATTGCAATTCAGGCATACTGAGGAAAAGCAGGAATTAAAAAAAATATGAATACTTAAGAAAAAGGAAAGATATTAGCAATACAGTCTGAGCCTGTAATCAACAATATCATAAGTTATGTGTGAGATGTGAGAAAAGTTTATGTCACTCTAGTTTACCTCAGGGCTTGACCACTTGCTCTGCCCATATTGATAACTAAATTTGATCTGAACTACAGTCAAGCCTAGTTCAAAAGTAATTATGACTCAGTAACACAAACTGCGAGAACCTTGGGCAGAAGGTAAGGAAGCTTGTGTCAAAATGCATGAAATATAAGCTGTATTATTACTTAAATTTCATAAAAACTACCATAAAACTTTTACTGAAAGAAGATTTTGGGGTTAACTAAACTTCATTGGGTACTACGCAACCTGAACTTGAGCCCCTGGAAAGCAGCAAACTTTTCTGTGCAACAGGTCAGGGACCTCTGGCCGCTGGAGCAGGGAGTCACTCACTACCATGAGCTACTGCTTTCTCCTGCTGCTCCTTTGTGGCTCACGGTTCAGATGCTCTGCATGGAAGCACAGTCAGCTCCTCCTCAGCTTGAGGGCAGTGAACCTATTCAGTATCTGCAAATCAGGTGCAGCAGGAGCATTCTTCCTGGTACCAGGAGGGACCTGCTTCCAGCCTTCACCAGCCTTCCTCTTCCTCCTTCAAGTTCCCTCTAGGGACAGGTTCCACAGCTGACCTCATGGAGGGAGCACTGTGTGGCACCATCTACACAAACTTTTACCATGCAAAGGTCTCCTCAGATATTTCACACTCCAGTGGCTATGCTGCCATCCCATACTGAATAATGAGAATTGCTGTACGAGGCAAATTTATGTTAGGTAATAGGCCAGTAGAACATATTGTTCAAATTACTTTCTCAGTTCTGTAATTTAAATGTTATTGAGGGTAGAAAAACCAAGAAGCCTGTTTTTAAGCTCACAAGTTTTCTAGGTAGTTCCATTTGCAGGTAGGAACAACTAAAATAATACCTGAGGCTACAGATTACAAAATTTGAAAAGTAAACCACTAATGAAATAAAAAATTCTTGTAAAATGTCCTAATCAGTTATCTCTCCACCATAAGAATACAGAAAAAGCTAGGCATTAGGTATCTTAAGTAATATATTTTTAGACTTACTATTTAACAAATGTGCACTAAAATATTTATTGGCAAGTACTTCTTGTACTTATGTATTTGAACTGAACCAAGTACAAAACTAATGGCTGCAGTGTATCCCTCAAGCTGAAATGAAGAGATGTCTTCCCGCTATACCAAATACTTTCCAAACAGTTCCCTACTTTCCATAGTTAAAAAATCATTGTATTTATACCAAGTGGAATATGAATGAAGAAACCAAGCAAAAATTCCAGCATCAATGTGTTTATTATTTCAGCTCCCTTGACATCCTCTTTGCTGATCTTCCAGGCCTCAGTGTCTTTTTCCATTCTAAATATGCAGACAAATCCTCATGGGCACACTTGCGTTCAAGTTTCAGAAAGAATAAGGATCACACATATTGATGCTCTATATATGGAAATATTTCTTGTCACACAAAATGGATCTTTTCACTGTCTGACTGTCAACCCCTTCCTGATCAAACCAGACAACACCAGCTTCTGCTGCTTTTCCAGACTCTTGGCAGCCTCTCCTGACATCTGCACATCTTGCATTTACAAGTACACAGATTCCAGAGCTGTCAGTGGATGGAAATAATTTTGAAATCCAGAGTGAATACAAATGGATTCTATGTAAAAGGCTTTTATTTCTGTGTCAAGTCATAGAGTTGCTAGAACAGAAGCTTCCATTTTACACTTCCCCATTTCCAACAACATCACAGAAGACTGGAAATGTCCCAACAGCAAATGGATGTAAGATTTTTTTTAAGTTTTTTGTGTATCAAATAAGCAAGTGAAAAAAAAATTCTTAAGATATTTTGCTGCATACAAATAAATATAAGGGGGGGATCTCTTGTACTCCTTCGTCTTTCTTCCTTTTCAAAGAAAAATTTCAAACAAAGAAATTGGTTTCTGGTTTGTTTATAACACAGTGTCATATGGGAGTTGTTTGAGTAGCTACAGATTGCAGGATACAGTATTGGCAACGTAATGCAATCCATCCATTCTTTATTATATCTTACATTAAAAAAAAAAAAAGGTATAGCATTCAAGATCATTATTAGTTTGTTTTGGAACTCATTAACCTGAGCTAGTTGTTTATTTTGGATGCTGATTGCAAAACTGTGATCTCACGTTTGTGATGTGAGATTGACATCTTGACAATTGAGCAGAACTTCATAACTTCCACCACAATTGAGCTTTTCAAGTAAAACCAGATTGCCCCTAGAACAAATTTATCTGGGGCAAAATTTAACAACTTCCAAATTTTTGCACAGAAAAAGAAACAAAATTGCCAGACTTTTAACTGCTACTTAAAAAAAATACAGCAACCAAATAAACCGAAAGAGCTAGAAAGAGATAAATATTTGCTGGTTTTGCTAACACCAGGAAGCACACAATATTATTGCAGTCCTTCAGTACTTAAAGAGGGCATGCAAGAAAGGTGGAAACAGACTTTATAGCAGGGATTATTGTGATAGGACAAGAGGTAATGTTTTCAGACTAAGAGAAGGCTAATTTAGATTGGATAAAAGGAAGAAAGCTTTTATGATAGGGTGGTGAAACACTGAAACTGATGCCCAGAGAGGTGATAGATGAACCATCCCTGGAAACATTCAGGGTTAGGTTGGACAGGGCTCTGAGCAACCTGGTCTAGTTGAAAGCGTCCCTACTCAGTGAAGGGAGCTTGGAATAGATGACCCTTCCACCTCAAACCATTCTATGACTGAGATTCTGCCTTTTTCTTCCTTTTCCTCAGCATTTGGACAAAAAACATTGACAGAGAAGAGAAGGCCATTGTTGCTGGGTCCCCTGGAGTGCAGCCCTATTAACAGCAAAATGCAGCATTGGAGTCTCCTAAAGCTGTGCCTGGCCTGGCCAAAAGTCAGATGCAGTGCAGCTCTTTAAATGATCAACAAGCAGCCTGGTAGTATATTGACCCTGACCCCAATAACAAAACTTGAACACTTTGTTTAGCTGTGAGGCAGCCTGGAATGAAATGCCAAACTGTTATCCACCTCGAGTATGCAAATCTGTTGGAACATTATCATACAGATAGATTTGTCAGCAAAGAGCTTTTCTGGATCATGCATTTTGCTGCAGGAAGAACAAGCACATTTATTAATGAGAAAGCATTACAGGACTGTGAGGGAAACAGTGTTAACAAAACTCAACTGGCTTTTACTTAAAGCCTTGAGAGTGGCAAGTGTCAGCCAAACTCTCACCCCAGTCTGAACTACTGAATGTAGTCTGCATGTAAAAGCTGCTTGACCTACTTTTATCTTCTGGATGAAAAATAGAGGTTTCTGTCTGCTGACAGCTGTTGCACAACCAAAATAGCAGTAATCAAGTAACTTTTTTTTTCCTTCTAAAAATAGCAGTGCCAAATCTGTCCTGGATGACGAAGGCTGAATTAGAGCTTACCTTGAGGAAATTATGAGTTATCCATTGACCGTTGAGGAAAAGGCACAAGTTACTTAGCCACCATGTGGCATAAGTTGAGCACGTGAAATAAGAACAACAAATAGGTTCACTAGGACACCCATGTCTTTGATTATAAGAACGTATTTTTAAAACTTTATAAAAACTGCATGTTGAACATTTTATGACATTTTCTTGTTTTAGCTGGAGTGCAGTAACGAGTGTCAGTGAGTGCTGGGAGCATCCGGTGCATATGGCATGTAGCCTCAAAAAGGAGTTCGGTTTTAAAACTGTACTTCTTTTATGTCTTAGGCACTGTAGCTATTATTAATTATCTTCATTGCCCTTTATATACCCTTTATGTATTTCTTTTCTTCATGATAAATGTTGGGTTTTTTTAAAAGCAAAACATCACAGTACAGTAGTGATGTCTTAATGAAACAGACAGTTTATATTCTTAAGAGCAGAATATCATTTAGATGTCTTTTCCTACATAACCCATTGAAGCATCAATAAAAAAGTATGACAGTTTCAAGATCCCTATTTAGGATCTCTGACATGTCACGATGCACGTTGATGGAGATGATACTACTCAAAGCTCAAGGTCTCTCTGGGAAGCTCAAGGGTGGGATAAGCTGACATACTGATTGACTGCAGATGAACTTCTCTAAGCATTGAAAGGAAAATTGCAAAGACATATTTAATTTCAACTTCCAGCCCAAAACAGAAAAAGTTCATCTGGAAATAATATTTTCATTTACATTGTTTAATATATCATATTGTTTAATAATTACAGCGATAGTATTCCTTGGATACTCCAAAAATGAGCCGGTAAAATTTTACAGAAAAAGACAGTTTATTCCTCTAAATACCTTACAGTCTTCAGAACACAAATTGTAGTGTGAAACAAAGTCAAAACACAAGAGAAGAGAAGAGAAGAGAAGAGAAGAGAAGAGAAGAGAAGAGAAGAGAAGAGAAGAGAAGAGAAGAGAAGAGAAGAGAAGCTAGAAAAAAAGAAATAGGAATACAATGAAAATAATTACAGCATTATTTTATTCAGGACATAATAACTAACCACATGTACACCTTTGGACAAAAACCAATTTCCACTAGGTTTCAAAATAAAAAGAAACAACCCCAAAAACTAGCAACAGAGATTAAACTGTAGAATACCATAGTTATGGCAATGGCTTTTGACCTACTTTTTCTGACTCTGCATCCTTGTAGTGGAAGAGTCCTGGTACTGTAGGAGAGGAATAGACTTGTTATTTGATTCACCATTTATTGAGGATAAGCACCAAATCTTTTAGGTGGCTAAGAAAAAAAGTCTATAAAGTGAAGGTAAATGCACTGGGTACTGTATACTGTATTTTACTATTTTCATTAACATGACAAAATGAGCATGTGACACAGAAATTGTTTGAAGAAAAATGAATTGTTACACAGATGTCTATACACTGATAGACATCCAAGAATAGTTTTGTTGAATTTAATCATTATTACAGATAAAAATAATGAGTTTATAATTAATTCAATGCAATCTCTGGATTTGAGTCTATTCCTTTACTTTATTAATTATCAGGCAATTCCTAAATATCACAAGTCAAGCAGATGAGGCAGAAGGCTGTCTTGGATGAGCAGGGATCTTGTCTTGGAAGTAAGATGAAAAAGGAAGGTCTATGCCCAGTGGAAAAGTCAGGTGACATGGGAAGAATACAGAGATTCTGCTTGCCACTGTAGGGAGAAAATTCATGCAGCCAAATTTCAGTTGTTGTTGAGGTTGTCCAGAAATGTGGAAGACAATAAAAAAAGTTTTTCAAATATATTAAATGCAAAAGGCAGTGGAAAAATAGCATTGGCCTGTTATCTTTGATATGAGGCTGGTCACCTCACAAACAGGGACTGAGACAAGGTAGAGGCCTTTAGCTCATTCTTTTCCTCTGCCTTCCACACAGATGATGGATCAAGAGAGTTTCAGTGCCTTGAGCTGGAGGATCAGGGCTGCAAGAATGATCAGCTCCTGGTCAATCCTGAAATTGTGCAGGGTCTGCTGGTCCAGCTGAATCCCAACAAAACCATGGGGCCTGACGAGATTCATCCAAGAATCCTCAAGGAGCTGACTGATGTCATTGCAAAACTTCTCTCAATGATTTTTGAATGGTCTTGGGAATCTGTAAAGGTCCCAGCTGAAGGGAAGCTGGTGAAGGTTTTCCCAGTTTTCAAGAAGGGCAAGAAGGAGAAACACATAAACTACAGTCCTGTAGCGCACTTTAGTGCCCAGATAAATAATGGAAAAGATTATTCCAGGAAATACTGAAAAGCACCTGAAGAGCAGCACAGTCATCAGTCACAGCCAGCATGACTTCATGAGGGGAAAGTTCTGCTTATCAAACCTGATTTCCTTTTATGACAAGGAAACTCACCAGTTGATCAAGGGAAGCCAGTAGATGTCATCTTTTTGTACTTCAGCAAAGTGAAGTACATATGATTTTGATATGATCTCACACAGTGCCCTTCTGGAATAAAATATCCGGCATACAGCTGGATAACCATACTATATGGTGAGTGAGCAACTGGCTCACAGGTTGGGCACAGGACATTCGGCTGGTCCTGCCACTAATGGGACACCACAAGGCTTCATCCTTGGCCCAGTTTTCTTCACCACCCTCATTAATGACTTGGACACAGGACTCAAAGGAATACTAAGTTTGCCGACAACATTAAATTGGGAGGAGCTGTCAAGTTCCTCGAGGGCAGAGAGGCCCTGGAGAGAAACCCCATCAAATTAGAGAGATGGGCAATCACCAATCATATGAAGTTTAGCAAGTGCAAGTTCCAGGTTCTGCACCTGGGATGGGGCAAACCTGCTTGTGTGTGTAAACTGGGGATTGATAGATTGGAGAGCAGCACTGTGGAAAGGGACCTGGGGGTCCTGGTTGATGGCAAGTTGAACACGAGTCAGCAGTGCCCTGGCAGCTAGGAGGGCCAGCCCTGTCCTGGGGGCATCAGGCACAACATCACCAGCTGGGCAAGGGAGGGGATTGTCCCGCTCTGCTCTGCACTGGGGCAGCCTCACCTCGAGTGCTGGGGGCAGTTTTGGGTGCCACAGGGTAAGAAGGATATAAAGTTATTGCAGAGTGTCCAAAGGAAGGCAAGGACGATGGTGACGATCCTGGAGGGAAAGCCGTATGAGGAGCAGCTGAAGTCACTTGGTCTGTTCAGCCTGGAGAAGAGGAGACTGAGGGGAGACCTCATTGCAGGTTTCAACATTCTCATGAGGGGAAGCAGAAGGGCTGGTACAGATGTCTTTGCTCTGGTGACCAGGGACAGGACTCAAGGAAGTGGCATGAAGCTGAGTTGGGGAGGTTTATGTTGGCTGTCTGGAAAGCTTTTCACCTGGCGGGTGGTTGGGCACTGGAACAGGGTCCCCAGAGAAGTGGTCACAGCACCAAACCTGACAGAGGTCGAAAGAAGCGTTTGGTCAGCACTCTCAGGCACATGGTGTGGCTCTTGGGACTTTCCTGTGCAGGGCCATGATGGTCCGGATGGCTCCCTTCCAACTCAGCATATTCCATGATTTTATGATTCTATGATTCTTAGAGAGATGCTATGCTTACTCTAGAAATTCAAGGTTTTATCTAATCTTAGTCACAATCTTTTTGTATGGTGTCTCCTAACTTTAAAATTGTAGCATGGAAAATCAGAAAAGCATATCTGAACTATGCAGCAATCACAAAAGATACTGCAAAGACTATCTGTCTATTCCTATAGCTATTTTTGTGAGAGTGTTTTCTGATTCACAGCAAAGATTCTTTCCCTTCCATGTAAAACTTGGGGGATTGTTGTTTATAAAAATAAAACTTCATTTGTAGACTGTTCCAATTCAGAAGAAAAAAAGAGATGTTCAGATGGAAACATTAGGATCAGATTCCTCAATCTTGTGTTGCTGGACCAAATAGGTCACCAGATTTTACCCTGGTGCATAGACTTTCTTTCCTCCTAGACTTTGCTCCTCAAAATAAATGCATCATAAAACTGTAATATGGTTCCTCCTTGCCAAGGGATTTGGCACATTATATCACAATTAAAAAATGCAATAAACCCATGAGGCAATAAAAATGCTGTAGAATCTTCTATAAACTAAGCTAACAAGCAATAAAACAAATCAAGTTTAAGTGTAAGAAAGGGTTTTTGCTGCCAATAGAGGAAGAATTTTATTGAAAAGTATATATAGTCATCTGCACGTTCATACTGTTGAAATATTGAATGTTCTTTAAAGGGCAGTACTGCTGTTTAATTCGGTGTTTGAGATCAGCACATATACTGGAAGGATTTTTGAACTGCAGGTAACCAATACAGCTGCCCTTAGGCAGCAAAAATATCTCCAGATAAGTGTAATGATTTGGTTAGAAGCTGAACCAATTCTTTTCGTTAACACACCAGGATACTGCTATATTAGAGAAAAGAGATAAGGCTATGTAAACAAACACTTTAGTAGTCCCATTTTAAAAAGAAAGCAGGCACATAAAAAAGGCACAGCTCAATGTTCTTTTAAGCCTGGAAAAATCCTTCCATTTAGAGACATTTGTAACAAATCTAATACTTCTGCTTCTTCATCTTTGTGATATGAAACACATTGGCTCCCTTTTGTGGAGCTAGCATTACATGGTAGGGGTAAACCGAAGCCAATGTCTGGATTTAGAAATGCTTGTCACCAGCTTGAGCGTGGCATTGGGCTGCGCTGAGCTGGCAGAGCCTCTGAACTTGAATCTGCTCCCTGACACACTTCCAGTTCTCCAACCTCAAGCTGACTGCTGGCACCAACAGCCTGAGAATAGGCTACTGTGCACAAAGAGATGGAGAGAGACATAACATTTATTTTTTGTTATTGGCTGATACTGCCCTTTTCAGCCTTGATAAAGTATATAAATGCATAGCTCTTTGTTCTGGAAGAGAACAAGTATGCAATTTCCTCCTCAGCTCTTTCTCTTGTGCTTACTTCTATACTAAAGGCTAATTGTTACTTAAAGATACACAAGCAATACCTAAGATTCAAATAAGGTTCACTATTAATACCCTATCAATTTTTTTTAGTAAATATTTTAAAAATACTGTAATTAATGACACTGAATAAGACCTGAAAACACTTAATGTTACATGAAAAGAAGGGAACCAAACACTTAAATTAGTAAACACTGATGTTTAATTCAGAATATTCAGTGTTATCATCCTAATATCATAGCTATACAATTTACGCTCATTTTATGCTTTTTGAGCAGAGAGGACTTTGAAATGGCTTTGTTTACCCAGCTTAATTGGGTAGTTGCCTAGTTCTTTAATGAGGGCACAGAGTACTGTTTCTGTTGTCAGTTCTTTAAGTCTAGAACACCCTTGTGCAGCTCATTTTGCCTTCAGAGACACAAACCTTCATTGTAAGTCAGCAGCTGTCTACACTGGAGTATGAAATGCTGTTACTTTTAGGAGCTGAAAACTTCTGAAAGTAAACTACCCACTTCCACCTAATAACAAAGAGAATCAATTTTGCTTTTTCTTTCCTACTGCTGTTGAAAATGAAAATATGTTGAGAATACATGCTTTGCCAGAAATGCCACAAAAACTCCTACTGGGGCAACAGTCTGGGCAAGGGCCTGCTCTCCTCACTGTCAGTGAGCCCATAATTGGATGAAAACCAAGCTCTGAGTAAACAATCTCCAAATCAGCAAAAATAGCTCTGAGATGCTTTGAATTTCATTACAGTTTATGGAGAAGTTCTACTGTGTATCCATCATCATCCTGTCAAGCAAAACCAGCTTCACTCCCAACAGCATGACACTGTGCTGTTACTTGTTCTTGTGACTCTGCACGTGTGTTTGGCAATGTATTCACAGGCATAGCTACGTACACATTACCTTACCATCAATCGTATTTCTAAGATTCATGACCATGTACAGCTATCAGCTTGAGATGAGCTCATCTAACTACACTAGCAGATGCCAATATATAAAAAATTACAGGGTCATGATGGCAATCTTGTATTTTCAATCACAGTTCTACTTGTTACATCCTGTGTTGTCTGTGGCAGTTAGCCTGCTTTCTCAAGCAGGCTTACAGGCGTGATGAGGAAAAGAGCAGAGTGTTGAATCTGAGTGGTCTTGATGGAAAGCACAAATTACTTTTTCCGTTTCTTAAAATTCTGTGTCTTCAGCAGTTTGGTATGCAATCCTAAAATACAAAATTTGGAGTATTGAAAGATAGCCTTAGTTCTATGTCTTCAGGAACTCAAGGACATTTTTCTGATATGAGCAAGGAATAGGTGGACTAGCAAATTACCTTCAAGTACAGGACTGTGGATATGAACTCATGCCAGATACTTCAATTTCTGTGCATGTCCTCCTACCCACATATAAATATAAAATGTTCCCAGGTAACAGACCAGGTAATAACAGAGAACTAAGAATCCTAATATTTATTATACGGGTTGAGTGAAACAAGCTGGCACTGAAACTTGTCTCATTCATCTGTTTATACTTTTCTGACATCTGTGAATGCCTTCAGTCTAGTGGCTAAGTTTGTGAAAAGCAGAATATAGATGCCTAATGGCTATCTGAGTTTGAAATTTAACTGATAAATCAGGGCCCTGGATCTGTTTTGAGCAGAGGTTAGTTGTTTCTCATTTTATTTTTTATTTAGGTTTTAAGAAATTACACTAACTGCACTCTCAGCTGTTGAAGACCTCTGTCATAGTTTAACCACAGCTAGCAATAAAGTACCACATGGCTGCTCCCTCCCCAGCCATTGCACCTCCCCAAAATGTGGGATGGGGAAGAGAATCAGAAAAAGGTCAAATCCATGGGTTGAGATAAAAACTGTTTAATAATTAAAATAAAGTAAAATACTACAACTACTACTACTAATAATAATAACAACAATAATTGTAAAAAAGAGGATGGTAACAAAAAAGAGAGAAATAAAACTCAAGTTAAAAAACCAGTAATGCACAACAATTGTTCACCACTTGCTGAGAAACTACCCTGCTCCCATTTGTATACTGGGCATAATATTCCATGGTGTGGAAGATCCCTTTGGCCGGTTTGGATCACCTGTCCTGGCCACGCTCCCTCACAGCTTTTTGTGCACTTCCTGGCTGGCAGAGCTTGGGACACTGAAAAGTCCTTTACTTTAGGGCAAGCACTACTCAGAAAGTAAAACATCAGCATGTTATTAACAATAGCCTCATACTAAATCCAAAACTGAACTATACCAGCTACTAGGGAGAAAATCAACTCTATCCCAGGTGAAATCAGGACAATCACAAACAAAATCATATCAGCAGCACCATTGGCAATTCACTAGGCATATTCACCACTGTTTGGTTGGCTTTACTAAGTATATAAGGTTTATTAATAGTGCTTATGATACAAGTGTGAAGACTTCTGCCAAAAGAACACTATGAAATGTTTCAGCCAGAAATTTAGGAAGTCTTCATTACTTCCTGAGTGGGATGATAAGAGAGCATGTTTCTGGACTGTAAATTGTTGTTATTACTTGTTTTTCTTCTGCTTGTAGTATGTATGTTCTAATTTGACCTCACAATTTGGAAGAAGGTTGCCAAAATTATGAGCAAATCTGACCTGCAGGACTCTGAGATAGAACTTTGAAAAAAACCATTTCCATTGAACAGCAAAGATAATAAAACAATTTTCATATTCATGGACTTGCATTTCAAACCACTTGGCAGGTTTAAATGGTTATATCTAAACAATTGTAAAGAAAATGCGTCAGATTTTCTTCTCTTTTCTTGATTCCATTCTAAGGACTTTTCACTTATTTTAAGAAGAAATGGCATGTCAAACGGATTATGAGAAGATAATACCATAGCATTAATATATGGGTTAGAACAATTTTAATTGAACATGACACACTTATTTGTTTACAGTATTGAGTGACAAAACTGGCTGAAAAATGTAGTATTCTCAAAGCATCTTCCTCCCCCCCCAAAAAAAAAAAGGGACAAAACATATTTGATTTTGGACTATTTTTCATTTATGCTGCAGTCTTTCTGCAAAAAAGACACAGCTTCTGGTTTACAGAGAATCACCCCATCTAGAGCTGTGAGATACATTGAATTTAGGAGAATATCACCGGAACAAACACTGTATATTTAGTGTCCTCTATTCAGCACTAATTTAAGTGGATCTTTACTATCACATAGGACAGCTATTCTTACATTCTTAAGAGTGACAGACAGAACAAGCAATAGGAGATGTACAAAAAGAAAAGAAAAAAAATGTTCAGAAAAATAAAAGCTAGAGCAATTACCATGAAGAGAATGGAGAAGGGAAAGTAACAAGGGAAATGCATTAGTGAGTCAGACACTGAAGGAAAAAAATCCTAAGCATGAATAGATGAATTCATTGTACTCTAGAAGGAAGCACAGGTACAGATAAGGAGTTAGATTTAGTAGTAAGAATATTGGGAAGATGAAGAGATTGCAGGACATAGGGGAAAGGAAGGACAAGTCAGGGGAAGCTTGGTCAGCACAAGAAAAGGGAGATCAGAAGGATGTGCGTTATGAAACCTCTCACATCAAAGCACCTCAGATCTTAGTCTTAGGAGACCAATGAAGACTTGTGCTGGAATGAAGACATTAATAACCAGGACTGTAAATTGTATTCTTTCCCTATTCTGATATTTTGAGTAGCCTTTCATGATAAAAAAGAAAATTATAGACTTCACTTTTGAATAGAGGCCATTGTGATTTGCTCATCCTTACTCTTAATGAATTAAATTCTAATACAGGACCAATAAAATCTCTTGCTTATGCAACTTTTTCTTTAACCCAGTGGGGTTAATGAAATATAATCTCTTTTTCTCTTCCAAAGTATAACTAAGGGAAGTGGAATAAATTTTCTTTTTCCCAATATCCCAATTTCTTTCAGGAATTATCAAAATTAAGAAATGACACCCCAAAACACACTCCAAAACATCTCATTTCTCTAAGCAGTCTCTGCAGAGATTGATGACAGTAATATGTGGAAGACTCTAGTACAAGAACTCAGATCTAGAAATAGAACTTTATTGTACATACTGCATATTGGTCATGTTACATAAAATACTTGAGCACATTCAACAACATTTTTTATGCTTTTATGTTCTTGAAGTTGTTGCATGGTGCATTTGTGTCTGATACCACCATGGTCTTAATTAATTAATAATTCTCTCAAGTTCTTCTTAATGCTTTTGGTTTGTTTGGTTTTGGTTTTGGTTTTGGTTTTGGTTTTGGTTTTGGTTTGTTTTTTTTTTTGGGGGGTGTGTGTGTGTGTGTGTGTGTGTGTGTTTTGTTTGGTTTTTTTTGTTTTTTGCTTTTTGGTTGTTGTTGTTGTTATTGGTTGGTTTTGAGTTTTGAGTTTTGTTAATTTTTGGGTTTTTATTTCACTAAGGCCGATAGGTGCTCTGTGGAAGAGTTCTGGTATTATTCAGCTGGCATTTTTTCCTGAGACTGAAACTCTCTTAAGCTTCAAGATAGTGAGATACAAATCTTCCTGGATTTTGTGTACAGGTGTATTTAATTGTGATAAAATAATCTTTGGCATTTATACAGGCTGTATATCATAATATCTTCAGTCTTCAACTGATCATGAAAAATAAGTCCTTATCCAAGCTAGCTTTCATTTTTTCCAAATGAAAAATTTTGATGCTTCCAAATTTCTATTAATTGCAGGATGCAGTTCTAGGTTTCTAAAAAATTTTGTGGAAATAATAATATCAAATTAATGTGTTTTTCCTTTAGGCATATTTTAAACTTTTTTTTCTGCCTAGTGGATCATCTCTATTTTTTTTTTTTTATTTAGTAGGCTAGAATAGAAATAGAAATTTCTCTTTTCACTTGTTTCTTGTTACTCTAAACCTACTCAAGATGTTTTAGTGAACATGCTCCCAATGAAGTTTCAAAATCCCACTATTTGAATACACGAAGTCAGTACTAAAAATCCCTAGAAGTATCTTGTGATCTTTTGAAATAATCTCTCAGCTGTAGGTAGCTGACTGAAATGCAGGGCAATCAGTCTTAGCTTCCTAACCAGATATGCAAAGTATAGGAACAACTATCTGTTTATCTTTTGGTCATGAAGGAGCTTGCTCTAAAAACTTGTTTTATATTCCAGTTTCTCTATTTGCTTGTGTTACTATGAGTAATGCTATGTGTATGCTATATTTTACTACAACACACAACTAGAGAAGCAGCAAGAGTCACTTCCCACACCTGCTGTCTCATCTTTAGTATCTTCATTTTACCAAGGCACATCGCTCTCTGAACAATGCTTTAGCTTTTAGAAAATTCCCTTGACTCCTGTCTGACATGCTTCCACACTTTGTGTTAATTACAGTGAAAGGGCTGCTGGGCCTTTTGGGGCACTCCTGTATAGAGCACAAACAACATATAGAAAAGCTTGAAAAGCTCATATTACAGAAATTATTTGGTTAATTGTTATAATTGTCTTTTTATCATTATATAGCCTTGCACACTGAACTGTATGCTACACTCAAATATATTTACCAGATGTGTCATTACTAGGAAAACCCAGGAAAAAACCCATGAGCTTTCTGTTTATATTCTAAAGCTTCGAGACTTGAATAATCAAGCAGGATCCCGCAAGAAAGAAAAACAATTGGAAAGAGTATCTTGGCAGAACAGAAAACTGTTCTGAACTGAAAGCATGGAGATAGAATAAAATGATCATGCCTCTTTCTTATCCCATTGGTTCAGAAATACTTGGAGTGAACTCTTGACATTTTGGTCAACACTCACACCTTTGCTTCAGTATAAGGCAGGCAGCATGGTCTGTCATTTATTTCTGGAAACTAAACTACATCTGTTTGTTTTTCAGCCTTGATAGCACACTTGAAGTGAATGTCCCCATGTCATGGTTTAACCTCAGCCAGCAGCCAAGCCCCACTCAGCTACTTAGTAAAAGCTACTTATTCAAACTAATAAAACAAATAAGCAAGAACCTTGCAGCAGAATCACGTTTTTCTCATGAAATTAAAATATGTCTTTAAGTATGTCTGCAATAATGCTTTCAAAAGTTCAGTCTGCTGTATCATAAATTGCACAAATTAGTCATTGAGAAAGGATAAAATTTACTTTAAAGATAAATACCGTGTACAGGAAATTATCAGACACTGCAAATACTGATTGCATGTGGAAGTCTGACTAAAATAATCTAAGAAAATATCATATAAATTCAGAATATTACTGTAGTAATGAGTTATTTATTTTTCTATAAAAATTTAAAAAAATGCATAAGTCACAGATAATTTGCAATACATCTTTTCTTTCTGGAAGAGACAGAAAGCTAGTCTGTTAAGTCACCAAGAATGCAGCCCGACTGATTAATTGGAAAAATTAACATTTAAAAGAAAAATATTTATTGGAACATGTATGTTCAAGGTCTGACGGTTGTTTCTTGAAGTGCAAACTAAAAAACCAAAATATACACCCATGTTCAGAAAGAGACTGAATGTCACAGGTCTATAGATATGCAAGGTTTCTCAGAAAAGGAGATTGTGGAGGCCAAAAGTGTTTTCAGATCCATACTTCACCATCAGCTAAAGGACATATCCAGCACATAATGTTAGGGCATTTATTTCATAGGACCAAATTGATATAAACTATGGGAACACATTTCAGGCCATCATTTTCCACTTCAAAGTCACCTTCTCTCCCAAAAAAAAAATATAAAAAGTTTGCAGAAGGTGAGATTAAGGAAGCTGGATATATGTAGCTTAGAAAAGTCTGCACTGATTTTATCAGGTCTATGTTCCTATATTACAAATATGCCTAACGGAATCAGACTCTGAGCACCCAAGCAGTTCAAAATAATACTCTTGAGCAATGTGAAATACCTCTTTCATATAAATGAGACATTAAACTCCAAGAACATGCTGCCAGCAGATTCTACATGACAGAAGAGTTTGGTTAGCTATATCCAAGTATAAAGGTCCATATGAATTGTCCTCTGTGTGTCAAGGATATTTTCTATGTTCATAAAACTTGAAGTGAAAACAGCAAATATGTAGAACAACTACTTTTATTTATGAAAGAATTGGGCATTTTTTATTTCCTATTTTGGAAGTTAACCTTCACTTATCAACCAACACAGAACCCTGCTAAAAAGTCTGGGAGTAAGAAACACACTTAGGTACGACTGTTCTACGTTAACCCACCATTGAAGTTGAATCCTGATCATACACTTCTGATAAGAATGAAACAGTTGAAGTTGAAAGGTGTAAGGTACCTTTTCTGGACAGTATTGTATGATAATGTGGTTAAGCCTCCTCACCTTAGCACATTCATAAAATGGATCCATACTGTGCCAAGCAAGTCATGTCTTATTAAATGATACCTGAAAGACACAGCATGCACAGAAATTAACTTTCAACAGAAAGAAGTTAAGTTGAAGTTAAGATGACAGAAGTACTGTTCTCACACATACTGTTTAATTAGATATCATACACTCACCAAAGTATTGTCACACTTTTAGTTCTGATGTATCAATCAGTTCTTAAGGCTAGATTAATTCAAATGGCTGTGATATAACATAGTCTCTCTGGCCTGTGCTGATACTCCCCCATGAATGGGAGGGCTTTGTTGGTTTTGCAGGAAGCTGCTGCAATTATTCTCATAATTCATTGCTTTGACCATTTTATTAGTGTGTGAACATCCTTCTGCCGGCTCCCACTCTTTTATCACGTTGAGCATAAAACTACTCAATTTCACTCTCAGTGATCCTCACAGCTATCTTAACTGTTTACTCCCATTCAGCTTGTAAAGGCTGACTTGTTTCTGACTGACTTGAGATTTCAACCACTCTCAAACTTTTCACAGATTTTCAAAGAAATTTTTTGCTTTGTTATGCTGATCCCCATATGGAGATACAGTATATAAATATGTGCAAACCTTTATCTCCCTCACTTCTCTCAAATCCCTTGTTAAAAGACATATTTAATAAATTCAACAGCTGTGCATCTTCTGCTAATCACGTAAACAATATTCTTTAATGATTTCCCTTGTTCCTGATAGTCTGCCCTTATAAAATCTTGTGTTCAATCCATACACTCCTTCAGGCAGGAACTGTCATGTTTTCCTGTGTTTGTACATTTTGGGCTGCCTTAAACTCACACAGGCATTAGTAAATGCTGAAGAATTAACAAACAAAATCTTTGCTATTACAGAGTTAGGCTATAAGACGGGATGGTGAAAGAGGATGTAAGACAAGGAAAATCTCTCAGAATTATTCCTCTTTCTAAAAAAATTATAAATGTCCTGTCATTTTTGAGGTCAACTCTGTCAGTAGCACTGACATTAAAGAGTCCCAAACAAAAGATATTAAAATAGAAAAAGTCATTTATAGCAGCTAAAATTCAAACTCATTTGAAATAACCACTCCTGGGAATTTAATGTCAATGTCATTGGAGTCAGGTCTTACTTTTTAAATCAGTAGAAAGATAATAAGGTCTAAAATACTTAGAATGTAATGAAGCATTTAAAGTAATCAAGCAATCATTGTATAATGATGGGGATTTGCACACAAAACCCGATCCTGACAGACTACATGTGCTTGAAAGGAAGAGCAGGAGCAGAGATCTTAATTTAGGAAGCACAATGAATTACAACAATGATTTAAATTACATTTTTATTTGTATTTTAGATGCCTATCCATATATGTATGTTAATTTATATTATAGAATATTTTGAGACTTGCAGATGTAAGTACACATTGTGTAAGTAAAAGAATTTAAAATAATCTAAGCTACATTTTTTCAGTCTTCCTTCAGTCTTCCCTTTCAATTTATCCTTCCTCAGCTGAGGAAGATACCAAACATATTTGTCTCATCTACATGATTTTTCTCCTCCCCTTTACACCTGGTTCTACATCCTTGCAGACTGCATCCTTGCTTGTATGTATGACATCTATCTGCAAAGTACTGGTGTATCTTAATTTATTGTAATTGCATATTAAGGTTGGTCAAATGTTGAATAGTTGCATCTCTACACTAAAGTAGTGAGGTAAAGTTTCTATTCTTTGTTTTTGTCTGGTTTTTTGTTTTTATTTTCCCTGTGATTGAAAAGTAGAAACAATATAGGAACAATATGAGAAATTGTTTTAATAGAATGATTTATTTGTGGAAAAAGAGCATTCCTTGTTCTTGCAAGAGATTACCTAAGTAAACCATGACAGTTTTTAGAAGTTCCTTCAAATATTAAATTTCTAGTCCTTCTCTTTGATAAAGTGCAGACATAGCCATGGATTCATTTGATTTGACAAAGCGTGGCGTTTTTCATTCAACAACTGATCAAATCCAGAAGCAAGCTAGGAAGTGAATGACTGAATCCTCTAAGATCCTTACAGTAGTAGCTGTAAACCCATTACAGGTAAGTATAACACATTTCAGTTACAAAATATATTTAATGTCTTCACAGTTATTTCCATATTTATGTGCTTGTCACTTACTGATGCGCTTCAGCACTCCTTAAATGCTTTCCTGAAGCTGAGCCCAAATGAACCATATGCTCTTGAAAACCCCTTCAGGAGCAGAGTTCAGACCTGCAAGCACACCTGAAACACCAGCTGAAAATCTGGACCTTATTGCAGGAAACTTCTTTTTTGGGTTATATTTGTGGAGACAGAATTAAGTCAGTTTCATGACAGATTTCTTGAAGATTTATTTCAAGGATAGCTGGCTGATAGTATACCATTTCCCCTTATTGACATTCTAATATGAAAAGTAGAAAAAATATAATTGCTATGTGACAGCAACATATTTACTAGAGCACTGCAAAAACTGAAACACTGCACAAAATTTCTATATCCTCTTTTACTTGTAACTGGAGTTTGCAGAAAGACAAAAGATGAAAATGCAGAAAGTATTATTGCATGCACATTTTAATGAAGTTTTGTTTCAGGGAAATAAAATGGAAAACTGTTTACATATCTAGGAGGGGAGGCAGGGATGCCAAAAAAGCTGTCTATCTGTGTTACCACCAATAACACAGAGTTGGCGAAAAGCAACCTGGTGCAAGGGGCAAGTGATTGGCCCAGATAGTTGCTTGCTTAAAAGCCCATTCAGTCGAGAGAGAGTAAGATAAATTATTTGGAGTTATCTAACTAAGAAACTCAGGAGAACTGAAGGGTTTCTCCTGAGATAAATTGTCCTGGAACTTAAAGAGACTCCTTTGGAAAACTATTATACCACATTGCCTGAAGAAAGTAAGCATTTATACTGACTAGTTCAAATCATAAAGAACACTTTCTAACATTTTTCTTGAAAAATAATGAGCATGGTTATCTTTGGGTCAGTCTACTTTTTGTTCTTAAAAGAAGGAAGTATTATTACCAATGGGATTGGTTCATAACTTAGTAATTTGTAAAATAGGTCAGGACACTGTCTAAAGAAAAGATCAGTAGCCTCAATATTAAGAGATTGCTCTGATTAATTAAAGAAAAACACATTACTAACCAAAATCAGAGGAAGGTTCATATAGCTTTTTATTCAGTGTGATACTTTAATGTTTTCCAAAAGGAAAAATTATAAAGTATGAAATGAAAAGAAAATGTCTGAAGCATTGAGAGGCACTAGTCCTTTGCCTTTATGGAAATTTCTGTGACTTTATTTGCCTGCAAATGTAACAATTATGAAACTCAAAAGAAGCGGAATAGAAGTAGTTACATATTCCATTTAAGCAAGAACACAGAGGGCTAGACAGGAGCAATTTCCAGAAAAGAACACTGTTTGCCTTTTTTATTGCTTGCAAAATGCCAGGAGAGTTTCAAAGTAATAGCATTTATTAAAAAAAAAAAAAAGAAAAAGAAAAAAAAAGAGCGAGAGAGAGAACAAGAAAAAAAGTATTGCCTGAGAAGAGACCCAATTTTAAATGTCTTCACCTTTTCATCCTGATATATAAACTTTCTGGCTGCTTTAACACTGCAAAAGTTCTGTTTATTTATTTATTTTTTAATGAGACTTGGGGTGTTTTTTGTGCTTTTGAAAGCTGTATGGGAAGTTTTTTAGCTTGCTTTGTTTTTTTTTTTTTTTTTTTAATTGCTTAGAATTTTTACATCCAGAGAAGACACGCTTTGCCTTGTATACATTTGATGTTATTTTTAATGGAAAATTCTGAAATGCTTAAATATTTTTCCATGGTTCAGTGTCATCTTTTCTAGTTCTTTGACTAAAAACTTGTTTCTTTTTCAAATGTTCAGTCTTGTTAGGAAATAATTTAAACAGGGTTTCTACATTAAGACAGACTGAAAAAGTAAAAATAAAGGAAAAAAATTCCACTCAAGCCATCTTTGTTGGGAAAAAACTTTAATTCCACATTTTGAAAGTTCCAATACATTCATTATTGTTCTTTGCAAGCTGTGTGCTTTGGAGGAGGTGGAGTTTCAAAAGATTACAAAATCCATTTCTTCTGTTTACAGCAAATATTGAACTTTCTTACCTGAAAAAAAACCCCAGCTTTCTGAGATTTGCCTTACTTTTAACACAAGGGTAGCTTATGTTTACTGAAAACAGTGGCTAAATAAAGTAATGCAATATGTTCCAGCAAGGAAACAGCAGGAGTAATTTGTGTTCCTCTCAGAATGATAGAGCATCATTCAGGTAGTGATCAGGTATTTGGCTCAGATTTCTAAAACCCTTTTGAGCATTTCCCATCCCTAATACCGAGACTGGCTGGACATCCAAACCCAGTGAGTTTCACGCCACCTTGCAGTGTACTTCCCACGCCACTGTGCAGGGAGATGTGCAGGGCTGCAGCTCCTCAGATCTTCCTCTGGCACTGCCCACCCTCCCGAGTCTTGTCCTTACATTGCCTCCTTCCTGTTCCCAGTCCTTCACCCCTGCTGTGTAGGGGATCCCAAGTGCAGGGGCACTGCAGGCTCCTGTTTTCCCCAAAGCAAACCCAGCTCTGATGTGCACAGCTCCTTTTGCCTTGCGGCAGCAGGCAGCTGCAGCAGACGAGGCTCAGCGCCAGGAGCGGCCGGCACACCTCGCATCCTTTGATCTCGCAGCTCTCCGCCGTCTCCTGGAGCAGACCGAGCTCGCTGGTGGGGCTCGCAGCCAGCTGCCAGCTGCACCTGGCCCAGCCCGAGCTGCTGCTCGGAGGGAAGGGGCCTCACCGCCCGCCGGAGCCTCCCTGTCGGAAGGGGCTAGGTGAGCCTGTTTCATGGGCTGCCGCTTTGAACTCCCATCTCCGCGCTGCCTCCCACATCTGGAGCCTGAGGTGGAGGAAGATGAAAGCGTGCTGGGGAGTGCAGGGGCTTGTGAGGCACGCTGGGAATGCTCCCAGCCTGTGAGCAGGGCTCCCGACTTGGCCATTCCCCAACTTGGGCTGCATCTCATGGCTAGGGGAGCCATCCCTGCGTGTGCAAACTACCAAGGGCGTGTTTGATGTATGCCGGAATGCTTGTACATAAGCCGGGAGGTGTTAGTAGGTGCTTGCATTCATACTTACAGTGGCTCTGTTAATATTCAGAGATCATGCCCGGATCAGTCAGTGTTCAGGGACACCGATGATGACCAAACACTGTAAGAGTCAAAGGCATTTAACATTTACAAACCTTGCTTGATAACTTAGGCGCTGTATGCTCCCACTGACTTTCACAAGTTTTAAACAAAGTCTTTCAAACATTGAATGAAAGAAAAAAGGAGAAAAATTCCCCCCAAATATTGGTTTCCAATCCTGCTAGTCTGTAGTAAACTTTTTAAAAGAAAGGGCAAGTCAGTATGAAATGCCTCTGGCCTATTACATTTAAGCTGAGCAGTCTCCAGCTCAGGCAGGCCTGTTAGCATGAGCATTAGCCTCACGGTGTACTGCAAAACTAAGGCACTTTCTGGACTAGCTTTTCTAAATTAGGATGGTTTTCTGAATGGAAAATCTCAGGTATAGATTTTACATTAGTAGCAAAGCATAAATTATAAACTGATTTTTTTCTGATCTGTACATTTTATTGCCCTTATGGTTTATGACGTCATAACATTCCCTGAATGTTAGTGTTAGAGGAGGCAAAAAAACCTGCCTATGCAAATATATAATTGTGTAAATCTTAGTCTCCCTGGTCTTTTTAGAATAACAAACAATGATACATAATTAATTGTAATTTTGCTAGAAGTGACATTATCACCATACTCATAAATACCCACAAGGCAAAGACTGTCCCAGGGGAGATAACTTTCTTTCAATGGTGTGATAAAATGTTCTCATCACAGACAGTATTTATTGCCTGTGTCTCATGAGAGATTATTAAAACAGGAGAAGAGCAAATAAGCAGACACAAAGCATCCCCAGTATGCTCATTTCTTAGGCTTGCTTCCACTTGTTTAAAACTCAGTGTATTAATATGGGACCTGAGAATGATCACTTTTCCTCCTTCTGCTTCCTTACTGGATTTTGTCATTGTTTTGGAGAAAAATTACTAGAGAAATAACCAAAAGTTTAATATCTTTTAAGAACTCACACACTGAGCTACAATCCCTGCTGCAGTAAACTGCACACAATCTCATCACTTATCATTTAGTTTCCTCTAGCTAGCTTTCATGACCCTTTGTGAGCACAAACAGAAAGACATTTCATTACATTCCCTTTTATTACAAGGTAACCCAGCAGAAATGCAAATAAATTAATTACATTAAAATTATACATTCTTTACTTTGCTTAAATAATGAATAAGAGTTATGGTAAAGTCATGTTTCAAGGTTCTATTAAATGAACATAATGCCCTTTCTGATTGATTGCTAGTTTTTCAGGAAGGCAGGTGACATTTCCTGCAACACTGGCTGCAGCTTGCAATCCCTTTTTGGAAAAGCTAAGGAGACTTACAGTTTGAAAAATTTTTGAAGTTATGTGCTCAGCTAGGACGAAACATTGTGGAAGGTTCACTTCAGCCAAGTTGGTGAAAAATTCGCATTGCCAACTTTTCCTTTGTTTTTTTGAGTGCTCTCTCAGTGTAGATTTGATTTATACCCCCTAAAAATAAATCTGCAAAGCAGAAAACTTATCTGTGTTGTCCTAGTATCATTATTAGACATTAAAATATGTCATATTTTTATCTTTTTGTTCAGAGATAACTTAAGATCCTAAAATTAGTTTCGGTTTCTTGCTTCCTTTTTAAAAGGCTTTTCTTTTTGTTTTTCTTTTTATGCCGAATCTTTTTGCATTAATGATGTGTTAATTGTTCAATATCTCTTTTTGTGACATTGTTTAAATCTTCCATGAGTAGCATCAGCTACTTGCTTCAGAAAATATGATGCAAAATTGTATAGAAGAGTCAAAATGCCACTGACCATGAACATCTGACAGTGCATTCAAGATTCATTAAGGTTCAGTTGCAGCATGAATTCAACACACCCCTAAATCAAATAAATTATAAGCGGAACTACTCCTTAGACTATTACAGCAGTTCATAAACTGATATTTAGTCATATGATGCCAAAAATTTGAAATTTTGTCTTTAATTTACTGAAGTTGTAATGTGTTATTTTGCTGTACAATCCAGTATCTTTTGCACTAAGTTTATGTCTAAAGTTTTAGCTAATTTCTGTCTACAAGGAAAACTATTTTAATATTAGTGAAGTATATGAACTGCAAAATGAACTATTAAAAGACAAATATTCTTTTCCCATAAATTTCTGTAATGGAGGAAAATATTTTGAAAATCAAAAACATTCAGGTTTGCTTCCTATTCATTGTGCAAGGTTCAGGTAGATGCCTTATTAGGTCTAGATAATGATTTTGGGCTGCAAATATGGTCTATCAGAAATGTTTCTTCACAAGTATCAGCCACTGATAATGAGATGAAAACACATTTAGACAAATACAACAAATGTGTTCTTCAGAACTGCCAGATACTTGTTTGCTTGTTTGACAATTTTGCTTATCTTGAAGGTCTTAAATGCAATAATACATCCTTCAGCACCACAAATAATTTTCTAACAGACATTATGTGGTGGTCAGTTTGTTTTTCCTGGTTCTTGTCATTTTTTGAAATGAGTCAACAAGCAATGTCTCCATATAAAACAATTCAATGGAATTTATATTTAATGACAATTTCCTTTGTTCCTGCAGTCTTCAAAATACATGGAAAAAATTTCCCTGGTTTCACACAAGACAACCCCACCTTGCTGTTTTTCCACACCATGAATGTGCTGTGGTACATGTTATATGGCATGATTAGAAACACTATGACTCATGACACTATTGAATTTAAACAATAAATTGAAACTTTTTTAAATTTAAACCTTTGAGGATCTCACCAACAAACAAAGTAGTGGTGGTGCAATTAATGTTGCCATATAAAAAAGAATTTAATTTCCTGTAATTTGTGAAATATTAATAGTTCTGCTAATACTCAATGCTAGCTTAACTCCAAAAGGAGCTAACATCTGCTCAGTTTTAGGTGAATAAAGTACTAGAGATGATTTATGTTGTTTCTTTTCATTGTTACTTTTCTTTTTTTTTTCTCTCCCTAAATAATGAGAATCTTTCATAATAAAGTCTTACTTTAACTTCAGCAACACTTTCACTACTTACTCCTCTAATTATTTGATAGGAAAAATATTACAAGTTTGTGCAACTGATTCTAATTTTTTCATTAGTATTTGGTTTTAAGCAAGGATAGACAATAACATGATATCAGTGCAATTTTATAATGAAATTACTTAGCCAGGTGGCTTGACATGGGAATTAATTTATCTACCAGATGTTATTTTAAAAAATAAGAAGAAATTTTATTTGTTATTAGAAGAAACAATTACCACTTCTCTTCAAATTTCAGAAGTCTCATTTTCAAAATAAGTGATTTTAATAAGCTAGTAGTTGTTTTGGTTCAGCGTCTCTAAATAGGAAAGACATGTAGAAAGAAGTTAAATTAAGAAAACGTCAGTAGGTCAAATAATTACCAACTGTCTGTTACTGGGAGATGGCAAACCTAGAAATGTAACAGGTCTCAAAATAAGTCAGGAAACTGATAAAGATTTTTTGACTTCCAAGAGAGGAGTCCTACTTATGAAGACATAAAATGGCCATAAATGAAAAAAAACATGAAAATCACAACCCTTATTATTTGAATTATTAGAAATATACCTAGACTATGAAATTGAATTATTATTTAAACTTGGGCTTAAGCTCAGGTTTCTAGCCTTATATGAAAGCTTCAAGGATCTTGAATTCTAAGTGCCTCACCATGTAACACAAGGGTCATCATTAAAGGATGTAGTTACAGTCATGCAAAGGTGGAAGTTGTACCAGCTTCTGCTGTGACCATGTCAAACAATGCAGGACAATACTGCAGAATCCTAGAAACCCAGAATGGGTCAGGTTGGAAGGGACCACAACCTCCCTGCTCAAGCAGGGTCATCCTAGAGCACATGGCACAGGATGGTGTCCAGAATGTTCTTGAATGTGGGAGAGACTCCACAACACCTCTGAGGAACTTGTTCCAGTGCTTGGATACCCACACAGCAAAGAAGTTCTTCCTCATGTTCAGGTGGACCTTCCTGTGCATCAGTTTCTGCCCATTGTCTCTTGCCCTTTGCTTCACATCATAGCTTGGCATCAATGAAAAAAAGCCTGGCTCCATCCTCCTGACACCCTCCTTTCAGGTATTTATTCATGAGGTCACCTCTCAGTCATCTTTTCTCAAGGCTGAACAGGCCCTGCTCCCTCTTTCCTTCATAAGGACAATCATCTTTGTTGTGGGGCCCCAGCCCCTAGACCCACTCCAGGAGCTCCATGTCTCTCTTGTCCTGTGGAGCCCAGAACTGGACACAGTGCTCCAGATGTGACCTCACCAAGCCTGAATAGAAGGGCAGGTTCATCTTCCTTGACGTACTGGCAATCCTCTTCCTAATGCACCCCAGGACACCATTGGCCTTCTCGGCCACCAGGACACTCTGCTGGCTCATGAACCTTTTCAAACAAGGCTGTTCCTTTTCTGTCTTCCCTTCTTTCACTTTTCAATCCCCTCTCTCAGATTCACATTCCTAACCACTGCCTCGCTCTAAAGTGGGTGGTAGACACTATCATTTTTGAGTTACAGGACATCAACACAACACATAAAAAATTTTGCTTTTTCTTGTACTATTACAAAATTGCTGCACAAACAGAAAGTTTAGAGTTTTCATATCTTCCCTTCTGTAAATACTGTTTTTAATTTAATTTTCAAGTATTTTTAAGGTTTTGGGGGGGAGCAAGGCCCTGTTAAACTGGCCTTGAGTTAACTTTGTGAAGAAGTCTCCGAATTTTTTTAGTACCTTGCAATTTCACTTTAAAGTATTTTTCCTATGTAAGTATACTAAAAATACAGTATTTGATTGTGAGAATTTTCATGCCAAGTTCCAGTCTGGAGTGAATTTTACTGCTAGGTTATAAATCCTGGAGAACAGAAGTTTATAAAGAAAATGCTTCTAAGTCTGCCCACTGAACTGCTGCTGGAATGATTTTCTACACAGTGTAAAGGCCATTTGAAAATTTTCTATTTTCCCTCTGTAAAGACAAACAGATATATTTCAGAAGATGGAACCTTTGAATAAAATCAAAATTGTTCTTCTAGTATCCTATCATGAAAACTAAATTCAGTTTATTCATCTTCAAATTTACTCCTAAGAAATGTGTAGCCCTTCTGAGCATTACGTTTTGCTTATTGAAACTGACAAGAGGCAAAGCAGTCTTACATAATGGGACAGACTAACATGAATAATCAAGAGTTTCAAGATTCAAAAATACTATGTGATCTCAAATACACTGTTTCTTTTACAACTAGTCTGATAAAACCATCTTGCAGAAATTTTCTTTTATTTTTTAATTTGATTGAGCATAGAGACATGCAGCTCCATATTAGAATTCATTGTGTATTTTCCCTTTTTCTTTGGGAAAGAATCGTGCATAAACAGTTGGGGAATCTATGATAGTGAAGGTAATGACACTTTGGTAACGATAAATTTAATTCATTTCAAGAACATTCATCAAATTCCTGTTGGTTTAGGTTTTTAAAGTTTTCTTCTGGGTGTGAAATATTTGTTAAGGGCATAGGCCTGTATATTTCTGCTAATCTAAGAATCTGTTTAATGCTTAAACTTCATAGCTGGTTCTTGACTACAGTTTTTATCAATTTTAATCTTCTTGGGAATTTATGTGCTACATAAAGGAGCATTAAAGACCATAAATCAAAGTAGAATACCTTGGAATGTATTTTTCCCAACCACTTATTAAAATCTGCTTTATGGAAAATACAGGAAATACGATTTCTGTAGAAGCAGATTGAAATTGTAATAAGTAATTCTAGTCTTTCCTGTTTATCCACAGATTAACCTTCATGTTTTTACATATGATGGCTACAAATATTTTAGATTTTATAGAGCAGATGCACATTAAACCAATCCCTTTGATCAGCGTGAGAAACTAGGAGAGATTTTCCTCATCAGTCATACATCTACAAGCATAATAATCTTACATGGGTATACCTTGCTTATAAATATTAAGTAGCACAAACTTATAGGGTATTAATTTGCTATTTGATAAAAATGTTTTTAATTTAGATGACAAAAAGGTTTCTGTACACATCTGTTGTCACCCAATATATTCAGAAGTTTGCAAATCTGATTTGTGAATTCATTCGTGCTGAATGACTATACTTTAATCCATCACAAAATGTGTAAGCAGTGATGAAAATACATGACATTTTCAGAAGAACTCACCACTGGTCTACTGTTGCAGTTGAAATCAATATATATTAATGATACTAATAATGTCTTTAACACTTACTTGATAGAAGAAACATACATAGAAAATACTAGACTTATTGCTATAGACTTTGCTTCATTTCTTAGCTTACTCTTAGGTATGAAAGTCATTTCACTATGCTGTGTAATACATCCTATTATATGAGGATGATGTAAATAATAGCATGTGACAGAGAGAAGCACCACGCTAATCATCTAAAATTTCAGTAATTATACAGCCTCCTCTTTTTTGCTATTTCTGTGATATAAAATTTTGCTAGTTTTCCAATTGACATAGGTCCTCTTAATTTCATTGTAGATTGATTTCAGAATATTAGACCTGCAGTTTTTGCACATTCTGTACTTCTATTTCTCATTGAATATGTTGAAAATGAAAATATTCTAAAACATTACTGTACAAAGGGTTTATGAAGGGAATGTTTTGACTAATCAGTATACATTAAATATGGGAAAAGAACAAGTTACCTGATTGTTCAGCTACAAACACCTACTGATATGGGTTTCCTTCCAGGAGTCCTTGTTACATGTAAAACACCCGTAATATTTGTGACATAAATTTTTCACATTTGCAACTTTGATGAAGTCGTGCTAGCAGGAAAAAACACTAGAAATCCTACAATATCTAATGCAGTAAGGATAGAAAGCAACCCTTTGGGATTCATAATCTGCACCATCATTTCTATAAATTCTGTCCAAGAAATAAGAGATTGGATTTTTGTTTTCTTGTTTGCTTAAAATTGCTAAGTTGAATAGGGTTCTCCAAAATTCTCAAGTTTGTAGTCATCAAGAGAAAATAGTAGTTCAACATGACAGGTTGACAAATGGAACAGAGATTTTCATTAAATTGTCCTTAATTCATTGCCAAAGGAGTACATTAGAAGTCATCATTCTTTGTCTCAAATCTTCCATACATAAATGTCTGAGCACTAAACTCCACAAAGAGAAAAAGGGACAGAGTATTTGATTTTAAGCGTAACTTGTTATGCCACTTTACAAGAAGAGCAAAGAACGTAAGAATTTAACATTTAAATATAGAACTTAATGCTGTGCTTATATTTGGTCCATATATTAGAAAAAAAAGGGGACTGTCATTCTATAACCTGTTGAAATGTATATTCTATGTACACTACATTTCATTTAAATTGTGATTCACAAGAACACAAAATGTAATATATCATTTTCCCAGCCTTTAACAAATGCAGGAATAAAAAGGCAATATTATCAGAGTGTGACATACGAAATTTACCTTTTCTAATTGCCTGCTGTTTTAATTTCAACATTCTGAAACAAGCTACATGTGCAAAGCAAACCAGCTGTTAGAGTGTCTGAGTCCTATGTTCAGCACATTATGTGCCAGTAAGGTTTTCCAGCCATTTCTGTCCACCATTCATCATTATTTATTGCATTGTCTTTAAGAGAAATCTAGCCACTCCCTTAAAAAACAAAAACTATTTAAAAAACCAAATCAAACAAAAAACCCCACAAACCCCAACCAAACCGAAAAAAAAAAAAAAAAAAATCTCAAACCAAAAACCACAAAGAAACAAAAAAACAGAACCAAAAACCACTGATAGATAGTTTTAGTTCTGGGGAACTGAAGTCATGGTTCAATATATAGTGACAAGACTGGTGCCAGCATTGTAAAAAGTCTTATATCAAATCTTTTGGCCTTTCAGCCTGGAGACTGAAAAAGGGAACATCAGTTTAATCTAAAGACTATGTTCAAGTGAAGCACATAATGTAAATAAAAAATTTATAAGTTTTTAATAACAAGTAGCACTTTACAATCTTTTATTTTTACTTAAATTGATGTACATATTTGTTTGCTTTGTCAATTAGAGACAGAAAAGTGTGATTAGATTTTGACTATGTTGTCCCCTGTCCATGCTGTTCAGTAAAATGATATTTTACATCGAATATTTATGAAAATGTCAACAGTCTCAGAATGCTCAGTTGTATAAATATAGCTAAAATACCCTACTTTATTTTGTTGTCAATATTCCAGTCATCTAGAAAGAGCAAACAGCACTGTTACTGAGGTGATTATCATAGATGAAGTATTGTGGTAACAGATACAAATAAACTACTTTTTCTATGAAAACAGATATCCACAAATAATGTACACAGTCAAAAAAGATAAGCTAAGAAGGCAACCAATTTATCAGCACAAGTGAACTTCTTACAGAACTATTTATATGTATGTAAACAGCAACACATATAATTTTGGTTTTTTTCATAGAACATATAATTTTGGTTCTTTTTTTTATTCAACCATTGTGAGTAAAACTTGGTCATTCAGTTATTATGCAAGGGAAAATGGTCATTTTGCATTCTGTGGCAAGATGTTGCAAGCTACTTGAGATGGTTCAGGCTGATATTTTTGTTGAGTGATGGTCAGAACATAAGAAAATGTGGAAACTAGAAAAATGAAAAAGGCATCCAAAGACGAGAAATAGTTTCTGCATATCTTTAAAGACCAGAATAAGCCACTGTTGCAGAGAGATGATACAGGGTTGATTCATTCTGAGAGTAAATAGGAATTTTATAGAAATATACAACAATACAAATGTTGTTTGCTATTTCTGGATGCAAGGCAAAGCACCTAAATGTTTTTAAATGCTTTAAAAATGTTTTTAAAAATAAATAAAAATCATTAAGTTCCTACTTTTTAAAAAGTAAAAACTACTATTCATCCTTTTATAGTTTTGTTTCCTTTATATGGTGCAGAAAGCCAGAGAAATAAGTGCAAACTATATATGACAAAGAATGAGATTAATATAAGCTGGCATTACTATTCTCCTAAGTTCTCCATTGCTTTTCGAAATAATTCTGAACAAATAAGAACGATACATTCACCCCAAGAAACACAAAGAAAATATTTTTGTTTTGACAAGAAGGAAGAACATTGCAAGCTGTTTGCCATGGCCTGATCACATGAAGTAAGAGACATATGTGTCAGTTTACTGAATGCAACATACCTATGCTGAAGTTTCAGAGTGTTTAATACTCTCAAGAAAGTGAATACAGAATGGTTTCTGCTGCTCTTTCACTTACTGTCTCTTCTCACTTTCTTCCATAATGTCCTGACAAGGAGTCCCAGGGCAGTTCTCCTAGAACCATTATTTCTGATTACTTTTTTTGCCAGAGGGGTAGGGAGAAAAAAAGTATGAAAAAAAAATTGGAATAGGCAGAATACAGAAACAGTGTTTGGCAACTGCTTGTTGTATGTCTCACTTGTTGAGAACTATTTATTCCTATTAGTCTATTTATTACTATTATTCTTCTGGTAATATCTTTGGGTCTTGAGATTTACACATCACTTCTGATGGACAGAAATGCTTACAGGCTATGAAATGCTAAGATGTATGAGCACTTCCAAAATTCCCTCTCCATGTTCATGCCTTGACTACACAGGGAGTCCATACCCCTTTTTTCTTTTGTTGTCTTGTGAACAGGTGTGCTCACACATTCACACACATTGCCATCTATGCTTCCATTCTTTATTTTTTGTAAGGTGTTAATCTTGAGGATATAAGTGTTTGTCTTGATCTTCCTCCTCTGGACACACAAATAGTTATGACTGTACCCTAATTTATCAAAGATTCTTAATTAATTAAGAATTATTCAAATGTCAGTATAATTTCAAATACTGTAGATTTTTACAGTATGCAATAGTCTTCTTAATTAAAAATACAACAGAATATTCTGTATTTGTATATTATAAATATATTTCTTGATGTAGAGTTTGATATCCACATTGCATCTAATGTGTTTATATATTCAGCTGACATGTCAGATTGTGTTAGTATAGTATGTACCTGCAACAAAATAGGCATGTTATGTACAAAATAAAAAAGAGATTTTACCAATGAAATGCCTTATAGATATATATATATATCATAATGTGATCAGCAAAGCATGAAAACGCAGAATGAGGAATCTTAATAATTTAAAAAAAGTTTACTAATTCAAATTTTAGTATTTAAGAGCAAAAATAGAAAATATTATTTTTTAATTTTCCTGTTTATTTTATACTTTCCACATGCTTGCATTTTTTAAGTATACTTAATAACTACTTTTAAGTACACTGAATAACTTTACAAAATCACATCTTGAACGTTTTTCATAACTTCCATCTTTCCTATAACACCCAAGAGTAGCATGTACTAGCTATTTTTAAATCCATTTAACGCAATAATTGATCTTTCATTTTCAGGAAAAAAAAAAATGAGTAAATGGTAATCCTACTTCTCAACTATTCCTGAGAGAGATTCTGTACAAACGGGCAGATTTATCCAATGAGGTGCTTGCAATGCACTTAAAGGCGAGACAATCACTAACTCATATTAGCCTGAATATCTGGGTGGCAAAGACTGTGGAAATGAGAAAACCTCTGTGAATTCAAGAAAATAAAAATAAAAATCCATTCATATCTTGAGTGGAGCTTCTCAGCTTCGTGACCGCAGAAATGCTATATAACTCTGCTCTGCAGTGGTAAATGAAAACAACTTCTCAGGCTGAATCTCCAAAACTTTTTCTTTTTTTTGTTATTACTGTGTGGCCCTGCAAAGCCATTAAGGTCTAAACTACAAAAGAGGATTAGATCATCTGTTTCCCAGCTCTGAATTCAAAACCCCAGCTAAGTGCCTAGGATTGCAATGTGCTAGTTTGAGTGACCCCATACAGACAGACAGACGTTTTAGACCAACATTATTCATCTAATGCTAAAGATGGCAAAATTTCTTATCTCCACCTCAATATTACAAACATTTTCATACAATATCAAGAATTGCAGGTCACGACCTTATCATATAAGTAAATGTGTCCACCTACTTTAAGAAAAGATTAATCACAGGGTTCTCACTTTTTTCCCTGCAAAATTTTAGTTTAAAAAAACATTGTTAGAAAAGTATCTTGATCTTTTCTTTTAGGGTGGCAGTCTTCTTGAAATTATGCAACAAGCCATATAGTGAAGGCCCCTGCTTGGGGTATGAAGTTTTATATTTAGTTCCTTCTGCTTCAGCACAGCTCAGTCTATTGTCTTTTACTTCTGTATTGCCACAATTGCTTGTAGGTATTTTGAGCTGTACAGGCCTCATGACTCTCACTTTTGAAGCTCCACAATCCAAAACCCAGCCAAATGGACAAGCAAGAGCTTCTCCCACGCGGCAAAGAGAGAAGCATCATGACGTCAAAGTGCAGTGATTAGAGTTCTCATGTAGATGCAAGGGGTGAAGGTCTATTTGTGCTTTTTCGTTACACAAGGGCTGAAAGATCCCCCTGCTCCATTATTTCCCATTCTAGCTGCGTACCAGTCTGCTTTTCCTTGATGTCCAATCTGAGATTTCTCTAGCCTGCTTAGGAGTGGGTTTAATGCATAAAAATCAGATATATATGAAATTTTTACTAACGAGCTGAGTGCCTAGTGCTGTTTTAAAGCCTGAAGTTTTAATCATATAGGCCTCAGTCCTGCTCAAATACTACCAAAGAACCTAACTCATTTTAGAGGAGCTAGATCTTCTTCTACTGCATGCCTGAGGCTGGCACACCCCCCTCCCCCCCCCTCCCCCGCCCTGCCCCTTTCACTACAGTCCTGTCCTTGGAATCCATGATAAAGGTGATGATATGAAAATCTACATTCAGCAGGAGACTTCTTAGAATACACCTATTTGGTTCAGAACTCCTCCACGTGGTCTTTCTTTTTACCTCCTCTACATGTGTGTAATGCTGTAGGAGACATCACATTTGAACAGCAGCTGGGTTTCTTTGACTGAAAACATGTCTTTTTGATCCATAAAAATGGAGCAGGACATGTACTTAAATTGTTGAATTATATACTGGAGAAAGCAGCTGGGGAGGGGGCAGGGGAGAGACCTTATAAATCTTGTGGGCCTCATATTAATTCTTGGTTTTGTCTTAAGTAAAAAGGTTAAAGTCAATGTTCTTTCCTACTACTTTTTGGTTTTGCATTTAATAACATAATTTTGAATGTGCATATGCTGAACATTATTTGATAGCAAAAATTACATTCCCAGACAGTGCAGTGAAGTATAAAGGATAAGGCTCAGTAAGAGTTTGTGTATGTCCTGTGAGGAGCAGATAAAATATCCTTTTCTTGCAAGTGTTCTCATCGTTTCCTCCCTCCAAGCCCTTCAGCTATAAAGCTGCAGTCTGATTTAATGGCTTTTCTTGCAACTTAAAATAAGTGGTTTAAGTATTTAATATGTTGTAGAACTGCTATTTTGTTTCTGTCATTTAGTCAAGTTCTCCAGATTCTGACAGTAAGACCAAACACCCAATGAAGAAAAACAATATTATTATATAAATTTATATATACATGCACCAGAAAAAAGAAAAAAAACCAAAAAAACCCAAACAAAAACCTGCAACCTACCACAAAAAATCCCAACAAAAAACCCACAAAACCCCAACAACAAAAGGACCTGCAACCAACAAACCAAAGACAAAAACCAAAATAAAAACAAAAAAACAACAAAGCACCCAAGACCCCATCTCAAATCCATCACTGTAGAGAAATATAATGTCCCAATTGATGACCAAGAAAGAATGAATTTAGGAACTCCGTTGGTGTAAAACAACTAAGCAAAAATTCTCGAAAGAACTAGGAAAGAATTTTTTTCCCAAGAACATCTTTCCATTGTCCTTTATTAATGCCATTTTCATTCACAGCATCCTACTTAACATGCAGAGTAAAATGTTCACCTTTTCTGCCAGAGAAGAAGGAAAATACTTCCCATTAGAATAAATACCAGTAGCTGAAACTGTTGCTGGGTCCAAGTATTCTGCAGAGCAAATCCTTGGTCCTCAGAAACACTGTCCATACAGAAGATGTGTGAATCACATCTCACTCCTTTTCTCACCTGAACTAATAGTCACATGTGCACAAAGTTGATTCGGAATATTTTTTTTTTTATTTGTATTAGATTCCTCAATAAGTTTAACTATTTATGAACAAATAAGTTAGAGAAGTTAATAAGTTAATAAATAAGTTAGAGACTGCATATAAAACATATCACAGTGCATAGAAAACTGCAGTGCTTTAAGCTAACTCTTTTTTTTAAAGTCAGTATTTATTCGAACCTTTCTATATTAGTCTTTCTCAGCTTCTGTTTTGGATAAAACATTTTGGAAACAAAAGGGGTCGTGGAGCTGCTATTAAGAAACAGAGATTCAGAATTTTTATTTCTATAGGCTGCTTCATTCACGGTTCTTTGACACTCTAGAACTGAACTTCTTCAGGCTAGTTGGTATAACAGGTAAATACATAGTGTATGCACATAACAGTGTAATATATGTAAAAAAAATCCAAACCAAACAAAGTCAAAACCACTTAAAAGTAAAAACAAATAAAATTAAAATATAGAAGTATGTGCATGTGGATTTATAGCTAATTAGCTTCCCCAAAAGCATTCAGCTTCATGACTGATGACGACAAGGAATATATATTTTAATATTTTAAATATTTCAGAATTTTATACAAAGTTGTCACAATAAATGAAGAAATTGCAAACATTGAAAAAAGATTAAGAAGAATGCATCTTTTTCAAAGGATGTTTTTTAGAATTAAATCGGAATTTGTAATTTTGTACTTCACTGCATTTAACCTCCTAAGGCCATTTATGATAGCTCTTATGACATCAGTACACAAAGAAAAATCATGTATACTCATGTATAGTTCGAATGTGTATGTCAGAGGACCAGATTCAAAAAGCAATAAGGGATAGCTTAGTGAATGCACTCAGGAATAGAAGTCCAGACAATTGCCTTTTCTTTGTTATACTGCTTTTTAATTTGTCCATTTAAATTGTTGCAGGAATTATCTGGGCATGGAATTCTTATGATGTGACAGTGGAACTCAGTCTTCTGTACCCAAAATTCTTTAATCACGGAATATTTTGCCATTTGGTCCTTGCATCAAAGGAAAACCAAATGTATGAAATCATACTAGCATATCAGAATTTTAATATTTCTCCTTTGTGAGTGCAAAATTCTAAACTTCAATTTATGAAGGAACTAGATCCTTTGAATTTTAAGGGAAGAAAAGCAGACAGGAAATTAAAAGAGTTGCACTACATTTTCTAAAATGTAGACTTTTTAATTAAATCTTTAGTGTTGGGGGTTTTCTTAATCTAATATTACATTGATTTAATTATTATTTTATTTAGCTGATTCATGCACATTTCTTCAGCGCAGCTGTGTGGGATTATTATAATAATTCAAGATATAGATAAATTTGTATAGTCAAGATTTATCTGCCCTTAAGTAAAACAGAACTGGCCATGGGATAGAATACATTGATGTATAACATTATTGATAAAGAGTTACTTAGATTGAAAATACCTGGAGACTTTCCTGAAACAAATCCAGTCAGAAATAAAACAACTTTTGGAAAAAAAAACATTTTGCCCTGAAATAAAGATTTGAAGAAACACTATAAGTTCTTTTTATTTTTTCCTTCTTTTTATTTGAAAAAAGAAAAGAAAAAAAAAAGAAAAGAAGAAAGCCTCATTTTGAAACAAACTTTTTGATCCTGTCAACTTTACTAAAATTTGTTACACAAGCAAAGACCTGTTTCTGTTCTCTGTGCCAGTATTCCCAATCTGTGACAAAATTACCCAACCCCTATTTATTCCTCTGAGAAGCCTGCATTGTTCACTAAAAGCATATTTAACTAAATATAAGTAAGCATAATTTACAATCCTTTGATCACTTTCATGGTTCTTCCTTGAATTAGAAAATTATTTCAATACCCTTCTTAGATGCAGGAATCTGAACACCAAGATCCAGCAATAAAAAGCAGTGCCAAATGCATACCATCTGCTATATGATATTATCATTTTAATTCATCCAGCAATTAATTTATCAGCATATTAGGCACAAGACTACAGATCTCCCTTTAAAAAATGCATGCTTGTCTCCTTGTATCCCAAAATATCCTAATAATTCTTTATTAGAGGTTATCTGCTTCCTTATTTTCTACTTTCTCTTTTTGTCATCTGTAGATACATCCAGTAATGATTTTGTGTTTTATTTTCTTTTTTGTCTTCAGACCACTTTTTTATAGAAATGTTGAATGGCACACAATGAAGATCTGATCTCAGAGACATACTAGAAGAATATGGTGGTATTCCATTTGTTGAAAATTTCCCATTTATGTTTGTCCTGGTTTCAGCTGGCTTTCAGAGTTAGTTTTCTCCTTACTAGCTGGTGTAGTGCTGTGTTTTGGATTCAGTATAACATTGATAACACAGTGGTGTTTTAGATGCTGCCAATCAGTGCTTACCCCAAGTCAAGGACTTTTCTTTGTGTTCCATGGTGTTCCATGTTCTGCCAGCGAGAAAATGCATGAGAAGCTGTGAGGGAGCATGGCCAGGTTAGCTGACCTTAACTGGCCAAAGCAATATTCAGTGCCACATTCTGTATCATAGAATGGTGTACCCAGTACAAAGAGGGAGGGCAGCTGGCCAGGAGCCACTGGTGCCTGCTCAAGGATGACCTGGACATTGATCAGCAACTGATGAGCAGCTGTATTGTGCATCACTTGTTTCTCTTGGGGTTTATTCCCCTCTCTCTCTAATTTTCGTTACTATTATCATTAGTTATAACAATATATTTTATATTTTGTTTAAATTATTAAGCTGTTCTTATCTCAAGATTCACTTTCCTTTTGATTTTTTTCTGATTCTCATCCTCACTGAGGTGGGGCAGGGAGTGAGCAAGCAGCTGTGTAGTATTTAGTTGCCGTCTGGGGTTAAACCATGACAGATATTCTCAGATCCACCTTATAATTTCAAATCTCTTTAATACACACTTTATTAAAATATCATTTGATATGAAGCTGCATGAAAATCCAAGTGCATTAAAACACTATTATCTTTATCAACAAGACCTCTAATTTCAAGTTGATTTTAACAAGTTCTGTTTTCCTCCAACTAATGCCAATTGGCTTTGATTCTGTGGCCTCAAGCCTGTTATCACCAATTTCTAACATCACTTAGAATGGGTATCACATGAGCAGATGTATAATCTATGGTAATGTTCCCTTCCCAGAAGGCCTCTAGAAACCAGAGCTTTCTCATTACTACAATATGCTTAAGATCTAAAAGGTGGGAATTTTCTATGTATTACCCTCTCCCACATTTACATTTATAAAACAGATATAAAAAGAATAAACTCAAAAACTTCTTACAGTAAGCAAAAGAGTAATAGTCTAAACTGCATACTTTGGTCAATGGGGAGAAGATGAAGGAACGAAGAGTATGTGACAGATCCCTGCAATTTTCCTTAATCAACAGTGCAATGAATGTAGCTGAGAATCTACAGAGACTGCTACTGTCAAAATCACCTATTTTTTAATACTGTCAAACATTAACTTTAGCCTGTTCTATTGTCTTCCAAGATTACCAGAAAATCAGCACTATTGATCAATAAAATTCCTTGCTTAGCTAAGATTGTTATCTGCTTACATTTGCTAGTTAAAATGTCCAAATTTTCAATAGTTTCTGGAGTAATCTCTTTACAAAGTTAAGTTTTAAATTGCTTAAGCTACGTTTATTTCCCCCTCAGCTGACTTATTTTTCAGAATCTGAAATACCATTTTAGGCAGAATGACTTTGTAATTTTTGAAAACATGCTAAAATATTTCTTAGATCTCTTCCCTGTATTTTTTCAGATTAAATTTTTTTTCCCACCTAATACAACTGCAAACCTGCCCTTAAAAAAGGTATGCATCTCTGATTGAGACATTTTTGATTCGACATCCTTGCTGAATTTTTTGGAGTTCATTTACCCATTCTTGAAGCTAGTATGATAGAGACAACACATAGATGTAATGATGCAACATAATTTGTCCCTTGATAAAGAATTTCCCTGATAGTTCAATGTATTGCTGTGCACAATAAAAAGATAAACTATAATACCAAAGTTTAGCTATAATTATTACTACTGAATTTTGTGTATGAAATCGCAGTTTTTCAAAAGCAGATGTTTGTTTTGCAAAGACCTGTGGCAAGCAAACTGCAACGCAAAACAAAAGTGCCACTCGCAGAAGGGAGGTCATACAAATCCAAGATTCTGGTGCTGCTGGATGCCCTAAAAATACTTCACCAACTTTGAAAAAAAATTAAGGAACTGCTTTTAACAGAAATATATCCTCATTTTGAGGAAACATCAAGGAAGTCACAACTGGAGAGGTGCTTTCCCAAACTGAGAAAATTATCTTTTCATTCAGGACAATTTGATTTCAAATCTACGCCTATTTCCTCCTCCTCTTCACCAAGGTCCAGATTGATTAGGGTAGAGACAGAATTTTCTCTCAAAACCCAGAAGACCAGACAGTTATTTCAAAGTAATTCTAACTATACCCTTTATCTTTTCTGTGGAGAGAAGGGTAACAATATGAAAGTTTTCTTCCTTCCCCTGGTTATGTTGCCAGACTAGTATTTACTGTAATCCACAATTTCCATCATGCATCAATTTGGATGCCAAGTCACTGCCCACTCCAGGCTTTTTAGGTTAATGTGGATGGTGACTTCCAGTAAGTGAAAAATTATTGCTAAGTTTTTGTATGGCACTGGTAATGAGAGAGAGAGAGAGGAAGTAACATTTCTCAGCGTGACATATAAACTTAACCTCTCTCACTCTACTGGTGGGAAAAACCACTACCCTTGTAAAGAGTATTCTTGTTAAGAATTATTCACTGATTTTATATTATACCTTTAAGATCTTTGCATATAGAGAGGTATTAATGAGGAACTACTATTTGGGCTAGGGAACTGAGGCCAGCAGCAATGGGAGTGTTAGTTTAGTGTTCGTTTTCACTTCAATAGCTCAGGGACCCAAGGGGCCAGCATGTCCTTCTGTCTTTTGAGACTTATGATATTTCTGTGACACTTTTATAAAAATGTGTTCTTTTTTTTTCTGTTTGATTATATCATAACAAAATTATGTAAAGCATATGCACTCCCTTTGGAGTTATTTGTTTCAGTGTACCAACCTAACGTGCTCACAAATCACCGTAATGACTGATTGTTAAACCTGTACCTGCTGCAGGTAAAAACAACAGGAAAGAAGGGCAATACTCTGGCCCTAATATCAATAACATCCCACGAGTATTAGGACTTCATTTTTCTATATATTGCTGCTTCACCAGGGACCAAGTTAATGCCAAACTCTCTGTCTACTGTACAATTTCTTAAGCAGCCAGAATGTGTATAGGACTGGCTATAAATAGAGCATTAACTAAACACAGGCATGGAATATTTCTTCTCTGACTGTGTATGAAGATAAGCAAATCTGTGTATCCCCATCCTGAACCTGATATTTGTATGCTTCTTACAGTTGTAGCAGGAAAATAATTACAGTACTTGCCTCTGTGTTTACTCTCAGTGAGGAGAAGCAACTGTGTCCTGTCTCACACATGGTTTTTTTGCTTCATTAATTAAAGAACAGTTTAAAAAAGAGCTGGTCTAACTTTCAGCTAATGAATAGAAAGCATGCAAAAAATAACTGGTCAGTCTGTGAGCTGTCAATTATTTGAGCCAGGAAATGGAAATAGGAAAATGCTTTCAGATTTCAAAGGACAGAACTCACTATCACATATTAGCCCAAGTGTGAATCTGGGATTGGTGAAGGAGGAATGTTTATATCCAAATGGATATGTTAATATGAGTCAGATTGATTAAAAGTTAATAACATTTTAAAGAAAACAGAATTGAAATAAAGGTTGATTTTAGAGTATTTATACAGAGCTCTTATGTGTTGCAACCCTACACAGATTTTCATTAAGCATGATTGCTTAGCTTCCAAAACCATCATATGTGTGTCATCCTAAAACTTTGAAAGACTGATTTAGCTTACAGCTTTTCTGTAAGACAAAGTAGATCACACTGAATTCCATATTGCTAGGATTCTTCTGCTGCTCAAGCTTGCATTTGTGGTAGTACATAATTCCAGCACTGCAAATTGCAATGTAGTAATTTTACTAATTACTAAAAAAATAGCCAGACTTATCCCTTTCTATTCAAAAGGTAGAGAAGTTCCATAAATACAACCAAAATATTATTTTTTACCTCTTCTACTATTGCAAAGGCAACACTTGCACAACGTAAGCCAGAATCTTTCATGGTTTATTCATCACTCTGAAAACTAAGGTTTTTTGTCAAAATTCATACAGCTGATTCTTATTTCAGAAGACTAGTGGTTTGCCCTAATGTTTAGCTTCCAGATTTTATCTGTAATGGCTCATAGTTACAGAAAAAAAATTATAAAAAAATATGTATGTTTTACTTGTGAATTAACAAATTTCAGCTAATTTTAAACATATTGCATTGCTCTGTTGTGGGTGCCTCAACTTTCAATAAAACTAATTATATAATGATGCTTGTATAAAAATGTCTTTTATTTGTATTTGTTCATAAATGGTCAAATACTTGTACAGTAATTGTTTCATCACTCAGCATTATTCAGCATAACCACTTGTAAGGTTTTTACCAGTAGTGTGCCCTCGCATTCATTCCACTCCCTACACAGGCTTTGTTAGCTGTATATAATCTTTGAAAGATTTGTCCAAAGGAAGCCAAATACCAGTCGATGTTTTCAAATCCAGTCCGGAGTCCAAGAGAGTCAAGGCACAAATCAGTCTGCAGTGTTTCCACTATATACTGTAATATTCGCTAGAGAAATATGCATTAATAAGCTAGCAGTAGCCATGACTTTAAAAAGTCACATTCAAGTCAATTTTGACATTACTTCCTCATGTTGTTATTTTTTTTATTTTAGCCCTCAGTGAAGGAAAACAATCCCCAAAGTCACATGGATTTCAGGCTGGTGACTAAAGTTTCTGAATATGTGTTGTAGAGAGGATACCTCTTCTGCAGTGCCTGCAAGCTGTCTCCTAATAGGAATTAACCTCCTAAATCAGGGCCTGCTAGGACAATAAACACACTGGAACAGGACAGTATTTAGGACATCAGTAACTTTTGCAGCCTATACTGTGTTCAGCACTGACATGATTTTGCTGTTAGCAGAGAACTACCCTGGGGAGTTTTAAATAGTTCAGATAAGTCTACATGAATTGAAGATACCCCTGCAGCTGCGCTGTAGTTTCTTCTCCCAAGAAGAAAGGACAGTGGTGCCTTTCAAAATTGTTTCATTATTTTATGTGAATACATTATGAAACAGGTTCAGTTAAGTACCTTTTATATTCAAGTGATCAAAAGGAACTTTTTGCTATTTGCACAGACAGAGAAATCAGAGAAAAAATAGAATTCTCTGAGGAGGACTTTTTTTGAAATTATAAAGAGATCATTAACACATAAAGTGAGATTATGGGTCCGTTGTAGAGCTGGAATGAAATTATGGGTATGATTTATAAACCACTGAAATAGGGGTTTATCATAGAAGTGCTGACACAGCAGTAGCAAGGACGAACTGAGTGTGATTTTCATGAGGCAAAACTCCTGGAGGTGTCATATGAAGTTAAGAACAATATTAGCAACATATTCCTCCACTTCTAAGCTCATACTCTACATATGTCTTCTGTACATAGTGGAAAACATTCATTGTTTTTGATACTTTTGCATGTATCAGGAGAGTATCTTCAGCTGCTGAATTAATCCCACACTCATTAGCAAAGTCCATCAAGGAGTTTTTACAGTCTTTGTTTGTCTAACATTATTTTTTGAGAACTCATGCTATGCTTCTATCTGTCATGATATTTTAGCACTATTATCTGAAATAAAAGAAACTGAAATTAGAGAGAGAGAGAGAGAGAGAGAGAGAGAGAGAGAGAGAGAGAGATAGATAGATAGATAGATAGATAGATAGATAGATTTTAAAGGTCAGCACGCCACAAAATTTCATGTCTGAGGCAAAGTCATGTACATTGCAAAAATGACAGATTTTTTCCAAAGTGCTTGTCACCTTGTAAACTTTCATCATAATGAAATTATTTTTACTCTTTGGTGTCAATTTTTAGAATTTTAGCCACTCTGCTTATTCCTTAACAATTATAAGGAAAACAATCCTTTGTTATGTGTTTGTACCTAACTACTGAGCTTTAGGAGCTCAGTATTGGTCTGATATGACACAGGACATGGGAGATCAAACATCATTATCAAATGTCTTTTTTAAATTATGGCAAGGACAGTGAAGTGAGCTGTATCTGACAGACCCCTTGGAACCCATTACTGTGCTGTAGAACAGCTCATGCTTACACCACTGAGGTGCAAAACTTCAGACATTGAAGACCTTTGGAAGGCTCTGAAGACCATGTCCTAGTTGCATATCGCAATACTTAATACCATATTTGTTCCATTATAACATTTAAAATATAATGAGTTTCTCTATAATCAAGAAATTTCAAATGGTTCAGACAGTGTAGCACCTAAAATAAGTTGCTCAACAGGCAATTTCCATTGTCTCAGGCAAAAAGCTGCTCAAGACAGCCTAGGTAAATGAATAGGCTTTTATATATATGACCATTAAAAAGGGGAAGCAAGAATCCAGTTTTATTAGTGTAGTTAAACTCTCTCTCTGAAATGAATGAAAATCCAAGCTTCCTTTTACGGGCCAAGATATATGTGTGAGCATTCATTAATGGAACAAAAGGATCTTTATACACTATACCTAAAATCTCATGAGTACTGAGGAAGAAATATACTTACTCCGTGTACATTATTTCAAAAAAGTGGTTTGGGGTACATGAATGTCTTGTTATTGAAAAGGCCAAAATAGGATGAGATAGTCCAACGCAGAGCCTAAATTCTGCTTTGCTTTCCTCACTCATTGTTAATGTAATCCAAAAGCAAGAAAGAAGTAAAAAATACTGCTTGGAGACGTTGAGACATGGTAAAAGAAAGAATGTCCTAGATGGAGACTTATAACGAACAATCCACAGTTTTGTAATCCACAATAACAATCCAAGACTTTGTTGATAATGCGTTATATTTCAGTATCTATCAATCAAAAATGAAATTAACATGGGCAATTTACTTACTTATCTTACTGTTATATGTCACAGTACTATGAAACTACTTGAATTAAAGAGCTAGGCTAAAACTTCCTTTTGAAATTACTGGCCTAAAATTGTTTTGCAAAAATCTGGGGTTTCAGAAATTAAGAATTTCAGTTAGGCATCTTCAGAAATCATAACTTCAGAAATGAATATTGATGCATTTTGCAGTGTTTAAAATCCCATGTTTAAATTTTGTTTTCTAACTTTCTACTGACCCCCACTCCAATCTGCTTGATATCTATTATTTTGCTTTAAAAAGCGCTACAGTGTAATATCTGTCCTCTTTAAACACCTGAAATAGGAATAGTTATATTTTTGTTTCCCTCATGAATGAGAGAACTTGCATTAAATAACCTCATTCCCATTGAACCAAATTTAAAAATTATTTTATGAAGTTTCTTAGGTCAGACTTTTAGATTTTACACTTTTAGACTTTTATAATTATCTATTGTATACATAAAACCCAGCCCTTGTTTATGGCTATGAATATAAAAATATGAAAATATGTTCACAACTCCTCAAGTGGCCCTTAAAGGTTTGGGTTTTAGCCCAAAGTGATGAATATGTTCACAAAGTTTTCCAGACCCAGGGAAAAACTTTCTGTGAAAATATTGTTTGAAGACAGTGTTTTCTGAGTGCTACATGTCCACAGTACAAGAAACAAAAACTAGGAAAAAAAAAAGAAATTTAGAATATTTGCATTCCTAATTTGATATGATTACACAGCAAAAGAGAAAGGGAGGGAAAACAGTCATAGAAACAAGTAATCATATCAGTCAGAATATACTTTTAAAGTAGCAGTGTCCATGCATATGTCAGCATGTAAAAATTAGTCAGCAGTGCCCTGGCAGCCAGGAGGGCCAAGCCTGTCCTGGGGGGCTTCAGGCACGGCATTGCCAGCCGGGCAAGGGAAGGGATTGTCCTGCTCTGCTCCGCACTGGGGCGGCCTCACCTCGAGTGCTGGGGCTGGTTTTAAGCAAAGCAATATAACAAAGACAATAAAATGTTAAAGGGTGTCCAAAGGAGGGCAACGAGGACGGTGAAGGGTTTTGAGATGAAGCCGTATGAGGAGTGGCTGAGGTCACTTGGTCTGTTCAGCCTGGAGGAGACTGAGGGGAGACCTCATTGCAATCACAACTTCCTTGCGAAGGGAAGAGGAGGGGCAGGCGCTGATCTCTTCTCTGGGGTGACCAATGACAGGACCCCAGGGAATGGCCTGAAGCTGTGCCAAGGGAAGTTTAGGTTAGATTTAGGAAAAGATTGTTCACCTAGAGGATGTTCAGGCACTGGAACAGGCTGCCCAGGGCAGTGGTCACAGCACCAAGCCTGACAGAGTTCAAGTGTTTGGAGAATGCTCTCAGGCACATGGTGTGACTCTTGGTCCTGTGCAGAGCAAGGAGTTGGACCCAATGATCCTTGTGGGTCCCTTCCACCTCAGCATATTCTGTGATTCTGTGAACCATTAACCCAGCACTGTAAAACTCACCACAAAACCATGTACCTGGGTGCCACATCTACATGTCTTTTAAATCCTTTTAGAACTGGTGACTCAACCACTTCCCTGAGCAGTCTTCTTCAATGTTTGACAGCTCTGTTCACGGAGAAATTCTTCCATATCCAATCTAAACTTCACCTGGTGCAACTTGAGGTCATTTTCATTTGTCCTATCACTGGTTGCCTGAGAAAAAAGGGCAACCCCATCTCACTAAAACCTCGTTTGAGGTAGTTGTGAAATGATGAAATTCCCTGTGCCTCTTCTTTTCCAGGCTAAACAACCTCAGTTTCCTCAGCCGTTTCTCATAGGATGCTTCACAAAGATCACTGTCCTTCTCTGGATATGCCCCAGTGCCTCAATGTCTGTCTTGTAATGTGCTGCCCAAAACTGGATTTGCATGTGTGTGCACAGTGTGCAAAGTTCTTACAAAATACTCAGCACAATAGCATCATTTTAAAAAAAGAAGAATCATCAAGTTATTAATAATCCAGATGCCTCCCAGCAGATTAAATGTATTTGCCACCTTAAATGTTTCTTAACTATTATATGATTTCACATAAACTCTTTCTAGCAATAATACTTCTCTGACCCTCTTACTGTATTATTAAAATCTGTCTAATAAAATGCAGTTTATGCTTCTCTACATACCTTCTTTGTTTCTCCTGTTCTTCACTCAGCGTCTGTGCCAGATGATTGTAATAATAGTGAGCACTCTTCATAACCACAGACAATTACAGAACTGTTAAAACAAAGTGGTTGACCTAAACTCCTAAAAATCTTTGCCTCAAAGTGTAAAATTCTTTACAGATATGTGAAGGACTCATTTACTCATTTTCAAAATTGTTTAATCTCTTACTAGGACTGGGAATGGTTATAAATAACACAGAAGGAGGCTAACTACCAAACTCAATTTTACTTATATTGATTAAAAAAGATCTATTGATTAAAATAAATAGATTTTTTTTAAGTATATCCTGTAGGTGATGAAATATATTCTCTTCTATCTACTCCAAAACTTGTATGAAGGGAGCTGATAGTATTGGTTGAGTCCTTGGTGAGAAATGGCTATATAAAAACCACTGAAATCACAGCTGATAATAATTACGGCAGTCTCAGTAGGGAAGCCAAAGATGGATTTATCAAGACAAGATGAACCATTTTTAGCAGAGTTTGATTCCTTTAGAAGACCACACAAAACAGCTTGAATGCTTTTGCAATGATGCATTTGTGTGAGCTAAACTGTAAATTTGTGATCTGCCTGCCATGAGGAGTGGCACATAGTTGAGCCACCTGAGGAGCAGAGAACGACTCAGAGCATCACTGTTTTCTCCTCCCCCATGGGAGGTGTAAGTTACTTTGAACTTTCTCTTGAGTAGCAGTAACATGTCTTGCATGTTTGTCCAGATGCTCTAAGTACCCTCAGAGGAGAAAAAGCCTGCCTGTTTCCAAGTCCATTCCTAACTGCTTACTTTGAGGCTTCAGTGCAGGCCTTTGTGAATGAAGTAAGGCAGCCCATGATGACAGAGTTATTAATGTCACTCCTTTCACAAACACTAGAGGACTAAGTCTGAAATGCTTCCTCTTGTTGAGTAGCACTTCATTTCAGGAATAATTCTGAACTCACTCTAAACAGGAAAATTCATGTCTGCTGATGTTGCCATTTCTCCCTCTCTTCTGTGAGTTTTGTGTATTTTGTCCACTTATAACTGGTGCTGCAAACTGCTGAAATTCTCTTGTATTATATTACTTTCCTTATATATGACTAGTTTAGGTTCATGGTCAATTTAACTTTGAGAAATATGTAAGTATCTTTTCAAATTCTGTCCTTGTTTGGTTCTTTATAGAGGTAGTAAATGGAATTTGTGTTAGTTTTTGTTAACCTCTACAGCTAGTGAGTAACAGGAGCTTCCTTGAATTTGGCAGTGTTCTGTGTTGAATTGGTTAGCTGTGTTAAATTGTTAAATTGCTGTACCTAAACAAAAAAATAAAAACACCAAAAAACCCCAACAAAAACCAGAACAAAACAAAAAACCCCAAAAACCAAAAACCAAACCAAAACAAAAAAACCCAAAAAAAGCGGTTGGTTCTGGCCAAAAATATATCTGAGCTAAGGAGAATATTCATGAATAGGTATAGAGAATTGTAGTAAAAACCTCTAGGAATACCTATTACATGTGACTGTAATCAAGGATTTATTCTCATGGATTTTGGCAATCAGAACAAAAAAAGAAATTCCATTTGCTAAAATGATAGCATCAGGTTTTCTGAACAAAAGAGAAAGGAGATTAACTGTATGATGAAGCAATCCCCTGCAAACTGTTTTTATTGTAGCCGAGTTGTTGAAGCAAATTCTGAAAAGACAGAGGCACCAGAAGGCTTTGTATTAGATGTGCCACCTGTTCTCACACTGTAATCATAGAATAAACCACAGGCCTTACCTGCCCCATTTATGTTACATGGTGTGCAGGAAAGGAATCCTAACCTTTCTTCTTGCCCCTTTGTTGCAGCAGCACAGGTCCAGGTGGACCCAGAGGAGCAACCACAGGAAGGAGAAACCATGATTCCCTGCAGCCCCTACCCTCTTTTCTCCTTATTTGGTTAAGCTTCAGGAAAGCTCTCTTTACTATAATGTTTAGTAAGCCCCCGGGTTTCGGTCCCTCCCTCTGTAAACCCCTATTCATTGTATCCCCTTGGTACCACCCCATCCCCTCTCCCTGACTGGTTCCCGATGCTAGCCACTCCCATTCCCTGCTTCCTCTTAACCCCTTGCCAACCGGTGTTCTGGGCTTGGAAACTCTGTCTTCGCCCGTGGCCTTGTGTTCCTGTCTCGTCTGCGTTTCCCTCAATAAACCTTTCTCTGAGAAGACCCAGCTTCGAAGCCCACCTGCTCTTTACCGTTTCGGTTCCCGGCTCATCCTACCTCCTGGGGTCTCATTGCAGCGCTGCTCTGCGGACCCCGGGCGAAAGCGCGCTCGGTGTTTATCACTGCTGAGCGACGCCTGAGCTAGCTGTGCAGCCGCGGCGAGAGATCGCGGCATGAGGCTCGGAGCTAAGCCCACGAGCTGCGATATGCCTTTTTGCCAATGACATCATAGATGTCATTGCATAAAGACACTGTTAATGACTTTGGGCTGATGTAAAAAACCTAATTTTGAAGAACTTAACACATAACACATTACATATTCAAATCATACATCTTAGGGATAATTTTACATGTCTGTTTTTTAACTATAATATCTGTCTTATTGAAGTTTGAGGTCCTTAAAGCAGAAGAGAAAAACAAGATGGCCTTTACCAAATTGAAAATTTGAGTATATAAATGGTGGTGTGGCATCAACAAAGTTTTTTTGAAGTAGTGAAACTCCATGTACTGCCAACTATACATTCATGTTGTCAGAAATGGAAATAATAGAGAATGGGATTCTGTAGGGCTGAACTGTCGAGGAGAAAAAAGCTATCCACATCATAAAACCTTAAAGTGTCATTTAGATATATGGGAAAGAAAAAGAAAATATCTCCAATAGTGAAACTAAAAAGGGGAGTCCTGTGTCCTGATCTGCCAACAACCTCACTTGGTGATCACCCCTACAGAAATTTTATGAATAAAAATGGCTCAGAAGGCATCCTAAGTAGTCCTCACAAATGTGTGACTATAAATGCAAGAAATATTAGTCAATCTTAATATTTTAAAATAAATGCCTTTTAAGGTAGACTCAAGTATATATTAGCCTCATTTTCATTTTAAGACAAAAGGAGTTTCTCCTTTTCTAGGGTTCATCCATTCTGAGCTATTTTTCCTTGCCTTTTCTTTCTTTCAAAAGATTTGCATTTTTCTTTTTTAATCAACTGATGCGATCATTAACCACGGTCTTGAGCACACTTAGTTCCTTTGTATGATCATGCCTGTGATTAGATCTATGTTAAATTGCATCCATCATTATGTATTTTACAAGTATGACAAAGTGTAAGAAAATGTCAGTGTAAGAAAATGTCGGTCTTAAAGAGTATTTGCATAGTTTGCAAGCTGGGAAAGATACCTACAGTAGATGGTCTATCTCAGTAAAGAAGTGAGGCTGGCCCAAGGAATGAATCACAGTTTACAAAAATACATAATTTAACAGAGGTGTTGATAACATATATCACCTGCACTGTAAAGCCCAGGAAGAACAATTGATGTGGTATTTATTGACATGTGAATCAGATATGTGCTTTGCAAGATCAGTCCTTCTCATCTGCCCTTATTTTCTTGCCTCATTTATTGTGTTTTTCAAAATATGTTCCTGATTATTGCCACCAGCTACTTTATGTCATTTCCTATGTGAACATATGGCCTAGAGATTCATGGTTTAGCAGAGCAAAAATAATTTTCAGCATTTTAACCTTCCCTCCTTTGTGCTGGTACTACAGGCTAGTGGACAAATGGTAATGGTGGAGTTTGCCAAGGATATACCTAACTGCGCCTTCACTGACTGAGTTAAGGACATAAAATATTTATCAGTAAGTGAATTTTCCAATATGGTCTTAGGTATGTGCCAGGGCCCTGAGCTCTCCCTTCTTACCCTAATCCCAGGGTTTGGAGGCTTTTCTTTTTAAAATAATTGTCAATTTACATTCTGTAATTGGTTACCAGTTTTTAATCATTCAAAGCATGGTGTCGTCTCACAATTTACTGTAATGCATTTAAACTAGGAGTTTGAAAGTGTTCCATTTTTGCGGCGTGATAAAGAACAAATGCCCTTTGCAAGTCCATAAAGCATTTTGAACTCCCTATTATTCATGTACTGCTTCCTTTTATATTTCTAGTCTTCAACCAGTTTTTAAGAGAGCTGCCTATGTGTACATATTCAAGCAGTACACATAAGCCTCAGGATAGACAGCAAATTATCTACATAACACTTTAGATGTGTTTCAGAGAAACATGACTTATAATTTACGTGTATACAATCACAGAATGTATGTCACTCACAACATCTAGACTTTTGTGAAAGAATACCAACAAAAAGCCTAGTACATAAGAAAAAAACATAAACAAATTGTGTTTTGTTACTAAATAACAGCCTGACTCCACCAATATTGAGGGTAAATTGCTGGAGTTCAGGGTGTAACAGCTTTTGTCTGAATCCCCATTTTCTTTTCCTAGCTGCTGTTCTAAAATTGTTTTTTAATTAAAACTTTATGAGATTTTACAGGGATTCTAAAAATTTCAGGCAATATATTTCCTCTTCCATAACTGTAATTTCTATGTTCCTCTTTAAATCCATTGTTCTCCAATATAACACATAATTAGGCCAATTGTTTTATCTGTGAATACATGAACCATTGAACTGAAGAGAGAAAGGAGATCAAATAATTTAATATAATTTATATTAAAGAAGAACCTCCTTTCGTAAGACTACTTCTAGGATGAATAGCAATAGATTGTTTCTATTTCCCCCACCTCTTCCAAGAATAATAATAATAGAATTAATTTTCTGTGTTAAGCTGGACAATGCAGCTCGTGTACCTGTCCAGTGAATGTTTAGTGATCTCTATCCAGTTAAGCAGTGACGATGATGAAAGGCTCTTATCCAGAATATCCTAGTATGTGGGCTAAGGTATCATTTTACTAGGTGAATTGAGGACATTTCAATCCCTTTGAGTAGGGCTTGATTTTGAAATGAACACAATCGTGTTTTGTGACAAAATTTTTAGAGATTACAGATCCTGGTTGTTTTGGAATGGGTTTTTTTTTTTTGCAAGTGCCCCAAAATATTAGACAGAATATTTTGTTCAGCATATGTTTACTTTTTCAATGAAAAAAAATTGTTTTATTTTGCTTTTGGGATTTTTAGATTATAAATTATATATCCATGCAAACCTTATCCATTTGATAAGATGGAAGGAAAGGAATTTAGATTTTTTTTGTTGTTGTGGAGTTGAAAAAAAACTCTTTGTAAGCTCTGTTTTTTATTGTAGGAGTAATTACAAACTTGTTAAGTAAACCACACAAGTAATTTGACTCCTTAGATTCCATTTTTGCTACTATAAAATAGGAATTAAATACTGTTCTGACAACCAAAGGAGTCATGCAGAGCTTTGGGATTTTCTTGTGAGGGGGCTATGTAAAAGCTGACTCATTTTCTGTGATTATTCTCGTGGAAGAAAATCTGTTACTGGGATGTCAGTAGAAAGCAATCACTAAAAGGACACAGACATGGAGAAGAACATTTTATTTCAATACTCAGCTAATAGTTGCAGATAGACCGTTTGTTATTCTCTATATCAAAATTCTGGTTTTACAATGTATTCTATACAAATTTATTAATATCACTGGAATGCATTTATGCCAGACTGGCCCTTGTGTAAAAATCCATTTTCCCTGGATTACAAAATTTTTCCACTGTAGTCAGCATTTGATTAGCTGGAAATGCTTTTTTTTTTGCTCATGTGAAAGGGCTCTGTTCCTATTCTTTATAATGTTTAGTTTAATTCTTGTTTCTCCTACTAAGTTAATTATCATACAGGAAGTGCTCTGTTTCCACATGTGTATTTTATATCCATTAAAGCTGTCTCTGGTCACTATAAACTGCCCTTATAAAACACTGACAATGTCTTCACAGCATGTGATTATATTCTTCTCCTAAATTTCCATAACACAATCTTGCTTGGTACTTTCTAAAGCAAGGCAAAGAGAGTTACGTCAATCATTTCTGTAAATAACTAGGACTGAATTAAGTATTGACTAAGTCTGTGATCCTGATAGTGTTTTGTACATTAATTTGAACAGAAAAAATATATCACTAAGGATAAATATTTATAAAATACATATATATCTAATAAAGAAAAATATGTAATGTGTAAAGGGCTTTTCCTATAATTTTAAAGAGTATTTAAGCATTTATATATGTTTTCATAAAATAAAGCAATGTCCCTTTAAATCATGTGCTAGTCAGCTGACTCCCCTCTATTTTGGAAGCTTTTCCACTAAGGAAAATATGTTCTAAAAAAGAAATCCGTATTTTGTCCTGAAAAGAGCACTTCATTTCCCATTACTAAATGTGCAGGTTTTGATAATGAAAAATATTTTTATTTATTTATTCAAAATAAAAGTGAATTTAAGACTTATTTTTGTATTCTGATATCTGAGATTATTACTACAATTCAATATGCTTGGAAAACTTTACTTTTTCAGATGATAAAAACCTGAAATTGATTTATGCCTTGGATGAGAAACCTTACTTCTAAATGGAATACAGTTTGTTTCCACAAAACATAATGTAACTTCTTATGTGATGAATAGACTATCAGTATTCAAACTGATTACTCAATTTAGCAGAAAGCTGTAAGTTTAATGAGACATTGAACAAAAATGCTCAGGAAAAAATTGTGATTTTTTTCTACTTTATGAGAAATGTTCTCCAAACACAACATAAGCATAAGATCTTCAGATCTGCAGTGCTGATGTGCGGATGAATTTTGCTGTACTATGAACACAGTTGGGAGTTTTGTATTTATTGCACATATGGAATCATGTCACTGGTGTTAGTTTAGTTCTTGGTCGGGGAAATGGGGAAATAACAAGATTAAGAAGAGTACCCTTTTTTTTGTCCTTTAAAAGATGATCTAAAAACCTCTCAGACTTTCAGAACTGTCTCCTGCCTGGGTATAGAATAGCTGACGATAAACACAATTCTGTTTCTGGAAATTATATTGTTTAATTCCCTGATCCTTATAATTCTTCATTTCTTATATGTTGAACCTTGTTTCCACTGGAGAAAAAAAAAAACAACCCTATTCATGTTGCACAGAAATTTTCTTGAGAGAAATTCTGGCCTTTTTACATGCACCACCCAGTAAAGAGTCAAAGCAACGAACACAAGCCAAGAAATGAAGAGAGAGAAAGGGTCGAATTCATAGCAAACATTTTTTCCAATTACTAATTTGCCCTATATGCCCTTTTCTTCACCTGTTATGTTCCTGCAATCATGTGGAGCTCTGGAGGTATCAGTGTGATTAAGCCTAGGCAGAACTCCTTCTCAAGGGGAGTTGTGACCTTCTCTCTGTACTTCATAGCCTGCCAGCAATAGTGGTGCTTAACAGAAATCTAAGATTAATTGCCTACCTCACATACTGGGACTGTCTGTCACCTTTTCCTACCCAAGAAGAAATACATCTCTCTCTTTTGCTTTGTGGTTTGATTGGTTTTCACTTTTTTTCCTGGCTATGGCTTCCTCAGAAGCCTCTGATTGGTTTAAGTTGCTCCTCATTTTTATCTCAATACATTTTCTGCTATAATGCTATTTTAACGTTTCACTTGCAGCACCGTTTATTCTCCTGTTGTTTTATAACTCCTTCTGAGATACAGTTCTCCTCAACTCTCATCTACTTAGCACAGGCCATGTGTCAGCTTTTCCAGCCTCATCAGAAGTACCTGATTATCCTCTCAGTGAGCTCAAGGTTAAGTATCTTGACCTCAGAGTTTGGAATTCTTGAATTGCACCATATCTCATTCACCTCTAAGTCAAAGATAAGAGTTGAGCTCCCTTGTGGAAGATGAAGATGGAAGATCGCTGTTTAAACTCAGAAAGATATGCATTTTTCTTATCTTATTCAGATCAATTTGATCTCTAGCCGCTGCAATTTCTATCGGCTTTTGTAGCAGATTGTGTCTCTGTTTAGCTTTTGCCCAGCAACATTTCTGACTCAAGTGCTGTGAAAAGAAAATAGATTTCATCACACAGACCAGGAGAAAACAGTGATAGCAAATAGGAGATGCATAATATGTGAGGGACCTGACTTCCAATTTAAAAGAATTTTTATGGAAGACACTTTATAAGATTCAGCCAGTTCTAAATTAATTCCTTTATAAAAAACTCCAACAAAAAATATGAAAACATCTTCACTATAACAGGTAATAGAAAGGGGAATTTAAAAACCTAATTTATGGGAAATATATCTTTAATATTGCTTGTTATAATGAACACTTTCGGTGCAATTATCCATGCAAAAATTCAGCCATATTAGAAGGGCATTTTGTGAACACCTGTGGTTTAGTGTGATTTTACAGCTTAAGTATATAAACAATCAGTGGTCATCTTTGAAAACTAGATATTACTGTCTGTTTGGGTAAGTAACATTTGCAAGGCAAAGTATCAGATGAAAGTGTAATTTGTCCATGTCGTTGCCTTGAGTGCCATCATCTATGTAAATGCAAAAGCAAAACTGCTTTGCTTTAAAATTCTATTATTTATTTTAGGCCTAATATTTTATAAATATTGAATTTTCTTTTATTATATTCCCCAACAAACTTTTAGAAAATCCTATATAAATTTTAAGATTCCATGTTTTCCCAAAGTAGTTGATAGTTCAGAGGATTAAATGCAATTTTCAAAAATGAAGATAATAATATTATTCTTATATTCCCTTTCACCATGTAGGATTTATGCGCTGTATATCTCTTCACTAGAGAGCAGTGAATGGTCCAATGGAAGGTGTCCCTGCTCATGCCAAGTGGGGTTGGAAGTAGGTAATCTTTAAGGTCCCTTCCAAACCAAACCAAACCAAACCAAACCAAACCAAACCAAACCAAACCAAACCAAACCAAACCAAACCAAACCAAACCAAACCAAACCAGACCAAACCAAACCAAACCAAACCATTCAATGAGTCTATGAATATTCATTGCTATGTCGTGTGCATGGTTTTCTATTTAACATATTTTCCATATGAATCTAATTATGAAGAATTTTCAGATGATTAAAAAAAAATCTAAAATTGTCCTCACTAAAGATTAATTTCAGTATGACCTGCTTGGATGCAATGGGAGACACATTCAAAACAATCTTTTTGATTACTTGCAGCAACAACTTTTAAAAGTGCTTTCAGCCAAAAGGAGAGTGAAACCAAAAAGAGTCCAGTTTTCCTCAGTTTCAACACTTTTCTTTAATGTCTTCATTTTTAAAAAATATCAACATTATTAAAACTTTTATCTTAGTTGTTCTTAAAAGTATTAAAACCAGGCATTTGGAAACAAAAAGTTTTGAACTTCATCCTTCAGTCTTTAATCCAGCTCATTTTCCATCCTTTTGTTTTAATTTGGCAGCTTTTCCAGGTTTGGTGTTTTATTTTAATAGTGGAAAGCACGTCGCTACACTGCCATAGAGGGTACCTTGATGGTATGAAGTCATCAAGCCAAGAATTGCAGCAATACTTGCAGTGCTGCACTAAAGGAGGCAGTGACACTTTCAACAAAGAGTAGACAGTCTTAGGACTTTAGGCAAAAGTAAACTCCAATTTGTACTGGAAATCTTTCAAGTTTCTCTCCCTAAATTCTCTTTACTGGTCCTCAATATTAAGTTGTTTATATTATGTACTGTATGTAACAATCTTTCAAAACCAGATTTTACTGAACAAAAATATACACCAATAAACTTCTATATTAAGCTGTTTAGAAAAACATGATTCCTTTGAGAGATCAGGATTGGTTTTTGGAGGAAGGTCTACATTTGCTTTGCATCATCCTTCAGCTCATACTGAAAAGATCACAGTCTAGGCAAGTCTTTGGCTTCTCAGCCATTTCCAAAGAGAAAAAATAACTGATGTCAAAATGCTCATTTGGCCACCCCATGATGTCTTTCTTCTTGAGAACCTTCCAAACAGCTTCTCTGAGCTATTTCAGAGCAGCAGTTATCACCTGTCCTGGTAAGTTTATAAAGGTACAAATGTCAAAGTTTCACTTGAGAGAAAAAATCCATACAATAAATGTAGCATAACATCTATACCCTTCAAGAACAGAAAACAGCAGCTGTTTCACCTACACCACACAGATTTTCTTTGCATTAAGGCACAAATATATATGCCTAAATGTGATGGATATTACATACATGTATTAGTCAAGTAAGTTCTTGTGATGACATGATAGAATAGAATGTAGATTGTATATGTGTACCTATATTACTATATTAATAATAGAATCTGCTATTTAATCTGCATTTATATAATTAAAAGTATACTTATGAATATTTCTAAATACATATGTATCTATATGTATTAATATCTCAAGGTGTACATGTAATTTATGAAAAAGAAAGTGAACCAGATTGACTGACAGTGCCTTTTCTTATCAGATATGACAACTCTGCTCTTAAAATTCAGATCTCGAGTTCACTTGACCAATTTCTGGCAGGCTAAGGGTTATTTTTTTTAGACAATAATAGTAAAATTCAGAATTTAAATTAGACCAGTTCCAAGTGGCTATCAGTCCTGATACAATGGGCAGTATAGACAGAGACAACATACATATATTTGAAATATAACACAATCCTCATCAGTATAAAATCTTATTTCTTCGTGCTTTTTCCAGTTTTTCTACATCTTGGTTACATCTATCTTGTGTTCAAACTTTATAAATAGAACCTGTGGAAAATACTCCTATATCCATGGTAACCCAAAAATAGACAAAGAATAAAATTACTGCAGACAATTAAACATGGAAACATGAATGTAAGTTGCTTCAGCTTTTCTGAAAGGTTACAAAAATAAGTATGAACTTCTTTTAGGCATCAATATTTTTGGCAACTGGAAATTTATATTTTACATATTTTGAATTTACTAGTAATAATTTGTGACTTTTTTTTCTTGTTATCGGTTTAATTTTTCCTTCATTTTTTCAGAATAAGAAAATAAGCTGAATAGCTCCAGTACCCTGGAGTTTTGGAAACCACCTATATTTTCAGTACTGCAACTTTCAAGTTCATTGCTCCAGGCTCTAGGCAAAGGGCTCTGTTCCAATGGTCTTTCTTTTTCTTCACTTAGAGTTTAACAGGTCTGAAGAACTGTTTCTCCAACCAATATAAGCTCTGTTTAACTTTCTTGAGCATATGTGAAACTATCAACATGGAATGTTTATAAGCCCCAGGCCGGTAAGGATTAGGCAAATAAGATTTTTTTTGCTTTCTGCTCTGCTTCAAAAGCAGCTAAGGGTTATGCATTCCAGTTTCACAAAGCACCTCATTCAGACCTAGTTTTAGGTGCTTAAGTCCAAGAGAGAGGGAAACTTTCCTGAGTACCTCTCTTCAGAGTTTGCTGTTGCCTGTTTAGCCTGAGGGGGTGTAAACTTCATGCCCAGATCTGTTGATGGAGTGTACCTGTCTCCTAGAGAGATCTTGCTTATCAATTACAGTTCTGAAATAGGTACTATGCTATAATTTTCAAATTCCTGTCTTCAGCACTTCACGCCTGATCCCCAGCAAAACTAAATGCAATATTGCCATTAGAGTAGGAACAGGCATAAGAAGCAAGACAAAGTTACAGTTTTGCTTAACTTAGATCTATCTGTGTCATTCTTTATGCACCTTTTCCAGAACTCAGATTACTCAGAATCCAGTTTTGAAACAGAACCTCATCTGGAAGCAATTGGCATGCTGTTGGTATTAATTTTAAATGAATTTAGGGAAAGTGATTCAGTTTTGATGCCACTTGACTCAAATCTCAATAGAATGCATAAAACATGAAAAATATTTAAAATGTCAGAAAAAACCTACAATTTATTTAGATTCTTATAATTCACCTGTTGTTTAGCTTTTTCGATGATCTTAATAAAACATTTTCATTACTAAATGGAAAAATAATGTGCAAAACGCACTTACGTGTTGTTTAGAAGCAATCAAAATGAAGCTGTAATTCATACACTGTATTCACACAGCTACTTCTATTCAGCAGATGTGAGATGACCATTTTGATGTGCCTTTTTGAGAATTTTTGTTAACTTCAATACAAATTAGTTTAAATTGTGTAGATTCAAAATCATCACTATAAAGCATAAGTCAAAATCATAGACTTCTGAAAAACACATTCTAAGGGAAAATATTTCTGTGGTTCTATTGATCCTGCTAAAACTTAAATGTAATGCCCAGAAGAGTAACACTGTTTTGTTGTTTTTTTTTTTTTTACTCAGGACTGCACAATCTCCATTTTTAGTTTATTTGTTAAATTTAATTTTTTGCTATTTCCCAAAAAGTCACCTGACATTTCACCAGCAAATCAATTGGTTCTGCTAAAACCCCCGATTTTTTAATTATTTAAGCTATTCCCATCCAATAGCAACAAATTAGTTGTAAAACACTTGATGTGTTTCACTAAAACTGGGACTTACTTAGAAATTCATGGGTTTTTAGCAATGTTGTTTGGTACAATTGACAATACTTTCTCACATCTAAATTTCACAGTTTTCCAGCTCAGATGAAAAGCTTCTGTCAAATTTGCCTTGCAGTCATTTCAACTTCAACTCAACTTTTGTTTGTTTGCAATGTTCACATTCTTACTGGGAAGGAAAACAAGGTGTAGGAAAACAAAGCTGCCATAAAGCTTTTATACAGCATTGTTTTTTTAGGCTGATTGCTCCTGGCCTCCTCTATGTAAATCAGACATTTACAAATTTATAATGTAACTGTAAATATGAACAATAGGAGTACCTCTTTGACAATGATCAAAGGAGTCTTCTTCAGTGTTAGAAATCAGAAGATAGTAAACTAAAAAAACTTTCAGTCTTCCACATTCACAAATTAACTGAAGGGATTCCTTCTGCAAAAAGATGGACATGTAAAACAATAATCTGTGGAAATGCTTGAAAACTCCTGAGAATTTTTGAATGAATGACATAGACTCACAGAAGGATTTTCGAAACACTGCACTCTCTCATAAAGGAGGTCTCTGTGAGTAATATATTTCTTGGCCGTGTCTCTGTTCTTCTCTTCCCTGACTCATTCTCTTATGAGAATATTACATGAAAAAATCCCTGAGTGCCAGGACAAAGGGGAAATTCATATTATTTAGACAATCAGAGTAGCTGGAGAAGGTTGGTAGTGAGACTCAAGCCTGATGGGAGAGCACAAGAGAAGAAGGAGCCTGAGAATTTTGATTTGAGTTATCAGAGATCTCCATCAAAAAAACAAAAAACTGTCTTGTAAGAAAAGGGCCCTTGCATTGTAAGTGGAACTAATACTCCACAAATTTACCAAGTGGTTACAGAGACTTCACAAGAACTTCATTTCCCTCCCTCACGTGTCGTATTATCTTCTCCAGTAAGCAAGCAATGGACTTACATATTTTGCATTTGCATCCATTGCTGCATCCAGTCGTAACATATTTGTGTCTGCTTGTTTAATAGTTGGATTACAACACTTGATCAAAGGGATTTCAGCTATGTATTTACCGTTTCTTATGAAATCCACCTCAGCAGCCCCTACAGCTTTTGAAATCAATACAGTGAAAGATTTCTGCTTTAAAATATATGTGGTTAGTTACTGACTTTACAGCTGCTTCCACCTGATATATCCTGTGCCACCAGGAGAACCCAAAAGTTATGTAATAATAACATCCAGCCCAAAAGTGATGTAAACATAATATACCTTTTGAATTGCCATGTAACCTTCAAACAGAATCCAAAATCATTAAGCTAATTGAGCAACAATATTATATTTCTGCCATGCTGACATTTCTCTTGATACACAGTTCTTGATCATTGATGAATCTTTGTTTCACCGGGCAAAAAAAAAAAAAAAAAAAAAAAAGAAAAAGACAAAAGAAACAGAGATTTAACTTAGGAAACAAGAAGAAAAGGACAAGATTTATTATAGTTTTGGTCTAAAGGTTTTGTATTGCTCAAACACTTTTCATATTGCCATTTCCAATGTATTGCTCTGACAGAAAAGGTCACAAAGTTTTATGCTGCAAAATAAAGAATGGAATAGAAAAGGAAAAATGTAATTGTTTTGGTTGAGAAGTTCAGCAAGGTCTGGACACGTTGGACAGTTGGACACTGATTTCATTTTACTACAGGGTCACACATTGTAATGACAGCAAAGTCGATTCAGTACTGCATCTGATTCAATTTCCTGTGCCTTGCATGGGAACAGAAGTATCTTTCTAAAAGGACAGTATATTTTCAATAATATTTCAAATCATTTGTCTGTAGCAACTGCTTAGAAGGCTGACATTGAAATCCATTTGCTTATCAAAATGTTTTCTTCTCCACAGTGTGTAAAGCCTCATGCTGGTTATTGTAAACTTGCCATTGATTTTCCAAACAGTTGCAGAGAGCTGGGGTAAAAGGAAGGTCACATTTTGAAGAAATATGGATAGCTGAAAGGTCTAATAAGTAAAATAGATGACAGATAGTATTTTTGTAAATTGCAAGCTTTTCGTTTCAAAGGCATGTTGAACAGTGCTCATTTCACTTCATCACAGTCGGCAGTGATACTAAAAAAATGTCTTTAATTCTAAGTAAAGTAGAAATACAGGAGTTTTCAGTCTTGGATAGCTGACCAACCATTTCAAAAATTGCAGCACAAGAATTTTTCCCCCTTGAACAAAAGTGCTTTCAATACTACTTTTGAAAAAAAAAAAAAATTTAAAAAAAAATAGTATGTGCTTATGTGCTTATTTCAGAGTACTAAGGTGGGTACCTTTTTTCCCTTCTATAATTTTATTTTCATTCCAAATAGATGAAAACAATATCCAAACATGGAAATTCCGTGTGAGTTAACCCTGCAGATGAGAGCTAGGTAACTGAGTTCTCTAAATGTCCTCATCAAATTAAAACATTTAGTAATAAAATAATCAGAGAATAGAAGCCTTCTGAGTTAAAGAGGTAAAGCTTAAATTCTAGAATAAACTACTTGTTCTACAGGAGTAAAATTACCTGTAACTTCAAGTAAAATTATCAGTTCTGTTAATACATTTTATTTGTGAAGCAGTATAACATTCTTCACTGAAGTTTTATTTCTTTGGTGTCTGAATTGCATTTTAGTATGCTCTCCTTTTTTGATTAATTTACATAGAATAATGCTTGCTGTTCCTGTAGAAAGGTAGGCATTCTTGAACTGCTAATACCCGCAGCTGAAATGGCAATTAATTCATAAAGGCCTTTCACACCTATTTCCATGGGATTCAGTTATGCATGGCACTATTGCAAAAAACATTTTCATAATGTAAAATGACAACATTACCTATTGTTCAACCAATAAAAACCTTTTTTTTTTTTTTTAATTTTATTGATAGGAAGAAAAGATGAAAAGTGGTCATATAGGTCTAGGACAATCTTCTGTTTTTCATCAAGCATGCATCCTGGAAGAAAGGAAAGAAATAAAGAAATTAAGAAATTAATCTTCTTACATAAAAATTTTTAAAAGGACTGAAAAGATTCTTTCAAAATATATCAGAAAAAGCTGGGGTATTTTTCCATAAATCAGGAACTGTAGTTCTAAATAAATTGAGGTATAATAATGTGTGCTACAGGTAATAGAAAATTTTGTCATCATTACAATATTTTGACTGAGTTTTAGTTGTTGCATAAAGAATGACAAACCTAAACTGTATTTTAGGATGCAGTTTTAAAATATAGCAAATAAAAGGGAGTGAATACATAGGTGATAAATTCATGTAAGTAGTTACCCTAATTCACAAAGAAAACTAGGAGAAGTTTTTTACTTAATAAAGTTACTAATTTTAAAGTCTAAGAAGAAAAGAGATAATTTATCAGTACCTGTGTATAAAGCACGTTATATTAGAACATTTTCTTTTGTTATGAATCCAGCCAAGACCATTTAATGAACACAGAAATTTTTTTTATGAGAAAATGTCACTAGAAATACGAGAAATGGGTTTACATTTTTAATTTTGCCTCAAAAATTAAAAGTGCAATATTAACAAGGTGAATTATTTGATATGGATAGGCTGCATGTCAGATAAGATGCCCCTGAAAAGGTTAAAAATATATTTTCATAAGGAGTTTTCTAGACTTCATGTTTGGACATGTCAAAAGTGAAGAGACAATTTGTGAGACAGTTCAGTTATAGATCTGAGAAAGAATGGTAAAATCAGGCCTCCCATACCTCAAATAAAATGCTTGAAAAATTATCTCAGTTTTTTTTTTGTCCACAAGATATGAATGTGACTGAACATCTCCTGAGGAAATACATTTTGTGCCAGAGTTGGAAAAATAGAGAGCCAATCCAGGTGCTCTTTGTCCAGCACAGCCGCACAGCCTTCCTGACTGCACACCTCCCTGGGCTCCAACATCTATTGCCGTGGTGCCCCTTTTAAGGATTGAAAAACTTATCCTTCCCTTCCAAATGTTTCTACTGAGTGTCAGAGAAGAGTGAAGACTACAGCTTCAAAACACTTTCCTCCTCGCTATAACCCCTTTCCCAGTACTTGTGCAGTTTACTGCTTGTGCTGGCTCTCTTAGCAGAAGCAGTCCAAGAGAAAAAACAGATACCAAAGGGAAGTAGTTGTCAGTAGCAGAGCCATGGCTTTCCTCCTGACAGAAAACAGTTTGCCTGTCCTCATCACCATAAGACTAATATCTGGAAAAGTTGTTTTGCTACTTAAGTAAACCTCCACAAGCTGAGCAGAATGCAGGGGCTGTTGCCACGAAACCTGGAGGATTCTTCCTTTCCCTGCAGATTGAGCTGTGACTGAAAGTCCATCATCAATGTGACACCCTAGAGAACTACCGTGCTTGTGTGTGAAGTCAGCTCTGTTATTTGAACAGAAATATGTAAGAAATATCTAACATTGACAGTGCAGGAATAGCCACACTGTTCTTTACCTTTAAATTGCAGAGATTGTAATAGATATTTAATGTGGTGTGCTCCTATTAAAAGTATAATAAATATACAGGACTGTGGAGAAATATTGATAACATAGTGGCTTAGTGAGCTGGATTAACCTGGAGGGCTCAAATCCAGGTGCCAATCACTTTGATTAACAGTTCAGGGAAGGCTACTTATGAAGTTTCTCAATGGCAGTCCATTTTCTGATGCTTTTTGCCATAAGGAACTTAACTTCCAGTCTGGAGATTCTAAAGGGATTGGTTATAACACTGATAATTGGCTAGGCTATAAAACTGAAGTCATGCTTACTAGGTGATTTGAATCACAAAGAAAATCCCTTCCAATCAACTGGTACAAGGGTTTACACACATTCTTTTCAAAGTTTCTTGTTTCTTACATTTCTTGAAAGAATTTATGTCCTTTGCTGTTTCTACTTCTACATCTTGTAACTCAGGATGTTACAATTCTATCAGTTGTGCAATTCTCCAAAATGATAGAACTGTCTTGATGATACCACACAGCTCTAAAGCGCTGTGAGTGTTTGTCAGCCTGACATTTTTCCCATACTGCACTGAGCAAATTAATTGGTGATGAAAAAGAGCTACAGAATTGAAGATTTTTGACTAAAAATACTGCTTTGGTCATGAAACAAAGTACCAGATAAATCTGCAAATTCAGTCACACTGAGAATATAGCTTCTCCATACTCAGTATCAGCTATAATGTGTTCAAGTAAATTGTGAAACCCTGAAAAAGAAAAAAATCCTGTATAAGATGGCAGCTTTGTTATGCAACTGAACTGAAGACCTTTGAAAGGATGTTTTTTGCCCCTCTTCCTTTACCCATATGGTGGTTTTAATTGTCTTAATCAATTAACACACATTTATTTCTCGAGTTGTTTTTTTTTTAAAGAATTTTAAAAGTAATTACAATACAAAAAACATGAGTGAAAATATTAATATTGTTAAAGGACCAACATATTTTACCCATAGCATTTTTTAAATATAGTTAGTATTAGAATCATAGAATCATTTAAGCTGGAAAATAGCTTTAGAATCATCAAGTCCAACTGCTAACCTAATGTTAAACCATCACTGCCGAGTCCACCACTAAACCATACCTCAAGTGTCACACCTCTAGATCTTTTAAATACTACCAGGGCTGTCAACTTGACCTCTTCCCTGGGCAGCCTGTTCCAAAGCTTGACAGCCCTTTCTGTGAAGAGATTTTTTCTAATATACAATCCAAGTCTCCTCTGGCACAACTTGAGGATTTTTTCCTTTTGTGCTATTGCTTGTTGTCTTGGAGAAGAGACTCACCCCCACCTCACTACAACCCCTTTACAGGCAGACGCAGAGTTATAAAGTCTCGCTTGAGCCTCCTTTTCTCCAGGCTCGTTTTCTCCACTCCTCATTCCCTCAGCTGCTCCTCACAGGACGCATGCTCCAGCCCCTCCACCAGCTCCATTGCCCTTCCGTGGACCCACTCCAGCACCTCAATGTCCTTCTTGCAGTGAGGGACCCAAAAGTATTTGAGGTGCAGTTTCATCAGTGCCAAGTACAGGGAGAAAATAATTTCTCTAGTCCTGCTGTCCACACCGCTTTTTGCATAGCCCAGGTTGCCATTGGGCCTCTTGGACATGTGGACACAGAGCTGCTTCACGCTCAGTCTGCTGTTAACCAGAACCCCCAGGTCCCTTCCTAGTGCACTGTTTTCCAGCCACTCTGACCCCAGACTGTAGGGCTGCAGGGGCTTGTGGCAGAAATATAGGACCCAGTACTTGGTGTTGTTGAAACTCATGCCATTGTCCAGATCCCTCTGCAGAGCCTTTCTACCCTCCAGGAGATCAACACTCCCATCCAGCTTGATCTTTTTGGATTTACTGAGGGCATACTCAGTTCTGTCATCCAGATCATCCATAAAGATACTGAACAGGACTGGGCCAAATACTGAGCCCTGGGGCACACCACTAATGACCAGACACCAAATGGATGCAGCAGCTTTCCCCACCTCTCTCTGGACCCGGCTGTCCATGTTCTGCCTAAGCCATCAGCTGCCATCTTTTCCAGGAGAATGCCATGGGAGACAGTAGAAAAGGCTTTGTTGAAGTCCAGGTAGGCAACACCCACAGCCTTTCCCTCATCCACTAGCCGGGTCACCTGGTCATAATGGGAGATAAGTGTGGTCAAACAAAACCTGCCTTTCCTAAAACCATGCTGGCTTGGCCTGATCCCTTGATTGTCCTGAATGTGCACATATATATGTGTATGTACAAATGCATTTGTATATATGTGGGCATATGTATAAAGATTATTACATATAGACTCACACACACACACACACATATATATACACATAGCTTTGTAACTGTAGCTTAGCAAAACCATGCATACAGTAGAGATGACTAGAAGTATCAAAAAAATAATCATGGGGAACTTACATCACAATATTGAGCTAATTTTTTATTAAAAACCCATTTTTTATTTGAGAAACTTTAAATCTGGAGTTCTCCAATATCTGGAGATAAGGTAAAAAACAAATGAGAAAGAGGAAAGTAGTGTATTCCAACATATCACCTAGTCCTCTACATAAGTATGCATAAAATTACAAATTGAAAAAAAAAGATATTTCTTTCCTATTGTCAGTATAAATCAGATTTTTTAAGTTGATTGAACAGTGTTATTTTTATCTGTTCTGTCTTTCCATTTCTACTTACAGTGCTCTTATCTTGAAAAAGCAAGATTGAATGGAAAGAAGGGAATAACTCTCCTAAATCAACTCTAATGTAAGACAACTGTGGCAAGGATTTTTTTTTTTATATCTTGAAATGAAATAGTTTGGTTGTTAAAGGCTCTGTAGCAATACATAAAATCTGTCAAATTATACTGCATTCTGAAATCTTTTAACCATAGCAGGAGAAAAAGCAGATCAAAGTGATGTAAGCTCACATGCATGGTATTGAGGATTCCATATCCTCTCTCCAGCTGGATAAATACAGTGACTTAAGGGATAGGTGGCAATAGGGACATGTTCCTGCTGGTCAGCCAGCACATCTCCTCTGTGACCATTCCACCTTTCCAGGTGCCCTTGCATGTGAGGTACAAGGCTCTGCAAGTGGAATCAAACAATGATGAAGATGATGTTTACCAACAACCCCATGTAATGCTGTAGACTTGGGGCGCAGTGCCTGCACCGAAGCAATGCACCCAGGTGATCAAGACGGCCAATGGCACCCTGGCTTGTGTCAGCAATAGTGTGGCCAGCAGGACCAGGGAATCAATTCTTCCCCTGTATTCAGCTCTGGTGTGGCCACACCTTGAGTTCTGTGTCCGGATCTGGGCCACTTAATTTGGGAAGGACACTGAGGATGAGCAAAGCTGCAGAAGGCTCTAAAGAGGAAGTCCTATGAGGAGCTGTTGAGGGAGCTGGGGTTGTTTATCCTGGAGAAAAGGAGGCTCAGGGGAGACCTTATCACACTTCACAACTCCCTGAAAGGAGACTGCAGCCTGGTGGGTCTGTCTCTTCTCACAGGCAAAAAGTGACAGGACAAGAGGACAGATCTTCAAGATGAATCAGGGGAGGATCATGTTGGGCATTAGGAGGAATGCCTCCACAGAAAGGGTTGTTAAGTGTTGGAACAGGCTGCCCAGGGAGGTGATGTAGTCACCTTCCCCAGAAGTGTTTAAGAAAAAACTGTATGTATGTGAATATGCATATGTGAGATATGTTTATATGTGTATATGTGTATATGTGTATATATATATATATATATATATATATATTTGCTTAATAGTTTTAATTATACATGAGGGTTAAAATAAACTATTAAAAATTACGTTTTCACTTCAGTGGCAAACACTGGCAAGAAAAACACCAGACCCATTCTACATCTGGATCTAACACATGCAGTATCTGCTTCATTAATATCTAGTCTCTCTCAGCTTTCATCAATAGTATTTGGACCTTTTTATAATCTTTATATGCTTCCTACTTCAACACTTCATGACCAGTACCATGACTTACTTTATTTCTAAATTCCTAATTCAGTCTACAATGAAAACATATACAAAACATATACGAAATTTCAGAAAATATTCATAAAATTTTAATGTAAGTTAAACTAAGCAAATATAAGATATATTCATGGAATACTTTTAGTTTTCAAACTGGCACACATATGGAGCACAGACCTGAAAAACCAACTAAAGTTAATGAGAATCCATATGTTTTACTCAAAGACCTTGGCTCAGATTGAACATAATAGAGTCTATTGCTTATTTCCAGCTGCTTGACTCTAGTGGCCAACAACTAACTTTAGCTAGATATTTTGAATACATTTCTGTTAATATTTTCCCATGTTAGCAATATTATCTTTTGCTACAGGGATACCAGGCTGTCATAAATAAAGGACAAATGAGCACTACAATGAAAAAATAAAATTAATAATCTGTGCAAAGAAGGAAGTAATTTATCTTTGTGATCTAAATGGAAAAAATATTATTAAATAATTATGATAAAATCTATTTGGTACACTGAAATACAGCATAAAGTAAGTAATCAAGCTGTTTAAAATGAAATTATATACAATAATTTTTGTGCTTTGCTGCTTTGAAAACTCAGGCTAATTTTGTTTGATGAAACTCAATAGCCATTTTGAAGACTGTTCATAAGGTTTCTAATTTTTGTTGGGCTCTGAAGCACAAACACATAGTAATTCATTAGGTAATCTAGTGCATCTGCCCATGTATATACTCTGAGCCTGAGCAAAATGGACTCTATATTGTTAGAGCCGTTTTCATTCTGATGTTATCTCAATTTTACTCTCTGGCAATTTACTCAAGCTTCCTACACAGTACGCGTGTGTGCCTGGAGTAGCTCTCCTAAGTGCATGTACCTTTGCAAACAACAGTTGCTAAACCTCTTTTCTTACATTTGTTTTTATAAAGAGCTTTGATATATCTGACGTTTGCAGTGGCTGAGGAGCTCATCTCCATTTCTTCAAGCAAGAGCTTGTCTATATGGTGAAGTAAAATAATAACTACTGCAGGACAATTAGGGTGAGGATTTTAAAACCAGGAATTTTTCTATGTTGAAAAACAGTGTTACAGTATTGTTGATTCTATCATCACTGAAGAAGTTAGAAGTCAAATCTCCAGGAGAGCACCAGATTTTGTTAAAAAAATATCTGCTTTTAGAATGCTCTAAAAGGGAATTGTGTGAGGGGAGGAGGGCCATAGGTGTTTTTTCCTGTGTGTTTTTGTGTTGGGTTGGTTATATTTTTTCCAAATTGTACCACTTATTTTAATCAATTATTACCACTCCCTCCAATCCTTGCACTAATGGATTTATGTTGACCACACACATGGGCATGCTTATTTCCACCTGGCAATACCTTTGTGCATGTCAGATTAATCAAAGCAGATTAAAGTAACGGTACATAAGCACTGGATACAGACAGCATGGGAAATGGGAGCAGTCATTGTAAAAAAGAAAAAAGCTGTTCAACAATATCTATGATGTTTGATTTTTTTTTAAGTAAGCAAGTCATAACATCTACCTATTCTAGTCATAGGGAATGACTGTGAGCATAGACTCAACCAAGGGATTCAAAATTCAAAACGACTTGCTTATTTTCTTGGTTTGCAAGCCACCTGGCTGTTTTGCTTTGTTACACTGCTGGCCACAAAATAGTCTTAATTTTGGCTGAGAAGGGTGGAATAAGGAGTTTTAAGGTAGAAAATTATAAACTGGTGTTAATAAATAGAGATTTTATTCTACATAATGTTGTGATTTTCGTGTTACAGACAGAAATGCTTGCATTTAAATACTGAACCAGGAAAAACTTGTTATCTTAAATACCAGAGTAAACCTCTCTCGTACTACTCATTTGAAGTTTCTATCAAAACTTTCTGTTCTGTCCAGGTTTCTACTACTAAAATTAAAGAACTTAAAGCTTGCTCATCTTCATAGTTAGGGAAAATTACTTTACTAATCTCTGCCAAGAGACACAGGTATGATTGAAAAGTCTACCTCTGAGACAGAAAAACTGCAGTAAGGTTACTTTAAAAATGCTGTACCTGGAAGGCTGAAAAAACAAAACAAAACAAATAAAAATAAAACCAAACCAAACAAAACCAAACCAACCAAAAAAACCCCACAACCCAAAAAATACCCCCAAATAATTTGTTAGCCATTTGATCATCACAAGTCCCTAGGCATGGTTACAAGATGGTGCACCTTCTATCTGAGCTTTCCTCTTGAATAAAATAGCTTTACTTTTTGAGGCAAACTGAGCTCTATCACCCCTGGAACTGTATTATAGACAGAAAAAGTACGGATTTTTCTTTAAAATCTAATCAATGGGATCTGGATGACAGGCTTGCTTTTCTTCTAACCAGAAGAATATTGTTATTGCATATCACTGAAGTGTAATGATGCAATTCTCTGAACACTTCATTTTTTTAATTTCCACAGCTTAATATTAGATATATTAGATCATTATAAGTGTAATACCAGCTCTGGGTGTCATCAGGTTGTACATAAATGAGTATATTAACTGCTACTGCTGGAATTCCTACTTTAAAACTCTTCAATTCTATTGTTGTAGATTTTTGCCTGAGAAATGTACCCCTTATTGTTTAAAATGACAGTGAATTGGTAACTTTTGTTATCCCCAGATAAATTATAATAGCTTTGCTACACAGAACTTTTACATCAGACCAGACTCCATAGATGGTCCATTCAATAGGGCTGTTTTATTAGTTCCCCTATATAAATAAAGTCAAGCACATACACAAATATCCTTTATCAAAGCATTTTCATGCATATTTTCATACATATTTTTTCCTTGATACTTATGCCACTTGATACAAGTGCAGGTCAGATGAGGAAAATTAACTTGGTTGATTTAGAGTTTCTTCTCCCCTTCCAAAGAATGGAATAACTATTACTATTATTCACCATTAAAAGAAAATATCCTCTATTCCAAAGGAGACATATGAATATATGGTAATTTTACATCCATATGGAGTTTGAACTTCATATCTTGGCAGTTGACTGCGTGGAATTTCTACTGATGATTTCCTCTGCTAGAAATTCTTCTTTCTCTGAGAATTGCTTTTACTCCTTTTGAAAAATATTAAATTACTGAAAAAAAGAAAAAAATTATTTGGAAACAATGAAACCATATTAAAAAATCCAAAAGAGAAATACACAAATGGTGCAAATGGTGAGAATAAGAAAGATTTAAAAGGAGAATTAAAAGTAAATTTTAACATACAGTTTAAACCAGTGAAGAATTTATTTTGATTACAAATTTCAAAAAGAAAGGATATTTCTTCAGTGCAGCTTTGTTGGTATTGATGCTCTGAGAAGCCCCTTGGGAAGAACAAAAACTCTTGCTAATATCTCTAATTTATACTTGCACAGGGTTAAATATAATTTTTGAATATGTCTATTTTAAATATTTTAATACTGGAACACAACTGTAATTTATTAATATTAATGCAATCTACTATTTTACATTGAAAAGGATTGAAAAATGCATTTTTTTGTTAATTGGATTTAAAGAAAAACCTCAAACTGAAAAGCATTTAGTCCTATGATCCTTTTTGCCTCTGAAAAAGACAGTGCAGTCCTGAATGAGTTGTTTTTCACCATTCCATCCCCCCGAAGTGGGAAATCAAGTTATTTTGTACTTTTTTGTTTGTTTGTTTTTGTTTGGTTTTGGTTTGGGTTTTTTTGTTTGGTTGGTTGATTGGTTGGTTGGTTTGTTAGGGGTTTCTTGTTGTTGGGGGTTTTTTGGTGTTTTTTTTAGTTTAGGGTTTGTTTTTTTTTTTCCCTCTAAGGGGTGGTGTCTGTGTCTGTGTTTGCTTTCCCCTATAATTTACACTGTTTTTCAGGGATGGCCACTTCTTTCATACATTCATAGTACACTGTCAAGGATACTAAAGCTATACTGTAAGAAAATGGCAGAACCCTTTTCTTTGTATCTGCTCTAATCATGGCTTAATTGCAGTAATGTGAGGAAGGTCAGCCTGCTATCCCTTCGAGAGAGTGTTTCCAACGAAAACTTGAAGGCAGGGAAAAAAGCAGAGACTGCCTGCCTTAAAAGTTTTCCTTTTATAGCCTTTGAGGACTGAGACCCCAGAGTACTCCGTGTGGTACTCTCGCACGAAATTTTAAACACAGCTGTCTGAGCTTCTGCTGCTGCTGCTAACAGTTATATTAAAGGAGAGAATATGAAGGTACACAGAGGACTGTTCAGCTCTTATGTTTTGTATACACTGGGCTTCTCACTGATAAGAATATTCGAAGTGTGCATTGGACAAAGACCAAATTTACTTGGTCTTTTGCTTTGAATGGTATGCTAACATTAAGATGAACTTTGGTGACAAATTTCTTTTTTTCTTTAGCAGACTCAAGCAGTAGTTTTAATGCTTGCTGCTGGATGGCCAATGCAGTGGGGTACAAGCAATCCCACAGATTTCTGGAATGCATAGGGGACAATTATTTGGCACAGAGACTGGATGGAACAATCACAAGAGAGACTCTGCTGCTACACATAAATAGGAGAGACCTAGTCAAAGATGTGCCAGTCATTGCCAACCTTAATCTGACTGACTTTGTCTATCTAAACCATTGTTTCTGTATTATTGCCCTGCTCTAAATATTAGGGTAGAACTGTTATTCCTTCTCCCATATCTTTGTCAGAGAGACCTTGATTCCAAAGTTATAATAATTCGGAGGGAAGGGGGTCACATTATCCATTCTAAGGGAGGCTCCCACCTTCCTTAGCAAGACACCTGTCTTTCAAACCAAGACAGCCATCTTGGCCTTACCACAGGTAAGTAGTTCTTGACCACACTCATTGCCTTCTATGAAGAAATCGAAAGCTTTGTGGGCAAGACAAGAGCAATGAATGTTGTTAATATTGAACGTAGTAAGAATTTCAGAATGAATCCCCTGTCTAATGAGTACCATGGGCCAGCTGTGGGTTATACTCCTCAGCATTCCATGCTCTGGAACATTTCCTTCAATGGTCTGGATACAATATGGTCTACTCTTACCTTACCAGGGACATGTCAGAGGGACCTCAAGCTGAAGCAATTCACTACAAGGTACTTCAGACATTTCAAAAAAGTCAAATGCAAAACCTTGCATGTAGGATCAAACAACCCACTGCAATGGTGCAAGCTGGGGAGTAAAATGGGGAAGCAACTCTGCTGTAAAAAGCAAGAGGCTGCTTAGGTGGCTTCAAGACACCCCCTCCAGCCTAACTTCTTCCATGTGTCTGTGGACAGGTTAGCATGGAATGGCAGCCAATTTCATCTTCCATTACTTCAGTGAGCTAGAATTTGTAGAGGGAAAAGAGTGATTGAGATGCTTTGTCTCTTTTTCTCCTTTTCTTTGTAAAAGTCAGAATGATGGTTTTCTCACTGTACAGTTCTTTTCAATTATGTTTTTACGCCTACAGAAAGATAAAGTTAAAAGGATGATTTCAAATAGACATACAAAAAAGCAAGGCTTTAATTTCCTTTCTGTTGAAAGAAACAGATCCCTAGGAAGGTTTAAGAAGTGGTTCAAATAGGAATACTTTTTTTCCTGGAAGTTGTGAGATAAACAAAACTCAAATGAGCTTTCTCCTCTACCTCCATTAAATATACACTTTTCAATCAGCTTCAAGGATAATTAAATTTATAATGGGGAATTAAACCCCAAAAATAGTAAAACCCCCTCCAAATCCAAGACAGTAACAAAAGAAAGAACTGGGCAAAAAACTTAGGTGAAATATCAGCAGTTTTACCAACAGAGAAATTTTATATTAGTAGTTTCTTTTTGAGCATAATATAGCTGAACACATAAGGCTTAAGCTTAGTTTAAAGGACAAAGCTTTGTGCTTTAGGTGGTATCACTACAAGTCAGCTCAAATTCTTAGTGGGAAGAGTGATGCTAATTTACTGCTGTTCCTGCATATTTGTATTGCACGGATGGAAATTGACTGAAAGTTATCCTTTTTGTGGATGCTGGGAAAGTTGGAAAAAAACTAGGGATAGTTTTAGTGATGAATACCCACTGAAGAAAAATTACACTGAAAATTACTTCTTAAAGAATATCCCAAATCTAATTTTGAAGAGGTTCATAACATCAGATATGAAGTGCTGAGAAAAGTTCTCCTGCATTTTGAATTATGTCATACAAGAGAGGCTGGTTTATTAACTGCTTTGTCTTTAAAAGAGATCATTTTTTTCAAAAGGTAAATGGTCTTGAGTCAAACAGAGTCCTCTCAGAACAAAAGAGATTTTTTTAAATTAATCATAATAGATAACAATCATTGATTGATAAAATAGTATCCAATCAAACAATAAAAGTAAAAATGTTTTGCAATAAGTTGTTACATATTTTCCCAAGACAAGGTCTGAAAGTATCTTATCTCCACTTTTATAAACTGGACAGTATGAAGGAGAAGAAAAGAGATTCTAAAGAAAAATATGTACTGAAAAAAAGGTGTGCACTGAGTATTAGCTGGATTGAGCTCAGAGGTTTTCTGCAACTTAGGGAATGTGCTGGCATAATGCCCCCACTACCAAACTCCTCAACATGCAGAGACCATATGGGATTTTGACAGAAGCAGCATGACATCAGTTCAATTTCCTTTTTCTTCTAAAGCTTAAAGCGTTCATATGTACAGAATACTGTTTACCTATCCAACTGAAAGTTAATTCTTTTAATACATGGAAAGAAGGTAAAATGATTTGTGGTATATGAGTCTGTGCAAAATATGGCTTGATGTAAATTTTGTACATTGAAAAAATTGTACAGGATTACTTAGGATGTTACAGAGTTGCAGGTAACTGCAATTACTTTGGATAACTTTATAGCTACCAATTAGAAAACAAGGAAACATTTTCAGCAGAGTGGGAGAATTTGCTTTCTATTACACATTTTAGAAACAAACATCTTAGTTTTGAAACAAGCCTAATAGAGTATAATTTCTGTTTTGTATTTTTAGAAGGCTTTGAAGGTTTGACACACCTTATGAATTACCATGTGGGCCTATAACAGCTGTAATTTGAACTGTTATCCTCTTCATCAGAAGGCTTTTCTCTTAAAAAATACTCCTACAATGAAGGCAGAAAGAGGCTCTGATGTACAAAGTAAACATCTATATGTTGCTCTTTGATAGCTTTTTGAAACAAATTTTGCCAGTCCTTCTGACAAAATATGGCCATCTTTTTGATACAATTGATTTTGTCTGTCTTCTCACAATATGACCTTTTAATTATCTTATAGAGTATTATACCTCTAACTTAAAAACATAAAGTAAAAAAAAAAGGAAACTTAACCCTCATCATATGTAGTGTTGGTCATAATTACTTTCATTCACTGTCAGTGACAGCCCCAACATAAAACAATTTAAACTTCAGGACAGGAAGAACATCATAGTCTATAACCACACTATAACTCCTTATGATAGAGGCAATTTCCTAGTGTTCACCATAAGAAAGCATGGTTAATTCCCATAAGAAGTGAGGATCACTGGAGATATCTGCCTCCAAGGGCAATGTATAACCTAATTTTCTCTAACATAAAAATTTAACAGATTGCTACAAAATATAAGTAATAAAACATTGGGAAAAAACCCAACAAACAAAAACCCAAAACCAGCTGATCTCCTTCTATGACAAAATGACTTGCTTAGTGGATGAGGGAAAGGCTATGGATGTCATCTACATAGACTTTGGTAAAACCTTTGACAGTTTTCCACTACATTCTAGAGAAACTCACTTTCTGTACTGTGAGGAATGGTGTGAAACTTCACTGTGTGAAAGACTGCCTGGATGGCCAGCCCCAGAGTGTGGGTGAATGGAGTTACGTTCAGCTGGCAGCTGGTCACCAGTGGGGTCCCCAAGGGCTCTGTGTTGGGCCCAGTCCCATTCAATATGTTTATCAGGGATTGAAGACACCCTCAGTAAGTTCACAGAAGACATTATGTTGGGTAGAGTGTTGATTTGCAGGAGGGCAGGAAGGCTCTGCAGAGGGATCTGGACAGGCTGGGCAATGATTGTCACAGATGAGGTTGCACCTCGAGTACTCTTTTAGCCCAGGGTCCTACAAGAAACATATTGAGGGAATGAAGTCCAGAGAAGGGCAACAAGGCTGGTGAAGGGTCTGGAATACAAGTCCAGTGAAGAGCAGCTGAGGGAGCTGGGGTTGTTTAGCCTGGAGAAAAGGAGGCTCAGAGGGAACCTTATCTCTCTCTACAACTGCCTAAAAGGAAGTTGTAGCCTTGTGAGGTACAGCCTCTTCCCCTGGTTAAACAGTGACAGGATGAGGGAAAATGGCCTCAAGTTGCACCAGGGGAGGTTTAGATTAGGCATTAAGAAAAATTGCTTCACAGAAAGGATGGTCAAACATTAAAACAGATTGGCCAGGGAAGCAGTAGACTCATCCTCTCTGGAATCATTCAAAAAGTGTGTGAATATGTCACTTCAGGGTATGATGTGGTGGTGAAAATGCTGGTGGTGCTAGATTGATGTTGGACTTGTTCTTTTCATCCTTAACAATTCTGTGATCCTATGATTCTATAATTTTAATGATAAAGTCACTATGCAAATTATGTACTATTGATCCTTACTGACCTGCTTCTTCAAAGATAATATGAATTGAATTGGTAAATGATGCAATTTTAACACTTGAGCTTGAAATCTACCCAGTGATTTTAATGCAATTTTGTGCAACGTATGCTCTGATCTGTTTGAAAAAATTTCAGTTTTGCAGTTTAATCATAAGCCATATCCTGTACATTATTAATCCAAAAGAGTTCTTATTTTGGATTAAGCAGTTAACTATAAGATCTTTTTAAAATCAATTATTAAGAAAAAAATATTTAAAGGCTCTCATAAATCTTATATACAGAAGAGTTCCCTAACTTCCAGATGTGTAGGCACAGAATTATCATTTTGTATAATTTCTAGTAATGATATATCCATGGTATAATGATATCTACTTTTAATAGCTTTGCATGGAGCTCTGTAGATTTTAAAATATTGTCATATTTTGTTGTTCTTTTCTTGAGGGGATTATAATTGAAGACTTGTTAGCTGGAGCTGAATATAACCTTAAAATTTGCAACCATTGTAATTTTTTTTTCCTGCAGCATACAAGATTGGTACTGTCTATTTGATACCACTTACACCATCAAAAAACTTCAACAATATTAAAGCTGTTTGGTAAAAGTGTTTCCCACATAATTTTTTAATTCATAGCTAGAAATTATTTTTAGTCCTGAAAAGCAATTTTTCTGTCCACTTCAAATACAGATGAAGACAGCTGCTGAAAAGAACATGGAGTTAATATACTTTAGGCACAGATAATTGCTTTAAAAACATTCAGATAATTTAAAGTGGGGGGTTTTATTTTTTAAATTACATATTCAGCAAATTCCTAAACTTTATATTATAGGACTGTAAACCTATATATAGTAGTATAAAAGTAAAAGTATAGAAAGATGGAAAAGTGGATTTAGTAAATCTTATTTTACTGATTCCTTTTACTTATATATAAACACAAAACTTGCCAGGATGTTTATGTACAAAATTTCCATTTCACTTTAATATGATTTCAGTGAAAGAAGGATTGTTTTTGTAGAAGCTTTAACCGATTAATTTTTACAAGGCATAAATCTAGACACTTTTTCTAGTATGTTGAAATATTCTGGGGTTTTTTAGAAGTGCATAAATGGTGACTAAAAGACCAAAAAACAAGGTGAACTTTCCATCAATGCATACACTTTAAAGCATGCATCTGCCAGTTAATTCAGTGGCAGTTATCAGGATGAGAAAGGAACAGAAAAAAAGGAGAAATTTTGGTGAACTGGATAAAATAATCAATTATTACCTCTTAAAGGACAAAAAATAGTAGTCTAGTTAAAATTCACTATGTACTGGGATAATAAGTATTTTTTTCCATTAAAAGGCATTAGCATTAATATTTCTATCCACAGACAATGTAAATAAAAGCATTTGGGTGTGTGACAGCTGTGCCTGCTAGATAAGGAAGCATTGTGAAACAGTGGAGAAGTAATTTTGCTGTGACTTATTTATATTCATCACTGCTATAAAAATGAAGGAGGGGGGAGGAAAATCAATCCCAGCATTTGGATGGAAAAGCTAAATAATTATTTTGTGAACATTGTGAATTGGTGTGGTGACACCTTTATTCTGGTTCATTTACCACATTTTTAAGATACTAATCAACACAGTGAAGAACTTTCAAGTGGCTCTGAAATGTATTTCTTCTTAGATTTCAAATGTTGTAGGACAGCTGAGCAGATGCTAAAAGCTGTTCTGTGTCTGCTGTGTCTGATGACACAGAGAGGCCAAAAAGTTTTTATGACATATAGCTCGACTGAATTTCACAAACATCTAATAATCCCCTGCCTGTCAGAGATTGGATCGTTAGTTCCCTTTAAGAAATAGAAAAGGCTTATTTCTATGGATATAGCATGATGCACTGCCTCACACTTCTGAAACTTCCTCTAGGTTGTAGGTAGCTCTGTTAAAAAATACTGCATATTTCACATATTAGAATATCAAATTGTGAACGCACTGGAAGTTATAGTTTCACCAAATCTTTTCTACTTTCCAAATCCTATAGACACCTATTGCAAAAGAGAATGAAGGGTTTTCATTTCAATAGCAATGCAGTGATAAAATATAAAATAATATGATCTTCTGAAAGAACATAGGATTGATTTCCTAGGAATAACTTGTGCTGAATTCCATATGTCTGAGAAACTGATACACTATTCGTTTTTAATGGTACAAAATCACTATTTTCAAAATTAATTTTTGCAACTAAGTTAGCTATAAGTTTTTGTTATCTCCATGTGTACACTCCAGTGATCTTTACAAGACTGTTTTATATCCTCATAAATCCATAAACACATTTTGAGTTAGGAAAAATAATTGTGTGCTCTAAAAACAGCAGATGGTCAAAAATTCATTATGGAGAAAAGTAAGTTCTAGTGTTATCAGTGCAAATTAACTCTGCCAGTTGATCAGTTTATGTGGACTACAGCCTTCTTGTCACCTGTGCAAAGCCCAGTTTAAGATATAATTCCTCCTATGAAGACAGCCTCAGAGAGCTGGGGTTGTTCAGCCTGGAAAAGAGGAGACTCCAGGGAGGCCTTGCAGCAGCCTTCCAGGACCTAAAGGAGTCCTACAGAAAAGTTGGAGGGGACTTCTATTAGGGCATGTAGTGACAGGACAAGTGAAAATGCCTTTAAACTGAAAGAGATCAGGTTTAGATTAGATATACAGAAGAAATTCTTTACTGTAAGGGTGGTGAGACACTGGAAAAGGTTGTCCAGACAAGTTGTAAATGGCCCATCCTTGGAAATGTTCAAGACCAGGCTGAATGGGGTTCTGAGCAACCTGGTCTAGTGGAAGGTGTCATTGACCATGCCAGGGGGTTGAAATTGGATTTTCTTCAATGTCCCTTCCAACCCAAACCATTCTATGATCCTATGATGGCTCTCAGGGAAGCAATTCATTGTTCTTTGAACTGAGAAAAAACAAGGGACTATCTGAGGCTCTGAATATAAAGGCAGAAAATTAAAATATTGAGAGAAAGTAAAAAAATAGTAGATTTAACAAAAAAATTGTTTTATGGGACTTTAAATAACACTGTAGAAAATGCTACTCAAATATATTACCCTCTGCATTCCCAAATTGAGCTGATAACTTCAGAATAATTTCCTTGAGGACAAAAGCTCTCTTTAAATCACTATATGAACTGACAATTATTTGCAAAGGTTTATGTATAATAGAATTAGCAGCTATGGATAACCACATATTTTAAATCACATGCCAAGTGCACTTTTTATGCTTGCCACATGATCTTATACCATAATCCAAATATTTCCTTCCCAGCACTCTATTCTTCCCTTTTTATGCTTCTTCCCACTGGCTGGTCAGCAGACCTTCCTGTTGTCTGGCCCTAGTAGCTTATTCTGTCATGAAGTCCCTGTGCTCACCTTTCCTCCATAATCCTATGCCTGTCACTCTTCATTTAATAACACCCAAATAGACACCTTTATCAGACTAATGCTCTCAGAGGCACTGTCCAATCTCTCAGCTGTGCTTATGGTGCAGCAAGTCCAGTAGCCCATCTAATCCACAATCTTCATGCTGGCCTTCAGCCTGGGAGGGCAGGCTCTGAAAAGCTCTTCTCCCACCCTTTCAGATGGTCCTCTGAGTGCCTGCACATGTATGTGTGCAAGCACACACACAAAGAAGAAACAGAAGTTCTGTATTATGACTGTACTGTGATAAGCAATTCTCCCGAACAAGTACTGAATTCTTTGCACTCCCACAAGCTTCCACTCTTGGTAAGTCCAAGAGTAGCATTAAAGAAACAAATAATGGTGTGCACATAGTTTCCTGTCATTGATGGCAGACTTGGAATGTGGCATAAACTGACAGATACGTGCACAGAACAAAACAAGAAGTGCCGCATAGTTTTGGTTCACCGAAGTTCAGTGTTTTTTTCTTTTTTCCCTGTGTTGCTGAGAAAAGCTATTTTGAGAAGCTAAAGAGAAGGCATATGTTTATGGGTGTTTTGTTTAGAAAATCTGACATGCCATAAGAATGTTTGTCAATTCTATCATGGTTTTCTCCCACATGCTGGTGATTGGTGGTTGTAGAAGAAGCAAATTGCCAGTCATGATTGCTAAAATTGACACTCTTGGGACATGCAGAGACAGTGGAAAAGTCAATATGCACATTTTGGTGAGAATTTCTCCAACAGTAAGCTTATTAACTTTTTCTCCAGTTTATTTAAAGTCTGGATTTGGTGTCGTCATGTCATTCCCCTCCACTCCCTCCCACCTCCCTCTCCCCACCACCCCCTCCACCCTCACTAAAGGTAGTTGCTCCTAAATGTGTGTGTAAAGCCATCTTTTGAAAAAAAATGTATCTGCAAGCAGACAGCCTGCAGCAGAATTAAATAAATATTGTCTCAGATGTTTTCACCATTTCACCAAGAGTAGAATAATCATAGAAAAAATAGATTTGGTAAGATTAGAGTCATTCCGCATTTATACAAATCTGAAATTATTTTGCAGGCCAGCCCTGCGTGTTCTGCGTGATAAGCCCAGTAAGAACTAGGAAGCAAACTGATAGGTCAATAGATGGGTTCTGAAACTCTTTTACTGTTATATGGTTGCTTCTTAGTTTCTCCAGAATGCAGAGCTTTCAGACATGACATAACACTACTGACTAATCAGTGTCTCCATATGGTGCAGAAATTTAAGAGAAAAAATAATGTTGATAGGAAAAATAATTTGAAATGTGTATATATATGTATAAATGAGTATATATAAGTACATATGCAATGGAAAAAAAGAGATGTCTGGAAATTCTGGAAAAGATCTATGTGCAGCATCTCATCAGATAGAGTTTTTTCACTTGAATTGGCAGGAAAATGAATGTCATCATGACATAAAATAAAAAAGCAATAGTTTTGTTAGATTTCTTTTTCAGCTGCATCTGGAACATCTTATCAGGTTAGGATACATGGACAAGAAGAATAGTCAAGCTGCTTGGAATTCAAAAATAGTAAGAATCAAAAAAAGTAGGTAAATAAAAAAATAGCTAACCTTTTACATGACAACCCTGGAGTGATGTGCCATGCTTGTAACCACTTGTGTGAAGGTGAAACCTCCATCAAAAAAAGTTTGATTAACAAAAATGTTCAATTTTCCTTCCTAATAATCATATTTTTAATAGAATTTTTTTACTTGTGGATTACTACATGCATTGAAATCACATGTGGTTCAGGCCATGTCTCAGGTGACACCTCTGTGAGGCAGGCAATGGGAGGAGAAGAGTGTGGAGTAAGATGTGTGCTTTTCCATTATCTTAACTTTTATCTTACTGATGCTTTGGGAGATGTGAAAGGGTGTTTAATGCAAATTAAAACAAAATGATTCCTCAATAAAAAATTTTAAATGCTTCCAGATTCATAGCATGTCAAAAGTAACAGCATTATTTGTGTACTTTGTCCTTACAGTTTTGGGAAGGACAATGAGAACACATAATTAGTAAGTAAATGTCAGATAAACCCAAGAATGCATCACTTTATATTTAATGCTGACACTGGACTAAAGTCGTATCAAGGCACATCAAGAAAAATCTGCTCAGAAGAATTGTATTTGTACTACTAGTGTTTGCATTGAACTGAAAAAAATCATAGAATATGCTTCAATACATATTTTTGGCTAATGTTTTAACAATAGAAAAAAGTAGTAGAAAATCCTTATGCATTTGCCAAAGCCTTTTTTTTTTAAATTAAAAATCTAAACATGAGACAATATATAGGTAAAAATTACTGATGGATAAAAACTCTAAATACTGGTTATCTTTGAGCATCAAGCTAATTCAAATTAAGCTAGCAGTTAATGGCAGCTAACTTTCCAGACATTAAAGTCTTCTCATGTTGTTGCCATTAATTAAAAGCTGACAAGATAAAACTACATGAAGATATAGTAGGGACTCTTAGGCATAATGAACAGGGATGGTTGCATTACATTAACAGCTTTTAGAATAAGTTGGTGTTATGTCTGCTCATCAGAGTTTAATTAAATCGTATGATATTAAAAAGAAACTGGAGAACATTTAGTTTACTATAAACTGGACAGAACAGACTGAGAGGTAATTCCTGGTAAAAATTACAGTGTATGCCAGTCCCATATTAGGGGACACTAGACCATAGCTGGGAGAGCATTTTGTTAAATGGGGAGTTTCAGAGTATCTATAAATTTGTTATAGCTGAAAACAGCATGCAAGCACACTATTGTCTCAAGTCATTCTTACCCAAAACATCACTGAACCCAAATTTTCATTGTCCTGTCTTGCAGGCAAGGAACTCAGCCACAGTTGTAAGAGGCACAGCTGCCACAGCCTAGGAAGACCTTTATATCTAAGTTAATTACAAACTCCTGGCCAGAAATAAAAAAATACTGCACTAGATTATAGGGCTACAATATACTTGGGCAATCCTTTATAATTCTGTTATTTATGTGTAATTATATACTACCTTCATATATTCGTATTTATGTACAATACTTACGTACACCTCTGCTTACAGTGATACTCTTTTTCTCAGATACAAAATTCTCATAACAACCTGTAATTAAAACAAAAAAGAAAGGGATCAAATATAACTTGTTTTTTTACACGTAGTCAAAAAGAATGGAAGTAATCAGTATTTATTTCTCCTGATATTGCACTAAAGAAAACAAAATAAAAAAACAGTGGCAGGGGTTGTGTCGTGTGCTTGCAAGTGTGAAGCACTGTACACCTGATGACCACATGTGTAAAGCTGAGTGGTGGTAAATAAAGCAGAGAATTTGACCTTCACCTTCCACACTGCACTGTGATCCACATTAAATTTTTATTAGGAGGGAAGTTGAGCTTTGTGGGTAAAATGATTCTTTGTATCTTACTGTTAAAAAAAAAAATTGGAGAACTCTATTGGCAATGCATAAATTTAGAGAAAAGTGAAATCTCTAACTTTTGTTTCACGTTAAGAGCCCTCTCTCAGCTGTAGCTGAATTCAGATTGCTTATTATCTTGCCACATTAAAAAGATAAGTAATAATATGTTCTTTTGTGTAACCATCTGATGAGCTTACTTTCATGACTTTTCCAATAAACTAGCATAATCTCCCTGAAGAATGAGAAAGTCACATGTAAATCTCATTGTACTATTGTAAAAGGCATACACATCCCTACATCCACCCCCTGTTCGTTCTGGAGATTCTTCTCACACTGAAGAGCACTATTGACTTCTGCTGACTCCCTGTGTGCATGGAGCTCATAAAAACTCTGGCCTGGCCTGGCACTTCAACTCTTATTCTGATTTTCAATCTTGTGTTGAAATATTTTTATCTTAGCAGAGATTTGTCTAACTTCCTGTCTGCTACTCAGGCTTGGTGTGCGAATTATATTAAAAGTATAACCTTTGAAAAAATGGATTGAGATTAACAAGTGCTGCAAGTATTTAATAAATGTTCTCTCAGTGCCATAAAGCATTGGGGTTTTTTCAAGCTGTCAACCAGTGAGACAGTTATTACTATGAATAACAGATTGACTTTTGAGATAATTTATATTAAAAAAATAAATCCTATATCTGTAAGATTTGCTCTTGCAGAGAATGTCAAAACCAAATTAACTTGGTAACATTCTGTACCTGAAAATAACAACTGTTCAAAGAATATTTCTTAAATTACTTACTTAGCATATTCTGTATTTTTTCCCTGGGAAAAACCCCAATATTTTTGTCTCTGTCTACATTCTCAAAACACTAAAGTTTCTCTCCTGGTTCTGGACAGGACAGGGTTATTTTTTGCAGTAGCCAGGAGGGGGCACGGTCAGGGCCTTGAGGTTATTCTGTACTACCGCATGTTGTTGCTGGGGATGGATGAGGGAAAAGGGATTCCTACCAGCCAAGAAAATGTGGTGGAGGGACCAGTCCGATACTGTTTATTGTTGGGTGCTTTCCATGTAAATAGTTTCCTTTTTTACACCTTCTGTTATTAATATTGTTGCTGTTACAGGTTTTTTTCTTATCTCATTGTCTTCAGTAAATTGTTTTTATTTCAACCCATGATCTTTGCCTTTTGTGCCTCCAGTTGGAGGGGAGAGGAGACACAGAGCCTGGTTTTACACAAGAGTGCTAAAATTGCAGAGCACCATTCCTAAACCCTGACAGTTTCCTCAGTATTAGAGACTGTTATGTCCATTTATATGTCTGGAGCAATGAGTGTAAATATGTTATTTGTGCTACAGAGCAAGATTAAAGCTGATTACAGATACTCAGATAACTAAATAAAGTCTAAAAATTTCATTAAAGAACATTTCATTTGACACAAAGAGAGACTGCAATAGGTAATGGGATGAAGACAGCAGTTTGTTAGTTGAGTTCACACTGCATGCATTAGCTTCCTGCTTAAAAAGAAATTACCACAACCTCAGTGTCTTTTGCCTTCAGTGAGGCCATTACCATGTATCTCATCTGAGGTCTTGCCCTTCAAATTTCTTTGGTTATAAGGGGTTTTTTTGGACATGGAAGTCAGTATTAATCACTTTTGAGGTGAAAGTAGATTATGGAGAATCTTAAGAAACTTCCCTTAAGGAAAGACTTTTCTTTAATAAATCTGCTTCTTAAAATAATCTTCTCAAAGGGAATAATAAGAAAGAGTTGATGAGCCTTTTGCAGACAGTGGTTGCAAAATCTTCAATCTATATGAGTAAGATAAAATCATGTGAACACATTATATCACTTGTGACACGCTGTGATTTGTTACAAACACATTTCATGACTGAAGAGACATAGTGTGAAAAAATAGGAGGCTCCAAAGGTACAAAGGAAAAAAAATAAAATTAATCTCCTTTGTAGTTTTAAGTATCCAGACATAGCAAATAAAGGTAATTATTGAAGAGATGGACAATAACTTGGAAAGAAACAAACAGAGGGTAACTTAGAGAAGACAAGAAAACCAGAAAATAGTACAGGAAATTGAAGGTTGAGGACAACACAAAATACTTCACAGGAGATAATTCTGCTTAATGTAATCCAAATGGAGTATATCCATGCAATCATTTTTCAGTACCTCAGTAGGGAAGGTTTCAACAAAGTGGCAATCATTCATAAGGATGATCAGGCAAGGCTCCTTTCTAAAGTACATTTTGACATACTCTTAATTCAAAACCAGTTTATCTAACTTCAGACATTTTCTAGTAATTGGATGCAAGCTAGACACTACATAAAGAACTGCAGAAGCTTTTATGGAACTGAGTTCTATTTGAGTATACGAAAATAAGTTTAAAAGACTATATAGGAACCTCCAGAAGACTGTGTTGGAGATCTCATCAACTGACTTCTTGAAATAGTGCTGAGCAGTAAGGAACAAAATCTTACCATAACAAAAAAAAAAAAAAAAACAACAACAACAACAACAACAACAACAACAAAGCAGTAACTAGTGCCTGTATTTACACTGTAATTTTGAAATTAGCAACATTAGAGAATAAGTAGGATAAAATTTATGATCTTGAAGGTCTTTTCCAACCCAAACAATTTAATGATTTCTATATAAATATTTGTAAGTATATACAGATGTATGCCTACTCCTGAGTTTCCTTTTTTAACATTCTATCTAAAGGTTCAAAAAAGATACTATAACTTGAATCAAATGTCTTTCCCTTTAGGGAATGTCAACAAATCTGTTTCAATATAATTATATGCAAGGCTAATTATACTTCTAAATGGTAGGATGACAATAATATTTTATTCTCAAAAGGTAGCTCTGTTGTGATTATACTTTCAATGTCTCATGAAAGGTGAAAAATTGAATGTATTTCACCATGATATAGTATCTTTAGGGCAGCATTATGTCTTTTGGTACACTGCAATCTTCTTCACAAAGGGTGCCCTCCAGAACTCAAGGATTAACAAATAGTAGAAGGCATTTGATTCCTAAGAACCCATTTTTGACATACAAAAGCAACTAATAAAAGCATTGCGTAACATGTTCTTGTATTTTGGGATTCTATATTAGGTCAGAGTAGCAGTTTAAATTGAGGAGTTTTTTTCAGTGAGTGCAATGGGTGGTTTAAACCCAAAGAAGTAAGAAATCCTTCTTGTACTCTATGGCTTCCTTATGAGGGAAAGCAGAGGAGAAGGCACTGATCTCTTCTCTCTGTTGACCAGTGATAGGACCTGAGGGAATTACACTAAGCTATGTCAAGGGAGGTTTAGGTTAAATTAAGGAAAACGCTCTTCATCCAGAGGGTGGCTGGGCACTGGAGCAGGCTCCCCAGGGAAGTGGTCACAGCACCAAACCTGACAGAATTCAAGGTGTGTTTGGACAATGCTCTCAGGTACCTGGTGTGACTCTTGGAGATGGTCCTGTCCAGGGCCAGGGGTTGGACTCAGTGATCCTTCTGGGTCCCTTCCAGCTCAGGATATTCTATGATTTTATGATTCTGAATAAAAGAAAGTGAGGTTTTAAAAGAAAATTATTTGCATTGACTTTTTTCTATTTAGTTTTGTTTTAGGATTTTTTCACTAAGTAGTGTTACTTCTAGCATTTCTAGTAGCAAAGACTTTGGTTTTTGGTTGAACATTGTTTTCTTCTTTTTATAAAATTAATGCAGGTAGTAAACGTTTGAATTGTTAATATCATGCTGTAAGGCTATTTTACTTTTTTTCATGCCTGTTTGCATTCCATTGTGGAAAACCAAACTTATTTTTGCTGAACAAGTGATATCAACAAACAAAAGGAATCCCTCAGTACAAAGACCTGTAAGATTCCTTAATTTTTATATAATTTCCCATCTTCCTTATTGTATCTCAGAATGATCTCTCATTATAAAGAGCACAGTAGTTTTGCAAAGTCCTTGTGCTCAGCTCTTAGTCGCGGTGTTTGGAGGATGTAAATGACAAAAATATTGTAAAAAAAATGTTTTAAGGAAAATTACATGAAATCTGTAACAAAGCTTTATTACTATCAATAAACTCTCCTATCTCCAGTACGTACAGTTGTTAAAATTACTTGGAACAAATTACCAGCAGGCAATTAAGCTAGAAAAACAATACAGACATGGCATGAAATGAAAAGAAGCACTATGAAATTCAAATTCACATTTAACACTTCATCATTCCATTCTTGCAGAATGCATAATATCTGTAAATGGAGGTTAGGTCTGTGCACCTTTTGACCTATCAGCTGACAAACGGTCCCAAAATAATAGTACCTGCAGTTAATCTAAATTCTTCAACAGAAAGTAATAATTGGTATTTTTGTTTGATATAACTGCATGCTACAGAAAGATATTTTTTAAGCATATTATTTACTAGAGAAATAGAAACATCAGTTTTAAAACCACTCACAACTCCTGCACAATCGCACAAGGAAAACTGAAGAGAACACTAGGGATGAAATCAAATTAAAGGTGGCAAAAAAAGAGGTCTTCCAAATACTGCAAGATCATTGAGATAAATCCATATTCAAGCATGAAAGGAGTTCTTCTGGAAAAAATATATCTATAAATAAAACCACTGATTATACTAGCAAAAATCCTATCCAAAACCAGATGTTCAGAGTCACTTCTAAACGAAGAAAATTTCTTCTGAAAGAACATTGGAGGATTAATTTTTATGCAAGTAGGAGGAACTACAATTTTTGGATTAGATTCCTAAAGTATTTCCACTTTGAATCTGCAGAGATTTGATGAAAAATAGTAAAAGGTAGACTTGGATTGATACTCATATCTCTATTCCAAGTGTAAAGAATTAGGATTCCAAGGTGCAGCATGTGGTTCCATCAGTGGAAACAGCACATCTCTCACTGAAATGTCAGCATGGTGTCTGGAACCAGAAGACTTGGACAGACTTTATATCCCTTTCTTGAGATTTAACCAAAGCAAATTGCCTCCTCTGGAGCATGCCTGAGCTAGTTAGGTGATTCCCTCCCTGTCCACCTAACTCCCCCATGCTGGCAATTCAGTATTTATGAATGTACAGAATAGTCCTAACCAAGTGTAAGAGAGACTAGAAAATAGGAACATAAGTCCCCTGTGAGGTGGGCCATGCTCCAAAGATGTTTAACACATACTGACATGTTCAGAAATGTAGAAAAATTAATTCAAACTTACTTTCTGCATACAGAACCCAGAATGCCTCACTCTGTTCTGAGCACATCCACCTGGATGGATACAGACAATTGCTTGTTCAAAAATCATGCTAGCTAAGTAACTCTTATTTGTTTAACCACATTTGTGCAATACTGTTTATATGCTAAAAATGAGGGAGACTTTTTTCCTTTCTTTATGGTAGTTTAGTTGTCAAAACAGCAATGCTCAGCTTTTGTGACTGATGATTTAGATTTTTGTGGAGGAAAAGAATTATCAATACAATATTTTATTTCCATGGCAGTTTTAATTTTGCAACTAAAGTAAGATGTTATTTTAAAGGGTGTCTTACTGCTTCCATCAGTTTTGTATGCTCACTTGTTTTCAAACATGTTCATTTTTATTCCTCTTTGTAAAACTCTATTTATACTATTCCAGTGATTTTGCATTCTAGTCTCTGATATGTTATAGCACACTAATATCCTTTTATGAGAAGATAAAAAAAAGTAGGGGTTAGAATATTTTGGACTAAGAAATTTACATTTGTTGTCTTCTTTTTAAACAGTTTCCACTCATCTCCTAAAGAACACAGTGAGCAGCTCAGCAGCATGTGGGACAGACAACTACAAAGACTTTTTGCATATTTTACATTGAAGAATAATTTGTTAAAAGAATTCTAAGGACACAGTTCAAGACTGCTCATACCCTGTTAAGCAGCTTATGCTTATCTGTTCAATGCAGTCTTGTCAGATGGCTGTGAACCTGCTCTTCTTTGCACAGAGAGGGTACATTCTGGCACACTGCTGATCTCAATGCAACAAAAGTTTTTCAAAGGATGTGGTTTTGCTGCTTTCAGAGCACAGCTCTAGTCACAGCCCTAAGAAGATTCCATGTAGATGGACATGTTTATTTTCAAACCTGTCTAATGTTGATTAGATTTTTCCATGTAACATCAGCATTCACTGTGCCCTAATATTTTCCCTGCACAATTTGTTTCTTATATTTCTTTTATTTATCTGTCCAGGACACTTTTCCCTTAATATTCATAAATAGCCTAGTAGACAATCCTACATCTCAATTCCTATTTTGAAGTGTAATATTCATTTCTATCACCCTTTTCAGATTCAGTCCATGAACAATACAGCAAACAGCATAATCACAGAAACCCATTGTAAAAAAACCACATGAAGAAATGTCAGGAAAAGTGAAAGTTAATCTCAACCTAGCTCATAGAGTGATTATTCGGTAGTGAAATTGAACATTGTTTAATTAGTGTTAGGGTCTCTGGCTACTAATCAGAAATTAATTGAGTAAACAAATTGATTAAGATTTTTTTAACCACATTGTTAAGTAGCTTGTAAAATGCCAAAGAATATACCTCAAATAATATAACTGACATCAAATTACGTAGTCAGATGAGATTTTAAAATGAAATAACTAAAATTGTGTAAGAAAGAGCGCATCTTGCTCAAATGAATATTTTCCATTTTGAAAGGAGACAGAAAAGGAGACATGAATTAAGACAAATTCATATAATTTTCAGCAGATTGAATCTTATGGGAAAATATCTATCATCATTGTTCATCACTATTCAGCTAACAGGTTATCATGGATTGTCATCATCAGATAAATGAAGTTTCATGACACACTAAAAATAAATGCATCATTCTTCAGTACTTATCTGAGAAGCACACCTATATTCTGTGGCAGGAAGGCAGCAGACAGCTCTCCTCCCCATAGTGTACCAGCCTCTGCAAAATTTGAGAATAGGTCAAGCCCCTGCATTTATTACCCTCCTAAAGATACTGTAAGAATTTCTGAAGTACTGCAGGAGCCAGCAGCAAACACCAGGGGAGCTTAACACTGCCAGACTATCATAGAAAACCAGCCAGCCCCACTCTGATGTCAGTTTCCTTGGAAAAAATCCAGTAGATGACAATGGAGTTATGTTTGACATGTAGTGCTATAATGGTGATCTGAATCTCTCCTACAGAATTTAAGGGTGTCTGTTTAAATGAGGTTTCAGACCCTACTATAGGACTGACTGTACAGCTGCAAACACAAAATGGTTTCACTACAAAAAGTGTTAGTATTTATTTCAGAATCTGATAGATATTTGAAACTTTGGCACACAATGCATTTATTCAATGATGGCCTATATTTTCCAGGATACTTTAATTAGTTATGGACATATATAATCTGAACTTGACCATATGATATAATAATGTCATTTAAAAGGACCCATTGTTGGAACATTATTTAATATTATTCTGCCAGAACAGATTTCTGTCCTGGAAATTTTTCTATAAATAAATTAAAGGTTAAAATGAACTAAAAGTCATATTTTTTGAAATTAAATAATAAAATGTGCACAGAAATGGAAAATTGGAAGGTGAAATTCAAACAAATTTTTCAACTACATTTATTCTTTCTTTGATAATATCCAATAGGACTAATTCTATTTATGTACTTTCTGTCCCACAAAACCTCTACTCCTTTTAAACAAAGCCATACACGGGTTGAACACAGTTCTATTTGTCACATGCATAAAAGAGAAAATGTCTGTACTATTTGCTAAAATGTGTCCTTATACAGTTACTGAAGCATAACAGTGAACAGCTTGAGATTCATCTACTTCTGTCTTAAAAGCAAGTTGAAAATTAAGTCAGCATAGTTTGACAACAATGTTATCTATGCATTTGAAATTAATTAGATAACCATGAACAGATTCTAATAGTTTACATCCGTTAAATATACAAATGTGTAAAATAAGCTTATTCATTTAATATATTTGGTGAACCTGTTATTTTCATTCTTGTGCTAGATGAAATTCAAAGTTGCAATTAGCAGTCATCACAGGAGTTTTTGTACTTCAGGGCTGCAAAATTGTCAGCAATTTAAGATCAAAATAATGCTTGGTCCCCGCAATAGTTACAGTTAGGATCAACTTATAGTAGTTAAACATATAAGAAAAGAGGGAAGCTCTCTTTGGAAAACATTTGGCATAATTTGGCTGGTACTTCTGAGCACTAACAAAAGCTACAATAAAACTTAATTTGAACTGAATTGAGAGACAAAACATGAAAAGATAGTAATGCAGAATGTACTTGGAGTTATGCCTGTGGGTTCTTTCAAAACTGTGCCGACTTTCATGGATACCCAAGTTCAAGAAAAGCCTATTGCAAATGTGCTCTAAAATCAGAGGCTCTAGGGTCTCAAGAATCAATAATGTAGCCCATTCGGTCATGTGAATGCCTAATGTTTCTGTTTCTAATTTATTTGTATTTTTATTCTCAACAAAGTTTGTTTGAAGCTCCTTGCTGTACAAATGTTTGCATGTATTCCCCCTTCTATGCAGTGGTTGTAACATGTGACTCTGAATTATATTTCTGAATTGTCTTTTCGGCTTTATGTATTCTTAGATACAAAGATCCCATTCTATTCCCATTGTTTTTCTGTGAAGTGGGAAAGAAAGCTTGAACCTATATTCTGATGTTAGAATATGTTAGAATAACAAATGTTTCTGATGTTGAAATAAAATATTTCATTTCGATTGTTTCCTTCCTTTCTTCCATCCTTATTTTAGTTTAGTTTTTAGCTTTAAATTTTGTTCTGTGTGAAATGAATACAAATCCAAAATTTTCAACAAGTTCACTTTCAAAACTTAGCCTATGGTTCTATATTTCATGTTTTAAGATGTAGTCAGTATAGTTCCAGCAGCTAGAAGTAACACTATTCCCATTTTAACTTTCCAGTTGAAGAGCTGGTGTGAGTTAAAGAGCTAAAGCATCTGCTTCTGAAAGACATGCTACTTGATAGACAGACCACATGTGATAATTAGGAGTAATAAACTTGGGTAGGAAAAGTTCAAAACAGAGTATTGTTATTTGTGATGGGAAAAGGTAGGGAGGACTATCTTCCTCCAAAATCCTAACAAGGCTCCAAACCTTATTAATTTCTCTTGCCTGGAGACTAAAGTAAATTAGGAAATAAGTCTTAAGAATTAATGTAGTTAAACTATCCTTAAGCTCTGCTGCAAACCATCTGCAAAATAAACCTCCCTCTCAATTACATGTACATCTAAGTCTTAAAAGGTTCTCTTTCCAAGTGCATGAGCATTGAGCAAACAGATGGAGAACACTGCTAGGACATAAAATACATCATACACCATAAAAACACTAACCCCTGAGAGCCTGCAAACCTAACTAATTTCCTAAATATACTTCCCTGTCCCTTACTTCCATCCAACAGTTCAGGGAAAACACAAGACATCTTTGTATCCTTCAGATTGTCAAAACTATTATAAACATTGCCAAAACCTTGGCCTTGTTAAGCACTAGTAAAGCAGCATGTAAGCCTTACACTAGTTTACTCAAAAAGTGCAGTAATTCAGTAAATACAACCATTTTTAATCACTCTGTATCTAACACTACTAAAATTATTCAGAATTAATAGCTCTGGGGGGTTTTACAGCTGCTTCCTTGACCTGCCCATTACTTGTCTTTCCTTTCATGTAACGCAGTCAGAAAATAAGAAACCTACCCTAATAATCATTTAATCTGGAAAATTTGTCTTGTCTCTCTTCCCTAGACTAGCTAGTAACAAATTAAATTAAGGTATTTTAGTCTGGTCTTCTCAGAGACATCTGTCTTTTTACATTTCACTAATATCTTCTATTTCCCACATACCTTGCTCTATTTAGTCCCAACTCTTCAAACTCTGCTGATCTTAAATGCCTTTTGGTAAACAGGAATAACAATTTAACATAGCCTGTATTCAATTTCTGCTTAAATCAAAGTAATGAAGTTTAACTGTAATATTTCCATATTGGTCATGTAATTGAATTTTAAGTGAGGAAAAAAATATTCAAATATTTAAGAAGCAATTAACCTATTATTATTTTTCTATGTTTATAAAATACTAGCTTTTTAATAATTCTCTTTAGAATAATTTATCTCAACCCCCATTCCCATTTCAGAAAGTTGTAATACTAACATAATTTTGCTGCTGTTTATTGATCCAGGTCTGAGCTGTTTGAGCCCAGCTGATTTTCTGTTTCTCTTTAATCAATTAACAGAGAAATGACATTCCAGCTGAGTATTTGATGGTCAGTAGGATCCTGCATTTTGTTTTGATAATATTTGAACTGACTGAAATATGGACTTCATGCTCACCAAAGTCAGACAATGAGTCAGGCATAGATCCTGAGTTAAAACTAAGAATACTTCAGGTGTACTAACTATCCCACAGGTTTCTATCACTTCCAATAGAAAAGAAAAAGTAAATCTTGGAATACATGTGAAAGAAAAGTGTACTATGAAATGCTGCTACCAATATAGGATTGCTGCAAAGTAAATTCTACTACCTTGGGACAAACCAACCTTTCACAGATAAAAACATGAAATTACCCAAACTTTCATACTTGTTCTACTGGTATGTTAAATGGGCAGACTCTTAGAAATTTTCATTTCTATTGTTTCATGCTCTAACCAGTAAATGCTCCATAAGATAATTTAGTGTTTCCTAAAAAGACCTAATTTCCTTCCTGTATTGTTCATGTTACCATAACTTTGTGTACATTCCGACACCAGGAGTATAAATGTGTTGTATACCCTTGTTACAAGTAATTTAACATTTTTTTAAACTTTCTGTTGCCCTGTGCTTTAGCGAAATAAAAGTTAGAAATACACTAAAATAAACTAAGACTTTCCATCTGGTTGACTTTTTCACACTGTACCAGAGCTTTTTGGACAATTGTTATCCTGAAAACTACCCAAGTCAGGCAGACATATGATGGAGAATATGTTGTATTCTAATTACCGCAGAAATGTTTGCAATTTAAATATAAGAAATGGCTTATTATAGTGATCATGTCGAATGTAGTGGTGTCCAAAAATAAAATCCATATTTGGAGTCAGTTTGTCTGGTACAAATATGATTTTAACGTTCTAACAGTGATGGCTTCCATATGATGTTGGAGATGATCAAAATAAGAGGGATGGGAAATAATTGGCTGGAACAGAGGTTTTCCTTTCTTCTTGATAGAAAATGTTTTAGCAGATGCCTCTTAGAGGGAACTATTCCAGCACTCTGGAAATGAAGCACATGAAGCTCACTATTTTAACTGCCAGAGATAAACCTTGTAAAAGAAGAAGGTTTTATTTTGATGGGTATTAGGGGACCGATCTTTAAATCCTTACTGCGAGTTACTTGCCATAAAGTTATAAGTACACATAGCAAAAGTCATACTATTTTAGCTATTGCTATACAGTGCAGAAATTTGGGGGTGCCCTGCTCTTGGGCTGAATAGAGAAAAACTCAGAAACTCCTCTTTGTGAAATGGAGCTTTCTTCCATGGAACATGGGAATCACATTTAACTTGACAGTTTCCTTGGCATAACGCCATAGCTATTACCAGTGAGCCAGGAGAAGACTGTGGCCAGTGGAAAATAGGAAAGATTTTTCTCATCAAGTTGAACAGGAGTCTTGACAATAAAATCAAAATAATAGCACTTTTGGCTTCTGGGTATCTAGAAGGTGGATGTGCTCCCACTTATTAGTTGTACTTGTGTAAGGAGTAATGCACAGCTGCAACTGAACAATAATTTTTATGATCATTTATGTTTTAGCATCACTTAACTGACTAATTTAACTCACTCTTGCGTCAAAGATGGAAAAGTATTTTTGGATAGTAGAAGATGACTTTTCTTGCAGATCTTGTTACTTCTTGCCATACCCAGATAAAATTAGTTTAATTATGTTGCCAGTTTTTATCCTAGAGCATAACTGGAAGAAGAAATAATGGTTAGTATTTCAGCTAAAGGTTGATTTAGCATGAGCTATTTTGATTAAAAATGGGAATTATTAAGAATGGGTTTTGTCCTCCAGTAGAATAAATGTTTCTAATAATCCCATGAGTACAGTATCCCCTATAACCCCAATCTTAAAATGAATGGTCTCAGGTAAGTAATCTATGTTGAATATTTCTGAGAAGAGGTGTATTTCATAGTAGATAACTATATCTTGTTGAAGACAACCATTCATAAAGAATTAAGATTAAAAATGACTGATGTAGCCAGCATTCCTAACAGCCTTTACAGAAGATCTAATGCTGCTTAGTATCTTCAACAGACCTTTCCCAGTGAACTCAAACCCGGATTTTTTCATACTAAGCACCTCAGGATCAGTGAAACTGGTATTTTAAAATTATACTTTGCGTTGTAATAAAACAAAAAACCATATCGTTCATACTAATTGAAACATAAATACATAAAGCAAACTATGCTGTGCCACATTTTTTACCTGACAGTGAGAGTTGAACACAAGTCATGTAAAATATTCCAACTCAGTTTTAAACATAATCCCTTAGAGAGCTGTGACAAAAGAGCTAAGTTCATCACTTCAAATAATCACAGTATTAATGATGGTAGAACTGATGATGTTGCAAGAGGAGCAGAAGACTAGCTCTTCCAATTCATATTTCTTTCAAAGACATCCTAGACATCTAACTATTTTATGTGCTCTTTGAACATCACTCCATGTCTGAGACTTTCCTGTTGAGAATATTTAGTAGGCCACCACAGAGTAAGAAGGTGCTGAATCATGTGAATGGTGTGTAAAGACAGCACATCCAAGCTATAGCATTACCCTCAGGTCACCTCTGCTTTACAGCATAATGATAGAGAATATCCATATGAACATCCTTCTACTTCTACTCCAGAAAATGTAGACTTGTAAGTGGGATGGTGAGTCAGTAAAAACAAAATACACACAGACTCCCTAGGTTATTCCTCATTACAACAAGATATAACAAAAACAAAAATACCAATGAGGAGTTAACAGTCTTAAAACATCTCTCAACAGAAAATTGAACTATATGTCAAAATATGGCAGAAATAAAGTCACTAATTACAAGCAGGAAATGTGTTTGAGGTTTTTCTAAATGGTTACTTCATTGATGCATAAAATGCAGGAAGTTAATCATTTTAATCAATAGAATACCTTCATATTAGGTGATGAAATAAAATGCATGAAGTTAACACAGTTGAAATCCTAGAAGAGGTAAGGTGGTGCTCCAGAAACCAAATTACAATTTTAACTCCTGCAGTGATGAGGTCTGAAATAGGCATTGGACCGGGTAATATGCCCGTATGTCTTCTAAGGAGGCTTCACTTCACTGGAGTTGCTGAATTCCATTAAAACTCCGTGGGTTGAAGTAAAATAAAAATTAAAAGAAAGAAAAAAAGAAAAAAGGACTCAAACCTGCGGAGGGTGGATTTCCCACCCCCGCAGCAAGCAGGGAGAGGTGGAAGGAGTGATGCGGTTCCACCCTCATGCTGCTCCTGCCTCCCAGCCTGGCTCCGCCTGTTGTGGGAGGACCTTGAGGAAGAAGCCTGTGGGCCCGCCCCTGGACTGAGGGATAAGGTGTGCCCAGGAACCGCCCACCTCTCCAGCACATTCCTTACTGTTATGTCTTTGGTTGGTTACTTTGAACTGTACTCCTCCCACCTTTGTAACTATTGGTTGTCTGATGCTTGTACCCTCCCTCTCCCTCCTTCCTGATTGGTGATCCTTCCCATACTTAACCGTGTGCCTCCAGGCACTCGGGGCCATGTTGTGCCATGCTGTCGTCATGACAGCTAGGGACAACTGGCCCTCCTTCCCCTGCTCTCCCTTCCCGAACACCCAAGCCCTGCTACCCTGAATAAAGGAGAGCTCGGGGAGGAGTCCTCCTCCCACCACCCACAACCATCGTCGTTGGATTCTCTTTTTATCGCTTGCAACACAAACCCACTTCCAAAGCTGGGTTATTTGCCATGAACTCTAAAGTCGATAGTATCACAACTGAAAAAATTTCTAATCAAGGGATAACAAAACCTCACCATTGTGTCAGCTGCAATCAGCACCTTTTCAGGGAATAAGACCACTGAAGACATATAATAGAAAGCTGATGTCGAGGCAGAGCTCTCAAAATGGTTTACTGATGGTAATCTCAATGGGGGTTTAAGAATTTATTAGCAAACAGAGCTGAGCTTATAATGGCACTGGGAATGGCCGCAGGAGTTTTGAGTAGGGAGAGCCATTCGTGCTGTACTTCTTGCGGCATTACTGAGCAGGGTGTGAGGCTTGCACACTGCAGCTGAAGGTCCTGTAGCAGAATCACCTAAAGAGAGCAACAGACACCCATTGCATACATTTCACATTAAAATTCAGTATTGAATTTAATATGAATACAAATATGCCTTTTTCTATTAATAATTTCCACCCTCTCCCTATACAGTCACCTGTTTACAGTACAGAAAGAAGCTCTCTGAGGCAGGGGAAGTATGTATGTGGAGTTTGTTTTATACAAATGTTGCTTTGTTTACCTCAGAGAAAATTCAGTAGAAATTACATCACATTACTTAGTGGCAGCATGTAGGAACTTTCTAAAACTGCAAGAGTGCTGAGAGACCACAGAGTAATGTATGTTGCTGAGAAATTTCATCAATCTTTTTGAAAGAGTGCAGTAATGAAGAACAGAACCTAGTTTAAGCATGACGAACATATAAATAATACAGAAATTATTTCCTTAATTTTTTTGCATGCTTTGCTTGTTTTGACTATTCAACGAAATGGCTATCTGATTTGTTTTAATCCCAAAGAAGTGAAACCTGGTGTAACTAGAGCATGGAAACTGGTAAACACAACAGATTTCAATACAATTTGATTATTAACCAGTCACAAAGTTTACTTACTCTCAGAAGACACAATATTCAAATTGTTGTAGTGAGCACAGCAGAGAGTGTAAAAATAATTTATTTTCATCAATCTATAGATTATCATTACAAAGAAGGAACAAGGAAAACTGAAGGAAAGTCTCCACCAGTTCCATATAAAAGGGAGCAAAAAAATCATGGAAAGGAAGATCTGAGAGTTACATCAGAAATCCCATTATAGTTAAAATAAAGCTGCAAATTAAGTGTTGATCTATGAGACTTTTCAGCTTGTCCTGGCTGTCCAACTCTTCTTCTGTCATTCCCCAGCAGCTTTACAAGTGGATGGAAAGTAAAGAAGACATTTTTACAAGCTGCTAATTATAAACTTAGTTACAAATTTGTGTTCAAAATGTTGGAAAATCGGGAGATTCTTGTCATCATAAATAGCTAACAGCTGAGGATGACAGCACCCTTGACTGTACAGGTCTCTGTACATAACTCATGCAAAGCCTCTCGAAGTGCTACATTGATCATGAATCATTTTGTCATTGCTGTTACAGATTTTGAATATCAGAAAGGCCCTGGTCTTCCTTCACCTTGGTCCCTCAGAGAGACTTATTAAATAAGACTTCAGGTAGAAGTGACTAGCGAACTGTGCTAAGTGTACTTCTCTGGCACATTGGAAGTGCACATGCATGAAAACATAACTTTTGCACAATCTGCTCCTTTGTCTAGGCTTTGAGGTACTATATATCATCTTCTGATATTGTGGAACGCACGGAACTGTTAGGAGACTTTCATTTTACCAAATGGTGACCTGAAAGATGGTAAAAGGAATATGAACCCCCTGTCAACCCACTCTGCTGTGAGCAATTAATCTGGGAGATATGGTGCAGAAAGGTAATTTTTCCAGGGAAAAATATGCACAAATCTGCAGTTTTATAAGTATTTTCAAATTTTCATAAATTAATAACGGCTGAGAACTCATGCTCTTGGCCTGAAAAGCAACCAGTTTCTAAATACACAAATATATTGTGCCCAAATACCTTTGATCCTTCTGTATCACTATTCTGCACAAATAAACTAATATTTGTTCAGGTCTACCATGTAAAGCATTATGACTTCATAAAAGTCAAACATGAGATTCCTAATGAGCCTTCCCAAAGAAAGCAGTAGTGTGACAAACAGCTATCTTTTGTGCAAGCAAACACAACTTAAACAACGGAATTCAAACATGTTTAGAATAATTTCATGATTTAAGATTTTTTTCTTCCAAAGATTTTAACACTATGATAGTTGCAAAGTCAGAAGGTGAAAGTGCAAGGCAATTAGTCCTGTTTTATGTTTTTTTCTTTTGAGCATGTTTTCTATTACAATGGTAAGCATAGGCTTCAAAGATACATTTTTTAAGGTTTGGAGAGGCCATCTAATTCCTCTGTGACTATCTGCTCATCAACTGACCATACTGTTGATCTTCAGCACTGATTATAGCCACAGAAATCTTCTTGATGCAGTCGTAAGACATTAGAACTAAAAGACCCCAACACTTGAAATACCTGCAATACTAAATTTTGCTGTTGTAATCAGAAGTTTGTAATCTTCTCCTGAGCTGCAGAAACCCACTATTGACAACATGAGAGACAATCTCACTCACACAGCCTTGATACAACTAATTATTTCTGCTGTCTTTTCATAGGATATTGACACAGAAACACATCACAGCTACTGTTCTGTGCAGAATAATATAAGTCAAATAAAATCAATGTTATGTAACAAGCAAAGATAAGAAATGTCACAAACTTAGCCTTTCACAAATGATTATGTTTTCAGCTCAAGGGATTCACAGTAAGCTGTAAAACCTGAAACAAATAAAATTTTGAAGAGATTAATATAGCGGTGATTACTGGAGTGAGGAAAAACAGTGGAGGCAAGGAAGTAGTGTAAAAGTACATACTATTATTCTTAAAGGGTAAATTGAAAAGTGAATTTACAATTCAGGCTAATTAATAAATTACTTAACTTTGAAAAGCAACAGTGGAGTCAATGTGCAAACAACAAAATAAGCACAAGTCATTAAGTCAATAAGTCAAGATCATCAACTGTATGAACAATAGCAGCAGGCAAATTTTAAACAGAAACTGAGCATTGAAAAGCCAAATTCTCAGGTAACTTGTCACATTAACAAGCCTGTGTAAGCTCAAAAAAATACATGGAGATTGTCACTATCTGTCCAAACTAGACAGCAGTAAAACTCTAGTAAAGAAGCTTATGTTGGACTAGTCAGAGGCAACCATTTCCAACTGAGAGAATTACAAAATATCCAATATGTATAAAAGTGTGCCTGACCCTGAATTCAAGTGATCACAATTCTAAGACACTGGTGTTTAACTGTTTGGCTTGATGTAAATAAATTAATATGAAAATATAAATTAATAAATTTCACTCCTTCTCCTAACAGAGGAGTGAAATTTAGATCAATTGTTCTAATTTACATCAATTAACTACCATTTGAGCCAGAAAGTGTTATTTTACATATCAGCAGTGTGTCACTGCTCTAGGAACAGAGGCCTTGACTGACTATTGTAACTCAAATTCCAGCTAGTTTCTTGAGTGCCCGAACAATTCTAGACCATAATGATAATTTAAGAGGATATGCATTAGAGATGAAAGGTTGTGAAAGATGGCAGTAGCCTGTAAAATGCCAGTCATTTTTCAGAAGCAAGTTTTGTTACAGAGGAGAGTTTTCACCCTCCCTCTTCCCCTCTCCATCATTGCTGGCAGGATCAGTAACAGAAGGAACACAAACTTGAAATCTTGGGGTCTTGCTGCCACAGGTCAGCTTGTTCCTGAAACATCCATCTTTCTTGCAATAAGAGCAGTAATAAATAAGAGACCAAACTGTCAGAATTTTTCTCAGATTTTGTATGCAAGTTTTCTGCAGTCTGAGTCCCTAGCCCTATATATTCTTATGAAAAAGACAAAGCACTGCCAATACCACAATTTTATATGACTCACAAGTCCATATTAACAACAGATCTGTGAATTATATACGTTAGAGTGAAATGTCCAGACAATGACAGAAGGCTGGACACCAGAGCCTTCAGACTGAGCACATTTTAACAGGTACTAAAAATTAAATTCTGTGTCTTCTACAACTCTAGTGCAATCAGTTTTTGAGTGGAGATAGGTTCCTGAAGAGTGTGATGATTCAGTATCCTTCTTTTTTTAACTTTTTTTTGGTGGTCCAGTAGTGCTGATGAGAAGAGTAACAGTATGGGATGATCAAATAAAATCTAAATGGAAAATTAGGGAAAATGCTAAATGAATTCCAGATCAGATACCTTTTTATTCCCAAAGAATAAAATGTTCTTTTTTTTTTTTACTTTCTTTCTTCTCCTTTCTGTTTGCTTACATGGAGAATATGCAGTAAAACCACATTCCTCAACTTCTTCCTGTTCCACCCCTCGCTCAAAAAACATCTTTTTCACCTTCATTGAGGGGTAGAACTTGTCCTAGGCAGGAACAAAGAACAAGGGAGAAGTCTTATCAGATAAAACTGGATGTGGATATTATTCCTGCAGTTTCTGCCACTTGGTAGTTGGCTCTAGCACCACCCTCCACCTACATTCCTTAATTTGGTCAAATAATGAAACAAGTATGATTTTAAAAAAACATGTTTATTATTTGCTTATGGATTTTTATCATAAATTTAGCATAATTCCCTGACTAGTTGTTCCTGCATTGCAGCCTTTTTTCCCTTCCTTCTCACAAGTCGTTCATTTATTTCCTGTAACATGGAGAGATACTTTGTAATTTAAACCATGGAAAATGTGTATGTTGATTTCCATGAGTTAATTTAGTCCTTTATATACTTTTCCTTCTCACGCTTAATTTACCCTATATTTTATTTGAAAATATTTTGGGATATCCTTGACTGCACAGTGTCTATTGAGCAATATTGACATACTATTCAGGTAGCTGGCACCCTATTCCTATCACAAGCAGAGGACATTATTTGACTGCACACTTTGAGTGCTGAAGAGCAGGTTTTCTCTGAAAAACATGATTAATAAGATGCTTGTTTGGTTCTCTGTAGGACACGAGTTCTTGGTAGCTGTCTGAAGCAGGATAATACAGCTTGGATATTAGAGCTCTTACACCTCTAATCATTACGGCAGTAAGAATCATATATCTTCTGTCTTGCAAAGTGTAAGTCTGACACATATTGATGTTTCAAAGCTTAATGTCCTGTATTGTTTAAAGCCAAATCTCTACCAGCACTCTGAGGGTACCAAATGGGCAGGTTGTAGTGTGTAGGGAACGCTTAAAACCTTTTTGAAAGTTCTTGGTTAACAAATATTATTTATTATGTTAGTCATAGACCTGACTGACTCACAGACACCCTTCTATTTGTATCATGCATTTCTTATCCCTGTCATATTGAAATCCATTTTGAAGTGAAAGCTGTTTATTCACCTTAAAGTTGCTAAGGTTGTCATAAGCATGGAGTGGATGACAAGTGCTATATTTTAACCCAAACTTAGCAGAAGCCTGTGAGTCAGAGGCAGTTCAGCTTGTGGTTTTAATCCAGCTTTCCCTTTTTCAGCTTTATTTGTTTATAAGTTTGTTACTGTGCTAAGTGCACAAGCACTGTAGTGCACAAGTCATTCTCTGCACTGACACACTGCTAGCTGTCTTTTTGACGACATTAGGGATTCATCTAGATGACAGACCAGGTTCAGGTACAACAAATCTGTTTTCATTCACCACGTGGTTGAAGTAGCTACTTTTTGATTACCCTTGAGACTTCCAAAAGGTCATCTAATTTAAAAAAAAAATTAATTCAACTTTGTACACACCAGAGAAACATCCTGAGTTAGAGTCAGGATCTCTATGGGCCCCAAATATTAATTTCAGAACTTATTGACCCTTTACTCAGCAACACAGCTAACAGAAAAAGGCAACACTGAAGGACTCATGAGTCAGTTCCTGGACTGCTGCAGTTTATAACCCACTGTTAAGGTAGGAAAGGAGATATTGATTTCCCTTCATGCTAATACACTGGAGTATAGGCAAAAGAAGTTCAGTAATGCCTATGTATCAAGTCAGCCATCCCTGCTAAGGGAGCAGCAGCCTCTAGCAAAGAAACAAATAAGCAGACAACTTCTCCATAATGCAAGAAGCATAATATATATACGAACATTGAGAAATTATGTCATGTCACACAGTTCATCCATTCCTTATATGTATGTAATTATATATGTTTTAATCATTGAGATGGGCAGATGTCTCTTTAGTACAGACAGTACTGTTGTGCCACTTAAGTTGCTGAGATGTACCTAATTTTCTTCCAGCTGGTGTCTTAGTGTAAGTACACTTGAAAAGTTTCAAGGAGTTGCATAGACATACGGGGATAAATGAAAATCTAGAATATAAACTTAAAAAAAAAAAAAAAAGAAAAGAAAAAATAGATATAAAAAGAATATAAACAACAAAAAAATCATATCAAGATAGATAGATAGATTAATTAATAACAATATTTCCATGACTTAAAATGCCTCTGATGGCTATATTTTTCATTACAAAGACAACATGTTGAAGCATATGACATATTTGAAAAAACTTAAAGAGTTGTACATGAAAATATACATGAAAATATTCTATGAGACAAGGAGTGAATGCAAGATCTCCAAGAAAAGCTCATCTGTTAATGCCAAGGTGCCATATGAGAACATGTGAGAAATAAAACTTCAGTGTCTGGGGAGCTTCAATCTATAAAATCCACCAAATATGAATCTTTGCTTAGACTTCTAGGCAATATTTGTTTAAAACAATGTTTCAATTTTTGATATGTTAAAAGAAAAAAGTTCATTTCTCCTCAGAACTGGACACTTCTAAAGCGCACTTCTAGAAATTTCGGTTTTTAAGATTCTTATGTTATTTGAGTTACATGAGTGTCTTTGAGCTGGGATAGAGTTAATTTTCTTCTTAGTAGCTGGTCCAGTTTTGGATTCACCGATGTTTGGGTGTTGTTAAGCAGGGCTTCCCCCAAGTCAAGGACTTTTCAGTGTCCCAGGGTCTGCCAGGGAGGCAGTGCACAAAAAACTGTGAGGGAGCATGGCCAGGACAGCTGACCTGAAGTGGTCAAAGGGGTATTCTACACCACAGAATGTCATGCTCAGGGCCTAAACTGGGGGGAATCTTCCCAGGAACTGCCGATGGCAGCTCAGGAAGGGCTGGACTTTGGTCAGCAGGTAGTGAGTAATTTTATTTTGGATTGATTTTCTTCCTTGGCATTTATTCCTATCTCTCTCTCTCCCCTTTTCATTACAGTTATTATTAATATTGTTGTTATTATTATTATATTTTACTTTATTTCAATTATAAAACTGTCCTTATTTCAACCCACTGGTTTTACTTTTTTTCTGATTCTCCTTTTCATTCCATCCGGAAGGGGGAGAGTGAATGAGCAATTGTGGTATTTAGTTTCCAGTTGGGGTTAAACTCATGAAATAAAGGAGAATTAATAGACTTTATGAAAAATAGAACATTATTTTTTTACTTTAAGTCTTTTTTTAGAAGAAGCAAGCATTAGTAAGAATTCAGCATGAATCATACTCTATGATACAGATATTGTCTTACTTTTCTATAGTGTTTTATTTTAAAGGATTTTTTCAACAAATTTCATGTTCAGTACTGGAACCATACACACACCAGCATGTACATGTAGATGTCTAGCATGTACATGTAGGTGTCTACGCATTTCCATTATATAAAACACCCACCAGTTTGTTTCTTACTGCTGGAGAAGCAGTATATGTATACTCACTCAGACATGATAGTCTGCTTGTGCAGGTCTGGAAGAAAACTTTGCTTCTTTTTTTAATAACTCATTTGCAAAATAGTCATTATGAACAGCATCCTGTACTATTTCCAGCTGAGGCTGCATTAGCACAATACAAATGACTGCCTTTAGATTACCATTGTGTATACACCATTGAAATTAAAAGTATGATAGATTTAACTCCCATTCAGGTAGCTGAAGCTTCTGTAGAAAAACTACACCTTGGAGAAGATTTTGGGAGATACTTTTCCTTCAGTTTGTGATATTGTACAGAAGCTCATACTATTAAGTGTTATTCACTGAAACTTCATACACTGGGTAAAGCAGACTGCTTGGTTCAGGCAGATTAATCAGACTTGTTACCCAGAATAGAATTATCCAAAAATACTTCATGTAATAAGATAAAAAATGCTAATCCACAGCTGGTGCAGAGGCATGCTCACAGTGGGCCTAGTTGCTGCATGGGGCTGCCAGATCCAGCAGGATAACAGCAATAAAGCAGAACAGGACACAGGGCTCTGCACCTTGGGGGCCAAGGGGGACACCATATGGGTCTAAGGGGAATCTAAGAATTTATTGTTATTCCAATTTATGTTTTAACAAGGTAGAAGTCCAAACTGTGTAATACTAATGCTCATGGTCCAATCTGACATAGAATAGCTGTGTTAGTAATACAGGTAAATTTATTGAACAAAACCACTGTTCTACTGAAACCTGTATTGACCTTCCTGATGACCCCTTGGATCCTAAGGATGAAAATTTAATTTTCCAGGAAAAGAGAATGTTGCATGGGGGTCATTGTCATTGTACTGTCTTTGGAGGAAGGACTATGATGTTTATGAAGAGAGTTTCTTCCTCCTCCTTCCCAGGAGAAGCACGAGATCAGTGATGCATTTCTCCTCAAACTTGGGCACAAGTGTTATTATTCTTCTTTATTTTTTTTAAATGCATTGCTTTCTTTTCATTGTTTCACAGCTGTAGGTTGAAATCTGCCCCTCAACATTCCCCAGTCCCTGCCACCCCAGGAGTCTGTTGTTCTTTTGCACAGTGGTCCCCTGGGGCTCTTAGGGCTTTACCACAGACCGTTCCTATTGCTGAAGCTAAAACAGGTCAGGCAGCAGTTACTGACTGATAAATCAAGCCACAGTCAGCTCAGTCCAAGATAAGTGCAGAGTGGTGCTAAGGCTCTGCACTGCCTTTCCACAGTGATGGAAACAAATTTAATTTACTATCCAGCCTGCAGACTGTTCTCTTTTCACAGAAGAAGAACTCATTCATTTCAATACTGATATTACTGGCCAGGGAGATCTTGAGCAATTCAAGGACGATTAAAGGGCTCTGCAGGGTTAAGACAGAGGGCACAGGGAGTCAGAGTGTGGTCTCCCCCACTCTGCCAGTGACTGGGAAAGAGATAGATGGCCCTGGGCACAACCTGCAAGTTAACCCTGAGCTGTACAGCTCTTGTTGCAGGCAGAGCCCTCTCTTTTAGGACTACACAACCCTCCAGAAACAAAGACAGTGGAAACAGATAGCCAATGTTCTCTTTACACTGACCTTGTATATCAAGTTCTGTCCTCACGCCTCTCAGACCATTGGAGAGAGGATGTGGGGGAATGAAGTACCAACAGCAGCAGAGGAATATCAAAGGCAGTAACCACTCAAGTCAATTTGACATACTGAAGTTGACATTGCAAGGGATGCACCTGCGATTGCTAAGGGATGTTTTAATGAGAGGCCACTCCTTGTTATCTTCTCACAGGTCACAATGATCAGGAAGTTCCTTATTGCTGTGAGGGAAAAAAAAAGTCATTTACAGCATGAAGAACCCAAGAGAGAAGATCCAGGGAACTAATAGCCCATTAAACCTCAATAAGAAAAAACAATGTACATGCAGAAAGACAGGAGAAGGACCCTCGTGGCTTTACCAAGAAAATAGAAGAATCATTTGCTTTTGTAAGGGTCAAAAATAATTAAAAATGAGAAAAGAGAGCATACCCCATAATGAGGAGGTGTCTAGAATGGAAGAGGCTCAATGAGTCAAATGACCATCTCACTAGGAATGTGGAGATTGATACAGAGAAATGTTCAATACACTTTACTTCTTGGTGCACTTAGAAAAACAGACCACAAAGCTGGGCACATTGTCTTCCTTTTAAAAGGTATTTTGCCCAGACAGTGATTTGAGTGATGTACAGGATACCTCATTTTTGACAGTAATGCTGCTGTCATGGCATTGTTACCTGTGGAAACACAGTAAATATTTCCAAATCCCAAATAAGCCTAGTTTTTGAGTTGTCAGTCTCACTTAAGGAAGTCTCAGATGGGCAGCAGGATGGCAGGATTAAATGTCCCAAGACACAGCCAGGTTGTTATCATTTAAATCCTTGCTACATCCCAGTGCTGGTGTCACAGTCTACAGAACAAAGGAATATGAGATAGATTCAACATCCTAGTTTTTTTCAACACCAGAGTAAAATTTCCTATATGTTTTCAATTAGGAAATAAAAGGGAGAGAAATATAAAACTCATATTAGCCATATTGACTGAGCTTTTCAGTTCTTGTTTCTTCCTAGAAGGAAATCCGTGGATCTTGGTGAACCAAATTGCAGAGGAGGATTGACTGCAGTTTATGAGGGATAAGGTTATCTGAAGGGAACATATCTATTTGTGTGTCCCCACCTCCCCACTGCTGATGTTGCCTTCCTTCTTCTATGAATGCTTAAACTTCAGTGTTGCAGAAAGGTCTCTCCCTTAATGTCATTAGCAAAGTCAGAGCAAGTCTGTATTCTTATGACTCCCAGTCCTGTGCTTTAAACAGTTAGATCAACTGTATCACTTTATAATCTGATTTATAAACATTTTTATGACTCTGAAAATGCCTAGCTCTAAGAATGATTTCTAAAAAGACAAATTACATAATGATAGTGTACACATATAAATATTTTGTCCCTTGTTTAAATTTCACAAAACAAATACATTAAAGCAAGTTCTGGCAGGCACCCTAAGGCTTTGAAGTATCTGAATTGTTTCAGTGTGGTTCTTTTTATAAGGAACACTTATTTCCCCAGATGACTGGAGAACATGCTATAGAAAAAGAATGTTAAGTATTTGACTTGCTAAGCTTAAAATGGCTCCAATCAGTGAGCTATTTATTACTTCAAATATTTTCTGGAAGGAAAAAGAATAAGATTAAAACTTACTGCTGCACTTAACAGAATTTAAAACAAATTATGGTTTGATGAGACCTTGCTACGGTCACACTTTTGAAGGTGTCTGAGAAGGCATTCCTCTGTTTCTTGCACTAAGGCTGTGTTTTAATCAAACCAAGCATGTTGTTCTCTTTAAATAATATATATTCAAATACATAGAAATGTTTCTTATCAGATCGTTATATACATGGATTAAACTTTCTATTTGCATCTAATTTTAGCCATTTTGCAAATAATCTTCCAGTCTGCAATATTCTAGGGGTAGTGTGGGTTTTACATTTGGATAAAACTACGGAATATGAATTAGTAAAATGTAGTGTTTTACTCTGTATTAACCCTTTTCCTTGTGTAGGCTTTCAATGGCAAACAATTAATAGTACCTTGTACTGAATGAGGCCAGCATTTTTGTTCATTATTATTATTATTATTATTATTATTATTATTATTATTATTATTATTAAGGCATTAACCATGGTCATAGCGAAAAAATGGTAATTAATGCATACTTCTGGAATTCTTATGGGATAGAAAATATGTACCTTAGTTATTCATATAGAAAATACATTTTTATTCACTGATAATTAAAAAAATATTTATATGGCAAGTTTTTTTTTAATAATTTTTAAAAATAGTTTCTCTTTTACATGTTTGTGTTATCAATACAACTGAACAATGTAAAGCTATTGGGACAGGAATAAAACATGTGGAGGTCTAACTGGGATTTTACATCAAGTGCAAAATTAAATCTTTCAGCTAATTACCGTGGTCATTCCATGAAGTGGACATGGCCTGGAATTATATTCTGAAGACACAACTACGAAGTTGCCACAATGGAGAGAAAAGTACCATCATCTTTTAATAATATTATGGCAAAGATGTTAAGAGATAGGAAATTACTGAATCATTAATTGAGATTTCTGATTTTATTTCTTTATTCTCTGCAAAGAGAAATGAATAATGTAGAGTCCTGTCCAATGTCAAGGCAGGAATGGACTTACAATTCATATAGTTTTACAATTTTTTTATATAATATCCCTGTTAAAATCTTAAATGGCAAACATTTTGGGCTGTACAGGGAGTACAGCACTAAAGAAGTATTTTTTCTGATAATACAGAGAATTTTCAGCTAAGAAATTGATGAAAACTTTTTTTATGGATGTTATATTAAATTATCTTAATCCAAGAACAAAAATTTTTTTCAAACAATCATGAGCTTTGTTCTCTGTGAACACTGAAAGCCCTCATTTCAAGCATTTTCACATCTATTGGAATTGAAAACATCTTCCTTCACATTTTACCAAGCAGCTAAGACATTTTGGACGTAGAAGTTCGCAGACAAAAATATTGATGCACAGTGCACCTAATTCATTTGAGGTATTTTATCATTGCATAAATCTATGAGTAAAGATATAATATCTATCTGTAATCTACAAAGCAAAAGCACATGTTCATTGAAAGTACATATACTTCCATAAATTAGCATTTTTGTAGCAGTTTCATTTATTGTACAATTAGGTCCAAATTTGAAAGGTAATTTTGCTAATTAAATTCCAGTAATATTTTCAAGAAGACATTGAAAAGTCACGTTGAAAGAGTTTTTAACTTTTCTAAAGACTTGAAAATTATGAATTGTCTATGAAAGAACACTAATACTCTGTGCTTAGCATTTATGCTTTTAAGAGGGAAAAAAAAGGCATCGATTTGACATCCACAAAGAAGCAAATCAACCATTTCTTCTCAATACTTTCTTTCAGAAACTGGGCAATGAGTTAAAAGAGGAAGTTGCTCAGCTTCATTTTTTCATAGTATATTTAATCTTTCTTTTATTTTCCTATATTATGCCTTTTGGTTTTCTGGATTTTTTGGGGGGTTATTATTTATTTATTATCATGCAGGAGGCAATTGTTCAGCTCTAACACATCTCTTGAATATTGTCTTTACTCATGAGGTTTACCTCCTCATTCTGCAATAACCAATCTAACTTGACAATCAAGCAATGTCCTACGGCCTGTGAATTAAAAACTCTCTTTCCTGACTTTCAAATTGAGGACTTGGTACCAGGAATTCCCCTTCCTCTAGTGGTGTCTTAGCTAAAGCATTCTGTATTTTGTGAATTATAGAATATCACACACATGCAAAATTTGTAAGCTAGCAAATCGCCAGATGATGACCAGAGTATATATTTTCTATTGAGAAGAATATTTCACAGTATTCTTATCACTCATGTACAGGATATTAGCTATTAGTATCAACAGAGACCAACATTTCCATGAGGCTGATGACACAATCAGTTATTCCCTATATCTTGTAAAGACAACCCTTCAATGGGCTGTCATGCAGTCAATTTACTTGCCTGTGCAAGGATAAAGAATAAAATCTGTAACTAGCATATTATTCATCTAGTCTACAATGACAGGAAAATTGTGTATTGAAGTATCTTTTCCTTTCAATGGATTACAAGAAATTTTGAAATTATTAACTCAGATTTTGCAGACATCTATGACTATGTTAGGTGAATCTTCTAATCAGAGTTTATTATTTACATAATAAAGTCTCAGCTTGGAAAACCTGCCACTGAGGCTCTAAACACTGCTGTTTCACCCCAGAATACTCTGTTAAGTTGACCTCTTTTTCCATGTGTTCCCAGATATCTCTCCATATCAAGCCCAAAACAAGCAAGGGCAGCAGGAGTCACAGGCTGTGAACTCCTGTCCTTCTCCCAGCCAGGGCAGCCCCTCCCCTTGCTTCAGTCCAGACCTACAGATGCCTGATCATCAGGCCTAGGTGCTGCAAATCCCAACTTTGGTGGGACTTATTCCAAGTAATGCACAAAGCAGTGCACATTCCAAGCCTTTTGGAAGGCATTAAATGCTAATCTAAAGAAGCTGAACTCATGAAATAACACAGCTCACAATATGCACGTGTCTGTCTGTCGCACACTTAGGAGTGACTGCGTAAGAATATGACAAATCATCCACGTACAGTGTGTTTGCTCTTATCTGTGTAGACAGAGGAGAGAGGTTTTCAAAGTGTTTTTGCTGCATTACATTCCTTAAGAAGTGCACATACTGTTATATTTTTTACAGCATTTGAAGTTTTACATTCAGCCTAGAGACATGCTTACTAGCTCAGTTAAACTCCAGATCTTTCCAAACATGCAGGGGATGGACCACCCTGCAGGTAGCCCTTGTGTATTTATTCTGAAACCAGCCATGACAAGCTTTGGATCCTGAGCATACATTTATCCTGACAGCTGTCCTAAGGTGTTCAAGTGTGTAGATATGCTCTAATATCTGTTCCTTACAGCACAACATGTGGTAAGTTGTAGTCAGCAAATCCTTCCCCTCCTTAGTCTGGATCTTGGTTATTGTAATTCACTTACTGTTTAAACTGTTACATATTTCAATTGTAATATATACCAGATGTATCTCACAGGTGAATATATTTATTTTCAGATGAACCAAATACACGAAAGTACCATGACAACCTTTACTTCACCTCAGTAAATAAAATATCCACGATATAGAAATCTTGTGCTTTAATTTTTTTGTTGTATAAAGGGTAAGCACTTCTTAGAAACAGAGAGATTTATTGGGGCTTTTTGATTATCTCAAAATTCCTACTAGGGCAACCAATTTTTAACACTGCAGCTTTTCACTGCTAGGAAAATGCACTCCATTCTGCAAACCTCTGTTTGTTTCCAAGATGATACTTTTGTTTATTCAGCAATCATGCTCTATGGAAAACTCCTGACTGAGACTAATACAATCCAAAATTTCAAGATATCTATTGGCTACTTGCTCCCATAGGTTCTTTCTGTGAGCAGTAAGCACAGCAAACATGCCAAACCTCTCCTTTGTAGTCAAATGTAAATAAACAAATAAGGGCAATAAAGAGCAAGGAAAACAGTGTAAGGACAATTTGAAGAGCTAGAAAATGACAAAACCTGACTTTATTTTTTAGTGTTTCAAAGGAAAAGACAAGTCTACTGGACCACTTGCTTGTGTGAGCTCCATGATTTTGGGTAGCAGTAAATTCTTTCCTCTTCTACGATAAAAGAATGTGCGCTGACTCTGCTCTCAGAAAGTGTGCCTCTAATGCAGAACACTAAAGTTCCTGGCTGCTGTACATTCTTCTTACTAATCTAGCAGAGAAAGAAAAGACAATCAACATTTGAAGGGCACTGCAGCAACCGCTTTGAGATATGTGGGAGCTGTGTCTACTGCAACTGCCCTTGTATTTACAGCTGAAATTTCCTCCACTTATACTAACCAGACACAGATTGCTTAACATTTAGCCTAATCAAAGCTGTATACTGAACAGCTTGTGAATGCAACAAACTCTTCAATACGTAACAAATAATGCTTTACATAAAATAGCAACAGGTAGCTAAATTTAGAGAAATATTCCCCAGGTCCCTTTCTCTGACCACTACTTAAAATACTGTTAGTCAAGTAATAGTTGGGGGTTGTTAGTGTCTGGGTTTTTTTCAGTATAATTAAAATTGGCGTTGTCCTATATAGCATATATGTGTGGGAAAAGTTATGTCTGTTAGTGCTTTGGGCCTTTATCTTAATGACAACTAAAAATCTAAGGAATAGGACCAATTTTCAGTTAAAAAACCACTGGCAACAATGATTGAAGAGATGTCGTTTTCAAATGTAAATATTTTTTGAGGACTTTTTCTCAATGCATCTGAAGAAATTGGGTGATGGAAAAGAATAATTGGTTTTATTTAAGCAGAGCAGGAATTATATGCTGATTTGGAAAAAAAAAAGAGGTGGAGAAAAGAATTAGAAACAGACTGGAGTTAAAATATTCCTTTTTTTCTTTGTAATGAGCTTTCATTGAGTTAACTTGTAGCACTTTATGTTGACTTTTGTCGTAGTACTCTAGAAAGCTTTATTTAGGATATTGAGAATACTTACTATGCCCCGTGGTGTGACTAATGAACATGGTAATCTTATTGAGTCACTGGGATGTCCTGACATTAAAGAAAAAAAGGCTACTTGGGCCAGAACCTCTGAAGAGATGACCTGGCTTCTTAATAAGACCAGAACAAACCCTCAAGAAGGCCAGTAAGAAAAATGTACAAATTGAAATCTTGTGGTCTGTCTTGGAAGGTTCATCAAAGTTGTGTGCACAATGTTTGAAGGGGAGGAGGAGAGGCGAGAAAAGCACAATCACTGCATAATCACACTCTCAACCACTTCTGCAGCATATCCACATCAAGCATGTTATGGTGCAATGCAATCAGCTTGGAAATTATCAGCATCCCACCTGCCAAGCAGGCAAAAGACTAAAAGACAGTTTTAATGGACTGGACAGTACTAAATAGCAAATAGTTTGCTATCAGAATATTAGCAAAGTGGACTGTCATAAAAGTAAATAGAGCATGCTTTGTCAGAATGAATTGTTCCATTGAAAAGTTACCAGTTACACTGGCTCCTTAGCTCTGTCACTTAACACCTCTCCTATGAACTGGGGCTATTCAGCCTGGAGAAGAGAAAACTTTGGAGAGACTTTATGACACCTTTCAGTACCTAAAGAGGGTCTACAGAAATCTGGAGAGGGACTTTATACAAGGGCATTTAATGATAGGATAAGGGGGAACGGCTTTAAACTGAAAGAGGACAGGTTCAGATTAGATATGAGGAAGAAATTCTTTGCTAGAAGCTGGTGAGACGCTAGAACAAGTTGCCCAAAGAAGTTGTATTCCCTGGATTACTGCCCTGGAAGTAGTCAAGGCTAGGTTGGATAGGGTTTTGAGAGCAACATGGTTTAGTGCATGGTATCCCTGCTCATGGCAGTGAGGGGTTGGAACTAGATGATCTTTAAGGTCCCTTCTAACCCAAACCATTCTAAGATTCTATGATCTCAGAGATAGAGTTGACTCTCAACTTTCAATGTATTACATTCAAATAATTCTAGCCCTGTATGTAATGGATAGTCTATAAATTCAAGCACAGCATTCAGCTATTTTACCATATGAGTGAGTTCTATTTTATAATCCCTTGTGAGGCAGAATTTCTAGTTAAAAGCACCTAATTCATATTTCACTTACAGCAACAGAAGTTTTTTCTACTAAAAAATAAGCTTCATGTTACTTTCTTTTTAATATGATCCGGGTACCACCAGGCAAGAAACAAAGATGGAGAATATAAAAACAGCAGTACTAAAATATTAAAGAAAGAATTCCATCCTAAAGTGACAGTACTTCTATTCTGCTTTGACTCTGTTTTGGCTTGTGAATAAAAATATGGGAATATATGTGCAGCTACAAACACAGGATTCTTTTTTTTTATTTCTTCCAAATCTTTTGTACTGACAAGAAGAAGAAAGAACATAGATGGCTATATCAAAAGAATCCATATTACACAGGTGTAGATTGTCACTTTTCTTCTATTCTTAAATAAGGGGTAGGATATACCTCCACTTCTCTCAGGAGCAGTATAAGTAATAGAAGTTATCTGTTATTGCCTTGTTCCAGAAAAAGATTACTGCACTTACGCACCCACTTATGTCAATGCAGAGATGTACAATATGCTGCATTTTCAACTCTTCTCAATTTACTACCTGCACATCTATATGGGAAAAACAGTAATTCATGGGAGTTTCTTCCATTTTTCAAAAAGAATATAAACATGGAGGTATCCTGCATTTCCCCTCTATTGTTTATGTGGAGAACAGGGAAGGTGATAAAAACACTGAAAAATTTATTTGTGGACACTCATCCATACCTGAAGCAGAAAATGAGCATGATTCAGAGAATTTAAACTGTATATTTTACTTCTGTTTTCATTGATGATACATTTTGCAGACTCCTGTTTCCCCTTTTGCATGGATTCCAGTCTTATAAATTGTTTTCAGCTATGTGGTAAGGTCCCAGTATTAGATAAAATATATGGAATATCCTCTTCTGTTTCTGACACAGAACAGAATTACACTTCATCTCATGTTTCATTTTAATGAATTCTTCATGAATTCTTTGTTAATTCATTTTTAGATGAGTATAATAATTTCTCTCTTTAATTTAATTCCTTTGAATAATTTATTCATATATGTGTAAGCAGATATAGTTCTGAGACTTACTGGAGTCACTGAGAATACTGGCCCATTTTCATTGTCTTTTTTAAAAATTTTTTAAAATTTCTCTTTTGCAGCCACAGGGCAACACTTCATAATATGAAATTTTTTCTTTCATTTAATTTGTTCTTCATTTTGTCTCATTTTCTCACATGATAGAGTTGCTTCCTTTTAAGAATGTACCAATTTCACTATAGGATTTAATTTCTCGATGATAGGCAGGTATGTAGTCACAGAATCACAGAATATTCTGGAAGGGACCTACAAGGTTCACCAAATCCAACTCTTAAGTGAGTTCCCCCTCACACAGGGATAAAACACACAGGGATAAAACCCACAGCAACAGAGCTGGACTATATGTGTAAAATAGTACTTAATAGCATTCTTTATTTAAAATCTTATTTAATTTTTCTAGAATATCACTTAATGCTATTAAGTTCTGTCAAAAATAGAAAAGCCATCAGCCAGTTAATTTTCTGTTTCTGTAAAATAATTTCATAATTTGATATTCCAGTTATTACAACAAAAAGACTTTTCTGTGCTGTTTATATTAAAAAACAAGTTCCACCTTGAACAATTTCTAAATGATCCAGGAAGAACATGATGTTCCTTTTCAACTGTACAGAAACATATAAAATAATCTTTGTAGTCCAAGCAATCTACATGTTTGCCAGGACAATTGTCCTGAATAACAGGAATAACAGAACCAGAATAACAATAAGCCATTATTTATCAATGTTAAACATTTTCTAGAAATTGTCATAAATTATTGAGACAAATATTTCTTCACTTAGTGGGAATATGATAATAAAGCATACATTTTATTTCTAGAAAGACATGCAGGAAAAGCCAACCACATTTCTTTATGACTAATAATACAGGACATAGACATGACCAGTCAAGTGAAAGTGCATAAAATCATGCATGTGTGGCAGAAACCATGAAAGAGAAGTAGGAGGAAGAATACCAATAACTCTTTCTAATCATGATGTTTATGTCATGAGAGTCACAAACATCTTATATTTCTGCATTTCTTAAGGAATTAATGACTATTTGGTATTAAAGGGTCTCATATTTACCATTAGGCGTTTTCGTCATTTATTACTCTTCAGAAAATGCACCCGGTTGTCATCATTACTGTTTAATTGATATAATAACTGATATTATTAAAAGCTCTTAAAAGCTCTAAAAGTACATACATCTCTAAACCCACACAGAAATCTCTTCTTGTGCAATTTACTGAATAATCGGAGTGCAGCTAGTCAGCATAATGAAGCAGTTCCTTCACCAAGCTCTTGGAATAGCTTAGCATCAGGTTTAAGGAAAATTGCTGGTGTGAAACCTACTGTTGTGGTAGGTTGTGGCAACTGTATTGTCTACTTGTTAGGTGTATTCAGCCTTTTCAAAAGAGTTAAGCATCCACAGTATAGCTGTAAATATGAAATCATTCAGCAATCAGACATTCAAAACAGCTAAAATAGAAAGAATGGGAAACATTGCAATTAGTGATAAAAATCCATGCTCTCTCTTGTGAAACATCAAAACAATCAGATATTCGTGTGTCTTTCTGAACAATAGTGGCTACTAAATAGAATGGGAAAGATTATTTATTATACTGCAGCTTAAATAGAAAAATAAAAATTATAAAAGAAAATAATTAAATTACAAAATTACAGAAATACTGTACAGTAGAAATACTGGTAGCACTAGAAAAATGTGTTGGAGAAGTTTATGTTTGCCTCCTTTCATTTTAGACAGCCCTCATGGAAATAACTTACAAAGGCAAAAGAAAATGCCAATCTACAGAAATAGAATATGATCCTATAAAAATCAGCCAAAAATTATGGCATTTGCTAAAAGAATGCTTTCTTTTCTAGTATGGTTTTATTTTTCCCATTGAATTCTACGGTCACCTTATTATTCCTGTTAAAACCTAGAAGCTGGTTCAGATGAGGTATTTAGTTCAGAAGGAATCTTCCATAAATTAATGACTAAGACTTATTTTCTGCAAAAGTAAATTCTTGTTGCTCCAACATTCGTTTTTAGGTTCTAAGTGTAATTGAAAGCCACTTGCATTTTTTAATGTATTTTAATAGCTGCAAAATCAAGTCTTAAATCTGTAAGTTTTTTGATAGCTGCTCTGTTACCGATGCAAAGGCATCCACCTTTTCTCTTCACTGGTCCTTTCCATTATTCAGGAGATGGGGAAAAAAACCCTCCCTCAGAAATATTGCTGCCATCTTCCCTGAGACTTTATAAAACTACATGATAAAATTAATGATGTTTGAAGGGAAAAATTGAAAGAAGTTATGAAGCTTGATCAACCAGGATATTTAAGCAGTTTTTACTTTGGGTATAAGATATTTTGCTTAAGAACAGTCCTACAGCATCACAGTAATAGCAACTGAATCTTTTCAATAAATCCCTCATCTGTATCATTAAGTTACTGCACTCCAACTTGTTCTCGCCAGCTGATATGAAAAGGTATTTCCCTGGAGGTGTCAGCAGAGCTGTCAATGCTGCAGCCCCAGTGGCAGCTGGAGCCAGCTGAAAGTTGAATCCTGAGTCCACAATTCACATTCTAGGTGCACTTTTCCCAGCTTTTTTATTGCCTGGATGCATCAGGCTGAAGGAAGAATTTAGGCATGCCCAGCTAGGACACCACCAAAACCAGCTCATTTGGCCTACCATTAGCCCCAGAGGGGAAAGGGGTGCTGGGGGGGAAGATTTTCCAGTTTCCAACTCTTTAATTTTTCCAAGAACCAGAAGCTTTCCTTAGATTTTTCAGCAGAAGGATATGGCACTTCCCCTAACACAGCATGGTGCCACAAATCACAATTCAAATGTAAGGAATTATCTCAGAGGCTTGTGCCAAGCTACAGTTTCATAATATCTGAGGATCTTTCCTGTATGGTCGACCTCAACAAGTGTCACTGTGGTCACATTCATTTTAAAATATTACTTTGTATTGTTCTAAAGCATTGAGCGGTTAAGCATAAATGGATATTCTACAGAGTTAAGTGAGAATGTATGTATAAACGACCTTTGAGCTTCTAAGAATTCTAATTCTAAGAATTAAGAGGCTTGCACTTCCATGGTCATGTGAATTTGTGTCATTTTCCTTTGCATACTTCAATCTCTAAAGAAACCAAATTTTTTGACACTTTTGAGATAACGTTAACCAGAGCAGAAGAAAACTATAATAATAAAACATTTGTAAAAGAGGCAGTGATAAATTATGCCTGCTTGAAAACATGTATGCTTTTTCCCTCCTTACAGTCCTCCCTTTTTCTACTGTATTTCCCCACATTCTTCTACCTGTTCCCAAGCTCAATCATCCTAAATTTATTGTGGTCTCCACAATTTCTCTTTTCACGTGCAGAACTCCATTGAGAATGACTTTTTTTCACTAAAAGTGGGATATCACTATTGATATTTAGTAAGGGTAGAAGTGCATGTGGCGGTCACATCACATCTCACAAGAGAGCAATACCTCAAGTTATGTGTCAAATCTATCACAGAAACTAGGGTTTCAAGTATATATATTCTACAGAAATAATAATTTTAATTGTTCTTGAGATAAGATTAATATGAATTCTAAAAAGGAATAAAACTAAAACCTGTGCTACACCAGAGGTTCCAAAATTTTGGGGTGAAATCTGCCTCAAAGTCATACAAAAATCATTTGAGTTATCTTTCTAAGGCTGTATTCAGGTGAGAAGCTGCTGCCACTAACTGAAGTCTGGCACAGGGCAGCTCTTGATTTAGACTATGCATATGATTATTTTTGTAGACAGACACCAAGGATAAAAACCAGACATAGTTTGGAACAAAAATGGAAGAATTTTAAAAATTAGTTTATATAATTTATCATATATATTAAGATATCTAACTTACTGATGAATTGATAAAGGCTTTAAAAATATATCAGGCTATTAGTGCAGGTCAGGCTAATAGCAGATTATTTGACTGCTACAATTTTATTATAATATCTCATCTTGAATTTTAGATGTTGGACCACATATAGTAATCATTTGCCTTTACACTGTGAGGATAGAATCTCTAAAGTGCATTATGTGCATGCCCCCCTGAACAATTCTTAAGTAGGCATATCAATTGGCAATACTTTGAAAAATAGGACCTCTATGTGTGTTGGTTGTTACATTGTCTTATCTCTTTGAAGAGTCTCTCTGGTGAACATCTAAACCTTACTGTGCATAGATACAGTGAAATGTCACTAGGCAAGGTATTTTGATTGAGTATTTTAAGGTCTGTTAAACTCTGGATGTTGTACTTTCATGCTTCTCTAATTTTAAAAACATTCTCTTGATAGATTTTCCTATTCCTACAATGTCACTGTATTTACATGACTCTCAAACTCAAGCTTTGTTCTTTGTTTAGTTCCCTGTTCAGAAAGCTCTTCCATATGCAGTACTGAAAATTACCTTTTTTTCTAAGACCAAGAGAAGTTTCATGTTTGAATGACTGCAACAACTTCTTTTTTTATCTTCTCTTTCATGCTTTTGTTTGTTTGACATATTAAGGAAATCCATTTCAAGATTGCTTGTAAAAGAAAATAACATCATTCATTTTTTAAAAAGCTTTATCAAAGCCTGAACCATTTCTTGCTTCCTAACCTGATAAACTAGAGAAATTTGTATACTCATTTCCTGTACAGATTAAATGTAGATAAGCATATCAATCAAACACTGAACAAGAATTTTAGTATCTTCTGTGATGGATACTTGCTTTTCAAACTTGTCCATCATCCTCTGAACATAATTTGAGAATGAATGCAGGAGAAGATGAAGTATTGTATCTTCTTCTCCTCTTTCATTTCTTTCTCAGCTTTTGATTACTTCAATTTGAATTTTAAGACTTGATCTTCCTCTGTTAGACACATCCCTTCCACAACACAGAAGTGTCCATAATGGCCCTCTATCTTAATTTTAGTTTCCCTCCACCTTTTCTAAAACAAAGAAAAAAACCAAGCAGACAAATAAAGAAAAAAATACTTGTAAAAAAACAAACCAATTTAACGACTGAGTTCCAAGGATAAGCTTGCACCTCCGTAAACTCGTAAAGTCAATATTTAAAAATACAGTCCTTAAAAGTAACATAAGTTTTCAGGTTTTTTTTTTTTAAAGGTATTTGCACCTGCAACATTTCAAGCACAATTACTCCTGGATACAAACAATACAGCCTAACAACTAGGCTTGAAGTCCAGGAGGCTTGCTGGGACTTGTTTGAAACACTGATACATAACGTCTTCTCCTTTCATAACAGCTGCTTTGCTGCAAGTAGTTAATTCACTACTTTGTAAAGCACTTCAAGGTACTCAGAATATAAGAGATGCCCTAAAAAAGAAAAAATTATGATGCATTCCCTTCTGATCTTTTCTATTCCTTTTCTATTCTGTTTTAACCTATCTGCTTGGTCTGTCTGAAAAGATCTTCATAATTTCAAAGGATTTAAGGTTTGCACCACATTGTGCAAAAATGTGTAATGCCTTTGGAAGCTGTAATGTCATAACTCAGTCATTCTGGAAGTGTATTAGACCTTTATACAATTTTTTTTGTTTGGCTGAAGCTTTATTTTCTGTAACATCAGATGTTTTAAAAATACATTCTGGGTGGGGAAAAAATTAATTTCTTGTACTTCAAATGCATACAGTTCTGTGATACTGATATAAGGCAAGATGAACTGATGCTTCTGCCAAACAAATATTTTAGTCATAATGCTTCAGGTTATGCTCTGTTGCTTTTCCTTGAAGGGAAGATATCAAACACACATCCTGTTCAGAATGTAATGTGCTTTGCACTCTGGAGACATTATTTCAGTTTTAGCACAGAAATAGCTAAATAGAGTTAAACATTTTCTAACTGTTTTGGTCAATACTAAAGCACATATATATATATATATATATATATATGTTCCACCTGAGTATACAGAAAAATACCAAGCAAGTTGCAAAAATACAACAAGAAGCATTCTGAAAAATGAAAATTTAAGAAGTATCCCTTTGTCAACCCAAGATGCTATGAACTAAAAAAGCAGGCAACTATTTTAGCTGTTCATGAAAGATCTAGATTTTTATTATGAAGAATACAAGTGCTTATGAACTTCATTTTGAAAATTGAAAAGGCACAACTGACATACCAATAATTGGAAGAACTTGAAGAGAATATTTTATACTGATGTTGTATTGTACAGGTTGAAAGTATTGAAGATATCAATCCTGCAAATGTGAATATGTTTCCCAAGGCCACTGTCACCAGCATTAGTCTAAATTTATTGCAGCACTCACTGGTATGTCAGTTACCCTTTTTTTCAACGTAAGTTCTTCTCTTCTAAGAGAAAGAAGCTGATCTGCAGCAATCAAGACAAGTGGTATTTTATGCAATCAAAACCACAGGATTATTTGACGCTCTCTTGTTTTGAACAATACCTTTTAATAAGTCAATTATTTTATATGGAAATGAATGCTGCAAGTGGAACTCACACAGGGAACTTCAACACTCTATTCTAGTGAATTTATTAGAGGGTGGGATGGTTGTGAGTATACTTTTAGCTAGGAGTTTTCTCTTGCCTATCAATTTTCAGTATAATAGTAGAGAAACACAGACATGCTCTAGAGCTTCACTCCAAGTCAAATCACTCTAAATCAAAGGATGATTATTTTCTTTGTCTCAAAAGACCATAACCTGAGAATAATGATTCTGTAGATGCTTCTGTACCTTTCTCTGGTTTGAGCTTTCAAGGAATTGGAAAGAAGCAAGATTCATACATTAAGAGTGCAAGCCATCGCAGTCAGAACAATGTTCCAACATAAACAGGGTTGTAAAAGATGACCTGTACTAGGAAAAAAACCCACCATAATTCGATAAAACTGCAGCATAAACATTACCTAAAAAGCAGTATAAAAAAGAAAAGGAAGTCAAATTAACAGCAACAAGATAATGAAATTGTTTTGTCATTTAGTTTAGAAAATCTAGGATTTGTCAGATGGCTGCATATGGGACCTTGAACACCAGACCACAAGCTGCTACCATATGACCTGAAGGAGTGATATCTTCAGTTTTCACAGCTTGGGTATTATTGTTCTTTCTGTGTAGCCAGTTAAAGTGGTTATCTTTTGCTGATTATAGATAGCCTTGTTAAAATTCCACCGGAAGGAACAAAAGAATAGTTGCTTGATTTTCAAAAAGATAAAATCATTAGTAAAATATCCAAAAGAATAAAAGAGAATTGAGTAATAAGTCAGAAGCAATGTATCTGTCTCTTGATCTCTGTACATGGATTCCTTCCATCCGGTCTTCCAATTGTTTCATATAAGCCTTGAGAAAGGTCAGACTTCAGTATATGATACTAATACTGCCCACCTAACACTTTAGCATATTGATATACTTTTAGATGTCTTCTTCAGTAGATTGTTTAAGTCATTATTTAGAAGCTATATACTAATGGCTCAGTTAATCACTTTTATGCCTTGCACATGCAGTAGCTGTTTGTTCCTTATATGCAGAGAAAGTAGACAGAAATCCTTTCAAAATCAAAGAGCAAAGCCATTCTGCTTCTCAGGTAATTAGCCTGAACAAAATCTCCAGAGTCTGGTTAACTGATCTGAAAAATCTTTTTTTAGGTTAAATCATACCACTGTCATGCAAATTGTTTGCTCATCTAATAAAAATTTAATTAGTCATAGGAAGAAGGGAGCTGACCAAGATAATTGATGTTGTTCCTGATTGTCATATATCTAGACCGCAGCATTATTATTATTATTATTATCATCATCATCATCATCATCATCATCTTCTTATTATTATCATAGGCTCATAGAATATATTGGGTTGGAAGTGTCCCACAAAGATCATCAAGTCCAGCTCCTGGCCCTGCACAGGACAGAGAAACTTGGGTGTTACTGGAGCCCTCGATAGGGCCATGATCTCAGTGCTTTTCCAGGCTTCAGCCTTTAATTGAGTGTCTCACCTTTTCTCAGTTTCTCTGCCCTTTCCTGCTTTATTCACATACAAAATCTTTACACACAGAAAAGGAATAACAGTAGTCATTGCCTAGCATGTTTTTTTTGTTTTGGGGAGGAATTTATCCTTGGCATTGAGTAAGAGACCACTATAATTTCTTTAAAAATTAAAAATTTCCTACAAATTCTTTAAAGTAACTGGTCAATTACATCTTTTAAGTCAAATGACTTTTAAAGTAAGCCAGTAAACTAGGTGTTAACATTGTAATTTTAATTTCCACTTGGGTTTTACTGCTTAAATTTTTTAGAATATGTAAAAGATTAAGCTACAATCTTAATACCATCTTTCTTATTAAAAAAAAGATTTGTCCCAATTTGTTATGCAAGCTTTTCATGAATAAAGTGACATCTCATTTTCCATACTAAAGTAAAAAGTCTTAAGAATGTAGATCATGAATCTCAGTGTTCTTGTTTATGTGGTTGTATTTTCACCAAACCCCTTGGTTTTTATTGACAATAGTAAAAAAAAAAAAAAAACCAGAAGCACCATCAGCTTGCATGTCTATATATGGAAATCAAGTGAAAATGTTTCTAATGTTTATATTTTCTGTTGTTTATATTAATCAACCTACTAAAATTGCATGGAAGTTTTCTTAGAAGATTTTATGTTGAAAACATTTAAAACTCAGTTCAACCTCTAATTCTTATAAAAGGCACCAATGATTTCCATGCTCAGATCCTAACTTGTCATCCAAACATGTCCTTTTTCACTGGACTGTAATTTATTACAAATGAAAAATACCCCAACCTGTAAGCAGTTGATAATGAGATCCATCGAGGATGTATTTTACTTAGTCTTTGCCTTTTGAATGTCTCCAGCTGGCATGAGGAAGTCCTTCTTCAAGGGACAGTGCTAGTATCATAAAATAATTTCCTTATGTTTTATTTGTGACAACTAAGACAATCTCTTTACTTTCTGGCCCTAAAATATGGGCCATGAAGTCTGCTTTTGGTGAAGAATATTTACAATCCTATATTCTATTATATCACATCTGCTAATGATAAAAAAGTGACTGATGTCATTCTTGTTTACATCTATGCAATCAGTTTGTCAAGAACATCTCCATTTATTAAAAATATTTGATTTGAAATGGCTATAACCCTTTGTTAAAACTGAGCAATATTAAAAAGTTTCTTCCTGATTGTGCCTTAGAATTTATAAAACTCAAGGAAAGCTATTCTTGTTATTAGTCTTTTCTGAGGGAATGAAAATTTAAAATAAAATCAATTCCAAATACAATTACTAGAAGTATGGGTCAACACATGTCTTACCAATTTATCTAATTTATAATTGAGTATCCTCTAAAAGCTCTGTTCTGTCATGAATTATTTTTACAGCAAAGTTTCACTATGGCTTTTGATAGTTTATGACCTTCTAAATACAGTGAAAGCATCATAAACAATGTGTCATATGCACACATTGAAAATAACTGAGAAAGATCACCTACTTTATCATTCAACCCCTAGGCATCTAGAAATTGTACAGATTAAAGAAGAAAAGGTGAAAGTATGGAAATAATATATATCTCCATCTACAGGAATGTCATTTTTCATAACAGTCATTACAAATCACTTCTGCATGGAATTCTGAAGGAATTCTGCCAAATATTTATGTGGGGATTTGTGACTAAGGAAAACAAATTATTAATCTTAATGAAGCACCCAAATTTTTGGATCAGAACCAAAACAAAAGCACCAGTGATTTTACAAACCTGTATCAAAACCTGCATCACTTTGACCACAAGTATGCTGGGTTTCGTCTCCTTGAGGACCACACCATGAATTTCAAGGCCACACAGGTTTGGGTAAAATGCCAGACATTTTAGGATGAACCAAGTCATAAGTATGTGTCTAGAGAAGTACGAAGAAATTCAGTCATATTTGCCAGTTGCTGGGATAGGAACAGCCGTGGGAGGTACGTTGCACACTAAATTCAGCCTTTTCATTTCAGCAAGCATTCCTGTGCTACACTACCCAGGTGTTCCATGTGGCAGATGAAGGAAGAGCTAATTTGGTTGCTACAAGCCTTTACTCCATCTGAACCATAGACCAGGGTTAAAATTTCAAGCTATACCTGAACAGATTAACTGATTTATTAGTAGTTTCTTTATGTGCTTTGTTTTGAACTCATTTGTTTGCCAGTTTGTGGGCCAAATATTAGGTAAGCTGAGTACAGGCAAAAGAATCCGGTTTAGAAAATTGCAAACTGTGATATGACAGGATCAATGCAACTTTTCATGGAATTATAAAATGTATTTGTCAGTCTTCATTGGGTTTCCTATGGTAAAATGTTTGGTTTCTTATTTGATTCTTTCCTGTGAGCAACTGTGCTTGATCAAGAGGTACTGCTGCTCAAATGGATACCTAAAAATCTTTTAGAGGATTTGGAATCTCATTATAAGGACACTAGCACTCTTCCTCTAACTCTTTTTCTGGCATTTTGTTTTATTCTTGGTAAAGGTTTCTGATCACTGTTTATGTTTTCAGCCAGCCACCAACAAGGATTTTTCACAACTATTAATACAGATAATTATTAGGCTGCAGAAATGGCCTGGTATCTTACAAAGTTCAAAATCCAACAATATCTATGAGATTCTGAAAAGGAAACATAAGTCCTGCACCAGGGGAGGAACAACCACAGGTGTCAGCACTGGATGGGGACCAACAAACTGAAAAGCTGTTCTGCAAAGAAGGGCATGGGTACTCTGGCAGACAAGTCGAACCTGGGCGACCGATGTGCCCTTGTGGCAGAGAAGTCCCACAGCATCCTGGGTAGCATTAGGGAGAGCATCATCAGCTCAAGGTCAAGGGAGGTGATTCTTCCCCTCTCCTCAACACTGGTGAGACACAGCTGGAGTTCTGGTCCTTTTCTGGGCTTTCCAATACAGAAACAACATGGATTTACTAGAATTAGTCCAAAAAAGAGCCATGAAGATAGTAAAGGGATCTATCATATGAGGAAAGTCTGAAAGAACTGGAACTGTTCAGATTGGAGAATAAAAGGCTTTGGGGAGTCTTAACCTTGTTTATCTGATGGGCATCAATAAAGAAATAGACTTTTCTCAGTGGTACCCACTGAAAGGACAAGGGGACATGGGCACAAAGTAGAATATAGGAAATTTGATCTAAACATGAAATCAGACCTTTTTTTTTTATCTGTGAGTACAGCTGAGCACTTGAACAGATTGCCCAGAGGAGTTGTGGAGTCTCTACCCTTGGAGGTATTAAAAATGCAATGAGACACAGACACGAGCAACCTGTTGTAGTTAATCGTCCTTTGAGGACAGTGCTCAACTAGATGCTCTCAAGAGGCACTTTCCAACTTCAACTGTGAGTCTGTGATTCAGGGAAGCAGAGCGACTTTTGGGAGTATTATAAATTATTGCTTTCTGCTGTCTTAAGTAGTTAAGGCTTTTGTGAATACTTGACTCCAAATCACAGAATGGGCTTTATTAATTAAAATTATTAATTAAATCATTAAACACGAGAACTATTATAGATATGGCTTAATCACCCAGGCATACTACATAACTGTTTAATACCCAATATTAAGAACTGGTTTAAACATTTTGCTATCATTTTCTATTCCACTGAGGTCACCCATTTCTCAGAAACAATTTTTGAAAAAGCGTTCCTTGGGAATTCTCATCTGTGAGGGCTAGGAAAAAGTAAAAACAGAGACAAAAAAGCAAGATGGATGATTAAACTTGCAAAAAAATTAACAAAAAAATCAGAAACTGAAAAACACAGAAAGAAAGACAACATAGTTAGTGGTCTGTGGACAGCATGACCAACCAGACCAAGTCTGGTTTGGTATGACTTCTGGACGAAAAAATGTTCTCATGCAAGCAAAAACTTTTGTCTCAACATGCAAACTTCTTACCCACCAAACTAAAAAAATACTTGTGTCTCTCCTTTGTTATATGCCAGGTTTCATAAAATTCCAGGACACACATTTGAATTCAGTTCTAAAATAAAAAAGTTTCAGTGTTGCAGCATTCATAATCTTGCCATCTTGCTCACTTTTGATTTGCCCATAATTCATGTTTGAGTGAACATAAAAATGAGCTTAAAAATAATAAAACTTCTTTGTGATCTTTATTTATAAACTTTCATGTAAAGAAGTTTTGGGCCAACACCTCTAAGACACGAACATGAGCAAGTAAAGGCATGATTCCTAGGTCAGAACAGTATGCAAAAAGCAGTTTGAGGGCATATATGCTTATTTACATAATTAGATATGAGTTAAACTCAGATAACCATTCTGTAATTACACATACAGAAGAAATGTTTGTTACAGAACAGCAAAAACCCATGTTTTGTATCCAATAAGGAGGTTGTTATGACAATAATTTAATGGAATAATAGATATAATGTCAAGCCCTTACATATCACCTTTTGTCACTAGATATCAAAGTGACTTACAAGAAGACGGATATTTTTTTCTTTTTGTTCCATCAGGTATAGCTGATATTAAGTAAGAAATTCAAGGGGATCTCTGAACCTCAACTAGGTGCATGTAAATCTAGACAGCAGACCAGTGATAAGACTGGTTTTGAATACCAGCTACCACAGCTGCATGAGGTTTCCTGGGCTACGTACTGGGTATCCAGCACCTCTACTGCCATGCTCCAGGCAGGATGTGTTGTACAGGGGGAAAGTGGATGCTCCAGGTGCAGTGCTCCTTGCACCACCACACCACATAACAAATGCTGTCCTCTTGCTCTTATGAACAGCAAAAGGATCTTAATTTCATAATGAATTGAAAATAGTGGAGAAAATTGAAAAGGGTATTGTGTCCACTAAACAAAATACAAGAGACAGAGATTTTTTGCTTCTGATGCAATGAAATAACTCAGTTTAGGGTTTGGATCTCACTAGAAGTTATCAGAGGTATGTTAAGAAGAGCTTTTTAAACATGTTTCATCACTGCATAAGTTACTTATTAGGAGAAGACCAGTTTATTTAAATTTGCAGGCCCAGATTTAAACTATTTCTGGATGCTAATGGTATTTTTTTTTCAGATTTTAAAAGAATAATTTATTGCCTCAGCCACTTTTTGTGTGCAAAAGTATAAATGTGTTCAAAATGATAGGTTTATTGTTGGTTACTAAATGCAGTGATCTAGATAGAAGCAATCATTTGAGACAGGAATGTTCTGCCCCAGTCATTGCCACAAAACAATAATGCAAAAAAAAGAAGACAGTATGTTTTAGAATTACCCTGAGTCTTACACTCCATTCCTATTATTGACCACTGTGTAAAGCAGAATTACTGATCTGGTCCAGCGCAGATGTTGTTACATTATGCTGAAAACAAAAAGGAGATTACCTGTATTTTTTTTTCCTGTCTTCTTGCAGTCAGACTTCTAACTGAGGGAGTTTACCACAGGGCTTGCAGCCAATGTTCTGGATGTAGCAGGCTATAACATTTACCCTGTTTATGCAACCAAACCTTGTTTAGCCTACCCTTTACAAACTGAATTTTAAATTTCTACGACGTTAAGAAGACAATATACACTATCTAATTAAGAAAGAGGGGTTTTTTTAATTATTCATTCCTGCCAACTCTGTTTTGTTCATTCAACTACAAAATTTCTCCCTCCCGGAGAACTGGAATTCCCCTCGGTTAGAAAGGTACTTTCTAAAGAATACCAAAAGCAAAAAAAAAATTACTTGCTTTTGAGGTGTGCGGTAGCAAATGCCAGATGTAAAACTATGCATTGTCTAGTACGTGACTGATTAATGAATTGTGTCCTTAAATTTTATTAAAGGAATCAAGCAGAAACCTTGAAACTGAATCTTTGCATTTCAAAATATCATAACAGTCTTTGAACTTAGGAGAAACAAGTAATGCTAGTGGTTTTGTAACCATACCCATGATGGTCTGGGGATAGAAGCAAGACAACATTTGGAGGCAAAGGTAACCTTTAAAAGACAAATTGTTGCAGTTGGAGAAAAATAAAACAAGACTTCTTTTCCACAAAAAAAAAAAAAAAAAAAAAAAAAAAAAAAAAAAAAAAAAAAGGTGCCATTATTTGGGATATATTATTGAAGGTGTAATTAGCATGGAAAACCAGGAGTTTGGGAATTTCACCATTTTTAAATTAGTTGTTCTATTATGAGACTTCCTGTTGGAGAAGGGTGAAGATTTCTAAATGGAGAAAAAATACAGTCTGGTATAATATTAAAATCCATACTTGTGTAGTACAACTTTAGGAAATATTTTGAGAATTTTTAAAATTTAAGAATAATTTCTTTGGTTTTTTTCTCTTTTTTTTTTTTTTTTTTTTTTTTAAATTATAGAAGAGGTTACCTGTGAACAGTTTCCTGCTTTAGAAATTACTTATTATAGGATCTTAGGATCATAGGATAAGCCACTTCAAAAGGGAGTTTAGAAGGTCTCTAATCCAGCCTCTTGCTTCAAATAAGGTCAGCTGTGGGATCAGAATGCTCAGGGCTTTATCCTGCCAGGTCTCAAAAACCTCCAGAGACAGAGATTACATAACCTCTTCATCTGTCTGACTCTTTCATAACAAAAGAGGTGTTCCTCATATCCGATGTGAATCTCGTTTCAGTGTTTGTTCTCTCTTGTCCTCCTACCCTAGAAAACTGTGAAGAGCTTGATTCCATCTTCTCGATAACCTCCACACAGGCATGGGTATGAGCATGCTGCTGTTCTGTTAGGTTCCCTTCCAACATCTTTGCTCCAGGCTGGACAAATCTTGAGACCAATGGGGGTTTTGCCCTAGATTTTTGTGAGTAATGGTATCAGTGGGCAGTGCTTTTCCTAGAAAACTGTTTGATTGCTTACCTATGCTATGGGACAAGATGTCAAAGGCTGTCTAAAATTTTAGATAAACAAATAAATAAGTTGTAACATAGTCATTTTTTGGTCCACCAGTTGACAATATGACCTGGTTTTAGCTAAACCTAATAATTATCTAATTCTGTATCTACTTGTATGTGGCTCTCATGGTCCAAATGGTCTTCCAGAGACATTGGTACTAAGGACTCTTATAATATGTACCAATGTAGAATAGGAACCTGTACCGGTTCTACTCACTTTCACAGCTAGAACTCTTTAAATGCCCCAGAAAAATGAAAATCTGTAAATCAGCGTATCCCCATCTGATTTACTTATACTATAGCATGTGGACAGAATTCGGAATGGTGCACTGAAGGTTAAAGAAGGAATTATCTAAGTAAAGGTGTTGGAAGAAAGCATAATGCAGCTACTAGTGTCAAAGGGATACAGCTGAAGTCTGTTTTTGGCACCACAATGCCTCACCTCATTACATGGAGCATGTTGTTAGAAAACAGTTCTGTCTAGAAGACAAATTAGTTCCTTGCCCCAAAAATGAGCTAGAAGGAAAAACAGACAGGAAAGAGAGAGAAAGAAATTAATGTTGCCCAACTTTTAGTAGATTCAAAGTATATTTTTCATTTTGATCACTACTATTCCCATAAAAGCAATTACAATATATTCTATTGCAATTTCATGGCACACTGCCAAGCTCCAGCATTTTCATTACAATGGCAAACTGCCAAACACCTAGAAACAGTAATCTGAAAACTGAGGAAAGGAGATGATGAGATATTTGCATTTCATCTGTTTAGAAACATGCAAAGTGGCAGCATTTTGTCTTTTGAAGTTCAGAAAGTACCTTTAGAAAAAACAATTCATTTCCACTTTAGAGGCATCATCTGAGTAAGTAGCATCATTACTATGTTATAATTTGAAAAAAAAAAATGGTTCTATAAGAGTTGTTCTCACTATTCTTTCCTTTGACCTTTTACTTATTCAGGTTGTGAAAAGAATTCCTTTCCTAAAGTGCCAAATTAATGGTAACAACTTTGACACTTTACAGCATATTATGTATATACTACTTCTTGCTAGAGTTCACACCCATATTACCTTATCACTAAACACAGGTACAATTTTCTGTTCTGAATGCCAAAAGCCCAAACAGAAATAACAGGAAAGGAATGAGTGGCAAAAACAGATTAGTTTTTTAATTTTGTGTCTGAAAGCTGTTTTTACAAGTATTCACATTTTTGCTATGGAATTTGTATCAGAAATCATTTTGAAATTTCAACTAGTATCTGTATTCTAAATTAGAAACTAAAACTTTTCTACAATCTATCGTACAGATACACAACTTAATAAGGAGTCACATTCATTTTGAGGTAATATTCATCTCCTGAAGACATACGCAAATTATGACACGTTCTCTAATAATAAACAACAATCCTGCTTGTTTAAGAAGAAAAAATTGCCATTGTTTTTCACTCTGAGGACTGATCTGATTTTCTGAAAACAATCCATGATTTCATAAAATATAATGGTATTCAAATCACGATTTATGTCTTCTATGCATATTCTATATGAATAGTGTGTATAAAGTTGATACCTGAAGTTTGTATGAGCTAGACCCTGGATTAAATTGTTGGGTTTTTTGCAGTTTTTTTTCTAAGCAAAACAAAAGAAAAATACAACCAACCAAAAAAACCCCCACCCTAAAGACCCCTATGGAGCACCCCTCCTATGAGAACAGGCTGCAAAAGATGGGGTTGCACAGCCTGGAGGAAAGAGACTCTGGGGAAACCTTATTGTGGCCTTTGGGTGCCTAAGGGGGTCATACAAGAGAGATGCAGGGCCTGTTGCCATAGGACAAGGGGTAATGGTTTTAAAGTAAAAGAGGATCAGTTTAGATAAGATATAAAGAAGAAGATTTTTTACAGTGAGGGTGGTAAAGCACTCAAACACATTGTCCAGAGAGGTGGAAGATGCCAAGGTCAGGTTGCATGAGGCTCTGAGCACCTTGACCTAGAGGAAGATGTCCCTGCTTATCTGGTAGGAGTTGGACTAGATAACCAGGAGGAACCTTAGGTGGACTGGACCAGAGTAGGAAAGTAGGAACTCTGTATGTGCTTGATGTGGTTTAGCCCCAGCCAGCAGCCAAGCACCATGCAGTCTCTCACGCACTGCCCCACCAGCAGAATCGAGGAGAGAATCAGAAGGTTAAAAGCCAGAAAACTCTTGGGTTGGTATAAAACCAGCTTAATAGGGAAAGCGAAAGGCACACATAAAAGTAAAGCAAAACAAAGGATTCAGTCACTGCTTCCCATGGGCAGGCAGGTGTTCAGCCACCTCCAGGCAAGCATCATGAGCAACAGTGACTTGGGAAGACACCACCAAATACTATCACTCCAAATGTTCCCTCTTCCTCCTTCTTTATACGCTGAGCACGGTTCCGTATGGTCTGGAACATCCCTTTGAGCAGCTGGGATCAGCTGTCCCAGTTGTGTCTCTTAGCTTCCCATGCAACCAAAGCCCCCTTGCCAGTGTGGCAGTATGAAAAGCAGAGAAGTATTTAAGCACTGCTCAGCAATAAAAGAAAAAAAACCTCTATATCATCAATGCTATGTTCATCACAAATCCAAAACACAGCCCCATACCAGCCACTGTGAAGAAAATCAACACAGACAAAATCACCACAGTGATATAAAACGAAATAGAATATCAGGTTTCTATTCAGAAAGCTGCAAAAACAGCAGGAAAACCTGTTATAGTCTGATAATCCTTCCTCTTATATGTCATAGATACAGAACAAACAAAGCACTTCTCTTTCTAGTCCCTGCTCCATACTACGGGTTTTTTCACATTACAGTCCCTAAAAATGGAGCATTTACATCTCATTCTGGACTATCACAACTGCCAGATGCAGTGCGACAGGTACTATACAGGGAGAACATCTGCACTAAGTGGAAACACTGTTTTTCTAACTTTAGATGTTTGAATCTATTGGCGAAATGTCGCTGGGTTTCATAATTTTTGAAAATAAATATATATTATCACATAGCTAGAAATAATTTCAATCAAAACCATTTGTAGATAGCTAGATTTAAGCTTTGGCCTCAGCATAGGTGAAGCATTTATTTAATTTCTGTTCAAATAAACTAATTAATGTCAACAAAACAGAAGATTAAGGAGATGTTATTTCCCAAGCTGGAACCATAATTACAATTTGTATTCCTTATACATTCCTGATAATCAAATCAGGATTAGTAGTGCTAACCAATAACTAGTATACATTAGAATATTAAAGTATATTTCCATTTGTATTCATGAAAAATTTTCGTTGTTTGTAAATTATTATGTTTTATTTTATGTTATTAATTTAATTCTATTAAGTATTTATCTTATAATATATAATAATTATTAAGTATAATATTTTAGATATTGATTATCTATTTAGTACTGTAAAAATAACCATTTATAAGTCCAGATATCATTTTTCTTAAGAATTCAAGTGCTCTACTTGGTATCATTCAATTTTTATTCTTAAAAGAAAGGGAAAGCTGGAATGGGCTTACTTTGATTGAGGGAATAATATTGTAGCCATGAATTCATTAAGAATTCAGATTCATGTAAAGGACATTATTCTTCAGGGAAATGGTCAATTTCTTAAAAATGTTGGAGATGCTATTTGGTTTTATAACTCAGTAGAGACATTCTCCATTAAAATTAGCATCATTTTAATTATTTGAAAGTGAAAAGGAAAGAGATTTAATAATGCACTAAGTATAGAAAATTCAGTCATTACAAGTTTTGAAATACTAAAGGGCTTGAATCTCCCACTCAAGTGAAATTCCTTTTTTTAAAAAGAGCCTTGGAAATCCTGTTGGAAAGATTAATTGGAGCCAGCAAGGTGCCCTTCTGGAAAAGATGGGCAACTGCATCCCAGAGGTTGCATTAGGAAGACCATTACCACCAGGTCAAGGGATGTGATCCTTCCTCTCCGCTCAACATTTACTCCTCACACATCTAGAGTGCCACATTCCATTCCGGGCTCCACATAAAAGAAAGACATGAACTTACCAGAAGGGCCGTGAAGATGTGTAAGGGATAGGAGCATCTGCCATATGAAGAGAGGCTGCGAGAGATGAAACTGTTCAGCCTGGAGAAGAGGAGGGGAAGAAGAGAGGTCCCCCTCCCTCCAGGGGGACCTTAACCACATCTGAGAGGTGGCAGTAAAGATGACAAGGGTCAGTGTTTTCTCTGTGGAACTCAGTAACAGGCAAAACTGGAACACAACAAAATTCATTTATACATTAAGGTAAACATGTTTTCCTAATGAATTTTGGATTCTTAGTACCACATTTGCATATGTGTAACAGGAGAGAGGATTTTTTTGCCTTCCACTGTGGTGTAGAGAGCTCATTGCTTATGAACCTCAGAAGCAGGATTTAAAACATCTTAAAAGTGTAGAAGACATAGAATTTTTCCATTTGTAGGATACACTGCTAACCATCAGGCTAATAAAAAGATGGGGAATTTGGTATAGAAACTTGTCAAAAAATAAAAATAGCCTTCAGTGTGACATAGATAATTTTTGGCTCAGCTATAATGAAGTCATTAACAGCAGTCATTTAAGGTCATAAATATTTTTGCTCATTAAAATAAAGTGCCCAGAGTTTTTCAGGAAGAAAGAGTGTAGGGTTTTATTACTGGATCATCGTGCAGAATGCTGAATTCCTGAACATTGAGTCAAAATTTTACTTTAACCCAACCATTTGGTCTAATAACTTCCATTTTTCTTTGCTTTTTTGTCTTTAAGAATTGTTTTCTCTTCAGGTTTTTTTTAGCAGGTTTAAAACTAAAGTCTTAAATACACATCCCAAAAATTTTACACTGTCTTGCCATTAGATTTTTCAAATTTCATATCTGTTCTGTGCTTATATTTATTGTTTTGGCAAATACTTTCCACAATGTATATAGCAGCTAATTTTAACTTTGAAACATTCAACTTAATTTTAGTTTGATTCGGCTTTTATCCAGCTACAGTTGTCAGGGATAATACAAATCCCAACACAGTAATGCTAAAGGCTTTAGAATTGTCCCACAAATATTCTATAGTCTTCAGTGGATTTGTTTCATTTATCCTCTCCACATCCTCTTCTTTCTCAGCTTTAGATCAGACTTGGGGAATGAAGAAAAATATATTGGATATGTATCAGTAACTGTGGTCCCTGGAACTCAACAATCCCATTTTGTTTGAGGTTGCTCATCAGCCTCTTTTATATGCGTGCGATTGACTGTCAAAGAGGATCTTCCAGCTGGTTCAAGTCTTTCTCACTAAAATAGGAAGACTGTGAAGCTCAGTCTCTGCAAGACACAAAAACATCAGAATTCTGTTTATGTAGATGGATTTTCCTACTGTTATTTGCAATTAGGTCTTAAAACCTATAATGCAAGAGTGTCTTCATTTAATGTCATTTCTACTTTGGCAAATTACTGGTAGAATTCAGAGGGTTTTATGTTTCAATCTAAAATGGCAACAGGAGTTACTAGTAGAATGGTACTGGCACATTTCATATTGAAAATCAGATAGGTGGTAAAGGCTGGTTTGAAAGAAAAGGGAAAAAAACCCATAGAAACACGTTTTAATATATGAAACTAATGTACCCAGTTTTTCAAAATAAAAAAAACATTTTTATTTCAAAACCTTTAATTTTTTGTTACATATCAAAATTTTAATGAACTATTTCAAAATTTCAAAGGTGCTGGCAACGGAATGATTTGCTGCTCATATCTGTAAGCAAATTCTTGTCCCGTTTCAGAACCATAAATTGTATCTAATGGAATTCTCTATGTAATGAAAAGAAATTGCCTTTACTATAGATGCTAGTCATTGTCTGAAAAGTAAAAATTCATCCTGAGTTAATAATCACCTTACCTTACCATCTTTTCTATGCTTGTTCTTATATTAGAAAAAAAAAATGCACAATATAAATTAGTTAATTATTCTGATACTTTATTGTTGTACACTTTGCATTGCAAGTTGCATTCTGCAGAAAAATGTATTTTATTTTTATTTAATTCCTGGCATTCAATTTGTTTGTTTGTCTAATTCTTTCCAATATACTTAGAGACAAATACGGAATAAAACAGGCATTGTCTGCCTGCATTTGCTTTTTTTAAATTCCATGTCTTATAATGAAGTTACTGCATGCCTGAGCACAACATCAACTGTCCTCACTGCTAAGTAAAAAAGATTTTAAATGTGTCTAACATCTAGAGAATTCAACTGTTCCATTTTCTTTAGAAGGAGAAAAGATTGTCAATGTGGTAAATGAAATGTACACAAAAACATTTGAATTCTTCATTTCAGGTGAAAGTAATTTTTGTTCATGTGAAGATGCCCTTAATTCATAATAGTCTGTCTGATAATTTTTCAGACATACATTAAAGGATGTATAAAACATTTATCAACATAGTAACATCTAATTTCTAATGATCAATGTATTTCTGATTTTTTTAAATTATATTTTCTTTTACATTTGAGGTTTCTTCTTTTGTTCCCAATTGAATGTACTGACAATTTCAAATTATCCTTTATTTAACAAATATAATTTCAAATTATTTTCAAGTTTCTACCAAGGTTTTGTCTAAATTACTAATAGAAATGCTCTCCAGGCATTTGTGGTGTGAGTTTTTTAACCTTATTTTGATATCTATTGAGCATATTACATCCAGAAATGCTGGCACGTAATATTTACTCTGTAATTTCAAGAGTTTGACACAAGTTTCACTGCACTATATTTCCAAAAAAAAAGTGTTGCTTTAAAAAAACAGTCTACAAAAATTCCCTGTGCTAGCAGCTAGCATAAGAAATGCCTGAAGTTTTTATTAGACACATTTATTCATCCCAGAAATTTCTGATGGCAAAATCCTTAATAGGTCTGATGCCTAAAATATCTCAAGGGCAAATAAAAATCAACTCATGTTTTTGGTTTAGGTTTTTTTTGTTGTTGTTGTGGTTGGGTTTTTTTGGGTTTGATTTTTTTTTTGGCTTTTTGATGTTTGGGTTTTTTGTTGGATTTTTTTGGGGGGGTTGTTGTTGTTGTTTTGGAGTTTTTTGGTTTTTTGGTTTTTGTTTTTGTTTTGGGGGTTTTTTGTTTGTTTTTTTTTTTTTTTGTTAAGTTTTGGTTTTTTGTTCTTTATAGGGTCATAGAATCATAGATTGGTTTAGGTTGTAGAGGACCTTAAAGATCATCTAGTTCCAACTTTCCTGGTATGGCCAAGGACACCTTCCACTATACCAGGCTGCTGAGGGCCCCATCCAACCGGTCTTGAATGCTTCCAGGTGTGGTGCATCCACATCTGGGAGCCCTTTGCAGTGTCTCACTAGCCTCACAGTAAAGAATTTATTCCTGATATCTAATTTAATGTACTCTCAGTTTAAAGCCATTACCCCTTGTCCTGGTGTTAAATGCCCTTGTAAAAAATCCCTTCCAACTCTCTTTCAGGTGCCCTTCAGGTACTGGAAGGCTGCCATAAGATCTCCTCAGAGCCTTCTCTTCTCCAGGCTGAACAATCCCAGCTCCTAGCCTGTCGTCATAGGAAAGCTGCTTCATCCCTCCAATCTCTTGGTGGTTTCCTCTGGACTTGTTCCAACAGGTCCATGTCCTTCCTGTGCTGGGCCCCCAGAGCTGATGCAGCACTCCAGGTGGGATCTCACCAGAGCAGAGCAGAGGGGCAGAATCCTCTCCCTGGCCCTGCTGCCCATGCTGCTTTGGGTACGGCCCAGGACACGTTTGGCTTTCTGGGCTGCAAGTGCACATTGCCAGGTCATGTCATTATCTAAGTGTCTCTTACAATAAGAAGTGGATCAGTCCCTCTGCAGATGTAGCAGATTATCCATGAATTATTCAGTATTAAAATACATGTGACAATTGTCTTCTGTTATGAAATATACATAATTCATAAGACATCTGTTCTATGTTTTCACATTTAAGAGGTACAAAGTGCAAAACAGCAAATGGTGTGAAATGGATATGTAGGAATGTTTTATTTCATATCACTTTTTCTCTCAGGCTGTTTAACAAGGGTTAAGGAACAAGCCATGTACCGATTTTTTCTATATGTGTATTTCTGCATTGTTTTTCTATGAAAATTAATTTCTGGTAATTCTCTTTTTGATCATAATCTCAACAGAATTAATCAGGAATGGATACCAATGGGTCCATTTAGCAGAAAACAAAATGCAAAATATCTGCCAATTGTGCTAGATACAAATCCCTTATGCATATAAAGTAAGTAATTTTTTTACATGTGGGTCTGTAAGCTTATATGCAAGCATATACATGTTTGTGCATGTGTGTATATATGTATAGATACTTTGATAGCACAATGAAAATAAGCAGCACTTTCCACTGAATACTCTTTTTTCTTTTGTTAACTGGTGCTTAGAAGTACCCTACCTGCAAGTTTTCAGAAACAAACAAAATCACCTGGCATTCAGAACTTTCTAGTTCAGGGTGTTTCATTAAACTGCACAATAAACAAAAAGAACATTAAATGGTCTCTGATCTCGTAACTACTATTCAATGAGAAATAGTATTCACATGCCAGAAAAGCTCATTTTTCAAATACTGCCTCTGTCCTGAATAGGATACTGAATGAAATCTCATTACAGTGGACCATAACTCTATCCAAATGTAGCAATTTGCTTCCATGATTTCAGAGCACTTAATTTAACTTTGTTTCTCAAACTCAAATGACTTTCTAGAAAAAAAAAATCACATTATTAAAAAAAAAATTAAACAAAACTTTGTACTGAAATACAGAAGAAAATAACAAAAGTTTTGCAGATTTTTACAAAGTTAAAAAGGACATAGAAAAACATTTATATCATCTCCAAAAAGAAAGCCTATCTCAATTCACCATAATTTTTCATCCAAATAAATACATTTTTTTTTCCCAGACAAATTTATGGATAATTTAGTGCCTAGTCCTAGAACTTAAAATGCAGGATACTGAGAACATGAAAACAAACACAAAAATAATTAAAAGTATATTTCTTGATACAAATCTAATGCTTATCACTATATGTACCTAAGAAAATTAATCTCAGTGCATACAAAAATATAGTTAGCTGTCTTCTGGATTTAGACTAAACCTATGAAGTATTCTGAAAGGTTTGAAAGATATTCATGACCATTAGCTTGTACTGGTGAAACTAAGTGATGAAGCCTGGAGATGAACATTTTACTGCCATCCTAGAATCAGACACCATCCTTGAAGTCCTCAGGTCATGTTATTTGTCATTTCTTGCTGCAAGCCAGTGGGCTACCTGTGTGGCCAATTTACAGCCTTGTCCTCCAACGAACAGTTAGACCCAAGCAACTTAAGACTGTCAAATTAGTATTTCCTGTCAAGTTGTACACCTAGAGATTCAAAGAAGTTTCAGAAAATAGGTGTAGGAGTTTCTCCCATTACAATTTAGAGTTCTGAGACATTGCTTCTCCATCAATTCAGCCTTGTTTTGTCAGAGAAAAGACACTATCTGCATCTTCACTGACCCCTCTGCACTAAAATGTAGAGCACTCAGTACATTCATACACATTATGCTTCCCACAGACCTATGGTGCTGCTTGATGAGGCAAATACTATTTTCACAGAACCAGTGAATCCGGACAGAGTAGCTATGACCAACAAAAGTGTTTATCAATAAAATATGTGAGTGCTATGGCTGTTAATATGTGACTAAGAGCTTTTGTACAACTAAGTAAAGATTCCAGCAGCAATTTAATCACTTTTATTCACAGAAATATTTTCAGGGCTTGGACTTTTGTGTGTTTCAGTGGTGGAGTCCCAAGGCTAGATTAGATGAATCTGACATTGCTGTGTTCAGGAAGTTTGTTTCCCAGACACAATTTCTTTTAAGATGATTTTGTCCATTAATAATGCCATATTGTATAAAGTCCAGTAATTATTCTTCTTTCTTTGAATAAAAACCACTGCTTAGCTCATCTGCTTTACCACTGTGTGCATTTAAGTCTGAGGTTCAAATATTCCTTGGAATATGGGACAAAAAAAATTAGAGATGGTAAAAGAAGATTTTGTTTTTCAAGAACTTCAAGTAATGTTCCATAAATGTGGAGGACCATGCAGATAAGGCAAGTGTGTCCATGATCTTAACATGGAAAAGGAAATCTGAGGTACTTCAGCCAATGGACAGGAAGCCTTTCATGTTCTTAGTCAAATCTTATGGTAAAATAGACCTGATGTTAAATGGAGAAATTTCTGTTAGAAGCAAGATCCTAACAAATCTCCAGTACGTGTGCCTGGCAATGCAGAATCTTGGCTGACCCCAGCTGCTGCCCCTTGGCTGGTCTTGCTCTCTGAGGGGGCAGGGAATGGCACCCCAGCTTGGGAGACTCCTTCTGCACTGAATGTGCCACCCAGCAGCAGCCGACTGATCCCCTTGGCACCTGACAGAACATCTCATGGAGTTAGGATTAAGGATGATAGACTTTCATGTTAGTCTGCTGAGCAAAACACATCGTGCCTTTGAGCAAGAAAGATCAGAGGCTCGACTCCGTGGTCCCTGAGTTGCAAACCGCCATCCACTGCTATGTTTTTGTCAAAACAAATATTTCATTCTGTTTCAGAGATGTGTAGAGTGTATATAGAACAATTCAAGCAGTAATAACAGAGGCAATTTTTTGGGTAGTTAAATTTGGCATAGTAAAACAAGGAGTTTTGGCTCAATACCTCCCATACTTTAAAAGCCTTAAATTTCTGAAGGGAGCCAAAGTATCTTTAAAAATAGATTAATGAAACTAAGTCTAAATAGTTATTTTCTTATGTGGGAAGGACGTGGTACTCAAAGTAGGCCCATTCTGGTTCTATCAGGCATTATTTTGATTATGAATGCCAGCAGGAATAAGAAATATGAATGCAGATAACAGAGGTTTCCTAGAAGGGGGAAGTTATCTTAGGATCTATCACAAGGTGATGCATGTAACTAAGCAGTAAGGTTTGGTTAGACTAACATCATAAGTGGCATAAGAATGAAAAAACCTGAGTGAAACTGAATGCAGTTAAAGCTTTCTAAAAGGAGTTTGAAACAGATAAAGGAGGAAAATTCTAATTGTGTTAGGATACTTTCAGGAGCAATGAGATCCTTCCATAGAACAAGACCCATATGACCTTTCTTGTGAAGTCACTCAGTTTCAGTGAGAGGTTTGTTACCTTACACTGGATTAGTCATGCAGTAGCAACAACCAGAATTATTGAACTTCAATATGAAAAAGGCTGTTATTTTTGAAGTAGTAAAGAAAATTCTTTCTCCAATTAAATTCATTGCAGCACTGCAATCCTGGTAAGGTCATCACCTCAAAAAAACCCAGTCTTTAATGAGAATCCTGAACATACATTTACTCTAGAATAATCTAATGTTTTACAACTGCATCAACAATATATTCTTTAAAATTTAGCAATCTTAGCACTAGAATGTACATTCTTACCTTTAAGACTTTGCTGAATTATTTAAGATTAATTTACAAATAGAACCTGTTCCTGAATAACCAAGAAAGCAATGAGTAAAAGTTTAACAATTTATTTTAAAAGCTTTGCTTTTTTCCAAAAGTCTTTCGAGCACCAGTGAGTTTTCTGTACAAATGAGGATGTTTAAGATGCAGAATTATGTTAAATTCAGTTACACCAAGAGTTAGAAGGATATGAGAAAAAACAGTCTGACAAATAAAGGAAAAAAAGCAGAAGAAAACCAAATTAAGTCCTGTGTTTCTAGGAAGCTCAAACAGAATTACAAAAGCTAGAAAATTCAAATAAAGTAATTGACAGCTGGTAACTTTTTTTAACTACTCAGTGCATCGCTATATTGACATCAACTATTGTTATATGATCAATGGTATATTATTACAGATCTACTCATCAGTTGGGTGTACTTGGAACATTTAGCAACAGACAGGCTGCTAATTCAAAATCCCCCAGAGTGCTGGGGGGTTTCTCATCATAGCATAGCAACGAGTTATCCAGCCTTGCCTTCATCCTACACTGATGGTTCTTTCATTTATGTCTATAAATAAAGCGCATCTTTTCAATCATTGAAAATTGTTGAGTACTTCAAGATTCATGACAACTTCTGCACGTTTTCTGATTTTGTTCCTGTCAATGCTAGTACACACACGCTACACTAATTGCATACCTAACTCAACTGATCAGAGGACACATTTTGAAATTCACTTGCCTTTTAATACTACTAATTTGAAATGCAGAAATCATATTTAAAATTAAATGCAATAACACAATTGTTTGCAAAATTTTGATTACATTGCACCCAACTGACATTACGTTTGGATACATTCGGCTCCAATTGTGAAGACAGAAAAGATCTCTGAAGTCATTATCACTTGCTCTTGTCCCCTGACTTGGCTTAGAGCCACTCTAGCTCAGTGAGCATGCCTTTACTTTGTGTCCCCATGTCTCCTTTTCCCTTATATCAAAAGAAAGACGATAAGGAGAATGGAACTAGCAACCTGAGCTTTAGCTGTGATAGGAAGAAGCTTAAGCTGAAACTTTAATACATTTCTTAGAGCATAAAATAATACCAAAGGAGTGAACCCATGCCCTGAAAAAAGTAACCCCTTTTTTTGCACAGCCAGTAGACAAAACACACAACAATATCTCTATCACAGAGTTAATTAACTCACTATGTACAAATAAAAATGTGCTATTTCCAGAAGCCCATAAACATTACTGATCTTTACAAACGCAATCCTGTTTTGGATTGCTCCTTTACAGAACAGGGAAAGGAGACAGTATCCCATTTCTCACCTTGAGAGGCCTCTTCAATTTGTAAAGGATGTAAAGGATGCCATGTGCTTCTTCACCTTTCAGAGTGCCTTACAGGTGGAGGTTATGGGGGATGCAAGAACAGCTACTATTTATGCAATTGTTTCTTTTAAGTGCTAGGAAAAGCAAGCATTCCCTCCTTCCAAAACAGAATAAAACCTGAAATAGTTACCCATTATTTAACTTTTCTCCAGCATTTTATAAGATAAATGTCAGATGATATATTTCAGGTCTAATTCCACCTCCTCTCTTCTCCCCATTGTAGTAAAAGTGAGCATAACAGTGGTGTGAGTAGAGGAAACAATCTCATTAAGGCCTATTTGGTTTAGTATTTGGTTTAGCTCAACTAAGAGCTATTATGGTTACTAAATCTTGTTAGATCAGTGAAGAGCTCAGTGTGTGTAGCTACTTTTAATTTGCACTGTCTGGTTTTCAGCCATAGAACTGCAATGCTGTACTGCAATAAGATGTACTCTCCCCACATCTTTAACCTGAAGACACTCATTAGTAACTACTTTCTGCTTTCAGTAGAATTATGTTTTCTGGCTTTTCACAAAAAGCCTGGTGCCCTTCTCCATCACCACTTTAACAGTACTGGTTTGGATATCCCTGAGTAAATGCTTTCTACATGAAAATAACACTTTCATAGATCTTGAGAATAAGGACGAACATGTCTGAAAGGCTTACAATAAAACAAAATTCTGACGAAAAACTGACCTTGATAAGCACTCTCTATCATAGTTTCATCTGTGGGATTAACGGAATACTATCAGGTGCAGCTCTTCATTCCAGACTTGGGTTTAAACTACCCCATAGAAAAATTAATGCACATTTCAACAACCAATCAATCTCACTCTAATGGGAGCTTTGTCTTGAATTGGGTGAGGCAAGCCCAGCACTAGCTGCAAACATCAATAAGTAGGGGAAAAACGCCAAATAAACAGAACTTCAAATGCAAAATGTGACGAGTTTTTAATAAGCTCACATGGATTCCAAATTGCAGTTTATTTTGACAAAGCTGAAAATAATTACCTGCTTAATTGTCTTCACTTGAAACAGCCTTTGTAAGGTGTTCTGATACAATTGTGAACAGTCTTGTGGGAGCATTTAGAAAGACATATTGAAATATTTATTTATTGGATTACAACACTATCATCTGGTAATGTAATGTCACAAAGTGGTAAACAGAACATCAGAAATGTATTTATTAGTATAATAGCACAACAGAAACTAATAACTTTTCCACTATCCTCCAGTAACAAATGTTCAACTCATTTGCAAGAAGCAAAGCAACATTTCTTTCTTTTTAATGCTATCACAACTCACTTGAAAGGGGGAAAAATGCTAATCAGTGATAATCTGATCTGCAAATCAGGCTCTATCAAAAGACCTTTTTTCACTAGTGACTAAAGTAGACTACGAGAGAATCTACTACTTTAATCCCTGTTCTGCCCCTGTATTATGCTGTCACCTCTTTTGGCCTTGGTATACACCATGAAAAAAGATTGAATTACTATGAAGGAGCTCTAAAACATTCCATATGTCTCTCTGAATAAAAAACCAAAAGAGTATCCAAAATGCTGTTCTCAAGAAGAAGACTGTCTCAAAACTTGGCACAAAGACCATGCTGAGGTATGAACTGGAGTGATGGGATAGCAAGAGTGTGTAAAAATAAGTCTGAATACCAACTCTGGAATTTTTTCTAGTAGAATTACAATTTTTGATGCTAGAAGCAAGGCATAAATAAAATATTAAGTCATTTGTCATTTGTATAAAAAATAGTGAGGGCCATTCCAATTAGAGATTGGTTTACACAGCAGTCAAAAGCACAGGCTTGTCCAGTAATTGTTTATGAGTTCTTATGGTTGTTTTCATCTGGGGACAATCTTACAAATCATGAAAAGTGGAATTGTTTAATTCATCATCCACCTAAAGGGCCTTTCAAAATCTGTATTACTCTCAAGTTATGAACATTAGAAAAAAATGTTTTTAAGCTTGCCTTATATTACTTTTTCTCCAATTATTAGTCTAGAAGCAAAGAACCACAATTCAATTTTTTACCATCCAGTATGGATACGCTGCAAGAAAAATACAAGCTGCAATAAGCATATAAATTATGGAAAGGCTCAGAGTCCAAATGTGCACACACAGGAGACTGACTCTGTGTCATATATTCAGAAAAAGCCCTGCTTGTCCTAGCTTCTGATTCTTCTGAGTAAGAATGGAAAGAACATACTTGTACACATCATAAATTCAGCTCCACAATAGTATTTCATAAAATAGTCTTTCCTCACCTTCTTCATGCCTTATCCCACTGTAAGAATAACATAGTAACAGGAAAGAAGTGCAAAAAAATTAGTGCACAGTACATGGTATGACCCAGTATACATAACGGAACATTCTTAGTTTTAAAAACAATAAAAAGCAATAAAAATATTTTAGTGAAAATTATGTACGTGGTGGTTGTGTGTTTGGCTGCCCTAATTAATAGTGCTTCAGTGAACAGTTGCAGAAAATATTGTTGCCTTTCTCTCTCACTTGTATTTACGAAAAAGGTACAGTCTTGTGGTAGAATCAAGACAACAAAAGGGCAAATAGGTGGGAAACAGAAGAAGTTCTCTACAAGCAATGTCTGAGAAATAAAGCACGTAATGAATGGCAAATCAACTTGACAAGGCTCCAGTTGTGCAGAGAAGTATTCAGGTGAGATCAGGAACAACCCACTATATTTTCTAGACTTTAACACTACTGTAACATATTACTTCTATTATAAAATTTTCCAATGGCAAAGGAAGCAGTGATAACAATGGCAATTTTTTATTCCAGGTGAACTGCAGCAACTGCCTTTTTGGAGCCTATTTTTTTTTCCCACAAGACCTCCACTATAAACTGCTGACATTTTTTGCTAAAGTCTACTGTGATCAATTGTCTGAAAGAGCTGAAACTCAAAAGAGTCATTACAGTCATTACAGTAATGTAATGACTGACTCACAGGCATCTACTTGTAGCCTAGTTATTAGTCCATCTGTTCTACTCTTATTTATCAGGTCAGGGAAATATATTCCAGTTACAGTTCAAGAGTAGAGCTTACTACATTAAACAAATATTCCACACAAGAAAAATATGGATTAAATATTAGGAAAGGAATTCATTCATGAAGAGGGAGGGGAATGAAAAAGGATTGTAGAATTTCAGTAGCCTTGCTTATAAAACAAGAAGACGTAGCTCTCTATGAAGTGTCCAAGTGTCAAATCAGTCTATAGGAATGTTATTGTGCAAAAGAAAACCGAAGTTGATGGATGTGGTAAAAATAGGTATAAATTTTTTTAGCAATTTCTTTTAAAATATTAGAGACTTTCAAAGAAATCTGTACCACTGAAGGTTTTTTTTAAGTACATCTGACTGCAGTGATGGTCTCATCACCTCAAGAGCTCACCATTTTCTGAGTAAAATTATTACAAATATACAAAGTGGAAAGACCTTTCATTTGGAATTTACTTTAAGTGATCTCTGAAGCCTACACAGGTCGTGAAGGAAGGCACAATAAAACCTGTAGTAAACATCATCTCAGAGGACAACTTTTCTTAGTAGCTGCTTGAAAAAAACCCCAGGGTTTCTACTACAATTTTGTCTGACCTTTAGATAAAGGCCTCTTCTATTGATTGATTTCTTTGGCTGGTCCTTTCCCTGGGTGGTTGCACTAGATGGCATGGGCTTTATTTTGCAGCAGTTGTGCATGATGGAATTGAATATAATCAAAAGCAAAGATACTCAGCTATCCTCATATGGAAATAATTAAAAATTAATTTATCTAAAATCAATTCACTTTCTTACATAACATTTTACAGACTGTTGAAGAACATTTCAATCGAATAAATTACTTCACTGTTTCTGTTTTAATCACAATATAATTTTTATAGTATACCTTTCTGAGCTCTTGGGTCTGGACATAAATTATATCAATATGTGTCATATTTTTAAAAAGTTAGACCTTTGATTTCTGGCCCATCACTAAATCCTCTGATGACAGTGCACTCAGCTCATACTTGAAAAAAGAATAAGTGTCACTTTAGTGTTTCTGGCAAAACTACTAAGGATAATGTCTCTTCTCCACAGGAGTTGTGCATCTGCTCCCAATGTGACCAGAGAACATTCTGTGAAAAGACAGTTGAGCTTTCTGGCCAAAGCCAACTTCATAGCTACAGGAATATGACATGTGATCAAAATGCCAAAATTCCTCAAGCATTCTGACAATACACACAGAAGGAAAAGCTATGCTGCAGAATACACCAATGTGTTAGGCTCATGTGCAGGTGTATACGTTCATGAATGCACATAAAGCATGTTGAAGTGTTTGAATCAAAAGTCTGCACATGAATGAGATGTTTGTATCAATATGAACATTAAAATTACAATTAGAACTCGAGGATTTCTCTGAGATATATTCCACATTTTTCTGAGCTGTTCTACAGATGGTTTTGTATTTTGGAGGTGGAACCCCAACTCATTTAACTTACATGAGACACCACAGTGCCTCGAAGGTGTCACATTTAGCTTAGGGGTTTCAGCTTTCCACCTGCATATCCTGTCCACTCCTGGCAAAGATAAGCACAACACAGGGAGAGCAGTTTCCCTGCATTTGACCATCACATACAGAAAGGCAGATATTTTGTAGGATTACAGTACAGTTCAAGGTCAAAGGCGGTTATTACCCCTCAGAAGGTTCTTGGATAGGATTTTTCATTTATGATATTTTAATAAATGTAGGATGACTGGGAGCAGTCAGTAATCTGGGGTAAGAACCAAGGAATCACAAAGTGAACAGCAGTCAGAACTTCCCATGAAAAAAAGCCAAATTCTATGGAGATGTTCAAGAAGCCTTTCCTTTTCATGACACACCATATCATGACATTTGGGTTAAGAGATCACAACAATCCTGTGGCAAGTAAATGGCTTTTTCTTGGTCTGTGGTGAAGTGGAGAAAAAGAAATGAAATTGTAATTAATTACTGAAAGTCTGCATTAAAACTTTTGTGAAGTGAGAGTATCCTCAAAGGTCTCATTAGGCTTTCTTCAAATGAGGACTGTGAAATCAGCAATACATTTTTGACAGAAATAGGAAAATACAACAGAACTGCAAAGACAAATAATGTTATGAATAAAATCATACTTATAGTGGGATATTTCAAAAAAGATCCTCCCTCAGGGAATTTTCTAAAATTATATATATTTATATAATATCTAAATATATATACATATCTAAATATATATATATATCTAAATATCTATCTATCTATCTATCTATCTGTCTATCTATCTATATATAAAACATACACACACCGATACAGATTTAGGGCTTGTATATTGTTGTGTAAGATGAGTATAAATCTTCTTGCATCTGTGCCTATTATGTACAGGACTGGAAATATGAAAAGGGAGTTTGATACAGTGCTGAGTCAGTCTCAGGTGTCCATGGGGCTCAAATGAATAAGTTCATAATATTCTCAGATGTTCTGGATAAATAATTTAACCTGTAAAATTATTCTGCAAGTATTTCAAATGGAGTGTCTCAATATAAATGTTGTACTTCTGCTCTAACTGGAAAGAGAACAAAACCCACAGGCACCTCCATCACCACAACCCTCAGAATTCTGGCACTTCTTTCATGTAGCACAAGACAAAAATTTGCAATGCATTTGAAAATTGAAAAATAACGGAATCAAGTTTGGGCGACAGGGCAGATGTAAAAGTATACCCAGGTCTGTCCAGACTTCCATCATTTTCTCCTCTTTATCTGGCAAGACTTCATCTATCCTGTTTCTCTGTCTTGTCTGTTTAGTCTAGTTGCACATAGCTGATCCAATTAATTCTTGATATTCACTGGGTTTTTCTTACTTCATTTCTTTCTTCGTAATTAATTGTTCCTTATAGGTACCAAGAGAAAGAAGCAAGTTCAGGAAGAGAAGAGCATCTCAAGCAACTCACAGCAGGGAGTCAAGAGCCAGATTTCCATGCTTATGTAGCTTTACAAAATAGAGTCTGTCTGAATACAGTTGGTGATGAGAAAAGATATACACAAAACAAGATAGATCAGGAGTACAAATACATGCAATCCTTTTACATTCCACTTTGACCACTCTGACAGGCATTGCAGGGGCTTTAGCCTTTCAGTTAAGTTAAAACCTAACATTCTCTTGGAAATTTCAGACTTATTGCGTACATTAAAAAGTTTGAAATTCAAGCAGAGAAAACGGAGTCTCAGAAGCTAATCTAGTAAGAAGCAGGAAAACTCTCTGAAAGTCTGCAGCATGATGACAATATTGGGTTGGGTGGGTGAATTCCAGAGATGGGAACAAAGGAACGACAGAGTAGATGGATATCATATGAGGTTGCTCTTTTATTTACTTAATTCAAGACATCAGTGAATGAGAAACACAAAGTGAATTTTAAATTAGATAGGATTAGCTCCTCACGACTGCAACATAAAACAGTCATGTTCTTGTATTGCTCAGGTGATCTAAGAAAAACATGAGAAACAGCAGTTGTAGTAGAGCATATGCTTGTAGAAGAGTCACATAACCCATGCTATGATGGGAGAAAATTAAAAAATCCTAAAGGTATTCTTCATAGACTTAACTAAAATCTCAATTATAAGTCAGCAAAAGCAGTCACAGTGATTCTACCACTTCTAGTTCTGACTTTGAGGACATTTCAATTTCACTGAAAAATAGTTGTTAAAGAAAACTTGTGTCATGGAAAATAGCGACAAAGTGGCTGCTACCCCATCATTGAAGGATAACTATTTTATAAGAAATAAGGAAATTGTGTGTAACTTAGAATGTGGAAGTGTCTCAAGAAGGAATTATGTTTAACAAGTTTGTATCATCTTGTATGTGATGATATAAAAATTTTGGTATATATTGTAGGAGTTCTGAATCAAAATTAATCCTATTTAATACATCGTTTTAAAGTCTCGATATTTACCTTCTCCCAATTTTAAATTATCTTCAGCATTTTAAAATGCTTTTTTATTGGGCAGATGTCTCAATTCCACAATTTTTGAAGAAAAAAAAGAATATTTCTTATAGAAGTATCCATACATTGCAATTACCTACAGTATAATTCATCTATGCTATGTCATATTGAATTGATTCACATCACCAAACAAAGAAGTACAATAATTCTATCTGTGATTAAAAGTGAGTAGAAAACCCAATCATCTCACCTGGAGGGTGAAAGAAAGATGAAGGCAACACCTTCCATCTGTAGATTTTTAATTCCCTGATTTAATTGTAAGCTTTCTAATGTAATTATCAAATTTTACAAGGAAAAGCATACTTGAGAGCTTTGATAATTATCTCTTCATAATTTCTTGCTATCAGGCAAAACCATCACCACATTTGAAAATTTCTTTTGCAATCATAGGATCAGTGATCAAACAGCGAAGTACTTAGAAAGAATTTACCTCTCCAGCCAAAAGAATCATATCATGGCCTGTTGTCAGGGGGTTCACTTTAGCCTCTTGGTAGCTCTAGATTTTGACCTCACTGTTGAAAGATGGCGGAATCTGAGCACAACAAGGGCCACCCAGCACCCTCTCCTTGCAGTAAATCCAATTCAAGGATCTGGTTTTCAACAGTGTGAGAATAATAGTAAACAATAAACAACTTTCACATCTGAAAAAGAAAGAATATTTAAATTGTGTGCACATGCAGGCACCTTTGTATATTAAATAGGTCTTACAGAATGCTAATATTTCCCAAAAAACATTGTTAAATTCATCTCTCATGTTCAATATACATTGGAGTGTCTGTGATAGCATTTGCACACAGCAGGGATAAAATAAGCAGAAGAAACCTATTTACTCCCACACAAAAGGAGGAAGACAACTCTGTATATCAAGTCATTCTCTGACATCAAAAGGTGGTAAACACCTTTACCAATTGCTTCATCAAGGAAATCTGACCCTGAGAGAGCAGTGTCTGTAAGGGTAAAACAACCCTTGTCCCTTTACCCTCTGTCATGGTCTCATACATATCACATCAGCTGCACCAACAGGAGGATGTGCCACGAGGTCAAGCCTCTACTGAGCTGAATGGGGATTTTCAGCAACAATTTGTGACCTTCCCTAACCAAGAAACAACCAGCATTCCCCTGATCTCAGCCCTCAATTAGATGAAGGCTACTGCATCAGTGCATCTCTGTGTCCCAGCTCTTCTCTTGTTTCTCCAGATAGACAGCTAGGAAATGATAATATATGCATCTCAAAGAAAGCAAATATAACCTATGCACAACTATGTGTACTCCAGCGATAGCCATGCAAAAAACTAGCAACTTCAGACTCCAATTAAAGTAATCAACATAAAGCATAGGAGCTGAAAGCATGGTGAAATTAGGTGCACAGACCACAAGACAAGTCCAGCGGACTGTGAAAATAATATATTAATGGGTTTTATGTAAGGAGAGACATGTATGGATAATGCATATATAAGGCCTAGAAATTGAAAACGTTTGGTGTTAGGACTATTGGGACCTGTATTAAAATCAGAATATATTCTTTAAAACAATGGTGAGAAAATATAGGCTGTCATACCTATCCTGTAAATAAAGTTTAGTTTCCATGGATATAAAGCTAGTATTTACAAAATAAAACAATGGAACTATATATTCTTACTCTGCTAGAATAATTATCATTCTCATTCCTAAATGGATGTTATGAAGATGTCTGTTTTGAAAAATTATGCTTTCATGTTATTTTGATGTATTTTGACTTAGGTTTTTCCAGTTCAAAGAGTTTAGGAAAAGCACAGCTTTTTCAATTAGTAATTCCATTTAGGCTTTTCTGGGGGAAGTAATTTTTCAGTATCAGTTTCTCCCCAGACAGTCCAGCTATTCCTACCCAAAGGTCATGCCCAGAAATGGGGGCAATCCCGGTTGCTTTCAGCAGCCCCACTCTGCTCACCCCAGCCAGACACTGCATTTCAAAAAAAGATAAGGCAATTTTCAGGCTGAGAAATCATTAGACTAGACAGCAAGTTGCCCGATACCATCAGAGGGGTAGCATAGCAATGAAGGAGGAAGATGCATGAATGGGGAGACCTGCAAAAAATTGCATTTCAAGATGGTATAGAGTGAACTGAATGCCTCCACTGCCAAGACTGGAACTTGGCTAAATGTGCAGGTGAAGAAATCTTGCTGATAGATATGTCACAGAAAATGATAGTCAATATAACTGTACAATTAATTCAGTAATTGTCTACTTAAAGAGCATCCATTCTTTTGAGTCCCGAGTATCCTTGTTCTAGACTACTACTACTACTAGTAGTCAGGTTGAACTTGTTTTTTTAAAAGAAGTAGAAATATTTGGGAGGAATTTTGCTTTGTTTTTATTGAAAAATTCTATGGCACTTTCTTAGATTTTCTCTGGAGCTCACTCTCTGTACCACCATTCTTCCATCAAAGGCACCATTTCATATACATGATTCTTGAAACATGATAATGCACTTACAACATTTGTGTTCTGGAGTAAGGTCTTCAAATTACATCTGTGTGAATATTTTACTCATCCTTCAAACCTTGCATTTATGCATATAGAAGGAATCAGTCACTTAATTTCATTATCAGAAAAGAAGAAACTAAAACTAAAAAACTTTTTTCTCGGAACAGAATACCTGAGCTATTTATTTCATGTAAAGCTATTATGAAATATATAATATGTGACCTGGCTATTTTAAATGATACAACAATGAAAATCACTGGGATTTTTTAATGTTTAATCAATTTGTCAAATGACAGAACATCAAACTGAGTGAGTTTGAGAGTGAGTTGTGAGTACAGCAACAAGAGAAAATATACTAAATTCTCCACCAGTGAACAAGAGATAAGTGGAGGTTCATAATGCTTACATCTGAGCTAGATGGAAAATGGATTTCTTCAGAGTTCTATTCCTCATGCATCTGCATCCTCACCTATTCCATATTTTCATTAAGAGAATGGGTGGTGAATTCCTGAAATTCATATCAGAAATATGTTGAAATACAGAATTGAACATGACAAATTGGAGATATGTCCTGAAAAATAATTGGGTGTTATTTAAAAAAGGGAAGTAGGAGTTACTAAGGGATGGCCATCTACATAAATACATGGTCTGAAATAATTGGGTGGGAAAACACTCTGAGAGATGTATGTAATAGTTATCCTAATAAGCAGCAAAACATAAGCCAATGGAGTCATGTTTCTGCAATCGGCCAACTAAACCTTGGTTTGTCACATATAAACAAAAAATAAATGCAATAACCTTTTGATTTAGACAGCACTAGTAAAGACAAAGTGGAAGAACTTTGTGTCCATCTTGAGGAATTATATTTCAAGAAAGGTGACAGGAAGTCCAGAGGAGAGTCACAAATATGAAAGGTTCTTAAAGGATTATTTATTACAGAATATTGAATGAAGAGATAGACGAGTTTAATCTGAAGGCAAGAAACTAAGATACAAACGGAAAACAAAATAAGTATTTCTGTAAGTAAAAATTTCAGGGAAGGGGAAGGAATTAACCTAATATCATATTCATGTGAATATCAAAAACAGCAATTGTCTTAAATTAAAAAGAGCAAGATATTAACAAAAACGTGTTAATAACAGCAGTAAGGTAAAGCCTGGGTCACACCTTTTGAGAAAGCTATGGTATTTCCAATGCTGGAGGTGTTTAAGGCTAGGCTGCACAGATGTGTCTCAGCCTCTACTTGCATGTAATTGGCCCTGCCCTGCAGTAGATGAATGGACACTGACTGAATAACCTCTTGAATTCCCTTCCAGCAATGTTATGATCTAACCACCTATAATTCTCACTGCATTTAAATCAGTGCCAAAGCATTTAATAACCTCTATTCTTTTTTCCCCACTGTGACCTCTCACAAGAAAAGCTAATAATAGCTTACTCTCCAGTTTAAAAGGCGATGAAACAACTGCAACCTGCCCTCACAAACCATTCCAGACAGAACTGATGAGCAGACTTCTGCATGCCTGTGCTCAGACACTAATGTAAAATGTAAAAGGGTGTGTCTTTTCCTTGGCAGTGTTTTAAGCAGTGTTGAGTGTTCAGCATTTAAGTAGTAAGAAGACCCTTCGCATTTCCTCTGAAAGGATCAGTGAGCTAAGGGCACTTTGATGACTGAAAGTCTGAAAGACTGAAGATATATACAACCCCCACCCTCCAAAAAAAAACCCCAAAACACAACAACAGAAAACAAAAAGCCCACCAGTCTCCCTTCTTGATAAAAACCAACAAGAAACAAAAATTGTGTGTGTGACTCACTGATTAAACAGAGAGGTAGCACTACCCAGAGCTTTAACTGCAACTTCCTCATTGAATTCCACCCTAGGAGTTCGGGTTCTACTACGAAGGAAAAACCCAACATTTTTCTGCTTGCTCTCTGAAAGCTAATTCTGATATTAAGGAAATATTCCATCAAGATTCTTGTGTGTGTGTCTGTGTGTATTTATAGACGAACATAATTACAGATAACAAGTTTTGACTAAGAAAATAAAGACACCATTAAAGTAACTCAGTTTTCCTGCAATTAGTAGCCCAGAAAACATGGAGAAGTTCTGAAGACTTTCCACCATGACGGAGAACCCATGCACACTATGATTCATCAAGGCACTATTCCCCTTTTTCCTGTTTACTTCACCATGATTTTGTATGCTCTCCATCAGGAAAAGCCTCACAGCTAATGTGAGAAATATGGCAGCAGACATGTTTGTGGTTTATGAGAAACATTTCCAGATCACCTATCTTGTACCTATGATCAGAAAATGAATGGGTGTTTGGTAGGAGCTGGGCTACAAAGATGAAGTCTGAAATGTGGTTCTGTAACTTTAAATTGCTGAATATTACTGCAAGCAGACAATTTTCATTTACCTAGTACCTTGCCCCTATAGATTAGTAACTATTTCACAAAAGAAGGACACTTCATAAATTTCAGTAGGCGAGAAAGCTGAGAAGTAAATAGACAAATAGATCAGAGAAGAAAAGTAAATAGCCAAAAGTCACCCTGTGGGCCCAAGTCCAAGCTAAGAAAAACATCTAGCTCTTCTGCGGCCCTCTGCCTTAGCTGCTGGACTATACTGAATGCAGTAGGCATCACTTAATCACACAGGTATTTTTAAATTATCTATTTAAATGAAGATCCATGTGGAGTAAGAAGAACCTTCAGTAAAAAAGAAAGTTCTATGAAACTCCAGTCACTACTACTACACTATGCTAACTTTCCAGTTAACATTACAGCAGGATTAATAAAGGCTTTCAGAAAACTGAAGGGCTTAACTAATTATGAATTTCATTCACAATTCATCTAGGAGTAATTAATATCCTGGGAATTCTTCCTACACTCTTAGATTATAAACATTAAAAAGATGGCAATATTCCTACTCTGATTGTTCATACTGTTTGGCAGAAGAACATAAACCACTTTCCTAACCTGCAAAGACAGGATGTTCAAGATAGCTAAATGGAGAAGATACTTGAATTTAAGCCAGATTAAATTACTAAAATGGAAGACAAAAGAAAAACTATATTGTGAAGAAATTTGTTGCCAACTAACTTATCTAAAGGGATTTGTCTTGGTCTGAGATTCAGAAGTGGAAAGATGACCATTAACATTTTATCTTTGAAAAACAAAATAAAAAGTTAAGAACTTTTTTTCAGAAATATTATATTCAAAGTTTTATAATCTGCTTCATAGACTGACTTGCAAAGACCAGGTGCTGGTTCATACCAACCCATAAGGCCATAGGGTAAACGGATGAAGTGCCAGATTTTAAAACCAGATACCGAAACTCCTGCTTTTGGTAAATTTTATGTTCATATGAAAGCAATTTAATTCATTTAAAAGTTCATATAACATAAGGCACAACTTGGTATAAAGTTATTAATATTGGGCTTACATTAAGGGCCTATAGATCTAATTCTGCAGAATCTGGAACCCGTTTGTACAGGAAGTCTGCCTCAAAAAGGATTTCATCATTTTTTCATATGCTCTTACCGTTTCCTGCCTCCATCTCATCAAATTTTTTTGTTAGCTTATTCATGACTGATACAGAGAAAAATTGTATGTAACTTATTTTTAGTAACTGTACTGTATCAATAAGGGCATTATTAAAAGCAAACTGCAGAAATCAAAAGCCTTTCCTCTTAATTAAGCCACAGTGGTAATAGTAAGGCATCATCTCTTTTATACTCTCATTTTTGAATTCCATAAACATAATTTTGAATGAAAGAAATCAGGTATTTAGGTGGCCGTACAGATTTCAATTCCACAATATCTGACAAGGTGATCAGTCAGAGTTTGGACTCGATGATCTTAGAGGCCTTTTCCAACCCAAATGATTCCGTGATTTTACGAAGAGCAAAATGGTTTTTAAGGTTTTTTTTCTTCCCTTGAATTGCATTTTATGAGTTTTCAGGTTTAAAGAATGTTTTCAGAGGGGTATTGTGTTCATCCTTACTTTCTCACTTTGTTTATAGGTAGGACTGAATTCAGATTCCATCAGTTTAATCAGACATAAATCATCTTTCCCAATTCAACTTTGGGAAAAAACAGTAACTGTACACTGTTTTAATTTCATAAGTTAGTTTTGCAAAAATATTATATTTTAACTACCTTTCCATTTAGATAATCTCATGATTTGTTTAATCAGTTCTCAAAACCAAAAAATGTTTCAGGCTAAAGAAAAAGCTTTGCTGTTTATTAATCACAAAACTTCATTATGAAAATAAGGGTTTGCATTAAACATGAAAATAAATTTTTATTCAAAATCTTAATTTTTCTAAACAACTTAGAGATTATAATTTGAATTACTGTGAAATATTACAAGTGTGAAAACTCACTTGTATTTCATATGGAAAAACAAAGGGAAGCAATGTTCGTTATTGTCATGCATTTCACTTGAAACAATGCAAAAGCCACCAAAGGGATGTACTTTCTGCTGCCACAATTTACTTTGAACAAAAAATAATTATAGTTATTGAAACCAGAAGGGAAATTTCTGAAGAAATTGTTTGATCAGTACATCCATTATGCTAATCAGTCATCCCTGTTTTCATCATTATAGTTTAGCTTTTATAGCTATAAATAGAAGAAACTGCTGGAACCAAACAGAAAGGTATACAACTGTATTATTATAGCAACCAATTTATAAAATTTAGCTCATGAATAAAACATCAAATAAATATTTTCATAATTAGCTTTTCTTTTCATGAATAACGAAAAACAATCACAAGCACATTTGCTTGTTTTTCTATTTTAAGTTGTATTACTGAAGTCCTAAATTGAATGTTGGAATCTCTTCAGAGAAAATAGGTAGGAACATTCCATCTTCATCACTTTTCCAATAAGCAAATGAACAAGTGTTGAATTAGGAGAATAATGTCAAAACAGTATCTTTAACTCTTTCAATTTGCTCTCAGTCATGCTCTGTATTCATCCCCCATTCACTTAACGAATAGTCATAAGTAAGTTTTTTCATGAGCACAATTATCAGGAAAAAAGAAAAAAAGAGAAAGACAAAGTCAAATTCTCATCTGTTCTTTGCTCTTTTATACCTCTTAAGCAGTGTATGAATGAAAGAAAATAACAGCAATGGACCAAGTGCAACTCCTTCTAATTCCTCTAATAAACTACAGTGTAGTGCACTACAGGCCTGAAAAACAGACATGCAGTGGGCGCTCTCCTCAGCATTTTTCAGTGGTATCTATTGCAAACTAAAGCTACCAGGCACAACTTAGAGCAGCTTGGAGGCTATTCATATTTACTGTGGGTACAGAGTGATTGCAATCATTCACATGAAGCAGAGACTTGCTGCTGGATCCCAAAAACTCCAGTGCCTTGGTCCAAAAAAAAATTGGGCTTAAGTTCATGTTTCACTCTTCACTTTCATTTCATTCACATTAGCGGTAGCATACATGTTCACAGGCAAACCAAAGACAAGGTTTGTTCCAAAGATCATATCTGTTGAAGTAACTAAATAAGCTAGGCAAGAATGTGAGCATGCATTTTGCAGCTCAGACCAAGCAGAAGCATGTTGTTGTTTTATGTCAACAGTTAGTGCAGGTGGTGGACACTGCTCTCAGTCTTGGAGACTCAGCATGGAACCAGTTTACAAAGGCTGCTGCACAAGTTAAAGCTAGTCCTTTTTAAAAATAAAAGAAAATAAAAAATAATAAAAGGCTGTTGAACTGTCTACTCTTACTTAAAAAGGGTTTTTTTTGGTTTCGCATTAGAAGAGTTTTCTGACTCAGGAGCAGTTTGGGACAGAATTGTTAATATCTTTAAAAAAATGTAAGACAAAACAAAGAGGAGAGAATATGAGAAATAAAAAAAAAAAAACATGTATTTGACAACTATGTGTAGCATAGGACACTTTCATTTCAAAACCCCTTACTTGAGTCCTAACACAAAGGCATTTGATGACTCAGCCATGGTTTGCAGCTCTTTGCAACCAATTCTGTGCATGCTCACACAATTACACACATAAATGTGATAAAATACAATTTAATCTAAAATCATCACTCAGTCATTAAGTCTTTCAATAGTTTAATATATTCAGGAATGATGCTGTGGGCTAAGCTGATGTAGCCAAGTCTCAAAGCATTAAAACTATTATAAAATTCCTTGTGGTTTTTTTCCCCTACTACTACCACTTTTTGAGAGATTCAGGGAACTTGTGATTTTTTGTACATGTCCAAAGCCTAATTCTGACCAAACCTAATTACTTCATGCAGAGCAGGTGTACAGTATAAGACGCTGTTCATAGTCAAGTCATAAAACAAAATTTTGTAAGAATAAGTGTTAGTAATGATAATGTAGTCCTCTGTAGACTTGTGGCAAATGGAAAATCATAAGAGAAGTTTTATTTTTTAATAAATACCTGATGTATAAATGAGAGGAATATCATCATTATTGTAGAAGAGTATATAGCCCTTTAAAGATGATCATTAATTTGTAAGGAAACATATCCTCTCTTTTCCCATCAAGTCTTGAGTTCTTTGCTGTAACTGCCAAAGCAGGTAATGGGGTATATTCTGCACATATGCATAAACTTTACAAATGTGTTCTACCTTTAATTAACATTAAATACCTGCGTCTTATTGTGGTTGGAGTACTTTATCCCTTTGGGTTTTTTTTCAGTCATCAGCACTTGACTTTAAAATAATTGAGAGAATGGTTAACTGTTTCTGATAATATAGAAAGATAAAACATCATGAGGGTGGTAAACCAGAATTTAAAAGACCCACCTTAGACTCTCAGAATTTAGTGTTTAAGTATTTTAAAATTGCAGTAAGTTGTCCATTCATTCCAGAATTTGAATGATCGCTTTTAGAATTATGAAGCATACAAAGTTGTATGTGGTAGAAATAATTTAGGACACAACAGAAGAAAATATGAGATGGTGATGTTTCAAATGAGAATCAACACATTCATTTGTTTCATAATAGCTAATGATTGTCTATTGAAACATTTGATGATCATTTAGAAGTTGGTATATTTTCATTCCCAAGGTGAGTCTTAAGATAAAAGGTAAAAAAATTCAAAATAACAGTTAATTTAAATTACATTTTTGTTTGAAAGTAATTAAAACAGGGACTTTTGGTAGTGCACATCTAGAAATTGCTAGATTTTTAATCTTACTGATTTTATGACCTTTCCTGTAAATTTAAAGAAGCTGATTGCACTTCTCCAAAAAAGCAGAGGAAAACAGTCCAGAAGCATACTGAATCTACATTTAACTACTTTGCAAGCTGATTATAATATCATTCCCTGAATTATTGTTATTCTGAAATGTAGTACATGAATCTGTATACTCTCACAATGATATGCATTTTGTTCCAAAACACATTTTCAGGAATTGTTCATACTGTCAAGACTTCTTTCAAAATCCTCCCAATTATTAATTTTTTTTTTTCTGAGCAGATATAATGATTCTATAAGATAGGAAATGTGTTAATCTGCCTTACAACAATCGTGTAATAGAAAAATAAATCTTCCAAACCCAAATTCTTTTGCTATGAAGGGCTTTAATCTAAATTCCTCGTTTTCTCTCTTTCCAATTATACTCCCTACCAACTTGCTTTAAACATGAATAATGCAATAATGTAAAAACATACCCCCTGGTCAGAAACTTACATCACTTCCAGCACAGACAGTTACAGGCAATTATAATACCAAGGTAATTACATACAGAATCATGTGAACTCTGACAACCCACTGAACGGCATTCCCCTGTAGGTTATAGATTAAGCAAATCAAAGTGTTTATCAGAACAAAAAGTTTCTTCTGGTAGCTGAATCTACTTTCCTCTGTCTGTGCACACACCTCCTAAAAATCCAGAAATATTGAGGCATTTTACAAAAGCAGATTGTGTAAGCACCCTAAAAAGGCCCAAGCACAAGAGCCTGGTGGGAATACTAAGACAATCACAAATCCAGAACCTTTACATAGTCCAGCATCACATTCTTCTTTCTCAGTCACAAAGCTGAAAACATTTTCCAATTAAACTGATCAGGGCCTGCCAAGATAAAATATGACTTTGGAATCCCAAAAGTTATTTTTGTCTAATTATCAAAAAGTTTCTCATTGTAGGCTCCACTGTCATTTTGGTCAAGGTTGTCACCAAGGGACATTGGTTAGTTTTCAGCAAAAGAAGGTGAATAGTGTTCTCGATGGAAAACATAAAAATCACCAAATATTGTAAAAATAGTAAAAATTCACTGTTCAATATACCATGTTTTTCTTATGAATTATATTTGAAAAAGTGTCTTATGAGAAAAAAAAAAAGTGCCTAAAACACATCAGTGTTCCATATGGAGATGTATTTACTATGATGATGACAATGAATAAGCAAATAACTACAGTTTTTTGTCAATATTTAGTGCTTCCAAATCAAAATTACAAGGTAGAGCCCACCAATATTCTGCATCTCCTGCCAAATTCAGCCAAATTAGAAATCAAGACAATTGACAGAGAGGACTGAAAAAAGGTAAAAAAAGAGCAGAAAAAAAGTCACTAACTAGCAGACATGGCAATTGTCAGGTTTTTCTATATTTAATCTTACATTTCATTTACAACATTTCATTAATATTTTGATATTTGCTATCACCTATTATGACCCATGCACTTGCAGATCACATTCATTTGCAGGCATGCATAATCCATTTGAATTTCTACAGTTTATAGTTTCATTGCATACAGCTTCAAATCTCGAAAATCACTTTGGTATTTAGTCAGTCATGTCACTGTATGTGGCAAATGTCCAGTGATTACAGCTACACTCAGTGGGGATGTGAAAGGCAGTGATAGTGGGAAAATTTATGCAAGCTATGGCTTAGAATAACTTAGAGCTACTGATATTTAAAAAAAAACCAACAAAAAAGACCCCAAAACAAATATAAATTGTACCCTGAACAAGTTGCACCACTGGATCTTATTTCTGCTTCTACACTTGTAAAAAAGCACTTACAGTCTTTAGACAGGGAAACCAACTCATACAGGTAGAAAAGCCCTTCCTGGTATATGGTGGGCTCATTGAAAATGCAGGTACGCCAGTGGAAAATGGCAATGCAGAAGAGCTGGGATCTAACAATATTCAGCTGATTTGACTCTGTATAAAACACAGGCCATAGAAATGTGTTCCTAAGCTCAATTCAAATATTTAACTTTAATAGTGGCCAATGAAGTGCCTTAAACTTGAGAATATTTTGTTCATCACAATTAAGTAAAAAGCAGCTTTTATGAATATAATTGTCTATACAAGTGAATTCTTGTACAAAACTTTGGTTTAATAAACTAGAAAAATTTTTACACCCTTTTTTCATGATCGATGAGACATTCTAAGTTACTTTTGTATTCAATCTATCAACTTTTGTTTAAACTTTATGAAGATATATTACATGCACATCTTAATACAAAATTAAGTTGGCGAAATACACTAACATATTTCAAAATTTCACACTTAATTAGGCTTTTTGAGAAATTATATCCCTTTTTAAGTCTCATGGGGTAAAAGATCACATTTTTCAGTAACTGCCATATTAACAGGCAGTCAGACCAACTGACTGAAAAAGACTTGATTTCTTATGGAAACAAGTACAAAAAATAACTGGATTTTGACTTCCAATTTCAAATTCTTTTCTGTGGATAGAAACCACTGAAAGTATTAAAGATACTAAAAGAAAATAGTATTCTTCAACATAGTTTTCAACAAATGGCTGTATCAACTGCCTGTAGATCTGATGTCAAATGTGTGATTCCTCTTCAATCCATGATGATAATTAGTTTACTATTTTACTGGTTCCTTTTTCATCCTTAGTAGGAAAAAAACTTGTCTGAATGGCCTTCACATACAGACAAGTTAACACTTCCTAAGTTACCTTTTAAACATTTCCATGTACAGCCCCTACTAATTAGCATAGATTTGTCTATTTCTATTCATGTAAATAAAATTATCTAGCTTTTTACATCAGTCCCGAAAGCATTGCCTTTACTTCAGCTTCCCGCTGATCAAAGAATACATGATGAGTGGGATAAGCAGAGACCTTGAAAATAGAATATTTACTGAGCTCTTGTTTGTCTACCAAAAAAAAAAAAAAATTAAATGTTCAGCATTAAAGGTAAGGCCACAGGAGATTTGCCTACACAGCACTGAATAAATACAAGGCATGTTTGTGTTTGTTCCCTTGCACCCTAAACTCTTTCCTCCCACCCCCTAAAGTAGTTCCCTACAGCAAATTGGCTCCATTCACGTTTCTCTCTCTTTTGACTTACATGGCAACACTCCAATATTTACTTGGTCATTCTCCAGTGAAGTACAACATCTTATGGTACGAAAGACTCTGAAGACTATTAATTGATTTCAAACAACACCACCACACTTACACTGAGTTTGCAAGGATCTTCCAAGACAGTTTGAAATTTAGTGGGGAAGCCTTGGTTTGTTCTAGGCAGCACTGAAGAATGACGTTCATTATGTCACAATCTATTTGAACTTCAATTAAGCTTGAATCTATGGATATCCTTGGCTCAGGACTAGTACATAACGGAACAACTGCTATCTTTTCCCATCAGGAGGGAAGCAATCATTGCAGTAACTCATTTGTGCTGGTAACTTCTTAAAATTTCAATATGAATATGAATCTAATTAGGGGCCCAACACTGACATTCTCCTGTGTTAACATACATACACATTGCTCTGACATTGTTATATTAAAAAAAAAAAAAAAGTTAAAATGAGTGATGCAAGAACTTCAGAAGCCTTGGGGTTTGGAAAAGCTTCAAAAAGCAGCAAAGACATACACAGTTAAAGAAAGAAACAAAGAGAATCCCACAATATCCTATGATCTTCCCTCCCATCCCAGATGCTTACCACTAGAGAGCTTCTTATCTCCACCATCCTCCACATGGGGACGATCCAAAGCTGTTTCTTTGTAGAAAGAAAATAAGTTCCAACACAGAAACATTTTGTGCTTCTGTTGTCTGTCTAACCTCTTCTCTTTCAGTTACTGCTCCTTGCTGTGCAGAAGTTTTGTGTTGACATATTGGCAAATTTCGTAATAACAGACTGTTCTTTAAAAACATTATCGTTCTCACTGTAACTTATGGTGGGATGTTGTACAGTATCTTCTAGCTCCATTAATTTTATCTGAAATGATTGTTTCAGTATTTGTCAGTCTCTGTCAATTCAACCTTCCATTTTGCTAAGCAGAAAAAAGATGGCTACCAAATGTCAATTCTCTCTACTCAGGTTTGAGAGCTACGAAGTAAAAACAGAGCAGAGATTTAAGTTGAATTTTAATTTTAAGGCTTTTTTAAATTTGACAGCAAGAGTGGGGGTTTGGGGTTTTTTTTGTTCACATGTGTGTGTGTGTGTGTGTGTGCGTGTGTGTGTGTGTGCAAAAGTAAAAGCAGATTCTTAGATACTGTGGTGCAAACAGACCTCCTGTACCCAGGAGTTCTCTTATATAAATCATTCATATATATATATATATATATATATATATATATATATATATATATATATATAAACATATATATATAAAGCAGCCCCATTATGTTTGGCTGCACATCAGCTTAGAAACTAAAACAAGTGAGCAGTGCAGTGTGGCACGTTCTGTCAAACATCTTTGTTTGGGTGTAGAAACACACAAAAATATCCATGCAAACTCTTCCACAGGAGAGAGTCTGAGATTATGTATATAGCAGTAACCAAAGTTAGTCACTTTTCAAAATTGTAATTGTATATAAGAGGGCTGTTGCACTGAGTATATCATTAAAAACAGACTAAAATAGTAGCAGAACAGCTACCATGAAAAATTCATGTTGCAAAATTAGCCTATCCATTTTAACAATATGTAATCATGCATAAGAGAAGGTTTCTTTTAGGAATGTAGAATGACTCAATGTTAAATTATATGATGGCTGAAAGCATTTAAGACTGTTCAGAATCTAAAACATTAAAACAAGGTCTGAAAAACCAGCTCTGGAACTCTATATATACAGAGTTATATATATTTTTTTTCTTACTGAGAATGCTTATATGGGAAGCTTTTATTCTACTCTTAGTAGCAGGAAAAAGAAAATATATTCTCAGCTTTTGAATTTCAATTTGAAAATTCCAGTATGAGAAAATCATGGGAAAATATCCCAAAGGACATGGTTAGTGTACTTGCTTTGCTTTAAGCAGCCTGCCCAGGGTTTTCCTTGCTTTGATGGTTAACTAAACACTAGAGATTTACTGTTGGCTATTTTAAGAGTCCTTCAGTTTTTGAGAGCTGCAGAACCAATTGATTTCGCAAGAGTAATAGGATATCAGTACCAAAAAAAGAGACTGACATCAAGCAAATGTCACTGTTGTACAAAAATGATAAGAAAAATTGTCTATATTTTTTCTTCTTAAATCAAGAGGGGAAGGAAGGAAGGAAGGAAGGAAGGAAGGAAGGAAGGAAGGAAGGAAGGAAGGAAGGAAGGAAGGAAGGAAGGAAGGAAGGAAGGAAGGAAGGAAGGAAGGCAAATAGAGAAAGAAAACAAGAAGAAGAAAAACAAGGAAAAAAAGAAAAAACTAAAAACTGCAATAGAGAGGACTCTGTATGGTAACCACACCTAAATATAACAAGAATGAGAATTGCTGAATTTAGTTGCCCTGAGAGGGTGATAATTTCTGTGACATTGTACAAATTAATAACTTTTTCCAAGAATACAAGAACTGAAGTCTGGTACAAATACAGAATGTACAACAAATTATTAATGAACAGATCATTTAGCCACTTCTATGACTTTTAGAAAATATTTTTAATTACTGTTTGCATGTGATAAAAATGGAATGACCTACTAAGAAAAGTAATGAACTTATCAGGGAAGTGAGTCTCCGCTAAAGAATGTGTTGACTTCACAGAAAAAGGAACTTGCAGATTTCTCAGCACCAACTATTTCAGTTCTCAATGCAGCCATGATTTCCAGAAAAATACAAATTCTTCTTTCTCAGAGATGTAGCCAGAGTATATCAGAAGATTCTCCATTTACTTCAATAGTTACTGGATGAAAACTAGTAAGCAGGTACTGACAAGACCCCAAACAAATTCTGTTATATACTTGCAGTCTTGGCCTGAGCTTGCCCTGGTACTACTGACTACAACCAGAATGAATCTGCTAGCAAACATAATAATTTTGTTTAAAAAAGAAAAGGACCACAGTAATAAAAATGTTAGAAATAAAAAAACTGTATGTCACCACTCATAAATTTTAAAAAGACAGCTGTTGTTCTTAAAAAGAAATTTAACCCACCACTATCAAAAAGAAAACTTTGGAAGCAATTCCACACGCTTTTAAAAAACAAAAGTACTATATGTTACAGTTGAAAAGTTCCTCTGTTCCTTTTTAAGCGGCTAATTTTCTAACTATTAGATGAAAAAAAATTGTCATGAATAATTTATATTATTTTTTTGGCCTGCTCAAAAATTCTGGAAAACTTAACCACTGAGTACTTTCTCTTTAAGAAACCTTAATTTGTCTTGCTTACAAGTTCATTACAAAACATAGGCTTTCAGAATTAAATTAATTTATGATGGGAAAAAAAAATTTCATGGGACACCTTGTTCCTATGGTTTATCCCTTCCAATTGAGTATCATCTGTGTTCTGATTTATCTACATATATGGAATTCATCTTTCTAAGAAGTGAATGAAACTTTAAAGTAATATAGTATTTTCAAGCTATTTCTCATCTCCGTAAGCATAAATTTTTAAAATACTGAGAAAAAACATAGGCCTAAGTATTTTATTGAGTCTGGGAAATGTATTTTATATACAAAAGCTTGCAAAATGAAACAAATTTTTTTCCACATATATTCTGAAATAGTCATGCTAATATTTTTCTATTTTTATACATGTTTCTTCTAGAAAAAAAGAATGTTACTGGAGTATTCTTGGAAACAGGATATAAAAAGAATGTGATCACAGCTAGGGTACTTTTAAGAAAAAAAAAGTATGACTATTCTTGGGGTTCTTTACTGTATTTATCCTACTCTATAAATCACCAAGCAGTATGAATTTAGCAAAAAGACTTTTTTTTCTTAGGTAAATAGCTATATTTTTACCCCAGAATTACAGAAGAACTTTAGTTTCATATAAAGCAATACAAACTGTTACTGGCATCTCCTCTTTAATTTTTAAAACAAAGCATCATCTCCTTTTCTTCTTGAAGACAAGAGAAAAGGAGACAGTTAGTATCTCACATTAAAAATGAATACCAAGTTTGATAACTGTTATGTGCTCAAATTAACAAAGATAATTTCTGAGATACTGCGCTATTCATTTTTGCAAGGATATTTTATTTGTGTGGTCTTTCATGGCTCTGGGAAATATGAAACAAAGCTATAAAAAAAAAAAAAAAAAAGAAGAGGAGAAATCTTCTGAGGGTATTTAACCACAAACATATTATGCTTTCCTACAAAAAAAAAATAGTGAAGCAGTGCATCCTGAATGGATCTACCCTTTGAAACATGAGTATGAGTAACGAAACATATTCTGATCTTTCATGTTTATATCTATATAGTCCCAAATAATAAATTCTCCAGTATGGTTCATAGAGATGAATTCTCGGGAAAAGAGACTTACCAACCAGCCTGAGGAAATCAGATTTCCCTTATATCAAAACTTTGTAATGAGAAAAACAATCTGCACACTGAAAACAACCTTGCAATACCTTTGACCCAAATCCAAATCCTAAAGGGATTCCTAAAGTCAAAAATAAAATTATTTTCTCAGTCCATTCATTTTTAGATGTGATTAGACAAGGGAAGTTGGGCACACTATGGAAAACCTTCTTTCTTCACTATCAGACTCTGAAGAACAAAAATAGCTGACAGGATTCAGTGAGTGTGTGTGTGCTCATAATCATTAGACTTACCTTGACTTTGTGACATTTAGATGGCAAGAAAGTTGTTTGCAAGAACATCTGAGAAGTTGATCCCCTATATCACAGTATTTTTTGCTGCTTCCTCTCTGTGCACTAAAAGGTGCTCAGTTCAGAGAAATTTTTTTGAGATCTCTGTATGCATATGAAAATCTAATCAGGGTACAGAGTGTGTGGCTGAATGCATGGTTACATCTGCACGTGTGTTAGTTCACATATCACTGACAACCAAAGAAGAAAGCTTTCCCTGTTTCAGGCAGCTCCTTTGTTAAGGGTCGTTCTTCATCTTTTGAGCTCTTTCCTGTATTTGACACTCACCACTGCCAAGTCCTTAGCTAGAATTTCTGTTCAGAGTAAACTCCTCATGTCTTACATCTGGCACTAGACCCCGGTAAAAGGTGTGATTGCTTCCCTAACACTAATGTCTTTAATTATTCCAAAACTCAAGTCAGGAGAGGATAACTTGTGGACAGGTCTGTATGGTCAAATACCTTACTTGAGCATGAGCCATTAAAAGCTATATCCTAGACAATGCCAATTTATTTAGAATTAGGAGAGACTTAATTTTAATTAAGAACTTCAGTTCATGAATGCTAGATGCCATCCTTATTTCCAGGGCCCTGCCAATAAAAGTTTCTGTAAGTGAAGGAAGCTGCAGCCAGAGCTGGGCACATGCTGCACTCCCAGAGTACAATAGAAGAACGGTCACGCTTACATGCTTGAGGTTTTTTCTAGGCCAACCACAATGCTTTCCTGGAAACTGGTGAACCAAAGAGTTTGTTTTCCCTTTTTTCTGTTTTTCCAGTTTCTCATCTACCCAGAGCTATTGTAAAAACTCTAGTGTTTTCAAAATATTAATGAAACACAATTCAGTCAAAGTTTTCATGGCTTTTTTCCTTTCATATTCTGTTCAATTTAATTGTTTCCAACTTTAAGAATATTAACAGGGATTATTTCAGATATTTCATTTTACATTAAGAATGATTCACAGTATGGATAGACTTTACTATTAGAATTACTCACAACTTCTTAATAACTGGGGTTACTGCTTGCCTTGAAACTCCATTCATCCTCTGCTTGGCTTGGCCTGGAATGCAATTAAGTGTATTTCAGGCATCATGACACTGCTTTCAGATTGAATTGTTACATCAATCATCATACAGTGGGACCTGTTACTGCTGCAAATTCAGGATGTAGAACTATTAATGACATAAATGGGAGCAGTGTGGAACTGAGCTTCATTAATCAGAAAGGAGAAGAGCAGAAATATTTAATGAATTTGTATCCAAATCAAGAGACCTCAACATGAGATAAAAAAAGTCAGTCACCTCCTTTTTTCTGAAAATAGAACATTATTTATTTGTTATAAAAATATTTGAAATAAAAGAAAATGGTGTTTCACTTGCAAAATAAAAGAATATTTTATTCTAGATGGAAAAAAAGAATTTGTGTGACCTTCATTTTCACCAAGAAAATAAAAAATTACTCTTTTATTGACACAAAAGAACCTTCTGGTCTTATTGGTTTTTTTTTTTCATTTTAGGCAGGGAATCACAGAGAAATTAATCAGTTTTTCACATAGCTCCACATGGAAGACTCCCTACTGCTGTTTGTAAGTCTTTCAAAAGCTTAGTTCTTACCCACTTTGGTAAAACATTTTGGGCTCCTCAGCTCAAAGGCATCGCATAATTGCAAAGCATTACTGCGTTTATGCTGTTACCCTCAGGATATAAAACATAAGAAATTTTTGTGGCCTATGATTTCACTCTATATACTGGCCTGCATTAACCATTTCTAATGTTGTTTGCAGCTGTAGGAACTAGTGCACAGCTGTATTTTTTAAAGAAGAAAACTGCTAAATATTTTATTTTGAAGAACCTTTCTCAGTTTGAGACAGCCATTTTCCTTTACAGTCTTCTAGAGATTTGTATATTGGAGTTTCTGAACAATTGGCTCAAGTTATGCACCATAAATATTCAACAAATTTGCCCCTCCAGTAAAACCACGTTGATGATCTGCTTTCATGAGTTGTTAATCACATTCCACCCCTGCTGTGAGGGCTTGAATCAGCCATTCAGTACAGATACAGTTAGTTTACAGATCTGGGGGTGGAGGCTGGTGAGCAGAAGGGTCAACAAGGGGAGTTTATCCAGCAGTGGAATAGCCAACAGGGGTTGTGTTATCCTGCAAAGCAAGGAGAGGAAAGCTGTGTGAGCTTTGCAAGCAGTCTTTCAGAGAAGGCAAGCACTAATGATCCAAACTCCAAAGATTATCTTTGCTTTGTCCCTTCAGTAGAGTGTGTGCACAGAAAGCAAAAGGCCTGGTTTTATTAACAAAATTTTAAAGCTTTTTTCCGTATTTTAGGTGAAGAAGCAAGACTCACTGGGATCTGACATTGTTTTCACATAACCCTTCAGTTTTAGTTAGTGGTTAAAGAAATAAAAAACGAAAGCAAGTATCATGGTTAGGAAAGGGCTGACAAAGCATTCTAGATGTATGAAGTAGAGTCAGTCTGCACACTGAAGAATAACTTCTACTTGAGTGGGTTTACATGTATATTGTCAATCAGCAGCAGGTTTAGGTTCAAGCAAACCTTGAGCAGGGGGTCCACAAAGTCCTTCACTCCAACCTGCTGAGGTTTCTCATCCTCTTTCTTTAAAAACTTTTCTCACATTTCTGAAACTAAGTGTTGCTCTCCCTTTTCTGTGATTCACAGGCTCCTCTAATCTGAGGAATTGCTACACTAAGGGATTCCTTTGCTGTGGAATTATCTGATAGATTACCTACCATTCTCTGTTTCAGTCTTCATAGAGAGCATTACTGAGTCACTTTTAATTTTTTCTTTGCCTAACAGGGGCAAAGCAATAAAGGCAATAATTTCCATCATTCTTTCCTTTTGGGGTGTTTTCCCCCTCATCAGGTGTATTGAAAAAATATGTTTCTTTGCTCTATGTGAAACAACAATCCTACTACTCTTCCCAGCACACTGCTGCTGCCAGGCTACAGTATTAGTCTCCAAACACTACGATGCTATCTAGTGTTTAGATAAAGAATCTGTCAAATATAGTCAGCCATTTGTCAAGTAGCATTTCAAATAATTATGCATCACCCATTTTATTCAGACACAAGACGGGGACCCATGTAACTCTAGATCAGGGTGCAAATACTTGGGTGCTTTTTAATGTGTATTATGACTTGTAATGGAATTACTAGTCTTTACACCTACTTTTGTTGCTTTATCTATCTAACAAAATTGATCTTCCTGATTGACAACACTGTTGTATGTATACTGAGACTCTGCGAGGAATGAATTCCAGAACCACCCTGCAAGAGATAGACACCCGGTGTAAAACTACATAGCAAGGTAGCAAGTTGAACTGAATAGTGTCTCTGACCATGAGATTGCTTTCCTCCTAAACTTTCACCAAGGTTCAGCTCAAAACCAAAACTCAGTTGTGATTCAGTGAGACAAATGAAGCTCCATGTGCAAGCTTATCTGGGACTTAGCAGCCACTACAGGCTGTACAACAATATTTAAGTGTCTACTTAAGTAGGACTATGAGAAATGAGTGTCAGCCATTCAGCCAGTGAAACAAGCACTTGCATTGGTTTAGATAAATGCACTCAAACCAGTTGATTAACTTTGAACAATAATATAAGATGTTTTTTCTAACTGAATTTTCTGAATAGCTGCTGAAGTAACTATTTACCTAAAATGAAGTGTGTGTGTGGGTGTGGGTGTGTGTTTTAAAAGTATTTGCTGAATATTTTTCAACACAACTGCAAAAACTTTTTTTCTATTCTGTGATAGAAGAAAACACTACTAAATAGAAACCTTTAGGTATTACAAACATAATTAAACATTAATTTTCCAGAAATATTTTGCAATCTTTGATTTAAAAAATTATCCCAAAGCAGTACTTTAATAGTTATTGGATCCAGGAAATAATTTGAGAAAAGTGCTACAAAAGAAATATAAAGTAAAAACAGAGCACAAACATGAACAGTTTGCAGTTTTCCAATACTCACCAATACAGTGTTTTACAAACTGTACATTCCAAGCCTGTATTTGTTCAAATTCTTAATCAATTTTAAGTATTTTTCTCTGACAATGATTTAAGCAAATTAATTTATTTCTTTATGCTGAACCCAATTTAAGAAATTGTGGTTTCTACTCAGTTAATTCACTGACAGAAAAAATTCCCCCTTTCAATAATTTGATCCCTTTCTGAATTCTCAGCAATTCATGCTGCCTTACAGAAACCCCGTCAAATACAACCAGTAGTAACAGGCTATAATTTCCGCATTCAGACGAAAATTCACTATTTTATTTAGGATTTAAGAATTTGTTTGTTTTAGCTAGCTGAATTTACTTGTTTGTGAGGCTTCTTTGCGTCCCTCTCCTGTCTGAAGCACTACACTAGGCACCAAAATGGAATGTCCCTTTGAATGCTCCTTAGCCTGAGAGCATGGGCTGCATTTCCACTGCTGTGGGCTCCTACAGAAGTAGTACATTCAGTGAAATACTCCTGTGCTCACTGCCCTTTACTGCATTCCCTAAATCTCCTCCTCTGCGCCTTCGAAGGCGAGTCACATTCTCCCAGCAAGATTCAGACTTGTGTTGAACACAGCAAAGCAAAAGATGTGATTCCAAAAATACAGGAAAAAAAGATATTATCTCAAAGAGATGGAGCAAAGGTTATGACCCCAAAAGTCCCAGCAACCCATAGGGCCAAGGTCACTCACATCTGGAGAGAGTAACTTAAGAGCAGCTTCCAATACTTCCTTTCTTCCATGTGTTGAGTCTCCTGGTTGATTCCACAGCAGTTATACCTACAAATAATTCTTTTAAATCACTTAATTGAGTAACTTTGTAACATGAGAGGCAGCAGGTCTGGTGCATTATTTTTAAAATACCCAGCCTGGGCAAATAACAATGAAAAACAGATGTGTAGAAAATGGAAGAGGTGCCCATTTCAGGTTTTGTGCAGTTTGTCAGATAATGTGAATTACACATTTTTTGAGTGTGAATGGGCCTATCTGCTTCTGCAAGGGCTTACTGTTCATTTAGTTAGTGGCCTGTAAAGAAATTCAGCTGTGAGCACACCTGAATCAGGTTTGGTCCTCAGTTACTCTTCTGTCTTGCATCAAATAGGAGTAAGCACTAGCCTAAAACAGACTTCTTTCTAAGATTTCAGCTTGGTTTAGTGGTTTCTTCCACTAAAACAAACAAAGCAGAAAATGAGATGCCCCAGCACCTCCCAGGATGCAAGTGTTAATTGTCTTTTTCTGATTGCATGACACAGCTACTTACACCTGTTGCTCAGCCTGCCAATTATTCTGCTTCTATTTGGAAAGCTTCTGTTAGGGTTATACCTTGGCCTAATATGCCGGTGGGAATATTTGTAAAACCTTGCTGAAAAGAAGTGACTATGGTACAGTATAAAAGCTCTGCTGTTAAAATGATGGTACTATACTTCCTGGCAAGATAGTGATTATATTATAAAATCTACATAATGATTTTCAGCCTGCATCAAGAATGCAGAATGTGGCAACATTGTAAGAAGTGAGAGAAAGTGGAATTTCCATTATAGCTCTCAACATTCTTTCCAAGTCCTAACTTAGCTACTGGAAGTGTTTGCAAATTGCACTGCCTTTAAACGCTGCTATTTAAATCAATAACTTTAACATTGCCAACTTCCACAGAAAATGAATAGCAAGCAACTAAAACAAGTAAGCACATTTTTATAACTTAAAAAGAGGTATAAGCTTGGGTTCAGGTTTAGCACTTGAAATGCTAAAAAGAATACCAACAATATTCAAAAACTAAGCAGAAAAAGGACATAATTTCTGGGGGGAAAAAAAGCTTTTACTTGTTACCTTTGCTATATACTATATACAGATGGCAATGTTTTGAAGAAAACTGTCTTGTTTGATATCCACTACATTTGTGTTTGTAGGGGGATTTTTGTATTTAAGAGAAGCCCTTTTGAACTCAATTCTACCTCATAATATCTCTCAAGAGATTTTAATTGAGGGATGATTTTGCTTTGTATACATACAGATGAAATCTTCTAATAGCTATTTGAATTAAATAAAATTGACATTTAATTTCTAAAATCCCCCATTTATTTACAGGTGGGAAAGTTTTTGTTTCTTACACTAAAAAAGGCTGTTCTTTTATCTGTTTACAGTCACTAATGTTGTCAGTGTGGTGAACACTGCACTGTGTTGGAGCTTCAGTGAGCACCTTTTTCTCTGTTTTCATTTCTATCAGCTACAATATGAAGCTGTGAGTCTTCAGCTCTGAAAAATATACAATATTTCATTCAACAGTCATTCATTTGGGCTAAACAACCTTTTTTAGTTTTGAATAATTAGATTATTGCAACTAAGTAGTATTGCATATCTAAAGAGTGACTTATTTTTCTAAACTGTGTTTTTTTCCCATATTTATGAAATATTTCTGAGATTACTGCATTTGCACTAAAAAAAAGAGCTATCACACTCCTTGCAGTTTATCTTGTCTGGACCTCTAACAATTCTTGACCCTTCTCACAGCATGTAGAATTCCTTCATATGTACGGAATATAGTTCGTATTGGAAGTAGAAGTAATTACAAAGAAATATTTCCATTTGTTGGCCATCATTGTGGAAGTTCTTGACATCACAGAAAGGGGTTATACATATTAGCAATGAAAAGAGAGGTTTTTTACTTCTTGCTTGTTTTTATGCAACCACTTTCAGCGGCTCTTAATATATTCATTATTCCCACACAAAATGCAAACTGTAAGAGGGCGATTTTCTGATTGCTTAATCACATGAACTAGACAAACACTTAGCTTGTATCAATTCTTCAAGCAAGACATCATTATAATGAAAATAGCAGCACTCGGTTTTTTAGGATTTTAAGTCTTCTTGTAGATTACCATTTGAAAACTACCATTCTCAAAGGCCAATTAAAATTGCACTATAACTGCATTTCACAGCTAAGATAATACCACGGCTAATGTAAAACTACTTCTTAAGACCTCAAAAGGTCCGTTTAAAGCAAAGACTCAGTGCCTAAACACGTTTCCTCAGAAAAAACTTCTGCCTTCTGGCAAAGAAATGTATATCTGTAGCAGTAATAAAAGAATTGCATACATTACATGCCAGGTAGCAAGTTACTTTATGAATACTTTCTTCTTTTAACTTCATTTAAAGTTACACAGAACTTAATTTTATGGACAGATCTTAAATTTTTTTTCCTAAAACTAAAATCATACTGCAGGTTTGCCAAAATGAGGGATTTCTTTTTTGTTAAAAAACTATAGAACAGCCTTGGAATTCAAGAGTTGGGATATCTGCTTCTCTCTTTAGGTTACTATGTATAAAACTTTAGAAAAATAAATTTTCACTTGTATTCCTTTTGAAGGCTATGTCATTAAAGAGTTCAAGATTCTTGAGGAGCAGAATTAGCTAAGCTTAAGAGCAGACAAGATGGAAGAAAATTTCTCCCTCTGTGATATAATTTCACAGAGTAGTTTGATTTTCATGACACTAGAGTTTTTTCTCATACTACATTCTTTCTGCTGGTAGATTTTTCCCTGAGGTTTTATAGTTAGCGTAGCTGAATCATACTTAGCATAGCTGAATCAGAGTCTCTGACAAGGGGGAAGTGATCATGATCCTAGAAACGTGTACGAACCTCCATAGCACATAACGTGCTGCTGTTGAGTGCTACAGACTCATAAAATACATGTTACCAGTCAGTTTTTTCGAAGCTTGACTCACAAATACCCTAATACTCTATCAAAACTAGTGATAGTTTAAAACAGATTATCTTCTAATCCTAGTGTACTGCAAAGAAGGGTTGTAGCCTCAAAGTCTTTCTTTCCTCCTGTTTCATCTGTTCCACTTCCACTCTTAATCCTGTTGTTTCTTTTATTTTTTATTTCCAAAACATATTTTCTATGTATTCAAACTATTCCTTTTTTGTGTCTGGTTCAGTTTTCACCTTCTGTCTACTTCCCCTTCCTCTTCCCATCTCCCTTTTAACAGTTGCCTTAGTTGGCTATCAGACAGCACTTCTCCCATCAGCATCACCTTCCTACCCTAAGATTGGGACACTTTCAAAGCAAGCACTGTTCTGTTTGATAATCCGTGACACATGACTTACAAATTTTATTTTTTCTTACAAAGATTTCCTAGAGTTTTGACCAAACATTTGCATATAATATATAAATACTAAATAATCAAATAATCCATGATTTAATAACAGCCTGTCTCAAAATCCAGGCAAGTTTTCTTTGTCACCTGAAGTTAGCAGGTCAATTTTTTGTTTAGACAAACGTTTAGACTACAAGCTCCCACCCTCCCTGCCTCCGAGCTAGTTCCTCTCAAAAGCAGGCATTCAAAGCAGTGACCTCATGGGTAAGAAATACAGGATATTCTTCTGCAGAAGAGCAGCTGTTCAGTAAGGAAGACTGAGGAATACTTCAACCTCTTAGCTGTCAAGGGCTGCCCTGACTCCTATCAGATCCTACCATCAGTCTCAAAAAGCTGGTGTGTTTCACCACACAGAGATCTACTTCCACTCTGGGTTTTCCCAGCTAAATGAACTACCAAAGAGACAAAGATAGAAACCATATTCACAAAACAAGTGGAAGGTTACAATTTGGTTTAATCTTATTCCCTGCATGTTTTATATTGCAGGTATATCACCCTATATGGCAAATTGTCCTCTGTTCAGGGAAAACCAGGTCCATCATGAGTGAACTACTCACAGGAAGTTTCTGCATTTTATAAAAAACAAATGTGCATCATTCATCAAAAAATGTTTGCTTTGGCTAAATAAGATTGCAAACGATACTTAGACCTGCAGAGTACTTGATGGGTTATTTGTAGAGCACATAAACCAACAGGGTGCTAATCAGTAAGTCAGGAAACAGAGATGCATAACACTGTTCAAACTCAGTCACCTCAATAGTCTTGAACAGGTTGCAGTCTTTCATTTTACACCTGAAATGTTCACAGAAAAAGTGATGTCTGTACTTTACGTGAGAATTCAATGGACGAAGACATTAAGCCATTACAATGTGCACACTCACTGCAGTGCTTTGTAAACATCATCACTCTCCATGGCATTTAAGAAAGTTTGTATGCAAGATATATATTTGGTAAAAATTATATTCAATTGAATTTTCATTTTTCTGAAGCATCCTTAGTAACAGGTAGATATTACTGTCAGCAGCATTTGACTACTCTTTAGTTGCTTTTCTTCATAAAACAGCATTGTGAAAAGGTTTGGTTTCCATGCAATATTTCATGTACATACAATTTACTAAAATATGTATTTTGACATAATTTGCCGTGACTGCCTAAAAATATCTTCCTTCCTGAAAAATCATTCATTTTACTATATTCCTGACAGTTCTTTATTGGCTTATTATTTTTAAATATTACAGCCTTATGTCTTTCTTATCTTTTTCATACTTTGCATTTTTATACAACTTTGATATTTCTGTAAGCTCAGAATTATTAATTATATTTATTATGGGACACACCATTAGATACTATAATAAATGTAATATATATTTCCAGGGACCAACTGAAAAGTAGTGCTCACCAAAGTGTAAAAACATCATCGTAGACAGACCCTGCTCTCAATAGTTTTCGTCTGACTGGTAAGATAAACATGAAGTATGACATACAAATAGACCAGCCATCACACTATTAATTTCAACCTGGTTCATAAAGAATGTAGACATATATATGCAGCCATTTGTAAGAACTGAGGTTTACTTAAGAGAAAATAACCTAAGTAAAAAGAAATGTGAGTGCAGGGAAGTGAGCAGAGAAGGCAAAGGGAGAAGTGACAGGTGTTAGGAGGGAAAGGGGTAGGACAAATTACTCTGTGACCACACAAAATAACGAAAAGACCAGTCAATAAAGATTCCCAGAGATCTGATGCCCCACAGGCATGGTACTATTTCATTTGATGTAGGAAATCCTCATTCAGTCAAAGAGAATCCTTTATGTACATATCCTTTCCTTCTTGGCCTGATAGATTACACAAACCCCATACAAGATGGTAACAGAATACTCAGCAGCAGCCTGAGGGCAGGGCTGTTAAAACTCTTCTCTCGTACAAACAACTTATTGCCAAGCAATGCCGAGGGGATGCAGCACAGTTTTGGGACCTGGTTGGACACTTTGACCCCTGTCCTAAAGATTCCTCCAGTCTGGGTAGCACAAAAAGATGTTGCCCCGGTAACAATCTGGAGAAGTATGGGAGAATCTGAGATATTTGTTCCCTCTGCCCCACTCCCCATCTCAGTGGAGTAGGTTTCCTGGCAGTGAGCCGTTACCTGGCCTTTGTCAATCCCTGATAAGACTGTGACTTAAGGACAGATGCTTTTCCCTTCCTCAAATCCTGCATCAGTTTTTGGCCGTGCCCAAGCAGCTGGCTTTCTGACTTTAATACTATGTAAAAGACATCTGTTTTCTAAGGCTTATCTAGTTCAGTAGCAGTTTTGTTGGGTTTATATTGATATCAAATAAAACTCCTTGGGACATGTTGCATGAGTGGTGTTGTGAAATAGTAATTTGTATTTCCAACTGCTGTTTACCTCCATGCAGAGATCAATATCTGCTGTATTTTGCCCTCTTAATTCACAAAATATGAGTTTAGAATGCAATCTTTTATTACCTATTCCTCATAACAAATCAATGTTCCTATGTTATATCAGTCTCCCTTATTCAGACTTAAAATCCGTAGCTTTGTAGTCTTTTTACCCTTCCAGTCAAATAGATAAAACTCTGAAGTTGCTTTATTAGGAGGATGTAACATGGATTGGAACAGCAATCCAGGCTTTTCTTTGGATGGTTTAACTATCTTTTTCTGTAATAAGCAAATACAATATATCCAATGGCAAGCTGGATTTAAATTCCAAAGCAATAACCCTAACAGATCTGATAGAAAATTTGCAAGTCTCTCCAAATTTCAGGGGAAAACTAAAGGTGTTATTAAAGCACTAGAAAGTTATTAAGGCCTTCTTAATAACTGAGTGATGTATTAATAAATTGTTCAAGCTTCAGATCATAAAATTTTTACAATTTGAAGAAATATCAAATCATTTATGATTTATGCAATTTTTACTTTTTTTTAAAGATTATTGTAACTTTGTTTCTTGGATATCATATTTTTTCATGGTATTTCTTGGTTAAGTGAGAACTAAAAATCAGTGTGGAAAAAATGAAAGTTTTAGGAAGGATAAAATAAGAGCAAAAGCCACTTAAGGCTGACTTTGGAAAATGTGTAATAACTTACTGAAATCCTTGCCACTATGCCTTTCTCTTGGCCAGTGCACCCCACTCCATGGCACTTGACTCTAAAAATATGATAAGAAAGCAAATTTATTGGACACAGACCCCTTTAAAGATGTTTGATAGCACCAATCAGATAAAGCGCTTCTAATGATCAGTAGGCAACTCCTGAATCTACATTTCCCAGGCTGTAGATGGCTCTGGGGTGATTGTCAGGTAGCCATTTTCCCTCACAGCTGCAGCAATTCATACCTGTTATTAATAAAATAGAGACATTACAAGCAGAGTTTATCACTAATTTTCTCCATTTCTCCTAACTTAGCCTATTATTATCCTAAATGTTGGGATAGGATTTAACTTCTCCAGCACCTTTCACAGAAAATTTGTAATTCATAAAGTACAGAGGCCACAAATACAAGTGTGGGTCTGTATCCTGAAATTAAACCATCAAGGGTTTTTGTTGATAAATAATTCCACTGATAACAGTAGGTCCATGTTACTTTGCTTAGTCTTTCTGGGGCACTTTAGATGATATTCCTCTCATCTAACTTCAGGCATTTTAAAATATTTGACTAGATTCCTTCTTTGTGGAAATAAGTAGATAAACTGCACTTTGGAGGCACTAGTTGCTCTCCAATGCCTAATAACATGATACTGACTGACTACACGCTGATTCAACCACATGCAATTATTCGAGATAAACTACTATATCCAAAGTATAGACTACGTATAATTGTAACCCACTTGATGGATAGATTAGTTGAGATTGATCTCAGTACTAGAATCTACTAGTGCATTCTACTAAAAGTAATAGATCTTAAATATAGAACATATATATAAATCTTACCCATTTGATAAAAAGAGTCCCAGTAGGTGCTTTGCCAAAAAAAAAAAAAAAAAAAAAAAAAAAAAGTCCTGCAGTAAAACAGCAAAAGGGCCCTTTGATTAAGTCAGTTTTGTCCAAGGAAATTTCTTGCCATAAAATTTATTTAAGCAAAACAATGTGATGCCTTTCCCAGAATGGTTGAATGGTTGCTTCCTCTAGTTGACACAGGGAGTCTTTTAGTAGAGAGGAGAATATTTCAAGGAAGATCAAGAGAACTGCAAAAATATATTCCCTTTGTGCATGTGCATGTTTGTTTGGCACATTTTTGGTCAGGTTGTTCTTTTTTTTCAAACAAGCATGTCTTATTGAAAATGACTGCTATTTTCTGAGCTTTGTGATAAGTAAAATAACTGTATATAATTACATGGCAGAAGCAAAGGAGGGTTTCAATTGATTTAATTTATTTATATCTCTCTTAATCCTATTTCATCCATTCAGTTTTATCACCTTTCAGTCTCTGCTGCTATCTGTTATCACTCCAGCCCTGAACCTCTCACAGTCTAGCTATAACCACTGCAGTCTTTTTATTTCTGGCACTTCGCTGATCCTATCCTTAGAAACTTTTATCTCCACTGAATGTAATCTGACCATTTAACTTTTATATATCTGTTCCTTTACTCCATTGTCCGCTTTTACCAGGATATTGAATATCTTGTGTTTGCCTCTTTACTTTGCCTATATGATTCTTGCTTTCTGTGGGCTGAAGTAGGTCTCAAGGCAGACAAATAACCAGTAATCTACGTACCATTTGCAGTGTTTGCTTTAGATATGGTATTATCTGATAACAAATAGAGTGACATTTATTGGGGTCCTCTATTCACAAGTTTTTCTGTCATCTCATGGAGACAGCTGTCTTCATGACAGAGTAATAACTTATCACTATACCATCCCAGGATTTAATATCAAGGCTTTGCAGGAATCAGCTTTCAGAGCAGGCTGAATCTGATGTCATGTACATTTTGATAGGTCAAAGATTACTTCATTTAACCTGGTAGAATTATGCTACTAGTGACAAGTTCAAAATGAAACTGTGCTACAGCCTCCTGAATAGTCATGCTGCGTGCCCAAAACCTTTCTCCTTTCCACTTACAAACATCAGAATGCCCTGGAGGAAAAAAAAAAAAAAACAAAACAACTATCTAGTGAACTATGTACAGTTGGTATGGTCAGGAAATGTAGCGTTGGTTCAAGCCCAGAGAGTTCCTTCCCCCCTGAGGAACCTCTGGAGGCCTAGAGAATAAGACCCCCCTGGAGCAGAGTAGAAAGTGGACTGCCCCAGAGAGGGGTCAAGGTTCCCCCCCTGTCCCTCAGTTCATAATGGTATTCGTATCTCCCTCTCTCCTCCCTTCCTCCTTCCCGAGTGGTCCGAGTCCCTTGTCCCTCCCTGGTCCTCCCCTGCGCGGTTCCATTATTGGTTGTTACCCTCTGAATAAAAGTCTGATGCCCGTCTGGGTCGAGGTCTTTCGACCTAGACGGAAGCTGCCTACCACCAAAGGACCCCCGTGTCTGCTTCTAGTCCGGGCGGGAGAACCCTCTCTCTCTACAGCACTCCGGCTCACGCGGCGTGGCTGCATTCTGGGACGGTACAGCCCCCGGCCAGGAGATCTGTCTCTAACTGCAGCGAACCTAGACATTAGGAACGCTGGCAGACACAGCTGCCGGGCTGTGACCGTTCCCAGGTGGCCAGCGAGAAGGAAAGAACAGGAAAATAGAGAACTGGCCATAGGTCCCATACAAAAAATGCACCAGTCAAAAAGGAACATGTTAATATTTCTTGGTTTGTTATCATTTGAGGAAAATGTGATTTCATTTTACATTTCTAAGATTAGAAATATGAGTAATTTAAGAAAAAAATGTGACTCACAATTTCTCATAAAACTTCAGCACAGCTTCAGAAAACACAAGGCATTTTCTGTGCAATTATTACAGCATTCCTCAGTGAAATTCTCCCTCAGGAATCTTCATTCTCTCATTTTTGGAGGGAACAAAGTTAAGATGATATTTACATAAAGAAAACAGAACTTTTCAGAGTTACTTTGCAGGAATTATCCAGCCATCCTGATGTCACTTAAAATGTTTGAAAAATACTGAAGTAAGTAATTCTACACATGTCTCCTTGGAAAGATTTAGAATCAGAGAATTATACACCTGAAGTCTTTAACCAGTGAAGTACCCTTTTGCCTGGTTTAAGCGAATTCTTTTAGTCTGTCTTCTCTTCCTTCCGTCTTTCTGGTAACGACAGATTACAATGCCAGGACCAGGACAACAACATTACTCAGAATAGTCAATTAACTCTCAATTGTTAGATGTGATAAACCGAATTGTCTCAAAACATAGATGTTTCAAAGTAAGTTAAAATTAAGCTAAAGGAGCTTATGATGACTAATGGAGAAAATAAAGATCAACTAGGTCCAAATTGTTCATTTGATAAGCCCCTCACAAACATGAAGGTGTTCTTACAGCTCTAAGAGCATGATAAAGATCATCTGCATAAATGAACTGAACAATAGATTGATATGTGCAGTATAAATTTAGGTTCTTATGTTCATCTGTATTGCTAAAGCTTGGAAAGAAGTTGTTAATGTGGAAAGTCAGTCAGTGAATTATTGTAACCATATGTAATAAATATGAGCAAAGCATATCACACCAGGTATTATTTGCATGAAGTTTCCACACCATAATTTCATCTTTAAGATGTGAAGAGGAGTGTCTCAGGGCATTTAATCAAAGATTTTCACATTTTATACCAATTACCCGTACATTTTAGGCACACATTCAAACACACCACTACTTGATCATTATAATTACTGTACATTCCATATCTCTGAAACATGCCAGATTTGTAATTGGAAGGAAGAAAATTATCTTGAGACATGCTCTAACAAAACAATGAAAATAACCTAGGAACAATGCCCTTTTTGTTCTGCCTAAGGATTTTCCTGCTGTGTACACAAAAGCACAATAAACTTTTAATCTGAATTAGAAGAAAAAACTTCCTGCTATCTAGATACCATAAAATCCAAAAAGAAAATTTGCCATGTAACAGGTCTTTATACACAACTAAATCCACTTCTGTATTTACTCTTAATCTACAACATAAACCTGTCCTCCATCCTTTTGTGCAGTAATCTCTCTGAAAACAATCCTACAAGGGGCAAAAGCATGACAAGAGTGAGGTAAGTAGTCTGCAATGTAATTTGGAAATCAAGTCCTAACAGCACAAAAAAAAAAAATCCTCACTGTGCTGGCATACAAAATACCAAGCTGAGTCACATTTTAAAACTAAATTCCAGAAATGCCTACAATTCACATAGCTGAGTAGTTCACAATGCTTGGCTCACACCTTGCTTATACAGCTAGATTAGGATCCAAAATTATGTAATTTCCTACATATGCTCTCCAAGGAATTCGACTTGAGAGACATCATCTGAGCATATCTACTGCACATTCAGCTTTCAAGTTCATCTCAGCAAGTAACTGCATCTTTTGAAACATGACCTTTCTTCATCAGGAAGAGCTGTGAAATTCTAATAGAATTGTGTACTTGGCTGTTTTCAAAGGTGTGGAGTTTTGGTTTTTGTTTTTGGTTTCTGGGGCTTTTTCTTTTTAATAGAAAAAGACGAGGAAATGATGGAAAAACACCTAAGCTGGAGCAACATAGTGCCTAGAACAGTGTCTGAAGGGACCTTCCTCCCTTAGCAGGTTTTAGAAATTTTCCAGTTCTTTAAGGAATCAGTCATTGCTGCCTCCAGTTCACTCACTTTTAAAATCTAGTGCCCAGTCTACTGGGTTGCAGCATCATATTCTGTCTCCGACATATAACAATGTCTGGAAATTTTTTGAATAACTGGTGTAAGTTTAAATTCTTTGAGTAAATAAGGAAATATTAAACTAAGATTTCAGTATTTCTAGCCAAATGCTTTGATCATGAAGCTCTTCATAGAACTGTGTTTCTTTAAGACTCAGGCACTTGTCTTCAGGAGAGGCATCAGCTTGACTCAGGGACAGGATTAATAACTCAGACACCTACCCAACTGTTTAACACTCAGCAGCTACACATGCAGCATGTTATTCTAAATGTCACTCTTACTTTACCTGGGAATTGCCTGTGATCTTAACTTTCTAATATAGAATTCTTGCTTGGGAAGAAGGTCATAAGAGTAATAGAACCAAGTAGTGCATTTATCTGAATTGATCTTTTAATATTCATTACTTTGATCTTCCATTGCTTGCAAAGCAATTTGCAAGTCACTTTCTTTGCTAGTATTAATTAAGAGTTATTTTCTTAGTAACAGGTTAGTGTTCTTGGTGCTGCTCTGCGAAAGCTGCATGCCTGATTTCCTACAGCAGTAGAAGCTTGAATGGGTCATCCATTCCATGTGCATAAGTGTTTTCAGCATTATTATAATCTTACCGAGGAATTTCCTTTTTTTACATGTATATTTTCCCAGTGGTTGTCCTGGAAAGAATGAAACTGTCTTACCTACAGTCATCATTCAAAAAATATCATATTCATTGTTCATTTCAATATAATTTATGTGACGTGTGGAGGTGGATATGTGCTATGCTGATAATTCTGCAAATACAACTCTTCAATGCAAAACTGTAAAAAAAATACCACTGTAGTATAAACTACCTGCATCTAATACAATTGACAACTGAAATGGATAAAGAGGTAACAAAATCAGTGGCTCAAGGTCCTTCAAGCCTCTGTTATGTTATCCCCCCAAACGGGGTACCATAGTCACAAACATGCCAAATCTTTTCCCTCCAGATGAAGCACAGGGTCTCCAGCCTTGCTGCAAATTGCTTTTTCCTCACTGTTCTGGAGTTTCTTAACTCCGCATACTTCTGCATGTATAATAATATCTTGGATCCTAGTAATGATTACTTTGTTTATATTAATATTTTTTCTCACTTCTGAAGCAAAATAGAAGAGTTTGCCTATGCCAAAAGCTATTTTAGGTCTATTTCTTGTTAGGCCACTTCAGGGATCCAAACACTACCTAATTAGGTATATTATTATTCTGCCTCCTTTTTGTTCAAGTTACTGAGATATCCTTCACTGGAAATGAAACCTTGAAATGTTATTGACTTTGTAGCACTACAACCAGAGCAGTGGGAGAGTTGTGCCCCTACGGTTGCCCATGCAATGTTTGTGCACTTAATGGCTTAAGGGTAGTTTGTTACTCATCAGCCTTTTCTGCTGGTGAGAACAAGACTGTTTTCATTTCATCCTCCACATCAACTTGTATAGTGTGACTGTGACAAGTTTTGAACATTTTTCATTGCAGTATTTCTGCAGCTTTCAGACTCCCACTTCTGGATTAAAAGGTGAAAAAATCAGAAGATTTCCTCAAAAAAAAAAAAAAAAAAAAAAAAAGCACTAAAAGAAAGGGATGGGAAACACTGGAGTATGGAATCTCCTTTTGCATAGGAGATTTGACTATTACTTGTTCCACAGGATTGCAGCTGAAATGGAAGTGAATCTGCATCAAAGCCAAGCTGTAAGTCAATTCAATAAAAACTAATGAAAGATGTGATAATACCTCTGTTTCCGATCTGTATCTGACCCACACTTAATTCTGCTTAAAAATTTGCATCCCAGAAACTTCGATGTGAACATTTTGTAGAAATTAAAATTCATTGTATTTCACAGTTTGAAAAGGTCCACCCAGATCCATTTGAAATTCTTCTCCGAATGGGAAGATCCCTACCACCATTTTGGTGACTCTGAAAGATTCCATGTTCTGAAGGCACCTATGGTCCCCTGCTCCAGACCTTAATTCTCCAGCTCAGCAAGGCAGAAGTATCAGTTGCAAGCCACTAAGTTGGGGTTTTTTCTGCTAATAAGGTTTATGACTCCGTTCCTCTCTTCTTAAATGGAACCAAATCCATTCTTCATTGTATTTCCATGTGAATGAGTCACATTAATGATTCACAGTTGTCCATGGTCTGGGATACACATGAAACACGTAGTAAAAAAAAAATATCCAGAGCAAAACTCAGCTCATTTACATCCCAACATGCAAAGGAGCAATGTATTTGAGCAATCATGATGTGGACGTTTTAGATAAAAACACCAAATTATTGTACTCTGTAACTAAAACATTACTTCTGGTTTTATTTTTGCCTGAATAGGTGAGTAAAAACATTTTGAATGTATTGTATGAGGTCAATACAAGCGAAAACCTCTTTCTCCTCATACAGAGTGGGCTCCCAATGGCTCATTTTACACTTTTTAAGTGACATAAGCACAAATAATAAGGAAGAACCAGAATATAATTTAAAAAGAAACTATTTTCCTGTAGTTTGTCTTCATTAGCATTTCACTTAATAATAAAGAAGTTATTTCTCTTTTACCTGACTTACTTTCCTTTTCACTTGCTTTTCACAGTTTCATTTTAAATTTTGAAACAACCTGTCCACATATCCTCACAATAAGTAATATTGTACAAATCTGGAAGATATATGGGGAGCCAAGTTCCCCTGGCCATTCCCCTATGTGCCATTCCACAAGGCATACTGCTTTTACAAGAGGTGCTTTGTCAAAACATGTTTTAAAGGACTAAATTATCTTCTCATTGTTCAACAGGTAGAACAGGATTCAAATTTCTTTCCAGAAGTAAAAACTGCTCTTATATAGTACTTCATGTCAGGAACATGAACTGCAAAGCCTTAGAAAAAAAGCTTCTTAATTAAAATTGTCATCTCAGTAATATAATACTATCACAAGATGGCCAATTAGATTTTTAGCAAATTGAAACTGATAAAGTAAACAGATTGTATAACAGTGATTAGCAAAGCACTGAGCAGAATTTACTCACTGAGTTGAACATATGTGAACCATTGAGGTAAAATCTCAAAGACATTTAACCAAAAAAAGATTATGTTGAAGGTAAGTATGAATTGCATCTCTTCAGTATATTTTGAGCAAGTGTGAAAACAAACAATAATACTAATATATGGAAATTGTTACTGAGAGCAGTTTAATCGAACATTGTCACTGGGGCTTTTGTCTTTAAATAATTACATATAAATGTAATTTATTAAAAATAAATATTGTTCTTTTATTTAAAAAAAACCAGCTAAATTTTCCTTTGGAATGTACAGCTAAGTTCTGTTAATAATAAAATTGCAGAATATTGCAAGCTATTGCATCATTAATCCCTGTATAACCATTTAAATATTGTAGTCATAATTACTTTAATAATGTTTTCCCATACTGTCTTAATTATTTGCAATAGTTCCACTTTCCTGGACACACTATTCTACCATGCAAGTAAAAGGGACAGAAATTTATACAACCAATGCAAGACTGAGCCTTGGCAAAAAACCCCAAAATGCATTCACTACATACTAATTGTACTTTATGTCATCATATTAATTTCTGAGATGTGTTTAGCAGCAGGATTACTGAGCAAACCTCAAGTATTCCATTTCTAGTTCTACGCTGTGGGCACTTACAGGCATCCTTTCCAGAAATGAGAACAGGCTGAGCCCCATTTGTACAGTCTAGGAGCTTCTGTGCTCCAGGAAGCATTAGGGCTTCCAATTGGATGTTTCTGTCAAACAATATTGAGAAAGTAAGAGAAAATTCATTGGGCAAAAGAATAACTGTTCTTTTGCTCATTCAACAAGTGTGAAGAACAATGCTTCTGAAAGGACGTTTTCTTTTCTCGTGGACACAATTGAAAACCTGTTCGTGCTGAGCAACCTAAGAGTTGAGCGGGGAAAAGTATTAATGCAATCATCCTTTAAAGTCTCGCTCTCTGCATTAAAATACTGTGTGCTTTCCAGTTCTTTTCAGGCAATGTGCCACCTGCAGAAAAGTTTGCCGTCATTTCTTTTCTACTTTATTTATAATTTCTTCTGAACTGTAAAAGATTTATAGAAACTGTAAGCTGATTTATAGAAGGGGGGGAAAAGGATGCTTTTCTTATTTCATATTATCCCCACAGCTCATGCACCAATGTCTTGAAAACATCTATGGTGTAAGCAGCTCTACCAGAGGGTTTTTGTTCCTCTGAAACTGAAGAACATTTGATCTCAGAGTTAATTTTTCCATATTTCCTCTAATGTAACTGATAGCAGATACAGATGCAATTGAACTGACGCCTGAGATCTGTCATCAGCCATTTCAAGTTTAGTAAATGGTTTTTACTCTGCTGCTTTTGGTTTGTGTTTCTCAAAGTTTTCTGGGATAAAAAACAAGACAATAAGAAAAAAAACCATTATCAGTGTCCTCGAAATATTATGCCTATTATTCTCTTTAAACTGTGTGTAAAATTTTTGTGACACATTACATATATACATATATATATATGCATATTATTTCTTATTAATAGAACTAAGAAACTAATTAACGGCTAATAATACTGGTAGTACTGTAAAAAAGACTGAGCAAGTGATAAACTGAATTAAAATGCTACTTGACCAAATGTAGCCTGTATTTTTTACCTCTAAAAACAGTAATTTCAGTGTTTGAAGTGTTTTGAGCACAAATGCCACAGGCAGTAATATCTATCTTAAATTTCTTCATGGCACAGCTGGCTTCAGTGATACCTTCCCTCATATATAAGTCTTAAGTATAAAATGACAGCAGTAAGTGCCTTGCAGGAATGCATGCTCCTCTTCGCATTATCACATAGGTTGCCTGGAAAATCACAAACCTCTGGAACAGGAGCAGCAATGCTAGTTCAAAGGGAAGGTTGTGACAAATGTTATGTCATGACATTGTGGAACAGTCACTGCAAGGTGCTTACAGCCCAAAACTCTCCCTGAGTTTTGTACTGGAAACCAGTGTAAAAACTCTGTTAATATCAATGAAAGCCATAAGTGCTTGTCTGCTAAAGAGTGAAATACAATGTATTTGTTTAACCAGTTCAAATGACTCTCCCAAATTCCTGGGAACACCAGATGAGACAATATTTATACATGTGCAGATGGAAGGACTGATTCTCCACTGCCTTCCACTGGCACATTTAAAAAAATTTGAGCGCAGCTTCTGTTTTGACAAGTCTTTCACTTCAACTAGGCTTTGGTCCTATTAATATTTTCAGCCTGGTGAAACACCTGGCCATCTGCCAAAGATACTTAGGCTACCCCCACCTCTGACATTCACAGATTAACAGATTTGGTAGAAATGGTAGTGAACTTGTTAGGCTCATTTGTTAAAATTCTTTTGAACAGATGTCTTAATTAGTAGCTTATAATATTAAATTAGCATTGTTTATGCTCATCGGGGTTTTTTAAGTAATCGATCTAGAGTGTCTTCAGGAATACTGAAGTGAGAACGATGGAAATAAAATTGTCTCAATTACAGATTAATTTATAAACTCCCTTCAGGGAGTCATATCTCTAGTGGAGCTTTAGAGCAAAAAGCTCCAGTTTTGCACATAGTCAAAAAAATTTCATTTCCAAAATAAAACAAAAATTAATAAGATGGTTGCAGAACTATTGATGCTCAACTTTTTCTAATTCAAAACCAAATTTGTATTTGGAATTTATTTTGAATAGTGATATCACATCATACTTAGGGCTTTGGCATTTCTAGTGTCAAAACTTATTAGGCATTTCTGAGTTACAGCTGTTGGCCATTTTTCCTGGATTCTGTCTCTTTTTGATTACCTGGCACACCAATATGAAGAACACATTTGAGAGTGTGAGTCACTGTATTGATACTAGACATTATGGTCTTACTGATGTCAGGTGGCCATATCCTCAATTACATTTCAAAGTTCAATTTAACTTAAGAGGACAAAGTACAACCATCTTTACAGGTCACCTTTTATGAACTGTTCTAGTAGAGATCACCCTTGAATGTTATTTGGAAGAGCTAGTCATTACATAGCCTGCAAAAAAGACCTCCTGCCTACTGAAGTTTTGTAAGCTGTTTTGACCTCCCTGGGCAAAATGCCTTTTCTCACAGCTATTTTCCAGCCCAGTCACAATATTTGTAATTTCCCAATATTTTTTCAGGCTTGAGGAAACACTGTATCAAGCTTAGGAATAGACAAATATTATTTTGTAATTAATTCAGAGCCCATGATTGAAGTGCTTCTCTTAAGCAAAGAGGAACATGTTTTCTGAGTATAAGATACAGAGTTAAGATTATCTTCTTTCATATGTTTGTTGTCAAACCCTTAGTGGTGTGTCTAGTGAATATGAACAAGCATATGACTTCATTGAAGAACAGAGATTTTAGCTTTGGTTTTATCAACCACAATCTGTTATATCTTCTTTATCAAGAAGAATATACTTGGATATACAGAAAAATTTCCATGGAATAACAAGTACTTAGTTAAGGCATAAGCTAGGATATCCATTCAACTTTGAGTTGTTGCAAGCTAAGTGTATATGGAGGCTAAGATATTGTGCTTCATGGAATGCTGAAAAGCATGTTAATTTGTGGGAAAAGGTGCAGTGTGTAGCCTCTATGACACTTAGGCCATATTATACCTCAGATCTTGTATTTATCCAGCATGAGCCCTTCCTCAGGCACAGCCTCGAGCCTTGCTGCCCTGCTGCTTGTAACCCCTCTAAATTGCCTGTGGGAACTGTGGATTGTCTGTATCATACCACTGTGCTCCATTCTGTGTAGCATTCATCCCCAGTGATGTCAGAGAGTTGTCTTCTCTTTTTCTCTGCATGTAATTTATTTTTTTTCCAAGACTTGATATTTCTCTTGATTCTTTTGAGATTACCACTTTTTAGTCCCCACACTGCATTTTCAGTTATTAGTGCTAATGTGTACTAATTTAGGTTTAAATACAAGCAATAATTTCTTGGGTTTAGATTTTTTAAATAAAAATATGTAAGTATATATTAAAATAGATTTCTATTATTAAATGTTATACAAACATATGTATTTAAATAAATATACATATTTTTTATTTTAAAAAAGAAATTTGTATGTTTATAAACATTTTGAGAGTAAAGGTATATGAACCCCAAGACAAATTTCTACATGTCTTAAGATATATGATCGATTAAAAATCAATTCCCAAAATAAAAATTCTTTCTAGGCTCTATCCCTTTTAACATAAGCCTCCATATACAATTTTCTAATTCAAATTTTCCTATTTACAAACCTGTATATAGGCATGGCAGATGGCCTTAAGACTCACACAAACTCTTGCCAGATCAAATCTAAGTTCTGAATTAAAAATGGCAGAGCTCAGTGGATAAATCACTCTTGACCTTTGGATTGGGAAAGTGGGATTCAGTAGAAGACGGAGAAACCTTTTAAAATCTAACTAATAAATATACCTAAAATGCCAGTTTCCTCTGGAAACACCTGACTCTTTAAACTGCCCTGCTGTGCTTGGTTTTGGATTTGCCTAGGTGGAGTTTGCAGGCTGCAGGTGCAGGTAGATCAAATCTGCACTAGCAAACAAGCCATGGTTACATTACTGTAACATAAACCATAGCTGTACTGACACACCTGGACATCCTGCAAGTAGCATATGCTCTGTTCACAAGCCTTCTTCCTTCAAGTATTTCTTGGGAGACCCAAATGGCCTTTTTGTTTTCAAACTAGTTTCTTAAATATTCATATGACTTCAAATCTGGTCGTTGGCTCAAATAATAAGTTTGTTCACAGAAATCCTACCTAGTAATGTTTAATTTTAAAAGGGATGCTGTACCACTATCACTATAAAACAGAGCTGGCCTCAAATCTTACTGTTAGAAAGATAAGTACGGAGGAAAACATTTGCACCTCTTCACTGATTTTTCAACATTCTGTTAAAATCTAGATTCACAGAGCATAGGTGATCTTGATAGCAGAAAAGCAATTTACATTGTTCTCATTGGAGGGGCCATGTAAAATGGGGATTGTGATTTTGAGAGCTACACAATTTAATATTAAGAAAAATTTGCTACTTCTTGTTCTTCAATGAAAGTGACAAAATTACTTGAACACCATTAACATTAAAAAGAACAGGCAAAGATATCTCTAAGGAATAGTAATTCTGGTTCTTCTCTTTTCTGTTTGGCACACAATTTTTTAGGAAAGCTGTTTAAGTCAGTGGAAGTCTATTAACATATGAACATTGTGGAGAAGGATGCACACAGTTTCTTTCAAGGTGCATTTAAATTCTTCACTTTCCTTCTTTCAGATACAGCAGTAAAATTACATAAACAACATCTCTGTTTTTACTAAATTATGTCAAGTCAAGAAATTGGGGGGGGGTGGGTGGGAAGGGTGTTTTATACAGTTTATATTTACCTATTCATTTACATTTCCATATCAATGAAAAAAACCCCTGTTTTATTTTCTTGTCTTCCAAATCCTTTTTTCTCCATTATCCAAGAACAAACTCAGTTATATTAGCATATTTCCCACCACTGCTCTTCAGTCAAGATTCATGGGTTTTACCTTTCCCTTGCTAATTCAAGAATTTTTCATCATCAAGCACCATTACTAGCTACTGTATGGATAAACACACACGAATATATGATTTAATGCCCTGTGAAGAAGAAGCAAGAAGCAGGAAAAATGGTCTTATTAATAAATGCTTAGTATTCGGTTGAAAGACTATGTTTATGGAAAGCACATTGTAAAAAAGCAGAAATGGCAAAAAAAGGCTACCAGGTCTTCTGCTGTTTGGGTTTTTTTCCCCAACCCTGTGCGATTTTATTAAGTCCTTTCTAGCTAAATCCTTGGCAACCAAGCGTGGCAATGCTTAGCTTTTTGAGATATTCTGCTTAATGAAGAAATATGTGTGTGTCTGAATGGAGTTGTGTGATCCACTGAAGAATGACACCCACAGGTGATGTTGATCAGGGGAGCCATCCATAACTGCTTCTTGAAAGTGTTGAAGAAAAAGCTTGGAAAAAACCTTCCCCTTACTGTAAACATAGCTACATCTGGAGACACACATCTCTCTTGCATACACTACCCCAATGAAATTGGAGCCTGTGCACCAAAATGTGCTCTATAGTTTTCATTGTTTTTAATGGATTTAAACTTAGTCTCATAAACTGCCGTTGCATGCTGACACCCACAAATAAATATGATTAGGATTTTCTTATTAGAAAATAATATTTTTTAAGAGAAAAGAGATATATATTTTGAGACTATGGAAGAAATCAGAAACCTCTGTATAGGAAACCAAAATGTCATAGACATTTCAGCTAGAAGTTATTTCAATAAAGTTAGGGTTGAGCACATCTATAATATTCCTAAGGAAAAATCAATTGTGGCATAACAATATACCATCTCATTGCCAGAATATCTTCTGCCCTGAACTCACGCTCATCATCTGAGGTGAGTTCATAGGGCAGAAGTCCCCTGCCTATCAGGTAATTCCTATCGTATTATAGAAAAATACATCTTCAACAGCATCACCATTTCCTGCAGAAATGAGCATTTGGTTTGTTTACCAAATCCGAGCAAGGCATAGGAGTGAACCCATAAGACATTTGTATATAAAAATGCCAGGACATGACTATTGACAGTTAGATCATTTGGATGGTAACAATTCTAAATCTCAATAAAATGGGGGGGGGGGGGGGGGGGGGGTGTATGTGTTAGAAGAGGGAGGGAGAAAGAGACAAAAAGTGATTTCTTTTCCTTTTTTTCACTGTCTTTTTTTTTTTTTTTTTTTTTTGGTAATGCATATGTTCTTGGGTATGAAAGAGAAGAATGTGGAGAAACAGATGTGGAACTACAAAGCCTCCCCACAGACTCCTTGAGAAGGAAGATGTACATAAAGAGCAGTCTGTGTGGCCATTAAAGTACAAATTGATTCAGAGAGAGGATATGAAATATGTTACAGCAAGCACATAATTCATCACAAAAGCTGAGATGTATATAACTATCCCAGAGTAGCAGGGAATCTGTGTTTCTTGCATGATTAAATACAGCTAGTGCTTGCAAGCATGAGGAAACCACTGCATGTCTTATCTGGAACATGCAAAGTTTGTCAAGAAAAGTAGTACATTTCTTAGACAAATCTGATATAGCTGTAGCAGCGTGAGACAAGCTGGTAGCCTAACTAGCAGCCAAAACTACACTATTATGACATTGATATACATAAGACCTTCCTTCATCTGAGAATCTCATTCAATCCTTTAGCACAGAATGGTGTGTAGTTCTTAATATTGTCCAAGGCAAATTCCAGTGGTAGCTCATCCTCCATGCTGCAATAACAGTAGCCTCTCTAAATGTCAAGGGCAGTTTCCTACCACAGCTCTGAATCATCTTAAGGAAAATGTCCCTGCATCTTTCCTATAAGATTTTCAAGTGTTATAGAACTTTTCCTCATTAATTTACAGTCTGAATTGGGTTTTTTTTCTTTGGGTTTTTTTCTGTAGCATAATCCTCACTTTCACATTTGCAGTCCAAAGAAATAAAGACCTAAATATCAAAGCCCTAAATATTTACCACTTTTAAATGTTCTAGTGTTTTTTCAATTAGTTACTGTTTCTTATACAGTGCTTCTGAATTTCACATTCTATTCCTTTTTTTTTTTTAAATTTTTCTTATATTTTCTAACACTGATGGTTATTGGATTTTATTAGTGAGAGACACTAAAAATATACACACGAACTTTATGATAAGTGAAAAGTGTGATTTATGTCTTTGTTTTGATCGTTCATTTTTTAACCATTATATCTATCATTGTTTTTAATGCAGTGACTTCTTTAATAAAGTTGTGGTTTTCATGTCTGCTGCTGCTGCTGTGATCCTCAGTCCCTGTCATCTTCATAACCTTCTATTCACTCTAGCCTGTTTCAGTATATGACACGAAATATTTTGGTTATTTTCTGAATTTCACAGACCAGTACTTTGAACTTACCTCTTATTTACAGCACATATTGCCAAAAGCAGCTTCCTGCTCACCCTTAGCATCCCATAACACACAGTTCCCCAGTGTCACTATCACACAAGCATGTGTTTTGAAATGCATTTCATCTTAAATTGTTTCATGACTTCTTTCAAATATCCATACATTCAGCCCAAGTGGAATGCTGTATTGGGTGGTCGCTACTGCTTGCAGCAGAGGCAAGAGGAAAAACATCACGTGTGATTTCAACATCATTAAGTTGTTTATTCATAATTCAGAAGCAATGTGGCTGAATCAGCATTATTTCCTCTGTAAGAGGTTTCTGGTGCTAACTCTTCTGTTGCCTCTCACCATGCACAGAGCAGAGACAGAGCAAATTCCTGTTCTGTCAATTCTTTTAACTGAAAACATCTAAGAAGTCTGTAGAAGCCTTGTATCAATAATGACAGCAGCGTCTGTTCCTTAGGGAATACTTGTCTTTGCTTTCCTCCAGATTTCAATGATACATAATAAAAATGCAACAGAAATTATTAAGTGTGATAGCACTTTTGACTCAGACTGTCTTTATTTTCAGACTAATTACACTGCTTCACTCTCCTACTCAGACTGCCTCCAAGCTTCTCGGGCTGGCCATGTTCATCATGCACAGCATCAGACAAAATTACAGTCTCCCAAACCATTGGTACTATTGTTCACAGAGCAGCTTCCCGAATCAAACCCAAAACCATGGCAGTCTTCCCATTAATTATAATAACAGTTTGAGTGGAATGCACACATCACAACAGTACACGTGAATTAAAACATCAACAAAACACTGCTGTGTTTAGGGCTTGGTAGTAACAGATGGGTGTTCATGTGCAGCTATTTCATAACAAAAGCCTGAACTCTTTTCTGCTTTACATAGCAGAATTGCACACTACTTAAGCCAGAGCTAAACTTATCCATAATTCCACCCAAGTATCTGAACTGTCTGCGGCAAGGACCCAGAGCTAATTTTCTCTCACTTATTCTCAGATAGCTCTGCCAAAGCTAATAGAATTTCATAGGTTTGACCAAAATTTTACTTCAGTTTTCTAAGCACATTTGTCTCTTTCTTGACAGACATTTCTTTATGGGTTATGTTAGTTAGAACATCAGTTAGATGCTGATTCCTTTCACAAAGCAACTTATTTTTTGAGTGATCCCACTGACACCAGCACCCTGTTTTTCCTAAAGAACAACCAGTCTTTGTGTGACAGTGACTCACCATAAGAAAATGATCTGGTGCATTCGGTTTATCTTTTCTTTCCACTTAGCCATCAAACACCTCACCAGGTACAAGCAGTGCCACTTGGCACCAGTTAGATGCTACTGAATCCTGAGAAAAGGTAGGACACAGTTTGCCTCTGTGATCAGATAAATCCTGCTTATATTGCTAGGTGCTCTTAAGTTATGTGCTGGCAAGGTAAGCCTCACCACCTGCCGGGGATTTATGGCAAATCTGGCAGAAATGGACAAATAGAAGATACTCTTAACCAATATACCCCTTTATTTAATTTCTTCCCTTGCTTCATAGATTCCTAGCCAGTAAGCCAGCATTATCCACCTCTGCAGGTGACTGCAGAACTTCTGGCTCAGAAGGGGACACAGATGCCTCGAACCATTAACGACCACTTCAGTATTTTTTTATATGCTGAGGGCTCCATGCCTATGCACCTGGTTTGGGATAACACATTTTCATTCAGCTGTTGATGACTTTGAATCCAGTTGAGAAAACAGCTCATTTGAATTCTCCACAGCTTGTTTGATTATACATCTAATTCATTACCTGATCACTTCTAATTAGAACATCGCAATGGAAGAGTTGTTTTGTTCTATGCAGTTAGCAATTATTTCCTCCCAGTCAGGACACAGGGTCTTTCCTCCTAGGGTAATCTGCAAGCAAATACTGAAAAATTTAGGTTTGTTTGCAGATCAGAAGGAAAAGGTTGATGTAAAAATCTTAGAAGACAATATTCAGATTTTCTGTCACAGGAGTTTTCACAGTAGTCAAAAGATCTTAGTTTTATATTATTTTTATGGTGGTGTTAGTGCTCTCCATTCCCAGAACTTATTTTCCAAAATGTGTTTTTTGTTTTAATGATAACATACTACTTCTCTTTCTTTTTTTTCTTCATCTGCTCTTTTCCTATAATCATAGCCAAATTTGCCTACACATTCAAGAGCTTTGGGCCACCAAGATTTCTCAGTGAGAAACTGTTATTTTTGGCTTACACAAAAATTGTAGGAAGATGGATACTATCATTTAACTTAAGAAAAACTGTGTGCGGCAGATACTCAGTGTTTAGATATTATTGTCACTTTCTTAATGCAATATGTTTTTTGTACAGGAGCTGTTTCTGGTGTCATGGGTGAAGACCAATAGTACAGAGGAGAGGAGGCTGCTTGTTGAGAAATTACATTGTTTGAAAGCATAAATAGAAATGTGCACACAAGCAGGAGGCAAAAAGAAGCACTATTTCTGGTTAAAAATAAAATAGAGTAACAATAGTAGGTGTTTGAGTTCCATTAAGTAATAATAATTACACTTAAAGCACTCTGTAGACTAGTGGCTTTGAAGTGTGCAGAAAGAAATGACTGGTAAGTGTTTGCAAGTATTCAATTTTTAATGGTCAGAAGCAATAACAGCTCAGTTTGATACTAATTAAGGACTTACTAACTCTGAGCTCTGTGTCCAGTTTTACACTAAAATTAAATATTTTGGCATAATTTTTTTGCTACTTGTATCCTTGAGCATAACAAGTGAATGTCACTGTACCACAGTAATTTATGTATCATTATACAATTAGCATTGCTTGCTTGCATAATTGCAAATCAGTTGTGTAGGTTTGAGTTGCATGTTGCACTTGTAACTGATTTGTAATATAGCCAAGATGTGAGACAGTGTCTCAGTTCTCTGCTCTTCTTCTATTAGCTCTGAAACAAAATTAGATTTATAAGAAACAGTAGAATGTCATTAGGCCACTTAATTAATCTTACTCAAAGTGTCTGAAGCATTATTCATCTAGCAGATGTATTATGTGAATGAAGATAAATCTAACACCATAACTTTCAGTTTGTAGCTCATACCTTTCTGTTAGCCTGGCTCAGGTTTTAATTGAAAGATATGTATTAAAGATTCGAACTCAAGTCAGGAACAGCACTTTCCCTAATTCAGCTCTCTTGTGGCTGCCTCTGAGCAAGAGGATTCTCTGCTCCTGGCTTTGCTGCAGCGAAAAAACCAAACCAAGACCACTGCTTCTTCTAGCAGGATCCATCTTTATTACACACAGTATTTACATGTTTCCTCTGTGGGAAAGTTTAGGGAAAGTTTTGCGAAAGCACAGCAGGAGAGACAAAACAGCCTACACCAAAACAAGCACCTGTAGAGCAGACATTTATGCCCTTATCAGTCATTCACACAAACACAACTCCCACCCAGTGCTCTGGCTAGTAAGAAAGGCATCTGCACACAGGTATTCATGGCTAGGCTCAGTCCTTTGGTATGCACTTTCCCAGGGGAACAGAGTTGCTTAGCAAGGTCACTTGGTAGTGAGCAGTAGCAAGAAAATGCTACCTGCATTGAAGTATGGACCCATCATTCTTTTAAATTGTAGTCTTGAACTGAGAGCAACAAGAAAAAACCATATATATTTTTAGCATATTCATGCTTATATTCCATATAACCCTATTACTTGACAATATGCTTTTGCTGGATATGTCAGAAAATTATATGACTTTTCCTTGTTACCTTTACTCCTACCTATTTTCTCCTCAATATTACTCTCTCTTTTCACAAGAATCCCCCCTTTGTTTCTTTATTCAACGGACGAGGATAAAAACTGTGATGCGGTAGTTTGTGGAGGATATTCTCCAAGATGGTGATTTGTATCTACATGGTACCTCCTTTTTTTTTCCTCACAAATTTCAAGAGACTTCACTTTCATGGAGCCTTGCATAGGGCGTTAATATATAATTTGCTTCCTCTCTTCTTTCAAATCACTTTTCCCCGCTATAAATGGAGAGGCTTTCTGCTAGGGCCTCAAGTCTTTGAAAATTCTTCTAAACATTGATTGGTTCCTTTTTTGAAATGAAATTCATGAGTAGCAACACATTATTTCTTCCTGTCTTAGTTTTATCTGTTGAGAATTTCCTATTTAGACTTCTTGATTCCTAAATAATGAAACAATAAATTTCAGTTTTAGAAAATGTCGTTTCTTTGGGAGGAAAATAAGTTGCTTTTGTCTTGAGTTCAAAATAACCTGTGGGTGGCCCTGGATTCTCTCCATGATCTGCTGAGGATAAGATAAAACAGCCTGACCACTGTGAGAAGAAGAAAATGGGTGAGAGGAAAACATAAAAATGTGCGGGTTTTTTTCCCATATAATTGCATCAGAAAAACTAGAGCTAAACTTTGCCACTGATCTTCTTTGGCTCAGTTGTCAAAGACAGTAAGTGTTCCCAATTATATGCACTTTATTAAATAAAACCTTGAAAACATAATAAAACATTTCTCTTATTATTCAGGTTTTTAAAACTTTCCTTATATGAATAGCTAGAATTATTTAACTTTATTTATGTAAGGTTTGTCTCAGAATGGAACAGGACTAGTTTTGATTCTACAAACATTTGGTGTCTCACATCTAGACGTTACAAAATCAAAGATGTAACCTAAGTCAATCTGTCTTTGTATTTATCCCCTCCACTTTCCAAAGTATGCCCAGAGTAGAAAAATATCCAAATAAATACTTCTCACTTTGTTCCCTGTCTACTTTTCATGCCCTTACAGTGTTTTTAAATTTAAAAATGGGACTTTTCTCTGTAAGCAGGATATTAGGCTCCAAATATATCTAAACACCATGTTTTCTGCTAAAAAGAAAATGAAAGAAAAGAAATCTGACATCATTGATGCCAACAGAAATATTACTATTAATTTTAATGAAGCCAAGATTTCTTCCAAATATAAAAACTTTGAATATGTATTTTAATCTTCATGATTTCCCACGTATACACTAGAAACATATGATGCTACAGCTTCCCAAAATTTCAAAACAAATAAAATTGGGTTGTGGATATCTTATAACAGGCAACTTCATAATCTTCAGGTGCTACAACAAGGGATCTATTCACTCAATAGGTCTTATTCAGAATTTTGAATTACCTCTGAGGCAAAATTCCACATTACGGGACAATTTCTGTAACAGGAACATATGTACAATGTCCAGAGTATTTGTGATTTTAAGTCACCCAGATTGTGTTACACAGTTTAGACTTTCTACACTCATCACATCTTTCTGCAGAGGGGCTCATGAAGAAAAGTTTCATATGATTGCACAAATCACTGAAAGCCTACAGCCACCAAACTACTTTTCTCAGAGCTTGCATGTAATTTTGAGAGACACCCTTAGCATTTAGTAACCCTCCTGCCCCAGCAAGCTGGCTGCCTGATTGTCTCATCAAGAGGCAAAATGAGCACTGGGAAAAGGGATGTGGTGGGACGGAAGGAATACCAACGCTTAAAAGCCAAGTGGAACTTCACAAAAAGTAGGATCCCAGAAAGTGCTGGAAATGTAAGTTACTTTAGAGTTCTTTACAACACAAACATGATGAGAAGAACAAGCCTAAAACCACTTCTCACTGCTGAATATACTGTAATAACTCATTACTTACCACTAGACACCCAAATCCTTCAGAAATTATGGGCTTGCAGGCAAACCCGAGGCCTTTGAGGAATGTCTAAAGATGTCTGAATTAGAAAAAATATGTTTAAAATCTCATGTGGACAGAACCATCCCCACTGAATGCCTTTAGAAGCCTGGGCATAAATTATTCCAACAAATGTCAACTGCTGGAGACCATAGGGGATCTTTTTTCAAGGATTTTTATGAAGCATTAAGTGTCAGTGTAACTGTGTGATCTTGGTTGCTTAACTGAATTCAGGGGATTAATTTCTGTTCAAAGATACTCTCTGGGATTAAGGAAAAGGCAGTCAATGAACTAATATGAGGCACACTAGCAGGTCTAGGTTCAGGTCTAGGTTGGAAGGGTAGGCTATTTGGGCTCAATGACATTTGAATATATTTAACTGTGCAGTTCTGTAGGTCAATCAATCTTACTATGCCTTGTGTGCTGGTAGCCAGCATGTGAGGAAGAAACTTAATTACTCGAATAGGCTGACTAGAGAAACTTAAGACAATGGTATATGTAACAGTTATAAAATAAAGTCTCCTTTGCACTGTGGGTGTTTGGACACAAAAATGAAGAGGTCAAAATCAATGAGTAGACAAAACTCTCCTCTGATTCTGTGATTCAGGGAAGAAATTATGTGCCAGGCACAAAAGACTCCCAGAAGACTTTGACTCACTTCCTAAAAGCTGACCATTTTCCTAACAGGCTAAACCATGCAGAAGGATATGTTTATTATTTTGGTTACAGCTATTTTCTATCCTATTTAAAGTAAAGGGTAATTGTGGTTAAAGTCTCAGAAAATCTGAATGTCTTCTCTCAACTAACAGAAGTGCATTGGAGAGTGCATTGTAAATCCAGCACAGCTAGACACTCATGAAGCATTGCAGAGCCCAGGTATCATCAGTAGTCCTGGGAATCATGTGAGAATTGAAACATTGCAGACAGGGAGCCCATGCACTGAGGATTACTGCCTGCTCAAGACAGCCTCTACAGCACACGTCTGTAATAATTAAGGCCCTCTTGAGTATCTAGCCAGTGTTGTGACATACCTAAAAATGCCATTGTTGTTTTATTAACCACCTATATTTTTGGTTTATCTGTTCTTATAGGGGAAAGTGGCCCTAGAAAGAGCATTTGTTCATGTTTTCAACTTGGAGATGAAAATACTAAAAAAATACTAAAGAAGTATTCATGCCCAGTATGTAATGGTTTTATCTATTTTAATTTTATAAGCATGTAGGAAATCCCTATAAGCAAAATTTTCCTCACAGTCATGCATTGTGAACACATGGATTTAGTTGAGGTAGATCACAGAGGACCTTCTTGGGTTGTCAAATTCAGGTGCAGTTTTTCATTCACATCAAGTATTTCTTATAGCTTTGCAAACATCCAAACTGTATTTTACTTCCACTGAGATGGTGGCCAGATTATGCTTTTTATTTGAATGCATTGCTCTTGATGACACACATCACCAACCAGCATGCTGGTGATAGAACTTTGTAAGAGTTGCTCGTAATAGGAATTCATTCTACTCTTCCTATTGCTCCCTTAACACCCAGATATACACCATGGCTATACTGTACATCCAGTATAATGAGTAATATTGTTGCATTGAAGTCTGAGAAAGAATAATGCATTTCATCTTCACAGCATATGTCAAACACATCATACAGTGCAGCACATAAATGACAGGCGCATACCCACGCTCTCACATAGCTCCACTATTAACTAAAAGTCACCTACTTACAGGAAAGAATTCTAGATTTAGTAAAAATTAATCAGAACTCTATTTGGTTTTACCTACAAGCTAACTCACATGCTTTTTAAAATTTACTTTTGTATTCATAACTGTGTTTAAGTTTTATTATATGCAGGTCAGAAGGCAGTTTGATAAATGTAGAAATGGTACATTTTGTACTCCTCCACTGCAACTATGCAAAAATGTTATCAGGCAATTAATTTTTTCATTAAGAAGGCCCTAAATATTTTTCCATTTTCATTATCAAGATATTGTGTTTCATAGCAAGAGAAAGTAATTTTTTTTGGTTGTGCAAAAGAAGGCTCGCCTCTTTATATTTACCTTTTCTTTAATATTTTATTTTCAATAATAAAAAGTCACTTTGACCTTATTGGAGAAACAAGGATCATCTACCTAGCGTTGCATGGCAGTAAACACACATGCAAACTGAATCCAAAAATGGTTAGTGAGTGTACAAGGAGTCCATTTCCTTAATGCTCAGCTTGTTCCAAGTCTGGGGAAGCTCCTTGCACCTGTACATGCACATGCAGACACACACAAACCCCCGTGTGTGTGTGTGCTCATAGCTGAACTCTTAGTGCCATCGTTACATCACCCCACAGTTAGCACTAATCCTAAAGGTAAATTCCAAGGACTGGCTAGAAGCAAGGTGTGCATCTATGCACCTTAAGGTCCCAGAGAGGGATGTTAAGGCATGAACAAATTATGATGTGCTACAAAACTTGCCACTTGTATTAGCCCCGGGACACAAACCAGGTACCTGAGCCCCCAAAGCACAACATGTGTCCCACAAACACATCTGCTCTTTGCCACAATAGCCACTACTCTCTGGAGGGGATGACTTGCTGGGGAGATTAAGTCCATTCAGACCCCTTCTACTGGGATCACATCCAGCTTCAGCAGAAATAAGTTGTTTTCAAAAAAACTTTGGGTCTATACCATCCTAATGGCAAAATACCAGAACTTTAATTCTGCTCTGACCTTTCTATGCCACACTTCACAACTGACTGGCCACTCCTCAGGAAACAATGAAACGCATTTGTGTAGCAGATGTCAGAAACAATATTATCAGTGATGCAACAGCATTTCTAGAGAGATCATGAAAGCATAAATGAGAAAAAAGAGAAAGCATATCCTAAGGTTCACCCCTCTCTCCAGTCCAAAATGGAAGACTTTTTTTGAAGTATTCTGAATTTTAAAGTTACCCTTTGAGAAATTTTGGCTACCCTAGATAAAATAATTTATAAATCAATTAAAAATGCAATGGGGAGAAAAAGTACCAAGCACAAAAACAAAACACCCAAAAAAGACACTTGTACACTGTTACTCATTAATCTTGGTTAACTCCCAAGTTGCACACATTTTTCCCTGGCTCTGCAACAGGACTAATCTCAGATGGCCAGAGTCTTCCATTAACTGCAGAGAATGTTCAGTGAGTGTAGCTTCGGTCACCCAACCTTTACCCCTTTCATCTCACTTTCTCTGTTAACACCGGTATTGATTTAATTAATGAAGTAAAATATGTTAGCATTATAAAAGAAAGTGTTAAAAAATGTCAACACTCATATTTACTCATGAATCTTTCTGTAGCCCAGTGAAGGACATTCTGATTTTTTTTTGTAGCAGGAGATAATCTCTTTTAAAACAGAATATCTCTTTTACTGAAATATTACACTGTATCTTGTTTGTTCTGTGTAAATACACATTTCAGCAACTTACTTTTGGTAAGTTAGGCTTGCACAAAGAAAGAACAGTGTTCAGGTCTGTTCTGTATTTGCAGCTAATTTACACAAGAGCAATGGAAAAGCTTCCATTTGACCTGAATCTAATTCATTGGTCAGAGTACATACTTTGGAGGTTTTTTTGCCATATTTCTTCCTAAATGCACACTGTAAAGTCATCATGATTTCTAATTAGATGAAATGTAACAAGACATATAATTACTTTCTTTGCATCTGTTCATACATACACATTTCCTCATCAGTGGAGATTCCATTACTTGGCCTTTAAATGTGGAAGTTTTTAATTAGCAGTGAAATGCTCTTTTTACTTCACTTAGTTTTAGTTGCTTTTTTAATATACCACTGTGCCTTTGGTTTCCTGTATCCATGTCCTTTCCTTTGATTTTTGAGGCCTATGCTTTTCTGTGGTGGTTTCTAAGATAAATACTCCCTCAGGAAAAGATGGTAAACATCGAAGCACAGTACAGAAAATGTCAAAAACAGGAATTTCTCTGTATCTGATCTGTTTGGTTTCCTACTTATAATCAATAAGAAGAGCACATGTTCCATTTCCACTGTCAGTGTGAAATAGGGCAGATCCCAGAGCACATTTTCTTTATATTTAACCAAAACCTGACATTTTAATAGAGATGATTCCTAAAGGTTTTATGTACTAGACATGAGGCATTTCATTTCATCTGCCATTTCTGACAACTTTTTTAACTTCCCTTGAAACAGATTTAAACAGGAAACTTTCAATGTTTGTGTATTTTATTGCCTTCACATTCGTTTGTGTACAATCACATTAAGAGCTGAAAGAGGCATGAAAATCAACAGCATCCATGACTTTTGTGCCAGTTTTGAGAACACTCTAGCTCAGGCTAGAGTTTAAAAAGGCAACAAATGCCCTCTTCTTCTTTATTCCTTCAGTGTCCTCTACTAGGGGAGGATCGATTTTCTAGTATAGTAGTTATTCTGAAATTTTAAAAATTTACTGGCCCAGAACAAAAATGGAATGTCAATTTTAAACTGCAAATTAAAAAAAGGATTTAGTATTTTGATATTTAAGTATGGTTTCAAATTAAAAATTAATTTAATTAGCAAGAAAATAAACAGAAATTTCTAATATATATTTTTAGAATTCCAAACTTAGCATCTAAGTATTTTAGCATAGAAAAAAGGTGATGCTTATAGCAAATGCCTTAGGGTTGCCATATATGTAATTCATTTGGACTTTTTTATCCATCTTCTGTGACCTAACCTATTTGACAAGGGTGTTGTGGCCTATTAAGATATTCCAGTCCCCCAGTTGCTTTCTTGCAAAGTAAAATGGGTTGCAATATCACAGCTCAGCCAATTTTTCCAACTGAAATTTTAATTGAAAATGTAAGTGAAAACACCTAAATTGTAATCACTGCAAGGCACTGATTGGCTCAGTCTGAAGTAGTGCAAAGGTTTCTGGTTAGGAGCTCAAAGATGAACTTTATTGCCACAGTGACAAGGGCTTGGATGCCATTGAGCCACTTCTTTCTTGGAAGATGAGAATGGAAAAGAAGCAGCCAAGAGAGGAAATGACAAAAAAATAGAAGAGCCTGGCTACACAGAGCGGCAGCTGATGTTGACAATTCCTTCTAGAAGCAAAGGTTCCTGCTCATCTCCAAACTGTTTGAAGCAGGGCACCATGCCACACCATCACCTGCCTCCAGAGCAGCATCAGCCACCAGACGCACTTTCCAGGACGACACTGCAGACCAAAGTCAATTTGTTGCTGCCTCCCCTCTCACTTCTCAGAAAACCACATACCTTGTCTTTAGAGCTGGCACTCCTCCCTCTTAGGAATTGGGAATCAGACACTGAGAGGTAGGTAGACAGGTAGAAAGCATTGATCTATTTAATAAAGCAGCTGTTTGCTTCGAAGAATTGGGATCAGTCACCTTATAAACTCAATGCTGTTCAGAGATTCAAATGATGCCTGGCTTTGCAGCCCGTACCTGCTAAAGTTGATGGCTCCATTGCCAGGATTTCAGTTCTCCATTCCCTGGCAAATGTGCTTGGTTCCACATTGCCATCTTCATTTTCAGTGTACATTTATATTTGTTCCCACCTGTGATGGAACTAGATTTCATTGTAAAGGACAACAGCTTCCATAAAATGGAAATATTTCTCGATTTGATTAATTATCTATTCACTCACAGGCTTTTTCCAGATGGCCTCCAATCTGCAAGATCATGAACAACTTTTCCTTTCAACCTTAAGTATACTACAGCTAAGCAGGCAGTCTCCTTTCCCTGGAAATATCAGACCCAGATGCCTACTTTTCTGGCACATTTCCTTAAGTATTACATAGTGGTACTTGCTCACACTAATGATGTATGTCAGGCACACAAAGTTGCAAGCTTCAGGGCATTTAATGCAGCAATTCTGAAGTGTTTTGTCTTGCCAATCTCTTATAATTAGATCATGACAATTGCGTTTATGTAAAGAGTAAATCACATCTTCAGTCTTTACCACTTTATTACTAACCATTCTGTCCCTGTTTTCTTCTGCTGCAGAAATTTAATTGACTCAGCTGAAATTGGTACATTTTCCTGATGTAGGTCCATTCTGTTTTACAGGTTCATATGCCCAGACTTATGGATATCTATATTGCTATGATCCATATGAGTTGTGACCCTTACTATATCATGATGATGTCCTTATTTTTTTTTTCCGGATGGGATAAAGGGGCAGAGTATATAATCTAATTGCACAGTCTGGAAGCAAAAAGAAAATGGGAATTTCCCTCTGTATCCTCTGACCTAACAATGAACACCAAGTACACCCATCCTTGTAAATATTTTCTACTTCTGGTACTGTTGAACACTTGGAGGTATTAGAAATAATAAAGGTATGTGTTTGGCACAGATCCACAGGAAGCATTTAAGGCATGTAGACATTTTAGGCTGATTTCTGTTGTATACCAACAAAACAAGTCTCCTTTATTAAGAACTGTGTCTTTCTGGTACATTTGTTATTCAGTGCACATTCTTGAATATTTAGTTACACACATGCTCACAAAGAGTTTAAAAGAAGCAGAACAACAAAACACCTTTCTACTACTACACATCAACCAGCTGCTTCTCCATCTGGAGCATTCTGTCTGCGTCATCATAGTCCCAACCATATTTACCTGAGACCTGACTTTACTGAGGTTCCTGAAAACCTGTTTCTTATTGAGGACTTGTGCATGGAGTTATCTCTATCTGCTTATGCTATAGAATTTCTCAGATAAAATATGACTTTGAACATATGTGCTTATTAGCTTAAGAGTATATTAGTCTCCTTTTTTTTCTTATATAGATCAAACTCTAATACAGTGATGAAAAAATCCCCCTGACACCCAAACAGTCAGAAACATGCAATGAAAAATGCCTTAACCATTTTTATATATGCCTCCATATAAAAAAATGCTTTGATGCAAATATTAAAAATGCATCTTGAAAGTTGCAAGAAACCATTAAAAGGCCGAACAGTATTAGAGGTGTTGAGATGGAAATAGAGATAGAGAAATGCTTTCAGAATCATGCTCCTGTGGTGAACACCACAGGGAATTAAGCACCTTGGACCCTGGTGACACACAAAAGCAGGACTCTGCTTCTCTCCCAACCCTCCAGCATTGCAACCAAAATCAGATCTGAAGAAGAGGCAAAGGAATCTGCAGGAATACTGCAGGCTCGCCATCCTGCACCTAACAAAAGTTAAAAGACCTAAGTTTTGTGGCATTTCACTATTCTTCAATAAGAAACAAACTTCACATGAATCCTCACATTTTCCTCTGGATAGCTACTAAAATTAACAACTAAACATCACTTTTTAAAACTATTTCTCCAATGTTCCTCCTTTAACTTTTGACACTAACTGGCTGTGAGCTTTTCAATGGTGAGGGAGACAAGCAAACTGTCACCAAGGTTGGCTCAAATTTTGAATTAATGTAAGAAAAGGACTGCCATGTAAGCAGTATCATAAGAGAGAAAACTAAATGGTGAAGATGAATACAATATATATTTGCTTTCTAGGACCCTGATAGCCATACTTAGAGCACTCTATCCCCAAAAATTCTCAGAAAGTTAGTACAGAATATGTATCTCAAAAATCAACCCAGAGGTTGTTTCCTTCACACTTATGAATGTAAATAATGTTTGCATCCCACATGGATTCTTTCTAATTCCACTACCTTCACCTATTTCAGGTTTAAACTTACATCATTATGCATGCATAATATTTATATTCATACTTCCTTTTCAAAAACTGCCTTATTCTCCAAAGCTTGTTACAATATTTTGAGAAATAAAGAAGCCCAGAAGATTAAAATAAATATTTACTTTTAAATGTGGTGATTCTGAAATTCCAATACATGTTCATCTAGAAAATGTGATATCTGTTCTAAAAAGGTCTATTTACATCATAATTAGTAAAGGGTATCAGAATGTATAATGAGTAACTATAAAAATGGCTAATATTTATTTAATTTCATAGAAGAAAATCAATAGATAGACACAAGAAGAGATTCAAAATTTTAAAAACTGAATTCTTTAGATTGCTTAGTTAATTTTGTTTAAATTTTCAAAACTAAAAACTTTTCCAAGAGATGGCTATCTTGTCAGTAGCACCAAAGAAACCAACAGGCTTAGTTGTTTTACGGGTTTACCTGTAACAGACAGGCCATTGTTTTTATTGCAACATAAAACAACAAAATTATCGAAATGCCAGGATTCTTGGATTAATGGAGGAAATAATAAGAACTTGCTATTTCTATCTTTGCATTAGATTTCAGACTGTGACTTCCTTCCAAGCTAACAGTCTATTACTGAAGTTTTTACATTTTAATGAATAAATTTTTTCTCACAGTTAGCATAATTAATATTAGACATAAAGCTCTAGTCATCTCCTTCTTTCTAAAAAGGCTAAGTCTCCACAATATTAATTTTCAAGGTCTTTTCTTAATATGGGCTTGAAATCTTGGTCTTCACTTATATGAAATCAGAATAAGATCCTCATCTTTTTTTGTGTTCCCATTAAAATGACAGATAATATTGAGATAGGAACAGAGTCAGAGTACAAGGCATCTTTCTCTCTGCTTGGGAAATTGTTTTCTGCATTTTAGCCTGCTGACATCCTCAAAAGGATGCCTTGTAACCCAATGTGCAAAGGTGCAATCCTTTCACAGCAGAACTACAGTCAGGGAGGTTCATGTGTTCTATTAATCAGGGTGAATACTGAAAATACTTACCCAGGAGGTGAGAGGAAGTTAGTGTGTATCTTAAATAGCCCAAGAAGTGAGCAATAACTTCCAAGAGTGGTTAGTGTTCTGTACCTGATCTTCTCTTCAGTGTAATTAATTGGAAATTTTTCTCTGTCTTGAACAGTAGCAGTGCTGGGCCCTGCAGTCTCTAAATGAACATTCTGTAAAATACTTCCTAATTTCTTTCCCATTAATGAGAACATACAAATATTAAAGCTGAATGTTTCACTGGAGTGATTTTGTTCAATTCTGCTACACTAAAAATAAAGAGATTATTTATCTATGCAGTCGATCTTGATTAGCTCTAGTTCACAATCAGTTTTTAAAGGTACAAAAGTACCTCATTAGAAAAATACAGTTGAACCTTTTAGGATCACACAATAATGGGAACTAGATATCATGGGTTCTTACAGGAGTTTTATGCATGTAAGTTTAAAATATTAGAACTTTTCTTTTTTCAAGTAACTGAGATGTGCATGTATAAAGAACATTCACAGGGAAAAAAAAATAATCAAATCAAACCAAAATAAAACAAAACAAAACAAGTACATGTAAATGCACCGTGAGAGTTTCCTTCCTCAGAAAAATACATGTTATTCTCGTTGAAGAGCTGCAGATGCAAAAGTAAAAATTAACATCTGTCCGGGACTCCTTGTAAAATGGCTGCTACAGGCATGAACCTGAGGCAAAACACATTCCATAATCTAGCCTCCATTAGTTAGATCATTAGCAGATTTTGTAAACACTAGCTGTAAGCATATTTATGAGGTTCTTTATTCCCTTATACTGCTTAAAGAAAAGGATTTTATTAATGTGTTCCACCAATAAACATTTTTTTAAAATGTATGAAATTTTTGTTCAAAAGAAAATACAAGTATTGCAAAAACTTCTTTTAAGTTAGGCAATAACACGCTATTTACATTGTTTCTTTTACTTAAAGCCAGGATCAAAATACTTGTGGTCTATACAAGTGCTTTCAACATTTCACACTTAGCAAAATGGGGTGAGAATGTAAACAAGCATATCTAAATGAGTATTGTGAACTTACTAGTTTGTATATTTTGCAAGTTTGTTTGAATTTGTTGCTTTGAACTAGAATGGCATGATTTATATTGAAGAACCCCCTTGAAAATATTCTTTGTGAAGTGCTTCCAATATAGGAAAAAATACCCCCCTCCCTCTCACCCTTGTCTTACATACATTACAATATTCTGTACCTTCTCCTCTTTACCCAGCTGATCTGTTATCTTGAGGGGATTGTATTTCTGAAAAGCTAAAAGAAACATTCATACATCACCCATTGATCACAAAGTTCACATTGAATGTATATGAAATGTTTAATTTCTTGCACTACAAAATATCACAGCTTTCTTATCAGCCTGTTCCACCCTCTCCATCCCTGTTTCCCCTCTCACTGAGATATCTGCACAAGGTTAAAGAGACAAGCTCAAAAAGAACTAAACGGTAGACAGTCCTCTACCGAACACTTGGAAAACAGCCTTATCCCCAGTTAATTCTGAAATGTGGGCAGGTGGTTAGTCCTGTAAGGGGCCTGATCTGCAGAGAGTGCAAATCAGTGTTGCTTCTCTGGAATACAATTAGAGCAACTTCACACCACCTAAGGATATGCTGTGGGATTTAGTTTAGCTAATGCCAGAGCTAAGAAAAAGCAATCCTTGATTCTTAAAACCAAGGTCAACTTAGGCAAGCAGTAAGTTACTGCTTGCTTTCTTTGTTTATCATTCACAGTGTTATTTTATCTTTTATTAAGAAAGGAAAGATAAGTGCTTTAAGGTGTATCTTTCAATGCTTAAAGTATTTTACTGCTCTGTGTAGACAACTGATGCTATCGTCAAAGTCAATAATAAGAAAATGTACTCTGTAAACTGTGTTTTATCCTTATAGTTTAAGGATTTTAGTACTTTTTAATAGCTGCAGGGATTCATAATGCAGGTGTATGAAAATTAGAATTTCTTCACATATTGCAAGCTTTTTATTATGCATGCTATAGGCAAGCTGGAAAAGATAGGTATACCAGTGATTAGGAAGGGATATATTATTGCGCCATTATACTGCACAAACAAGTTTTATGTTTTTCTGCATAGTACTAGAAGCTCAAATTTATTGAGTCACAGAATCTTATCATCACTCAGCTTTTAAATTAAGGCAGCATTCATTGATTTATATCAGGCATAAAGAAGTTCCCTTGTCACAATCCTTTCTGATACACAGGGTATAATTCCCATAAAGTATGAGAGTATGCAAGTATGCAATATGGTCATTAAGAATTATTTGTATGCATGTAAAAAGAAAAGCAAAATATGTTCATTTTTACTGCTAACCTCTTCAAAGTGACAGCTTCTTATTATCTCCTATTACATACTAAAATATTCAGCAAATATGATTGAAAAATTTTTGACTTTATAGAGCTTACAGACAAAAAGGAAATGCAATATATCTAAAAGTTAAAAATGCATCTATGAGAAAGGGATGCAATCATATCTTCTCTTGTTAAATACAACAGGGTAAAGAAAATTATGACAGAGACTACTTTGATAGATAAAAATTCACTCACTTGTCTGACTAGGAACAAGTAGACATCTTGTCCTATTTTCTAATAGTAGTGTACAAATGACCAGGGAGTAAGTTAAAAAAATAGGTAAAAGTGTATGGTTAGTTAATTTGTACCTTTTTTGAGGCTGCAGGTTGCACATATGGGCACCCTTATGAGCTCTATTTGTTCCCATGAAGAAAACTCATAGATCAGGGTTACTGTGTGTGTATTCTTGATTATACTACATATTTACTGGGATCCTGATATTCATGAAGAAAAGCGAACCTTTTCAGTGGTGCTGTAGTAAATAGCACCTGTAGAAAAAGCATCATTGTTTGGTCCTATACTTATAATCCTCCTTCAACAGCACATCCCCCAACCCAAAGTAACAACCAAAGCAAAACAATTGTTCATTTGAAACTTTTCAGAGGGTTGGAAAAGACCTCCAAGATAATCAAGTCTGCTATTATCGCTATTGTTTCAAATAACCCAAGTACCATATACGTAAATGTCATATAAAATCGACTCCAGTTAATTTCTAAGAGTGTCTATGAAATACCTTCTGTGGTTGAAGAAAAGTACATGTGAAAAGAAACATGCATTGGGGATTTTTTTCCTAGTAATTTGATTTGCCAATGCACTGGGTGCTTACCATTATTTCTTATTTCAGTTGTCCACAGTTTTCAGGAAGGAATTATGATCTCTGTCATTTAATGCATTGCAATTCCATAAATGTGAGTGGGGATAATTTAACAAATATTCTGATGCTCAGTGGATCTTAGTGGTGATACTGAATGGAACAGAGTAGGAATTAGATCAATAAAATTGCAAACATTAAAATTAAGGAAATTGCTTGACAGTTACAGTACTAAGCTCTTGTAAGTTATATTTTGGTCTCGTAAAATATTCCTCATGCTATTTTAATTAACAAAACTGTTATCTACAATTTCATTGAATAAAATCCATATGCCTATTATTCAGGTTGAAAAATGGTGGAAGTCCCTTAAATAATGGAACAACTTGAATAGAGTAAAAAAAAATGCTCCATCTGTAATGATTTTATTAGCTCTTCTATTTCTTTTCAAAGTCAATTCAGTTAGTTTATCCTGCATGGGAAGCAGTATTTAAATTAACTTAGCTGTCTTTGCATAAAAGATGGTGTGAGATGGTTATGTGAACTTTCCAGCAGACTGGCAAAAACAAAAACAGCAACATTGTTTATTTTTTAGTAATGACATATATATTTCTGTAATCAGTATTCCAGCATTGCTTCATTTCAAAAGAACTTCTTTTTTTTAGGATTTCTTAGAGATGAGCAGTGAAGGAGCAAGAGAGGTGCCTTATTATATCAAAGGAGAGAGAGAGCAGCACTATATTATACCTCAGATTCTTGCTATTTCAGCTACAATTGTCTTTTATTCTTTTTGGTGGAAGTTAAATTGCCATGATGTATGGTCTTGAGTTATAAATAAGTGTATGGGCAGTCTTGTAGAACATCTTTCTAACACTAAGACATTTGCATGCCACAATTACCGGAGTCAAGTTGAGTTTTGCTGGTTTTCCTCCGATAATCTGGAAAAAAATTCAAAGGACCTCATGATAAATTGTAAAACTCCAAAGCTGAGTATTACCAGAGCTCCTGGAAAATCCCATGCTGATTTACCTGATATTAGGAAGAACATATGCAAAAAAAATGATGAGAATAAAAACTTTTTTCATCACTAGCCTAACTCCACTCTTTGCTAATAGTCCTGGAATTTTACTATCTTTGCTAATATACAGCATCTGGATAACTTATTATCTAGGGTATAGATTTTGCTATTGGACCTGATTTGACTTTTACTCCACTCCATTAATTTGGAGACAGTAGTGGAAATCACACCCTTAACTTTATAGGTGCCTTCCAGTGCTTCCTAATAATGGTGTTTATTATCTTCAAATAAACCACTGCTGATCAAATTAGCAACATATCTAATATTAATTAACACATTTTCTCACATTAAGAGAAAAAGTATAGAATAAATCATTATTAAAATACACTATTTGAAGCAAGCATTTTTATCCCATTGTTCTATGCACCTATTTAAACTCATATTTTCCAAGTTTTATTGGAATTTCTTTCAGACCAATTTTAACTCTGCACTTGTCTCTTCACCTAGTGGACCTTAAAATGAGGAAAACCAAAATGCACAAAATGCATAAGTGCTTTAAATTCTGATACAGCTCAAATACATCTATGTCTGTTATTTCCTGTCTCAAAATGTTTTTACCTGCACTGAACCTTTTACTGACAATTTAAAAGACATGATTTAGAGAATTAAGTAAAATATATGCCTTAAAGCCCAATTCAGTGTTCTAAGTTGCACAGAATACTACCCTACTCTTTCATGAAATATCATATTGTGTTTGTCACGGGGAGCAGAAGTGATAGGAGAAATATTTTGCTTCATTTTCAGCACAGATCGCATAAACCTTATTAGAATAAATATTCTTAAATTGAGTTCAAGACTAGATTTTTCATGGGCAGTTAAGAAAATATGTAGACAGTATGTCTCATAGAAAATATTTGCTGAGACTACTCTGGGTTTTATTTATTTTTGCATAATTTACATATAATTTAGACTACGTTTTGTCCATATACAGTAACAGGAATCCAAGTTGTATGAGGGCTTATTCATCAAGTATTTTGTAGTTACTCTTCACGTGGTGTATTCATCTGCCCAGGTGAACTGTTCACTCCAGATTTATATCTGATAAAATATAGATTGGCAATTGACAGCCACAACATGTCTTTCACATAAATTGGGTGGCTCACCCTTGGTAACAGTTTAATGGTAGCTACAAAGGACAACACTCCAAAGAACCATCATGGCTTGTGTTTTTGCACAAGAAGTGCAAGTGAATATAACAGTTTGAGATCTTTCTCTTATTATTTTTACAACTTTGGGTGAACTACCATATCACTGCAGGTGATTTAGTACACTTACACCAGGAAACGAGGAAAAAATTTAGCTATTTTCAGTATGTTAAAAATAATTTTAAGAGGAAACGTGTCAATAATACTACAAGATTTTGTATTTAAGATTTCTCCTGATGACAGAATTATCTGTCTTGAAATATGGGAAACATATTTCAAAAAACCCAAACAATTGAAAAAAAACCAAAACAAATCATAACCCATTTTTATTTTAATGCCTGCCTAGCAGGTTAGGAGATAAAAAGCAGGCATGTTTTTTCCTCCCTGCTAGATACAACTGCAGATTTACAGAACTGCGTGCTTCCCTTTTAGAGACAGCATTTCAACTCTGTCAATACACAGAATTCTGAAAGCAATGAAAGAATTAAAAAAAGAAAAAAAGAGAGACAGAAAGGAAGCTGGACAGCTGTTATTTTTGGTTAAGGATATTATAGTTTATAAAGAAAGCTCTCAGAAAAGAATGCAATGTTTATGTGCACATTCCTTACAGATGATAGTCATTAAAGAGAGGCTTTGTGGTTAACCCCTGTCAATGGGAATGTATGGATTCTGGTAGGAAAAAGAATTATATACTACCACAATTTGTAGGAAAGTTTTATTTTTAAAATATTGACTACATGGTTGATGAAAAAGGATGTTAGAGGAGAGCAGTAGTGAAGTGAGTATTCGTTCTTGCTCCTCCTCAAATCAGTAGACGAAATAAGCCCCTCTGATTCAATAGAAGAAAATCTAGTTTAGGAAATTTAATGTCAAAGTTAGAGAGCCTTTTCTAATTTCATATTCAATTTACAGTACATTTCTATAGCATGAATTTAGGATACTTTAAAAAAAATTCAATTAATTTTGAATGTTTTACAGTAGCTTCTCTAGGTCAGAAAGATATTTTGGCAAATATCAGATGTTTGACTATTATGATTCACCTACAGTTTACAGCTTAATAAATTGTTCTGTAGTAGAAGTCAAATCAGACACACATAATTATTTAAAATTGTAGAATAATAATCACTACTGTCTCAAGTAAATCATAATATTATATTAGAAACATTAGAAAAAATGTTCCCCTCCTCTGTTTGATGGATTGACATCCTGAAGAAAAAATAAAATAAAATCACAATCACTGAGTGAATGAATGACAGAATCATGGAAAGAATTCCCTTTGGAATTTTCATAAAAATTTGACTTTCCAGCAGTCATATAGCCTTTCTGTCATTTTAATTAAGATGAACCAATATAAAACAATTTGCACAGTATTCCACATAATTGCATGTTGATGCACCTCCCCCAGAAGTCTGAACACATACCTAATCTTAATCAGATGGTAATAAGCTTTAAAGAGAAAGAAGCTGATATATGAAGTTTAATCTCTTCTTATGTCTTAAGAAGGACAATCAGGGCTAAGTATCAAAAAGACATTTTAAAAAGCCATGCAATGAACTGTAATGTGGCAGAAACAGTCATTTTTGCAGACAAAAGGACGAGATATACAAATATATGCATGCACAGATCCAACTATTTTGTAGGAACAAATAACTTGTCCACCTTTAGTTGCATGTGCCATCACATAACAGCAGAAATCATGCTTGAGCAGAATTTTAAAAAAGCACATTCCAAAAGCAAAACTGAGATTCTGCTTTTTAAAATTACTACAATACCTCTGAAGGATCATCTAATGTTCTAGGATTCTCATTAAGTGGCTTGCATTCTGAAATGTTCCTAAGTCAATTGTCCCATTCTCAATGAAATCAATAGCAATCAGTGCTGATGCTGTAAAAAAGACTCAACCTTATTTAGGCAATTTTTCAGTTTTAGGTGCTTTCTTTACTGAAAGGATGGTTATACATTGGAATGGGCTGCCCAGGGAAGCGGTGGAGTCACCATCCCTGGAATTGTTCAAGAAATGACTGGATGTGGCACTTAGTGCCATAGCCTAGCTGACAAAGTGCTGATTGGTCAAAGGTTGGACTTGGTGATCTTGGAGGTCTTTTCCAACCTCAATGACTCTATGATTCTATTCTATGATCTCCTAGGACCTAGTGCAGGATCTTAACCTGACTGTGAGAGGCACAGCAAGGGGGGGCAAGTGGCCAGCTGCTGGGGATGTCACTGCTGGTGGTCTGGAGATCTTTTCATTGTCAAAGATCACAGTAAGTTAAACAAACTGAATATATAATGGGTTTCGATCCAGCCCGTGTTATACCTTTGCATATAGGGTTGATACAGGTCCAGATCCTCAGCTGTTTGAAGTGGGTATCAGTGAAGAAACATGAACTTGGAGTTGCCTTGATTTACACTTGAAGTGTGTTTGGGTTTGGATTGATCGTTTGATCGTTTAGGGTTTTTGTTCCGTTTGTGGGGGATTTTTGTGTTGTTGTTTGGCTTGGTTTTGTTGGATTTTTGGTTTTGGGTTTTTTTTTAGGGGGGTGGAGTTGTCTTTCTCATTTCTTTTCCCATACCCCTGTTTTTTATATCTTTAGTCTCCCCATTTGCCCAAACTTTCTCTTTACCCTATTCACCTTTATTTGGGCATTACATGTTGTTGCAGGATGTGAATTAAATTAATATTTAAACCTCAGAAGGTAATAATCCCATTTTGCAAGACTTTGTTTAGACCTCATCCAAAATCAGCAAGAGTAGGATATGTGAGACTGGCAAAAAGACTTAATGAGGACAGACTTAATAATATACAACTATGTGAAGGGTTAGTGGGGAAAGTAAAGATATGAACCAAGAATGAACTCGCTTTCATTGCTGTATTCAAATACATATTGTATGCATAAGCTAAAATGATTAACACTGACATGAAAGGGGAAGAAAAAGGGAAGGTTTTAAAGTTTGTTGAGACAGAAAGAGATGTCTGAAAATTTTGCATACAGCATTTGTTATTTGTATTCTAAACACAAAATGACTGTATTTTATCAATTCCTTCTTACACGAAATAGAAAAATGCTGAGAGATGGGAAGGAAATGCCTGGTAAAAAACATTCTTCAGTTACAAATGTAACACTGCATTACATGGTGTTGCTGCTTAAAACAAAAGAATTATTTCAAACCCTTTCTGGAGTTTCTAAAAGGCCTTTAACTGTATTAACACCATCAGATAAATCACATCTTTTTTTTTGCTGACTGGAAGATTCAACTTTATAACTGAATTAAAAAGCTACTGTGAAACAATGATCCAGAGCAATGTCTAAAAGCATTTGTTAGGACAGTCTTTCATTCTGTAGTTGTACATGCTCAGGGCACAGTTTTTGACAGGGACTAATGGAAGACTGCATTTTGATCGCTAAAGATAGCTATGAAAACAAGAGAGAAAAATTTCAAATGTCTTTTTGATGCAAAAAGTCAGTGCACAGTGCTTTGCAGTGGGAAAGAGCAGCTTTTAAAATAGTAAGATTTTAAACAAAACAGTAAGATGCAGATGAGGGTGTGTACTCTTACAATCTAACCTCTTAAAAGGCAGAGCAGAATGATAGCAAGGAATTTGAAAACTTAAAAATTAACTAAGAAAGGATGAAGAAAATGTTCTTCCCCAGAGAAAGCAGTTGATGGAAAAGGAGATATTTGCCATTTTACACCTGGGTAGTAATTAACCAGCTCTTAGTCCCTACAACCATACTTGCAGCTTAATCAGACTTGCAAGTCTTGGACTTCTCAGGCTTTGCTAGCTTCTTCTATAACCAATCAGTTGCTACTAAGCACAAACTCCAAGTCTTTGATTACTTCTCTTGTTTAACTAACCTTGTATTAAATTTTTAGAGAGGTCCCTGTCCGGAAATGTAAAGAACATGCCTTACATCTTTCCATCATGATGCACTTTATTTACCATAAGGAATTTCACTAGTGTTCACTTTCTGAACATGAAGAAATATACAAATATTTTTATATTTATATAGCTCTTTACTTAAGTATACACATATGTGAAGATATAGTTTTACAGTAAAAGATATGCATAAAGCATTTCTGGTAATCAAATATCAACTAGAAGAGGAGGAGATAAAATTAAAAGTAAAAAATCAGATCTCTCCTCATACTGAGGAATAGTATGCTTTGATAACAACAGAGAATGGTGGAACTATACTGGAAAACAAAGACTGTAAATTAGACTGGGTGTTTCAATGACAGGCAAGGGACTGAGCAATAACCCAAGTTTTGAAGGACCTGACCCATGCAGCCTCGCTCAGGTCTCAGCAGTGGAAAACGTTCCCATTCAGGACCTGTATGGTTTTTCATGCAGCTCAGATGCTGAAGAATATGAAATAGGATTAAGACGTGCTTCTCCAGTTTTCTTATAGTCCTATTTCTTTTTCTCTTCTGAGAGTGGTCCCCAGACAATTCGGGACATAAAGAAGCAGGTTCCCACTCATTGTAGAGAGACATGGTCTCTGAAGTTTTGCTACCACACAATGATCCCTTCTTTGCTCAGTGCAATTTGAGGAGATCACCACGGGAAAGGCGTAGATCTTGAGCAATGGAAAGAGTGCAGATAAAAAGAATGGAAGGCAGACGCAGATGATACACAGCCTTTATAAAATACCCAATAAATGAAAACGTTTTTTCTAAAAATTCCAAATATAAAGCCAGATTATCCCACAGAGTTTAGACATTTGAACCTAATGAAAAAGCAGAGAAATGTCATCTAAAATCAATTGAAACTGGGAAACAAAACAAAACAAAACAAATAAACAAACAAAAAAATCCCTTACTCAACCTTCTGTAAACAAGGTGAGTCCAAAACTCTGTAAACTCTCGATTTTATAAACCTGAGTTATAAAGCAAGGGCCAAGTATGTCACTTCTCTTAGAAATTATTCTGCAGTTCAGCGCAATTAAATCTTTGCCTTTAAGACATCAGTGGAAAGGAATGGGAGTTATTTGCTTTTTTTTTCCTCCCCCCTCAATGACATCTCTTCAATAGCAGACAGGAATTTGCCCTCTGTTTTCAGTTTGTATAACATCATACTGTGCTTGAATAACCTACAGGGTTAAATTCAACCTGCTACAGCTTCAGTTCCTTCAGGAAAATACAGCTATATTTTCCTTAGCAAGTTACTCTTCTGAGGTTTGATATAACATCTGAAATAATGTATTTTAAGGATCAAAGGAAATGTTACCCATGGGGTACAGTGATGCTGAAAAATACAGAAGCCACAGCTCCTCACAGAGGAACAAAGTTTAAATAAAGATACAACAAACCCAACAATGCTGGGTCGCAGGACACTGAGAAAAGCCAAGCAAACACAAATGGGTCATGCTCCACTTACAGTCCTACAAGCTACATCCCTTGAACAATAATAACTTTAGTCTACTTATCTAAATGTTCAGTGTATGTATTTTCTTTAGACAGAGGCATATAAAGAGGGCATGTTTTTTCTCTTGGGAGTTGCTTTTTTCTTTTCTGTCTATCTACATCATTTCTATGCACTATGGAAGCTCTGTTTCAAAATTAAATTCACGTAAGGAGGAGTAATTAGTCAAATTTCTAAAAGGATTACGCCAATTCACATAGGTCTCAAGTACAGGCAGATAGAGCAGTCCTAGAATGTAAGGATGGAAACCAAATTTAAAAATAGTAAAAATTTACAGAAGATAACTTGGGACTCCTTATCTTAAAACAACTGAGCAAGCAGTGCATAATTGATACAAAATATTGGTTTTTTCACAGCAAAGGATGTATCCAATGAATGCATCATTGCTTTGCTTTTGTGTTATCCAATAACAAATATAACTTCTGCAATTGTATCCCGTATTCAGAGGAATAGTGTGTGGATCTATAGCCTGAAAACAGTTCACATAAGCAGAATGCTGTTTGCAAGACTGTTTGGTCAGTCTTCTCATATTATTCACAATAGACACTTAGGTCACATGGTGCTTTTTTGTGTCTTGGACGATTTGAACTTATTTTAAACAGGAGGATTATAATAATAAATAACAGGCAATAATTAAGAGCAAATGCTGTTGTATCTACTAGTTCTTTTAAATGTGAAAATCAGATATGTTTGTACTAATTTGTATTTTGAAGACTTAATAAGTTACTTGAATTCCAGCTACACCTTTTTACCTGAGGAGAAAGAATATACTGTCTAGTGTTTGGGAAATATTTATTCCTACTTGGAATTAAACAATAGATGGAAAGTCTAAAGATCTTAGTATTTGTACAAGAGAAGCATGACTAACACTCATTTTTCCCTTCAGAAATCCTGTACTTGGTAGAATCATATTCTCAAGATACTGTGAAGTCTGTGCTTCTCAGTGAGACTCTTCACCCTTAAAGATCTTCCTTCTAATTAAACTTTATATTAACAACTGAAAGCAAACAGGCTTTCCTGCTTTCAATTACATGAAGTTAGTAATTCACTGACTACATGCACATTAATTTACCTAGAACTTAATGGAATTTGCCTACCCAGTTTCAACTGATACTCACATTTGCAGAGCTATGCTGAAACTCCATTCACATTCCATATATTCTTTCCTGGTGAAAAAATAGTTGCACATGCATGTGATTGCCTCTTTGGATCCCTTTCAAAGCCTTCTTTAGGAATCTGAATACGCCCTTCTGTGGGAAAAACTGCAGAAACAAAAAAAGGAATGAAAAACTCTTTAAGATCATCCTTCCTCCCAGAAGTTTCTCAGAACTTGATTGAGGGCTTCAGATATTAGGCATCCTAAAAGAGCAGGAACGATCAAAGCCTCCAGCATCAAAACATTTTGGTTTCACCTTTCACTGCACCTCCTACTTACAGCCATTGGTGTAGAAAGAGCAAAGCACAGAGATGGAGGAGATGCAGCTCTGGGAACGATGTTTAAATGGGTATTCCACCCTGGAGGAAGCCTGGCAGAAAGGTTATCTAAGTTGTACTATTTTTCTGCTTTGATCCCTGCTGGGAAAATACACACCTTTCACTTTCTCAATGTCTGCTGTCCAGAGAAATTGCAAAGTATCTGCAGCTACAAAAGAATTGTATGTTCTATATATACATGCACACAAACATACTCAAACATACTGAGAGCATAAATCAGCAGATACTTACAGTGATTCATTCACTGTGAAATCATACTCTGCCAAATCAATGAGTTACTGCTGTGCAACCAAAGGTAAATTTCACTCATCGCGGATGATTAATATCTATTGTGTTTGGCAGGATTATGTCAAAGTGTAATTGAAAAAAACCCCTGTATATTGTGCATGAATGGCATTGTAAACATCACAGACTATATTGTGAAGAGTATCTTTAAAAATTTAGTTCTGAACCACTGAATTTTGGGAACAGTGAAAGAGGTCAAAACAATTGTTGGTTACAAGAAAATTTTCACTAGAAAAGTAGGTTTATTGTATGCTTCCTTTCATACCTAGATCAAAGGAGCATGTGATGTGCCTCATGATTATAAATAATATTATGTTTGTCCCCAAGGTGTTCACATGTCCCAAGGGAAGTGGCAATATAAATCAATTGCTGTAGAGGTGTGAAGTATAATAAATGGATCTTGGTGCACCAGCTATTACAAATTAACCCTCTGCATGTTTTACTGATTGGTATGAAAGCATCTGTACTGACTTATTGATGCTCAGGGAAGTGCATATATGCTCTGCCTGCTTATGAGCTGAATTACTGAAAAGTCTTTGGAAGAAGAGTGTTTCTCAGACCTCACATAGTATAAATAGCTGTGAAGAGGTAATTTAACCTCTTTCCTGATGCATTAACTGTAGGTATCTGTGGTTTTGCATTTGGAAGGAATGAAGAAAAAACAAACTGTTCATCCATTGTTATTAATCATTTACAGTGAAGTAACTATCCCACATTTGTATGAGCTAAATCTAGCCAATGTGCAATTAATTAGATGTGAGGATCAAAGCTGCTTGTTCCTTCTGATGTATTATTTTTATAATATATTTTTAAATGTTCTGTCCTTTCTTTTTATGCCATCAAAGAATAATGGAATGACATGTGACGTGATCATAGATGTTCACACTGAGTCAATACAACACATGCAGAGGTTGAAGCAAAATAAGAAATTTTGTTCTAATTTATTCCTTATGTAATTTACAGAAAATTCTGACAAAGAAGGTAATGCAGAAGAGTGTACATTTATTTCTATGAACTTAGCTCATGGGTTAGGATTATCAAGGACATTTAAAAAACAAAAATGCTCAGCATAAAAAATAAATAAACAACTGAATATTCATGAAATTTTTGTAAGGGGGTTTTTGGATTGTTTTTTAAATTTTTTTTTATTTTTATTTAATAGGGGAGGGTTTATTTTGGTTTTAGATTGTTTTTGATTTGGTTTTTGTTTCTTTTTTTTTGGCCAGGGAATCCAAAATATCACAGCTTTATTACTTTCCCATCTTTTTACTATCAAAGAAAGGGCACATTAGTCCAAGTGGTTTTCATCATGTGCTTGGAATATGATTACAGAAAATCCCTTCATGGCAGTTCATGCTTTGCAGGCCTTGGGTGGTGTTTGGGAGTGCTAGATGATCCTGGGACTATCTGATTTAAAAGCCATCTCTTTCTACCTTAGTTACTAACAGAAGAATATAAGAAAGGTCTTAATGGATCCATCTGGCCCAGTATTCTGTGGTCTAACTGTGAACGATAGAGATGCCAAGGGAAGAATTAATTAGAAGTAATTAAAAGAATTAATATTAGGTAGCAGCAGAACAGGTGGACCCATAGGGTTGCAAACAGTGGCACAAAGTCCAGCTGGAGGCCATTCAGGGTACACCCCAGAGGCTAACACTGGGGCCATTGCTCTTTAACACATCATTAATGACCCAGTCACTCCTCACTGAGGACAGGCTGAGGGCTGGGACTGCTGTGCCTGGAGAAGAGAAAGCTCAGGGGGACCATATCAATGTGCAAAAGCTTCATATGAGAGGGAAAGTAGAGGAGGGAGCCTAAGTCTTCTCAGGGGTGCCTAGTGACAGGACAAAATGCAGTGGGCACAAAGTAAACACATGAAGTGCCCTCTGAACATAAGAAACACTTTTTTACTGTGAGAATTGTCAATCGCTGGCATAGGTTGCCCAAAGAGGTCACAGAATCTCCATCATTGCAAAAATTCAAAACTCAACAGAACACAGTCCTGGACAACCAACTGTAGCTGACCCTGCCTGACCAGGAGGGTTAGAAGAGATGATTTCACATCCCCTTCAACCACTCAGAGACTCTGTGTGATTCTGTGACAACAGAAATATCTTGGGAGGAATATTAATATAAGGTAAGCAGATTGAGATATTTCTTCTGGCACTCTGTCTTGGGAATTTCTTTCAGGCAGAAGTGGTGTTTTGATATCTAATAGAACAGTCATAAATTTCATAGTTTCCCAAAAAGTTGTTCTCGCTTTCTTTCTTCTGCCATTCAAACAATGATTAAATAGTTAACACTCTGAAAAAGCACTAATTTCAACCTGTCTGCAGACTCATAAGATCCACTGATTCGTTTCAGTCTAATAATTTTAATATTATCCCTGTAATCTGTAAGTGTGTTTACAGTATAATATAGTTTACACATGTGTATGGGTCAGTTCAGGGGCAACTCACCATTTGCATTAAGTTTTTGAACAAGGTAAATGCTTAACTTGCTTTGGTACCTTTGGACACCAATTCCTAATATTTTAGATAAGAGCGTGCAACACATAGGAAACACACTTGCTTGCTGATGTAGCCTGGTTTATTTACTACATATATCTGTGTTAAGAACACTTAATCTACTAGATCTCTTCAAGGTCTTTTATAGAAAAGCCAAGCTTTATCAACCTGCAAGACTGCAAATTTTTTCATGTTCTTAGTCTGAGAAAATTATCATGGAATCTAAAATATTCCCTAGGGATTAATACAAAATAAGTCTTGAGTAGCCATATCTTGAGATACAGGTGCTGAGATGGTAGATGAGGTTTGATTTTTGCTCTTCATTCTTTGCTTTTTTAAAATTTTGTCACCCTTTAAGACTTCAGCCCCCAAACCATAAACTATCAGCATGTTATTACACTGCAATAGCACATTACCCTCCTAAATGACGGTTGTATGCTTTTCCAAGGCATGAGAGAGAACATTTTGATTAGAAGCCATTCACCAACTTCACTCTTACACAGAAAAGTATAGAAACATGCAGTTGGTTCTAATCTTGTCTCCTATAAATGTTAGTCATTGTTGTTCTGACTTTCCTGACTTAGTTTTGATGTCTTAATATTTCACAACTAATAATTTAGGACATGGCCCTTAGGTGCTTGAATATCAATAGTATTCTGTGAGATTTAGGCATCAAAGTAATTAAAAAATAGGACCTGGGCATGTTAATAAAAGGTCTTCTTCATGTATCTCTTCCTCACAAAATTAATACACTAAAATCTTCTAACCACAAAGTGTTTTTACAAAAATAAACACATTGATGTTGTGGAGTAAACAATGGTTATATGACATGTAAGATGGTAGATACATAGACTTTTAGTACTGGATTTTGAGAGGGATCAATAATTTATGACAGTCCCATGCTAAAATTACTTATGTGAGAAGGGTAGCTTTGCTACCTTTTTTACTTTTCTTCTGCAAAGGAAATTAAATTAAAATGCCAATAGTATGCTATTGAACTGAATTTATTTTATCTAATTATCCAATGAATTTAAAATTTCCATTTTTAAATCTTGCTATTTATAGTCAGATAAAGGAAACACCCAAATTGTGACTTTCCCTTGCCCAGGTAACCTTCTATCCTACATGCTCCCTAAAAACATTCAGGAGTCTTGTATCGTGCTCAGACAGTTGCTTCATCTGGGTTCTGAGAGCAATGAAGAAGTGTGTTTCATGGGCACAGATCTAGGAAAAACAGGGTCATGAGAGAGAATTAAATAAAGCAGTTGGAACTGGGTGTCTCAAGAAATTAAGGGTCTTCTCGTTTGTTGGTCACACCCAAAAAATGTCTTGTCAAAGCAAACAGACTATATCAGCCCAGATGTGATTAGAAGACCCAAATGAAAACTGCTTACACAAAGCAAAACATCAATTTCTTAAGCCAATAGACAGACCCAGGCCGACCATTTAATGCTCATCAATAACTACTTTTCTTTTGAGGCCACTGAGCACTGCAGTGGTAGCAGTGAAACCTTGTCCTTTTTTCCTGCATGTTCACTGGCATGAACAAAAAACTTTCGTATTCTGGAATCAGTTGAAAAGCTTTTCTCAGTGGTATTGTCTTCCTCTCAGTTCCTCTCCTTAAAGTAATTTCTTCACCTTGATGACAGAAACATGGAAGAAATCATGGCAGGAACCCTTTTTAGCACTTTGGGATAAAGGATGAATTGCGAATTCTATTGAATGTACTGTTGCTTTTACAAACACTCTCATATTGTCATCTGGAAATGCAATGCAGCACAAGACAACAGAATTTATTTCAAAGGACAAACATCCCTTATGTAGTTTCTGGGGTGGAGGAGAATAATCATAGAAAGCAAGAGTTTGATTTTCTTTAAAAAAAAATGCATTCTTGACACTTGAACTGCAAGGAGGAGCGTACTTGTGTCTGCCTTTCTGCTGTTGTGTCTGTTCCAGGATATATATTAACTAGTGAAAGGGTCATCATGGTATTAAGAAGTCAAACAAAATTTTTCTTTAATAACAGAATGAAATGCATACATAAATAAACTATGGAAGTCTCACTTAGACTAGCCCATATTACACAGACCAGCTTAAAGAAATATTTCAAGATCTTAACCAAACAGAAAAGGAAGTTTAAAGAAGCTCAGTCATTGGCTGTGTTCATTTTTAATAATTCACAACTGGAAATCTGATAGATGTCTTCTTAACAAATAAATCATGAGAAAATTTTCCTTTGGCTTTTATCTGACATTTTTCCTGAATTTACTTAGATCAAAAAACAGTACTGATTTTTCTATGGTTTAAGATTACGGTAAACATTTTTTGACCTTGAATTTTGCTTAGGATCCAATTCTGCAACTGGATTTTGCTTATGGAAGGAGCGTTGTCAAGTACTAGTTACTAATTTGTCCTTACATTTAACCAGGTAACTTTAAGAAAGAATTATTGTCTGCAGTAATCTGTGCATAGTCAGAAAAATTCAAGTCCTTGATGTCCAGAGCAAGACAGAAGCATGGCAGTACAGGCTTCACTGTATTGCTATTACCCACTTATTTGCATTTTCAGCAAAAATGTTAGTCTTATGATAAAGTCTCTAGAAGTATCTCTTTTCATATTCTGAAATTTTAAGTATGTATAAAATCTTTTCCTGCATCCTAAACACACATCTACACAAAACTAGATTAATTCACAAACAAATTTCTTACAGCCAGCTGTAAGAATGACCTATTACATAGCTTACAGATGAGCTTACTACCAAAAGGTAAGTATATTTAGTCTCCACTGAAATGGGCCACATTCAACCTAGTGATCTGGCTGTGAGTATTCCATTCTCGCTCCCTGGAGCATCCATCATCTCAGATAGCCTTTTTACTCTGTAATTATTTGTTTCCACTAAACTCTAAAGTAATGTATGATGATTGGGAAGATACAGACAATTTAACTGCTATATTTGATATTTCATCAAAATGTAGAAAACTCTTTCATGATCAGAACGTTTATTCTTCTATGCAGAGATGTTTGCAATTACATCACAATTGGAATAAATACAAAATAAGAAATAAAGTCCACTGTGTGTGAAAATACTCTAGCAAAATATTTTAATCAAAACTGAAGACAGAAGTGAGTGTTGCCAAATATTAAAAAAAGCACAAAATCTTCGTAACACATTTTACAAATACAGTTAACATGATACAATCAAGTAGTTCTCTGTTATAGCCGCTGAAAGTTAATTACATGCAATCTTTTTTCAGTGAGCCTGCCTGATTGAAAACAGCCATTTTCATCAGAAGGAAGGACAGAACTAAACAAAATTTTAATAAATACTTTTATTTATGCAGTTAGATAGTCGTACAGTCCCTGTCACCATAAAGACTGAGCACTTTAACAACGTGTTTTACTGTTTAAATCACACAAGATGAGTAGACCTGTATGCAGCAATACAGTTTCACATAATGTAGTTTCTGCCTGCTGCCTCCAGTAATGAAATAAGAAGATAGCCAGAATATTTCAAGTAGTTCAGTAAAAAACTTATCTCCTGCCAGCACAAACATAGTTACTTACTGAATAAACAAACTTATTCCATTGCCGTGAAAGTAGCAACTCTTTTTTCCAATCTGCATTTTACTTTCATTTTGCAAAGGACTATGAGAGCATTGTGGTAATGATTTCATGACAAATAATCACTCAACTGCTTTTGATTCCCTGACATACTTCAACCCTGACAGGAAAGTACAGGTGATGATAAATTCTTGCATTTATTTTATATGGTTTTCTTTGTGTCACCAATTAAAAGGGCTACTGTAAAAATGCTTCTAGATTAACACATGCATTCCTTAGAATTGTTTCACTTGAACAGTGTCTTGATAATGTAGAACATAAAAATGGAAGTGATGGGCTTTACAGCACAAAAATGCCAAAAAAAAGTCTGAATTCAGTGAATTTGTAGGAAGTTACAAAACCAACACAGAAAGGCCTCTTATTTATATTTTCAGCAAAAGTTCAAATGAAAGTGCAATGGAGTGCCCTATTCCTGAACACTTATGGCGGTAACAGTAATAGGAGAGAAAACTAAGCAGGAAGAAAAGTCAATAACTTGAGAGCACAAAAGGCGTTATCATCAAAGCCAACCTTCCGTCATGTACTCAGATTCCTATTACAGTTATGAGATGATAAGTACACAGGAAAGTTGAGACAGACAGCATTAGGAGAAATGTCCTTAAAACCTGTTGAAATTAAAAGAGGGAAGATAATAGAGAAAATACAATGCCAAGCAATGAAAAACAGGCTTAGGTAAGATTTTTCTTCAAAAGCATTTAATTTGATACAATGCCTTGAAAATGCCAAATGTCAAATTTAAAGTAATCTTTTTCCTTAATACTCTCCTTTACTAGACTACTCTTGATTAACTGGAATACATTTTCTTACAATTACTAATTAATCAGTTTCTGTTGGATAAAATACATAGTGAAGTACTCTTTATTCCATATTTTGGGCAACATGGCAGCACTGTGATTTATTTTGAATATTATAATATTCTAGTAGAGTATTTGACTCATCAGCCTTAAATAATATATCTAATGTTGCTTCCATAGGTCTGAAAAATTCCATCTGTGCAAAATGTATATGGATGAATGAATCACCACAAGCCTTTATTACTGGTTACATCTGCTTTCAAGGTACAAATAGATCTAACTACATTGGCTAGTTAAAAAACCTGCATGAAACCTGCAAAAATTCCCTGGTACAATGGTAAGTTCAAACATCTTAAATAAATGCCAGCTCTGTAGCTCACATAGTACCTTTTCTGAAAGTGACAATATTTCCTTCTTTCTCATCTGTTGAACTCTACCCAGTCTACCTCACCAATCTACTTTTTTCTTTCTATTCCCTATGTAGGAGCCTCTTGGCAGATACATCTATGTAGTTTGAACTAAAACAAGAGTAATTTTTTCTGACTTAAAGAATCTGCTTAGGAGTTGTGTTTATGTGGCATGCAAGTTTTATTACACAGCTCCAGCTTCCGAGACACTAGCTTTATAAAGATTGTCAATAAAAAATAATAGTACAGTAGAATTTTATTTTAAGGGCAATTCATGCCTGAAGGCATCCTCTCTAACTCACTGTAGGTAAGCACTGATGTTGCAATTACAAACAGAAAAGGACACAGTATATTTCATGTGACTGACACACTTATATACGTTTATGATGTGAAAATGGGATACATTGATATTGATTCTTACTTAGACCCTATTTTGATATATGTTTTTATTTAACAGACATTGACCTTTATGTGATCCCACTTATATGAGGGAATTTTTTCCATAGATTCAGAGTATTAAAATATTGGGCTGAATGAACACTTCTACAGTGTTCATTATTTGGCTAATTTAAATAGTAATAACCTATCAGATGCGCCATGCAGTACTAAAGGCAGTACAGAGCACTAAAGATAGTATAGACATTAGAACTTAAATATGGCATAGTTTTATTATGGAAGATGACATGTTATACTGATCTTGGACATTCTGTGAGGCTTTTAATGATTTAGCTACCTAAAATACAGAACTTTGCACCAAAAAAAGGAAAAGAGTAAAGAAGGCAGCAAATCATATTCTCTTTGTTTATAATGAAGGAGAGACAGAAGTTTAATGTGTGCTGAAAAATAAGAAAAAACAGGTTGTCAAGTCCTACTCAGTAATACAGAACATATGAGACAATAGATAAATTTTATACTTAATATATATATTAATCCTTTTATTTGGAAATTTTGTTTTGGCAACACAATTCTTTTGCATATACCAGAAAAATTCTCTGTGACAAGAATTATGATGGAAAGCCATAACAGGTAGAGTGGATAGAGTAAGACCTTTTTCTTGCACAGAGCTGCCAAAAAGGATAGTAAATTACCTTCAAATACAGCAAAAGTGGATTTTATTAGCTTTTAGAGTAGAAAACTTGACTTAACAGTGCCTAGGCAAGAAGAAAAATAAAAAGAGAGTTCATAAAAGATTCTTTCTCTGCCCACTGTGCCCTTGCAGGAGAGGTTCTTGTTTCACGTGCTGGATTAATTACAGCTGAATGAGAAATTTTTTGAGAAGAACTGCTCCCTAGTACTCATGCGGCCCTTATTCTTTCCATGACTGCTGATGGATAACTGTGTATCCCTCTGATAAAGCAACCTTAAAGCAGAGATTCTCATTTCCTCGCTATGACACTGCGCTGGAACTAGACAGCTACAAGGAAAGGGGTCTTGTCATGCTGAGCTCCTTCTCTTTGTTCCTTAAATATTCAGGCACTTTAAAGATCCAATAGCCATTCATTGAATTCAGATTCTTTTCATTGATTGAAGTTGGATTTTGATTAATAACATAGATGTAAGCAAAGGAAGAAAGGGTTTTTCCCCACATACAAACTTTATGGATCAGACAACTCAGTTTACAGTAGATAAGGTACCATGTGGGGTGGGAATATCTAGCCAGGAGTGTCCTCTCTTACACTGGATGAAATAGTATTCCTAAATATATTGAACTCTAGAAGCTGGATACATGTACACAAGGCTTAATCAGAAATGAATCCTAATATTAGTAAAATGGGATAAAAACCACCAGCAAAGACCAAGAATCTTCATTTTGTTGAAATCTAAGGGCTCTTAGCTGTAAGTCCTGGTAATTGCAGCACAAGAACTACTATATTCTGTTCTATGGAAAAAAACATTGACCCTTAGCTTTCCAAAACTCTGAAGTCATCTAGGTTTTTAACTATTTGGATTTGAAAATTCTAATAGGATTATAATATCCTAATATAAATCCTAATAAAACCAAACCATAGCCTAAGATTAATTAAGTCTGGAAGAAAAAGCTATCTAGTCTTAAACAAACATGAAGTTTATGACATGGTAGATGCCAGCAAAATTAAAATCTCTTTGAGACATACAGTAAACTGAAGTCAATTGGGTTCTAGACTTGGTCTCAGTAGAGACTTATGCCTTTCCTTTTTATTATAACCTGAAGAATTTTGAAGACATTCAGAGTATTACATTCCACCATTAATCATCCTACACTAATTAAAACCATCCTACCAACCCAGGAACATTAGGTAAATCCATTGCTTATGCAGAGTCCAAACTTACTTCAGATGTTTATGAGTACTACTTGGTGACTCTACTTTTCTCTGTAGTTCTTCAGATCCTGATTTTAGATTCAGGACCAATTTTGGAATCAAAAGGACCCGTACCTTAGTACAAAACAGAACATAGCACTTGCACAACAGTCCTTCTTTTACTTTGTTCAATTCTATGTAATACTACTGTCACTTGAGCTGTTAAACCTTCAATTTTGTGATTTCACACCAGCTCTGGGTTTAATGGAACCTGGACAACTAATTCCAACTACACAAAACCAAGTAAGTCAAATTATCACTATATTTTAGCACTATGTCATACAAATACCATCTGGACTCCAACATTTCTTTAGTTTTGAAAACTCTTGAAAGCTCTAAAAGAGCTGAAGAACCAGCTCGAAAAAACAGGATGTTTAAGATCCAGCAGAGAGTAGATTTCTTTCATCTCTTCTTGTCCTAGAAAGTGCCAGTCATGTTGGCTCTGGACTGGTGAGTCTGAAAATCCCTTTCCTTACTCTAGTGTAAAGCCTGTGCTTGATAAAATACCAGCCTACATAGCTTAAAAAAACCCCAAAACCAAACTGTTATAGCCTAGCCCTTTTCTGATCTTTTGAAATGGTTTAATTTTCCTATAATTATTTAAAACTAAACTCAATAGTTACTTGTTGTTGTAGGCATGAGACTGTGAACCGATGCATTTCTGCCTTGTGCTCTGTGGGTTTGAACTCTACAGAGCTCAGTAGGAAGGCAACATCTAATGGAGAAGGAGACTTAGCCTGCCTTGCTGAGACAAACAACACAAACATCCCTGCAGATCTCAATCATCTTTCCATCCTAGAGAATACTGAAGAAAAGTGGGATGTTTGCTTTTGTTTGGGATGCACCAGCACAAACTATTACCCTAACTTCAAGCCAGACCTTTAATCAAAACACCAGTACTGTCCACAACAGTGCAGCTGGTTCTGTTCCAGTTGCCAGTATAGCATAGAGTAGAATAGATATCATAAAAGCAAACTTACATTATGTGTTTTTTTAAAATTGTTTATGAAGATAGATGGTGAAGAAAAGTGTGATGCAGAAAAGTGACATCTTTCTAAAGTGATGTTAAAATGTTTCTCAAAAGTTGACATACACAGAGATAATCTGTAAGACCAAAATATTGTAAATATGAGGCTGCATTGCTCACTTTTGTTTAGCTAATATATTTTTCCTTCCTTCTGCTAAAAAAAACCAAAAAAGAACAATCACTCTATAACAGATCAGCTGTCTCTGCCAATTTAAAGGCTCAGAAAATTACTATTGGAATATTTGCATGTCTTCACCCTATTAGAATCTGAAGAACTAGAACCTGGAAACATAAAAAAGCTTTTAAATATGTTTTAATTTTTTTCCTCTGTGCCATTGCTCCAGGTTTTCTTTATTATTGCATATGTATTTAACATATCCACAAATAGTTGTAGCTTGTAGGTTTAATGATTGAATTGCCTCAGTAAACTCCTCTTTAGGTTCACAGGGCACACAATAGATTGTCAAGTAGCTGAGATTGTTTAGCATTTCATTATACCAAAGCTGATATATGACTATTATTTTGACACTGCTGCCTTGGAAGTCTTGGATAGCACTGTGAAAGAATACTTAATCAAATAGTCAGTGATATTTTATGCAGTAATAATTCTCTAGGGTAAAAGAAAGTCAATAAAAATAATTAAAATATGAAAAGTTAAATACCGTTGCTCAAATTCTGTCAGATAAAGAGATGTATGCTAAGGTAATCCTAAAGATTTTCAGGGGTTTTGCAAAAGTTTGGTTTAGGTAAGAAAATGTCAGCACTCTCTCAAATGTGTATTTCATAGAACTTGCCCCCTTTTCGCCCTTTAAACGGCAGAGGGGGGAAGGGGAGGGAAGTGGACATTTGTGTTTCAACCCAAGTTTTCAAAGAGTAAGCAAGAACAGCCAGGAAGACAGAATTGTTTTTTATTGCCCAGGTCTGCATTTACAAGACAGGAAACCAACTAGAGTGGTAAAGGAGTATACACCCTTGACTGCAGGCCAGGCAAAGGATAATTATGAAGTTTTGGGGAGTTGTTTTGTGTTGCTTTCCAAAGGCTACAACTAATTGAAGTCTGGGGAGTTCTTCCTGAGACCAGATGAGGAAAAGGAGAACAACCAGAGCAGAGCTGTTACCGAACAGACTCCTTCTCCCTGTGTAAATGCAGGTCAGATAGAGTACAGGTTTTGTGCTGGCTTTTTGTACTGCATAGAATTTAGTTCTTACTGTAAAACCAATCAGGTCAGTTCATATTTAACTGACAGACAACTCACTTGAAACTGTGTCTGACCCCATTACTGAAAAGATGTATTTGCCCTCTGTCACAGACACTCGATGTTTATGGCCCCTTTATTGCCCCTGAGTCACAGGCTGCTATTGTGCTCAAAAGTGCTTTTTTTGAAGCTACACTTTCTGATTTAGCAATTGCAGCTGGTTTACCCTCATAGAGACCAAGACAGAGTTATCGTCATCTTTGCCATCTCTGAGCCGATGCAATTCAAAGTGCCAGTTTTGATCTTCAAAGTCTTATGCAGCTGAAGTCACAACAATTTGAAATTGTCTTCTCTTTAACAAAAATGGGAGCTGAGAAATCAGTTCAAAGTACTTCAGATATAATTCCCCAAGTGCATACCTCGGGCTGGGAGCAGGGAACTTTCTCTGAAGTACACTTGACTTCGGTATTTACTTCCGATCTTACTCAGTTAACTATCAGCTCCTCTCTGTCAAATATATAGTAAACAAGAGTTGGAATCTGTGAGGCTAGGTTTTGAGTTAAATTAGTGAGAAGAGTGCTAGTGCCATAACGCTTTAAAGGAAGATGATAATGGTTATGATGATGACTATGTGGAAATATAATTTCTACTTCAGTTTTTGGGAAATTCCAAACTTGAAGGATTTGTGTTTCTCTTGAAAGAAGACAGTCTAGTCCAGATAACTTATTTTTAAAAAACATTATTATTTTATTTATTTATTTTTATGGACAGCTGAGCTGAAACTTGTTTCATCTTAGGCAATTTGATAAGGACAGACACATGTCAACAGATGACAGGGAGAACCAAACATATTTTGCTCTAGTGGTTATAAGACTAGAAGATTTTCAGTGACATGGATGCTGCCTTAGACACCCAAATGTGATTTCAAGTATTCTCTTTTGTACCTTTCCTATAGGTTAGCAAAATGTAACAGAATATACAAATTTTCTTTAAGATGACATATCACAAAAATACTCTGGGAAGATAAATCTTTAAATGTGAAAGTAAATGATTATAACAGCTTTACTGACACGATTAAAAAAAAAAAAGGGCAGTGAACACACAAAATGAAAATGGAACATTCAGTAAGTATCAAAATGACTTTGTCAATATTATTCAAGATGTTAGAAACCTGTTTTAAAAGGTAAACCTATCTATATTAAGCAGACTTTTGAATACACTTGCCTGGACATCATGGCTCCAACACTTTATCTGAAGTGCTAAGCACCATTACCCACCATTGGAGAATGATGGCATATCCCTTTATTCTTCATCTAAAGTACTTGCTGTCAGCATAGCATGTGTATAGTAGGAAATCAAAATCAGAAGCCTATAATTTTTTGTTATCTTTACCAGATACTTTTGAGAGATGCTCCTGTCCCAACTTATGGGAGGTTACTGCAATTAGCTACCACTGCACTTCACAAGGCACTAAGAATTAAAGTTTAGACAAAAGTTTAAGCAATCTGTGGCCCTGACCTTTCATTACTTAACTAAGCAATCAACCACAATATGGCCATGAATCTGAAAGGTAGGAAATTTCATACTCCAAAATTATAAAATATTGCAACTGTATGGTGTAAAAGTGTGATTTGTTTCTAGCCCTTAGCTTTAAAGGCCTATCATGTTTCCCTTTTAGCCCTTTCCTAGAATGCTATTTTCAATGCAGTTTATTTTATGCAACTCACTTTTAAGAAGTTTTCACAGAAGAAAAGGTCATTTGGCCCAGTGGTACTTGGATAAGGACTCAGTGTAATTCCATTTAGGGTCTTTAGAAAGAAGATGAGATGCTAAATAAGGCAGTCAGCTGTGTCTGTTGTGGAAATCTATAAGGGCAGGGATTTTTGACACTAAACTTTCCAGAGGTTTGCTCAAAGTGAACATTCCTAGACTGAAATGGTATGTATGCACTATTTGGAAATGTACTTAGTATTTATATACTGCAGTTTATATCTGCTCTTCCTAACCTAGAATCCTGCACGATCATTTGGCTGATAGATTTTAGTGGTATATCTTACAGGAAATAATGATTCAATGTCTTCAGAAGTCAATTTGACTTTTGGAAGAAGGCCATGACTTTAAGGTCCTTAGGGACTGTTTAGTAAAAGAATATTTTACCTTCTGAGAATCTCAGAGTGCTTTACAAATTTACTGTTACACCATGTCTCTCAGGGAAGTAACTTTTAAAGCATTTTCTGTAGTTTTCCCAAAATTTTATAAACCCTACCGTTCAGGATGTACTCAGGCCCCTCCTTTCTGCTGACACTATGCAGTGCAACACCTCCAGAACTTTGTCGAGGAAATCGGGGCCGACTTTGAATGAGGGAGAAACACCTTATAAATATATCGTTTAGTTATGATTTATTATTTTGGAACAGGAGCTGCCATTTCGCACTTTTTTTTCTGTGCTTTGAGAAATACACCTCCCTTGAAGAAAAGAGAAAGGAAGGAAGAAGAAGAAGAGGGAGAAGAAAAAGAAGGGGGAAAATAAAAAGAGCAAAGAGAAAAAGGAAAAAGAAGAAAACAAAAAGGAGAGGAGGAAGAACTATTCTTAACGCGGCCCTGAGAGAGTGGGAGATTCCCGTGCTCAGCCCACTTGGAGCCTCCCGGTGAAGCTCGCGGCGTGCGGCGGGGACAGCGCCGTCCCGCCGAGTCGAGCGGCGGCGGAGCCAGCGGGGCCTCCGAGCGGCGGCGGCCGCGGGGAGCTGCGGCGGCGGGAGGCCGGGGCGGCGGGGCCCTGCCGGGCACGGCGCCGCACCTGCGGGAGGGCGGGCGGCCGCGGCGCCGGTGCGCGCCGGAGACCCCGGGCAGAGCCAGGTTAGCGCGGAGAGCTCCGCGCTGCTCCCGCCGCCGCTCTCGACTGCAGCGGCGAGGGCAGGGAGGGGGTGGTGCTGCCGTGAGCAAGGTCCGAGGGGGACGGACAGAGTGCGAAAGAAGACGGAGGGAGAGGGAGGGAGGGAAGGAGGGAGGGAGGAAGGCGGGGGAAGGAGAGAGGGAGGGAAGGAATCGGCGAGCCGGCGCAGCGTCCCCACTCTCACTCTCTCCGCTGCTGTAACTCCTCAACTCTGCCCGTTCTTTGCCTGGACATGTCTTAAGAAAGTTGGATCTCTCCCTCCCTTTCGCCTTTTTACTTCTTTTTTTTTTTTTCTTTTTTTTTTTTTTTCCTTCTTCTTCTCCCACTCCTCGTCTATTTTTCCTTCCCCTCCTCGTTCAAGTTTCAAGCAGCGGATGGGTCGGAGCCGACATGCCGCGCTGTGGCGGTGGGGCCGGGCGCCGCGCTGGCTGCACGCCGGGGCCGCGCTGAGCGCCAGGGCCGCCGCGGGGTTCACGCTCTAGAGGCGTGTGGGCACCGGGGCATTGCTCGCGCCTTCTCCAAAGGACAAAAAAGAAAGCGGGGGGAGGAAGCGTGCGGAGATGAACTGAGCTGGAGCGGACTTTGTGAGAAGAGTGCCGAGTCCAGCTGGTCTGGTGAGTTCTTTGTTTAATGAGTTTATTAGCAGCAGGGTGCTGAGAAGGATGATTCCCTTGAGAGTTCTAGTGCTCTAATTTGTTGCGTTACTGAAAACAGTCGGGTCTTCAATTCAACCCGTAGTTTGTAACTGTGTGGACTGTGTATGTTTATGTATCTATCAATATGTGTATATATACCAGCACATCGAATGTATGCAAAGCTACGCGTACCTGGAGATGACGGCACCCCCAGGTTTACCGCCCCCTTCACTGGGAGAGCGAGGCTCAAGTTTCCCGACCCGAAGCCGTACAGCCGGAGCCGGGCTTGTCGCCGCGGGGCTACCGGTTCGGCTGCGCTCCCTTCGGAAGAGCCGGAGCTGAGCTTGGCTGCCGTGCCCGGCCGCCCGTGCGCTGTGGCGCGGCGCCCCCTGCCCGGCGGCCGCGGAACTGCGCCGCCGCCGCCGCGGGGCAGCCGGTGCCCGGGCCGGGGGCTGCAGGGCCGGCCTCGGGGAGGGGGCACGGGCAGTACGGGGCGGTGCCGCCCGGCTGCGGGCTGGTGACCCTGAGAGCCAGCGACTTCTGACGGGGTCCGTTCTTTCTGACCTGCATCCCTGGGCGCGCGAGGCTGTGGTTGCAGAGGGGCCCCCTGCGCCGCTAGCTGTATCTATTTATGTGGCTAATAAAAGACGTGGCGGGGCTAACGCGTGGTAAATGCGCCCCCGCCGGCGTCTTCTGCCTACAACCCGGCTTCGTCGTGAGTCCGCTGGGACGGGATTCCCCAGGCAAACGTTTGATCGTTATTAAGTGTGATCACTTATTAATGAGCGGGGAATCCTTCGAGGACAGTTTCGGAGTATTAATATTTAATGGAGGGCTGACAGACTGACAGACCTCCCTTCAGCATGAATCTGGCAGGGCGCTTTTCCGCTTGAGGTAGCCCGTACCCTCTCCGCGGGCCGGAGGGTGGTCGTCGCCGCGCTCCCCCGGCTGTATACCTGGCTCCGCACTCCCTCTCCCTACCGCTGCTTTTCTTGACGCCGGAGCAGGGTGCCGTTCCTTACAGCGCTGCCGGGGAGCCTCGGGGGCCACCAGCCGCTTTTGGCTTCTGCTGAGACCTACCTCCTTCGCCCCGCCGTTAAGCGGCGGCTCGCCCAGCCCAGCCCAGCCCAGCCGAGGTGGGGAGGCGTGAGCCCAAGCCCGCCGGCGCGGTCCGGGGGCGGCAGCCCGGCCGCCAGCGGGAAGGGGAGCGGCCGCCGAGGCGCTGTGTTCGCCGCTGGGTACTCCTTGGTACCACCGGTGCGGACGGGCACCGCAGGACTTGTCCCGGGCATCCACTGCTCCTCGGACGGCAGAGGACCGCGTGTTTCCGCGGGCTCTGACAGTCTGCCTCGCCATCCCCGTAAGACATTCCCGACAGCAGCTTTCCCAAGTTTCTGAGTAGCCTCTTTGAGGGAGGACTTCGCCGTACGTGAAATGGCTCGCGTCCCTGGTCCGGGGACCTTCCCTGCCGCTCCCGTCGTGCAGGAGCGGGGCTAGCGCGGCGGAGGTGAGGGGGCCCCCCCCCCCCCAAGCCTCGGGCCACTTATTCGGGAGGAACCGCTTGTGGTTGTGGTTCGCCCTTCCCCCGCTGTTCTTTTCCGCGTTTCGTCCTTCCACGGCGGGGCCGGGCAGGGGTGCGGGGGCTGCCGCCGCTCCAGCCGAACGCCGCAGAAACGAGTTCCGGAGGGGCGGCCGTCCAGCGCCGCGGAGGAATCCGGCGGCGGGGGGCGCCGCGGCCCGCAGGGGGCGGAGAGGCACCGGCGAGGCACCGGCGAGGCGCGCTGGTGGCCGGGGAAGAAAGGGGGAGCGGCGCGGCAGGCACCGTGCGGGGCTGGCCCCGGCCCGCGCCCTCGCCCCGCAGGCAGCGAACCGCAGAGAGGTGAGGCGCTGGGCCAGCCGGGAAAGTTGGGAGAAGTTTTGGCGGTGGGGGAGGACGGGCGGCGGGGACCCCTCGGGAAGTTGAGGCTCCGAAGCGAGGCCGGGACGGGGGTGAGGCCACCCGGCGACGCTAGACGAGCGGCCGCCTCGTGCTGCGGGGCCCGGCGGGGCGGGCTGCGAGCGGCGCCGGCCCCCTCCCCCTGTTCCCCGCCGCGCCGGGGTGGCCGCCGGGCGTCGCGGGCCCTGGCGCCCCGTTCCCCCCCACGGGTGGCGGCGGCCGGCCGGGCTGGAACCGGGGCCGCGCTCCCCGGAGAGTAGCAGGACTTCAGCGCGCGGGTTCCGCCTTAACTGGGCAGACAAAAAGTGTTGGCGGTGGTGCCTTCCCCCGAGGCAAGGTGTCTGTGAGTGCGTCTGATGGGCCATTGCAAACTTCGTTGCCCGGTGAGCCGGCAGGGGCTCAGCGGCGGCTGAGAAGTACCTTATGATGAGCTTCTTCCTTTGTTCGCACTTCCACCCCGCGTCCCTTGTTGCGTTCCTCGCCGGATTGCCCCGAAAGGTAAAGGGCAGTGCCCGCCAGGACCCGACACTTGGCAGCGGCTCCCCGGAAGCCCGGGGCTGGACCCATCAGTCGGCTTCTGGTGCTTCTTTTATTCTTCTTTAGGGCAGTAGAAGCAGAACAAAGTTATGTTTTGAAAGATGCGCTTTCTAATCTCACTTGTCAGTAAGTGACGCCGTGTTTTACCGCTCCTGTTGTAAACTTTTTTTTCGGAAACGCATTAATAAGTTAGAGAAATGCTGCCTTCTAGCAGCAGGTTTTCCTGCGGTGTAAGTACTTGCATGCCAGTTGTTCCTAGGGAGTTGCATAGGAAATACTACCTGTATTCTTTTGCCACTTCTGTCGTCTCTCTGTAAAAGAAAAGAATGTTGTATAATAGATGTGTATTTCCCATTTGCTTTTCTAACCATGTGGAAATAATTCAGCTATTTAGTGAGTAAAATACCTTACGTGCATGCTCTAAACTTATTTATTTTTAAAGTTTTTGTTTTATTCACTGTGAAATCCTGAACTCTCTTTTAGGAGACTGAAAGGCGAGCTTTAGTAGTCATCCCAGAAGTAGAATAGTCTGGGTTTTTTTAAATTAAGCATGCCAAAGAACTTTGTATGGCTAAATTAACACTGCTATCAGTGCAAGTAAACCGATGTAAAAGGCCTTCAAACTCTTGAAGATTTGCTTTTTTTTTTTTTTTTTTAAGTTAAAATAGAATTCAAGATCACTAGAACTATTTTTCTTATCACGAATTTTAAGGTGCCATGCTAAATTTTGATGAAACTCTCATTCACAGAGCTTGGACATCTACTTTTCCTTGCCCAGTTGGTGCGTTCGGTGTTAGATACACTAGGAAGTAACTGCCTATAGATAAACAGTCAGAATTCTCCGTGTGAATCTTTGTTTCATTCTGGTTTCAGAATCTTTACTTGTTGTTTGAATGTAGACACTGCATCTTGCTTTTAACAGCTAACATCTTGAAAACATAAATCAGAGTATGTCATGAGATTAACTCATGATGTGGGCAGATACAAGCATAAAACTTACTGGACTTCAGTCACAAGTTGAAACTGTTATGTTAATCTCTGCGACAATGTACATTTTTTGAATAACTTACCAGCTTTACTGAAGTAACACTACCATACACTCTCATCATGTGTTAATTTTCTGAATACCAAAATAGGCACCTTCCCTCTCTGAAAAGCAAAAGACACTGTTAATTTGTTTGATTGGAAAGCTAAGCTTGTTGAAACATCTAAACCTAGTATTTCTTTTTCCCATCAGACTACATAAATAATTGCTTTTAAGCAATTGAAAGGGTAGGTGTAACCACAGTTAGTGCAGCTTGCAAAGTCAACGATCTCTCGTAGACTGCTACACTAGAAATCCTGTCATGACTGTTTAGTTTCACAGTGCATTTCTGTCAGATGGCGTCAGTTGAATGTGCTGATCAAAATTGACCTTTAAGGTAAATAGTTAATGTTTTGCTTGGGAGGTAGGTTCTTCTGGACTTGACTGGCAGATCTTGCATGTAGAAAAAGAACAGCAGTGGGACTAAGACTCACTTGGGTATGTAGCCTCATTTAGGCCTTTTTGTACCTATGACTTCGGTTGTTGGGGGCATAAATATCTTAATGTATGCTTCCCATAGATATATTATGTAGAAGATAAGCTTGGTTTGGTCTTTTTTTTTTGCTTGCTTGCTTGGCATTGAAATTGCTGTTTACTAAGTTCTGTATTTCATGCTTAAAACTTTCAAATCTCACACTATAAACTTTGAAATCTAAATACTGTAAACTTCCTTCTAGAAGAAACAGTTTTTTGTATGACTTCTGTCTTATTCAATCGCCTTAATGTAAGTCATCAATTTGAGCACTGCTAGCTCCAAATTATGTTTATTCTTAGACCTTTAATGTGAAGGTAGTTCCTGTTTCTAAGTTGTGTTAGTATTTTTTCCCATGTACAAATTAATGTTTTGATGTGTTAATAATTTTGATTACATTGGAGCTACGTAGTGAAACTGTCTTATGTATCCCAGTGCTAAATTTGCATATAAATAAAAATGACTTGGATATGCATATAAAGAAAAATTATCTGAGTAATAATTTCCAGATATGAAACTATAAAGTTTATTTGAAAGTAGCTTTCCAGAATCATACGGCACTTATAAATTTAGGGCTGTGATGTTTTGTTGAGCAAACGGTTGCCTTGTTTATTGAACATGAATACAGAAAATCCTAAACTAGTCCTGTCCCAAAGATAATAAAAATTTAGGAGTTCAAAGTGTAGCCTTTGGATGAAATGTTTCGGAAACTCAGTCATTCTGGCACATTGGAATGAGCCTTCTGAGTTTATATCTAACACATTATCACTTTATCGTAATATTTTCATACTTTGTAGTTAACTATCTTTATAACTGGCATTGTTTAATACTTTAGGTATTTTCCAAGGATGTACTATGTTGATTTTTGGATAATCCTGGTCAACATTTTTTAGTTTCTAGTAGCTGTATACCTTGTAGCAAGATGGAAACAGTGTCATGTAAAAGATATTTGCTAACTTTTGTCTGACATGGTTAACTGTTCAGTTGAGAGATACTTTTAGGTTCTTGACTGTGACTCAGCAAGTCTTGGGGGTTACTGCTGAGAAATGGATTCTCTTACTGGTGGTTGCGTCATTGTTTGTAATGGGCTGCCTGTTGCTGGTTCTGAGCAGACTTGGAGTTATTACAGGAGAGCAGCAAAAAGTGCTCAAGGTATTATGGCACAGAAAAATATTTGCTGTAATAATAAAACCTACATGTGTGTGCAACTTCAAATATTAATGAGAAATTTGGATATATTAATGCAGTTTAGTGCATCTCAGCTTGGTACACGTCCTGTCTAATGTGCCTGAAATGTTAGAAGCAAATGATAAAAGATACAAAAAGATAAAATGTTTTACCTAATAAGTCCACCACTTCTGATAGCCTGTTGCCAAACATAAGCATAGGCAGTGAGTTAGCAAGTGCAACAGCATCGAAAGTAAAACTGGCATTTGGACTTAAGTATAAATTAAAAATAATAATAATGATAAAAAATCCTAGTGTAACTGACGGAGAAAGGAAGGAAGCATCTGATAAGATCAGCATAAAATTTGATCCTTGAGTAGATTTTGGTAATAGATGGCTTCCAAAATTCCAGCACTGTGGAGGGAAAGCTGGGTTTGTTGATTGCTAAAAATGATTTAAGCAATCTTCTTTACATTGCCTTTTAGGCTGGTCTGGTGGCATCTTAAAATTTTCAGGGTTTTGGAAGTACTGATATCAGGTACTTACTGCAGGGATTTGGTTGTGTGTGGGAGTTGGTTGGGTTTGTTTGTTTTTTTGGTTTTAAGGAAATACTTGTTAACTTGGCAGTCTGTTAAGCCATGAAGCCCTGGAGACCCAAGTGTCTCTGTATTCCCAGGACATACCATAGCCTGGGAAGAAAAGTGCATAGGGGAGGAAAAATATTGTTAACCCATTGAAATGTTGACTGTTCCAACCTCACTCATTTCCCCTCCCAACCTTTTCTTCATCCAGTGTTAAGCCCTTTTAAGTATTGGTTCCAACTAGTAACTTACTTTGAAGAGCTTTTATGTTTTTTATTATTTGCTTATTCACTTTTTGTTTCCTATGTTTATAGCTTTAATTGTGCAACTTAATTGCTAAATTTGGAAGACAGACACACTTTCTTTTTTCTCCTTCCAAAAGAATATTCCTTTTCCTGACTTCTCTGCAATACTTCCTATAGCTTGTGTGAATATGAGTCTTAAATTCCTGTCAAAATCATTGATTTAGTAATGACTGTGGCTGAATTCCTTCTTCTGAGGTTTTGAAGTGAACTGTTGACACAAGTAGATTAATTTGCTCTAATGTTTGCTAGTGGGCAGAGTCAGTCCATGAAATGTCAGCTAGTGTGACCTTTTACCTATCTACCTGAGCAAGTAGGAAGTAGGGAAGAGAGAAATTACTGTAAGAGAAAATGTGAGTGGAGGAAGGGGACAACATAATGTGACATTATTTTAGCAGAGGTGAACAGAACTATCATGAATATAGGCACTTAGCAGAGGTTGACAGCCAAAGAGTAGGATAAGGGCAAACTAGGGCTAAAATGTGGGGGGAGAAAAGTCAGGAACAATGAAAGAAGGGCAGAGTGAGTAATTAGTATGACTTGTATAGCAGATTCACCAGGGAAGAAAACTCAGGAGAGGTAAGGGAAAAAATTGTAAGGATAAATAGGGAAAGAATAAAGAAATGAATATGTGCTACTTAATCAAAGTAATCAAGACAACGTTAGATTGTTTTCTACTTGCTGGAAAGAAATTTTGCCCCCAAGATCTTGTTGAAAGCTTGTTGAAGGAGCCTTCTGGAGCTTTGGTTGGCTATCCTGTGAGACCTGGGAGAGTGAAGACTGTTGCTCAAAACCCAGATGAAGAGCGTGGTCCCAGATGTTTTGTTCCTGAGGTTTCTGCCTTTCTTTCTACTGCAGTCTTGCCTAGATTTAGGTAGTGAAAATGTTACCCTAACTTCTTCAAAAGGCAAATCCAGTGAGGGTGTGCCTCTGTCTGTCTTGCTGTTTCAGGCTCTTTCTGTGTCATTTCTGGAGTGTGTTGGAGAAACCTGGTGGAAATGTTCCTCCAGTTATTTTGATAGATTCCTGTTCTCATGGCTCTTGATACTAGCTTGTTTCAGATCCGTTGTGAGATGGGAATAAAGGAATAAGTCTCATTCTTTATTTGCTTTACAACTTAGTGGTGCTTGATAATTTTTTTTTCTTATGATAAGTGCTACTCTTACAAAGGTAGTCAGAGCTGGAGGGAATACAATACAGAATTATTCTTGATTATAATTTTTATAATTCTTGGAACAGGTGCACATGGCATACTTTAAAGAATTCATGGTAATTTCAAGCCAACTCTTGCAGTTTACTTCCACATAGTTGCACATCAGCCATTTTAGAGTCTAAGTGAAAAAAGCGAGGGGAATTTTCTATTAGAAGTCAATGTCATATATGAAGTAGAGAACTGGAGTGAATGCTCACTACTCCAGATTAGTTCAGACCTAGTTTACTTGCTCGTAGCAGGCAGCATTGGCATATTTCTTGTAGCGTGTTGCTTCATGGGATTGTTCACTCTGTGTTCCCCTGGTGTTGCATTAGTAATTCCTAGACTTTTGATGTCATGGAATCTTTTTTTAGGAGTTTTTAATTTATCTATGCTTCTATTATTGCATATAATTTTGAAACTTTCTGCAAAAAAAAGGATATAATCTAGATGTGCAACTTATAGTTTTCTTTCAAATGTGAATTCTGAACTAAGCATCAATGTTTACTTGATAGACATTTGAACAGTCGTAAGTCTTACCACATCTGTTTCTTGTTTCAGGGTTTCTTTGTAATTGCTGCCATGGGAAGATACTTGACTATGCTGTTGCTGCTGATGCTGCTGGTGCAGCATTTTGGAAACTGTGAAGGAAATCAAAGGCCACATCATGCTCCATCAATGCAATTTACACAAGTACAATATAATGCCACTGTGTATGAGAATTCTGCAGCCAAGACTTATGTTGGGCATCCAGTGAAAATGGGCATTTACATTACAAATCCGTTGTGGGACATACGATACAAAATTATTTCTGGTGACAGTGAGAACTTGTTCAAAGCTGAAGAGTATGTTCTTGGAAACTTTTGCTTTTTGAGAATACGGACCAAGGGAGGAAATACAGCTATCCTTAACAGAGAGGTGAAAGATCATTATATGCTGACTGTTAAAGCAGTTGAAAAAAATACAAATGCTGAAACACGCACGAAGGTCAGGATACAGGTACTGGATACAAATGACTTGCGGCCTTTGTTTTCTCCAACATCTTACAGTGTTTCTTTGCCTGAAAACACAGCAATAAGGACCAGCATCGCAAGAGTCAGTGCAACGGATGCAGATATAGGAACAAATGGAGAGTTCTACTACAGCTTTAAAGAAAGAACAGATGTATTTGCTATACATCCAACTAGTGGAGTGGTAGTTCTAACTGGTAGACTTGACTACTCAGACACTAAGCGTTATGAGATGGAAATTCTTGCAGTGGACCGTGGGCTGAAGCTGTATGGTAGCAGTGGTATAAGCAGTATGGCAAAACTAACTGTTCATGTAGAGCAAGCAAATGAACATGCCCCTGTTATTACAGCTGTCCCATTGACTCCACCAGAATCAGACACAGATCCAACGTATGCAATTGTAACCGTAGAGGACAATGACCAGGGTTCAAATGGGGAAATAGCATCATTAAATATTGTTGCAGGAGACGCACTTCAACAATTCAAAACGGTGAGGTCTGTTCCAGGAGGCAAAGAATACAGAATAAAAGCCATTGGTCCCATTGATTGGGAGAGTCACCCTTTTGGATACAACCTTACCCTTCAAGCTAAAGATAAAGGGAATCCCCCACAATTTTCTTCTGTAAAAGTTGTTCATGTGATGTCACCACAATTTAAGTCTGGTCCTGTCAGATTTGAAAAAGAGATATATAAAGCTGAAATAAGTGAATTTGCCCCTCCGAACACACCTGTGATAATGGTGAAAGCTGTGCCTAGTTACCCACATTTGAAATACTTATTTAAAAACACACCAGGAAAAGTAAAATTCAATTTGAACACTCACACTGGTCTTATTACCACATTAGAACCCATAAAAGCACAATATGCATCCCATTTTGAACTTGAAGTTGTGACAAGTGACAGAAGAGCTTCTGCAAAAGTATTAATTAAGGTACTAGGCATGAATAGCAATCCTCCTGAATTTACTCAGACATCCTATAAAGCCACCTTCGATGAAAATGTGCCAATAGGTACAAGTATTACGAGAGTAAGTGCAAAAGACCCTGATGAAGGGGAGAATGGTTATGTGACATATAGCATTGCAAACCTAAATCCTTTGCCATTTGTGATTAACCATTTCAGTGGGGTTATTAGTACCTCAGAAGATTTGGATTATGAATTGATGCCAAGGGTTTACAATTTAAGGATTCGAGCTTCTGATTGGGGGATACCATATCGTCGAGAGGTTGAAGTTCCTGTTACTATCATTTTAAATAACTTGAATGACAATATACCTCTGTTTGAGAAAATAAATTGTGAGGGAATAATCCCCAGGGATCTTGGTGTTGGAGAACAAATAACAACTGTATCTGCTATTGATGCTGATGAGCTCCAGTTGGTGAGATACCAAATTGAATCTGGAAATGAACTGGATTTATTTAGCCTAAATCCAAATTCTGGAGTACTTTCTCTCAAACAGTCACTAATAGATGGCTTAGGTGCTAAAATGTCTTTTTACAGTTTGAAAATCACAGCTACAGATGGAGAGAACTTTGCAAAACCATTGTATATCAACATCACTGTAGCTACCAGTCGCAAACCAGTCAACTTGCAATGTGAAGAAACTGGTGTTGCCAAAATGCTTGCAGAGAAACTCTTACAAGCAAATAAGTTGCACAATCGTGGAGAGATTGAGGATGTTTCCTTTGATACTCACTCTGTGAATCTACATACACCTCAGTTTAGAAGTACTCTCCCCAGCAGCATTGAAGTAAAAGAAGACCAACCGGTGGGCTCCAGCATAATATCTATGAATGCTACTGATCTTGATACTGGCTTCAATGGAAAGCTAGTGTATGTTATTTCTGCAGGTAATGAAGACAGTAGTTTCATTGTTGATATGGAAAGAGGAGTGCTGAAAATTTTATCTCCCCTTGACCGAGAAGTAAAAGATAAATATACCCTCAATATTACTGTCTATGATCTTGGAATACCGCAGAAGTCTGCCTGGGCCCTTTTAGATATAAAAATTTTGGATGCTAATGACAACTCACCGGAGTTCCTTCAAGACAGCTATTTTGTTGAAGTAAGTGAAAACAAAGAGCCCAACAGTGAGATAATTCAAATAGGAGCTACTGATAAAGATTTAGGGGCTAATGGAGAAGTGAAATACTCTCTTCTTACAGATACAGACAAGTTTACTATTAATGCTGTGACAGGAGTTGTGAAAGTTGTAGGGGTCCTGGATCGGGAGGAACAGCATGTCTATTTGTTGAAAATAGAGGCTAGGGACCAACCTACTGAAGAACCTCAGTTATTTTCAACAGTTATTTTGAAAGTGGTTGTAGAAGATGTTAATGACAATCCTCCCAAGTTTATTCCTTCAAATTATCATGTGAAAATTCGAGAAGATCTTCCAGAGGGAACTATTATTACATGGCTAGAAGCCTATGATCCTGATTTAGGCCTGTCAAGTCAAGTACGGTACAGTCTTTTGGACAATGGAGATGGCACCTTTGATGTTGACAAACTAAGTGGAGCAATACGTATTGTACAAAGACTGGATTATGAAAAGAAACAACTTTATAACTTGACTGTACGGGCCAAGGACAAAGGAAAACCCATTTCATTGTCCTCTACGTGCTATGTTGAGGTTGAGATAGTTGATGTGAATGAAAACTTGCACCCCCCACGGTTCTCCGTATTTGCAGATAAAGGCTTTATAAAAGAAGATGCTCCTGTTGGCTCCTCAGTAATGACAGTATCTGCTTATGATGAAGATGCAGGACGAGATGGGGAGATCAGATATTCCATCAGGGATGGATCGGGTATAGGAGTTTTTCGAATAGATGAAGAAAAAGGTAAGATGGCTTTCTGTTATTTTCATGTACTACATAAATATATGTGATCGATGTCTTAAAGAAAGAAAACTTGTAACGGAGAATAAAAGATAGGAATTATGTCTGATTCATCCAGTAGTCATTCTATGTGTTCTATATGCTTCCCACAATTATTAATATGGCTAATAGAGACTCACGAAGCCACTTTACTCTTTAGAGTTTGGGTGAACAAGCTGTTCCTGACTATTGTTTCTTCTGTAGAAAGTCAGTTATTAAATTAGGTAATTTATGGCTCAAGAACCAACTCTCCAGGTTGAAATTTAACATTGCTTCCCTTGCCTTTGCTTTTAACAAAGCACCTAGTTAAGATGGTGGAATGGATTTTCTAAAAGTGGAGAACTGAATACTTTCATTCCAAGACCTTGTAGTTTCACTTTTGGGCATTTCATATGTGTGCGGAATATTAATGTATGTATTTTTATGCCTTTCTTTTGACATAAGTATATTAAATTTCACTCTGTGTTACAGTATGTTAGGAGTGTCTCTAGTTGTCCTGTAGAATCAGTTTGAGTTTGGCAGTTTATTATCTGAGTGACAGATAACAGTAAGTGAGAAGGGAACCTATTTATGGGTATGTGGACAGGTATGTGTATGTGATGGTACTGTCATGGCAGAATTAGTTGTATGCATGTGTTGCCTCTCTTTTGGCACAAAGCTAGTTTACTTGACTGATGAATTGGTGTGAGTTTAAGTAAGTTGCTTTCTATCAGCTGGGTTTACAAAGTTGGCAGAGCTTGGGGCAAAGCCAGCTTCTATTTAATAATATTGTCCAGAACAGTGGCTCTGTATTTTCAAGGCAGGGGAGAGGCATTGTCTGTATTCATATCTGGTATCTAGTGTTTGTAGTTCTTCAGGGATGAAAGTAGAGGGATTTGGTGGGAGTGGGCTGGTGGTAAAGAAGGGTTGCTGGTTTTTAATCTTCTTGAACAAATTCCACTTATGACACTGGTGTGGAGAAGAAAGTATTTATTTCGGTTTGGTAGATGTGTTTTTTCCATCAAATGGTGATCTAAAGGAACTGAGGAAAGGACATAGAGTATCTATAGACTTGACAATGTGGCTTAAACTTTGGATTGATTCTTTTTATATTGGTAATAAGCCATCAGAATTGTTCTTGAAGGCACATTTTATACTGCAGTGTCTGAATATTTGTCATGTTTTTCAAAATGGACCGCCTTAATACAGGGAGCAGACTGATTGTCAGCCAACAAAGTAAATTGAAGAATTTGTGAAAGAAGAGATCTGTCAAGCAACTTGGTAACTTTATCAGCTTGCTGAAAGGTTCTTCTTACTTTAACCCTGAGCTACATGCTTCATCCTGCTGTCTTTGAAGGACATCATACTACACTGTTAATTCAAAGATGGATAAATGAGCATTAAGAAGTTAGAGTCAACACTTAACTATTCAGTGGCTCAGAGGAATTTTTATCTCTTGCTTATAAGAAATTAAGGACAGCAATCACATGTGTAGGTAGACTGGATGATGATAGAAGCATCAAATAGCTAGTTCCAGGTATTGATTTCTGTTGACTTTTAGCTTGTCTTTTCCTTGTTAAGTTTGTTTTAATTTTTCAGTTCAAAAGGTAGGAAATGGGTATTAGTGTTTGATATTTGTACCTGGAATTTTCACAAGGGAATTTAATGTATCTTTGCCACTAGTTCTTGAGTTCTGTTTTCCAAGACTTACCTTTGGTTTAGGTCAGCGAGTTTGTGTAGATTCTGTTTTCTGCATTTGTGTCCGAACCATTAGAAGTGAATCTCTTTACAGGGAGTGCTAAATACCAGTATTTTGAGACTCAGGAGTTGCTTTGATTACTTAGTTGCCTCACTGCTCTGATGCTTGTTAAGTAGACATAGGAAAAAGGTGCGTTAGGGGTGAATTTGGTAGTCAGTCAAATTTCAGCTCTCTTAGTATATTCTTAAGCCTGAAAAGGCAATAATGGTAAGAAAAGGAGGAGAGCAAGAAGATAGAAGTCTAGAAAATTGCGATAGTTTCTGTAGCACCTATATCACTGTCTGTTTTTTGCAATGCAAGAAATAGGGCACATACACTTAATAGGTTCTAAAGAAAGTATTTTTCCTTTCCTGAGTAAAAGGAAGTATTTTTCACATGAAGTGTAATAAAGTCATGAAACCCATTTCCTCAGGAAGTTATAGAGATTGAAAGTATGACTAAAGAAAATAAAGGATACTAATGAGATTATTTTGAGTTTCAGCCTCATGCTATCTTCAGCTCATAAATTGTTAACTGGAAGCCAAGTGGGTAAGGGAGAGATCAGAGGTCATCACTCAATATATGATTCAGAAGTACAGCAGTGCATTGTGGCTGTTATTGTACAGAAATAAAATTTAAATTGCATGATAAATTAAGACTTTGGGATATTTTAACAGTGTGAGAGGAAAAATGTTAAAATGAGATTTCTGTGCTGTGAATTTATACAACAAAGCAATTTGTTTATCCTTTAGGTGCGTGTTCAGGAGAGCTTGGAATTTAAGATAGCTTTTTATGTGTGAGCGAGACTGAAGACTGTAAATTGAGATGATCAATTGGCTATATAAATTTCGAACTAAAGCAGCAGCAAACATTTTCTCAAATAATTTGATAAGGAGTTGGCACATTGGTATGTGTTAATAATAAAAGGCATTGTGTAGATGCAGATTCCAGTGTGCCACTAGAAAAACCCATGCACCATCTAAATCCCATTAGCACTGAGCAGTAAAAGTGAGATAAATCATGTCAATATCATGCTGCTACTTGGATTTAGAAAAACTCTAAATGACAGAAGCAATTGCTGGAGGAGAACCTAAGGCAGAAGCTTTGTTGGGACCAAGGCAATACTGAAACTTCCTTGTCCCAGTTTTCATTCCATCTGGCAAGCAGGGAAAAAGAGAATGTCTTCCTGCTTACGTTTTGGTTTTCAAATAAAAGATGGTGCATTTCCATTGAGTATCTGCACTTCTCAACGGTTAAATGAAAGATGGAAGCTCTGGTTTGTAAAATTGGTGCTGGGAAGAACTCACAGTTACTTTTTCCAGTTGTATAGGCAGGTGAACAGTGTCACACACTGGGCTGAATGGGACACTGTCATGGGAGCATCAGCATATGGCGAGCAAGTTTCCACACTGATTTTCAGCTGTAAAAATGAGACTGAGCAAAACTTGTAGTAGTTATCTGTCCTTCTCCGAAGAATTTTTGCTAAGCAGGCTGCTCTTTTCCTTGAGGTATCAGGGCTTCTAGGTTATTATTGAGAGCTGTTTTTGTCTTGTTTCCAGGTCGTTTCCTTATTGTTTTGGTTTTCTTTCTAGTGCTCAAAATTTAGATAGCTAAGGGAGCCAGCAGGCTCTGGGTGTGTAGATGCCATGGGTCATTTAGCCTAAGAAAGATCTCATTGAAATGTTTAGAGAAGATGGGAGCTTGTCCTGGAAACAGATGTTAAGAAATGAAAGGAAGTTTAAGTCATGGATTCCATGGTGTCTGCTGTAACTAACCAGTTGTGTGGTTGCATTTACAATCATTTTACATGCAGATGCTGGGTGTTACATGTAGGCACTGCATAGTAAGATTTCAGTCCACAGTGACTTTTATAAACTGATTGTTATCAGAAACTTAACAACTAGTTCAACTTGCAAGGCTACCAGCAAGTGTTTTCTAAACTTCTGCAACTGAGGATATTTCCTCATATGTAACCTAGTTCTAGAATGATGAAAAGGATGATGGGACAATTCTGAACCTCATACATTATGACCTTATTACTTGTTTTTACAGTGTATTGTTATTTGTCACCAGGAATCTTACTGCTCTTTTATTAACCTGAATTTGGGTTATTAAGCTGTGTTACAGAGTTACAGTAATTCTGCTTTAACAATAAGAACAAAGTTTAAGGTGATCAAACTAATTTGCTGACTTTAAAAGATGTATGACTGTGGTTAATTAAAACAAAGATCTGTCTAGCCTTAGATGCTGTCTCCATTACCATAGGTGGGGCACAGAGAGGATACTTTCTTCTAATACATTTCCAGTCTCTGGTTATTTTCTATTTGGGAAGTTTTCAAGTCACATGTGGTTTGTTACATTCACATGTTTGTCTTTGTAGCCTTGCCTTGGAACCATGTAACTTTCAAGTGTAACCCTGCTGTGATAAGGAAAAATTACTTGTTTTGGTAAAGACTATTAAAAGAGCAAGTTAAAAAAAGTAGCAGGGGAATATGGAAGAAAATTAATTTTTTTGCACTATCTCTGTATGAATAAAATACTGTCAATAAAGTTAATGGCTTTAGGATGCTATTTTTAATATTACCAGAACTATTTCCAACTGAGAAGACAGTAATTCATTAAAGAGAATGAATAGGATTTTAACTGTGTAAAGCAAAGTACTGAATTATGCTCATAAAAGGAACAGAGCATGGCTAACATGTAGTAAGTATGTTAACATTGCTTTGTAGTGTTCGTGTAAATCCATTAATTTAAATGCAGGATATGATTAACATTTATAAGTAAGGGATAGCTTCAGGTTCTGTTTCTTTAGTGATCTTTGGCTTTTGAGCTTTTTGAATACTGGCGTTAGTAAAGTTTAAATGCTATGATCGTCAGTGGAGCAGAACACACAAGTGCCTACTGGACAGCTGTTAAACCAGCGCCATTCTCTGAACAGAGCTCAACAAGCCTGCGTCTATACCAACAGCTCTCATACCTTTGGGAAGGGTGGCTGCACCCGCATCATCTGTTGGGAATGCTAATCCTGCAGTTCACTCCTAACTGCCCTGCTGCTCTTTGAAGAAGTGGTAGCTGGCACAAGCCAAAAGCAGTTTAACTGCATACAGAATCGCATTCCAGGGCCTGGGAATGTTTTCTGTTTGTTGTATAGATAGTCATAATCAAAACTGAGAGTAGTATGATTTGGTTTTAAGTTACAGAATCACAGAATCACCAGGTTGGAAGAGACCTTCAAGATCATCGAGTCCAACCCATGTCCCAACCCTCAACTAAACTAAACCATGGCACTGAGTGCCACATCCAATCTCCTTTTGAACACGTCCAGGGATGGTGATTCCACCACCTCCCTGGGCAGACCATTCCAATATTTTATCACTCTTTCTATAAAAAACTTTTTTCTAATATCCAACTTATATTTTCCTTGGCGCAACTTAAGACTGTGTCCTCTTGTTCTGCCAGCTGATGAAGAGACCAACCCCCACCTCACTACAACCACCTTTCAAGAAGTTGTAGAGAGCGATAAGGTCACCTCTGAGTCTCCTTTTCTCCAGGCTAAACAACCCCAGTTCCCTCAGACGTTCCTCATAGGGCTTGTGTTCCAAGCCCCTCACCAGCCTTGTTGCCCTCCTTTGGACACGTTCAAGTGTCTCCACATCCTTCCTAAACTGAGGGCCCCAGAACTGGACACAGTACTCAAGGTGCGGCCTCACCAGTGCCGAGTATAGGGGAAGAATGACTTCCCTGGACCTGCTGGCCACACTATTTCTGATACAGGCCAGGATGCCATTGGCCTTTTTGGCCACCTGGGCACACTGCTGGCTCATGTTGAGTCGGCTGTCGACCAGCACTCCCAGGTCCCTTTCTGCCTGGGCACTGTCCAGCCACTCTGTCCCCAGCCTATAGCGTTGCAGAGGGTTATTGTGGCCAAAATGCAGGACTCGGCACTTGGACGTATTGACCTTCAACTTATTGGACTCTGCCCATCCATCCAGCCGTTCGAGGTCTCTCTGCAGAGCCCTCCTACCTTCCAACAGATCAACACACGCTCCCAGCTTAGTGTCGTCTGCAAACTTACTAATGATAGATTCAATACCCTCATCCATGTCATCAATAAAAATATTAAACAGAACTGGTCCCAGCACAGATCCCTGAGGGACACCACTAGTAACTGACCGCCAGCTGGATGCAGCACCGTTCACCACCACTCTCTGGGCCTGTCCATCCAGCCAGTTCTTAACCCAGCAAAGAGTGCTCCTGTCCAGGCCGTGAGCTGCCAGCTTTTCCAGGAGTATGCTGTGGGAAACCGTGTCAAAGGCTTTGCTGAGGTCTAAATAGACAACATCTACAGCCTTTCCTGCATCCACCAGGCGGGTTACCTGATCATAAAAGGAGACCAGGTTGGTCAAACATGACCTACCCTTCCTAAACCCATGCTGGCTGGGTCTGATCCCCTGTCCATCCTGCAGGTGCTGTGTAATAGCACTCAATATAAACTGTTCCATAACCTTACCTGGTACTGAGGTCAGGCTAACTGGCCTGTAGTTACCAGGATCCTCCTTCTTACCCTTTTTATAAATGGGTGTCACATTGGCCAGCTTCCAGTCATCTGGAACCTCACCAGTGAGCCAGGACTGTTGGTAAATGATGGAGAGTGGCTTTGCAAGCTCATCTGCCAACTCCCTCATCACCCTGGGATGAATCCCATCGGGTCCCATAGATTTATGAATATCCAAGTGGCTCAGCAGTTCCCTGACTGCCTCCTCTTGGATAACAGGGGGAGTATCCTTCTTCCTGACACTATCTACCAACCCAGGAGGACAGTTGTCCTGAGGACCATGTGTCTTTCCAATAAAGACCGAGGCAAAGAAGTCATTAAGCACTTCTGCCTTCTCTTCATCTGCAGTTACTAAATTCCCTTCCGCATCCAGTAGACAACAAAGGTCAGTCTTGCCCTTCCTTTTGTCATTAATATATTTGTAAAAACATTTTTTATTATCCTTTACAAAGGTTGCCAAATTGAGTTCAAACTGAGCTTTGGCCTCCCTAATTTTTTTTCCTACATGCCCTAGCAGCCTCCTTAAACTCCTTAAAGCTCCCTGACAGACCTGACCCTCCTTCCAAAGATGATATACCCTCTTTTTATTCCTGAGTTCCTTCAAAACCTCGTTGTCCATCCAGGATGGACGTTTGCCTCGTCGACTCATCTTTCGTCGCACTGGAACAGTCTGTTCCTGTGCCTTCAAAATCTCTTTTTTGAAGTATGCCCAGCCTTCTTGTACTCCTTTGTTTTTAAGGGCTGTTTCCCAAGGAACTCTCTGAATAAGTTTCCTAAATAAGTTAAAGTCTGCCATCCTGAAGTCCAATGTAAGAGTCTTGTTGATGTTCACCCTCATTTCACCAATTATTGAAAACTCTATAATTCCATGGTCACTATGCCCCAGTGGTCCTCCAACCACCACATCTCCCACCAGCTCGTCTCTATTTGTAAACAACAAATCTAGTATAGCCCCTCCCCTGGTGGGCTCACTCACCAGCTGCAACAAAAAATTGTCCTCCACCCTCTCCAAGAACTTCCTGGACTGTCTCTTTTCTGCTGTATTATGTTCCCAGCAGATGTCTGGTTGGTTAAAGTCACCTACAAGAACAAGGGCTGGTGACGCTGAAACATTCTCTAGCTGCTTATAGAATAAGTTGTCCACTTCTTCATCCTGGTTGGGTGGTCTGTAACAGACGCCCAGTAGTATGTCAGCCTTGTTGGCCTTCCCCTTAATCCTTACCCATAGGCATTCAACTTCATCATCATTAATTTCAATGCCCATGGCATCAAAAGCCTCCCTAATGTAAAGGGCCACCCCTCCACCTCTTCTCCCTTTCCTGTCTTTTCTGAAGAGCTTGTAGTTAAACAGCCTTACAAATACAGGACTTTATTCAGACTCTTTCATTGAATGCTGCATTTTGAAGTTTTTTTTTTTATATACTTTGTTACTCCTGTAGTGTAAGTCATGGATATAAACATGAGGGTATACAAAAACTTAGTTACTCTTAGTTTAAATTTGAAAAAAAAAAAGAAAAAGAAAAAGAAAAAAAAAAAAAAAAGAAAAAAAAAAGCCACTAAGAAGTTCTTAATAATTTCCATTCTTCTACGATACAAATTCCATATTACATGTTGGCTTAGTGTTTATTCTGAGTCTTTGAAGGTCTGTTAGATAGGTTGTAGGTCACTGAAAACTATGAACAGAAAAATATCTTTAGCAAACCTTTTTGTAAGAAAGCTATTAAACATTAAATTAAAAATTTTAATTGATTAGGTGATGTTGATCCTCATGAAAGAATATTCTGTATGGGTTAATATGATAGACTAATTCTTGAAGTACCTTCACCTCATAGACTCTTTGTTTAGAGAAGTTGTGACAATGGCATTTCCTGCTTGGCTTCTGTCCACAGATGTCCTCATTGGCACATAAGTTTTGCAGTTAAAATACCTTATGTGAGTATTTTGACCAGTTAAAAAGGAGTAACTAGGAAGAAGACCCTCACAGAATGGGGTCTTCTTATAGCATTTTCTTCCTGCAAAGCACATTAGTTCTTCCCACTACATTTAAAGACAGAGGTGTATTAAGAGCTTCTCTATTTCTGCAGAATACTAAGTGGCTGCAGCTTTTTGCACAATAAATTTTTACCCTCACTTGTTCAGGTACAGTCATGAGTGAAGCTCAGAGCACAGACTAATCTCCCAGGTATCTAATTAGCTTTTCAGGCAATTTTTTTTCATCCTACGCTGAATTCTTTCATTGTACTGAAGTTAATGATTTGCCCATATAGCTATAGCAGCTAAATTTCTTCAGTAGCTGAGGCACAGATGTCCTAGTGTAAGAATTTAAGATTATTCTGATGCAGTTTGGAAAAAAACCCACAAAACCAACCCCAAACTAAAAAACCAAAAAAACCCCAACCAACCAAAAAACCCACCAAAAACCAAACCTAAAACAACAACAAAAATTAACCTGAACAACCCGCAACATGCAAAACATCCAAAACAAAAAAAACTCCAGAATGATTACTAGGTTCTGTAAACTCTGAATTAATTTCTTAAGCTGATAAATGTTAATTTGGAAGGTTAATTGTTTAAATGAGGGGTTTCATCAGCACTTCTGTTTGCAATTAAGAGAAAACCTAATTCTAATGTATGCTGGAGATTTGAATGACATTCTATTAGCAGACAAGAGTTTTTTCTTAACCAAAGGACTTACGCAGATTATTTTTGGATTCTAGAGTTGGCTGGTCACTTGCCACACTGATATCTGGAACAGAATTTCAAGTAAAAACCTGGAATTTGAACACAAATTGTTAAACTTATTTCTTTGGAAAATAATACAAGGGCAAGGATCTATTTGTTTTAATATCATGTAATTAAAGCTCTTGAAATAGTTGTGGTCCTATGCCCACACAAACACAATGACCTGTTTTTTAAAGCATTTATCCCATGTTTCTATGACCTCTCTTTCCTACCATAATTTGCAGTGATAGTCAAGCATGCTATATATGGAACGGAGCTGAAATCCAAACTTAATCTGCAAGATGGGAGAGACAACTGTATCTGTGTGGGAGACTTAAATTGAGGAGGCATACTTGTGGTTGTTAATTACAGATACTAAAAAACTTAGGTAGACTGTTTCTAAAATGGGGTATTATTTTCTGCTTTCTAGCAAAGGGTACCCAATGGGTTTGCATGTGTTCAGTATGATGCTGAAAAGAGTGAAGCTGACACAGAAGGTGATCTGTTTGGTTTCATTGAATTTTTCTTCAGTGGCATTAAGGCAAACTTGTGCCATTCTGCAAGAAAAAATCAGTTATGTTTAAAAAAAAAGTAACTGTGCCTCAATTGAGTAGTATTTTGAGTTTAGAAAACATTTGCTTAAAATTTCATGCAACTAAGATATATTTTCTGCCAATTTGTTATGGTTTTTAAGATGAGGCATTTGGCACATAGATTGTCTTTTATGAGACAGTACAAAGCTGTTATAACACCAGCTTACTAAGAACGATTTTTGTATTTCTAGAACTCTTGTAGTATTGGGAGAAAATCTAAAAACTTTTCTTTCAAGAGTATAGGCCCAATTCAGGATGTTTTGTATCTGATTAAAGAAACAGAGGTAAGAGCCTTTAATTATTAGACTGAGGACAAGGCCTAAATTTGCTGCTATCCATAAAAAGCAATCCAGAAAGTGTTTTGCTAGGAGATGACTAACTTTTGGGTGTGAGACACTTTGCCCGATTCTGGTACCATGGGCTGGCTGCCTGACACCTGAATTTAATCAAGTGCATGTTAGTACTCCAGTTCAGAAGAGGTTACCTGGTTAACCTGTCAGTGACTGACTGCTTTTGACTGCAGTTTGCAGCTTTGTGCTGCTGTACTGGGGGTGTGATTTTGTTCAGTCTAAGGTCTAGAACTAATGGTGCCATGGGTTAAACTGTGATATGATGCTGTTGCATTTGTGTTTCTTTTCAGCTGCATCAAACTAAGCCTGGCATTTAGAACTAAAGTCGAGTCTCAGTTTGGCAGAGGTTAAGGAGGCCTGGGTTTGGACCAAGGTCCTGAGCAGCCTGGAGATAGGGAATTACTTTTCATTCTTAGGCTTGAAGGAAACCATGTAATTTGCATTTGTGATGGTGGCAACTCCCAAAGCGCTATTAGGTTGTTAATGCAGCTTTTTAGAATGTGTCTTTGGAAAAAGCTGAATTAGTTTTAGACAAACATATTCATCTTATGTTTTCTGTTGGCAGGGGCATCTTCCAAAGTAGTTTGAGTTTTCTTAGATATCCTACTGAGTAAAACATCACCTTAGCTGCCAAGTAGGGATTCCATACAAAAGCTGAGGCTCCCCTCCTCTACTGCAGGCATGCTGAAAGTAAGGGATTGTTCTGTTGTGAAAGGTGTTGATTGGGTTACAGCTTGGTTTGATGAAAACAGAGCTGCCTGGAGGCTGTGTCTCTGTAGGAGATGGACTGGGGCTGAGCCACATGCGGTCCCAAAGATTACCTTATAAACAGCAATCAGTTCAGGCAGCAGAATAGATATTAAGGGCCTATTAACTTGCTTGGGTCTCTCTTTGACTTTAAAAGTACTTGTGAGCAGAGGAATAATAAAAGGCAAGGGTTGCCAAAAGCTATGGAAGGTGCATCTTTCTATATCACTTTTGGGACATCTGTTGAATTGGGGATTTTTTTCCTACTAAGCATCTGCTGAGCTTTTGAAGTACATATTAAGGTCAAAGGAGGGGAGCTTGAAATGATTGCGTAATGTTTATTCTTTTCTTTGAAGATTTTAGACTTTAATCATACAGCATTTGGACATATTCAACAAAGGACAAACCTACATGAGTATTTGGCAAACTTCCAGAAGTTATTACATGCAGTAGCTGCAGCTTTAGAACTTGGATTTAAAAATACTTTGGGCTTTGTTGAAACTAGGTTTTGCAGGTTCATTTTAAAAATCTGTATATTATTCTTACTGCATCTATGACTTTATTACACTGGACATCTGAATGTGACCAAAAATGAATTTTCAATTCATCACTCTCCTTGTGGCTCAAGAAAAAGTCTCTAGCATTCCAGTGCCATCAGAGAGGGAGTTTTGGAAAAACAGAAGTATCCAAAGAATCTAGCAAAAAGACTGCAACAAATCATTTCTGTATTTAGAAATGAGGCTTCCCCAAGCTTCTTTTATTCTATCAATTATTCTAATCACTGCTTCTTTTTAATTTAAAATTATTTGTGAGCAAGGATAATCAATATGTTTATGGTTCTTATAAGTAGTTTGTTGATTGGCATTACGGTTAAAGAGCAAACTGCTGCGTTAGTGGATGTAAATTGACTTGACCTACTAGGAGTGGTGATCATTAATAGTTCTTTAGGCTCAGAGTTCTGTGTCTTTGCAGGCTTTTCAGTGTGGTATTGCTGATAACAGAACTGAATATCTGCTTATATATTGGGAAAGTTACACACAGAAAATTCAATAATTGCATTGCTTTGTTGACTAATCTTCTACTTGGAATAATCTTCACTGACATGAATCATTTACAAAATCTTCATGTTTCTTAAATCAATCATTTTGGGTATTTATATAAAAGACAGCCTTATTTTGCTGATGCCAGAAGCCTGAAACCACCTCTATACACAAGAAAGTGAAAATTCCTGAGTTTTGGTTTTGAAGTTGCTGATTGTAGTGTGCTTGTTCATATTTTGTATAGGATTTAAGGATTAAAAGGTTGTTATATTACAAATTTCAAAATGCAAGAAGCATAATTACTGAATAGCCTTCTGGTTTTAGTGTTACTGGTAATGTACATGAGCATTACAGAACTGCTCCAGTCATGCAAGTAAAAAAATGAAGACACTGCAACATAATGTGCTGAAAGTGAATAGAGTGAATGAATAATGCGATAAAAATGAATACAGACTTCTTATATGTGTTGCCTGTAGTCCTGGTTGTATTTGTGAGAGAGAGGGAGTTTGGTAGTTCAGCTTGAATGACTTTCAATGCAAAGAAGTTTATGATGGAATTATGGATTATGGAATGATGTATGTGATCTTTAAGGTTGGTATGTTGTCCCCTCCATTTCTCCAAAGCTGTGAGAGTGACACATAGCTCTTTCACAAGGAATACATCTTCATTCTACAGGGGGTTTATATATATTTTTTTTTAATCCTTCTCCCCCCTTTGCCTGTAGATTTGCCATGACAGGGTATATCCTGTCTCTATGAAAATTAGAGATTGCTGTCTAATGATAAGGATTTAATCTGCAACGAATCAGACATGTGGAAACTTCTGTCTGTGGAATTTGCTGTTTGATCTGAGAGGAATGCCCTTGCTGTGCCCTTCCTGTAATGAAAGCAAGGTAGAGTGAATCAAAGTGATTTTAGATAAGATTGGAATGTGTGCATTGGTTATGCCTCTATTATATTTGGTGTTGCAATTCTGGTCATATGTATTATTTTATTATCCAAGATATTAGCAGCATAGTTTACTTCTTAAAATATATATCTATCTGTTTTATCTAAAACTGCTATATCTAAAACTACTAATTTTTTATTGATGAAATTTCTGAGTTAATTACTTAGGTTTGAACACAGAAAGTCTTACTCACCACAACAAATATTGTCAGCAAGATATTGAATGAGCTATGATAATACAGCATCTTTTTCTTACTGTAAATAATTTTACAATATTCACTACATCTTCTGTTTTATAGATTTTGTTTGTGTACCATTGTTGGAAATAGCTAACAGTTTCTCTCCATCATTATTTCAAAAATGGTTAATTATTAGCAAATGTCCAGCTGCCTGTGCAAGGAATGTTACTTTGGGAGGGGGGAAGGAAAGATGATTATTCCTTTGGATAAGAAGTCTGCTGTCACAGTTCACTTTCAAGGTAGTTTAAATAGTGCAGTATCAATTTTAGCAGATTAATCAGAAATGAAAAAATTACCTATGCATTTCTTTACTGTTTGGTTATAACTATGTGCTTTCTACCTGTGCTACTAACTAGTACAGTAATCTATTTGGGTTGCCTGTGTTTGTCCAGACAGTAGTTTTAAAGTAAAAAAAAGATGTAAGAAGAGATGGCAGTTTGTTAATTAGTGAATTACTTGTGTATGGATATAGGCAAAACATGGCTCAAAAAAAAAGTGATAATAATCTAACTAGTTCATAGTCCCAACTATTTTACACCATTCCTAATCCAATTTCTGACTGAGGCCTTGTCTGTTAAGTGCAGAAACCCACAGATCAGGAACTGTGCTTGTAAATATAAAACCAAAAACTATCATAGAACTTGTGCTTTTCAATTAGCTTTTTGTTTGCTTCAGAATGTTCATACTGAATGGTGAAATTTTGTAATGAAATTTTGGACTGACTTGAATCTTTCTAGATACAGATAAGGTAGAGGAGGAAAGTGTGAGAAGGTTCAAGAACTGTTAGTGGAAAATGAGTTGTCAAGTTGTCATTTACTCAGATGACACATCAGTTTTAATGTGTGTTGTTTAATAAGAAGTTAAGGGAGTGATGATTAGAGTGAGAGCAAGATTACTGCTGATTATGTGGAGTAAATGTTTGAGTGAATATTGATCCAGCATGTGATGGTGGGAGGAAATGGAATAAGCAATACATGCCATTCTATGTCTGTAATTCCAGAGATGATAAAAAAATACTTTGTAAACTGAGTCATTCAGTCTAGTCAAACACAAGAATGGTCAGCATTTGAGAATGTTTTTTTTACAACAGCTATGCACAGATATAGAGATTTGAGAAGGTCTCCTAGTGTAACTCCGTCTAGTCACTGTATTCTGTGAATTTCTTAAACAGGGAAAAAATCCTCAGTGGTTCAGGAGCAAAATGCATTTTGTGCCTAAATGGTCTACTACTAACCTACAAAATTATATTGTTCTTTCATTTACAGAGTTTTCTCGGGTTGACAGAGTTGATCTGCTTGTATTATAGCTTTAGGACAAATTATTGTTTTATGGAGTGTCATTCATAACACTCATTTTCTTTGGTGTTGTTACAAAGGGTGCAGTTATCTTCAGCAAAAAATGTTTCTGTGGGGAGTAATTAAGAGCTTTAGGTATGGAAACTCTGTCAGAATTCTGTGGTCTCTATTCATCCAAATGCTTGCAGGTTCTACTAGTAAGTAATAAATACAAAGTGCATTAAATTTACAGATTTTTATACTTTTTAACTGTAACTTGCATTCATTTTTACAACCTGTAGTAATTTTTTTTTATTCTGGAGAGTGTTAATTAGAGCAGTACATGCAGTTATCAATTATTTATGTGAGAAAGACTGAAACCATTTTCCAACAAGCATCCAGGGCCCCCACAAACAAGTATACTTGACATCTGGTAAGTAATTTCTAGTTTTTTGGTTACAAGTCTTCTTTTTAGATGTTAGCTATTGATTCTTCAGTGTGCTATAAGAATTTGCTTACAAATGGAGTATTTCACATTTGCTCGATACAGTAATCATAACCAGAAAGAATAAATATAATTTTATGGCACCAAAACTCTTTGTCTTCATGATTCCCCTATTTTTAAGTTTTTACTCAAAACCAGACAAGTTCAGAAACGTTTCTCTGTATGGCCTTGTGTTTAATTTGATTCATATGCAAAGGCAAATAAGGCTAATAAAAAAAATTAATATAACAGGTACTGATCAATGTAGAATCCCCCTCTGGAAACAGGAGTAGAAATGAAGTCTGAATAAATAAATGGATACTTTGTAAGTTAATAAATCTGACTTTGTTAGAACAAGGATGAAAATGTCTTTTGATGTCACTGGATCCCAGATGCTTTAATTTCATAACTGTCTATTTGCTTTGTTCTCCTAGCATTAGCATGCCCAGAGGTATATCAGCTCTTCTTTGTACACAGAAATCTGCTTGGAAGTAGCATTTCTGTTGGCAGTAATTACGTGCCACTGTGTATATAACTACCTGGTGCAGTAGCATGAACAGCCGTAATAGCTGGATTTCCAGTATTCCTCAACATGCTACCTGCCTTGTGATAGCTGTCAGTATCTTTTCTCAGAGCGGGTCTGGAAACTGCCATTGCTAACCAGCAGTTTCTGCAACTGAAAATATTTTGGAGACTGAAAGCTTGAAGCAAAATTGCAGCTGTCCAAACCACAACCATGCGTAAATAACATACATGTGCTAAACAACAATTTTTTGTGATGGGTTCGTCATGAGCCAGAGTTGCTGTTGAACACAGCTGTAACTGCTTCTTACTGAAGGGTAGGACTGCACTGTTGGACTTGCTGGGCCTTCAGTGTCACTTTTGCAGAAGTAATACGAGGTAAGCTGCAGTTTCAAATTGCCACCAAAAAGGGGATCTGAGAGAAATGCTGTGTGCGCAGGAAAAAGATTCTTGGGATACGTGAAGCAATTTTCCTTATTTAAGATGGTCATTTTAAACCCTGAGATTTACAAACAAAACCTGTAATCTGTAAAGTTTGGAGTTTAAAAGTATGCTTGTTGGAGAACTGTGCAGGTTTTAATAGTTTGCAGAGGTCTAAACAGCTAGATCCTTCTGGATCAACAAACCAGTTTCTGAACAATTAAATGTGTTGCTCTTGTGCATAATTGGCTTCCCATGCGTCTCATTATTTTCCTTGTAGACTCTTCTTCTGCCTAAGGGGGACCTAGGTTAATCTGTCAACTCCAGTTAGTTTTGAAATTCCTGGGGCCATTTGCAGAGGAATTTCCCCTTCAGAGGTTCCCCATTTCCCAGCTAAATTATTATGGTTACCAGAGTCTTTGTCAACAATTCCTTAGTACTAAGAAGACTGATAGCGAAGTTCAGAGGTATTTGGCAGTCACTGGTGAAGGCAGAATTCTAAAGAGCATATATGTGTTTGTTTGTGTATGTATTTAAGAAATTCTTACGAACTTTAACAAAGAATGTAGAAATTAATCTCATGCAGAGGAAAGTACACATTCACTATAAAAATTTGTTTAAATAATTTCCTTCTTTGTTTTTAATGTTCATAAGTAAACAAACAATAGGCCTGTAAAAGCCTTCACTTGTTTGTGAGTTACATACATTTTAGTAGAAATTCTCTTGGTCATGAAGGTACACTTAACTTAAAGTAGTTTAACAATGTTACCCCAAAGTGTTCTGCTTAAATCTAGTTTCTTATTCTAATTTTATAATACTCTGTAACTGTGTTTCTTGGGGCCAGAAACTGGTTGTGTCTTTATCTGAAGACAAACAGCTGACCAGTGCAATGACTTGCATCAGATCCTACAAATCTTGCTCATGTAACTCAGTAAGAGAAGCTGCTATTGCGGGTGCTGAAAGCCCACATGCTTGGCCCAGAACCTGCTGGCAGTTTGTTCTGCTTTCTCCAATATTTTATAAACCTCGTGTAATGTTTATGTAGTAGTACAGTAATATTTTTTTTTCAGCAAGCTTTCTCTCAAATCATGAATGACTGCTCATGTTAACAGCAAAGCTTGCTTTATTTGCTCTCTCTTCAAGGAAACGTAGATAGTATGTGGTTGTATTACAATAATTTTTGCTATTGACATAGGAGTTAACATTTCATTTCCCTAATGTGTACTCATCAGGGGGTTTTTATGTCTCTATATAGAGCTTTAGCAACATGGTAGTGTTCCTCTGTATAGCAATTATATTGCCTGTCCAAAAGCTTGACATACAAGCAGCCTAGCTGACAGAAATAAGCTGGAACTATTAAAATAACCATAAATGAGGCTGACAATGGGAGCTGTCTGCCATTGTCCCAAAAGATTTTTTGAACTGGAAGTAATCAGTTGAGTTCTAAGTCAGCCCCATCACAGATCTTCTAATTGCAAAAATTCCCGCTCGTCAACCCCCCAACTTCCTGAAAGGAAGTTCACAATCTTTATGGACCTTAGGAGATTTATTGCTTGTAGCTCAGACTACCTAGTACCAAATCCTAATTTTTGGGCATGGTATTTTATGTAGAAAATTTTAAGAACATATATAAGAACTGTTCTTCTTATATAAATGGTCTGAACACTGTGTTTTCTGTTCATTTGATTTGTTTTTTGTAGAAATGTGCAGAAAGTAAAGTGGTAGGAACTAGAAGTTAAAATGTTACTGCATTTACAATTCTCTCTTTGCTCCATTTCTTAGTCTACTTTACCCATTTAACTAATAGGTGAAAAATCTGTTTTCTCAATGTTTTAAAAGATATTCTGTTTTTGGTGTAGAGCTTTAACTATGATAGCTTTGCTTCTAGGTCTTTGTATTATCTCTAAATGCTTATATAAGGGATAGCTGCTCTTAACTGTTGAATATTCTGTATTTCTTCAAATCTGTCTACCTGTTTGGTTTATAAGCTGCATATAGCAGAGGACAATTCTCTCCCTCCCCTTGAAAACAATTCAAAATACTGCTGTACCTCTCTGTTCATAGCACAGAAGTGATGCATAAACTGTTCTGTGTTTTAAGTTTTATGTCAAAGTTTGGATTTGACCACATGCTGGAGCTCTTTGAATGCCAAGGTTTTGTCCCCAAAACATATTTTAAAAGGACAGCATTGATAACTTCTGTGAGTTTTGAAAAGTGAGACAGTTTCACTGGACACTGATAGTGTCTGATTGTTTCATTGACTTCTCTTGCTGTTATTCCATTAGTGTCACAGAAATTGTTTAATTTCAAATGCGGTAGTTTTTAAATGGAATCCGGGGGGAATCTTGTACTAATAGCACATTCACTTAAGATACTGCTACAAAACTGGATTTGGCTATATTTTTCGCTACATCTAGTCAGTTTAGTGACATTGAATTTGAGATACAAAGTGTAATTTTATTATGATTGAGGGGTTTTTTTGTTCAATTTGGTTCTGTTTGGTTAAAATTTTAAATCTGCTCTGCTGTTGATGGTGTCTCTGCTCTGTTTAAGGGTGGGTTCTGTGTGGTCTGGAAACTGTATGCTCTGCATGGGGAAGAAATATCTTCCCCTTCCACCTCCCAGAACTTGCAATAGTGGCTCCTGTTTTAAAATGCTTAAAAGCTGTTTAAAAACAGTAAAAAAAAAGGGCCATTCTACTTGAAACTTTCCAGGCCTTGATTTGATAGAAAATGAGAAATTTGTCCTTGAAACAGCAACAAGAGTTGCTTTCCATTTAACAGTTCTAGCTAAGCATGATTTCTCAGCTGGTAGTACACAAGACATGACTTGAAATGTGTATGGCTATGTTAAAGAGCTATAAACAAAATTTAATTAAATTTTCCAGAATCTTCCTTTACGGATGTTGACAAAAGACTTGTAGTTCCAAGGTGATGCTTTCAGCTTATTTCAAGTATGTTTTGTAGCTTTTCCTGAGAGAAATTTTTGTGTGCATTCTGTGAAGCTGAAATTGTGAAGTTTAAGGTTTTCCCATGCCTTTCTTATAAAGAAGAAATTTATTTCTGATAAAAAAGAAAAGCTAGATGTATATAAAGTGGATTAAAACCACTGCATAGTAACTTATTGAATATTTATAGATATAAAGATATAAATATGTAAAATCTGTAAGATATATGTCACAAGTTGTAACTCTTATAAGGAACATTTATGCTGTTGACATATGTTAGACAATACTACCTAAAGACTCTTAAGGTCTGTGTAAAAATCTTAGGGTTTTTTTGTTGGTTGGTTGGTTGTTTTTTGTTTGGTTTTTTTCCCTAACATAAAAATGCAATTAACCAGGTTGTGTGTAAAAGGTAAAGCACCGAATTATTTAAAAAATAAATCAGAATATATTAATTTGCATTTCAGCTTAGGCAAAACAGAAGAATTTCTGGTGAAAAGGAAAAAGTAAACTATTTCAAACTAGACTGAATCTTTAGTTTTGCATATTTGTATTACCCAGACATGTTTGCAGACAAGTCACCCAAATTCTTTGAGGTATGGAAAACAGAGTATCGATGGTTTGTTGCCAGGTTACAGTCTTTCTATCGTTGCCTAATTAATGTTTCTGAAGAAGAGCAGAATGAAAAGCAGTGAACTTCTCTTGTTCATGTGTGATTCAGAGGCAGGCAATAGTTGATAAAACTTTTTGCTCTCCTTTGGGGCGGCAGGCAAGGATTATTTATACTCTGAAACAGTACAGTTTAATCTGTGTGACTCTTTGGATGCAAGAATTCTGATATGAGTAGCTTGCATTGTCAGTGATAAGCTTTAAATTGCTATGGAGCTGAAGAGCAAATCATATTTCTCTGGGTGGCTTTTGCACTTTGTTCCATAGAGGCGTAATCATGTAATGCTTCCTGTTCAAAGTGCATATGTGATAAAATTAAGGAACTTTTCCAGCTCAGCTTATTTGTCAAAAATACTACTTTTCTTAAAAAAAGAGATTGTATATACTTTTTTAAATTTCCCACTGCCTGCCACAGGTCTTTAATATTTCAGGAGTTAGAGTGCAGTGCCTCTCTTGGCATTTTGCCGTGTTTATAGAGTGGATGAGCTGACATTTCACTTTTGCAAGAGGAATTTCATTCCCTTCCTTCTTTAAAAGGAGATTGTTTCATGGAGTTACCAGGATGGAGATTTTGGTCTTTTCAGCTGATGTTTTAAGTAGTGAATAGTTTGTTGTCTCTGTGGCAGGACATCTGTAAAATTTTCAGTGCTTGAGGATAGTTGGTTTGTGTAAAATAAAGGCTGGTGTGATATTGTGCTGTCTTTGTTTTGGTTTTACTGAGTGGATATTTATTACACTTGAGTGATGCAAATACTATTACATTTTGTTGACATTAGCATTTGATGCTGTTTTAGAAGCATGGTAGGCTTAAGGTTTAGTTGTCCCTTGCACAGTGGTGCTTGGTAGAGGCCTGAGTTACAGTAGCACAGTGGCCTCAGGGAAAGAATAATTTTTTTTTCTACAGAGTTCAATAGGTTACATGTTTCAAAACCTTTAAATTATAAAACTCTTTATGGTATGTAGGGTTGTGACTGCTGCTTCAAGGCATTTCCCAATGTCAGATTATAGTCATGGCCAGAATTATCAGAAGGAAGTTAAGAAGTTAGCAGAAACACTGATAGAGAGGGTTTTTTTTTTTTAATTGCTGTAAAAGTGGAAAGAATCTGAGCTATGACACTGGCCACAATTAGTAATAGAACCACAATTTTTACTGAATATTACAGATGGGTGTAGTACTTGTAAATAGCTCTAGTCTGCTGTGGTCTGTTTTATCTTGTGCGGGTGGATACCATAACTATTAATAAGTAGACTTTTTTTTTCAAGTCACCTTCCCTCTTCTTAGCATTTCTGACAGGGATCATAAAGTGGAGGGAAAAAAACCAAACAAGAAAACCCCCATGTGTAACACACAGGCGCACATTGGGTTGTACTTGCCAACTGTCCTGATTTGACTGTGCCTCTAGAAGTTACTCAAGGGGAAAAGGAGGACTAAAGAGTGTGGATGTGTTCTTCTTTAAGGCCTCTGGGGACTGCTGAGAGGCAGACAAGCACTGCATCTTTTCCTATGCCAGATGCTCTTTCCTGGTTTCTTGTGGGTGGAGGTTTTTGCGGGAAGGGGGGAGGGTGTTTGTTTTATGGTTTTTTTTAATCCTGTCTTTTTGCTATAGGCTCTGTATTTATACAGCTCAGGAAAATGCTTATCATATCAGGGAAGGTAATAATGAAAGAAAAAAATGTGGGAAAAATAGAGCATATAAGAAGAGATGAATGGGAAGTAATATGTGTTCATCTGTGTTGGTCTGGATAGGTTTGAAGAACTTCACTGTCATTAACTTGCACTTAGAGACAAAGTATTGGTTAGAATAGATGCTTTTTAAAATAAGATGAGCTGGGCAAAAAATCAAAAGTTAAGTGGAAAATACCAGCTTTACAAAATACCTTTGTTTTTCTGGCCTATTCTGGCTGTGCAGTTGTGGAGATTTTAGTAACAACCTGAAAATTGTCTGTTCTGAATTGTATAACATTAGAAGCCAAAGTATGATAGTATTATATTAAATAAGACTTTACTTAGGAAGTTAACCAAACCACTAGTAAACAAGGCTGATGTGACTCTGTTTTAACAACAACTTAAGCAAAGTTTCACAAAATGTAAAGCAGAAATTTTCCCTGAAAAACTGACCAGTAAAATTCTGGGAGCTGGGGTCTTTTGGACCCTTGTTCACATAATAACTTCTGGAAAACACATGTTGCCTGTCTAGAAGTAGCAGAGATTCACATAGTGAACTGCAGTATGTGCTGAGCAGTTTTATCTCTAATTCAAAAGAGTGTGCAGGCCTCAGTGGTAGTTTACCCTGCAGTGACTTAGTGTTTGTTTAGAATTCAGGACAGTTGCAGTCTGGGTTGGTGTGCTCGCAGTCTAGTGCCATTGAGGGACAGCATGCCTCTGTGTTTATAACAGGCTTAATCCACTGGCTTTTAAAACTTTGATTCGAATCGGTTGTTCGTTGAAGGTCATATTTGATCAAAATTTCTGTTTATGCAATTCGTAGAATATTGCTTTCCCCCTGGCCCCCTGAATGGCTTTTAAAGCAGCTGAAGAAGCTTTTTGATTTGCTCAACTTCCTAGAAGTTAGATTAATTGAGTTTGTAATCAGATTTCAAGCATCATGTTCCAGGCCAGGGATTTCTCTTAGTTTGTTTCAAATGTCATTCCTGGGGCAAATTCTGCTAAACTGCATTTTCATGCTTTGCTGAGAAATGATTGCAGGTTTTGATTTCCATTACAGAATCATTAATATTGTTAATTAGAGTTCTCATGGATAAGCACACTTAAGGAGGATCATCCCTGGGAATTGGGAGTATTATAGTTTGAGCATTTGTTAATTAGATAGAATTGGCATATGTAAGACTGTCAGATTTGAGGTGGATTTTTATGCTTATTTTTGTTTTTAGGAGTGACTTTGGTTGTAGTGATTTGTGTAGTGGGATTTAAATTGGAGAAAGTGTTGGTTCTTGCTGAGAGTGGAACTAATGTTCTGACTTTTTCTGTATATTGCTATATTCCAAAACCATCCTGTTCCTCCACATTAAATTCTGTCCAAGTTCTATTCAACAGTAGTCACTTAGGACTTTTGCCTTCCTTAAAAGAAATTGATAGAAAAATCCTATTGCATCAAGTGGGAACAAAATCTAGTCTAAAATTTCAGGCATATGAATATTGTAAAATCAGTTCGGATGTCCTCTTGCAGATAACTGAGAAACATTTCATCACAGCTCTTTTGTACTCCCCTCTGGTGGTTAGTGACTGAATTTGAATTTCTTTTTATCCTCATGACCTGAAAGGCTTCAAGATTACGCAGCCAGCCAAGTGAAAAATGTTTTTGAAATCCTCACTTCACCGTGTGTTTTGAATAATAATGTTTGCAAGTCTTTGGAATTACCATACGTGCTAAAGATTCTTCAATAGAGTTCTCTATTTGTCTTGCTACATAAAAAGCAAATGGTTTGTAAAAGTCAAAATTAGCCAATTGCCTTAGCATAGAGAATGGAAGGGAAACCTGCTGATTAAAGATTTTCTGTGAATGGGAGAAGAGTTAGAGCAGAGATGGAGCTTTTGCAGCACGGAAGATACAATAGAGGCAGTTAAGGTGTATTTGTTAAATGTGCCTTGCACCACTTGACAAAAAAAGTAAAAATACTTTCAAGGAGCCAAAACATCTGTTGAAACTGATGATATGATCGACATCTTACTGATGCTTAATGGATGTAGATGATTGCAAGATTTAAAAAATTAACTCTTATTGGATTGTTTTATTATTTCTGTTTGATATAGGAGTTCCTATCAGTTTTCTCTCTGTTGTCTTGAGAACCACTGGAACTAGAAGCCATTGAATTTATAAACTCCACAAGTGCTGAGTGCTGGCTTTCAGGCACCGTACAGTCTTATGCTGCCCTAATATGTGAAATAAGCCACTGTAGTCAGCATTTGCAGAAGCAGAAAATTGACACGTGAACCAATGGTACTTCAAGGACTGGTTCTAGACCTGTGATTTGGTAGAGGAATGGTTATTATCTTTGTTAAAAAAAAAAAAAAGAAATCAGTTAAATTCTTTGAGCTTCTGTTCCTTAGAAGGTATAGTAGGCTGCTGAAGTTTTCATGCAAGTTTATTGTTCATTGTTGCATAGAAATTAAAGATTAAACTTAGTGTTCTCATAGGCAAAATCAGGAATGATTTAGTGTTAAACTTAGCAAAGCAGGAGGAATTTCAGCTAGAGTACTGACAACAGGATGGTGTTTTGTAATTACTGATGTAAGGTTAGATTGTTGAAGGGGCAAAGGAAAAACTGAAGTACTTAATATATTTGTGTGTGTTTAGCTTTGATGGTATTTTATTACATAAACACTAATGTAGAATCACAAGAAATTCAAGGTTTGATTGTCAGACCTTCCCTCCACCCCTAGACGTGTGCTGGATTAGTATCTGTTCCATTTTATTGCTGGGTTGAAACATCAGGGAGAAAGCTGAGTCATATTAACAGAGCGGTCGTCCCTTCCTTTGCTATTGCGATGAGGAGAACTAGGTGTGGTCGCCTCTCCTCCATATCCTTCAATGTGTGAAGGCTGAAGGGAAGTTTTTGTTCCCTATCTTCCTGTTCCCTTTTGCATAGCTCTTATGATGGAGGAATGTTATTTTGAGTCTTCATTTTTGATATTGTCAAAGTTGTCCACTTACCTGTGAGGCCTGTATCTAGTAGTCATGGAATTATAGAATAGTTTGAGTTGGAAAGAACCTTGAAGATAATCTAGTTGCATCTCTCTGCTGATGGGCAGGGACACCTTTCACTAGACCAGGTTGTTTAAAGACCTATCCAAGCTGGCCATGAACACTTCAGGGGTGGGACATCCACAAACACAAGTTTTCCAACTTGCATACTTATACCTGTCTATTGCATCTGTTTTAAACTGTGTCCTTTGTGCCTTTAAAAAAAAGTTCAGGAATTAATCTGTTGATTAGTGTTAAACAGTTAGGTAGACAGTTTCGCCTAGCTGACTGATCATCAAAATGTTTTCCTGGATGCTTTGTATTTCGGATTGGAATTATAAATGCCACATAAAGAAAAAAATGTTCACCCAAAAATTCAGGATCAGTTGCATGAGAAACATGAGAAGAATGGAAAATTTATGAGATTTCCTGTTACTTGGATTAATGCGTACTTAGAGTATGAGTGGCCCTGAGGAAAATCAGAGACACTCTGAAAACCAGAGCTACCCTGTTGGGGTAACTGTGTTACATGATGTATTCCGTGGTCAAATGATCAGACAGATTCTAAACTTTTTATTGAACACTCTGCAAAGTCTACATAATATATACAGAAATAACATTATACATGCAGATCTAATTTGAAAATAAAAATTAACCAGAAGTTGCCCATGTGCGCTGTATCCTACTGTAAGTATTTTCACATATTTCTTTTTGAGATACTGGTTTTTGGGTGTGGTGCTTATTTCCTCTTCATCCCCTGTGAGGAATGTGATTTAAGGGAATGGACATTTGAGAACTGATACCCTACAAAAGCAAAATATCTTCAGTCATCTTTTTCCTTGAGGTAGGCTTTGATACCTTGGGAGATAGAATTTGTAAATGCTAGGTGAGCGGTTGCAGGAAGTGAGCTTCATTTCCACAAGAGTCTCTTTTTATCTTTCTTTAAAATCAGTCAAGGCTATCTTAAAAATAATGTGCCTCTTGTGATGCAGCTACTGTTTAGAAAGTGGGATGTGTAAAATGAGAACAGTTGCTCTTTTCAGCATGAATCGCAAGCAATAGAGCAGCATTGCTGGAACCCTTACTAGAAGGGAGTTAATACAGTCCAGTCTTCTCTTTGGTAGGACATTAACGGTTTACAGAATTTTCCAAGGCCATACATAGAGTCTAGCCAGACTTAAGTGCTTGTATGCTACATCCAGCATTTAGATTTAGAAGTGAGGCCACAGTAAGTAACAAATTTGTTTACTCTCAAGCAAGTCTCCTGGCTGAAGTAGAGTCTTGCAAAAAGTGTGCCGTAGAATCTGGGTAACTGAGTGTTCAAGGCTGTGTCCATTTTTAAGAGCAAATTTATGCAGAAACTATTCAGGTAACCAGTGCACAAATCCAGTGACTTCTGGGTAGTATTACTTTCTTGTTTTAATAGTAAAACTGCCATCAAACAAAATATAAATACTGAGGCAGAGAGACTGGAAATGTGAAGTATCAGTATTTATTAACACCTGAACTTAGTTGTTGATGATGTTGTTCTGCAAAAAATAAAAAAGGAATTTATAAGGCCACTAGTTTCCTTTCAGGAAAACTTTTACAGACTGCATGTAATGCATGTATATTTTGAAATTGCAGTGCCCCTCCTTTTTATCCCAGTTCTGTAGCCTTTGATGCTATATTAAACCAATTTTCACACTGACATCTGGTGGTAGTTCTGAAATGCTCTGTTGCTTGAAATGCTATGTATGGGAATTTGCAGGTCTAAGCATCAGTTTCAATCCCCTCCAGCCCTTCTGAAGTGATCTTACTGACATCTGAAAATTTTAAGCTATCATCGTCAGACCTTTATGCAGCTTCCCACTAGGCAAAGAAAGTAATGAATAAATAAGTAATTCCTTAGTATTTTGCTCTGTTAGTCTAATGTATTAAAAAAACATGTCTGTAGTGTGTGAAGGACACAATACTTAGAGTTAATTCCTTTCCTGAAGAACTCCTGTGAAAACGGTGGCATAGTTTTATTGAGATCCTGTTTTACTGATGGTGTGTATATGTTAATGTATGTATATCCATATGTTTGTGTCTGTCTGAGGTAAATGGGCTCAGTAGAAGTGCCACGTCATGCACAGTCACATTATGTGGCTTTATCCAGAGTCCAGAACTGGCTGTCATGGTGATAGTTTGACTCATCTTGGCTCCAGTCCCGTTTCGGCCTGGTGTGTGAGTGTATAACAAGTAGTAAGAGTCATGACAAAGCCCTTCAAAATTTCCACTGAAATGGTTGCAAGGGCTTGCTCTGTTCCTCAGCCTGACATGTATCAGGTTGATTTTAAGTTCTATTTACAAAATATCTCAAATCAGACACCTTGTAGGAGTGACTGGATCAGGAAAAGTGTAAAGTTTTACTGTGCCATGGCTCTGTGAATCTATTTAATATTTATCCCCTATCATATGGGTTGCACCCCACCATATATGCCCTTTTGACACATGCATAATATGGCTGTACCTGTAGAGTAAGCTGCTTATAAAAATAAAGTTGTATTTTTTCACAGTGGGTAAATTCTTTAGTCAGTTCTGGCTTAGACAATCTCCTGCAGGCTCAGCAGACAGCTTCTTATTAAGTTTGTGAATTGTATAGTTGTTCCTTATTTGGTAATTCATTTTATGCCTGTAAGATTGAGCAGATTTTTGCCCCTTTTTTTGCTGCCTTCTGTTTCCAGGGTAATGGCAGCCATTGGTTAGTCCTAATGCTGCAAAGGTTAGCTCTGGTATAACTTTTCTTTTCTGTGATGTTTCTGTGTGAACATAAATCAGCATATTATGAAAGTTCAGTCAATTCATTTGGACACAGAGAGAAAAATGTTGCACATTTAAGTAGTTGCTTATTAATATGAATAATAGTAAAGAGCTCAAGAGTTTGGCATCTAAACCAGATAGGTTAATGTGGTATGAAATTTACTGTAATGAGTAAAGAGGATCACTCATGTCCCAAAAGATTCTGGATTACATGTTTGATTTAATCTTTTAGGCAAAACAGGTCTTATGATTAGTGCTAACTGGTCTGATGTGTTTCGAAAGATGTTGGAAAGGAAGTCAAGTAATATATTTTATTATGTGATGCATAATTGCTGAAAACTGTTACAATAATTTTATTTTTTGTGACTTCAGGTAAGCCTTAGTATATTTCTGTGTGTATATTACGACATGTGGTAGAATGAATGTTGGTTATTTTGAATTTGTATTCATTTTGATTTATTAATTTATTTAAACTTCTTGCTTACTGTTTTTACACATTTCTCTATACTTACTGAGCATTTTCTATTTATCTTTCTTCCTATTAAACAGGGATTATTGAGACTGCAGATCACCTGGATCGTGAGACTACTTCACATTACTGGCTAACTGTTTATGCAACAGACCAAGGCGTTGTGCCTTTATCATCTTTCATTGAAATCTACATAGAAGTGGGGGATGTTAATGATAATGCTCCTCAGACCACAGAACCAGTTTATTACCCAGAGGTCATGGAAAACTCGCCTAAAGATGTTTCTGTCATTCAAATTGAGGCATTTGATCCAGATTCTAGCTCAAGTGAAAAATTAACCTATAAAATTACAAGTGGAAATCCACAGGGATTCTTCTCAATAAACCCCAAAACTGGTAAGTGCAATGCAGTGTTTTATTTTATGTATTAATGAATTAATATATTTGCATAAATGCATAAACCAGGTGAACCTAAAATCTTTGGTTTAACGTTGAAAACACACTTTCACAATAGCTGGAGTTAACCTGCTGTCTTGAGCTGTGTCAATACTAGCATGTTATACAAACATGTAGAAGAGGATTTGAGAGTGAAGCACTTAGTTCAAAGTTCTTGACACTCACAGCATGCATGTTTTGTGAAGGCTTACTTCTGAGTAGCTCCACTCTAGACTGCTCAATGTCCATGCGTTTTTATAGTGCAGTTAAGAATACAGTAAAACGCCATATTTTATCTTAGTTTCATCCAAGTTGTGTTTTGGCAGCCTTCATGGATATTTTATTTCTCATGCCTTTTCTAAAATTATTTTTCAGGGTGGGGGGTAGTGATGTTAGTCTAAGCAAAATAAGCCATTTATTACCTGCATACCTGCTTGTTGCACAGTCAAAAGAGACTTTCTTTGTGATTAACTGTTGCTGCTGCCAGAAATACATGATCTAGAGGATAATTTTCCGCTATGGTTGTTATGCGATGAAAAGAAAGAGTCTGAGTTAATCGGTTGTTTGGAAAGCTTCAGAAAAAACCACTGAAGTTTTAACAGAGGAGTACAAATACAAGAACCAAGTAACCTTTTAGTAACTGAACTGTGGTTACTGAAAGGAGTATAGGACAGAGAGATGGGAAACAAAATATTCCTAACTGAAGCTACCCAATAATTTTAAAGACATTTTAAGGGTTGCCTACTATCCCTTGCTTCTGAATGTAGAGAAAATAATATATATGCTGGATGTTTTCCCCACAGATTCTTCCTGAAGAAGTGCTTGGTTTTATTTCAATAATATTTTGTGGGGTTGTGCCCTGCTTAACTTTTTATATGTGGTGTTTAGGTGTTATTTCACAGTAAAAATTATGAGAGATGCCTGTGGTTCACTCAGCCAGATTGTTTTTTTCACACAATTCAGAGATTTTTAGACTAGAGGTCCTACAGAGGTGTAGCAAGCAACTTTAATCTACTACAAACTGAGTAAGTACAAGGGAGCAATAGAAGCTGTATTAATTTAGCTCTTGCTCATTCATGGAAGCAATTTCAGGGCACTTAAAGGAGCAAAAATGGAGTGAAAAAATACATTTTGAAGGCTGGGTTGACACTATGGCCTTCATTTTCTTTTGTAGTTATTTCAACTCAGGGTATGAAAGACTTGTGTTCTTTATCAATTGTAATTGCTGTGTCAGCAAAGCTCTGAGTGAAAGCACAGGTATGTTATTTGGGTTATTTTTAACACTAACTTCTTTGTCAGCATATGGTGCATCTTTTTGTGAAGACACTGCCAAGAAGGACATATGAAATAGTTATAGCAACAGAAGATGTTTACTATGCTTAAAGCCTGCATCTAAATACTGTATTTACAAAATGTTGGTTTTAGAGAAAAGGTAGCCTGACAAGTAAAACAAAAAAAATTCAATCACAGTCTTCTAAAGGGAATGCCATAAGTCTTTGTGTACTTTATTTCTGTTTGTTTTTCTCTATGTCTCTGTTTTTTCTTATTTTACATGATGGAAAAGGAAAAAAAAAATCTGCTTTTCTACCTACTTCATTGCTCTTTCTGATTTTGAAAAATACTTTTCACTGCCAGTTTGATATTTCATGTTGTATCAATATAATACTGATATAATAAGGAATAAAATTGCCTGTGAGTTGGATGGAAAGAACTGAATGACTTCAGGGTTCAAATTGCAAGGGATCATAAATTCTGCTTCCATTCATTTTGTCATTACTGTATAATTGGCCAGTTATTTTTGGTTGTTGTTTCCTTAATATTCCTGCAGGTCATTTTCTCTTCCTCTTTCTTCTGGCTTTTTCCTACCTCTTTCTGCTCCCTGTATCATCAGGTGGCATTTTCCAAACTGTGTTTTGAAAAAAGACACTTCTGTATCTCCCTTCCTAAAGTTTTGAGATAAAGAAATGTCTTTATTCCCATTTAATGGGTAGAAGAATTAGGGCACTAGGAGCTTGTGACTTGTCTTTGGCCAGAGTTTGCAGTTTTCCATGTCAGTAGCTTGCTGTGATCTCATTTATGTTGGAAAGGGACCTTCAGGGAGCTCAACACACTAGATGGTGAAGTGATAAGGAACACCTAATAGAAAAGTAATAAAGATTTTCTGTCAAGAGAGTTTCTTACCTGCCTTTATTGTAGCATGTATACCGTAGAAGCGAGCAGTGTGATCCACAGTCCTCAGCTTGGTGTTGAAGGAAAAAAGCGAGAGGGCAACTGGAAGTAAATATTTCAGAACACAAGCACTGTGAAGGAAAGAAATCCCCCTCTGATTTACACTGAGCAGAAGAAAATTATTTTCTCCCCCAATACAGTTAAAGGCTTAGGTATTCATCTATCATGCGCCATTCATATCACCCCTCATTGGTGTCTATTACTGTTAAAATTGTACTGCTAGATAGACATGCTTCTAGACAGACATCTTAAACCTAGTGAGGAGGGAAAGGGAAAAGGTGGGCAGAGGAGAGGAGGGAAGCTTGTTTTCAGAGTGCACTCAGATAAGTTAAGTGGATATTAGAAAACTAACTCACGTATGTTGTCTTCCCATTAAATAGTAGAACCCTGAATTTCATGCACTGTCATGAGCCATGCTGCCTCTCTTGTACATGATCAGCTGGAACCTGTCAGTCTGCACTGGGCACTAACATAGTGGTCAAGTTTTGATTGAGGTTATCAGGTTCATAACTTCCCAAGTCTCTCTTCTGTCTATTAGATATCAAATACATTTCATCTGAATATATTTTATTTGTTGTGGAAGCGTTTTCAATGGAATTGACATGTTGAGGAGTTGAAAAAACACTATGAAAGACACTGGTTATTCTTCTACTTATAACACAGTGTATTTTTTCTGCCCAGATTAATTAAAATAGGGCTCAGCTGAAGAGAACATTTGACTAGAATTGGAGAGATCAAGTCTTGTCTTGTTTGCTTGTGTGGCTACATTGTCCTTCTTGTACACTGTGAAGTTACCACACTGTAAGGTATTTGTTCAAGGAAGAGAAACCTTGAACAGGGCCTCAGGTTTCCCTTCCAACCACAGGGGAGATAGAATATGGATCAAGGCTTTTGAACTGTATCCTATTGTAACTTGGAAAGTGACAGTATGAGTTAAGCATGTGCTGCTGTGCATCCCCAGACCTGAGTTGAGGACTGTAATGGCATTCCATTCAAGTCAAGTAAAAGCTAATGTTGGGATTCTTAAAATATGTGGTGAGCGTTAAAATTATGTTTCAGGTGGTAAAGTGTTATTTTCTCTTCTCCAGGTCAAGGATCCATTTTCTTTCTCTTTATAAAGTTTAATGCTATGGTATTGTGGCCCATGGCTAGAAGTCCCACACAGAGTAGTAATACAGATTATAAATAGCAACAACCTACAGGTAACCTGTGTCAAGTGAAACATTGCATTCTATTCTCCAAATGTAGCTAATACATTTCCAGAATTTTGTTGACTTCAAACTAAGACATCTGTGTCTTCATGCAATAATCCTGAATATTTAGAAACTGACTGACATGGACTTCTGTAGGATATAGTTCATCTTTCACAAAAAAGAGAGATTTGTTATCATGACAAGAACTATTGATTAATGGATCTGTTTCTCAAAAATTATACTGCCTGAAGTAGTCTTTGTCTGCTTCTTACAGCAATTAGTTTCCAAGTATCCCCTTCAGTAAATCTTCACTGACACTTAAAAATGTATTTTATACTTCAAATAATTATAAAATAACTTAAAGAAACACTGCTAGGTTTTTCTTTGCATGCTGTTTCGCTTCTTGAAGCAGGATATATACACAGTACATCAGAGGACATTTGTAGTCTTTTCACATATACTTGGCCTTTTATTAAAGCAAATGAAGCATTTTATTTAGCTTTGGAGTTTCCACGTAATGAAAAGAAAGTGCTGTATGTATGAGCTGTCCAGGTAGAATAGAAATAGTTATCATAATATTAGTTGCCAGAAAGAATTAGAGTAAAATTTAATTCCACAGCTTTCATGCTCAGTCTGAAAGCACCTGTAGACAAACATGTAAGTTATGGTAACTGCTTTATATCTGCTCAACTTCTTGCAAAATAGTTTGTAATTAAATACAGAAGTAATTGACGAAGCAGAAAAGTTTCAACTCGTTAATGTGTTTAGGGGAAGGAGTTGAAGTTACAGGATTTGATAGGTGTTCTGAACACACATCCTGGGACTCTGTGGTTAATCTCAGCACTTAAAACTGGAGCTTTTGCACTGAGGCTCAGAAAAGGTTTGCACATTTAGCAACACTCATGTAAAGCAAAGGATTATATAACAGTAAACAAGTTCTGGGATTTGTGCCTTGGAGCTCACAATGTACAATGTTTATATAAGCACATGTAATACATATGGTACATATAATAGTAGTTTAGTACTATTTCTGTTTCTTGCAGGTGTGGTTTATTTGCTTGTGTGCTATTCAGGTAATACTAGAACTAAGAAGTTTCACATATCACTGATGTAAACTCCATGGTTGTATTTACAAAATACAATTGATTATTTTAATGTTTAGCATAAAGTACTGGGTGTTTTTTTTTTACATGAACACCATCCTATTGAGTAGACAAATTTATATTTTTCCCGTCTTTGTGCGTGTCATATTACAAAACCTTAATTCGTTTTTTTGCATTTGAGGAGTTGGAAGCATGACAGGTGATAGCAGGATTGCTTTCTTAGAGAAAGTGGAACAGGTAATTAGTATGGTATCTGCTAGTAATAGTTGGTAATAACATTGTGTATGTGTACATTTATCAGTTGATGAATTATGATTTTATAATTTCTAATCTATTTGGATTTAGAAATTGATCTGTTAGTGCATATTCAAGAGAGTTATTGCATTCATTTTAGTAAAAGCTTTCAACAAACCATGTAATTTCTTTCTGTCTGAGGAGGGTAGGACATGCATTAAATACGAGCTTTTTGTTGCACCCAGTGAGAATTGTAAGGGTGATTTGCGGACTAGCTCCCCAATTTAAAATGTATACTTACAGTTCCCCAGAATGACATTGTCAACTAAATTATTTTCTTACCGTTTCCAAATTTGTACTTTTCTTCTGGCTTTACTTTTTAAATTGTGGGATGGCAGAACATTATGTGAAGTTACAAGAAAGGTATTAACCTTTAACTGACTAACAGTAACAACTCAGAAGTCATACATAAAACATGGAAACTGAGGAGCTAGAAAGAACATCCTTAATTGCTGTAGAACTGGAGCTATTGGACTGAACTCTCTCTAAAGACAAAAAGCCCACCGAATTCCCTGAGATTCTGCATCAGTTTCCATATAGATAAAATAGTTTTGCCATGCCATCTTTTTTAAATATGGCTGCCACTCAATGTTACAGGCTTTGTATGATTAGTATCTGAAAGACTGCTGAGTTAAGGTGCCTGAAAAAAGGTTATGCTGCCTTATAAGGGGCAGTGTGCACACTAGAATAGCAAAATGCATTTGCATAGTGAAAGGAGTTCCAGCTCTCCTTAGTATTACTGAGCAAGAAAATGGAATCCTAACCAGGTATCCATAAGGGCCCTTATACTCTTTTCATATTACCTTGCCCATATATTTAGGCTAGAAGTAATTTCTGATCTTTTGCCCCATTGGTGTGCTTCTTTCCACTCCCCCAGGACTTCTCTTACGTTTATTGTACCAACCAGATTTGGCCTGGTGAGGGAATCAGGGCTGGGTAACAAAAAATGGTTTCTCGAGAAGTCATATCTTACCTCAGAAACTTAATAATAGCAAATGAGGAAAAGAGGTACTTGCTATTGCTCCATATTACAGTTTTGAGTCAGATTTGCAGAAATGCTGATCACAAAAGTATAGTTTTCTATGCTTTTAGTGAAACTTGGTATGAAAGTGATGCATACTTCTGAAAACTAGACTTGGGTTCATAACCTGGACAGGAGAATGCCAAAATTAATTTTGAGTTGTTAATTTTCCCATACTTAGGTTTTGCAGGTATAAAATAGAAATAATTGCATGACCTAATTACTTGGGAGTGTTGTAAAGACACATTAATTTATATATGAAGTGCTTTGGCATTCTTATGAGAATGTTATGGACATAGTTTTAAGGAAATTAATAATCCCATGGTGTAGGAGGTAGTCCATTTAGATAAGGATATTAGTTGGGGAATTCCAGCAGAAGCTTTGAGTAATTGCTGTTTTCAGAACATAACTGTGTCCTGTGCATTTTCCACAGTAACCTTTAAAGCTCTATGTGTGTGTGTGTGTGTGTGTGTGTGTGTGTGTGTCTGTTGTGGTGACTGAAGTGAAATGGGAAATGGGTACAGCTGCAAACAACTTCCATGGGTTTCCGATAACACTGGAGAATTACTTAGTGAGGAAATGAAGGGCCCGTGACTGCAGAGTAGTATTGGCTTCATTTTAACAAAGGAAATCTTTGTTTAACTCCTTGGTGGGTTTTAATCCCAATTTATGTAATATTTTGGAACTTGAATAAAACCAGTATTAGTCTATAGCACACTTATGTGATTTAAAATAAAATAAAGATCAAAATACTGCATTTTTTTCTTGTAACTTCTGTAGCTGGTAAGCAATGCTGGGCTCAATTTTTGTTCACTTATGTCACACAGCTCAAAGGAGCCTCCATGTGCCCAAGTGTTTACCTGTGACACACAGAGAAAGTAAAGTATTTGATTATGCTGTCTCTAAAACGGATTTTTTTCTTTACTGAAAATGTGACCAGAATTAGCTCAAATGTTTGTAAAAAGAATTTAATTCTGCAAAAAGCTACTATGAGTTCCCTTTTTTAAAAGCACTTGAAGTGTTGTTAGGCTTCTGGTGGTCTTTGTAATTGGGGAATCAAGTTCATATCTGAAATTTCTAATAATATCTTCATATCCACTCACTCTACAACATTTAGAGATTTAGCATTTGAAAATATAGAAATTTTCCTATAATAAAGGCAGCTTTTTTAAATATTATTTGAAAGTATTTATGTAGAGAGCACTTCTTTTAAATCTTACGTGGTGATGTTGGAGCTTATTTTATTTGTTTTATTTGTTCTCTTGCATCTCTATGGAAAAAGAGAAATTTTGGGAAGGCAAGTGGGAAGCACAGCAGTTATTTTCTTTTATTTGTCCCTGGAACTATAAAAACTTCAGGTCATGCTCTGCAAGACTAAAAGGAAATGAAGTTCTCTTTCAATTTTCCGATGTTCTGATGCAACAGTCATGAAAACACAGAAAGACTTGGGTTGGAAGAGACCTTAAAACTGATCTGGTTCCAATCCTCCTGTCATGGGCAGGGATGCCACCCAGTAGATCAGATTGGTCAAGGCCCTGTTCAGTGTGGCTTTAAACACTTCCCAGGAATGGGGCATCCACAGCTCCTCTGGGCAACCTGTTCCGTGCTTCACCACCCTCTGAGTAAAGAATTTCTTCCTAACATCTAATATAAATCTTTCCTTTCAGTTTAAAACTACTCTCCTTTGTCCCATCACTGTCTGTGCATGTGAAAAGTTTCTCTCCTTTTTTGGAAGCCTCCTTTAGGTACTGGAAGGCTGCTGTAAGGTCTTCCCAGAACATTCTCTTCTCCAAGCAAAACAATCCAAACTCTCTCAGTCTGTCTTCATACGAGAGATGCTTCAGCTCTCTGGTCATTTTCGTGGCTCTCCTCTGCACCTGCTCTAACAGGTCCATGTATTTCTTGTGCTGAGGACCAACCCCAGAGCTGGATTCAGCATTCGAGGTGGGGCTTCACCAGAGCAGAGGGGGCAGAATCCCCTCCCTCCACCTGCTGGCCACGCTGCTTTTGGTGCAGCTCAGGATGTTGGCCTTTCGGGCTGCAAGTGCACATTGCAGGGTCATGTCCAGCTTTTCATCTGCAAGAACTTCCAAGTCCTTCCCTGCAGAGCTACTCTCAAAGAGTTTGTCTCCCATTCGGGACTCATATCTGGGATTGCCCTGACCCAGGTGCACCTTGCACTTCGACTTGCTGAACTTCATGAGGTTCTCATGAGCCTACCTCTCAAGTTTGTTGAGGTCCCTCTGGATGGCATCCAGTCCTTCTGTGGTGTCATCTGCACCACTCAGCTTTGTGTCATATGCAAACTTGCCGAGGGTACATTTGAAATGGTAATGGAACCAAATGCTCCCTATATCATATGTTCTTTTGCACTGGAGTACACAATATGCAAAATTATAATTCTAGCCAAGGAAGAGACAGTGATCAGATACTGTTATGAGCCACTTGCAAAGTCCCACCTTCACACATGCTTTCAAAGATACCAGTATTTCCTGGGTAGTATCTCTGAGTAGTGTAACTTTATGTATATAACAACACTGTAACATTAGTATTGATTAATTTCCTAATAGGAGAAGATTACTCAGAATTAATGCCCTGATTCACATCTAGCTTGGCTTGATAATTTTTTTAAATCAATGAAAACAGAAGATCAATCCCAGAAAAAAGGTATTTCTATGTAAAGTAATGTAATTTTTCTATCTGAAAAATTCATAGTGGAGTCACAGTTCAAGGGCTAACTAGAAGTGAGCTATAAAATTGTTCCTCAGTTTTGCTGATAGCCAAGACAAGATAGCAGACAAGATCATCTCTTGTAGGAGCATTGCCTGAACTTCTTTATGTATATGGTTCAGTTACAAAAGCAATTCCCTTTAAATCAGTAAATAAGACTACAGTGCACTTTTTCTAGTGTATTCTATATTCTAAATGTAGGAAATAACCTACAATTAAAAACAAAAGAAGAAAAGGGGGAAGAGGCAGCAGCATTGTATTCTCACTTAGAAATTAATATTTTATGGTTTAAATGTGTAGGGAGTTCAGAGCACTATAAGTAAGATTATGTCGGGTTTGAAGATATCTTTTAAGATTATGTGTAATTTTATGGTAATAATTCTGTACTTAATTATTCAAGATGGTATATCTCAAAATGAGATGAAAAAAGTGAGTGATGGAAATCAGGTAACTTAGAGTTAATTACTGAAGGCATTTGAGCTTTGAATTGGTGTGGCTTTTGAAGGCAAGAGTATTTTCACAAAGTAAGCAAAGAGGTAACAAAAATTTATAGTTCTGTTGATAGTAAGATCGAAGTTCATTCTAGAGGAAATGTATCATCACTTACTAATTTTCTTAAAATAACCATATGTGGTTTTGTTGTTTAATCTTTTATTCAAAATCATTTTAGCTATTTGTTATTGTTTAAATACCACTCTTTGTGAATTTGTCTTATACTGCTTTTGACTTACAGTTCTGGGTTTTATCTTTTGTATGAGAGAAACTACCAAAAGAACATGAATGACAATGAAACTGGACTTATCCTAAATGTTTTCAAGCACTCAGAATGCAGGATTGTAGATACAGATTTATTGTTTTTCATGTAGCTGTTTGGGTGTTTGTTGTTATTTATATAGATCTTTTCATTATTTCCAAGATAATTTTACTAGTAAAAAAGTTACTGCAGAAGTTAATAATACTGTTTTAGTATATCCAGACTAAAAATAATGTAGTCATTGACTAATTAGAGTATACAAAACTACATGGTTTACTTTTAGTTAGATACCTTTGTGGAATTTTCTACAATTATATGATCACTAAACACTGATTCTACACTTCATTTGAAATGTAGTTGAAATTGAAGCTCTACAGTGTTTATTGGATTGGATGGCTTAGCTGTTTATGTAAGTTATTTTTTCTTCCTTGTGCTGTACATAAATAATCTTTGGTAGGTTGCTTGTCTTTGCTTCATGCTCAAATCACAAATATAATTAATGAGCATTCTGCTCAGCAAATTCCAGGATGCTGTTAAAATAGTTCGGGTAAGTGACTCAACTTCAGATGTGCACCTTGCACTTATACTTTATAGTAGTAGGATTGAGTAGTTAAATTGCCTGGTTACGGATAAACATGGTGCCTGGTGGTATGAAATATTAGCCATAGGATGAACTAACCTACTTTTTGATCCTATGTACAAAGCTTACAGTCTGTCTTGGTAACAAGCAACAAGCTAATAAACATTGACCTGGACTTGATGATTCTTCTGTGTCCCTTCCAACTCAGCATAATCTGTGATATTACTGTACTTCAATAAATGTGTTGCACAAATACGCCCATGTGGACAGGGTATTATCCCTTGTTTGATACAGTCCTGATGTGTAGGACTGCGATCTCAATGATTGCATGACTTTTCATGGAGTACCATTCAAAAGGCAAGGCATACTCATCTGGGACAAATGTGCCAACAGTGTTTTTTGTGGCTGAAATCCAGAGCATATGCACCAGCATCTGAAACAGGAATAAGGACGTACCTAAGTAAAAAGAAAAGGTGATCTGAAGAGCAAATAATGTGTAGTTTTTAATGTGTTTCAGACTTTTCAGTCTGGAGTTTGCTTAGGTGTCTGTACACTGTGGGAGTGTCCTGTTGGCTTTTGCTTGAACTGCTGCATATGGGAATTGAAGGGGAAAAGGCACCAAAACTGTGAAAGGCTGTACTAGCTGAGTGCCATCATGTTATACTTAACAAAAAGGGAATAGTGATTTCATCAGAGTGTACTGCATTAGGTCTCCATTTTAGTTTTTCGAAAGCTGGGGTATTGTAACTCATTTTTGTAATTACCCTGATGAGGAAGTTTATATATGAAGTGGAAAATAAGTCCTTTAGCCCCAAAAGTGCATTCAGACTACCCAGAAAAGTCTGTTAGGCACAGGCTGTGAGCTCTGCTAGGCAGAATGAATCTTTGTTCTACCCAAAAAGAGCTGCATAGCAAAAAAAAGGTACAATTCAAGAGGCCAGAGGGAACAAGCAAGCAACAGCAGAACTAAAGGAGGGAGTATATGGCCAAGAGAATTGAAAGAGGAACACAGGCTCTCAATTTTTCTTGAAAACTTGTATCATATTTGCAGCCTTCATTGAAAGAACAGTAATGATTGCTTTTAATTGTTGAACAGAAGAAGCATTTGCAGCCATTTAAGGTGCTTGTAAATTATATTCGTCATTTCTTTTGGGGCTGTATACTTGCAATCATATTTCAGCATTAGAAAACTACTGCTGACCATTCTGTTTCTGGTTTCAATGAGAGTTATTAAGGTGCTTAGAACAAGGAAGAGTTTAGGAATGAAAAGCAAGTGAAATTGCTAAGGAATTATCTTTAAGACTATGTAAACCAAAGTTCAGTTCCTTTATGATACGGTTGCTCCAGTATGATAGCTTGTTAGCACTATCCTGTGTCTTTTTTTAACTCAGCAGTTTGTTTTCATGGTGATATATTATAATGGTGATATATTACCCTTTCTAGCTTATAGTCATCATTATTCGTTACATGGCTAGTAAGACATGGAGTTTATTTTTTGTCAGCTGCAAAGCTGAAACCTGTTCTTCAATCCCTCTGCTATTAATTTTTATTGACCTGTTTTTATCAACCTGTTCATTTGTTTTGGTTGTGAAGCCTTTTTTTTAGCTTACATAGAAAAAAAGGTTTTACTACAGTGTTGCCAAAAAGCTTATCTGAAAATCTTTAGAAAGGAAATGTGGGCCTTTTCTGATGGTCATTGATTGTGAGGTAACTTAGTGTAAAACATAGTTAACTTGACATCAGTTGAAAGAAGACTGAAAAAAATGGTCATCTTTATGTGTCAGTGATGAAATAATAATGGATTACTCTGTTATCATTTTGTTCCTATTTTGGAAAGTGCTGAGATATTGGAAGCAGTTTAAAATGATGTCATAAGAGATCTTTCAGACAGTGAGACTTGATGCTCACTGTATTATGAGAGATGTCTAAGACATGACTTGATCACACCTGGTACTTCAGTGAGGAGGAAACTGCTGATTCCAGTGAAATTCTTAGTCTGTCATACAAAAGAAAGATATATTCCTCTGTCTTGAATTGCAACTAAGACAATATTGCTTAAGTGAGGAAGATTGTGGGAAACCCTACGTTGAAGTGAGACAGTATCTTCATCACTTGAAGAGACACAATTGGTCTTTGACTTAGAAAATATTTGCTGTAATTTGCCCAGTGCTTTCAGGTTGTGTTATGCAGTAGTTAACATAATTATCATTACAGCCACATGTAAATTTAAAATCCATACTTCCTTCAAATCTTAGGCTGATCTGCATACTAAGACCCCGTAAGCAGATCTTAATGTATAACAATATGCTAAAAAATAAAAAAAACCTCAAGCCTTAAATATTCATGAATGATTTGTTGGTTTTGGGGTTAAAGTGGGGGAACGAGAGCTAAATTAATAATTGACTTAAGTTGCAGTAATCATGACTGCTGACTGTTTAAATGATAATTGACTGATGCAGTCCAGAGAAACCATTTCTGCTAGTTGCTTATGGTTTGCATTTAACACAGAGGACAGAAACCTCATGACCAAATACAGCCTTCTTTATATTTAGTTTATGTCTTGTATCTGCTGCAGTTAGTGGTAAAAAATTTTGTAGCTGCTTTCTGTATGTCCTTAAACCTTCAGTGCCAATGCATTCAAATATCAGAGAAACTGTATTTCCATTGTTGTATGCTGCAATTCAGATAGTGTTATACTAATTCAAATCAAGCCTATTGGTTCAAACTCATCAGAGGCAGCATAGTACACTTGGCATCTGCTTTAGTATTTTGGTTCGTTGTGGGGATTAGCGCTGTCTAACAGCCAAACTCCCATCGAGCTCCAGAATCTTCATCATCTCAAGCTGAATGTGCAGTTGGAAAGTCTGTAGATATTTGTGAAAGCACAAATGCATGGGAATGCATGATGTACACACAGCAAGATAGAAAAACTTGGAGCTTTTCTCCCTTGCAAAGACTGCTTTTTCTGATGCCACTTTTTTCACCACTGAGATCATCCATGTCATGGAGATAGCTAATAGGTAATTCTTAACACAGTTCCCACCTAGTATTCTATGTTTTTTTAAAGATACTGCTATTTCAGCGTTGAATGAAAATTGTTGTTATGTTCGTTTTCAGAAACAGAGGTAATGTCATGTAGCTGGGAACTGAAGTGAAATAAATCCCTGCTAATATCTGATCTCTGGTGCTAATTTCTGCTCCAAATGTTGCAGTTTTATTTATATTTATGTAATTGTATGCTGTAGTTGCATTTTTGTATGTTTGTTTTGCTATTTTTTAAAATAGAAATCTGAAATAAGTTTAATCTGAATGCAGTTGTGACTCTTTAAATTTTTGGGTAGACCTCACATAGACAGCAGCTATCCCCAGAATGTAAACTCAAAGAAGGAATGAAGGGAGAATGCGATTGTATTTTCTACTAGTGCAGGTTTTTTTGTTTTGTTTTGTTTGTTACAGCTGTTTACAGTTAGTTTCAGTTGATTATAGTAACTCTCCAGCTAGTGAGGCAGAACAGCTATGATTTATCCAAATACTCTCTAAATTATTAAGCTGCTGTTATGAAAATGCTTCTGATGAGACAAGTTTTAAAATATTACTAAATACAAAAATTGCACCAATTCACTAGAGGTACCATTTCCTCATCATTATCTTAGAAATGTGTGTTATAAACTTGCATTTCTCAAGAATGCTTGACCCACCTTGCCATAGTGACATTGACTTCAAGTGAAATAATAGTCAGTGATATGAATTTCTGGCACTTATTGTTCCTGTTGGTTTTGAGAAAGGGGGGTGATAAAAGGAGGCAGAAGGAAAATGAAAGAATATGACGACAAAACAATGTTCTGAGTCAGTTTTGCTTTGAAATAGAATGGTTTGTCACAGTGACCTGTTTCTCACACATGCTGTTATTTCATTCAGCAGTAAACACATTCTCCCCTCCTCATAACAAGAATTTCAAAACTGATTGTTTTACAGACATGTTCAGAGCTTAAATTGAAATCTTTTACTTGCCACTCCTGTGGGGATGTGATGTATGCAAAAGCGTGGTCATGCATTTATTTGTGTAGAGGGAGGGACACGCCAAGGATATATACAAAGTGTTGCAGAAAAGAGGCTGAGCTCAATCTAAAAAACTGAACTTTTGTTTTCAGTAGAAGGGGCTTAGTAATGGCTTTTGTTGCAGGGACCTGACTTACATTAGGTCCAAATATTCTCCCCAACCCTCTTAACAGGCAGTCACAGTGCCTAGGAGCACTTGACCTTATTATCACGGCCATCATTCAGAACAGCTCTTCAAGAATGGATGAAATCTGTTGGTGCAGCATTAAGCATTATATGGAAAAATTTGGAAAAAATAGGAAAATGTAGTGATTGCTGTAATCAAACCTTTTATAGTCTTAAGCTGAAGTGAAACACTCCAGTGGAGCTAAATTTGCACTTAGGAAAGTGTCTAGCAGTAAAGAGTTAAAGAGAAAGAATGTCATGCATGTGTATGTGATTCTAAATCCAGAAGTGTTACATTTCCTTTGTTGGCATTAGTTTCTGCTGAATATACAGGATATATATGGTGAAGACTAAGCCCTTCTGTTATTGGTCTGAAGTGTTTTAACAGAAGTGTGGCATGCTTGCCTGAAATGACTGGAGGTTTTAACAGATCAAAGCATATATAGTTTGTTCTTGCTGGCTCTTTTTCTGCTTACCCATTTGAATTGTATTGACCAACTTCATTACCAGGAATTTTAGCTGGAGCAAGACTTCCTTTAACAGTCACTAGTGTGTAGAGTAATGGTACATGATAGAATTTCGTCTTGAGTGCTTGCAGCAAAAGCTTTTGAATTGTTTTTTGTTTTATATTTGTATTAATTGCCATTTATAAGGGGTGGCTCCAGTCTCAAGGGCTCTTGATGACAAAAAAGTGGATAGGAAGCTATTGAAAGGTGTCATTTTTCTGATCTCATGTAATTTGCTGCCTGCTGCCTCTGTGAGAGATGGAATCTTAATATTGTCAGAGGATGTAGACTAGCTATTCAATATGGAGGGAAATGCCAGCATCATGAGATATTCCGAGATAAATCTGAGGATTGGTTTGCTTTTCCTATGTTTTTTGAGATTTTCCCCATCCTTGACCCAGCTGTTCAACAGCCAACTCCTTTAGTAACTATGCTGAAATCTACCCTTTTCTCTTGCAGCTGTGGTGAGCCTTGAGATTAATGCTTCATAGGAGGGCTTATGCTGGCTTTCTACAGAGGTACTCAATAGAAAGAGGTTTTAGGAGAACTTGTGTTTCTTGAAGTCACCTACAAGTGACTACTCATTGCTGGAAGGGAGCAGATGAGAGCAGTGGCTGTGCCACTTGCTCACTTCCAATTTACCGTCCTATTCTGTTTCCCATAGAGCTGGTGGAAAGGTGTTGACCAAACTTAGCCAGGAAAGTAAGGCTTTTTAGTATATGTGACAATAAATATTTTCAGTTGTCATTGTTCACTGCTCTGTAGTCTCCATGTGAAAATAATTACCTCAAGGTTAATAGAGAACTGTCACATAATTTTTTTCCCCTGCCCCTTTCTAAATTCACAGTAATAATACAACTTTTTTTTCTTGTTATTTGTTTGGTTTGTTTGTTTTGGGTTTTTGTATGTTCTAATTTTCATTCCCCCTTTCTTTGTAACTTCATAATACCAAAAGATGTATCCTAACAATAGCACACTGTCTCAGTTTTGGAGACAAAGTGTCAGGAGGAAGCACTCAGGGATGAGTGCCTCCTCCCCAGGGAAAAGGGCTTCCCCTCTTCCCTTCGCCAATGAAACAAATTAACCACAGCAAGTGAAAGTGGGAAAAAAACCTATTCCTATTAACACAGGAAAAACTGAACTATTTATTAACACAAAGTGAAACCGCGAAGAAACAAAGAGGGGGAAAAAAGGAAAAAGGGTGCCCACAAGGAGCTGATGACAGATCCCCCCAGTCTCCAGGAAAGGGAGTCCACTCAGCAGCCTAGAGGAGGGCAGATGGAAAAAAGAAACCTCCTTGACTCCTGAATGCCAGTCCTCCTCCTTGCAGCAGACGAAGCCAGTGGAATCCGGTGGCTCTACCCCTTCACTCACTGGCATGCCCTTCCTCAGAGTTCGGACGACACCGGGGCCACCCCACAGGCCCAGTGGGGCCACCCCCCAGGCTCCCTGGACTGGAGAGGTGGGAAGGAAGATAAGGAGACCATGGGGAGGAAAAGAACAAACAAACAAAACCTTTTTTCTAAGCTATCAGGGAAAAGCAGGGTAGAGAGAAGTGCCGCAGTCTCTCCAAGAGCCGTCAACCTCTCCGTGTCTCTCTCCGTCTCCCTGTCTCTCCCTGGGCCGTTGGACCGAGCCACTTTTATTTCCAGGACCATTAGACCGAGCCGTTTAACCTACACCTGCAGGTGCCAGTTCAGCTGAACCAACCCTGGCTCCGGCCCCACCCCCTGGGTCCGTTGGCCATTGGACTGGGCTGCCACGTGTGGGCTCAGTTGAGCTGACCGTTCAGCTGGCCATTTAACTGACCGCCAGGTGCGGTTTGGCTGAACCAACGGTTCGGTTGGCTGTTTAACTGACCCCAGCTCCAGCCCCCCCACCACTGGGTTCATCTTAAAGGCACAGTAGCTGTGGGCATTAAGCAGGCAGGTAAGGAATAATGTAGCTTCCTAATGTCACCCCAGGACACGCATGTATCTTCTGTGTACTGTAAAAGCATAAATATATAAAGCAGGAGAAAATGACATATAATTGTCTAGAATACTAGGTAAATAATGGATTTGATGTGATGGCAAACAAACTTGCTGGAAAAACAAGGGCAGATTTGACCATAATTGAAACAGCTGTTATTTACACTACCTGTTTTTTGGAGAATAGTTGTTTGAATATTTGACACCTGTAATACCACCTTATGTAGGTTTTGTTCATATTATCTAGTACAGGTTGCCTATTTTGTTGATGTAAGTAGACTACAGCTGTTTTTGTCAGAGGCATTGAGTAGCTGTGCACCTGTGGTATAGAATCCTGTTTTCTCTTGGCCTTTCTCTTTTAAATGAAATTGAAATCTTTATTGTTTTTCTTACATGCTCTGCTTTTTATCCACTGAGTGACAAAATAGGAGACTTTTTTATTGTAGCAGACCAACTTTGAAAACTTTATACGTGGATTTCAATTTTCCTTATATAAGGTTTTATTAATTTAAAAAAATTACACTATAGTTAGAAAAAGGAACATGAAGTATTCTACCTGTATTTCAATCTCTATTTCATGCTTCATTGGGTAATTTCTTCCCTGTTTTCCAGTTTGACAATTCAGGATCAAGATGGCAATGCTTTCCTATCGCTGTCAAAAGCTGGGATAGTTGGATGAAATGTCTCCTGACATTGCAGTGTCCTCTGTGTTGCTCCTTCAGAGAATATGGAAAGCTTTGATCAGTAGTTGCTTAAGCTGGGCAAATCCAAATCTTAGTGTTTGCTTCATGAAAGGCCGCCTTGGGTCTAGTAAGATTTACTAGCACAGGCTCAGTCCCATATGAACACAGCGATGGTGTTTGTGGGACCGACTTGTACCTGCAACAAGGTTAATGGCTTTTGTGCCATTGAAGCAACTGAATTCTCTTGTGGCTGAATCCATGGCGCAGTTAACCCACACAAGAGCAAACCATTCCGCTATAATTGAGAATTGACCAAATTTACTTTTCATGAAACTCAATAGCTAAAATTTGGAACTGACTGTAAGGGAAAACTAATTCAAATAAGATCCTTCTGTATTTAGATTTTACTGTCTTTTTGTTACCTCTTACTCTTGGACTTCTTTCATTTAAATCAAAAACAATCATGCCTTCCTAATCTTGCATCAGGAGTGTATCAAAGTCTTGTGACAAAATATAACATCATTCATCAAAAACTTCTGGTTGTTCTCTGCTGTTGTCAACAGCGGCTGTTTGACTGCTTGTCATTGTGAAATTAAACCAACACAGACAAATTGTTTTGTTTTCTATTATTGCATCTCTTAAGGTTATCCTTCTTTTGCCCTTATCACTAATAATACAAATAGGTGTTTCTCCTGAAGCGGTTGGTAATTAATTCAGATAACGTCTGTCAGCATCCTTTGAAAAAGGCCCTCTGAAATTGAATGCCCTCTGAAAACAGTATTTCATGTGAGAGAATTACATCCATTGCTTCTGTCAGAAACATAGCATGCACAGATGTGTTGAAACACTGAACTGTGTTTAAGTGTTACAAAAGCTTAGTTTTCAGATTGCAAAGAATATTTTCGCAGCTTTTATGGATTGGAAACCCCTCACCCCTTCCCTTAATCAAAGAAAGAATTCTACAAAAATGGAAGAGGCCACCTAAGAAGAAATAGAGGATATCAGTAACTGCTGATTTAACCTAACCTCCATTCAGATTATTTTCTTGAAGGATCTGATTAATTATTCTCTTACTTTTACAGGCCTAATTACAACCACATCCAGAAAACTGGATCGAGAGCAGCAGGAAGAGCACATACTGGAGGTAAATAATTTATTTAGCTTGCTGAACAACGGTGACTGTAAGTTCATTGATCTTTTGCAAAGAATTAAGTTTGCCGAGCTTGATTACTACATGAAGAATGTAAAGAACTGGATTCAGAAATAATGGCCTTCTATGTTCATTATGTTGCAACACAGATAACCACCTATCTTCTAAAAACAGTGTGTTGGGGCTTTTTGTAACAAAAGAGTAAAGGGACAAATTGAACGCAATTTTTTTTTCCTATATCTGAAAACAAAGATTTTCATTCAAATGGTAAAAGGCATAATTGTTAAAAGAAGTGTGATTCCTCTTTTTATCTTCGTGTGTAATTATTGGAATAGCTATTTCAGCCTAACTTTTGCTGAGTATGAAAAAGAGGTGCAGAATGTTTTTATAACGTGGAGAATACAAAAGGACGGTACGTGAGTAGCGCTATTTTCTGCATAAGATATCTACCAATCACATCAGTTGCAAGACATGCATTGTAGAGCTGGAGTCCAAGAGCATGAAACTCATGGCATAATGCTTTTATTTAGCTACATTTTATTGATTGTGTGGAGTTTATTAAGGGCTTTTCTCATTCTCTGTCAAACAGCATGAAAGGAAAACACATAAACAACTTTATGTCATCCAGTTTCACGATGTTGTCAAGCAATAATGGCATGGTACTTCACGTGTAATGAAGACTTAATATTCACAGTGATCCTTACGTCCTAAGATTTATCTGAAACATTTATTGTGCCTCTTGTCCTGGATGACAGATAAAAGACTGCATTGGTAGTTGGCCAAACTAATGTTAAAGACAGAGAAGCAACTCTAGACTTACTCAAAACTTGTGAAATCCTTGGAAAGACATTCCAATAGGAAAGCAATGACTGTATAGACTTGGAGATGAATGTATTTATTCCCTGATAGCATGAACTGTCCTTCTGCATAATTGCAGTATATTTGCAGTCTTCCTGACCCTTTTGTATCCCTTTGGTGCATTGCAAGCTGGATAAATGAAGCTGCTGGACCAATGTATGAGCTTTGAAAAGAACCCTTATGCCTAAGTAGAAATGGGTCAGAATTTCCTCAACAATGTTTCTAGAAGTAATAGTAACAAAATTAATTAAATGGCAAATCTGATTTAGTACTAGACATAATATTCCTGTTTAAAGTCGTTGTATAATTCCCTTTTCATATTGCCTCATTAAATCTGGCTTTGTTAGTTTCCCAAAGCACTTAATGCCAATTATGTCTTATTTCTCAATCACTGCTATGAATATTGATTTTAAAATCAGTGTATCATGACTTTTACTTCTCTACATGTTATACTGGGTTTTGTATTAGATTTATAGAGTAATTAGATTGAGCTTTGGATTGTTTTCTGATCCTGAAGCCACATAGCATATATAGCTTTGATTGCTTACACCTTATCCATGGAGTAGGGTGGCCACATCCAAGTTGTCTGTTGAAAATGCTGTCTGAATTGTGTGAATTCTCAGGCTGCAGCTGAGCAACCTGTGTGTGTGCTGCTTGTTCTGGGCCAAAGCTTATACCAGAGGTCACACTCATGGTGTAATGTTATGGGCCATTGTCTGCTAGCAGTCATGCTAACTTAAGCTAAACTTTATAACCTTCAGCTAACATGTACACAACTCAGAAAGTTTATTTGTAGGATTACAATGTCACGTAATGGTATATTAATCCTCCTGCTTTCATCATTCTGTATAAAATAGCAGTTTAAGCTCATTGGTCTTTAGTTTGGAACATTGTTTATTGCCTGCTGGTGTAATTTATAATTCTTCATTTTGAATCCCAACTGGTTGTTGAAGTTTTAATTAAAGGCTGTGAAGTATCTGACAGAAGAACTCTTAACTACAGAACAATATTGACAGACAGCCTGGCCTAAAGTAGCTGTTTTCCCATGTGTTAGTTTTATGTTTACAACTCAGAAAATAGGTTGGAAAGAAATGTGCAGAATGATGGACAGTATTGTGACCCAGGTGCTGAGCATCTGGCTAATTAATTGAGCATTGAAACATTGACCAGATGGGTTGGTGGGTTTATTACTTTTTGCTATTAAATTTGATCTTTGATTTCATTTCTGCTTACATAATGGTAACTAAAGTGCCCCATTTTTTATTCCCAATTTGTAAGTATTTTCTGAGTGCCAATTGGCACTTTCTTATGCAGTTATTTTAGATTAGCTTCATGTTATTCTCTCATGTCTTAGCATTCTCTTTGTTATGTCAGTAATGCCTTCAAAACTGATGTTGCATTCAAATCAAATAAATTTTTCTCAAATTTGCCTTTGTTTTTTGCTTGGCTGAGGGCAATGCTAATTTTATGTTAATGGACATGTTATCTCATACTCCTTGTAATTTCCTCATTTGGGATATGCTTTGGTTTTCTCTTTGGTTTTGATTGTGGTTTTTTCTGAACTGAAAGGTATGTGGTGGTGTTCCATTACAAGTGCTAAGGGGAACAGATATTCACATATGGGGAAATCATGCCATCTGTTAGAGATGAGCATGAATATTTGCATTTCATGTTGCATTTCATGTGTCAAAATATTAAGATAATAGCTGAATAAACTTTCGTAGTGCCTTTTGTAAATACTCACCTAATAGCTTTGGACAGTTGCTTTTACTGAAGTTAGGGGATAACTTTAAAGTTGTTTAGGCAGGTGTAGGAAAATCTCATTTAGGGAGGAGCATTGTTGGAAAGACCCTGTTTGAGCTCTAACTTTATCTCTTTTAATAAACCAGGCAACAGTAACAGACAATGGTACTCCTGCAAAATCAACAATTGCAAGAGTGATTGTGAAGGTCTTAGATGAGAATGACAACAAGCCTCAATTCTTGCAAAAATTCTACAAAATTCGGCTTCCAGAGCGTGGCAAGCCAGAGCGAGAGAGAACTGCTAGGAGAGAGCCGATCTATCGAGTTATCGCTGCAGATAAAGATGAAGGCCCCAATGCAGAGATCTCCTACAGCATTGAAGATGGTGATGAACATGGCAAATTCTTTATTGAACCAAAAACCGGAGTGGTTTCGTCAAAAAAATTTTCTGCAGCAAGGGACTACGATATCCTTTCAGTAAGTGAAAATCTTGTATATCATGAATATGTAAAGTGTTCTTTTATCTCTTTGTTTCTTATTCAGTAGCTGGCAGGTGAGTGACTGCAGTATCTGAAGGAAGAAAGCTTCAGCAAATCCAGAAGTATTGTTTTGTGGGTTTGTTTGGTTTTTATTAAAGGATGATTTCAGATGTTTGTATTGTGTATCAAGAACTGCTGTTCTTTTCCAGAACTTGACAGATAATATATGTGATGAGGGAACATAAACAAGCAGTTTAACTCACCTTCAGGAAGAAAGCAAAATAAAAGTGAATTTATGGTAACAGTTTGTGCTGCTATCAGGTGCTGCATGCTTTTTCTCCATTTGCTGCCCAGATAATGAAGGGCAAGTGGCACTTTGAGAGACACTTAACCTTTTTGGAAATATCTCACAGGAGCAAACATGCTTGGAGCTTATTACTGCTTTCTCTTTATGTGACATAATGATTTATGTGATCCTGTAGCCTAAAAGATGTGTCTGTTTCACAGATTAAAGCTGTAGATAATGGTCGTCCGCAAAAATCTTCGACTACACGGCTTCACATAGAATGGATTCCAAAGCCCATCCCACCCACAGAGCCTATTTATTTTGAGGAATCATTTTTTTCTTTTACGGTGATGGAAAGTGACCCAGTTGCTCACATGATTGGTGTAATAGCTGTTGAACCTCTTGGAACACCACTTTGGTTTGACATAACGGGTAAGGATACCTTAAGGGCCTTTATTATTAGAAACAAATGCTTGGAGCCTGAGATACTGGAGGGCTCATTGCAGCTTGGTTTTAATCACTCTTCTAAACAATGCAAAGTTTTGGCATTCTTTAAATGCAGATGCGATTTATCCCTTTATTTCATTTTAAGTCAAAATTCTTTGATTTTTATTGATGCCACTGTATCAAAGATTGAAATTAAGTTGCAAAATATCTGCTCTGTTGCAGTTTTAAAAATGACTTATGAATATTGTGTTACTGAAATTAAAACTAATTAAGTCAATCTCATAGACTGTATGATAGGAAAGGAGATAAAATGCTAGTTTTCTACAAATCAGGATAGTACAGTCAAAGAGAGATTATACTGTTCACATTGATTTCTTCTCCTCTGCGCTGCTTCTCAGTTTGCTGTCCTTTGATTCAGTACTAAAAGGAAAGCTTGCAAAGTTCCTAACCCAGCAATCTTTTTCCCATACATATTCTTTATACTAAATTATATCTTAGCCTCTACCAGTAAAAGGGGATTTCCAGCCAGTAATACAACTATATGTTGATGTCATGGTAACAAAGTTAATAGTACTTTTTTGAGATTTAGACTTAGTCACTAGATTTATGAGCACCAGTAATAAACAGAGAGTTCACTGCATAGCTGATAGTAAAACCAAGTTCTGTCATGTGTTAAGTGCTTTAGAGTCAAGGAGAATGGCATAGCTTTGTTTCAGGAGACATGCCTTATAGTACACTGCTTCTGGTCTTAAGTGAACTCTTTCTTGTCAGTCTATCACACTGTGATTTTTCCACTACATTCAAAAGAGAGAAGGATCTTTTTCATCCTGGTTACTACCGAAAATTTTAGCCATGATTACTGTTAAGTTTCAGGGGAGAGCATATTTTAAGTTATTTTTCAATAAGTTAAGTATTTTAAACATCTGTTTTGCTGGTATCTATTTTCTGAGGTGTGCTGCGAACAGCAACAGTTAAAAATAAATTTTATGAAACTGACACATGTAGCAGGAGTATATAAATGCCAAATACTTGAGGGTGTTTTCAAAAAATTTTCAAGCACATGCCAACAGATACAGTTCTTCCCTAAAATCACACCTCATGCATGAACAACCTGTGATGGTATTGATAATCCTTGCTAATGCATTAAATGCTTGCATAGAATTTTTAAATGGTTTCTTCTACTGTAGTCTTGAAAAAAAGAAAAGTTCCTGTCCAAATAGATTATAGTTGAATAAAAACTGTTTGTGTTTAGACAAATCTTGGGGTTGCACATCTGTACAACTGCGTTGAGGGACTAAAACATTGAGGATGCTTTCATGCATCATCATAGGAGCAAAGTTCTGCATTAGAGGTATTTTGGAACTGAGGCTGCTCTTTCACTGTTCACTCAAACACACATAGATATGGGAGTAGTAGAAAAGCAGAATGTATAAAATGAGAAGGTAAAATAAAAAGGTTTTGTATACTCCAAATTAGGGTTAGCCTGTCAACAGCAAGCAGAAGTATCTGTAGACCAAAATGAGTCCATTAAAAGAAAGGTTAAGAAGGTGACATTGCCAGAAAATGGTGAGCAGTTCATGGCGATGAAAGAGAGAGTCGATAAGAGAGGCCTCAGAGGTTTGGGGATATTGAACATAGTACAGCAGTGGTGTTTTCTGGGGCCTTTTATTAGCAAAATTAGTTAATTAGATCGGGGATGTACTTTTCTGTTGTTCTTAGTGTGCTTCAACTGCTATGCACTCTGAACAGTGTGTACATCTGAGTAGAATTCTGACTGATAGTATTATTTTGATCTGCTCCTTCTAAGTATGCAGCACAGTTTGGACATTTTCATCTTTTTATTGTATGCCTAATGCAGAAAATGGATGATCTTTTCCTGCTCTTTTTAGAAAGACGTATACAGAAAACTCTGTGGGGAAGGAGCTTAACTTGTCCAAACATTGTAAAATAAACCATTTTATTTTTACTGTTTTCTTAGCAAAAGTGTTTTGGAAAGTTTGATATGTGATCATGTTGGGAAGTTATGGCTATTCTTACAGGTGGTCACTTTACTACCCTCTTTTACTGTTTCTAATAGCATGAATGAATTTGATTGACAGCTTTCCTTTGTGTTCTGTGCTTGCTTTCCATGCTTTCTTTCTTTTTGGCTGAGCCAGGAGACAAGCTTGCTAGTGAAGTATTTTACATCTTACAGATGGCTTGTGACCTGAACTGTACAGCAGAAGGTATCTGCTGAGATCACATAATTTATTACCAGATTATGAGATCTGAAATGAAAGCGTACATTTATAAACTATTTATTTTGTTAACCCTTCGGAAATCAAAGTGCTCACGGTTGCATTTGTGACAGGTTCGTTTTTGTTTTGTTTTGTCATCATTACATTTATACAAGCATCAATTCTGAGCACCCAGTTTTGGCTTTGGCCAAAACTGTTGCTGTTACACCTTCAGTGTACTAGATGCCAAAGTTTGGGTTGAGTTCTGCTTCAGCGGATCACCAGATATCATTATTACTACAAATTTAGGCAAGGCCCTTGTGATTTTCTTGATAAGGAAGGGAAAAAAGTTGGTTAGAGAACTTGCCCTTGTGTCAGGGAAACTGATTGTACTGAGTCATACCCATTTACTTTGCTCCTCCCTTAAAATATAGAGGATTTCATTGAGACATTTGAGAAAATGGTTTTTCCAGCCAGCTATAAAGGGAAAAGCTGGATCCACCTTCTGAAGCTGACATACTGCACAAAGCCCTTTAAAAAAAATTATGTACATCTGTTAAAAAAAGGAAAAAGCTGCTGCCTTGCATGCTGTCCAGTTTCTATCCATTTGAGTGATTCAGAAACTGCTAGTGGGCCAGTAAGAGGAGTTGGTTTTCAATTGAACTGGAAAAATTACACGATGTTGGTCATTACCAAATATCTCAAATCCAGTGAAGCAGAATCCAGCCCATCTTTCCTAAACTGGCATGTTTGTCATGCAGTGGAACCTTCTAAAGGTGAATTCCTTTTTACGTGTGAATGGGGGCCCATTTCAGTATTTACTGTTTTTTTCTTGGACTAAGTTCAAATTTGCAACCTTTGGAATTTCACCCTCTCACTTCTAAGCTTGGCTTTTCATAAAGGCATTTAGTGATTTGCAAAGCTTAGCATGTATAATCTTGTTAATGAAAAAAAAGGGCGCTCAGATGCTATCTGAATGCTATCTGCTATCCTTGTAAAATATAATTAGAAAAACACATGCCCATAATTAGGAGAAATTGGTTTGCCATATCTAGCCCTGGCTTGACCAAAATAAAAATTGATTCTTCCATTTTAGGCAGTTTATTGAGAGGTCTAAAGCAATTGTAGCTAAATGGCAATATTTATCATCGCTTATAGTATTTGGGCTTAATGGACATAGTATTCTCAGGACAGTCTGCTCTGGGTGGCAGGATGATGATCAATTAAATGTTTAAGCGACTGAGCGTAGCTATTGATCTACACAGTTATTTAACTGTATTTCAAAGAGTAATTTGAAAGTTTCACAAGGGAAATTAAGGTAATTTGCTTCTGAAAAGGAACTTGGCCATATTTAAACATTGGGCATTTAAACATTTAGCACTCATCTGAATCCTGCCTATCTCAATAGGAGTGAGATAGTGAATTCTTTAGATACTCAACATTGAGATGAGAATCCTTTGGAGGTACTGTAGCCTTTTTCAGCCTTATCTGTAGTCATATACGAATATAATAATATGTATGCTGCTCCAAAAGACAAAAATTTGACTGTATGTCTGATTTGGCATTTTAATGTTTTTTGATACAAAGTATGTTTTTCACTTATTAGCTGACAATCTGCCCAAAATTAATTATTATATTGGGCAGTACTTCTCAATTTCTTGCTATTTGGAACCATTAAATTCCAAGGATTTTTTTTAAAGTAGAGAGTCTTGCTAATAAGAATGTACCAGCTGACTTTCCATGAGCCAGACAAATCAGCTTTGTCCAAAACTACTCAGTTTAAAATATCTGTTAGTAGCAGCATATCACATTGCCAGGAAAAAAACCCAGTGTTTTAACTAAATGTATGTATAAGTATATGTATATATATTTCCACCTTCATTAAGCATTGGAAGACAGAACATGATCATACATGAAAACAATGAAGCAATGATGCGTTTTATTAACTTCCCCCTCTTGCAATTTCCTGAACAAGGTGGCAACTATGACAGTCGATTTGACGTCGACAAGGGCACAGGAACTATCATTGTTGCAAGACCTCTTGATGCAGAACAGAAATCAAATTACAACTTGACAGTAGAAGCAACAGATGGAACCAGATCTATCAGCACTCAGGTAATGAACTTTCTAATGAAGCACTTACGGAAAGAGTGTGTAGCTGGAGGGTGGGGAAGGTGTTGCATTTTCTTCTTACCGTTTTTTAAATCCTAGACAATTAACATGTTTTATCTAAATTAGGGACTTTTTCTAAAATAGAAGTGAATTCTGATCTTCCCAGAGCCATGTTGTTTGGTGGTTTAGGTGGAAGGTTGTGTGTTACTATGTTGTAGTCTGTACCATGTTCCTGTGGCTAAATAAATGAAAACAGAAACTAAGCCCCTGCATGCAAGGTTTTCTCACAAGAAGAGGATTAATACTACTTATCAGAATTACTCCTCTTTACTCAGCTCCCCCAAAATCATTAAATAAACTGATTACTGTACTTGTAGTTAAAGATGACCATTGTAAAATTTTGTGGTTCCCTTCCCCCTGCAAGGTCTGTGGATGACCAGTTGTACAACATCCAAGTAATGTTTCATGAAACTGAGTTGCTTCTTCTGCATAGTGTACATATAGAAACAAGGTTAAGATTATAACATCTCTTTGTATCTTCCCAAATATTTTTTTTAGCTTCAGTGGAAGTAGAGATTGCCGAACTATCTCCAAAAAGCAGCAACCTCAGACAAACCAATTTTTTTAAATTAGCTTTTTACTAAGGCGCTGTGATGGCGATAGTTCTTTGCAGTTGGGCTAATAAGTTCACTTTAAGGTGCAGAAGCCTTTTGTGACAGTACTGGAAATAATTCATAGTAAAGCAGTTTATGATGTATATTCCTCCTGTTTTCCCATCTAGTTTCTTTCCCCAGCCCAGAACCTGAATATATTTGAAAATATAATTTAGCTGAGGTTAGTGTGAATAGAGCCATGATCAGAGAGGAGCTTCACTTTTCATCCAAATAGGAAGGAAAGGCTTAATTTACCTATTAAAGACCATTGGACTTGGATGGAGATGTGTCTGTATTACCCATCCCTATCATTGACCTACCCCCCAGGTACTCAAAGAGCAGTAAGTGGGTTGCTGCTGTCTTTTCTGTACGTAGAAGTGTGTGTTACAAATGCAATTGCTTCTAGTTCAGCTTCTTTGCAGTACATATGTTTTCTTTTATCTTTTCTAATGTCCTCTATGTTGTCTTCTGCTTTTGGCCAGAGGAAAAGTTCAGGATTTTAAACAGAATCTTTATTGAGCTGACTGCATGTCTGGAGGCTTGATAGATCAAGTAGACTAAATTTGATAGTAGAAGGTTGCCAAGTGTAGCAGTTTCCTTTGAGAAATGCCTTTTCCTTTAATGGTGACAATTCAGAGTGATTTTTCTAGACCATGAATCTTCAAAGACAGCAACATGTTTCCCAGTAGGAACTTGCTGCAATCGTAGCTGTGGTGCCATTACTTTTGGTCCTGATAGCCACCACAAAAGGTTTGGAGAATCCTGCTGGAAATTTATTAAATTTGCCTACCTATAGTAAAAATACTGAACAGATTCACTTCTACTGATTACAGAATGCTGGATAGAAGGCAGGGATTACTTGGGACAAAAAATAGAAGAAACACAAATTCAGCTAGAAGTCAAAAAGACAGCAAGAAGCTTTTCCATACACACTTCCCCACTCCAAAAATGCAGTCAAAAATGCCATCATGCGCTGTCTTGGGGTAGCCTGGGGCTTAGTAAAGGCTTAATATGTGGCCCTGGTGACTGCAGATAGCCTATCCAGTGCTGCTGCTTTCATAGCTGAATTTATGCAGACATCCTGAGCTGTCACAGTTGAACCACAATGTGCTTTGTCTTTTAGAACAACCAAGAACTGGAAGGTCAAAAAATTACTTTAACCCTCACCCTTTCTCTTCCTCTGAGTTAAGTGAATCATTTAGTTCTTCTTGGAAGTTCACAGTATGCCTTTTGTTTGACTTCTTTAAATGAATTTAAATGAATTGTTATTTTAGCATTTTGTAAAGCTAAGTGAACATTATAAACATTTACCACAGCACTCTTCTCCAGAGGAATTGGAGTAGTAGTCTCAAGTTTGTCATTTCTGTGGTTTCTTTTTCTGTGATTGGTTTTCATATCTTTCCCTTCCTCTCTCAGTTAGGTTTGGCGGGATCAGAGATTGTGGTTTCTGTTGCAAACAAGCACAAAGACTTCCTTTGCCTTGTCTTCCTTTTGCCCTGCTTGTGAGATAAGCACAAGTTATGCTGTTGCTATTGGAGTCTCATGTTACTGTGGTGTATAGACTGAGGAGTGTGGATTAGTTCAAACTCTGGAACTGTCGGTGCATGATCCTCATTTTAATTGATTCTCTCATCTCCCCCATAACTCCTGGCCCACCCAAATGGACTAAGCTGGTAACCCTCAGGACTAACATTCACAAGATGCATTTCAGATCAGGCTTAACTTAGGGGGTTAAAAATGTTGATGCAAAATCAAAACTGAAGTTGTGATTTATGGCTGCCAGTGTGTAAATTCCATTACTCATTGCTTAAATAAAGATGATTAAAGTTTAAATGTTGGTGTGGCATTGGATTATTCTAAGAGCTGATAAACAGTTAAAATGGAGTGACAGTCAAAAGAAATTCTGAATTCTGAGTGCATACATGAGGAACAACAATATGCCATACAGAGCTTTTAGCTTACAAAGTAATTGCTGTAAACACTGGATATACAGTAAACAATTTAACAGACCTTGATTAACAGCAGAATAAGTAATTTTACATTTAATTTGAAAAAGGAAATTACATTTGCAAGAAATTGGGGAGGGGCACAAGGAATGAAAATCTTTTTGTATAAAAGCAGTGCATTGAATTTGACTTTAAACTGGAAAGCATTTGCTGGCCTTGGGCCATTAACATCTGTAGTGCATTTGACTCTTTTAGGACATCAGTTAAATAGCTTTTTTTGAAAAATAAAGCAATAGTAGGCGTAGAGGCTATTAGAATTTTGCATGCATCTAAATGCCAAATGCATGAGACAAAGCAAGGACAAACAAATTCCAGGCCTACAGTAGTGGTGGTTGACATGATGTTAGAAATGACTGTTGTCACACTTAGAAGGATTATGATTAAAAATAAAATAAAAATACAGCAATTAAATAACTAAAAAACACCAATCAGTGTGCCTGTGTAGTGAAACAGAAAAGGTTATTCACAGGCTGTAAGTAGCAATAAATGAACTATTGAATTGATTTTTGGGTTAAAACAAAAAGAAGGAAAGGGTCTTGTTTCTAGCTATAGCCATTTGCAGTCATTGCTATCTGTGAGTTCTTTCCATTGAAAGTAGTACTTCAGATGGTTTACAGCTGATTTCAGCATTTTACCTATCGCTTTGCTATTGCAGAATATTTAACCTTGTTTTATGCAAAATATATATGGCTATGATACATCGGGAATGAAGTATAGAATAATCTTCATTAACTAAATATGCATTTTTGCTTGCGACCACAATGCTCTACGGAGACATTTAGAACTGAAATGAAGTTATATTATCTCTGGATAATACAACTTTTTATTTATGAAAATTATTATAAACGTGTCAGTGTAACTATAATGTAACTATGAGAGAGGACTGGATTTTAAACTCCACATAGAATCAGTAAATAAAAAGTGCTATTAAAGCAATCTAAAGGAACATTATGTTTAAATATTGCGGATTGAGTATGTTTTGTCAATGGCACAATATCTTCTCTTTAACTTAGTAGCAATCAGTGCATCCCTATGCAAATTTAGGTTTCACCTGCCAAATTATTAATAGATTTGAAGTCCTTCCTCAAAATAATCCTCGGCTGCTTTGTTCTCTATATAACCAGTGTTCATTGCTCTCAGTGGGATCTGTGGGCCGAAGGCAGCTGTGCAACACAGCCTTTGCATATCTTTGCAAAATGAGTGAAGTTTCTCTAGTTCCAGAGCATTTTGTTTCAAAGATCACATTATAGTCTGTTAATGTCAAGCTTTCGTATATTGTGCCTCTTTAATGTGCAACTCTTTCTTAAGAGATAATACTAGCGTGTTTCATTTGAATTGAATCTTATAATTTCATTGAGAAATGTTCAATAGCTAGTTTTATTTTATGCTACATGTTATGTTAGAATAATACTAAGCTCTGAATGTGTTTTGTTCTCAGACACACGAAACCATATTTTTCCATATGGGTCTTTAAAACCGCACTCACAATTATTACTTCAAGTGCTTTCCATTTAACTTCAAAGTCTTAATAGCTTATGTGAAAATTTGGTCCTCTTACATTTAAAAGGAAATTGCACATCTAGCACCTCTCACTTGGCCTTAGTAAGAATTCCTGACTTGAAAGTAGGATTTTCTTAGTAAATTTATTTAATAGTTTATGTTGGAAAGAGCCCCTGGAGTTCTGGTTAAAACTCCTCATCAAAGCAAAGCAAATTACAAAGCTGATCAAGTTTTTCAGTGACTCATCAGGTTCTAACTACCTGGGATGACTAGGCACGACCCCTCTTCCTTGGACCTTTTTTTAATTGATGTTTAACAGCTGTCCTTGAAAGAATACTTTTCTTATGTCTAGTTGTATTTTCTTATTGGAGCTTGTGAGTGTCACCTCCTGTCCTTTCACTATGCCTTGGTGAGAAGGGTCTGGCTCTCTTTCCTTCACCCCTCCTGTGGACAGATTGCTTTCAATCACCACTGATTTTAATGAGCTGTCATTGGATTTGTTTCATTTTGTCAAGAACTCTCTGGGACTGCAGTGTTTAAAATTGTAGTGGATCTACATTCCCACCAGTGAGTGTCAAACTGAAGAGGGTAATTCCTTCCCCCTACCCTTATTAAAGCAGCCCCGTGTGCAGCTAGGCAAGTTAGCAAAAGGGAGCCCATCAGGCCACATTATGCTTGTCCACCAGAACCTGTGCAGCGGCATAAAGTAATAACATCAGTGAGAGAGAAGTGAATCCTAGAGTATGTAGATGGAACACTTTTCACATGAGTCTAAGATAAACTTTGGAATTTGCATACGTTTAAAATGATTGCGCTAATATATAAAATTGTGTTTACCAGTGTGGAGAAAAACTGCAGCCTGAGCAGCTAGTGTGACAAGTAATGGAATACCTGTGCTAACCATTTGTGATGATTGAGTCACTGTGTTTATTCTTTAGCAATACTTTTTTAAAATAAATCATATTTAATAGCGTTGTACATTCTGGGGAGCTAACTCTTTTTCTGTTTATCCCAGCAGTACTGTTTTGGAGGATGTCTCTTTATGTGTCATTTTAACTACTTTGCTAGCTAGTATCAGAGATGATGCTAAATCCTGATGGCATGATCAACAGCTCACTGTTCAGTTAAGTTGGTTCATTGGATATGTGGTTAGTCCTGCTGGTACTGATGTTGGTTTTACAGTCACTACATTCCTGGCATTAAACTCAGTAGTTTGCTTTTTTTTTTGTGGTGCTCCATTCTAGAAATGCTATTTTTCTTTCTTTGTTTTCTGTAGTACCAGCAGCACAGGTGGCCATGTCTTCAGCTCCAAAGGTTCACTTAAAAGAGTTGCTCTGTAGTTGCATACCCTGTTACTTCCAATTTTAACCTAAGTTTCTCTATTTCTTCTTTTGGGACTGGAAATAGACATGAACTTAAATAGCAATTTTAACTTAAATTCATCAAATTTGACACCTTTTCACCTGCTTTTTTTCTGAGTCTGACCTTCATCATTTCTTAGGGGTGGAAATTTTGTTAAAAAATTGGTGAGTTCATTTTGAAAGCATAGTATCCATTAATGAAGTGTTGTGATTGTTTATTAAAATTTTTATTTAAGCAAAAATGTTTTTATAGTTTGATTTGTATTGATTGTTGCTTTTTTATGCTGGTTTTTTTGGTTTTTTAATTTGTTGTTCATCTTCATTTGGTATCATTTTCCATTTTCCTGAGCACCACTGTTCAGTGAGCAGCTGTTTTTACTCAAATGCTTTGTGAGTGTATTAGACCCTTCTGTCTTACTTCTTTCAAGAGGCATTAAAATGTATTTTATTTACACAAAATTTTAAAAGAAACCAGCAGTTGTACTTGTGTTGCTTTATTGTATCCTATTTAATCATGACAATATCAAAGTTCATGTTTTTAAGATAATATTCATTCTTGATTTTCATTTTCCGGTTGAATTTGTTAGTTAATGTATTTAAAAACTTGTCCTAATATGTATCCTCAGTCACCTATCATTAACATTTCTCCCCACAGAAAGTCAATATTTATTCCAACTCTTTGTTTCTTTTCTTTAAACTATTTCTAATTCTTGACAAAACCAAACTCCTTAGTCTCCATAGCAACATCTTGCAAGGGGTTTTATCAGTGTGCCAAATGGTTCAGTTTTAGTGTAAGATGCTAGTTTTGCAAGGTTGATGTTTCCTCTTCCAGTAGCAAGAGGTATGGCATTTCCTGTTATTAGCCACCATCAGGGTTCATCTCATCTAGTTTCTACTGCATTCAGTTTGGTACCTTGTCTAAATTACATCTGTAGACTACATCAGTTACCAATGGAGAGCAGTAAGTGTCTTCAAAGAGCAATTTAACCCACTTACAATATTGTAAGTACCTATTTTAAAAACCTGTTTATAGCCCTTAACAAATTTATACAAAAAACCTAACCTTTGGATGAATAAAAGCATAGCTTTATGTGCAGCATATAAAGAACTTGAATTTAGCTGTGTGTTGCTGGAGTTTTGCTGTCTACTGTTACTCATCTGATGTTACTGCTGTTGAAGGAACAGGATGGTGGCTGAGTGTCTTACCCTTTTTATACAAAAATTTGATGCTGTGAAAGGCAAGTGGGGTGCAGGGATCTTGTGTGGTTCCAGTGAGCATTATTATACAAAGATGCAATTTGAAGCATCTGATTTAATTTAATTTTAACTTCAGAGCAGTTGTGTTGGTGACCAGTGAGCTATGCTGAGATTGTGTTACATTGCTGAAGAATAGTAAACAATACCACCTGCAGTTCTTCGAAATAATGCACTTTCGTGGGAATTCCACCACTTTTTCTCTTCTTGCTTAGGCTTGCAGATGTAAGGAGCTGAAAGAGGACTTTTTATGTGAGGCCAAGGAGGGGTATTATGCATCCACTGCCTTGAAAAAACATTGCTTAAAATTGTAAATTTGCACCTCTAAACAGGACTTTTACCCACTCTAGGATCCATATTGAGTATTTTTTATTTTTAATTCCAAAATTAACAAGGAATTGTTTTTCTTCCTGCTTTAGACAAAAATAGTTTCCTTTAAGATGTCTCATGTAAAATGTTTCTTGTCATACAGATTTTTGGTTTGACTTGGGGGAAGGTGAGGCAGAATTGGGTTTAGTGACATTCTCCTTCCCTACATGTCTTGGATCTCTTCTCCTCACAGAAAAATAAAATTGTTTTCAGATGGAATTACTTCAGTATTATAGTCTGAGTTTTCATGAGATACCCTCCTTTCATCTCTTTTTACCAAATATCATCAATATTTTTCCCTTCCCATTGTATCATTTCAGGTGTACATCAAAGTTATAGACACAAATAATCACAGGCCTCAGTTTTCTGCTTCAAAATATGAAGTTGTTATACCTGAGGATACCTTGCCAGAGACAGAAATTCTGCAAGTCAGTGCCACAGACAGAGATGAGAAGAATAAACTGATTTATACTATGCAGGGCAGCACTGATCCCATCAGTCTTAAAAAATTTCGTCTGGACCCTGCAACTGGCTCCCTCTATACTGCAGAAAAACTGGATCATGAGACCATGAACCAGCATATTCTCACAATAATGGTAAATATGCATGAGATTTCTTCTGTTGTCAATGACAGACACTTTTTAATGTCTTTTTAATTTGTCCCCATAATTGAAACATTTATTCTTATGTTTAATTTTTACGCAGTCTTTGACTCTGTGCCTGATTGAACCTTGAATTACTACTAATATTTGGTGAACTACTGAAATAGCAGTGCTAATAACTAGTGATGTGCTGACTGTTGCAGGTTCGAGATCAAGATGTTCCCGTAAAGCGCAACTACGCCAGAATCATCATTAATGTCAGTGACACAAACGATCATGCTCCATGGTTCACCAGCCCTTCCTATGAGGGACGAGTGTATGAGTCAGCAGCTGTTGGATCAGCAGTACTTCAGGTTACAGCATTAGATAAGGACAAAGGAAAAAATGCAGAAATTGTGTACTCTATCGAATCAGGTATATTCACTTTCTTGTATTTTCAGTCCATTGAGTTTGCTGATACTTTTTCAACTATAGGTGTGTAAAAACATATCTGTAAAAAAGGTTTTCTACATACCTGTAAAATCCACGTTGCAAAGGTTTATATGCCACATTCTGAGTGATGTATTGAAGATACAGCCTCAGTGTATTTAAAAGAAAACTACAAATATTCATCTCCATCCCTTAGCTATTTATGTTATCCTCTAGATACACTTGAAATATGTTAGTAATAGGGGAAGAAAAAGCCATCTTGAAAGACTCAAAAGGAGTAATTTCTTTAGAAATTACAGAATCATTACATTCAGGTCTAAAAAGTGCACTCTATTTTGATACTGTAAGTCTTATTTTTTGCCCCATAGGCAAAGCAAGGATTTGATGAATAGAGTAAGAGTCTGAGAGGAGTGCTTTGTGTTTAGCATAATGCAGAAGTAAGGAGCTCAGAAATAACTTAAATATTCATGTAGTTGACCCCTAAATAATCCCAGCTTTTAAATTAAAGTTTCTGATAGCTACAGCAAGGAGGGGGTTGCTTTGCATACTGCCCTCTGGCTGATTTTAGTAGTGGGACCACTTTTCTATCTTATTAAAATATTTGAGAAATTCCTTATCTGTTGGTCAACTTGGCATTAAGACTCCTTTCAGATTGTAGGGCAGGAAAGAGCTGCTGCTTATTTTCAACGTCAGAGTACCTTTCTGAACTTGTCTACAACAATGTGATTCTAATGATGTCAATTTTTAGTATTAGAAAACAGGATTACATTGATTGAGTTTGCTTACCAGACAGAAGTGGATTTTGGTTCGGTCCATTAAATCTAAATTAATACAAGTCTGCCACTATCAGGGTCCTGAGCTTTGTAGACACCATGACTGGAAAAAAATGTTATTTAAATTTCATTATCTATGTGAAGTACTACTTTCAAGGTAAAAAGTAGTCTAAAATAAAATTGCCAGTGAGAAGTGTAAGAGACTGTATATTAAAGAGAACAACAGGTAAAAAGTTACTCAGTTGCTGTTTCATGCAAATTGATATGTGCAGATGCTTTTTTTAATTTTACGTAAGTTGCTGAGTAAAGGATTTAAATTGTTCACTACAAATATTTTCTTTTTTTCCCCCAAAGTGCTGTTTTGATAGGAAAACATACTTTAACACTGTATTAAAACAAAGCTGTGATTATGAGACTCTGAAAAGAATGAATGTTTTTCAGTGTCTCAGAAGTTGCTTAAATACATGAGGTTTTTCCGTCATTTCCAGAAATATGACATTTCCTAAGCAATAGACTAACATCTATGAAATTTTTCTCTTGCCTTTCCCATTTTGTTGATGCTTGTTTTATGAATGCGAAACAATGGGAAGAAAAAAATGTGTGTGCCTGCAGTCTAGAATGAAGTTACACACTGTTCTCTTCCTTTCTTCTAGATTTTTGTAGGAGTAAATGTAAGACCTATGAGGTTTAATTTATAGGATTGTGTTCATCGGAGAGGTTAAAGCAGCATAATTGATGTTCTAAGCAAATGGAAGGAACATTCCTTAAATGCTTGTAATGGCTGCTTAGATCTGTAATGGGATATTCTAAGAATGGCACTGTATTTAGAATCTCCTCTAAAAAAAACCAAAAATACCCAACCAATAAAAACCCCAACAGTAAAAAAAACCCAAACAAAACACAAAAACTACTTCTTGCCTACTTCTGTGCAGAACTCAGAAGTTCTTAATGATTTTTCTCATGCTGAGATCATAGCTTTAGTAATGTAATTGTTTAGGTAAGTAAAATGTTAAATCTTAGCATGTTTAGTACATGAGCAGAATATTGTATGCAGTGTAGTTAATCTATATATTTGAAAATTTGAAGCAAACAAGTGTTTATATTAAATGGCAGCTGGTTTTTGTCAGCAGGCATTATTTTTCTTCTAATATTATCACAGGGAATAACTTGTCTATATATCAGTAGGAGAGGGGTAATTATTGGTCCAATTCAAAAAAGTTTATTTTTGAAGTAATGATTTAAACAATACTTGTGTAAACAATTGATTCACAAGGGTTTATTCATTACAACCCTTCTTATTTTCTTGTCCAAAACTGTCCAGTTGTGTTAGGTTGTAAGATGTCACTTCCATTCCACTAATGTTAACTTCTGAATATAAGTTCCTTTCAGCTGCAGTCAATATTTAAGTTTGCTAAAAGAAAATTTTTGCTTTTTTTTTAAGGCTTGGATGGCTTTGCTCTAACTATATTTTATGCAGTATTTCCACAAGTAAACTTAGAATTGCTGCCAACTTCTTGATTATAGAAAACTTTCCAGACAGGCTAACGAATGTCTATCAAGCAAAACTAAGAAATTTTCATAGGCTCTGTGTTCTCTCTGTCTCTTTTAGTGTTGAGCTAAATAAGCAGTCGTCCCTTAAGTTCTGTAGTTCTGTATACCTCTTTCTTAATTGGGTTTTTTTTCTTCACAGGGAATATTGGAAATTCCTTCCTTATTGACCCCATTTTGGGTATGATTAAAATTGCAAAGGAATTAGATCGTAGTAACCAGGAAGAATACAACCTGATGGTAAAAGCTACAGACAAAGGACATCCTCCCATGAGTGAAGTGACATCTGTGCACATACTTGTTACGGTTTCTGATAATGCCTCACCAAAATTCACAGCCAAGGAATATTCTATAGAAATCAGTGAAAGTGCCAGCATTGGCAGTTTTGTTGGAATGGTTACAGCATACAGTCAGTCTTCTATAGTTTATGAAATAAAAGATGGCAATACGGATGATGCCTTTGCTATCAACCCAAACTCAGGTGTCATCATTACTCAGAAGATCCTTGATTTTGAAACTTTGCCTTTTTATACTCTAACTGTGCAAGGAACAAACATGGCTGGTTTGTCCACTAATGCAACAGTTTTGGTACATCTTCGGGATGAGAATGACAATGCACCAATTTTTATGCAGGCTGAATATACAGGACTCATCAGTGAATCAGCTTCAATTAACAGTGTGGTTCTGACTGACAAGAATATCCCATTAGTAATTCGAGCTACAGATGCTGATAAAGAATCTAATGCTTTGCTTGTTTATCAAATTGTTGAACCATCTGTCCGGCAGTATTTTGCCATTGATTCTAGCACTGGTGCCATTCGAACAGTAATGAGTCTGGACTATGAGGAGACAAATATTTTCCACTTTTCAGTGCAAGTACATGATATGGGGATACCACGTCTGTATGCGGAATATGCGGCTAATGTTACTATTTATGTAATTGACACCAATGATTGCCCTCCTGTGTTTTCAAGAGAGCTGTACGAGACATCCGTTCTGGTTCCAACTTATAAAGGTGTGAAAGTCATCAGTGTAAATGCCACTGATGCAGATTCAGGCATTTTTTCCCAATTAATTTATTCCATTATTGAAGGCAACATTGGAGAAAAATTTTCAATAAACCCTAAGACTGGAGATATAACAGTACAAAACACAACTCAGTTAAGAAGCAGATATGAATTAACAGTGAGAGCATCTGATGGCAGATTTGCAAGTACTGCATCTGTAAAAATTAATGTGAAAGAAAGCAAAGCAAGCCAGCTGAAGTTCACACAGAGTTCTTACTATGCAACCGTGCAGGAGAATTCCACAGAGGCAAAAACAATAGCTGTTGTTACTGCTGTAGGGAATCAAATAAATAAGCCTTTGTTTTACCATATTCTAAATCCAGACAGCAGATTTAAAATAAGCAAAACTTCAGGAGTCCTTTCAACAACAGGAATACCATTTGATCGTGAACAGCAAGAATCTTTTGATGTGGTTGTAGAAGTGACAGAGGAAAATAAACCATCAGTTGTTGCACACATTGTCGTCAAAGTCACAGTGGAAGATGTAAATGATAATGCTCCATTTTTTGTCAATCTTCCATATTATGCTGTTGTTAAAGTAGATTCTGATGTAGGCCATGTTATTCAGCGTGTGACTGCAGTAGATAAAGATACAGGCAAAAATGGAGAGGTGCATTACTATCTCAAAGAACATCATGAACATTTCCAAATTAATCCCACTGGTGAAATCTCCCTGAAGAAGAAGTTTGAGTCAGACACACTAAATAAGGAGTATCTGGTCACAGTAGTGGTAAAAGATGGAGGAGACCCTGCATTTTCTGCTGAAGTTACAGTCCCAATTACAGTTATGAGTAAAGCTATGCCAGTGTTCGAAAAGCCTTTCTACAGTGCAGAGATACCAGAAAACATTCAGCTCCACAGTCCTGTGGTACATGTACAAGCAAACAGCCCTGAAGGACTCAAGGTGTTCTACAGCATCACAGGTGGAGATCCTTTCAATCAGTTCACTATCAACTTCAACACTGGAGTTATAAATGTTGTTGCCCCTCTTGACTTTGAATCTCATCCAGCCTATAAACTGAGTGTCCGAGCAACTGACTCCCTAAATGGGGCACATGCCGATGTGTTTGTAGACATCATAGTGGAAGACATCAATGATAATCCTCCTGTGTTTACAGAGCAGTCTTACATTGCAACACTTTCTGAAGCATCTGTCATTGGAACATCTGTTGCACAAGTGAGCGCTACCGATGCCGATTCTGGAACCAACAGGAGAATTTCCTATCACTTGGTTGAGGATAATAGTGAAAGTCATGACTACTTTCACATAGATAGCAGCACTGGACTCATTCTTACAGCAAGAACTTTGGACTATGAACAAATTAAACAACACAAGTTACTAATAAGGGCTATAGATGGTGGCATGCTGCCCTTGAGCAGTGATACCATTGTAACTGTTGATGTAACTGATCTCAATGATAACCCCCCTCTTTTTAGCCAATTGCTTTATGAAGCTAAAATTAGTGAACTGGCTCCTCGAGGACATTTTGTGACATGTGTGCAAGCCTCAGATGCAGATAGTTCAGATGTTGACAAGCTGGAGTACTCCATTCTGACAGGCAATGATCAGAAGAATTTTGTGATTAATAGTAAAACTGGCATTATCACCATCTCAAACCTACGCAGACAGACACTAAAGTCACATTATAATCTTAACGTGTCGGTTTCTGATGGGGTCTTCAGAAGCTCAGCCCAAGTCCATATAACTGTAATCAGTGCAAATATGCACAGTCCTGTATTCAGCCAGAATGAATATGAGGTTGAGCTGGCTGAAAATGCTCCATTGCATACTTTGGTGACTGAAGTTAAAGCAACAGATGAAGACTCTGGTACACATGGCCACATCACTTACCGCATTGTGAATGACTTTGCCAAAGACAGATTTTATACGAATGAGAGAGGGCAGATATTTACCTCTGAAAAGCTTGACCGTGAAACACAAGCAGAAAAAGTAATTGCCATTAGTTTAATGGCCAAAGATTCAGGAGGGAAAGTTGCCTTCTGTACTGTTAATGTAATACTTACAGATGACAATGATAATGCTCCTCAATTCCGAGCAACAGAGTATAAAGTAAATATTGGGTCTGATGTTCCACGGGGTACTTCTGTCATTAAAGTCTGGGCCTCTGATGCTGATGAAGGTACAAATGCAGACATCACATATGCTATTGAAGCAGAGTCTGAAAATGTAAAAGAGAATTTAGAAATTGATTCATTGTCTGGTATAATTACTACAAAAGAAAGCTTAATTGGTTTGGAAAATGAGTTTCTTACTTTCCGTGTTAGAGCAATTGATGGTGGATCTCCCCAAAAAGAGTCAGTTGTTCCTGTCTATGCTAGAATACTCCCACCAGAAGTGCCTCCTCCAAAATTTTCAGAACCATTTTATTCTTACACAGTTTCTGAGGACATTCCAATTGGAACTGCAATAGATGTTATCAAAGCAGAGCATAATCAGACTTTAGTATATAGTCTGATTAAAGGGAACACTCCTGAAAGCAACAGAGATGACTTTTTTGTGATCGACCGACAGACTGGAGAGTTGAAACTTGAGAAGAATCTTGATCATGAAACAACCAAGTGGTACCAGTTCTCAATTCAGGCACAGTATGCAAATGAAGACTATAATGTTGTTTCCTCAGTTGAGGTAAGCATTCAGGTAAAAGATGCAAATGATAACAAGCCCATTTTGGAGTCCAACCCATATGAAGCATTCATTGTAGAAAACACACCAGCTGGAACAAGAGTCATACAGGTTAAAGGAACTGACTTAGATTCAGGACTCAATGGGCAGGTTACTTACAGCTTGGATCCTTCTCAAGAGCTAGACATTATAGAGTCTTTTGCCATAAACATGGAAACTGGCTGGATTACCACTCTCAAAGAACTCGATCACGAGAAACGAGACAAGTACAAAATCACAGTGGTTGCATCTGACCGGGGTGAAAAAATTCAACTGTCTTCTATGGCTGTGGTTGAAGTTACTGTCACAGATGTGAATGACAACCCTCCACGGTTTACTGCAGAGATATATAAAGGAACAGTCAGTGAGGATGACCCTCCTGGTGGGGTAATTGCCATCCTGGGTACAACTGATGCTGATACAGAAGAAACCAATAGACAAGTCTTCTATTACATTACAGGTAAATCTTGTGAGGTAATGTCAGAATAACTATTTGAGTGGGGCTGGAATGATGGAAGATACAACTTAGTCTTTGAAATTATTGGAAAGCGTCTGAAACTACAGAGCTGCAAAGAGAATTTGTGTGTCTTAATATGAATATTAAAAACTTCAGTGGAAAAATGAGTTTTAGAAGAGAGGTGTTTGGATTTGTTTCATGTGTGCCTTGCTTTAAATGCTTTTCAATGTATGTTGTTTATTTATAGATCAGATTTTATTTTTAAAAAATACACCTAGATTAGTGATGTAGTTAAAGAACAAAAAAGGAAAATTCAAAAAATAATAGGCTATTAATTTCCAGCGGAGTATTTTATATTTTTTATTTAGCATATGTTATGATACGAAGTTTTCTATAATGCTCCATGAATTTCTGCATTAATATTTATGGAATCTGTTGGCCACAGTTGAATTTTTTGTATGAGCATCTAATGACAATTTCTACCAGGTAAATGAAACTGTTTCCTCATAAAGCCACAGAGAGTGGCTGCTTATTTACGTTTAAATTTTTTAAAATTTTTATTTTTAGGTATACCTCAATTTGATAGACTAACAATAGAAATCTCTATCTTGTCTTTAAATAAATATTTCTTTTCATATTTCAGGAGGTGATCCCTTGGGACAGTTTGCTATTGAAAATATTCAGAATGAATGGAAGGTCTATGTCAAAAAGCCTCTGGACAGGGAAGAAAAGGATAATTATCTTCTAAATATTACAGCTACTGATGGGACCTTTGCAGCTAAAGCTGTGGTGGAGGTTAAAGTCCTTGATGCTAATGATAATAGCCCTGTTTGTGAAAAGGTAGGCAGAGTCTTGTGTCTTCCATATCCAGCTGCTTCCATACATAAAATCTACATTTTCTCTGAATTTGCTTCTCAGGAGTCTGACAAATAGCTATTCCTTTTAAACCAGTAACAAAAAGTTGGACTATTAAGATAGAATGCTGTCAAATAAAAGATACTTCACAGACAGATTTTTTAAAAATTCAAAGATAATTCGTTGTCACTCAGTGGGTATTTAAAAAATACAAGGAGAATTGTACATTTCTCCTGTGTTAATTCTTTTCCAAAAAGAATTGTTTTACGCTGCAGCCATTATAGTTTATATGCTCTATTTTATGAAAGAAGCAGCATCTCAAAGAAGGCTGAATGCCATCGCTTAGTTGATATATGTGTGTATTTCCTGTGAAAAAAGAGTTGAAAAGACTGGAACATTATCCTGCAATTGCACTCAATGGCACCAAAAATCTGTAATCCAGAAATGTTTTCTTGTTACAAACCTGTCTACCTTACCAGATTTTATAGTCTGCAAAAATGGACATGAAAAATAAGGAATGGAAAAATCCCAGAGAGGTAGCCCCTGCAAGATGTGTAATTGCCTTATGTGGAAACCCAGCTTTTTTTTTTTTTTTTTCCCTTCTTTAGCCTATTGGACTTTTCATAATTGAACACAGATTTGATATTATCAGGTTGAAATCTTCCCTTGTACTAGGAAGGACAAGTATACGGTGAACATAGGATTCTTTTTCTTAGTTGATGTTTGTGTTGGTTACTACTATGTAAATGGTTGCACTTACATACAGACTGGCAAGGCAGTATTTTTAGCTTTTTTTTCCTTTTATTTTTCGTTCTGTTAATATTGGTGTTACAAGACTTAGTGCTTCTAATGTAATGCACATTCCTGACATGGTTAAACTGTAAGAGTGTTTAGTGACATTAAATTCTGAATCCTTCTTCTTATTTTTTTATTTAATCTTGAAGCTTCTGTGCCAGCAAAAAAAAAAAGAGCATATATCAATTTTTAGTAGATTGAGACAGACCTAGAAAAGATGATCCACCAAAAGAGGTAAAAATGAAATTAGCAAAAATTTATAACTCCTAATTTCAGAACACATTTCATTATCAGTTAATCAGTTACAAATGCTTTGAGTTCTTAGCAATGCAGTGATGTTCAAAAGTCCCTAGAGTTGCAGTATTACATACCTTTCTGAATAATAACTGTGAAGTAATTAATTAGAAAATCATAAGTTCTTTAAATTTTTGGGTATTTCATCCTCTGGTTCACATTATATGTTACCAAATATTCAAACAGAATATTATGTCCTCTGTCGTTGTTCTTCCCCTCCCCTTTCCAAGCGTTGCTCACTTCATATTTTTAGTTTTTCAATGCAACTTTGAAATTCTGCAGACTTTATACGCTGATTCCGTTCCTGAAGATGCCCTTCCTGGCAAACTGATAATGCAGGTGTCTGCTACGGATGCAGATATTCGTTCCAATGCAGAAATTACTTACACACTGCATGGCACAGGAGCAGAAAACTTCAGACTCACTCCAGACACAGGTAATAGTGCTTTATACACTATACAAGATTCCAGTCATCACCTCATTTTATAAAATGTTTTGCTGTTGCATTAAGACATACATAAATGTCAGTATTTAAAGCCTTCCACTAAGGGTTAGTTTATTGTACAGCAGTTTAAAATGTGAGTTTCAGCTACATGTATACTAATAATATATTGAATAAAGTCAGGAGAAAGGCAAGTGTTTTCATATATGAGGAACTAAAGAGTAAACAGGGTAATTGCCCTGAAGCCAGAAACTTCCATACTGAAGTGACTGGAATGAAAGTACGCCATAAAATTTGCACTTTTTATATTCATTGTAGTAGTAGTAGTAGCAATAATGGTTTGTAACTGAAAATATCTTCATTCAGATTGTTTTTGCCATAAGTTGTTTCGGAAAATTAAATGGGATGAGGTTTGATGGAGCAACAAATTTCCTTTCCATAGCAAACACCAAAAGTGCCCCCAGTTTTATTGGGAGCACTGTATAAATGAGATTAACTTTTAACTTTCTTGACTTAGGTTCTCATGGCATTTGTGTGTTTTGTATTACAGTATAGCTGGCAGCTAATGCCAAAATCCTGTACTGTGCAGGCTGCAGTAGACAAGCATTAGGAAGGTAAACAGTGTAGAAAAAATTGAATAAGAGGAATACAAAGAGGCAATGCAAGTAGAAGAGATTAGAACACTTTAGTGACGAAATAAATTAGAAGGACTGTTCTTGGGCTTGTTAAGGGGTTTTTTTACTTTGAATATCACCTGTGTGATGTGCTAATATGTTGTTACATAAATTGAGAATGGGTAGGGCTAGAATACTCACAAGAAGTATTTCATAATACCTTTTTGAGTTGTCTAAAAGGAGACAATGACTACACATAGTAGTAGCCTCTCATGTTTTCTGTCACTTTAGAAAGAAGGTAGGTGTTAGAGTTCTAGAGGTTTGTCCGAAGTAGCAGTTAACACCTCATAGTGAATAACTCTGTTTATTCGTTAAGTATTAGAGGAGGAAACATCAATAGCTGTGGAAGGAATGCAACTAAATAGCCCAGAAAAACCAGACTTGGATTTAACCTTGCATATTTTTAAAGCCAGAGTTCTAATATTTTAATTTTCTTTGCACAAACACACATGGATTTTTGCATGTATACACATTCTCTCTCTGCACCATCAGATATTTTTAATTTAGCTAATTTTTGTTTCAAGAGCGTTAGGGAAAACAAAAAAAAAAAGGAAAGGGTTTTAGTACTTAATCTTTCCAAGCTGGAAAGGCAGGTCACTTACATGCTTTGACCAAAGTGGAGTTCATTAGTACAGTGCAGCAGTTGATTTAGCCACTGATGAAATTACTGTAAATAAGAAAATGGTTGTTTAGTTTTTCTGATTTTAGGGGAAAACATGTTAGGGGTATTTAGGTCTTGTAGCTTACATCAACTTATGTGTATTATGCTGTTTGTAGGTGAACTGAAAACATTAATGGCACTTGATCGTGAGCAGCAAGCAGTTTATCATCTTCTAGTGAAAGCCACAGATGGAGGAGGAAGATTCTGCCAAGCTAACATTATCCTGACTCTGGAAGATGTGAATGATAATGCCCCAGAGTTTACAACTGATACTTACTCCATTACAGTATTTGAAAACACAGAGCCTAAAACCCTTTTGACAAGAGTGCAGGCAACAGATGCAGATGCAGGTATGCATTCTTTGACTGATGCTTTTGTCATGGTCTCAGTTACAGTAGTATTTATTTAGTTTTATCCTGAGAGGTGTGAAGTGTTTCAGTAGAGCTAACAGATGTTCAGTACCATTCAGGATTAGGCTCCTGAAAGATATATTTAGGTCTACTAAATCATCTACACCTGACTTCCATGAGTGAGTAGCTTGGAAGACATCCTTTTAGTGTCTCTGCAAAAAAGAGGAGAGGGGAGAGAGACAAAATGTAGGATGTTTTTAATGTGATAAAGGTATTAATGTTATGATCAATTAGGTTCATCCCTTTACTCCTGATGGAAGTCACAGGACTACCAAGCCATGTCTGTTCATGTAAATGGGCATTCATAGATTTTTGAATGTGTGCTTCCCAGGCCAGGCATCGATGGTCATACCATCAAGAGAAACCTGGTCAGCTGTAGCTTTTTGTATATATTGTTAAGACTTTTCCTCTCTCTATCTTTACTCTTCAGTTACAAATATTTAAGTGAACATGAACTGAAAATGACATTAGAAAGAGTTTGTTCATAAGCTTTGTTGTATGGAACACAACAGCATAAATTATTTTTAAAATGTATGATTTCCATAGCTCATCATTTTATTAATCAAATAGTATTAATGAATAATTGCCTCAGTCTCATAAAAGAACTGACCCACTTTGTGCTATGATAAAGCTAGGTTGCTCATTTTATGGTAACATGTTTTCATATTTCCCTAGTCTGAGGTTTAGGAGGACCAAAATACTTGCCTCTAAAATCAATAAGGTTTTTGTTTGCTTTATAAAGAAATGGTGCTAGAAATTATGTTCCTGGTAATTTTGGGGCACGGTTCTTAAATAAGCGTACTGGTATTGAGTCTAGTTAATTGATACAACCTAACTCTCCCATATCCTCCTGTTATTATAAGCCTGCTAAGCAGATTCTGTTGTTCTAAAGTTGTAATTAGATTTATATTACTAATTTTTTCATATTAACTAGTGCCGTAACCGAAGCAGAACCATGGTTCATGTTTCTGTATGACAGAAAACCAGTGCAGTGAAGTGTTACCTTAATTTTTTTTTTATAAATAATTCTGCCCTTTGCAAGAGCCTTTAACTCTTTCTGAAATTTACTTTTAACATGAATGATTATATTTAGCATGCTTGTCTTATTTCTGTAGCTATCAGATTATTCTCTTGTGTATTTTAATGACTGCTTCATACTTGAAAATTGTTTTCAAAATGCAGGGTTGAACCGTAAAATCCATTATTCACTAGTGAACTCTGCAGAGGGGCAGTTCTCTGTTGATGAATTCTCTGGAATCATTCGTTTGGAGAAGCCTTTGGATCGGGAATTACAAGCTGTGTACACATTAACTTTGAAGGCGACAGATGAAGGTTTACCTAGAAGACTGTCTTCAACAAGTAGTCTTATAGTTTCTGTTTTGGATATTAATGACAATCCACCAGTATTTGAGCATAGGGAATATAGTGCAAGTGTATCAGAGGACATCTTGGTTGGAACTGAAGTTCTCCAGATCTATGCTGCAAGCAGAGACATTGAAGCCAATGCTGAAATCACATACTCAATAGTCAGTGGGAATGAACATGGAAAATTCAGCATCGATCCAACAACAGGTAACAGGTTACAAATGTGAATATACTTTAGACTAGGAAAGCACAATACCATACTGAGTTCTACAGAGTTCAGCCAAATAGGTTATGTATAATCTGTGTGCATCATCCTGGCTGTAAAGTTGCTGCTGCTGCTGTCTTTTCACCCATTTTGTCAGCATGCTTACTAGAGGAGTGCAGTAAAATGTAGAATAGGAACTTTATTTGTTGCTTCTATTTGTTGTTACTAAGATTAAATTCATTTAGCTAGCAAGAGTAAGGGTTTCCTAACGGGAATATTCATCACTCTGGGGGCAGAAGAGGGTGGGAAGACAGATCTCTAATGATAGAAGCATGATAGTCATTCCACAAAAGGTATATAATCAGAATGAATGGCCAGACTTGGCAAAGGAAAGAAATAAAATTGGTTGGGAAGACTAGTCATTGGTCCACAAAGACAGTAATCCTAGAGAAGTTTGATAGAGCATTAAAAAAAGGTTGAAATAGGAATATTATGTTCAACCATATATTCAGCATGACAGTGGAGATTTTAGGCTTGCATGATAGTCAGATTTAGTCTTAGGGACTGTTCAAGTTCTATAGAGAATTTTTACCTATTAATGACAATTCTTTGTTAAAAATCAATATACACCTCAATTTTAGTTTTGTTTACTTATGTAGTTATTTTTCTAGAGCTAATTTCTGGTAAAGTTGTTTGGGGTTTTGGGTGTTCTGTTTGGTTTGTTTGTTTGTTTGTTTGTTTGTTTGTTTTTGATAAGATTTCTACCCAAAAGTTGATTGTAGTTAGTTAAATGGTTTAGTAGTTAATTGTACTAGTATAACGGAAGTTGCAATTCTGCTGCTTTTTCCAGTGGACATGCTGGTACTAAGGTATAGAAATACTTTGCCAGATAAAGTTCGTATTTGAAAGGAGTAAAAAGGTTCCAAAAAAACTCTTCCAGCAGCAAATCAATGTGTATGTTAGGAACTCCACTATCTTAACCTAGTCAGTTAAAAATTCACGTTGCAAAATGTAAGCCAAGTTGTTTTAAAGTGTGAGTCTTTCATGGTAATGGCAGGAACTTCTCATCTTTTTACTTACACGTGTAAAGTGCAATCATTTCACTAGGTAGCTCCAGCTTTACAGTGATAAATCAAGCCCTGGAGCTGAGTATTTGTCAGGTCAAAATAAAAAGTTGCAGTGTGTAATACCACAGCTGTAGCAGAGTTTCTGTGACGCTTTTTTTTTTCCCCTTCTTCCTCCCTAGGAGCCATTTTTATCATTGAGAGCTTGGATTATGAAAATTCTCATGAGTACTACTTGACAGTGGAAGCCACAGATGGAGGCACGCCTTCATTAAGTGATGTTGTAACAGTGAATATTAATGTCACGGATATCAATGACAATACGCCAGTGTTTAGCCAAGACACTTACACTGCAGTCATCAGTGAAGATGCTGTGCTAGAACAATCAGTTATTACAGTACGTTTTGGTTTTTTTTACTTTGAAATGCTCCATCATGCTTTCAGTCTTGAAGGAATCAGTACTGATTTGAAGGTGAACATCAGTGAATAGATGTTTGCCACTGAGTGAATTGAAAATCTACTTCGAAAACGTTTCAGAACTAGAGACTTCAGATGCTTTGGGAAAGTAGATGATTTTTTGTGATACGTTTATGTTCTCCTCATGAGAATGACTTAACTTTCAGAAGAAATTCAGGAAATTAAGTAATGTTGGTATGTTCTATTGAGATGGCATTTCTCCTGAGAACTATGAAATGTGTTAGACCAAAACAGCTCATCTTTAGGATGAGTTTATCTGAAAGATGTTAGAGTTTATTTCAGCCTGTTTTAACTGAGACTGTAATGTCCCTTAGGTTATGGCAGATGATGCTGATGGACCTTCCAACAACCGCATTCACTACACAATTATAGATGGCAATCAAGGAAATCCTTTTACAATCGATCCTACCAGGGGTGAAATAAAAGTAACTAAGCTTCTAGACAGAGAAAAGGTAAACTTCTTGTGCATTTTGGGCAGTTGGGGTTAATTTAATTATACGTAATTGATGACCACCATTTTTTTATTCTACTTGTAAATTACCATTTCATGTTCCAAAATTAATATAGCTTTAATAAAGGGAAAGCATCTATTTATACCAGTATTTTTGGGGACCAGGAGGAAGAGAAAGGATCAAATATATGAAGGAAGGCTTTACTCAGAGTTGTGCTAAAATATTTCTTCCATAAAACAAAATCTGAGTTTGTTACTTTTTTCCTCCTCAGTGAATGTTTTAATTTTTTTAAATTATTTTTTTTAGATTTCAGGCTATACCTTGACAGTTCAAGCCTCAGATAATGGAAGCCCACCTAAGCTTAACACAACTACAGTTAACATTGATGTTTCTGATGTAAATGATAATCCTCCAGTGTTCTCAAAAGGAAACTATAGTGTTATCATCCAGGTAAATACAACTAGCGAAGTAGTCAAATCAATAATGTTATTGAACTGTGAATTTTTGACTTAAATCTTTTTAATTAAGGTCATCAGTGAGACTGCTTATCAAATACGTGTTAAGGGTTATAAAATTCCTATTGTGCAGGTTATTTAGAAACTTATATTGCAGGTTCTCAGAATCATCTGGTTCAACCTCCCTGCTTGAGCAGGGTCATCCCTAGAGCACATGGCACAGGACTGAGTCCAGATAGTTCTTGAATATCTACAGTGAAGGAGATTCCATAACCTCTCGGGGTTCTTTTTCATATTACTTGTGTGTGTACATGTATATATATTATACATTCCATTTATGCATTGAACTTCTTAGTATCACATGGGGATGTTAAAATACATAATAATTTTGCTACTTCTTTTTAGTCTTAAGAGTTACTGCTCAGAAAAAGATCCTTTAGGTACCTGTTACTGTGAAGCTAGTGTTCTGCACAATGACACATAGGCTAAGATTTAATTCCCGTTGGCCTCATCTAGGTTCAGAAACAGTTAGAACAAGGGTAGAATTTCATATGGCTGCATACCAATCCTTTGACTAATTGTGCACCTTAGGATGGTAGCAGTAAACCAGATTCTCAAGTGTCTGGCATGTACTTGCTTGATTCAGAAAACTACTAAAGCAAAGACAGCAGGGGCAGCGTCTATGCTTCTTGTTTTCCTGAATCCAATAGAAAACAAATGGAAGGCAACAAAGAAATTGCATTAAGACCTTTATATACTGGTAATGTAAATGAGCTCAATCCCTTGGGTCCTTTTGCTGTTGTCCATCCTGGTATGGTAATTTAGTGAGGATCAGACAATGTTATCTGGTGCACTGTGCCATCCTCACATACTGCCTGTGTTTGAGACAGTGTGTGTGATTTGTGACGGCAGCTTTCTGAAATGGGGCAAAGTGAGTATATATAATATACGCACTGTGTGAAAGTAAGGTGTCATGGATCTTGCTTTAAAAAAAAAAGGAAAAACCAAAATAAGAGATTCATGTTTATGTGCTGTCAAATGTATCTTCTTTTCCCCAATTAGTCTTTCTTGAAATGAATGTTAATTAATATATCTCCTAAACTGCAGACTCTGTAGCCAATGTCTGTACTATTTCCTTTACTCAGTTAAAAAGACCTCTTGTTTTATAGTTCATTCATATGGGCCTGCCCTAGTTGAAGGTAGCAGAGAAAAAGCTGGAGGAGTTGCCCAAGAATGCTGATGTACATTTTCTCATGTGTTGGAGATGGATATATTTGGACACAGTTGGAAATGTGCTTAGCTCTTAGGAAAGTCAAATTACTTTAGATGTCCAAGTGTAAATACTGTATTTTAAAGCAATGGTCTTTGTTTTGCTAAAAGGAAAAAAGCTTCAGCTGCAATATCTGATAACTAAATTATTCTCTCAGAAACAGAGTATTGTTGTTATTAGTTTTTGCAACTGTGAAAGGATAGCATTTTGTTACAGTTGTACTATAGTATATGTCTGTACTTTTCTTGCTTTTAAAATAAGTATGTGAATGAAAAAATTTGGCCAATACAGTATAACATGAGTATTCTGGGAGAGGTGTTTCAAGTGTTAGATAAGGTTATATCTTATGTGTGGTTAAGATACATGATAAGCCAAAGTACGTGAAGTGTCTGTGAAACCTCAGGCATCCACATGATGCAAACTTGAAGGGATTTTATGATGCAAATTTTAAAACTGAGGTTTCATATTTTAACTGGACGGTGGCTGTAGCAGGCATAACTGTATTCAGGACACTAATTAGAAGCACAAGGGGTCAGATGGAGGAGTGTGTTTTTTCAGTCCTCCCAACAAAGACATTAGATTATTCTTAACAGGTGTTTTAGCTAAATTTGAATTCTTTGATGACTTGGTAATTAGGCTGGAGTAATATTAATTCAGGCCAGAAGTGGGAAAGGCTGAACTACCTTCAAAAATATAATATGAAGATTAAAAAACTGCCTTTCTCCTTTTACTGGTTTTTTTTTTTTTCCTTACTCTCAGGGGGTAGTAGTTTTCCTGAAGCGGTATTGTCATTTTGATTTCTCTTGTACTGATTCACTGGTTTGACAGTAATTTTTTGGGGTCTCTGTTATGAGGAAGAAATCAACATAAGACTATATCCACAGTTATAACAAAACCAATGTTTAATGTCTATTTATAGGAAAATAAGCCTATTGGATTCAGCGTGCTGCAGCTAGTGGTGACAGACAAGGATTCTTCTCACAATGGCCCTCCTTTTCTCTTCACCATCCTGAGTGGAAATGAAGAGAGCACTTTTCAGATTAACCAGCAGGGAGTTCTGACCACGAGTGCTGCACTGAATCGCAAAGTGAGAGATCACTATTTGCTGCATGTTAAGGTAGGATGTTCTTCCTCTGACTGTTTTGCATTGTAAGTATTTGATTAATTTTTCCCACTCCTGTGCACTCCACCACTTGTCTTTCTGTTAGGAGATTCTGACATGCCAAGTACTCATTTGAGGCATGTCCCATGAGGTGACATCTTCATAGACAAAGTCTGTTGGTTTAAATACTCATCTACACAGGTGCAATGGGAATTTCAGTTAAACTCACAGTAGAAGTAAGGTGTAAGTGAAATGTTAACTGACTGAGTGGTCTTGATAAGCCCTTTGCCTTCTGGTTGGAATGTTGAAAAAGCCAGCATGGAACAGATCCCCTGAGCCACCCACTACTGACTGCAGAATTCCTCTTGCCACTATCATTTTGACCCTTGAAGCTGTGTGCTGGACTGTACTCACATGATGAAAGCAGGGATATTGATAGTTGCACAATATAGCAGTACTGATTTTTTTTCTGTAGTGCCACATTCTTTTTTCAATGGCAATTGGAAACATTTTTTTTAAAATTTGGACCTTTTCTCATAATATTTTCAGTAGGCCTTTCTTTCATAGCATTGAAACTTGCAGTGCAGTAGTTTGAGATCTCAGGATGTTGCAGTGGAAAATTCATAAAACAGCAAAACAGCATAAAACTCAAAAAAAAGTAACTCACCCTGAAGTGCTATAATATGCTTTGCCATTTTTGTGCAAAAAGACCAGACTTTGTGTCCAAAGTTACATTAACCTAGCTAAGTTCTCTCAAATACTTTTTGTAACCTAGTGTGAGAAAAGTTCAAACCAATTTTTTAATCTTATCTAGTCCTTTTTAATTCAGTTATAAATTAAGCAGCTGTGAACAGAGGACTTAAAATTGGTAGGCTAAAAATTGCTGGCCTTAATTCTTAAACTTCATTTCTAGATTTGTGTTTTAAGAAAAACTCTTACCTTTATTTTCACATGAGGAATTTCTTTCATTCTCCAGATTACATATACTATTGCAGATAGTTTATGAGTAAACATGCACTTGCAGAATTTTAGAGCAATACTGTCTATAACAGTGTATGTTGAATTCTGTCCACATTGGGATACTTGTGACATATTTACACAACATCTATTTCTTTGGGAAAAGAAGAAAAAATCCCCACAGATACTGTAATTTGCTTTATGAGTCACTAAAATGTTAATAACCAGGAGCCATCAGTATGAGGACTGATAGAGTTTCATTTAAATGTAGTTTAGTTTAGGGTGTTAGAATTGGGATGAAAAAGGGGGCAGGTATATCATTCTTTTGTTAGCCATGTTTGCCTCATTAGTGACATGCCGATTCCCCCAGAGTTACCTTTTTTTGTGGATGTTATTCCTGTGTGTGGAATGAGTGTAGTACAAGATTCATATGTTTTATTGTGAATATTCTCTAAGCAGTAACTAATTTCTATTTATTTTGATTCTAAAATGTATTCTTATAAATGCACGTACAGGTAGTTATGTCTGTTCTATATAGATTCTTGCACTGACGTCACGTTTCATGATTTAGCTGCACCTTTGTCCCTTCTAATGTGCCTGGCATTTCTGAAGTGTGAGACTATCATCTAACATCTTCCTCTGGGCAGCATCTTGAAATTTGTTCATTTCTAAGCCACTTCCCAGTCTCTAGGCTGGTTGTAAACAGCCTGTCAGTACTTCAGCTATCTTGTCTTCAGCACAGCAGCTGAAAAGTGCCTCTTTATTAGGGAATGAATATGGGCAATTTTAATGGCATCCAGTAGCTAAACAAGTGTCTTAAAACAAATGTACTGACTTAGAACAAAGAATTCTCAGAGACTGTAAATCATTGAAGCAGACTGTCCTAATACTCATCTTTTGTGTGCTGTACTACCCAATCTCTGTTTTGGAACTGTCTAATCTGTTGATTTCCAAGTTTTCCTACTGGATTCTGGAAATATGTCACTGTCTTTTAATTGCCATTTGTCGTTTTTTAGTTTGCCATCTTTTTTTAATAGACATGCTGCTATTATTTGCTATTATCTTACAATACATGGGTATGTACGCATCTAAGACTAAAACTAGCACTTCCCCATCACAAGACTCCAGTTTCAGTGATACACATGAAACTATAGGCATTGCTACTGTGGAAAAATATTCTTTCTCTGTTCATTTAAAATAAAGGTTTTTTTTTTAAGGCTGTAGGAAGGCATATTCTCAAGTTTGCACTGGGTTTAATTTCTGCATTTTGATCTTGCAAATCACAAGTTAATGGCTGTGTATGATCTCTTGATATCCATTTTCAGTTTTTAGCTGACCTTCACTGGTGTGCTTTTCAGCATTGTCGGCTTTCTCTTTAGTTGCTTTCTGAGTGGATTGCTGAAATAGTGATGTTTTTAATTTACAGGCATACTTTAATTTGGAAAAACTCAAAACCAAAAAAAACCACTAAAAACACACAAGCTTCCCCCATATGTGCTCTATATGCCCACTACCTCTGAAAGACTTTACTTAATATGAGCATTTCTTTTACTTTACTTTTGTCATTTTAATAGAAAAAAGGGATTTTTTTCCCCAACAGTCACCTTATATGGGCATGCCACTCGTATTTGCTTTCCCTCTTTCCAAAGGAAATAGATTATCCATTAACAAATGTCTCACAGCACTAGTGTGCAAAATCTTCAGCAATGAGTCATGCACTCCTTTGTGCCACACTCTGAAGTCTTTGTTTAAAACCACAGCAAATTTTTAAATATCTGCACTTTTGAAAAACCATTTCTCCTGGGGCTCTTCTTTCCTACTTGGTGTCCATTTGTTACGATTTTGCTTGTTTGTTTGTTTTGAGCCTTTTCTTGTTTCCCTTGGGCATTTCTTCTGCAGCTAAACTGCCTGCCTTGCCTTGTTTCCAGGCAGAGATCTAGGCAAAACAAAACTTTGCCAACTTGAGCTCAAGCTCTTGATATTTATGTTTGGGTAAGTGGAGGACAAGTTTCTAGCCATGCCTGTCTTTTGGAGTTAACAAAGACATGTAGTTCTTTGAGAGATGCATTACCTTTTAAAAATGCCACATTTATGTGCCCATCCACAGATAATCTTGTCCCTGAATTTACTCTTCTTTTACTTAAATTTGTATGAAAAAGTGTACTTCAAAGTGTACTCTGTAAAATTATTGCAAAATCTTTTTAAACAATGCAGAGTATCTTCCACCTTCTGAGCCCTGTGTATCCCCTCTGTACATGTCTTCAATTCTTTAACTATTTCTTCAGTGTCACTTTCAGTGACTGGGAAAGAGCTCTGGGAAAAGGTAGATAGGAAACAAGAAGTGAGAAATAGGAGGAAAAAAGTGAATCCAAGGGAATGCTCTTTAATCACTTTTCTACTCCTTTTTTGTCCTGTCTTCATACAACAACAATGTATGTTTTTGTGCAAAAGGGTGGAGAATAGGGTGTACAAAAAGGTTTGAAAACTGAATTAGGCTGTTACAGTTAAAGATAGTTAATTAATTGTCTGAAGCAAATAGTACTACAGGTGGTTTTTTCCCCTCTCTGTGATCAAAAATCATGAAAGGCAACATAATTAATTGCAACTTTCTGCATGTATTTTTCTCCTTTTGAAGTACTGTTTGGCACACTACATTCAGTTTGTCTTCCAGACCACCTCCTAACTCTGGTGGAAGCATATTGTACATTTCTAGGGCATGACTCACTTCAAGTTTGTAATGTGTTTCCATGCTTGACACTGAAAAGCTTCAAGCACCACCTGCTGTCTAAAATCAGCTTCTGTGCATTTCCTCTGTATTTGCTACCAGTGTTAGTAGCTTCCTGGCATTTTCAGGTAGTAAGAGCCCTGTACCCTTTTCATCTTGGAAGAAGTGAAAACATGTTTGTGTGTGCCTGCTTATATAAACTTTTAAAATTTTCATTAACTTTTTTTTTCAGGAATTGTGTTACAGAATTTATGTAAAGAATTTTCCTGTAGGACTTTTTGGCAGATTTATTTTTGGTAGAAAAATACAGTACCTCTACTGTATACAGGACAAATGTCTACAGTAGAATTTGAGATAAAGCAAAAATGTAAATCTGTCCTCATCTTTCTTTCAGGTGGCAGATAATGGAAAACCACCATTGTCATCTTTGACTTACATCGATATTAGAGTTATTGAGGAAAGCATTTATTCTCCAGCAATTCTGCCTCTGGAAATCTTTATCACGGCCTTTGGGGAAGAATATTCAGGTGGTGTCATTGGAAAGATCCATGCAACCGATCAAGATGTTTATGATACCTTGACATACAGTCTGGACCCCAAAATGGAATCCTTGTTCTCCGTTTCCAGTACTGGTGGCAAACTAATAGCACACAAAAGGTTAGATGTAGGACAGTACCTCCTGAATGTCACTGTTACAGATGGAAAATTTACTGCTGCAGCTGATATTATGGTACACATCAGACAAATCACACAAGATGTGTTAAATCACAGTATCACAATACGCTTTGCGAACCTGTCCCCTGAAGAATTCGTTGGTGATTACTGGCGTAATTTCCAAAGAGCATTAAGAAACATCTTGGGCGTGAGGAGAAATGACATCCAGATTGTTAGTCTGCAGCCTTCTGATCCTCCTTCTAATCTGGATGTCCTCCTGAATGTTGAAAAGTCTGGTAGCTCTCACCACCCAATGAGAATTTTGCTTCACAAGATAAACTCTTCTGTGCCTGACCTAGAGGAAATTTTAGGTGTCCGGATAATTGATGTGTTTCATAAGCTCTGCGCAGGCCTAGATTGTCCTTTGAAATTTTGTGAAGAAAAGGTAACAGTGGATGAGAACATCATGTCAACCCACAGCACAGCCAGGTTGAGTTTTGTCACTCCCCGTCATCACAGAACAGCAGTTTGTCTTTGTAAAGGTAAGAAAAGCAGTAAGGAAAACTGTATCCTTGAAATTATTGTTCCAGTTTTAAAAAGCTGTAATTCACAGATGAAATTTATATTACAGGACAAAATTAAGAATGTTTTGTAACCCTCTCCACAACATTTGCCTAATTTTATTCAAAGTAAAGAGTAATTCTTTCTTATCTCATTACCTCATTTTAAGAGTTTACATAACACAAGCTTATGGGAGCAGATTTTTTTTTATGGTTACACCTTTATTTTCCATTTTATGAAAGAAGTTAATTTTTTTGTTGTTGTTGCCTATCCTGTATTTTCAGTGTGGTGTGCACAAAGGTAAATTCTTGCAAAGTACTGGAATATATCCTTGTTTCTGCTTAGAGGAATAGCTCATACAGTTTCCAAACTTGGTTGGGAATGAGGGGGTAATGTGGGAAATGAATATTCTTTAAAATATATGTGAGTATAAAGATTTCTAACAGAAGATTAATTCATCTTTATCTCTGAGGAAAACTACATTGCTTTTTAAAATCAGGACCTAACCTTCCTGGGTGAACTTGCACATATAATGTAAATATTTAAAGCTCGTTCCTTTTCTGTCTCAAATACAGACATGCTTTTCTCTGCTCTCCCCAGCCTACTCTGTCCATGTTTAATATCGACATGTTTCTTTTGTGGTGAATGATAGTAATGGTAAGCTTTATGCCACAACACCAGTTTGCCAGTTTTACCAATTGAATTGAGTAATCAAGATAAGGATGAGCATCAGCCACTCTATATGCTCTGTCTAGTCTGTGCCAGTCTTGTCCCATAGCTGTTATTTCCCTTCCTTGTCTGATAGTTAGGAATATCATTTGGTTTACTTCCAGCTACTGTACTTAAGACTTCCTTTTCACAAAATACCATTACCACCAACAAGAAACAAGTAATGGATTTGGTTTTACAGAAGGGAAATGCCCCCTGGTGAACAGCGTGTGTGAAGGAAACCCATGTCCTGAAGGTACTGAATGTTTAGGAGATCCAAAGGAAGGAAAATACACCTGTGTTTGTCAAGATAGCAAAGCTGGACAATGTCCTGGTAAGGAATTAACTCTAAAAAGCTCTGTGTAAAACTGTATTACTTTCCAAACATAAATTTGATTCCAGTCCTGTGCTAATACATTTTATGTTTTTCTGTATTCTTAAGCATCAGCTGGCTCTGCTGTGACATTTACTGGGAGCAGCTATGTGAAATATCGTCTCATGGAAAATGAGAACAAAGAGGAAATGAAGCTGACAATGAGACTTAGAACTTACTCTGCTCATGCAGTTGTTATGTATGCTCGAGGAACAGACTACAGTATCTTAGAGGTATATTAAAATCTCTTAGTGCATATCTCCTCCTTTCTTCTTACTATTTTTTGTGCCAAATGAGAAGATTGAGTCATGACATCTCTATGGAATTATTAAAATTGAAAATTACCTTAAAGGTAGGGTGTGTTACACATCCAGGTGACTAACTTGTACAGAATTTTCTAAATGGGTAAACAAACAAAGCTTCCTGAATCATACATTTTAAACAACTTAAAATTTATTTGCTTGTCTGAAGTCCATACAGAAAAAGTCACTTAAAGCACAAGACGAAAGGTATTAAGTATTGTAATATTTTGATTATGTGTGACTTCTTTACTAGAGGGATAAAAATGTAAAAAGTGTACGCTTCAGGTAAAAGAACCATATAGAATAAATTGCAGTTGCAGTGACTGTTCGGAAAACAGTGTTATTAAACTGCTTTTTATGAACACCACCATCATCCTGTCTCTCAAACATCAAATTTTATAGGCATCAATATTTTATAATCTGTAATTGTGCAGACCATTTATTGATGTTGTGGCTTTCCTGTCTAGATCCATCATGGAAGACTGCAATATAAATTTGATTGTGGCAGTGGACCTGGGATTGTCTCTATTCAGAGCACTCAGATAAACGATGGCCAGTGGCATTCTGTATCTCTTGAGGTGGATGGAAACTATGCACGACTTGTTCTGGATAGGGTGCATACCGCATCTGGTACTGCCCCTGGTACACTTAGAACACTCAACCTAGACAATCATGTGTTTTTTGGTGGTCATATTCGTCAGCAAGGTACAAGACACGGTAGAAGTCCTCAGGTTAGCAATGGTTTCAGAGGCTGTATGGATTCTATTGTACTAAATGGACAAGAGCTGCCCCTAAACAGCAAGCCACGAAATTATGCACACATGGAAGAATCTGTAGATGTCACACCTGGATGCTTATTGACTACCACAGATGGCTGTTCAAGCAGCCCATGTCAGAATGGAGGCATCTGCAACGCACTGTCAAATGGAGGTAAGCTGTGCTTTATTCTTCTGCTTTTAGTTTTCAAACTGCTTTTCAACTTCTCTGCTTTGAAGGATGAAACAACTTCATGAATAATTCTTGCTTTCCCAAGGAGTTGTGGAAGGTTGGTTGTTGAATAGGTAGGAAGACTGTGTGCCTGTGTTCTAGATTCAATTTCTTGGGGTATGAACTAGAAAAAGTTCATCTGGCAAAGTGGGGATTTAATCTTCAGTGCTGACACCTGAGATCCATCCTCTTAACTGCCTATGTTAGAGTCTTTCTTTAAAAATTCTGAAATCATTGGGACAACTTGTGTTTTGTGAGAGAAATGGAAATTAACCTTCAGTCATGTTCAAGAAAATTCTGTTAGACTTTCCCTCATCTTTCTATAAAAACATTTTTACTTTTTCCCATCCTTTTCTCTCTTTAATGGGTCAGTGAGTAGGGAGGACTTTATCTTAAATCCATAGGTGGTCAGGGAGAAATTTATCTCAAGTTCAGTAAAGCCATGTGCATCTTTCAAAAAGACTGTGTTTGATTTCAGGTTACTACTGCAAGTGTGCACCTTTGTTTATGGGAACTCACTGCGATGTAAGTGTCAACCCATGTGCTTCCAACCCCTGCCTTTATGGTGGGACTTGCATCCCAGTCAGTGATGATTTTATCTGCCAGTGCCGAGGACAGTACACAGGTCAAAGGTATGTATCAATGAACCCTTCAGAGAACAGGCTATAAATGTAACACTTGTTCTGTTTCCTTTTTCTTCTGTTTCCTACTTAAAGCTCAGACTTTGAGGCACACTGGAGTTGGCTGAAGTTAACAACAGCCCCCCTGTGTTACAGCCCTGAATCCCACATTATATGCTCACTACAGTAAGGTAATGGTTCATGTGTTTTTGCTTGTTTTGCCTTTGCAGGTGCCAGCTGGGTCCATATTGCAAAGACAATCCTTGCAAAAACAGTGGCAAGTGTATTGACAGTTTGGATGGACCTGTTTGTGAGTGTGAAGCAGGCTTTCGTGGAGAAAGGTAAGTAGCATTCCACATATATTGAATTTTAGTAGTATTAACAGATTAACAGTTAACAGTTCAAACTGGTTGAAATCTGGGATGTTCATAAAATAGCAAATTGCCTGTTAGTGTGCAGTACCTTATATTAAATAAATCTAAAATTGTTGAGAACAAGGTTACAACAAAGACTACTGGTATGAACTAAACATCACTGCTGTGCTCTGTTTCTGACAGGTGCCTGGCTGATGTTGATGAATGCATAGAAAACCCATGTCTCAATGGTGCCCTTTGTGAAAATACTTACGGTTCATATCACTGCAACTGTAGTCGTGGATTTGGAGGAAAACACTGCACAGACATTGTTCTTAATAAATACGTTTCAACATCTTGGAACATCAGCTTAGCTGAAGTGATCGGGATTATTGTTTTCATCGCAGGAATCTTCTTGTTAGTTGTGATTTTTGTCATTTGCCGCAAAGTGGTTGGTAGAAAGAAGAAGCACCAGCCAGAACCTGAAGACAAGCAACTGGGAGCTACAACAGCCTTCTTGCAAAGACCATATTTTGATGCAAAATTGAATAAAAACATCTATTCTGACATCCCACCACAGGTTCCTGTTCGTCCCATTTCATACACTCCAAGCATTCCAAGCGACTCCAGGAACAATCTTGACAGGAATTCTTTTGAGGGGTCTGCTATCCCTGAGCACCCAGAGTTCAGTACTTTTAACCCAGATTCTGTACATGGTCACCGGAAAGCTGTCGCTGTTTGCAGTGTTGCACCAAATTTGCCACCTCCACCTCCCTCCAACTCACCTTCGGACAGTGATTCGATACAGAAACCCAGCTGGGATTTTGATTATGACAGTAAGAGATGTTCTTATTGTTTACTTTCCTGTTAAATGTGTGTGCTGATACAATTTCAATATGAGTACAAATTCTCTGTCTGTATATCATAGGTACAAAAGGTATTTTAACTTTACTGGGTTTTGTCTCTGATCAGGCTTCATGCTCTACTGTTTTGTAAAAATGTACAGATCTCAACCTTAAATTGTATTGATTCTTTAATCTAGAATCTATTCATTGCCTCACCTGAAACTTTTTCTTTCAGCTAAAGTAGTAGATCTTGACCCCTGCCTTTCTAAGAAGCCTCTGGATGAAAAGAACTCCCATCCTTACAGTGCTAGAGAAAGCATGTCTGAGGTCCAGTCTCTCAGCTCCTTCCAGTCTGAATCATGTGATGACAATGGTATGTAAAATGCAATCATTCTGTACTGCTGCATATGTTCATTTGTTCTGTCTTTGTATCTCTTAGCAACAATAGGATTTACATATATTGAATATATATTAAATAGTAGCTTATTTAATATATATTTGTATTTACTTATGTTAATACCCAGATCTGTTGATTTCTTTAAAATATTTTACCTATCTTACACCTCCTGTTAATTACCTTAAAATTATATATAATCATTCTACTGTTAGAATATTACAGTGAAAATGCAGCTCAAATGGTTCAGAGCCTTGTGTTTAAAGTGTATTCAAATTTGTTAAACTCTAGGTTATCATTGATTATCTTATGCAAGAATACAGTGAATTTAAGGAATGGCCTGTGCACAAATATGACTTTCGCTTTGCTGTTCAGCTCTCAGTAAAAAGCTTTCTGGTGTTACAGTTTCATTTGTTTCCTTCTCTTTTTCTTGCTGCGACCTCAGCTCCCATATGGATCAGATCAGTTCTGAGTGAGAGCAGAGTTTAAGGGACTGCTTGTAAGTTTGATTACTTTAGTAATGAAGGAAACTGCACAAAAAGAAATTCTGTTATTAATAGAACAGTATATTTGGCTTTCACCATGATTGAAATGAATTCATAAAAACATTTCATACATTGAAAAAAGCCAGTATAAAAATATAAATATTTTGATCACACATCCAGTCCATCAAAATATAATCAACATACATATTTGTGGGTTTGATTATTAGTAATTGGATGTCTTTTTCATTATGATAATAGATGCTTTTATAGTTGATATGAATGCATCTATGTGTCCAGAAATATATCATACTGATTGGACAAAGACACAGTTGTCTCATAGCTTAATTCACTGAGTTAAGGTGTGTTTTGACTCTTTATTCCAATTTTTGCTTTTGTCTCTGTCTGGTAAAAAAGAACTTGAAATTCCTTTAGCTTAGGAATAAAGAACATTCTGCTTCTAATGAAGTAGAGTGTTTGTTATTAACAGCATGAAAAAAAACTCATCTGGTTTAATGATTGGTGAAAGTAATATGGTATGCTTACAGTCCACCATCATTTTATCAGTAGACCTGATACCAACTTCCAGCTTCTTTTCCTGTGGTTTTGAGTGTTGTGTTATGTATGTTGTTCTCTCCTCCTCACCTTCCCATATGTTTAGTATATTCTTTTTCCCATTTCCTGTCATGTATTGATTACTCATTAATACATTATTTTAAAATAAATAGCTGTAGCATCATAGGTATTGTTCCTTCCTTCCGTTTTGGTAGATTTTGAATTTATTACCTTGATATTTAATCTCTGAACTATGCAAACAAGTTGCATGTGCTTACTTCATTTTACCCTGTAAGAGTAAATCCTCTTCCATTCCAAAAGTATCTTGGGGGAAAGGGAAGACATAAAAAATACATTCATTTTAGGGTTCTTTTTTTTAAATATAAATGTAACAGCCTGAATTTGGTATTCCTACTGTGATATCTCTACTTCATACACGACTTAAGTAGATCAGTAACAAAAATTTTCAGGAGGTATTTTTCATATTCTAACCTTTAAGTTTATTTCAGGGAAAATTTCTTTCCCATATCTTTCATTATCTGGAAGGGAAAGTAGTTGTCATTTTTAAAGAAGTCTAATGCAATACTCCTTAATTCACCCAACAAAAGCTTTTAGAAAAGTCTAGTTTGTTGCTATGTAGATAAAGTATTATGCAAATGAGTATATTTAGCCAAAATTTCAGGAATTCTAACACAACTTAAGCAGCTTTGTGCTCATGCAAAATGTGCTTCAGGAGTAGTTACAAGTACTTTTGTATGTTTAGCAAGAATAAAATTGAACTTTAGATATGTGTTTTATGTATTACATGCAACTACTTTCTAGATAGAGGGTAAATCTGTATATACACCAATAATCTTGCTCTATAAAATAGTAATAAACTGCAATTTTCAGTGTTGGTGGGGGTTTTTGTGTGTATCTGTATGCTGTTTTAAGTGATACTAACTATAGGTTTGTTTTAATTTACTCCTTTTATACTTTTTACAAGCTTCCGTAGTGACTGTAATACACCTTGTCAATGCTGTTGTTGACTCGGTGGAAAAAGAAGGTATATACATGTTTTCATATTTATTTACTGCTTTGGCAGAATAATGCACGTTTGTCTTCTTATATTGTCTTCTAGTAATGTAGCCCTAGCAGATGGGAGTAATAAAATATTATTTACTTAGACTTCCTGATAGGTTTTAGCAAAACTTACATTTATATTGTGTATCTGTTAATATTTTCTTGCATATGCTGTAACTGCCCTGTGAACAGGTTTCAAAGTGTGATTTCTTGGGAAAAAAAAACTATTGGCATAAAAAGATCTTGGTGCTTACTCTCTTCTGAAATTATTCACACTAAAGCTGCCAGCAGAATTGAGACAATATCAAAGGCAAATACATACAGTACTGTAGATGAAACAGCAGCAACCTCCACATCCTTTTCTTCTCCCACCCACACCTGTTGATACCTTGTCCAGCTGAGCAGAGTCAGTGTGGTCTGGTATCAGTACTCACTTCCCTGGTCTTCAGATCAATCTGTCTTTTTTTTTGGAAAAAAATTATTTTTGTCTGCAGCTGAGGTATATAGCCATACACATCCCTCTCAGTTTCAGTAGTTCATTACTATCCAGCCTGACAACAGTACCTAAAAGATTGGTTTGGGTATATGTATGTACACACATATATTTGTGCGTGTGTCTCTGTGTGTGCAGTATGTATCTGGAAGTTAGAAAGAGGCAAAGTAGGCATTTTCAATGGAATTTTATTTCATTTCAGCTAACATTTAAGAACTAACCTCTCTGGAAAACGCAAGCTCTTTACAAAATAATAGCAGTAATAAAAGTGCCAGTGAGTCTATACAAATACTAACTACTGTTTTAATTGACTAGACGGTACTTTAAGTTCCAGTAAAAGACAAGTATTTCAGACCATGAGTTTGCAGAGGTTTCTTCTGAAATAACATCCAGCATATGCTTCCTATTTCTTGATAGACTAGGAAACCTTACATTTTTTACTAAGTCCTACTTAAAATTAAGCCATTTTAAGAACGTTGATTATAGTAGCTCAAGTTTCTCTTCAGTTTGTTATCTGAAGTGCATCCTTTTTAATTTATGTTAAAAGAAAGTAGACAAATGCAAAGACTTCTAATTACATGAGAGTATTTCATTAATGAGGGGGCCATTTCATTAATGTATATCTATAGACTATAGACCTCAGTGCTGAAAAATTGTAATGCACAGTACTTGGGAAAAGGAGAATTACAAGACTAAAAGAGGCCAGATCTATCAGGGAAATATAAAATAACTTATTCAGATTTTCTCTGAGGTTTAATTGGTAGAATCTAAAAATTATAGATATAGTTCTCAAGTCAAAGATAAAAGTAATGCTTGGTGGTTTACTATCACCGTAAGATAAATATGAACATTTTATGCATTGTAGTTGTAGAGAGATTAAGTATGACCTACTTAACTGCCTCCTAACATTTGAAAATTTATACTCATAAATAGCATTTCTTCTTCCAAAGCACCTTAGGTAAAGAGTTCTGCTTTTGAGCACCCTCAGGAGGGTGCCAGTTTGAGCAGCAGAGATCCTTACTCAAGCCTTTGTCAAGGTCTGGGACAGATGATCCTTACCTTTAGTCTCCCCAAGTGTTTCTGTCCAATAGGTATCCTGGAAGCATGAACTGTAGCTAGTCTCATCATAAAACAGTTTTAGGCCTGCATTCTCTGCACTGCTCCTCAGGTTGTAGCTTGATGCAAATCAGCAGTGCTGTCTGCAAGAGAAAATATAGCTCCAGTCTATCAGATTGTCACATAAAGATGGGCACATCAGGTTCTAGTTTGTGTTTCTGTAATGTATGTTAAAGGGTCTTTGCTTCAGAAGGGGAAAACCAAGATGTCTCCATTCCTTGGTAAAAGTGCTCTAAATCATAAGGCCTTTTGGCTTTAGTTTTGCACCCTGCTCCCCAGGAAAAATAAAGAACGTTGTCTTCTCAGCAGACTAGTAATCAGAACCTTCTCCTGGACTTGAGGCCAGAGATGTTTTAAGTCTCAGAGCTCAGACTGACATCTCCATTAGTCTGAACAGTTCTTTTGTTGTCTGGGCTAGGCAAGCTTAAAAAAATAGGAACTCCTCTCAGAAGAGCCAACCTCTGTCCCATCAGTCTTCCAAGAACAAATGAAAGTATGAATTCTTAGGAGAAGATTCTGCTATTAGGATAGGCATTGCTCATCCTTAGAGACTTGAAGAGGGAATATAGATTCCTGAAGAGAGAAAGGTTTGGTATTTGTCAGATAACACAGGGCAGATCTCTGCTGAGCATGAGTTGTTGGAATTTCACAGAGGGGCAGGTTTCCCAGTGCTTTGTGTATGGAAGCTAGACAGGAAAGGAAGAGTTACCTTGATACTTGAGAGATACTTGAAAGTGTAAGTGCCAATAGATGGAGCCCTGTATCAAAAAACAAGGGCAGATAAAAGCAAAGAAAAAAATCAGATCAAGTCCTGTTACCCTCTATAGTAGAAGTCCTGAATATACTGATAGGAGGATTTCAGCAAACTCCAGACTGCAGATTTTACCATAAGACAGCCAGCTGCCAGATGGGCTGTACATTAATTCAGTAGCTGTTCTACAGTTCAAGTCTTTACAAATAAGGAGCCCAGGAGAAAATTAAAAAAAGCACTGACTTCAGTATTGCTAATTTAAACTGAACAAAAGCAGCATGAGTGTCATAGTGATTAGTCATTGTTTGTCTTCATTTTGGTTCTACTATTTGATTCCTAACTACAGATGTTTTCTCCTTTTTCTTCTCATTCTGCCACCTAAAGAATCTTTTGCTGTTCCTGACCTCAGCAATTCAAGAGGTGACTTCTGCATGCAGTTCGTTGATGTTCACCAAAATACTTCTGTTAATATTTGGTTTTAACACAGACTTATTATCAGTTGCTTGCTGTGCATTTTTCTGCAGTGATTTCTCTTTACTAGATTTGCACTATATTGCAACAGTGTATTATTTTCTTTATCAGTGTTCAGATGGGAGAAATTATTGGTTTTTAATGAGTTTAAGTTTACATCTAGTTTCCAGCAAACAAATACAAACTTACTCAAAGAGAATTCGCAAGAGAGGATCCAGTTCAGTCATTTTTGCATGATTAAGCTTGATTTTCCTGTTTTATTCTTGTATTTGAATGTGGAATGTCTTTACTAATAATCAAAGATTTTTATCAGAGGTGTGGTAGTTCCTGTAGAGCTAACAGCATTTTGTGAAATTAGCTTTATAATTTGCCTAAGGGGTAAAGTCACTTTAAATAGTCTGAATACTTTACCAAACAGAAATTGCTTCTTTTATGTAAGTCATGGGTCATGTATGCTAAAGATATTCGTAAGAAAAATAGGCTGTTGTTATCACCCTAACTAATTACTCAATAACAATTGATTAAGCGTTTAGCTGCACCAGGCAGGGTGTTGATTCTTTGCTATCCAGTGAAAACTTTTATGCCATTATGTATTGTGACAGCACATTCCATAGGTGACTACAGTTCTTCCCGTGTTAGGTGTGATGTCTGAGAAAATGTAGAAGTTCAAGCGTGAATGATGCACTATCTAATGCATGGCATAAAGTTGTGTTGAATGTCTTTTGTGCAACCAGGGCAAGCTGCTGATTAACAAATAGTGTCCTAATCACCGTGATTGCATTGTCTTAATACATGTGTTGATTTCTCAGTTCAGACTGACTTGAATACAAGACAGTAATACTCCTTTTTTTTTTTCTTAAATTAAATTTTCAGGTTATCACTGGGATACATCAGACTGGATGCCAAGTGTTCAGTTGCCAGGTATCCAAGAGTATCCAAATTACGAAGTGGTCGAGGAGTCAGCTCCCCTCTACACGGATCCAAATGCCATCGATACAGACTATTACCCTGGCGGTTATGACATAGAAAGTGATTTTCCACCTCCACCTGATGATTTCCCTGCACCTGATGAGCTTCCACCGTTACCACCTGAATACAGCGACCAGTTTGAGTCAATACAGCCACCCAGAGACATGCCAGCCATAGGTAGCTTGGGTTCTTCTACAAGGAGCAGGCAGAGATTTAACCTTAATCAGTACCTTCCCCATCACTACCCTGCAGACATGTCAGAACCTCAGACTACACCCAGTGGCGGCAGCTACAGAGAACCGTACGCTCCCTATTCATTGGGGTTCAGTCAGGACTTTGAAGCACCCCCTGTAGACAACATGTCCATGTCTGTGTACGCTTCCACAGCTTCCTGCTCGGATGTGTCAGCATGCTGTGAAATGGAGTCTGAAGTCATGATGAGTGACTATGAGAGTGGAGATGACGGTCACTTTGAAGATGTGAAAATTCCTCCCCTTGATTCCCAGCAGCATACAGAAGTCTGACACACTCAACAAAAGTGCCTGGACTCTAACAAACTTTATCCAATCTAGAACATTTTTCAAGAGCTTTTTTTATTTTTTCTTTCCTTTTTTCCCAGCCACAGTGAATGCATTTGTTTCAGTGAGCTAAACTGGCATGGCAGCATTGGATCATGCAATTCATTTCACTAAATGAACCTCTTTCCATTTCCTGACCTACTGTAATTGGACAGTTCCAAGATTTCCTTTGGCTGTGCCATTTCTGAACATCCTTTATGTACTTACATTGTTCTATGTTTTAAAAAAAAATCACATACCACTTCTCCATATAAGCATGATGCATATATTTATATAGTTCTAATGCAATTAATTTTCTCCTACTTTTTGTAAATTTTATGTACAGTTTTGATTTTAATAGTTTTAACTAGATTTTGTAGATATTTTGTGAATTTGTTTTCCACTGAAACTAGTGGTGTTAGTGTGCCATTAAAAATGAGCGCCCTGACTTATTATTATAATCAGGGCATCACTGTATGTATTCCCCTGAAAACTAAGGTTTGACATTTCATTGTAAAACATTCAACATACACAATTTCAATTGTACATACATTAGGTCTGATATTTTTCTGGGTCAGCTACATGGAAGTGTCTTAAATGGGTTGCTGTATTTTAGAACTGTAAACCTTTTTTTCCCTTCTTGGAAAGTGTGTTGGGGACCCTCTGCATACCAGTTTAGAACCAAAACCACCATGACACAGTTTTTATAGTGTCTGTATATTTGTGATCCAATGGTCTTGTAAAGGTTTTTACTGAAAATTACCATTAGCCAGTCTTTCTTACTGACAATAAATTATTAATAAAATACTTTAGCTTTGCTCTGTGTATCTCTATTATATAATATACCATTGACAAAGCATTCAGTGCAGCATTTTTTAAGTCTGTATATGTTTTGTACTGTATTAAGTTACTTGCTCCAAGCAATTCGTTTTCCTCTCCTCCAAAATCAGCCTGCAGCTGTGTTAGAGATGCTCACAAGATGGCAGTGTGTGTCTGCTTAATGGTGTTTTTAAAAGTAATTGGGCCAGTCTGAATAAAGATTGATGGGTATCAAACTGCAGTAGCCTTCTCAGTAGTTTGCATTTTTCTTTAAACATATAATATCAGCTATATAAATTGCTGAATATTTTTTCTCAAGTCCCAAAAATATATACAAAAAAAACCCCTAAGATCTTTAAGGCAGTTTCTCCTGTCTTTTATCACCCGAATAGTTATTTTCATGACTAGTTACCCCTTCGTTGTGCACCTGCATGCTGAAATGGCAGTGCCATTGTCTGACTTAGTGCTAAATAGTTGGTGGTTTTCTGCAGTTATATTTCAGTTGCAGTTTCATACATTAAGTTCGCACTAGAAGTTTACCTTGAAGAAGTAAAGTTGGAATACAGTTTGCATGTGTATTATCCAGCTGATTTTCTGACTAGAAAAGAGCAAAGCCTTTAGCAGAGTTCTCTAGCGTAAATTTGGCCTGATGGTAAGCTAAAGGAATAATGTAACTGTCTTCTACCTCTTGCTTGAGGGATGCTTTTTAAGTTCAGAACAGATTTTCTGGCACATTAGTGAATTTTTAATATAGCCTGGAATCCTTTCAGCTCCACCTCCATTTTGTTCCTACTGTCATAAAGTTCTGTAGCCTAGAAATATACAATATTAGATTCTTTCAGTCATGGGAGCTAAGCCTCAGCCTTCTACCATCTAGGGGAACAAGGTACTGTATTTGGAGTGCTATTTATACACAAAATGGAACAACTCCCAGCTTGGCAGCTGTATAATGGAAACTGGGTGGATTACAGGACACAGCCACGCACAGACATTCCTGGGTTAACTTGCCCATATGCAGGTTAAGAATCTCATGGCTTATGTAAAAAGGCTAAAAAATCAAAGGGTTTAAGCCCACATTGTGGCTGTGCACTGCAGTATTTGCCCTGATAACTAAAGCCTTTTGTACGTTGGACTGAGTGTTTGAATTTCCTTCTTTAATAGTTGTAGAAGAATCTTACAGAACTGTGAGCAGAGGGTGTCACACACTCTGTAGTAGTTCACAACACTGCTTAAGGCCCATCTTTAGCTAGAAGGGTAAAGCTTAGTGGCAGCTCTGCTCAAGATTCCTTAATATCTGCTGCTCAGTAGGAATGAGCCTCAGGAGTCAGCAAGAGGAAGACACTGCACAAATTTGCATTGTTCTCAGTTGATAAGGGTTACCAGTAAAGATGAAAGCCTGCCCTACAAATACATTTCCTAAAGTTACTCATTTACAGAGGAAAGGCCTGAAGTCAGATTTTTTTAAATTGAGAGGTGAGAAGGACAGGAATATCAACACTTAGATATACTTTTATTCGTAGTACTGTGAGCTGAAGGCTAACATGGAACATGAAGCTGAAAAGGAACCGTGTCTCGTTATTCTACAATTAAATTCCAAGTCAGTGTAAGAAAATGTTTTGTTGAAAGTATCAGAATATCTTTTTTTTTTTTAACCTCTTCACAAGAACTGCTGCTAGGCAACATGCAACACCCAGGTTATACTTCACAGCAGAAAACAAGGCAGCATCATAACACTCACTTATGGAAATAGCAGGCATTTTCAACTCCACAGCAGCTTTGCCGTTGGTGAGTAAAAGCAACGACACGTTACACAAATGCTCCCTTTGTAGGGAGCTTTTATCACCCAATTCAGATCCAGTAAGCGCAATTAAACCTATTTTCCCACAGAGCTGCGGAAATAGACCAGATGAAGCTGGTGACATTTTAAACCAAATTAATCCTGATACAGCAGAGCATTGCTGTTCAACTCTATGGTTGTCCAACACATTCAGAAGCATTGGCCAGGTGATCTATTTTATAAACCAAACATTTTAAAATAAGGAGTTTCAGTGAAGTCACACATTCACTATTCCAGTGTTTGTCTTTCCTCATGTCACCGCAAGAGGTTTATGTTCAACTGTAGTTTCATGTGCTTCAATTTGTGTCCATTCCTTCTTATCCCACCAAAGGGGACCACTGAGAAGAGCCTGTCTCTGACTTCTTTACAGCTTCACATCAGATATTTATAAACATTAACAAGCTCCCCACTGAACCTTTTTTCCCCCAGATTCATCAGCCTCAGTTCTCTCAGCTTCTCCTATGAAAGCAGCTCCAGTCTCTTAATCATCTTACTGGCCCTTTGCTGAACTTTAGTTAACTCCCCTGTGGAAGTTTTTTTTTTTCTATTTTAAAATACTTATGAGCTAGTAGAATTTAAAGTTTTATTGAGAAGATTTGAGTCAAGCTCATTGCTGCTTTGTCCATTCTGCATTTTGAGTGAATGAAATGTCACTTTGCCTTGAAGCAGAGAACAAACTGCAATTCTACCTGATTAAGACTAATTGAGGCAGAAACAACAATGCACAATCTTATAAAACTTCTTTCATTCAATTTAACACCCACACCTGGTCTGAGAACTCCAGGATTCGGGCATACATGCTTAGTAGAAGGAACATGACCAGAGTGCTAGATTATGGCTCCTTTTCCAAGGATATTTACTGAGATTGTTTTTCCACTGTTCCCCGTTCTACCCATAGCTTTCATGAAACAAGTACTGTCCCAAGAAAGTCCATCTAAGGAGAGTTCTTGCACTGCCCAGGGGATACAAATCTGAATCCACTCAAGCCAAAGAAGGTATGAAATCTCTAACTGCAAGGCACAAGATCTAGTTTGGAGTGGAGGGGCAAGAAGAAATGCATTACTTTCACTTTGGATATAGCTATAAAGCCCTTGAAGAAAGACTGCAGCAGGAATTAGTCTGTGTTGTATCAAGGGGTCATGGCTGACACTTGTCTGCAGACAGACCAGTGCTGAATAAGTGCGGTTCACCAAAGTGCCTTGCATGACTCCTGACTCGGCCTTGCCCTTGGAGCAGCCGTGCTGTCCTTCCTGTCCTCCCTGTGCCTTTAGCACGGCTTCTAGGACAATCTGTTCCATGATCTTCCCAGACACAGAGGTGAGGCTGACAGATCGCAAGTTCGCAGGGTCCTTCTTTCTATCCTTTCTAAAGATAGGCACTATTGTTTTCCTTTCTCCAGTCACCTGGGACTTCAACCTGATTGCCACGACTTCTCAAATACCATGGAGGGAGCCTTGGCAACTGCATCAGCCGATTCCCTCAGGACTCTGGGATGTACCTCACTGGGTCTCACAGACTTGTGTACATTCAGGTTCCTCAGAACATCATGAACTTGACCTTTACTTACAGTTGTTGGAGGGACTTTGCTCCTCCAGTCCCCATCCTGCTGTCCATCCACTCAAGAGGTGTAGCAAAAGACAGTTCCATTGGAGACTGAGACAAAAAAAAACTCTTGGGTAACTCAGCCTTTTCTTCATCCTTCTGTGCTGGAGTGACTACATCAGTGGACAAGGAAAGACCTGTAGATGTCATTTATCTGGACTTCTGACAGGGTCACCCGCAAAGTCTTTCTCTCCACATGGGAGCAAGATGGATTTGATGGGTGGGCTGTTAGGTGGATAAGGAATTGGTTGGATGGTCATATCCAGAGGGTAGAGGGCAACAGCTCAGAGTCATGATGGACATCAGGACAAGTGGTGTCCCTCAGGGGTCCGTATTTGGACCAGTGCTATTTAATATTTAAATAATAAATAATAATTTTATTTAAATTATCATTCGTATATTTTTATTATTAATATCTCCATGGCATAGATGAAGGGATCAAGTGTGCCCTCAGCAAATTCGCAGATGACCCCAAGCTGAGTGGTGCAGTTGACACACCAGAAGGATGGGATTCCATCCAGAGGGACCTGAACAAGCTCCAGAAGTGGGCCCATGGGAATCTCATGAAGTTTACAAGACCAAGCGCAAGGTGCTGCACCAGGGTTGAGGCAACTCCCAGTATTAGCATAGGCTGGGGGATGAACAGATTGAGTCCAGCCCTGCTGAGAAGGGCTTGCGGGTGCTGTTGGATGAGAGGCTGCACATGAGTCATCCATGTGTGCACCTGCAGCCCAAAAAGCCAAACATATCCTGGGCTGCATTGAAAGCAACGTGGCCAGCAGGGTGTGGGAGGGGATTCTGCTCCTCTGCTCTGGTGAGACCTGTGTCCAGCTCTGGGGTTCAAAACACATGAAGGACATTGACCTCTTGGAGCAAGTCCAGAGGAGGCCAGCAATTCGATCAGAGTGGTGGGGCACCTCATCTATAAGAAAAGTCTGAGAGAACTGAGATTGTTCAGCCTGGAAAAGAGAAGGCTTTGGGGTGACCTCATTGTGGCCTTCATACCTGAAGGGAGTCTAAAAGGAAGATGGAGACTATTTGCATGTAGTCTCTCATGTAGAGCATGTAGTAACAGGACAAGGGGGAATGGCTTCAAACTGAAAGAGAGTAGGTTTAGATGGGATATTAGAAAAAAATTCTTTACTGTGAGGATGGTAACACACTGGAGCAGGGTGCCCAGAGATGTTGTGGATGCCCCATCCCTGGATGTGTTCAAAGCCAGGTTGGACAGGGCTTTGAGCCACCTGGTCTCGTGGAAAGTGTCTCAACACATGGCAAGGGCTGGTAACTAGATGATCTTTTAGGTCCTTTCCAACCCAAACCTTTTGATGATTCACAAGCCCTGTCCAGATCATAGCTCTGCACACATCAGCTGTGAACATCCACCCCAAGGTACCTGCAGCCTCCACACAAGGAGTCTACACATTTCACTGCAAGCTCTGCACACACTCCACACATCAGATAACCAAGAGGTAGGTGCCTCAGTTTCCTTTCATAGCTCTTGCCAATTTTTAGAATTAAATGGCTTTCAAGCCCACACAAGCCTTCATAAAAATACTAAAAGGATGAAGTCCCCATTAAACCAAGCATGCTGAAGCAGACATAAATTTTGGCAGCATTACTCATTTTTCCACAGCTGCAGTGGGGGAGAATAAAAATCAGAGAAGCACAGTGCAATATCCAGCACAGATGCAAAGCAGGAAAATGAGATCTTTGCTTTGATCTTACAGAAAAAACTTAAAGAGAAAAATAATTAGAATTATTCCTCCCCATGTAAGAAGAGAACTTGCTGATAACCAAAAGCTTATTAATTACCAATGCCCAACATCCATTGCTAAACCCGCTAACACACATCTAAAACTTGACACACAAACAAGTTAGGCACTGGAAGCAGTCACCCAGGAGTCAAAGCTGTCAGTAAGAACATGACCTTAGAACAAGAGCAAACAGTCCCATTTAGCATTATCAAAGCTGAGCCATATGACTTTCTAGACCTTTTGCTGCAGATGGCCATTTCTCAGCTCCTTATATTCTTATACGCTTGGAGTTGAAACCTTCAATGCGAGGAAAGGCACTGAGAAGCCCAATTATGTGAATGAGTCATTCTATCCTTAATCCCCAGGGTCCCAATTGGAAAACATGCTATGCAAGATGAATTGCTTTCAGAGCTTGGATTTAACTTTGAAGAAATACACAGGGAAAGATTGTGCTGCTGCATCAAAAAGTTTGTTTTGTAATTTCATCTTTTTCTAGAGAACTTGAAGCACTGACAGTAATTTATAGCATGAAAGTTCAAAGGCCTCCATTTAAACAACTAATACCTCATGATGGCCATATAGGTAACAGTAACTTCTGCTTTGACTTTTCACTGGGGAAAAAAATACCTCAACTCACAGAGAAAAGGGCTAAAAATATAATTAGCCTGACAACTGGAGCCTGATTGGATATATTGAGCTTTTTTTGATTTAAAGCCAAACACTCTTCTGTACCACTAAAACTTCACAGAACTCTCCTCCAAAAACTCAGTGTAGCTGTTCAGAAACACCTAGAAAGCGGGAGAACAAAGTTCACTTTGGCTGAGTTGGATTAGACACTTAGAGTGTTTAATTCCGCATCTTTCGCTGATTGCCCACCTCAAGAGCTGGAGGAGGCTGAGGAAGCCAGAAAGCCATCTAACCTGGGCAACAGGAAAAGATAAAGGCAAAAGATGTACCTGATGTCCCAAGAAAACAAGAGCAACAATACAACTACAGAAAAAGAAACCAGTAACACCAAAACCACACAAACACACAACCACCAGCAGGAATTTACCAGTTCAGTCAGGTACACACAGAAGAAAACTGTGAGGAATTTTGAAAATCAGAGGGAGCTAGCTGCTAAAAGTAGAGAGCAGCTGAGGCAGAGAGAGGTTTTGCTCTAAGTCCAGGAAAGTATATCCTTATAATAGTTTCAAAGTCTTTTAGTAGGCCATGTCTTAAGCATTTTAGACACTCGAATTCATAGCCTAGAGGCTTCCTTTGATTTAGTGTGGGTTAATTCTTGCTCACTGTGGAAGCTTTTCCAAGAGCTAGATGTGGAGCTGTGTACCTCAAGTTAAAGTCTCATCTCATCTGGGAGATAGCAAACCTTTCTAAGCTGTCCTCAATAGCCTTCCTAAAAGGAAAGTATTTTCTTTCTTAAAAGGGTTACTAGAACCCATATGCATCAGTATTGCTGCCATGACTTTCCTGTTGGCCACCCTAAAAATCCCACAGCCAATATTTTAACGCTATGAGGAAGTGAGACAGACTCAAAATAAAGCTTCCTCAGTCCCACAGGAAGAGCAGCTAATTTCTCCTCCACTTCTTCAGTTCAAGTTGAGGTTAAAAATTCTGTTTTCACATCCCTGCTAAACAGCCTGCAGCCACTTTGCCCCACAGCACAAGCCCACGGGAGGGAGGGCTGGATTTACATCTCCAGAAGGCAATGGTATTCACACCTATTGTTAAAACAAGCGGAGAAAATGTCTTGCATTAAGGGGCTGACATTCAGCTCCAGCTGTATCTGAATTCAGATATTACTGAGTCATGTCTCAAACAAGGAAAGTGTACAATTATACTGTATTTTAAATGCCAGACATTGTTTCCCTGTATCTGGAGTGAAGAATGTTATTTTATGCAACCCTGATGTTTAGTGTTTGTTTGGGGTTCTTTGTTGGGTTTATTGGCTATAACTAGTCAATTCTCTTGGCAAAAGGCAGAAATATCTTCCACCATATTCATATTTTATTTAACTCTGCCAAAAATTTGTTCAACTCAATGCATTTTAGTATCCAATACAAAACAGAATGGCCTTCAGGTAAAAGACTGAGGAGTGTCTAGCTTGGCTGACCTCTCACAACAGGGTTAGAGTCTTAAGGAAAGCTTGTAGCAAACAAGTTTGTTTATCCCTTTACAGAGTTACCAGAAAAAGATGCTCTAAGCACAAAAGGTATCTTCAACAGTTCCATCCAGGGACTAGAGTGCAAGGTTGGAAAATACTTCATTCCTATACTGGGTTTAAGTAGGCTTTGCAATTGAGAACGGCTAGACCTGTTGATATCCATTCATAGAAACACATATAGATTCTCAAAGAAGAAGAGAAAATTTAAGAGGGAATCCTCTGAACAGAACTTTTCAGGGTAATTCAAAATTAATGGTTTGATTTCTCGGTGTTTCCCTTGTATTGTTCATGATACAAGCTTAACTCTATGGTACCTTGCCTCAAGACCAGTAGGGTCCCTCTGGTCTCTCCTGTTCCCATCTCTGTGGGTATTTCATGCACACCCACATAACCTTCCAGCCCTGTCAGCAGCTCCTTCACTGCAGAAAACACACCATGAGCCCCTAAGAGCCAAATCAGTTTTTTGACTTGTGTCTTGTGGTTCAGAGTACCCAATGAATACTGGCACTGTTGAAGAGATAGTATTTAACAAAAGAGTTCAAAAATGAGGCTTTGTAGGAGCATCAAAAGCCAAAACTTGAACTGCCATGATCAAAACCACCTAAACAACACAGAACTGAACAAACTTTTTAAAGAAAGCCAAGAGAGGCAGCTAAAAAGGCAGTTCTTCGCATGGAGCAGAGTGTACAAAGATGTCATATTGGCAAGCTTGTACCATTTATTTCAGCAAGACTTGAAAGACAAAAAGGAGAATGGCACGGTGCAACACGAAAGCAAGGAAGGCTATGAACTCCAGGAGATGGAAATCGTACAAAAATGAGGAAAAGAAGGAGCAAATTCTGGCAAGTAATATTATCCAGAAGGGTTTGAGGACTAATTTGCAGACATCAAGAATCAAAGTTTATTTTAAGATACATTACAAGCAGAAAGTTCTGCCAGAGAATCTGTAAATATGAAACTTACAGAACTCAAGGTGTATCAGGAACCTTGGAGAATTCAAGACTAGCAGATATTTTCCCCACTACATCTGTGTCCACTGTGGGAAAAGTTGAGATGTTTCACTCGCTTTCCAAATGCCTTAACATATAATTCACACAATAAAAAGATATTCGTGAAAGAGAATAAACAGTATCAAAGTCAATATGGCACTGGCTCAGGAATTCTAAATCACTTAAGGATCAGACACCCAAGTGGTCTGGGGCATAGCCAACAAAACCTCTTCAGGACCACAAGACTGACCACTGGCAAAGACAGGATGCCGAGCAAGATGAACAAAGTACCAGCTGCTCATAGATGAGTATTCTTTTAAAAAAGAATGAAAGCACTAATAGCAGAAGCAGCAGCAAGCAATTGAGACAACTGAGACTGTTAAATTGAGATTGTTAAACTATCAATCTGGTCCACTGCTTGTAAAATGAGAACTGAATGAAATCACATGGCACCAGTTTGGACATTTGCACATCCTCTGTACAATCTTTTCACGTTTTCTTTGTTTCCACACATAAGAAACAAAAGAGCACCTGCCAACATGACCATTATCAAAAACATTAATCCAAACAGCTTGGTTTTATCTAACAAAAAACCAGATCTCCCATGGGCACTCTGACATTAAGAGTATAATCAATATCAGGGAACAAAAGCTACTCATTTCTGCTGTCAACCAGACAGTTATGGAGCAGGGACAGAAATTCAGGTTCAGGTAGAAATATTACATTAGAATTACTGCCTAAACATAACCAGATGAGTATCTCCTGAAAGACAGGTTTACACAGCAGCCAGTTCTAGAAAAAAGGAAAGGGAAAAAAAAGGGTGTCCTTTATGTAAAAGAGAGAGTTTTTACCAAGATTTCCCACAAAAAGGAAAACTATTTTAGCAGTTTGGAGCAGTGAATAATGGTGTAGAGGAGTTGTACTAGTGCCTTCTCCCAATTTTTATGAATTATTTCAGTTCTGCTCCTAAATAAATGAAACAAGATGCTTTCAAGAGGGACTAAAAACTCACTTGACCCCAGGGTGTTTTGGGTTGTTTTTTTCCAGTGTTCATTTCAGCAAGATACAGAAGCCTTCATAAAGCTGCACTGGAGGAAGTTTTCAGTTTGGTGTCTGAAGGAGGGAGAAGTTATTTTTACTGCCCTGTTTCTGAAAATGCTTTTCATCTCTGTTACTATATGGCAATGCTGTCATCTGTGTCCTACAATGAAGATCCTTCTGTGCTTTTTTACGATGACACAACACTGAAGAAAGGTTACTTCCTCCAGTAAAAATCACTGCTACAGGAACACCCTTGCATAGTTTTGTAAATATGTTAATTTGCAATGTCAAATCTTAAACTCATGGGCAGCAAAGTATTTGTAATTGAAAACCTCTGTTACTACTTTAGAGTCTAATCACCCCTTCTGCCATCCCTCCTTCATTTAAATATAAAACATTACACAGGCAAAACCAATAATGTAAAGTTGATGTCAAACTCTACAGCCTGAAGTTAGGAATGCAGTCTCTGAAAAGAATATAGACTATGAGAATGCATAAAATATAATTGAATTATATTTGCTTCCCCTTTCAGGGAACATCATAGGCAAAACAGTTTTCTTCCTCCTGATATTTCTCCTAAGTATTTCTATTTCTACATCATAGAAATTAATCCAAACTCAGGGAAGTGTCTTTTCATTGGGAGTTACAAAAAGTCAAATATGTATTCTATTCAACTAACAGTAAATAGCTATGTTAGATACATTCATGACTCAACAAGATTTTATCCATCAACATTTTTATATATCAGCTCCACCTTCATTCAAAGGAATGACGTGACAAATGCAGATCAACACACAGCAGCCACAGAGGGCAATGGAGCAGTACAGGCACAACAGGTTTGGAGACCACTGGCAACCCTAGCACTGGCACTCAAGCCCAAAGACCTTCCTGCTTTTTCAAATTCCAGTTCTTTCATGATCTGTTGCTACTGCTTCCTCCTGAGAATTTCAGAAGCATCACACACAGCACAAAACACACAGGGACATGCACAGTATGTGGAAAAATATTTCTTGCACTTGGTAAGGTGGAACATTTCGCCAACATCATCTTCCTTTGATGAGAAAGTGCTACAAAGTACACTACTGGACCAGAAAACCACCCGCCAAAAAAACCCAGAAAACAACCAAACAACAGGAATCTTGGAGATTTTTCAAGGGTTCAGTTCTAGGTATTACACTAACTGTGCATGCTCCTGGAGGGGTCAGAGCCCCAAAGCAGCCCTTGCTGCTGACCAGTCACTGCCTTCCAAAACATTTCTCCTTGTGAGATGAGATAATCATATAAGGAAGTAAGTCTGAAGGTGAGTAGGTTTACATTAGATATTAGGAGGAAAAGCTTTACTGTGAGGGTGATGATACACTGGGACAGGTTGCCCAGAGAGGGCAGAGGTGTTCAAGAACAGGCTGGATGGGGCTCTGTGTAACCTAGTGTAGTGGAAGATTCCCTGCCCATGGAAAGTGGGGGTGGGGGGGTGTGGGGGGTGGAGCTAGATGATATCTAAGCTCCCTTCCAAACCAAACCATACCACCCTATGATACTCCTGCTCACATTTCTCCCCTCCAGAACTCCAGTTCTGTCTCTCCTTTAGGAACTTCACTTCCCTAACTCTACCTCTGTGGACCTTGCAGATGCCAGAAGAGCCATCTCCCAGAGCTCATCCTGCTTTCCATGCAGCAGCAGCTTGGGGGCCTGTTTAACCAGTGCTGCTCAAATGGAGACTCGAATGCCAAAAACTCTTCTCGCAGTCACAAGGGGCCGCCGTTAACCATCATAATCCAAACAAGAGTGTTTGGGAAGCCTTCCATGCATCAACATCAAGCAAAATTCTCAGAGCAATGAAATAGTGTTCAGAAAAGCAGGAACAAACAGCTCCTGAACTAGAAGACATATAGGTTTCTTCCAGGCAAGAGATGTCTTTTCTTCTTTTTTGGTACAGGATTTGGGTTATTGCTACTGTTATCAGGACACAGAATCAGCATAACACTACTATGCTGCTTATTAAAAAGCCACAGAATTACAAGTAATACTTGAGCTGACCTTTAGATAGTGCAGATGGCATGCCAACATGAATTAGTAAAACTGGATATTGTTATGGTTGCCCAGTATACAATTAGTGAGGAAAACTATTCCCTGGGGAAAACAAGCACATAAAGACTTTAAAGGACAGTGCATGAGAGCTCCAGTCACAGCCAAAATATAGGATATGATGCTGAATGACACTGGACAGATGAAAGAAACCCAAGGGACCACTGTATTTCAGATCTTAGGATGGCATCAAACTGTACAGCTGAGAACTCATCAGCTAGTCTGGCACACCTAGAGCAATACCACCCTTATGGTTATTTGTATTACTGGAGCAGCAAGAGAGTAAGGGAACCTCAGTCTGAACCTGATTCATAATTATTCCCTGAAGCATCTAAAAAAGTATTTATTCCTAGCTCAAATTAAAATATAAATGGATTTCATAATGACTGCATTTCCTCTTTGGCTTGTGATCACAACATGAAATATAAACTTGCCAGACAGTCCTGACTGCTGCACAACCTTACTGGAGGTGGGCATTAGAAGGAGCAGTAGTCAGTCCAGATTCTGCATTATTAAACAATATCAAAATATGTGATGAATTGTCTTCCCCAGGACAATAATAAAACCAACACAAGGAAGTCACAGTAAGACCTGGACAAATATCCATTCTTTCATCGTGCTTGCAGACATCTTCTCCACCTCTTTTTCAGGAAACTGGATTAGAATCTAGAGATTTTACCCCTTGGTCAGTCTGGCTTCTCATACAGGCTCACATCCCTTCAAATCAGCCCTCAAAGCAGCTCAGCTCTTTGCAGGATTCCCACTTCCCACACAGTTCCAGCCAGTCAAGCATCCCTTTTCCAGCTCACCTCTGCTGGAGGCATTACCTCCAAAAAAACTTCTCCTCTCTGCCCGTTCCTAAATGAAGGCTGTGTCAACCTTCCCATCTCCTCACCTTAATCCTACCCAGCCCTCAGGTGCAATGCAGGATGCTGAGGACACATACTCTTATTAAGCCCTTCATACCAAGACGCACTATTTAATGCAAAGCTTCATAACAGTAAGTTTTCAGCAAGGATCTGAGGAAAATTCACATGACAATCTGGATGGGGGGAGGAAAGTCAAACAAGGATTTCAGGGGTCTATGGCTTCAAGTACAAAGGGAAGAAATAACAGACCTTTTACCATTAGGATTGTGCACAAGCAGCTCAGAAACAACTGTAAGATAAAAGTGTAGCCCTTTGCCTTATTAGTTATCTAAACAGACAGAAGCTGATGTCAGAATGAGACAAACTAATTCCCTTCCAAATATATGCACTGCAGCTTGCTTAAAACCTCGATGCATTCCCTTCAACCATGATCCCACTGTTCAAATTCCCACTGTGGCTAATCTCCAGCTTGCACACATCCTTCTTGCCACTGTGTGTTTGCAGTCTTCACAGAACAATAAGCAACAGCACATTATCCTTGAAGATTTACCCCCCGGTAAATCCCCTTGTTAGACTCATCTAGCTTGTTAAAGAAATTCTCTTCCTATGTTTACTGCATATAAATTCGGGTCAGAAATAACAACATTATTCTATGTACATGTTTGTTTGTTTAGATTTCCCTTTCTTAAATTGTTCACCTTTGTCCTTGTTTACTCATCACCATATATACTGACTCTTACAATCAGATTGAAAGTTCACAATTTTCCAGTTCTGTCAGCCAGCAAATAACCCCAAAAATCTTAACACCAATTCTCTTGTGACTGATTCAGCTTCTAAAACATACAGTTCATTGGTTTTAACAGCACATTTTCTTTCACACCAGATATGATGCACAGTTGCACATGACACCAAATGCAGAAGTTTTCCTGAAATAGCAAAATAATACTTGTAAACAACATAGTATTTGTATAGTATGTGCTCTGAAGTTGTTGCTTTGTTTAGAAGACAAAAAATTACACAAAATCTTTCTGGTGTTTTTTTCTTCCCCATGCATATTTTTGTGCATGTGTATGAGGGCATTTCTTTGGTCTGTAAATAGTTTGTTTGTCCATATAATTTTTTAAACATGCTGCACTGCTCAGTGAGAGGTACCTCAGAGTTTCATCAGCTCTTTGCTGTAATTACTGTAATTGCTAATACTCTGTTCCACCATGAAGGATATCTGTTTATTGTAACAGCATCCTTAAGGGTGCACTTTGAATACATATTTAGAGAGATTGAAAATTGCCTTGAAAAGCAAATACAAAGATGGAGGTGGAGGAAAGGCTACAGTAATAAGAGAGTCCACTAAAACGACAGTTAAATCAATAGAGAAAGACAGAAAAATGGGGTAAGTTTCTAGGGCACCAACACTTAATAACATGTAGTTGTGAGGGACAACTACATCAAGTAGGGAAAAAAACATCCTTTTTTTAAAGCTTTTGGCCATTATGTAACTTCTTTACAGTTGTGCCCAGTGGGCTTCACCCATAAGAAAGGATACAAAGCCATGCTAGGAGACAGTCTTGCAAGATACATGGATGCAACATTTTCAGGAACACCTCAAAGCCACTAAAAAAATTCCATACAAATAGAAAAAAACCCAAAACCCAAAAAAACAAAAAACAAAAAACCAACCAACCAAAACAAAAAATCCCACCCCACTTCTGTCTGTGTCCAGACAATGTAATCAAGAACACCAGAAATGTTCAGCGCACTGCACTGGAGTACCATAGTCTGTCCTGGCCAGCACTGGCCAGCTCTGCTGCCCTTTCCCTCACCTTCCCCTGACAAATTCAGCTCCCCACCTCTGCACTACCTTCTGCTTGTACGGCCTCTAGAACCAAAACACGGAGTCCATGCGAGACAGCAGCTGAACCTACCCACAAAAAGCAAGTACTTCAAAGGGCTGAAAGGACAAAGGTGATTAGAGGGCAAAAGTTGATTCTTATTTTTCTTTGTGAGGAACAATGTTGTGTTTGTGGCACTCTCTAAACCAGTGAAACATTGCTATGATTCCATACCCACTGAAATTTTTTACCTTTCACAAGTATTTGATCACAAAAGATACATTCTCTTCTCCACCCCAGATCTACCTTGTTTCAAAAACTCATTCCTCCTTCTAACTTGTAATTACTGAGAGATCTTTGTCACACTATTTTACCGTGAAGGAAGATATCCTCTTCACCTCTCCAAGAAAAAGTGTCTTCTAGAACATGTCATAATAGGGCTAGGGCACAGTTAAAAGATTTTTTCTTAAAAATTCTGTTGCATGTATTGATCCAAGCTTTACAGTTCATCTGGTCTACTTTAAAATTTCTTCCTTAGCCCTGGAGGAATATGCAAAGCTAACAACACACAGGATAATAAGAGATGGAAAATGCCTTTCCTAATGACTATATATATTTAAACTTGGGTTTATCTCCCTGATTCAGCTGTTTATTTGGTTTAAGCAGACAGCCATTTTTCTTCATTCATCTACTTTTTTTCTTTCTCCAGGACTTAAGAAATGCATAAATACAATAGGTGTCCAGAGTGAGATGCATAAATGTCTCTGGTATTTAAACTTGTTCTCACACAGCATAAGATCTTCTTTTCCAAATCAGCTATCTACTTCTTTGTTTTTCAGTTCCCAAAGCACAAGAGGGGCTTTAGAGGAGAGGATTACAAGATCCATGTTCCCAGTGTATCCAAATACCACACATCCAAATTTCATTTTAAAAATCCTTCATTCTAGTCAGAAACAGAACACAGCTAGCCTACTAAGGAAGAGCCATAACAGGGCTGTCACAATGGTAACAAGAACATTTTATTGTTATTAAAGTCCTGAATCATGACACAGAAGATTAACTGTTAACTGTATCATTATTTCATTTGCTATTACTTAAAGCAACAGGGTAGGCTGCTTTAGGAATAATTGTTAGGAATAACACAACAGAAAAGGCAGAAAGATCAAAGAGGACATGGCATCTATCTAGGGCTTATCCTTCCTCTTCTACTTCACTGCATGACTTCCCTTGCAATATTGACATCAGGAAAATTGACTCCCTGATGGAGTAGTGCCACGGTCTCCAACACTGCTCCTGTCCAAGTAGATCCTACTCCTTGAAGCATGACAGGACCTGCACATTTTGACAGCAGATCTACCCCTTTTCCTTCTAGAGTAGGTTCTCCCAGTAGCAGTGTCTGCTGAAAAGTCACCTTAAAGTCCAGTCACCTAAACCATATGACACTATTTTTTTTGTTGTTCTTGTTTTGTTTTGGTTTTTTTTGTACCTGCTCTTACAGGCAGATCTTATAGCTTTACAGTCATTCAAATACAACAGGAACATATACCAAAAGTGGCAAGTTTGAAGAGGCTACAGTAATCAGAAAGGAGTAAAAGAAGAAAGGAAGAAAGAGCTGGAAACTGTCTAGCCAAAGACAAAGAAGTTTTTGCTACATTATTGAGCACAGTATTTTCCATACCCATTTGAAAAGAGTATTTGTCTCCCAAAAGAAAATTACTGTATGTCAAAGTGATTTCAAATGGAAATCAAGGTGTATGATAGAGGGACACAGGGCTCATATGACAAGACATCTTTCCCTGATTTTTCAACCTGCCTCTCCTGAGAGACTTTGAAAAGCAGAAAGGATTTTAAGAAGAGAATTTACCTTGATTTCTCATGTCCATCAACTCCATACAGTGAAATGAGAAGACTCAAGCAAAACTTCCAGGCTCTGGCATCTAGGTCTAGAACAGACCCTGCCTACAAGCAGAAGCAAAGCATCTGGAGATACAGGTTCTCTACTTTCACACAAAATTTTGTCTAAGAACAAAAGATGCTTTCTCATCTGGGATACTTTGTGACAGGCAAAGAAAACTCATCATGAAGAACACGCTGATCCCATGAAATACCAGTGAGACCTGGGCCTAAACGCCTGGAAAGAATCAAAGCAAGTTATACAAATAAATCCTCTTGCATGTGAGATGTGGCAGTTCTTCATAAGCAACAATCCCTATGTTATGTTTTTATGCATATAACAATGAAGGATATATTTCTGTAGGATAGGTCAGCCTGGCAATCCATTTTCTCATATAAGGAAATACCTACAGCACCTGAAAAATGACAGACAAAAATAGGAGGGATAGTTAATAGCAGTGAAAGAAGCTCACAGAGATTAAATACAAAGACACATAAATGCATCATGAAAGAGTTTAAAATTGTGATTTAAAAAAACAACCTTTTGCAATCTTCTCAGAAAATAAAAAGAAAAAAGAAAAATTAAAAAAAATTCACACAAATCTCCAAACTTGTGCTGGCAGGTTCTGTACCATTTATTTTATTTATTTCACTTTATTCGGGAGATATATTTGCTTTACATGCTTTGGGTCATTTCCTCAAGATACATGGAAAAAAATGTACTCTAACTGAAGAATACCAGTCAATAATGCTACATAAATTTTGCCAAGAAAAATAATATTGTGTTCAAATTATCCCACATCATTTGAAAAGTAAAAAACTCAGGAGTTGGCTTTTAGATTACTGCTTCTCCCATAAAATCAGAGTCCTTCGGTTAGAATGAAATAGCTACAAATTCAACTGTTTCAATTAAAACATTTCAACTATTATATCTGGATTCTTTATTAGTCAGATAGTTGTTAACCAAAGATAATTTTAAGTGGATTCAGTCTACAAATAAATTGGTGGGTCACTAGATATAGAATGTTTCTCAACATACTAATTAAAAATAATAATAACTTCCACCCACACATGCTAGCTGTAACACTCACAGATGAAAGAGCAAGGCATTTTCTACCTCCATTGCTTTCTTATTTTGTCAGCTGAATTTGCAACAAAACACTAATAAAAGGGGTTTTTCTTCTTTGAATATTGCTTTGATCCATTACTTAGATGAAAAGCACTATTTTATTTCATATAAAACACTGAATGGTGAGCATTTGTCAAATAGGTCAGATGGAGTAAGTATAAGGAAAACAAATGCTTGTAGGGGATATTTATGTGATGTCACAGCTACTGGAGTTTAGAATAAGCTTCAGTGCTTAATACCACTGAGGTGTTACTATATATTCCGCCCCACTTGATATATTATTAAAAATATATATAATACAACTTTGGGAATCTTCTTTCTTATCAACAGCTCCATTGTTTCCTCCTCGCTTGCACAAATAATAAACATGATTACCTCTTACAATAGGCTATAGACCAGTTCCTCACACATAAAAAGGGGGATATCACAGGAATCAGAGTCAAAATGTTGGTCAACTGTTTCCAGCAATGACATTACACATTTGCTCCAAAATAAATCTAAAGGACATGTGCACCTGAGTAATCACAGTGATAGAAACATAGCTAATATCTGCTATGAAATTCTAAAGCAGAAAAGCTCCTCTAAAATGGATCACTATAACAATTTCAGTAATAATTCAAATTAATTCAACAAAGTCAATGCTCAGTATCATTGTGACAGCTTTTATTCTATGTCCCAGATCACATAAAAGTATATGACAACTTTATATGATGTTTTACTATATTTAGATTTAAAAACAAGCTTAAAAGCAGTGTGTCTTTTCATAATGGAAATCAAAGTTATATCAAAATTTTTAGAGATTTTATAAATGGCAGAAAATTCAAACTTTAGAGACAACATACCTTCAGCAGACCTTGTAGCAAAACACTGCTGAAATTAATCACTCATGTCAACCAAGTAAATGTAGATCTAATCAGCATAATTGAAATTAATGGTACTAAAATTGCTGGCAAACGGATAACTTTAGCTAGCATAGATGACTTTTGAACACAAGTTTGCACTTTCACGTGTTGGTTATTGCTGCGGAAGTTTTCATAGTTGAAGTCCCAGAAGGTAAAAAAATTAGATACAATTAAATTGGTAGCACAAAGGTGATCAAACACTTCGCCCAGTATATCACGGAATCCTAGAATGGTTTGGGTTGGAAGGGACTTTAAAGATCATCCAGTCCCAACGCCCCACCATGGGCAGGGACGCCTTCTGCTAGGTCAGGCTGCTCAGAGCCCCACCAGCCTGGCCTTGAGCACTGCCAGGGGTGGAGCATCCACAACCTCTGTGGACATCCTGTGCCACTGCCTCACTACTCTCACAGTGAAGAAAATTACTAGGAAATCCTCCATTAGCACTTTATTTATGTGCATGCTCTGAATTTAAATAATTCCTTAAGTTTTTTCATAATTTTGACTTGAGGTTTTCCACCAAGAGTGAGGGAACTGCTCACGCATGTTCTTAAGAGCTGTAAAAAACCCCATCATTTCACCACATCAGACTAATATGTATTAAATCAAAGTTTGAGTTACAAATATTATAAATTCTTACTTAATATAAAAGTTTATAATAACTTAGCCCAGAAAGCTGGTGCATATAAGTAATTCCACTCTCATGAATAATTTCGAGCATTTTCAAGACTAGAAGATAACTGGGTACCTTTCAAACTAGTGCCCAGTGAGAATAAATGATAATAAACTAGTGAGAATAAATATACTTTATGGTAACTATCAAATTCCCAAGGAGTAAAGATTTTTATATTACTTTTAACTCTTTCCTTACTATGCATGTTGTCTTCTGATGCAGTTTTGATTTGCATATTTTCACATTTTTAATTCTGTTTTAGAATGCAAAACAGTTTCAGCAAAATGAGAATTTTTTGCAAAAATTAGTCATGGATCAATGTCGTCAGATTTCTAAGCCAATAGATTTAAATGGCATCCCCTTAGTAAGTGTGTGTACTACAAATCTGATTAATCACCAGATTCATTTGATTCCACTTTACTGTCTTCTCATTTTTCTTCATTTTTTCTAAGAGACACTGGAGGTTTCTTGTTGAAAGAGGAGAGTAATCACCAGGAAAGGGGCCTGCTCTGAAAAAGTAGACACCACAAATTAACAAATACATCTGTCTTATTGTCCCAGACTGAGGATTCAAGATGGAAGTGAAATGAAATCTGCAAGCACAGAAATTAAATTGCAGGGTTAAACTGCCTAAAAACTGAAGAGAAATTCTGCGGCTGAGCATGAGGACTGGGACTTAGCAGAAAAACAAAAAAATTGGATTTCTCAGTTTGTGATGTGATCTCAGGGATGTGTAGAGGGAGGCAACATAGATACTAAAAAAAGCTGCAGGATTGTTACCTGTTAGATAAGCACATTCCCACACAAATATCTTGACATGAGGATGCAAAAGCAGCAGAAGAAATTAATACAATCAGCCCTGAATAGGACGTGTGAGGAATCACAAGACACAGTTCATGTTACCTGGAACAAGCTGGAATAAGTGACAGAGTGATTTAGTGCTGAACACTGACTTCAATAATATTTTATGGCCTCCCATCACTACTCCAGCTTTTTCCTGGGCAGATACAGGAACATAGACATATCTTACACACTCTGAATAATATTTACTATCTCAATATAGCAGGTATGCTGGTTGCAGTTTCAAAAGAATTTTAAGTTCTTACTCTGAAGGCAGGATTGCCCTTTCATGCATCATTGCCTGTGAAATAAATATTCAGGTACAACAGTAACAGAAACAGCATTTCTACTCCCTGGATGGATTGTACCTCTTCCACACAGAGAAAACATTTCTCAGAGCTGTTACTTGTCTCTCGGAAGAGCGTTGTATTGAAAACATGAAAGTGTATTTTGATTACTGAGCAAAACTCAATGTGTTCAATCCTTTCTAAAGAAACTCTGATATGTTACTTCTTTAGTCTTTTGAGAAAAACATCACATTTGGTGACTTAGAGATCCCTGAGAAGATTAAGTAACCATTGCTGAACTCGTGGTTTATTTTGTAGCTAAGTTATATATTGACATAACTCTTAACTACATGAGAACTTACTAATACTAATGGATGAAGTCTGGTGCATTCCCGAGAAGGAATCAAAAGGTTAGAACAGAAATTGTCACTAAATCAATTTTCATTTATTAGGGAAACAAAAAGAGTAGAAAATAAAAATAAATCATATAAAGTATGAAATAACCTGTTGAAAGTAGTAAGGAAAATTAATATAAAGAGCTGCTGAGCCGTACACAATTGCCAGCTCAAAAAAAAATACTGATTTATCCTTTCTAGCTTCTATTTCTTCATAAACATTCTGTCCTTCTAGAACTGAAGTTCAGAAACTGCTTACAGAGGCATATCACCTGGATGATTTAGTGGAAGTTTTGGAATTTTCATAGGCAAATGGGGGAGGTAAATCACTGTCATGAACCTTATTATCATTGACAAACTATATCCGAGCCTACTCTGGGAGTGCTGGGGGGATGCGTGTGTGGGGAAGAAGGGGAGTGTGTGCAAACAGAAACAAACAAATGAAAAGCCCCCAAACATAGAACTTGCTATATGCAGACTCAAGTATGAAAATTTTGCTGGAAAGCAGACAAGGCAAATTGTTCAAAAATATCTTTCTTGATTTGCTGATGATACTCCAATTGAAGAAAATGGCTCAGCCCATATTTGCTGAGTAACAAATTAAAAGCAACAATGTTGCTGATTTTTTTTTTCTTGTGAGATTCCATAGTAACAAAACAATTCAATACATACTACAGAATCAGATTTCAATTAAGAATACATCTTAGTGTTTTCCATTAATTATTATTGCAAATGATTCCACATTTATTAAAGGGCTCATTGTGAAGTGCTCTATAGCATTATATCAGGGAATTCTGTCATCACCCTTTCAATTGAGCTTTATTCTACTGATTTCAGTTCATTATTAACAGCCTAAAACTAGAATATTGACTATAGACAAGAACCATACGCTTCTCCATATTAAGCATTATCACTTCTTCAAATTGCCTAGACTGACCACCCCGCCCGACCCCACAGATGGATCATTTTCATCTAACGTCATGTCAAAGACTACCAAATTCAATTTTTCCCATTCATTTCAACCATTCCCATTGGAACTTCTCCGCACACTCTCAGAGGCTGAAAGTATGTTTCTGTTTTTCTACACTCAATAAGAACTGCTCAGGCGGGATTTTAATACATAAGTTTTAATACAGCCAACACCGTTTGTAGTACATATTTCAGTTCACTGATTTCAAGTCAAGATATGTTCCCTATATTTCCCATATTTACACAAAAGGAAAACCAAGGAAAACATTCACTCAGACTGACAAATGAGTCATATAAAAGAATACAATGAAACAGTGAAAGGTTTTAAAGTCAGTGGAAGAAGGAAAAAAATAAAATCACAAAAGAGGAATATTCAAAAAAAAAAAAAAAGAAAGTGAATGAAATTCATATTTTTAAAAAACCTGGCTACTCTTTTAAGGGACCAAGCTAAAAACCAGAGACACATAGACTATTAAAAAGAAAAAAGCAAAAAAAATTTAAATGTAAAGAAGCCAGGAACAATTTGGGCAAGACAAGGAGAACACCAGAAAAATAGGCGGGATGGAATAAGGGTGAATTTCTGAGTCTAACAATAAATAAGAAGGCAACACTTGGCAGCAAAGTGCAAACAAGCAAATGGCACGGCAGGAGCTGAAGTGCAGGGAACGGGACCAAAGCTTGCCAAATTGATCCTCACTGAAATCGCAAGATTTAATTTCCTTTCATGAAATGAATTTCATGAAAGGAAATGAAATCCCAAATTCAGAGAAGAAGTGTAACAACCACTTGGGACAGGAGATAGGAGCAAATGAAAGGCAAGTGGAAAAAATGGCAGAATTTGCAAAAGGAGCCAATACAAGGCAATGCATTGGGATGGAACCAGGGGCAGTGCAAAATCCAGGATCTTGCCAAAATTCTAGGGCCTGAATTTTTGAAATCAGAAAAGAAAGGGAAAAGGCGAGACACGAGAAGAAAGTGAGAAACAGGAAAGCTTCAAAAAAAACCAGGAAAATTTTTCCCCAAAGTGCAAACAAGCAAATAGCATGGCAGGAGCTGAAGTGCAGGGAACGGGACCAAAGCTTGCCAAATTGATCCTCACTGAAATGGCAAGATTTCCTTTCCTTTCATGAAATCAATTACATGAAAGGAAATGAAATCCCAAATTCGGAGAAAAAGTGTAGAAAGCACTTGAGACAGGAGATTTGAGCAAAGGAAAGGCAAGTGGAAAAAATGGCAGAATTTGCAAAAGGAGTGAATACAAGGCAATGCATTGGGATGGAACCAGGGGAAGTGCAAAATCCGGGAAGTTCCCAAATTCTGGGGCTTGAATATTTGAAATCAAAAAAGACAGGGAAAAGGCGAGACAGGAGAAGAAAATGAGAAACAGGAAAGCTTCCAAAAAAACAGGAAAATTGAGCAGCAAAGTGCAAACAAGTAAAAGACATGGCATGAGCTGAAGTGCAGGGAACTGGACCAAAGCTTGCCAAGCTGATCCTCACTGAAATCGCAAGATTTCATTTCCTTGCATGAAATGAAGAATTTCACTTCATGAAAGGAAATGAAATCCCAGATTCCGAGGAGAAGTGTCACAAGTACTTGGGACAGGAGATATGAGCAAATGAAAGGCGAACGGAAAAAACAGCCACTTTTGCAACTGGAGCCAATACAAGGCAATGCATTGGCATGAAACGGGGGACAGTGAAAAAAATCGGCAAGTTGCCCAAATTCTAGGGGTTGAATTTTTGAAACCAGAAAAAAAAGGGGAAAGGTGAGACAGGAGAAAAAAGCTTGAAACACAAAGGCTTCCAAGAAACGGGAAAACTTTCCCCAAAGTGCAAAGAAGCAAATGGCATGGCATGAGCTGAAGTGCAGGGAACTGGACCAAAGCTTGCCAAATTGATGCTCACTGAAATCGCAAGATTTCATTTCCTTTCATGAAAGGAAATCCCAAATTCCAAGAAGAAGTGTCACAAGCACTTGGGACAGGAGATATGAGCAAATGAAAGGCGAGCGGAAAAAACGGCCACTTTTGCAACTGGAGCCAATACAAGGCAATGCATTGGCATGAAACAGGGGGCAGTGAAAACACCAGCAAGTTGCCCAAATTCTAGGGGTTGAATTTTTGAAACCAGAAAAGAAAGGGGAAAGGTGAGACAGGAGAAGAAATCTTGAAACACAAAGGCTTCAAAAAACAACAGGAAAATTTCTCCCCAAAGTGCAAAGAAGCAAATGGCATGGCATGAGCTGAAGTGCAGGGAACTGGACCAAAGCTTGCCAAATTGATGCTCACTGAAATCGCAAGATTTCATTTCCTTTCATGAAATGAAGAATTTCATTTCATGAAAGGAAATGAAATCCCAAATTCCAAGGAGAAGTGTCACAAGCACTTGGGACAGGAGATATGAGCAAATGAAAGGAGAGTGACAAAAACGGCCACTTTTACAACTGGAGCCAATACAAGGCAATGCATTGGCATGAAACAGGGGACAGTGAAAACACCAGCAACCTGCCCAAATACTAGGGGTTGAATTTTTGAAACCAGAAAAAAAGGGGTAAGGCGAGACAGGAGAAGACAGCTTGAAACACAAAGGCTTCCAAGAAACGGGAAAACTTTCCCCAAAGTGCAAAGAAGCAAATGGCATGGCATGAGCTGAAGTGCAGGGAACTGGACCAAAGCTTGCCAAATTGATGCTCACTGAAATCGCAAGATTTCATTTCCTTTCATGAAAGGAAATCCCAAATTCCAAGAAGAAGTGTCACAAGCACTTGGGACAGGAGATATGAGCAAATGAAAGGCGAGTGACAAAAACGGCCACTTTTGCAACTGGAGCCAATACAAGGCAATGCATTGGCATGAAACGGGGGACAGTGAAAAAAATCGGCAAGTTGCCCAAATTCTAGGGGTTGAATTTTTGAAACCAGAAAAAAAAGGGGAAAGGCGAGACAGGAGAAAAAAGCTTGAAACACAAAGGCTTCCAAGAAACGGGAAAACTTTCCCCAAAGTGCAAAGAAGCAAATGGCATGGCATGAGCTGAAGTGCAGGGAACTGGACCAAAGCTTGCCAAATTGATGCTCACTGAAATCGCAAGATTTCATTTCCTTTCATGAAAGGAAATCCCAAATTCCAAGAAGAAGTGTCACAAGCACTTGGGACAGGAGATATGAGCAAATGAAAAGCGAGCGGAAAAAATGGCCACTTTTGCAACTGGAGCCAATACAAGGCAATGCATTGGCATGAAACAGGGGGCAGTGAAAACACCAGCAAGTTGCCCAAATTCTAGGGATTGAATTTTTGAAACCAGAAAAAAAAGGGGAAAGGTGAGACAGGAGAAAAAAGCTTGAAACACCAAGGCTTCAAAAAACAACAGGAAAATTTCTCCCCAAAGTGCAAAGAAGCAAATGGCATGGCATGAGCTGAAGTGCAGGGAACTGGACCAAAGCTTGCCCAATTGATGCTCACTGAAATCGCAAGATTTCATTTCCTTTCATGAAATGAAGAATTTCATTTCATGAAAGGAAATGAAATCCCAAATTCCAAGGAGAAGTGTCACAAGCACTTGGGACAGGAGATATGAGCAAATGAAAGGCGAGCGGAAAAAACAGCCACTTTTGCAACTGGAGCCAATACAAGGCAATGCATTGGCATGAAACGGGGGGCAGTGAAAACATCGGCAAGTTGCCCAAATTCTAGGGGTTGAATTTTTGAAACCAGAAAAAAAAGGGGAAAGGTGAGACAGGAGAAGAAAGCTTGAAACACAAAGGCTTCCAAGAAATGGGAAAATTTTTCCCCAAAGTGCAAACAAGCAAATGGCATGGCATGAGCTGAAGTGCAGGGAACTGGACCAAAGCTTGCCCAATTGATGCTCACTGAAATCGCAAGATATCATTTCCTTTCATGAAATGAAATCCCAAATTCCAAGGAGAAGTGTCACAAGCACTTGGGACAGGAGATACGAGCAAATGAAAGGCGAGCGGAAAAAATGGCCACTTTTGCAACTGGAGCCAATACAAGGCAATGCATTGGCATGAAACAGGGGGCAGTGAAAAAACCAGCAAGTTGCCCAAATTCTAGGGGTTGAATTTTTGAAACCAGAAAAGAAAGGGGAAAGGTGAGACAGGAGAAGAAAGCTTGAAACACCAAGGCTTCAAAAAACAACAGGAAAATTTCTCCCCAAAGTGCAAACAAGCAAATGGCATGGCATGAGCTGAAGTGCAGGGAACTGGACCAAAGCTTGCCAAATTGATGCTCACTGAAATCGCAAGATTTCATTTCCTTTCATGAAATGAAGAATTTCATTTCATGAAAGGAAATGAAATCCCAAATTCCAAGGAGAAGTGTCACAAGCACTTGGGACAGGAGATATGAGCAAATGAAAGGCGAGCGGAAAAAACAGCCACTTTTGCAACTGGAGCCAATACAAGGCAATGCATTGGCATGAAACGGGGGGCAGTGAAAACACCAGCAACCTGCCCAAATACTAGGGGTTGAATTTTTGAAACCAGAAAAAAAGGGGTAAGGCGAGACAGGAGAAGACAGCTTGAAACACAAAGGCTTCCAAGAAACGGGAAAACTTTCCCCAAAGTGCAAAGAAGCAAATGGCATGGCATGAGCTGAAGTGCAGGGAACTGGACCAAAGCTTGCCAAATTGATGCTCACTGAAATCGCAAGATTTCATTTCCTTTCATGAAATGAAATCCCAAATTCCAAGGAGAAGTGTCACAAGCACTTGGGACAGGAGATATGAGCAAATGAAAGGCGAGCGGAAAAAACGGCCACTTTTGCAACTGGAGCCAATAAAAGGCAATGCATTGGCATGAAACAGGGGGCAGTGAAAACACCAGCAAGTTGCCCAAATTCTAGGGGTTGAATTTTTGAAACCAGAAAAGAAAGGGGAAAGGTGAGACAGGAGAAGAAATCTTGAAACACAAAGGCTTCAAAAAAAACCAGGAAAAACTCTCCCCAAAGTGCAAAGAAGCAAATGGCATGGCATGAGCTGAAGTGCAGGGAACTGGACCAAAGCTTGCCCAATTGATGCTCACTGAAATCGCAAGATTTCATTTCCTTTCATGAAATGAAGAATTTCATTTCATGAAAGGAAATGAAATCCCAAATTCCAAGGAGAAGTGTCACAAGCACTTGGGACAGGAGATATGAGCAAATGAAAGGAGAGTGACAAAAACGGCCACTTTTGCAACTGGAGCCAATACAAGGCAATGCATTGGCATGAAACGGGGGCAGTGAAAACATCGGCAAGTTGCCCAAATTCTAGGGGTTGAATTTTTGAAACCAGAAAAAAAAGGGGAAAGGTGAGACAGGAGAAGAAATCTTGAAACACAAAGGCTTCAAAAAAACCGGGAAAATTTGGCACCAAACTGCAAACAAGCAAATGGCATGGCATGAGCTGAAGTGCAGGGAACTGGACCAAAGCTTGCCCAATTGATGCTCACTGAAATCGCAAGATTTCATTTCCTTTCATGAAATGAAATCCCAAATTCCAAGGAGAAGTGTCACAAGCACTTGGGACAGGAGATACGAGCAAATGAAAGGCGAGCGGAAAAAACGGCCACTTTTGCAACTGGAGCCAATACAAGGCAATGCATTGGCATGAAACGGGGGGCAGTGAAAACACCAGCAAGTTGCCCAAATTCTAGGGGTTGAATTTTTGAAACCAGAAAAGAAAGGGGAAAGGTGAGACAGGAGAAGAAATCTTGAAACACAAAGGCTTCAAAAAAAAACAGAAAAATTTCTCCCCAAAGTGCAAAGAAGCAAATGGCATGGCATGAGCTGAAGTGCAGGGAACTGGACCAAAGCTTGCCAAATTGATGCTCACTGAAATCGCAAGATTTCATTTCCTTTCATGAAATGAAGAATTTCATTTCATGAAAGGAAATGAAATCCCAAATTCCAAGGAGAAGTGTCACAAGCACTTGGGACAGGAGATATGAGCAAATGAAAGGCGAGTGACAAAAACGGCCACTTTTGCAACTGGAGCCAATACAAGGCAATGCATTGGCATGAAACGGGGGACAGTGAAAAAAATCGGCAAGTTGCCCAAATTCTAGGGGTTGAATTTTTGAAACCAGAAAAGAAAGGGGAAAGGTGAGACAGGAGAAGAAAGCTTGAAACACAAAGGCTTCAAAAAAACCGGGAAAATTTTTCCCCAAAGTGCAAAGAAGCAAATGGCATGGCATGAGCTGAAGTGCAGGGAACTGGACCAAAGCTTGCCAAATTGATGCTCACTGAAATCGCAAGATTTCATTTCCTTTCATGAAATGAAATCCCAAATTACAAGGAGAAGTGTCACAAGCACTTGGGACAGGAGATACGAGCAAACGAAAGGCGAGCGGAAAAAACAGCCACTTTTGCAACTGGAGCCAATACAAGGCAATGCATTGGCATGAGACGGGGGACAGTGAAAAAAATAGGCAAGTTGCCCAAATTCTAGGGGTTGAATTTTTGAAACCAGAAAAAAAGGGGAAAGGCGAGACAGGAGAAGAAAGCTTGAAACAAAAAGGCTTCCAAGAAATTGGAAAATTTTTCCCCAAAGTGCAAAGAAGCAAATGGCATGGCATGAGCTGAAGTGCAGGGAACTGGACCAAAGCTTGCCAAATTGATGCTCACTGAAATCGCAAGATATCATTTCCTTTCATGAAATGAAATCCCAAATTCCAAGGAGAAGTGTCACAAGCACTTGGGACAGGAGATATGAGCAAATGAAAGGCGAGCGGAAAAAACGGCCACTTTTGCAACTGGAGCCAATACAAGGCAATGCATTGGCATGAAACAGGGGGCAGTGAAAACACCAGCAAGTTGCCCAAATTCTAGGGGTTGAATTTTTGAAACCAGAAAAAAAAGGGGAAAGGTGAGACAGGAGAAAAAAGCTTGAAACACCAAGGCTTCAAAAAACAACAGGAAAATTTCTCCCCAAAGAAGCAAATGGCATGGCATGAGCTGAAGTGCAGGGAACTGGACCAAAGCTTGCCAAATTGATGCTCACTGAAATCGCAAGATTTCATTTCCTTTCATGAAATGAAGAATTTCATTTCATGAAAGGAAATGAAATCCCAAATTCCAAGGAGAAGTGTCACAAGCACTTGGGACAGGAGATATGAGCAAATGAAAGGCGAGCGGAAAAAACAGCCACTTTTGCAACTGGAGCCAATACAAGGCAATGCATTGGCATGAAACGGAGGACAGTGAAAACACCAGCAACCTGCCCAAATACTAGGGGTTGAATTTTTGAAACCAGAAAAAAAGGGGTAAGGCGAGACAGGAGAAGACAGCTTGAAACACAAAGGCTTCCAAGAAACGGGAAAACTTTCCCCAAAGTGCAAAGAAGCAAATGGCATGGCATGAGCTGAAGTGCAGGGAACTGGACCAAAGCTTGCCAAATTGATGCTCACTGAAATCGCAAGATTTCATTTCCTTTCATGAAAGGAAATCCCAAATTCCAAGAAGAAGTGTCACAAGCACTTGGGACAGGAGATATGAGCAAATGAAAGGCGAGTGACAAAAACGGCCACTTTTGCAAATGGAGCCAATACAAGGCAATGCATTGGCATGAAACGGGGGGCAGTGAAAACATCGGCAAGTTGCCCAAATTCTAGGGGTTGAATTTTTGAAACCAGAAAAAAAAGGGGAAAGGCGAGACAGGAGAAAAAAGCTTGAAACAAAAAGGCTTCAAAAAAACCGGGAAAATTTGTCACCAAACTGCAAACAAGCAAATGGCATGGCATGAGCTGAAGTGCAGGGAACTGGACCAAAGCTTGCCCAATTGATGCTCACTGAAATCGCAAGATTTCATTTCCTTTCATGAAATGAAATCCCAAATTACAAGGAGAAATGTCACAAGCACTTGGGACAGGAGATACGAGCAAATGAAAGGCGAGCGGAAAAAACGGCCACTTTTGCAACTGGAGCCAATACAAGGCAATGCATTGGCATGAAACAGGGGGCAGTGAAAACACCAGCAAGTTGCCCAAATTCTAGGGGTTGAATTTTTGAAACCAGAAAAGAAAGGGGAAAGGTGAGACAGGAGAAGAAATCTTGAAACACAAAGGCTTCAAAAAACAACAGGAAAATTTCTCCCCAAAGTGCAAAGAAGCAAATGGCATGGCATGAGCTGAAGTGCAGGGAACTGGACCAAAGCTTGCCAAATTGATGCTCATTGAAATCGCAAGATTTCATTTCCTTTCATGAAATGAAGAATTTCATTTCATGAAAGGAAATGAAATCCCAAATTCCAAGAAGTGTCACAAGCACTTGGGACAGGAGATACGAGCAAATGAAAGGCGAGCGGAAAAAACGGCCACTTTTGCAACTGGAGCCAATACAAGGCAATGCATTGGCATGAAACGGGGGGCAGTGAAAACACCAGCAAGTTGCCCAAATTCTAGGGGTTGAATTTTTGAAACCAGAAAAGAAAGGGGAAAGGTGAGACAGGAGAAGAAATCTTGAAACACAAAGGCTTCAAAAAAAACCAGAAAAATTTCTCCCCAAAGTGCAAAGAAGCAAATGGCATGGCATGAGCTGAAGTGCAGGGAACTGGACCAAAGCTTGCCAAATTGATGCTCACTGAAATCGCAAGATTTCATTTCCTTTCATGAAATGAAGAATTTCATTTCCTTTCATGAAATGAAATCCCAAATTCCAAGGAGAAGTGTCACAAGCACTTGGGACAGGAGATATGAGCAAATGAGAGTGACAAAAACGGCCACTTTTGCAACTGGAGCCAATACAAGGCAATGCATTGGCATGAAACGGGGGACAGTGAAAAAAATAGGCAAGTTGCCCAAATTCTAGGGGTTGAATTTTTGAAACCAGAAAAAAAAGGGGAAAGGCGAGACAGGAGAAAAAAGCTTGAAACACAAAGGCTTCCAAGAAACGGGAAAACTTTTCCCCAAAGTGCAAAGAAGCAAATGGCATGGCATGAGCTGAAGTGCAGGGAACTGGACCAAAGCTTGCCAAATTGATGCACACTGAAATCGCAAGATTTCATTTCCTTTCATGAAATGAAATCCCAAATTCCAAGGAGAAGTGTCACAAGCACTTGGGACAGGAGATATGAGCAAATGAAAGGCGAGTGGAAAAAATGGCAGAATTTGCAAGAGGAGTGAATACAAGGCAATGCATTGGGATGGAACCAGGGGCAGTGCAAAATCCGGGAAGCTCCCAAATTCTGGGGCTTGAATATCTGAAATCAGAAAGGACAGGGAAAAGGCGAGACAGGAGAAGAAAGTGAGAAACAGGAAAGCTTCAAAAAAACCAGGAAAATTGAACAGCAAAGTGCAAACAAGCAAATGGCATGGCATGAGCTGAAGTGCAGGGAACTGGACCAAAGCTTGCCAAACTGATCCTCACTGAAATCGCAAGATTTCATTTCCTTGCATGAAATGGATTTCATGCAAGGAAATGAAATCCCAAATTCCAAGGAGAAGTGTCACAAGCACTTGGGACAGGAGATATGAGCAAATGAAAGGAGAGTGACAAAAACGGCCACTTTTGCAACTGGAGCCAATACAAGGCAATGCATTGGCATGAAACGGGGGCAGTGAAAACATCGGCAAGTTGCCCAAATTCTAGGGGTTGAATTTTTGAAACCAGAAAAAAAAGGGGAAAGGTGAGACAGGAGAAGAAATCTTGAAACACAAAGGCTTCAAAAAAACCGGGAAAATTTGGCACCAAACTGCAAACAAGCAAATGGCATGGCATGAGCTGAAGTGCAGGGAACTGGACCAAAGCTTGCCCAATTGATGCTCACTGAAATCGCAAGATTTCATTTCCTTTCATGAAATGAAATCCCAAATTCCAAGGAGAAGTGTCACAAGCACTTGGGACAGGAGATACGAGCAAATGAAAGGCGAGCGGAAAAAACGGCCACTTTTGCAACTGGAGCCAATACAAGGCAATGCATTGGCATGAAACGGGGGGCAGTGAAAACACCAGCAAGTTGCCCAAATTCTAGGGGTTGAATTTTTGAAACCAGAAAAGAAAGGGGAAAGGTGAGACAGGAGAAGAAATCTTGAAACACAAAGGCTTCAAAAAAAAACAGAAAAATTTCTCCCCAAAGTGCAAAGAAGCAAATGGCATGGCATGAGCTGAAGTGCAGGGAACTGGACCAAAGCTTGCCAAATTGATGCTCACTGAAATCGCAAGATTTCATTTCCTTTCATGAAATGAAGAATTTCATTTCATGAAAGGAAATGAAATCCCAAATTCCAAGGAGAAGTGTCACAAGCACTTGGGACAGGAGATATGAGCAAATGAAAGGCGAGTGACAAAAACGGCCACTTTTGCAACTGGAGCCAATACAAGGCAATGCATTGGCATGAAACGGGGGACAGTGAAAAAAATCGGCAAGTTGCCCAAATTCTAGGGGTTGAATTTTTGAAACCAGAAAAGAAAGGGGAAAGGTGAGACAGGAGAAGAAAGCTTGAAACACAAAGGCTTCAAAAAAACCGGGAAAATTTTTCCCCAAAGTGCAAAGAAGCAAATGGCATGGCATGAGCTGAAGTGCAGGGAACTGGACCAAAGCTTGCCAAATTGATGCTCACTGAAATCGCAAGATTTCATTTCCTTTCATGAAATGAAATCCCAAATTACAAGGAGAAGTGTCACAAGCACTTGGGACAGGAGATACGAGCAAACGAAAGGCGAGCGGAAAAAACAGCCACTTTTGCAACTGGAGCCAATACAAGGCAATGCATTGGCATGAGACGGGGGACAGTGAAAAAAATAGGCAAGTTGCCCAAATTCTAGGGGTTGAATTTTTGAAACCAGAAAAAAAGGGGAAAGGCGAGACAGGAGAAGAAAGCTTGAAACAAAAAGGCTTCCAAGAAATTGGAAAATTTTTCCCCAAAGTGCAAAGAAGCAAATGGCATGGCATGAGCTGAAGTGCAGGGAACTGGACCAAAGCTTGCCAAATTGATGCTCACTGAAATCGCAAGATATCATTTCCTTTCATGAAATGAAATCCCAAATTCCAAGGAGAAGTGTCACAAGCACTTGGGACAGGAGATATGAGCAAATGAAAGGCGAGCGGAAAAAACGGCCACTTTTGCAACTGGAGCCAATACAAGGCAATGCATTGGCATGAAACAGGGGGCAGTGAAAACACCAGCAAGTTGCCCAAATTCTAGGGGTTGAATTTTTGAAACCAGAAAAAAAAGGGGAAAGGTGAGACAGGAGAAAAAAGCTTGAAACACCAAGGCTTCAAAAAACAACAGGAAAATTTCTCCCCAAAGAAGCAAATGGCATGGCATGAGCTGAAGTGCAGGGAACTGGACCAAAGCTTGCCAAATTGATGCTCACTGAAATCGCAAGATTTCATTTCCTTTCATGAAATGAAGAATTTCATTTCATGAAAGGAAATGAAATCCCAAATTCCAAGGAGAAGTGTCACAAGCACTTGGGACAGGAGATATGAGCAAATGAAAGGCGAGCGGAAAAAACAGCCACTTTTGCAACTGGAGCCAATACAAGGCAATGCATTGGCATGAAACGGAGGACAGTGAAAACACCAGCAACCTGCCCAAATACTAGGGGTTGAATTTTTGAAACCAGAAAAAAAGGGGTAAGGCGAGACAGGAGAAGACAGCTTGAAACACAAAGGCTTCCAAGAAACGGGAAAACTTTCCCCAAAGTGCAAAGAAGCAAATGGCATGGCATGAGCTGAAGTGCAGGGAACTGGACCAAAGCTTGCCAAATTGATGCTCACTGAAATCGCAAGATTTCATTTCCTTTCATGAAAGGAAATCCCAAATTCCAAGAAGAAGTGTCACAAGCACTTGGGACAGGAGATATGAGCAAATGAAAGGCGAGTGACAAAAACGGCCACTTTTGCAAATGGAGCCAATACAAGGCAATGCATTGGCATGAAACGGGGGGCAGTGAAAACATCGGCAAGTTGCCCAAATTCTAGGGGTTGAATTTTTGAAACCAGAAAAAAAAGGGGAAAGGCGAGACAGGAGAAAAAAGCTTGAAACAAAAAGGCTTCAAAAAAACCGGGAAAATTTGTCACCAAACTGCAAACAAGCAAATGGCATGGCATGAGCTGAAGTGCAGGGAACTGGACCAAAGCTTGCCCAATTGATGCTCACTGAAATCGCAAGATTTCATTTCCTTTCATGAAATGAAATCCCAAATTACAAGGAGAAATGTCACAAGCACTTGGGACAGGAGATACGAGCAAATGAAAGGCGAGCGGAAAAAACGGCCACTTTTGCAACTGGAGCCAATACAAGGCAATGCATTGGCATGAAACAGGGGGCAGTGAAAACACCAGCAAGTTGCCCAAATTCTAGGGGTTGAATTTTTGAAACCAGAAAAGAAAGGGGAAAGGTGAGACAGGAGAAGAAATCTTGAAACACAAAGGCTTCAAAAAACAACAGGAAAATTTCTCCCCAAAGTGCAAAGAAGCAAATGGCATGGCATGAGCTGAAGTGCAGGGAACTGGACCAAAGCTTGCCAAATTGATGCTCATTGAAATCGCAAGATTTCATTTCCTTTCATGAAATGAAGAATTTCATTTCATGAAAGGAAATGAAATCCCAAATTCCAAGAAGTGTCACAAGCACTTGGGACAGGAGATACGAGCAAATGAAAGGCGAGCGGAAAAAACGGCCACTTTTGCAACTGGAGCCAATACAAGGCAATGCATTGGCATGAAACGGGGGGCAGTGAAAACACCAGCAAGTTGCCCAAATTCTAGGGGTTGAATTTTTGAAACCAGAAAAGAAAGGGGAAAGGTGAGACAGGAGAAGAAATCTTGAAACACAAAGGCTTCAAAAAAAACCAGAAAAATTTCTCCCCAAAGTGCAAAGAAGCAAATGGCATGGCATGAGCTGAAGTGCAGGGAACTGGACCAAAGCTTGCCAAATTGATGCTCACTGAAATCGCAAGATTTCATTTCCTTTCATGAAATGAAGAATTTCATTTCATGAAAGGAAATGAAATCCCAAATTCCAAGGAGAAGTGTCACAAGCACTTGGGACAGGAGATATGAGCAAATGAGAGTGACAAAAACGGCCACTTTTGCAACTGGAGCCAATACAAGGCAATGCATTGGCATGAAACGGGGGACAGTGAAAAAAATAGGCAAGTTGCCCAAATTCTAGGGGTTGAATTTTTGAAACCAGAAAAAAAAGGGGAAAGGCGAGACAGGAGAAAAAAGCTTGAAACACAAAGGCTTCCAAGAAACGGGAAAACTTTTCCCCAAAGTGCAAAGAAGCAAATGGCATGGCATGAGCTGAAGTGCAGGGAACTGGACCAAAGCTTGCCAAATTGATGCACACTGAAATCGCAAGATTTCATTTCCTTTCATGAAATGAAATCCCAAATTCCAAGGAGAAGTGTCACAAGCACTTGGGACAGGAGATATGAGCAAATGAAAGGCGAGTGGAAAAAATGGCAGAATTTGCAAGAGGAGTGAATACAAGGCAATGCATTGGGATGGAACCAGGGGCAGTGCAAAATCCGGGAAGCTCCCAAATTCTGGGGCTTGAATATCTGAAATCAGAAAGGACAGGGAAAAGGCGAGACAGGAGAAGAAAGTGAGAAACAGGAAAGCTTCAAAAAAACCAGGAAAATTGAACAGCAAAGTGCAAACAAGCAAATGGCATGGCATGAGCTGAAGTGCAGGGAACTGGACCAAAGCTTGCCAAACTGATCCTCACTGAAATCGCAAGATTTCATTTCCTTGCATGAAATGGATTTCATGCAAGGTAATGAAATCCCAAATTCCAAGGAGAAGTGTAACAAGCACTTGGGACAGGAGATATGAGCAAATGAAAGGCGAGCGGAAAAAACGGCCACTTTTGCAACTGAAGCCAATACAAGGAAATGCATTGGCATGAAACGGGGAGCAGTGAAAAAATTGGCAAGTTGTCCAAATTCTAGGGCTTGAATTTTTGAAACCAGAAAAGAAAGAGGAAAGGCGAGACAGGAGAAAAAAGCTTGAAGCACAAAGGCTTCCAAGAAATGGGAAAATTTTTCCCCAAAGTGCAAAGAAGCAAATGGCATGGCATGAGCTGAAGTGCAGGGAACTGGACCAAAGCTTGCCAAATTGATGCTCACTGAAATCGCAAGATTTCATTTCCTTTCATGTAATGAAGAGTTTCATTTCATGAAAGGAAATGAAATCCCAAATTCCAAGGAGAAGTGTCACAAGCACTTGGGACAGGAGATATGAGCAAATGAAAGGCGAGCGGAAAAAACGGCCACTTTTGCAACTGGAGCCAATACAAGGCAATGCATTGGCATGAAACAGGGGGCAGTGAAAACACCGGCAAGCTGCCCAAATTCTAGGGTTGCATTTTAAAAACCAGAAAAGAAAGGGGAAAGGCGAGACAGGAGAAGAAACTTGAAACAAAAAGGCTTCAAAAAAACCGGGAAAATTTTTCCCCAAAGTGCAAACAAGCAAATGGCATGGCATGAGCTGAAGTGCAGGGAACTGGACCAAAGCTTGCCAAATTGATGCTCACTGAAATCGCAAGATTTCATTTCCTTTCATGAAATGAAGAGTTTCATTTCATGAAAGGAAATGAAATCTCAAATTCCAAGGAGAAGTGTAACAAGCACTTGGGACAGGAGATATGAGCAAAGGCAAGTAGAAAAAATGGCAGAATTTGCAAATGGAGCCAATACAAGGCAGTGCATTGGGATGGAACCAGGGGCAGTGCAAAGTCCGGGAAGTTGCCCAAATTCTAGGGGTTGAATTTTTTAAATCACAAAAGACAGGGAAAAGGCGAGACAGGAGAAGAAAGTGAGAAACAGGAAAGCTTCAAAAAAAACCAGGAAAATTTTGCAGCAAAGTGCAAACAAGCAAATGGCATGGGAGGAGCTGAAGTGCAGGGAACTGGAGCAAAGCTTGCCAAATTGATGCTCACTGAAATCGCAAGATTTCATTTCCTTTCGTGAAATGAATTTCACGAAAGGAAATGAAATCCCAAATTCAGAGAAGAAGTGTAACAAGCACTTGGGACAGGAGATATGAGCAAAGGAAAGGCAAGTGGAAAAAACAGCACAATTTGCAACTGGAGTGAATACAAGGCAAATGGAGCGAATACAAGGCAATGCATTGGGATGGAACCAGGGGCAGTGCAGAATGCGGGAAGTTGCCCAAATTCTAGGGCTTGCATTTTTGAAATCGCAAAGGAAAGGGTAAAGGCGAGAGGGGAGAAGCAAGGGACGAAATGGATGGTTTAAAACAAAAGTGGAAAATTTTGTAGCCGATTAAAAACAAGAAAATGCCATGGTGTCTCGGTTTTGGAGACAAAGCGCCAGGAGGAAGCTCTCCAGAATTAATGCCTTCTCCTCAGGGAAAATGGCTTCTTTTCTTCCCTCCACTAATGAAAGAAATTTACCACAGCAAGTGAAATTTGAAAAAAAAACAAACCTGAACTATTTTTTAACACCGGAAAACTTGAACTTTTTTTTTATACAATATTAAATCGGGATAAACAAAGCGGGGGAAAAAAAGAATAGGGCGCTCTCTAGGAGCCGACTTACTGGTCCCTCCAGTCTCCGCGAAGGGGAAGGGTCGTCCACTCAGCAGCCTAGAGCAGGGCGGACGGAGAAAGGTACCTCGTTGACCCTTGAACGGTGCTCGTCCTCCTCGCAGCAGACGAAGCCGGTGGAATGCGGTGGCACCGCCCCTTCACTCACTGGCCTGACCCTCCAGGGCGGCCACCCCGCGGTCTCCTTGGGCTGGAGAGGAGGGAAGGAAGATAGGGAGCCCAGGGCAGGGAAAAGAACAAACAAACAAAACCTTTTTCCTAAACTAGCAGGGAAAAGCAGGGTAGAGAGCAGTGCCGCGGTGTCTGCGAGAGCTGTTGACATCTCCGCCGCTGTCCCCATCTCTCTCGGAGCCGTTGGGCCGAGCCGCTTTTTATGGCCAGGGCCTTTGGAGCGAACCAACACTTGTAGGTGCTGGTTCTGGCTGAACCAATCCCGGCTCCGGCCTCGCTCCCGGGACCATCGGCCATTGAACCGAGCTGCCACGTGCGAGCTCCATTGCACCGAGGCTTGGGTCAGCCATTTATCTGACCCCGTCTCCGCCCCCCCCCCCCCCGCCCCGGGTCCATCTTAAAGGCACAGTAGCTGTGGACATTAAGCAGGAAGGTAAGGAATAAGGTAGCTTCCCAATGTCATCCCAGGACACATGGCATGAGCTGAAATGCAGGGAACTGGACCAAAGCTTGCCAAGTTGATCCTCACTGAAGTCGCAAGATTTCATTTCCTTACATGAAAGGAAATGAAATCCCAAATTCAGAGAAGAAGTGTAACAAGCACTTGGGACAGGAAATACGAGCAAATAAAAGGCGAATGGGGCAGAACTGGAAAATTTGCAAATGGAGCAAGTACACCACAATGCATTGGGATAAAACCAGGGGCAGTGAAAAAAAGGGAAAGTTGCCCAAATTCCAGCGGTTGAATTTTTGAAATCAGAAAAGAAAGGGAAAAGGTGAGAGGGGAGAAGCAAGGTAGGAAAGGAAAGGCTTTAAAAAAGCACTCTAACAGCATATAAAAACAGGCAACAGCCTTGCAAGAAAAGAATACCAGCTGACAGTCTGAATGTGCAGGTACATTCTGGATTTTGGCAGAGCTTTTATTTTATTGCAGGAGTACTTCTGTAGTCAATGCAAGTAAATGGTGTGTACCAGGAACTCTGGAACTGTGCCCAGAGGGCAGAGCAGAAGAGTGACATGTTGTCATGACTCTATAAAATGCTAGTGCCATGGAAATCCCTATTCTTAACATTTTAAATGCAGACTCAAAGGAAGCAGAAGGCAGTCACTAATAAAGGGAGAGTTCTGTTTCCTCGGTGCACGCCTATGTGGTAATACAGAGTGCCCTCTCTCTAGCAGCTTTGCTTGTTACTGGACTGCAAGGATTGTGGAACAATCTATGTCAATCAGCTCTCAAAAGCAGTTGCTAGGGATCAATATCATGAAGAAACACAGGACGAAGAAATGGACATGGAAAAGAAATAGATGAGAAGTACAGTCTGAGGTAAGCAACCTCACTCTATAATTATAGGTAGCAAGGTAGGTCTCTTGATATGGTCTACCACTTGTTACACTGATTTAAAAGTCTTGGAGACACTGAAGACAAAGCTGAGTATTAACTCACATATCTCAGCAACTTTGGTGTGGGACTGTGGGCTTCAAAAAGCAGCAGTTTCTGATCAGGATTTTTTAGCCCTGAACCTTACCTGCCCTCATCTCCCCAACTCCAAACTTACATCCAAATGAATCTTTAAAATCAAAATTACGAGATAGCATGCTTAAAACAGTCAATTACAATATACAGCATTGCACTTTCCTGCTCTAAAATACAGATAAACTGAGATTAGTTATCTTTTCTGCTTGCAAAGTTTCAAAGATAATTTTCTAATCATCCTGGAGAATGCTTTAACAATTATATAATATGACATTCTACAGTAAGAAGCTACTATTTCTTCCTTTTGAGGCCATTTCATAATGCAGGAGAAGAAAGCATTAATGCAGAGAAGAGTCCTAGGATGTAGCTTAATTTCTAAAGAACATTTGTCCCTGTCCCAGCCATGTGGTGAATGGCATCTCACCTTAGAAACACATCACACTGTGTTGCACAAGAATTGTCGTAACAGTACTCTCTGAATACAAAAACTGTGCTACAAGGCAGTGCTGAATGAAGAATTAAAGAGCTGGCTGGCACATTTCCTATCAATCTCTTACATCATCTGCCCAAAAACGATACTTATAGAGAGAATGCAATTTACAGAGTTATTTTATGACTTACAACATGTAGGTGGGAGATGCCATAGATTGTGAGAAAAAACACTGAAATAAAAGACTTGTCAGGGAAAGAAAGCCGCACATTACAAAACAAAACATGACAAAATTTCAGCACTCTGAATCACTCCTCTAAAAGACAGAAGGAACAACAGCCACATCTTTCTGTAGTGCAGCATCACAACCAATGGTCTGATGTAATGAACAGCAGATACGTCCTACCACAGGATGAGCTGCAACAAACCTGCTGCTACGCCAGTTTAAATACTGAGGAACTGGAATTGCCCCATAGGTGTATCAGCAAGATTTGTGTACTGAACAAGAGCTATCAAGGCAAGTTTGTGGGGAGAACTAAATGACTGTGTCAAGTGTGGTGGGAGAGCAGCCCAAGAGGCTGGAAAATGTAATGGTTATCATGCCTCAGAGCACCACAGTGGAGAGGGGCTGTGAGTTTCCTTTCTTTCCTAGAGTGCTCAAGAACCACCAGATCATAACTGTTCTTCAGAACAAGAGGGGAATTATGAAGGCCTCAAAATAGTAAGGAACGGCACCAGACAGAATCTGCACCCACTTAATTTAATGCTAAGCATTCAATTGAGCAGCTGCTCCTACTCTCCACACTACTGCTCATGACAGAAACACACTGCCAGTTGGTTTCCCTCATTCTTTTCCACCTCAATTCTAAGATGGTTTTATCTTTTCACTACAGAAATACCTATTGTGATTGAGCAGAATAGAGTCTGCATTTATATATTTTATGCAGCTCCTGGGCTTCTCTGCTTAAGAGAAAGGCTCCAGAACAAAAAGGATATCAGAAGCTGCTGCTCCACTGCCACAGGCACCACAACTTACCTACCTCTCTGTTCCAGTACAGCCCTCCAAGGCCATCCTCACGTTTTTGTATTCAAGTTAGACCCTTCCAAGGTATCTTATCTGTCATCAGCCTCCACAGCCATTTCCTCTGATGGAAGAAAACCACACAGTACCACGGTGAAAACTTCTCCACAAGGAGCCAAGTGTTCTGCTTTTTGCCTTCACGCTCCATTCTCTGCCAGGCACCCATACCAGCATGCCCTCAGTACTTGCCCCTGTTACTGACCATCTCAGTTTGATCTGCCAGTCTCCATTCTCTTACTCAGAAAACCAGCTGAACTGTTAATTTCTTCTCACGTTTTCTACATTTCCACCTGTCTTTTCAGATGAACGGTGCTCCCTCAACTCATCTAATGTCCCTTGCTGTGTAGCTTTAAGAGCTTCTCCACAGAAAAGGAAAACAAGGAGCCAAGGAAAACCATAGCACAGACAGTGTTCACACTAACCAGAGCACAGTCACCCAGGACCTAAGAGCAGCAGGCTCAACTGACAGCCCTAGACAGAACAAAAAGAATACTCAGGTCTAGCACTCAACCAGAGAGGCCAGGTTGCATCAACAGGAGACAAGACCAAAACCAAGACTACAACATCTGTTCAAGGTCAGCCAGGAAACTTGGCTGGAGACAGAATGGGCAACAGGCACATTCCAAACATAACCAAAAACAAATCAGGGCTATATTATGACCAATCAGACAAGTTTCTTCATGTAATAAGATCTCTTTCAACTTTGCTCATTACACTGGAGTCAACCTTAATTTAAATTATTATAATATGGGGTGGCTGGCCCTAGTGATTTGCTTGTTCTTGTGCCTTGATCATATCTTATGCTGCTTTCATGTAAAGCATCTTTTAACTCACTCTGTTGTACTTTAAAAATGCATACGAAGAAAAAGTGTAGAAAATGTGAGGACAGAGAGACCAGCCTCAGAGGATGTAACAAACAGTACCAAACAGTACCAAACTGCCTCTAAGACTGTCTGACTGACTCTGAATGTTGATCAGGGTGAAGCAGCCTGATGTTGTTAGATCTGCTCCTCTGCAGCTTTCACAGCTTTCTTGTTTCAGGCGGCAGCTAAGAGTCTCTAACTCTCCAGAATGTGAGTAAACACATGCAAAACCTCAAAGAGCAGCATTTTCTAGTATGAGGTCTCTCTGTCAAGGTGAGAGGGAAGAAAGAAAAGGTTGTCCCACTCCCTGGTGGGGAATGGGAAGGTGGTTCTTGCTGGAGCCTGACCCACATCCTGATGCTCATCTCCCACTCTGCAGGAAACAAAGCCAACACATGGAGCAATAGCACAAGGCTTCTCAATGTATCATGGCCCTTGCTGGTGTTTGCATCACCCTTAGATCTCATATAGGGTTTTCTGGTAGGACATCTTCAGTCCTCTTTTCAGGAAGCATTCCCTTCCCTAAGCATTGCTCTCACCAGCACTAGCAGCCTTGATCCAGAGTACACTCTTGTCACAAGACAAAAATGGGATGGATGGTGTGCATCCCCTGTGTGTCTAAATTGCAAACGTGTTACTGAACATCCCAGGAATGAGATAAATAACAGCAGTTCCTGCATGGACCAGATTCCCTTTCTTTGAAGCAAAATCCTAGGCTGATCCTCATCATCACTCTACCTTCTGGTTAAAAATATCTGACCTTGTGAAACTTCACAGCTCTCTCTGGGCAGCCAGCCCCTCCCTGTCCAGTGAAACATCCGTCGAAGTCTACCGAGGACCAGGCAGTTCCGCCTGTCTCCACGTGCGGCTACCCTTGATCTGATATACTGGCTCCTCCTATTTGTGATTTTCTCCCACAGCTTGATAACCTACTTGTTATGCACCTACACGGACACATGCACTGACCGGCAAGGCGGGGGGGTGGAGGGCGGGGGCTGGTGGTGGGCGGATGTGGATCTCGGGGCGTGCTCACCACCACCCTCTGCCCAAGAGCTACGGCGCCGCGCTGAGGGGTTCCTCCGGCAACCTCCCCTGTGGTGCGGGCTGCTGCTCTCCATCTCCAGTGATGGATGAGCTTTGCTCTCCTCGGGAAGCTGTTGGGAGGAATGCTCTGTAGTGCCGACACATCTCCCCGGCTCTGTTGTTTACCGGGGCGGCGGGAAAACACGCTGCCCGAATACTGAGCATTTTAATAAGTCAGTAACTGAGCAAATAAATCAGCACTAACCCCACGAAACAAAAGCAGTCTCATTCACCAGCGGGAGGCTGAGCGGCTGTGCTCCTCGCTCCGCTGCCCGCGGTGGTGTAAGAAAACCGTGGGTGAACTAGAAGCTCGGGGTTTCCCCGGCACTCAGCCGTGCGGGCTGGGACTGCGGCGCCTGCCGGGGCGGGGGCGCCACCGCTGCTGCTGCCGCCGCCGCCCTGCCTGTCCGCGCCTCTCCGCGGCTGCGGACCGGCCGCTCCCGCGTTCTCCTGTCACACCCGCCCCGTTACGTAACTGCTGGCCACAACGGTGGCTTTGGTTATCCCTCGCCTCGGGCTGCCACCGGCTGCAGCACCGTAAGCCCGGGCGGCTGAACGCAGGCTGCAGCCGCATGAGCCCCTCCCGCCCCGCGTAGAGCCGCGCAGGGACACCGCTTGCGCTCCGCAGCGCCCGGCGGAGCTGCGACGCCCCAGGAGCAGCCCCGCGCTCCCGCTGCGGACTCCCCGCCTTCCCCCCAGGGGCAGCATCCCCATGGACGCTCCGGGCGGGATGCCGGGGTGGGGCCGTCCCTGGCCGCAGTACCGCGCCCAGCCCCGCGCTCAGCGGAGAGCGGCGCGCACTGGTATCCGCGCTCGCAGCCCGTTATCCTGAATGGGAGAGTGATTCCCACGCCCAGTTTGCTCAGAGATTTTCAATAGCTCTATACTATGCAAGCGAGTAGATTCAGTCAGAAGAAAGTGCCTTTTTTTTTTTAAATTTATTTACCAGAGGGCCCACCGCCCTGTTCAGTCAACTGGATCCTCCTTACTGGAGGATGAAAGGCTGGAGAATGGCTCCCCGTTCCCTCCTTTCTTTGAAGCAAATGCTGCTTTTGGGGAGAAGAGGAGGCAGACCTCGCCTGGCTCCTAAGGGTGGCACAGGGCATCCCCGTTATCTTTCTCTCCGTCTTCCCTGTGCAGATCGTCCCCGCTACCGAAGGTGCGGGGGAGGAAGAAGGGCTGCAGTGGAGGAAGGGGGGGGCTGCCGAGGCGGTGCGTGTCCCCCCCCCGCCGCCCCCTTGCTGCGGCGGCACGTGGTGCTCCCGGGACGCGGGTCCTCAGACGCCCCCCCTGCCCAGCCAGCCAGTCTCCTTCGCGAGGAGCTTTTTATAGCAGCCCCGACCCGCTCCCCGATGGGAGGTTTCTCGCCGCGCTCACGTTACCGTGCGGGTGCGATGTTAAATAAAGGAGGGGGAGGAGGGGAGGGGAGTTCGGCGCGCGCCTAATTAAGAGCCGGCGTTAACCAGGAGAGCTAAAAATAGCGCCGAGCGCTGCAAACCACCCAACCGCAGACAGCAACCCCCGTGGATCCCTGTCGCGCCTCCGCCGGTGAATGGAGCGGCCGGCGCTGAATGGAGCGGCCGGGAGCATGAATGGGGAAGCGGAGCGCGGCCGTGAATGGGGGGCGCGGGCGCCGCGGGGGGGCGCTGTGGCGCCGCGCGGCAGCAGCTGGAGCCCCGGCCGCGCACGTGCCGGCGCGGGGGCGGCTCGGTGTCACCTGGCGGCAGCGGTGGCGGCGGGCGGGGCGGCGGCGCGGCCGGGCTATAAAAGTGTCCCGCCGCGGCACATGCACACTTCGGGGAAACTTCCTGGCTGGACTGGTGGCGGCAGTGGCGGCCGCCATGGGAGGCACGCCCGCTCCCGCCTGCCCCGCTCCGCCCTAGGGCGGGCAGCGGCGCGGAGCGGCTGTCGCCGCGACCCCCGCCCCGACCTGACCTGCCCCCCGCGGGAGGTGGCGCCGGCGAGCACGCCCGCTCCGCCGCTACCCAGTTCCGCCCTGGGAGGCGGCGGCGGCAGGATGAGAGTGAACGAGAGCGAGCTGAATAGCACCGTCCTCCCGAGGGACCCGCCGGCCGAGGGCGCCCCGCGCCGCCAGCCCTGGGTGACCTCTACTTTGGCTGCCATCCTCATCTTCACCATCGTGGTGGACCTGCTGGGCAACCTCTTGGTCATCCTCTCCGTCTACCGCAACAAGAAGCTGCGAAACGCGGGTAAGGGGCGGCGGGGAGGCCCGGGGGCGCCGCCCGGGCTGGGGTGGGTGGGGGTCCCGCGGCCCCGGGATGCAGCGCCGTGGCCTCTTCGTCTGCCGCTAAAACTTTCCCCGAGCGCGCAACTCCGGGGTTGGGCTCTTCGTCTCCATCCCCAGCTGGCGGTTATAGGCTGTGACAGATGCCAAGAGCTTCGTCGTTCCTGCCGAGTCGGTAATCGAGCGGGAAAGGGTATTTTTAGCTCCTGCCACCGAATCGTGATGTTATTTTTAGCTCTCGGCAGTTCCCACCTAGCAAAAGAGAATGGCAAGTAAGTCTTATTTAAGAATGAAATTTAGACACGGTACCGGGGATGCTGCCTTTGCATACAGTGTGTGTCTGTGCATGCTGGATGCTATTCTTCTGATTGATTTTCTTTGAGTTACAGAAATGTCTCCAGTAACAAATTCTATGGTTGGAGCTTCAAATCAAGCAAATACGAAGTTAAAACATTGCAGGATTCAGACAATTCCCTGCCCCCACCTTTGTTCGCCTCCTACTTGCTGTTTAGGTCTTTGGGGAATGGGAAACATCTAACAGAAAACAGCTTTAGGCACTTTTTAAAAAAATTAAATCTCTAATTTTGACAGGGTAGAATCTGTGCTGGTCTATTGAGTAAATCCCTCTTAGTTCATGGATTATTGGTCAGATAGGCAGGAACTTCTTCAGATTCATTCTGCTTTATCATGTCAGACCAGCTGCTGCGCACGTGTACCAAATCTGTGCACTCCAAACCCTATGCATCTTTCATTGAAAAAAATACAGAAGCATGTGAAGAGAGCTGTACTGGTAATGAAAGCGGAATTTCACTCCATGACAACTGAGAAGCTGCTTTTAATTTTTTTTCATAACTGTGCTGCCAGGGTCTTCATTATTACTGCACTAAGTTCATTAGTTAGTGGTTAAAAATTCATTTGAGGGGGAACTTGAGCCTAGACTTTGCTCTGAGCTAGCCTAAGAAAGGTATCTAATATTGGACTCTGGCAAACAGTGGCATGCTTAACTTTCTAAGGTTAATTCAGGTAATTCATGTGGGCTGTCCATTTCAGTTTTATTCAGCCATAGTGGAATGCCACACACAAGATCAAAATTAAGACTAACAAATTTTAGTTTTTTTCTCCCTACGATTGCCATTGATGTAAATTCTAAAAGCTATTATTATCTTCCCGCTTTCATTGGTGGAAATTTCATTCACTGGAGCTGGCAGGGTAACACGTGCAATAGCATGTAATTGAGAGGAGACTCCAAGTCAGCACTTGACTGCTGTTGTTCCCTGGAACATTTTTACATGGAGGGAGAAAGGGTTGCGACAGGCATATTTTTGGGGTTATGCCAGGGGAAAGGGTGATATTCTCCTTCTCCTTAATTAGTAAATATTTACTTTAGCACTTCTGTGGGGAGTTTGCAATACAGACAAGTCTGGTGAAGTCAGAAATAATTGTGGTGTCTGTTTTCTGGAGATATACTGAGTCCTTGGGCTCTATGTGTGTGCATACTCTCTGCTGTAGATATCATGTAATCCCTCCTGAATCTCAACACGTGCTCACTTGCTCATTCTTACTGCATTTCTTGTTCTTGCCTTTTCTGTCATAGTGACTTTTAAGAGCTGCAATACACTGGCAACAGCTAGGAGAATATAGAGCATTCTTCTGAACATAAATTGTTTGAGACTGGAACATGAACTAGATACTGATTGATCCTCTGAAATTAAGGATTAATTAAAATTAGTAGTTACTTGATACAAGATGGTAAATAGTTTTATAGTCTTTATTTAGGAAAAAAATAGGAGCAAATTTTTAAGTTTCTTAAGTTTGGGGGTTTTTTCTTTAAAATATAGGGGGGTTTAGTACATGGATTAAAGGAACCTTTGGAAATAACTCAAGTTTTAAAGAGGTGTGCTAAGTGTTTTTGACTAATCCTGCAAAAAACCTATGCCTGGGCATAACTTTACTTATGTGAGCATCACTGTTAAATTTGGCCTTCAGTTAGGAAGGAATGGGTTACTCAGGCAAATAAATTTATAACAGGGCATAAGTATTTAGAAAACCCTGGCCTAATATTTGTAAGTTTAAAGACTAAAGTCTCCTAAATCTTGTTTATCCTAATTCAGATTATTCAGGAAGAGATTACATTGAAAATTATCTGATTTATACATACAACTAATTTGTAACTTGATAATGCCAAAGGCAGTTATGACTTTTTACAGAGATGTAATAAGAAAGAAACTTCTGGTTTTGCAACAACTTATATTAATTAAGTCTTGCTGGCACATTTATTGAGGAAAAAGGACACAGGATGAAAATTCCACTGGAAAAAGGTCAGGGAGGAACAGAAGATGCCTCCTGAAGAAAATGTATCTCACTGAAGATTTTCTTCCCTCTTTGCAAGAGAGGACTAACAGAAATAAGGAGTATTTAACCTTTTCACAAAAAAGTGGATTTGGTGGGGCAAAACATCTTGCATCTCTGTCCTACTCTCTATTATATACATATTTTTTGGAAGATAACTACAAATTGAACCCATGGATTAAAGATTTTAAAAGTGCATTGGGGAATAGTAGGAAGGCCTAGAAAAACCTTCTCAACAAGTGGTGTAACCTTCCTGACAGTCAGAAGGTTAGTAAAAGACACTGATCAAAGCAGAGAAGTCAGTAACTCAAAGAAGTTTGTCTCAGCAAGCGAGGAGTGTCTGATACTACAGGCTCCTTCATAGGCACAAGCATGGCTTCAATAGATGCTCTTCTAGACACAGAAGCTGATGATGCAACTGGTAGGATCCTCTTTTATTTAATGTACTTGACTTGTAATAAGTTTCATAGTTCTGGTCTGTTATTTCTTTTATGGTGGCTTTGTAATCTAAGAGGTGCCTGACACCAATTCAGTCCTGATGGGAACAGCTGCAATTTAATGCTGAGCTACACAAAGACTGAATTTGGTTTATAATATCTGTAATCTTTTAACTTTGAAACAAAGTTCAAGGGAAACATTCAAGGCATAAGGATTTTAATGACCATATATCTCGGTAGCACATTCATGCAGCTTGAACTTTAAACTGATGTGCTTTCTTTAATTTTTGAAAAGAATGAGAATAGATCACTTTAAAAAGAAGTTTTGTGTAAAGCCTTGTCTCATTTACCATTACTAATATTCATAGAAGAGAAATAAGGTCATTCAACAGATCCACCCTGGGAAGATGCGATAACTAGCTTTAGGGAAGGTGTATCAAAAAACTGCTGGTACTTTTAGCAACAAGTGGAATTTTTACTTGAAACTATGAACATCAAATGAGAGCATCTCAGAAAACCAAGGAGATCATTTAAGTTGCTTATGTAACACTACTCAAAAATTTGGTGATTGCTGGTATCCTTATGCCTTTGTTGTTACCCACACCAAGAAAAACAATGCATCAAGAACAAGGTGAGGGAGCAGTTCTAAGTCTTTGACTATAGAGATTAGTTTTCTGGTAGTGACATTGAAATGTCAGCATACACCTGTTCTTTTGGTGACAGGTGTATTTGGGTACTCAGTGATTGCAGGACTGGACCATTCTTAAAGTCAATGAAGAAAGTTTTCTTGAATGGTATTACACCTCTTGCTCTTCTTTCTCTTCCTTTTGAAACTGTTCTCTTGGCCTGGCGGGTTGCTTTTTTTCTGGGTGCTTTGTGTGCTGAGGTCCAAAGGTTCCCTGACTGCCCCTCCAACAGAGTCCTGTGTGGGAAGGGAGGCCCAGCAGTCTCACCCTCACTCCTGTGTGCCTGTCCTGTCTAACAGCTGACATGGGTTGGGATAATACAGCGACTAGTGCCAAGCTGGTAACTAGCACCTACTGCATCAGGGCAGAAAGCTGCATTCACCCCCTTCTCACTGATCTCTGTTCTATGCTAAGGATGTTTGGGGTTTTTGTACTTTTTTCCACTTTTCCATGTCCTTGGCCCAAATGTTTTGTTGCTAAAACTTTGTTTTGTTACTGTGAAGAAGGCAGAGAGGAAGTTTGACTTTGCTGAGGCCTCAGGGCCATTAGCAGCAAGATCCAGTTAACTTCACTAGGACTGCACACATGCTTAAACTTTACCTATGTGTGGTAACTACTTTTCTAAATGAGATGGCAATGCAAAAGAGAAAAAATCCAATGTTTGTATGCTCAATCTGCCTCACCTCCTTTAGATCCAAAGTGTTCTGTGAAGACAGCTCTGCGAGTGCTCAAAAGAATATAATGAATTCAAGGGTAATATCTCTAAAATCTCTAAGATCAGTGAAGTCACTTTTGAAAGAACTAAGGAATACAGCTACTTATGACTTTTTTTTCCATTCTTTGCTAAATATTACAGCCATTGCAGAATTAGGAATGGGAATCTATCAGTAAGAATTTGATTTTGGAGGCTTTTCAAGTTGGCCCTGGGTTTTTATTTGAGCAGTGTAAGAATCTAGTAGAAGAGTGCTCCTCTCTTAGCACATTTTCTAGAATAAATATTTTTAAAATAAGGACGGAGCCATCTTTGGATAGCTCCAATCAGATTGGAGATATCATCAGCCTTTTCAGAAAACTATTGTTCTTGATGATGTTTTGTTTTTTTTTACTTTTAAAATTATAATGTTAAATGCTCTAGTAAAGATTGTTTTATCTAATAAATGAAACTCCTGTTGTGAATTCAGACTAATGAAATCTTTCTTTTTGTCACAGGTGATCCTTGGACTTCGCTTTGTGCCCTGAGAGACTGGGTAACCTGACAAATTCTTGCCTCAAGGAAGAGAACTTAGAAGATCAAGTTGTAGCACAAATGCAGGGTTCTGATAAAAACTGAGATGTTGATGGCAATGAACATTATTTCAGAAATTAATAACTTCCAGTATTAAAAATGGTAAGCTGTTTGGGAGAAGGGAATATGTCTAGAGGAGAGGCTGAACTTTGCCAATTGTTGAACCGAATTGAGCATAAAAATACAATTTCAATAAAGTTGTTCCTCAGACTGGTTTTGATTGAATACTTTACTGAATCAAAGGTTTGCTTCAAAGACTTGTTTAAATGGTGCTGTGTTGTTAGTGACCAAAGGCAGAGGTAAGTATTTAAAATAATTAATAATTTATTCTTACTAATGTGTCTGTCAAGTTCAGCTGTTTATTCTTTCTTCAAGATTCTGCATTTTGAAGTTTTTAGAGGCATTGCTTTTTCTAGTTAGCTGCTGCCAGTGGGTAGTGGGACTTACGTGCTCTACTATTTGCTGTCTCTTTTTGATTATTGAGGGGTTTTCCCTTTTCTCATTTTTTTCATCTTTAATATTTTCATTAGTAATTTCCAATTTGCTTCTACTGTTACCTCTTTCCTATTTCTTTTTATACTATCCACTTTTCAGCCATAACATTGATACTTCGTGTCTTTGCAGTGTTGAGACATCATCAGCAAGTCTAGGTTAGTGACAGAAGATGCTACCAAGAGTAGGCATCCAGTGCTGGTGTGACAATGTCCATTCTGTTCCTCTGGTGAGGCTTGCTTTCCTAGGGCAGTAGAAACTTTGCAGTATCAGTTCAATGCTGTGCATCACAGTTGAGTTTTGCAGTGTCAATAAGAAGTTGTCCCCCTTGCTGTTGGCAGTTTTTCTTCTAGTCACATCTATGTGCTGCCTTAAGTGCCACATTTCCACTCCTGAGAAACAATTACACACCTCAGTTTCAGGAGGACAGGTGTTACTAAGGGCTCCTGAGGATAACAGAACCCAAATTATTAACAAAGCAAGCAATGCTGGCTTATTGAATGAACAAATAAACATGTATTTAATGTGTGTAGTTAAGTAATGCCTGGGACTATAATACAAATGCTACTACTAAGCAAGTGTTTTTTCCAAATCTGGCCGTCCTGAAGTCACAGGTGGACAGGTGGGATAATCAAGGTTTCTACCTTAAATGACAGAATAAAGGTCTGATTAACTTGTTACTTATTTTTTTAGAATGCATAAAATATGCAAATTAACTTCACAAGTGCCCTTAAAATCAGATGGCAAGCATGCTGCAAACTTTAAATCTTATTTATTTGTTCAAGTAGAGCAGCAACTGAAAGTAATCAGGAAAGGTATTTACAGCATTTAGATAGTGACTTCTGAAGCTTCTAAGTAGCTTTTTGGTAGTAATTGAGCAGTATGTGTAAAAAGTTTCATATTCTATAGTTTTTTTTAATGAGGAGGCAAGCTTATACCCCTTCCTTGAAGAAACACCCAACACCAGAAGTAAAAGATCTTCAGCTCATTTTTAAAATTTTATAAATTATCTAATACAGTACCAGATAATATATTTAGATATGCTTTTTGAGGAATAGGTATTAGATTACTGGTGTTCATAAAAATTCAGTTCTTGATTATGTCAGAGAGTCTTGTGCTTCAGTTGGGGACTTGAGTTTGGTTGTCTGGGTTTTGGGCAGGGTGGTGGGTTGGGTTTTCTTGATGGTGGAGGACTCATCTTTTCCATTGCTAGAGTTCCAAAAAAGTCCTTCAGTCCTTTACTTGGACTCTCTACCCTAAGAAACACCTGTTCTCTAAAATGGGAAAAAACAGAAGCAGCCAATTTCAAACCCTTCTGTGCATGACCAAGCACCAGAATTCTCTAGTCAAATACATACTAAGCAGCTGGAAGTGTTTTTATGGATGGTTTCAGATTAATTACATTTTTCAGTTCACACCTTTAATCTGACTGTTCAGCTACTTTTGTTGTGTTAGTTGGACAGGATACGTACATTTTTTCATTTAGGTCTACAGAAACGCCATTCAATGTAATGTGTATATGGTATTCTACATGTGGTGCTGAAATACAAGGTCTATTTATATCATATTGTCTTGGGTTATTTGGTTTGTTTTTTTAATTTTTGCTTTTTGGGGTTTGTTTTTTTTTGCTGCAGATGCAAGGCTAGCAAAACTAATTTGTCTTCAGGGAGAGGTTACCGCACAGGTAGTTTGCACCCTGTGCTGACAGAGGTGAGGTCAGCTCCATGCTTGGCATTAAGGTCAATCAGTAATGTGACTTCTTTTTTAGTCAGGTGTTTCAGCTGTACCAAGTATGAGCTGATTGTGTTTATGGTGCACCTGCCAGAACGATGTTATTTAGCCAGACATGGTGGCCAACTGTATGTAGAGATGAACCACAGTGATGAATAGGCATGAGCGCAGGGATCAGCTTTGAAAACTGATATCCAGTTACACCATGCAGAAGTTTCACCAGATCTCTGCATTCTGGGAAAAAAATCATGAACATTCTTTTTCCCCAGTAGTGGCTACAGGTTTCATTTTATGTTTCTGTTTTCCAGCATGACTGATGAACAGTTCTCTACTCCTCAGTCTAACTTGATTTTTAAGGACATATTAATCTCCCTGTCTGTGTTTGGGAGAAAAGAAGTGTTTTCATTTTCACAGGTAAAAGAGACCAATACAGTTAGGGTGTGACATTTTTGTTAGGAATACTTTGAAAATATGGGAATTGCATATTATGAAGAATCAAAGTTTGCATAAATTCAAATGATTCATGTACTTCAGTTGCATTTTTTTTTTTCATTTTGGATGAAGAATTAATGGTCTCTAAATAAAAAAAGTTTGTGTATATTACATTGATATGCTCTGTCTTAATTATAGTAATTATTTACATTAAAGATGTGTCCAGATTATCTCTGACTGTAATGCTGAGGTCTGCCTTCTGTAATTTGAGTATTGCAATGTGCTGCAGCTAACATACAGGTTCACATAATTTTAATCTTTTTCTTAAAACCTAGGTTCTTCCCCACCTTCCCATTATTCCATATTACATCACTGAACCTTCCCTGAATCTCTGTCACGGAATTAGTTCTCACTTAGAATACAGGATTGAATGGCGGTCTCAATCATCAAATCCAACTTTCAGGAGTTGTAGGTGTCCATAAAAATCCTTTTGGAATCACTATTTCCTTACTCCAGCTGAAGAAGAGTGTTGAGACACTGGAAGGTGTCTCAACAAGTTTGTGGGTGCCACATCCCTGGTGTGTTAAAGGCCAGGTTGGATGAGGCTTTGACCGACATGGTCTAGTGGAAGGTGTCCCTGCCCATAGCAGGGGGTTGGAACTGGATAATCTTTAAGGTCCCTTCCAACCCATTCTATGTTGCTTATTGCTTAAATGTATTTTCTGTCAGTTTATATTCTTTTGCCATTGTACTAATATTGCATAGCATTACTTAGCACCTCTCTTTTCCTGTAATGAGAATAAAAGCATCACCTCTTGGCTGTTGTTTTTCTAGTCAAAGGTTGATACTAAATACTGTTAGTCTTTCTGTAAAATAACCTTTCCCCTTTGCAAGAGAGCACCACCTCCACAAGTATGCCTGATCTCTGGAAATAACTTCCCTAAAAGTGAAATCCTGGTTTTACTGCAATAGATAACGAATCTCTTAACAAGGCCAGTGTCCGTCTCGCTTCACTTTTTATGTCTGCAGTACTTGCCGATAAGTAAGAAGGCTGCTATACTGCTCCCAGCCTTCAACCCAGTGTGGTAAGCAGAGAAATCTTCCATAGTTCTGGAGTCAGAACAGGATTTTTGTTGGATCGCTGACAGTCTTGTAATAAAGCTGAATACAGGTAAGGGTCATAAGTGCCTGACCTATATATCCTAAGGTGGGTGCCCTGTAGGAAGCCACTAACAATTTCTTGTATGGCTGGTATGCAAGCTATTAAGTCGGAAAATTGATGCTTCAAGAGCACACTTGGGAATAAAGAAAACACAAGAGAGAACCAATGATTGCTACATCAATGCTGTCCTTTTCAGGGTTACAGACGGGACTTGTTACTCAGGTCAAGGACAGTTAGCTTATACTAGAGTTGTCTGGTCAGATCACATAAGTATATTCTTGATATATTTGTCCTGTTCTACTTTCTAGGAACTCGTTCCTTATGTTGGGGTTTTGCTTCTGTACAGCTGGGTGGTTCTGTTGTGAATTATACCATCATATAAATGTATGATGTTCCTTTGGAAATTCCTCAGTCTGCCTGTGACCACTAATTTTTCAGTTCTCTTTTGTGGTTTGGTTTCTTCCCCCTTCTCTGAAGAACTGTATTGTTGGGAAACTCTGCAGTGCTTATAAACCCATCTTATTCTCTGTTCCTGATATGACACATCCCAGCACCATTGCTAACGATTTTCATAGCATTGGCTGTGTCTTGTTTTGGATACGTACAGAACCACAATTATATTAAAGCATATGTAAATCCTACTTGCTTTTTACCATGTTGCAGAAGTTATTCAAACCAAATGTTTAATTTTGTGTAGTTTGAGTTAATTAATTTACAGATATGGATACATCTGGAAACATTTCCTCTAACTTGGTGTTTTTTGCAGAAAGGACCTTTTCATTTAACCTTTCTTTTTTCCTAATGCAGCATCTGCTGGCACATTTTAACTCTTACTTTTGTATATTGCTTGTGAATAAACACCAGAAATTACAATCTTTCATATGTAGGAGAACAATAGTCAGCATTCCTGATGGGAAAGAAGGACAGTAACCTTTCCTTACCTCTCCTCCACCTAGACACAGGTGCTGGCTTTAGCTCTTACGATAAACTAGAAAAATTTTGGTGTTTTTGTAATTCTTGCTTATTGAGACAGCTTCCATGGGAATTTTTGTATTGGTCAGTGACATGTAAACATAATCTCCATTGGTCAAGTTCATTCTAATTATTGTGGATGCGAATGTTCACGACTACAGAGTTAACAAAGTAATCCTCATCAAGCTCAGTAAAAGGGCTTTTCATCTCCTCTGTGTACTGGTAAGTACAGAGAAGACAGCATTTGTGTCTTAGCATAAATTAAATATCTAATGTAGAGCTCAAAATGCAGTCAGATTTTTTGCTCTTGCAGGAAAGATTTTTGAAAATTTTTTTTGGCAAATAATTGAGGATTTCTTTTGTGTCTTCACATACAAATTTGTGTACATACTACTCCCATTTTTTGCAGCTCTCCTGAGTCCTTTTCCTCTTGCCCATCCAGTGTATCCCACTACTGCAGTGCCTGATAATAGTCAGCTATGAGTATTTTGTTTGCTGCTGGGAAACTGCCTTGATTTTTGTAATTTTTATGGCATAATACTTGTCTTGTTTGTAGACAATCTCCAAAAATATTTTGTATTTACCTAACATACCCACTTTTGTTCAGTTATTTCTGCATGTTCCTGGGAATTTGTCATGCTTCTGCTCATCATACATTTGCACATTTTCTTTGGATGATCCATACCCATTGGGTATTATGCTGAAGATGGCATGAAGATGATGGCTTCTGTATTGAAGAACAGTTTTGCACTATTCTTTCTAAACTGTTTGCTCCTGAATTTGTTTTGTTTTCCTTTGGTTTATTTTTTTTCCCTACATTTTTCCATTGAGTGTAGATGTGCCAGTTTTTTTCTGAAAGTCTGTTGTTTTAGAGTTGTTATTGATTTGGGTCTCTCCCTCATGGGCTCCTTTACACTTTCTGTCAAACCGGGTTTTTGTACACTCTGTAAAAATAGAATTCTGAGATGCTGCACTGTTCTTAGGGGCATTATGAATACTAGCATTTTAAATGGAGTGCTGCTTTTGTAATTATTCCTGCTAAGAATTCCTAATGTATACTTTATAGCAATCTAGGGGAGATTACACTGTTGTGCAAAGCTTGCACTTGTACCTTGTTAATACTGCTTGCAGTTACCATTATCTGCAATGTGACCTAAAGATGTGTTTGAATGACAAACATGGACATGCAGAAGTATGAATGGAAAAAAAATCAAGTGTACAAGATAAGTTTAACCTAGTGGGTGTAGGATTTGCAATCTGCTTGTTATTGGTGCTTGTTTTGTGCTGGGATATCCCATCTGTCACAAGAATGATGCATCTTTTCATTGCAAGCTTTTCTAGTGGGTGTTTTCTTTTACTTTTCTCAGGCTATTTCAGTGGCAGGGCTTTGCTGCCAGAGTGCTTTCTGGAGTAAAGCTGCCTGAGCACATCTTTCTAGTGCAGACATAACTTCATAGTCTACCACCAAAGCAGTGAACTGATTTCTATGATCTTCTTCTTATATTTAGATATTAATATTATCTCCTGTCCCCACATTTACTCAGAAAAATTTCTTGATCAAATCCAGACTTCACCTATTTCTGTCTTTTGAATTGTTGATCATTCTTTGTGATGACTGGACAGAAATTTACTTACTTTACTCAAAAACATGAAACTTACTTGTCTTGCAAATAAATCTCCATATCAAGAATTGGCTTGGGTTACTTTTTGGTCTACTCTCTTATACAGGTATTCCAATGAAGAAAATGAAATTTTCAGTAGTAACACTGCGAGGCAGCTCCAATATATGTTGCATGTAAGCTAATACCAATTCTGAAGTTATATGTACCAGCATTATTTTAAGGATTTATTTCGTGGGAACATTTCTGTGTATTCATTTGATAAGTGCAAATGCAGTGTGTGATCAATTACTTTTTATAGAAACACAGAATGTTGATATTTTTAGTGCACAGGAAACAAGGGACTGTCTAATGATCATCTGTGAAGTAAAATTATTTTGTGTCTTCTATATTCAGAAACTCTGAGCCTATACTGAGGTACAAGACTCATATGAGCTGAAAAATTAGGAGTGCCATGTAACTGGAAAAATTAGATTACTATGTCAGCAATAGTAGGGCACTCATTGTCCAATGTCTGTAATTACTCATTGTCCAGTAATTGCCATTGTCAGGGCACCCATTGTAATCCTAAACCCAACCTTCCTCTCTCAGGTCTAATTGTGGAGTTCGTTATTAGAAATAAGGTACTACTCGCTGCTTGTGTACCTGCATGACTACTTAGGGCTGGAGTCTCTCTGTTGTAACAGTGACTGTTCTCAGGATTAAACGCCCCCCCAACCAGGGATTGCACCTGCAGTAATTACAGCACTCGTGGTAAACAGAAAGGGCCTCACTGCAAACTTTCATTCGAGGTGATTCTAGTCCACAAGGTGTCATTCAGCTACCTGCCTCAAAATGGTGCTGTTCTTTCTCTTTCTTGCTTTCTTTAATTTCTCTTGTTTCTGGAAAAGAAATTGGACCCTTCAGAGTCCAGAATATTTCAGGATCAGTTTTTTGCTCTTAGTGTCATTTGATAATTATTGATATAGTTGATAAAAACCCTGATTTATTTGCCCTGAAATTAATTGTTCAACTTAGTTTTTATGTCCAACTTCAAATTCTTCTCAGCCACCATGCAGATTAGTATATCTGCTCGAGGATACCTCTGCACCATCTGTGAAATTAATGTGCATGGAACTAGATGCCATCATAAACCTTATAACAAAGGGGCTTTCCAGAAGGACTTTCTCTTTTCTTCACGACATCTTGTTTGCACTGGGTTTCTGATCATCTTCAATTGCACTATTAAAGGAATGCATTTGATTCAATTCTTGTACCTGGTCGTTATTTGACAAGGATAATGAAACATTTTGTTGTTCCTAACTAAAACAAAACAGCACATTATCCAGGATACCTTAATACATACAGTATAATACATTCAAGTGGACATAGTTAATTTTGTCATTTTCTCTTGCCCTTTATTTCTCTAGAGTGTTAAGCAGTTTTAGGCTGTTTTTCCAGCTCTTCAACAACAAATGGCAGCAGTCTCTCCAATGTTGCTATTTTTGCTCCTTTGGAAGAGCAGACTTAAAAAAACTTCTATTGAAGTTCTAATGAAAGGGCATCAGTTGCCCTTTTCCTTACTGTCTTCCAGAAGCATCTTCTGAGTCCTCTGCAGACTTCATTGACTCCATAGCCATACTCAAAGTTCAGATGTGACCTTTTTCTTTCAGTCTGTGTCCATATGTTGAATACTAAATTTCTGAGCACTTGCATACACGTGATCTCTATGTTTTGTTTCCCCTGAGACTTTTGCTTTTAGGGCTGGCCTTCTTTATTTTGTCCTTTTACCTGTCATGAACGTTCTTCTATATTTGTTCCTAGCCAAAGCTTATAATTCATTACATTTGATCCTCTCATAGATCTTGCTTTATGCCATGATTTTCAGGTTATCAGTGTAGAAAATATAAATCCATTGGCTTCTGTTGCTTTTTGCAGTCCCTAGGCAATTTTTTTACACATGTTTTTGTATCAAACTCTGTTTTATTTTAAACTGACTTTGCTTAGGAAACAATGACTTTAAAAATTGCGCTTTATCGTGTCATATATTCTGCCAGTACATCAAATCCCTTCAGTTTAGAAATAATTGTGAAATACCAGGAATGTTCAACTAGGAAGTTTTTTCTACATGTACAGATAGGCTTGATAGCATTCCAGTTAATAACTACTACTAGTAGTATCTGGAAGGAAGTACAGCAACAATGCAACTTCAGTCAAAAAAATTTCAAAAGATAAGAATTTACTAGTAAGGAGGGGAAAAGAATGGAACAATCTGAAATGTTGCTTTACTCTGTAAATTTCTTTGAAGGATTTACTGATAAGTGTTCTTTGATCTTTGCTGTTCTTTTTGGTTGGATTATGGCCACTGGAAAAAGCAGTCTGCTTGGAGTTAAGCTGTTGAAACCAGTACCTAGTGCTTTGTTAATTGTCCAGACAGATGACTTTAGTGAATCAGCATTGCCTTCAAAGTTTCATGGTATACTGGCACTGTTCAGGGAGGAGGGGCTATGGAGAAAGGCATTAATAGGAATATTGAAATTAGTCTTAGTGAAGGGAAGCAAATGGTAGAATAATTTTTAACCTAAAATTCACAAGAACCTGAAATTCCCATTTTCTAGTTTTGGGAATCTTGGAAAAAAAAACACTGCATGTTTTTTCTGTCACTAGTGACTTTTATTGATACAGTTAACTATTCCTTGGGTCTAAACTGATTTCTCTGATACACTGTAAAGCCCTTCAAGCAATAATAGTGTAAAGAGATGACAGAAGTATGTAATGAAATAATAGGACCAAGGTCTTTCCAAGTATGAAACAAAATATTCCAACCATATGATTTTTTTTTTTTCCAGAATTCTAGGATTAGAATGGACTCAGCAGTAGTTAAAAGTAGTGACTCTCTTTTAAGGTCCTGTGTATTCTCTAGAGACTCTTCTGTCCAAGCCTAATTGGACTTTATGCCTTTGCCTCTGGAAATGAAGATGTCACTGATGCAAAAGGATCTTACCGATACTTAGTTTTCAGAGCCTCTGAAGTTCTGTAAGAGTCTGTTACACTTTTTCTATGAGACTGGAACAGTGTAAAAACTTAGTCCAGCACAAGAAACATATTAGATCACATGCTGATTTAAGATAAACAGACAGTTATGTATAGGAAAGTCATAGGCAGAGTTAGTCACATATTTGAAGAACATAAAGGACTGGGATGACCTCTTAATTCCCTTCTATACAAACTGAAATAGGAATATGACTTTATGAGCAATTTTTTTTCAGCTGAAGTAATGCTCAGCATAGCTTGGGAAGCATTTACCAGGAAAATGAAATACCATCTGGAATGGAAATCAGTCTGTTTTATCTGGACCTATATTGTTTATATGTTTGTTGTCATTTTTTTTTGAGGCATATGCAATGCTGAGTAATTTCTCATCAGCTGAGAATCAATTTCTTTCTTATGTTTCAACTGTCTACTGATACATCTACTGTTGTAATATTGTAAAAGCCCAGTTTCTCAGCCCTTTTTCGTCTTCACTGTTTGGGTGATACTGGCTTGTGTGTAGCATTATAGTTCTGCAACTGAATCTATTTGTTCCAGTACTTTGTTATCTCCTTATGAACGTTTCCCAGCTTCATTCTGGAACAGTCTTTTGCCTCTGCATGAGAGCCAAAGATTCTTTATCTGAAATAACTGCAGAAAGTATCATCTTCTACAACACCTCTGTGCCATAGAGAAGCCTTGAACTAGACTGTATCACTGTAGTTTTTCTTCCAACTTGGTTTTTCATAGAATGAACATATTGTTAATGCATTTCATTTTTTTTACTACATCCACAATGTTATGAGATCCATCCTTCTACTTTCTGTTACTTGCTTTCTTCAGTGTCTCCTCATATTCTCTCTGAATTTATATTGTGTCTTTAACTATTGCATGTATGCCAAATTAGTCTCTTAGTTTTTTTGTCAAAGTGTTGCAGTATTCCACCATTGATTTTTATCCCCAAAAAGAATAAGAAAAATATATTTAATACTGTGTATCTAGCAGGCATGGTTTAGCTGTGTCTTTTTGTTTTGTTGCTTTTTGTTGTTGTTTTGGTTTGGTTTAGTTTTGGGGTTTGTTTTGTTTGTTTTTTTTTTCTCTTTGGGTTTTTTTTTCTCTTTGGGTTTTTTTTTGGGTTTTGTTTGGGGTTTTTGTTTGGGGTTTTTTGTTTGGGTTTTTTTGTAAAACACCCATTTTCTTTTTTCGGAACAGTTCATTTGTTTGCATCACCTATTTGATAATCTGATTTTAAACGTTGCTTACATTATGTGTTAAGACTCTTTATTTCTTAATAGTTCTTTTATGATCTTCAAGATCAATACAAACTGTAGTTTGGAGGGTGCCTTAGGGCTATGTATTAATCTTTCTCATGACAAATTCTCACCAATTATGGTTCTTCCATTTCCAGGTGTATTTCTGAATCTATTGGCCAAAGTCCATTTTCCTAAAACTTCTGTATATTTTAAAGGAGCATATGAATCATGACCAATATACAATACTCAGGAACACCCACAGCCTCTCAAAGAATTTCAGATGCGGCACAATGAGATTTGAGTGATGGATGCATGTTCTGACCATGCCTAGTTTAGTATATTTAGGCATAGCAAAAAGGAAGCTTTTCAGCTTCAGTGGCACTGTAAAACTTTTCGAGAGAAAGTATTAAGAACTATCCTTACTCTGGACTGTTGCTTCCACTAAGGTCATCTCACCTCGGGCTTTTTGGATCCTTTCACATCCTAAAGCACAATGTCAGACTGTGTTATCTGAGTGAGACCTATTATCTCTGTAAAGTGAGTATCCATAATAATGCAGTATGTTGACTTCAGTCACTTCTAAAAGCTTGAGGGAATCTCTAAATACAGTGAAGGATACTAAATTTCTCTGAATTCCAAGTTTTATATGTTCCTTGTTCTGTAGTACTTTAGAGCTGAGGCAGAGGTTTGTGAATTTGTGGTTTGGGTAAGTCATCTGTTCTGAATATGCCAAATTGTGATTTTATTTCCCACATTTGTGACCCATTACATCAAAACTTGTGGCTTTATTTTTAGAGTCAGTTCTGCAGACAGTTGTTCTGTGCGGGGCCAGGAGTTGGACTTGATGATCTGTGTGGGTCCCTTCCAACTCAGTATATTCTGTGATTCTGTGATATAGTATTGCATATCTTAATTTCTGATTTTCAAGGTTTGTACTCTCCCTTGCTCTTTTGTGAGTGCTCTATGAGTCTGGCAGTATGCAAATCAGTCTTGATCTTCGCATACATTTTGAAAACAATTTTTGTGCAGCTTGTGAAATTCTGTTAATGTAACTTGCAAAATTCTGTAAATGTACCTTGCATCGTGCAACTTTGAAACACTTGAGGTTTTCTCCAAATATCCTTTATTATAAATTCCTTTTGCTTACAAAAAGTGTGCTCAGATATTTTCACTCAAATGACAATTCAAATAATGTCTAATATGTCCTAAAACACATTTTCTGTCACTTCTTGCATCTGTGTCTAAAGCTTGTGATGTTTTTCACAGAGCTGGCCCTAAAATCCTCATTATACGAGGTCGAGTAAGTGTCATCGCTTCCACACCTCCATAGCTTTCCATACTGTTGAAATCAGAAACATCACAGAAGATACTGTACCCTGCCAAAAGCAGGAGATTGGCTTGTGTTGCATTTCTCTCCTTGCTAGATGGTTCCTATCAATGAAATTAACATTGTTTTAAAGTGTTTTTTCAAAAAAAGCCATTCTTTTGTATTTGCTGAGAAAGCCTACGGTTCTGCTTATTTACAGGCAGTTTTGTCTGTTTTCTCCTAAGACAAGCATGTCTGGATGATCACGTTCAAAAGACTTCAGGGTATCTGTGAATAGATTTACAGTAGATTTTACTGTAAATCAGGAGAGAGAGACTGTAAATTCACTTTAGCTTGTGAATTTTTAAACTTCTAATAAAATTGCCTATGTCCTTGTAAACAAGGTGAAATACCAGTCAACAGTGACTATGCATGTGTGAAAATTCTACTGACAGCCATAAAGTAGTTGTAAAATATAGGCTTGGCATAGCTTTAAAATCACTAGAAGAAAAGCTAATATGGTTTGCTACTGTAGCTATGGTCTTTGCCATTTAAATTGTAGACATCAGAACTTTCTAGAAAGTTTCTGTTCTGTTGACACTGATGTTTATCACATTGATGTTAATTTTAAGGGCTAAGGACTGACTTTGAGTTAGAAGTATTATCATCAGAGAATTAACAAGTTTTTTACATTAAAACATTAGTCTGGCACTAGCAGCCAAATATTCTCTCTCATAAAAACTAAATCAGAGAAGACTCCTGAAAAATCTTGTACCTGAAGAAAATAAATAGCAAAGCTGAGGTCACAGAGTAAACCACAAATCAAGCCACTAACATGGCTCAAAGATTTGTTAACATAGCTGTAAACTGTAAGCAGAAATTTTCTAAAAAGCATTTCAGTTGGTCCCTCTGCAGATAATGCAGTGATTAAAAATTGAAACTATCATGACCAGTTTAAGGGGAAAGCACAAATTTGGAAACAGTCTTGCTTTCATTTCCACAAGTTTTATCAACCAATTTGAAAAAGTATTTTTTAAACCATAGGAAAAAAGATGAAAGAGACTTATGCTTATCACAAGAGAAATTAAATTACATAGCAATAGCAATAATATTACCAATTTCATGCATTTATCTATACTGCTCATCATGGCTTGAGCTTCTCTGTAGTAAACATTGCAAAAGTACCAAAAAAAGAGCTCCCTATTAAAAGAGGTACAATTAAGCCAGTCTGGGTTTGTGCAATTGTTTATTATTTGAAGTCTGATCAAAGCGGTATTCCAGAATTCTCTGCTGATCATTCATTCCAGATGTGTGTCAGAGCTATAACTTGCATTAGTTGAGCAAGACGTGGCAGACTGAAAGACTGTTTGGTGTTTATATACTGTGCATATCCTATACAATGGGAGATATATCCCTATTAAGTGATACCTTTTGTATTGCCCAGAGCAGTACCCCTTACAATAATAATTTCATTTTTAATTAACACCTGCATAACTTTGGCTGCAGATTTTCTGCCCTGCCTGTATGTGAGAATGCATCTTCTGATTTATTTATCTTCAAACCTAATTTCAGATGGACTGAGTATCTCAAACTGTTCTTTTCAATTCTGTGACATATTTCATCTATTGAATCAAAATCTAGAGCCATCTGCTCCCTTGAATTCAGCTATGTGGATTTTTTACCTTGACTTGAGATTCTCGCAGTGGAATTGCCCACATTTTGTTCTGTGAAATTGGGGTGTTTTTACCACTACAGAGTTTGGTAGTTTTCCCCTTAATCTGCTCTAAGTCAAGAAACCATATCCTTAATTCATGTTAATGTCCTCAGCTTTAGGTGCTGGAAGGCTGCTTTAAGGTCTCCCCAGAGCCTTCTCTTCCCCAGGCTGAAAAGCTTCAACTCTTTCAACCTGACTGCATAGGAGAGGAGCTCCAGTATCTGATCAGCTTTGTGGCCCTTCTTTGAATCTGCTCCAATAGGTCCACATTGTTCTTATGTTGGGGATCCCAGAGCTGGATGCAGAACACCAGGTGGGGTCTCACCAGAGCAGAGTAGAGGGACAGAATCCCCTCCCTTTCCCTGCTGGCCATGCTGCTTTTGGTGCATGAGCCCAGGACACGATTGGCATTCTGGGCTGCAAGTGCTCATTGCCAGGTCACGTTGAGCTTTTTGTCAACCAACACCCCCAAGGAATTCTCCCCAAGTCAAAGTTTTGAGACACCGACACTCTGCAGTTCACAAGAACTGAGAGGTGGAAAGCAAGTACCAGCTTCTCTACCCCAACTTTGGAGTAGAGAAAACAGCAGGGAAGTTGGACTCACAGGAGCATTCTTGAGATAAAACTTTCCAGCTGAAGTGTGCACAGTGTACATCCCTCCTGTACTGTTAGGGGCATGCATAGAGTTGTGAAGATCTGTAACTATTAGCGGATTTCTTTTTTGCTCCTTGAAATGAAAGATTTTTTTGCATTTTGGGAACTACTGACTCAGAAACAGTTCCTTCTGACCAGAAAAACCTGGGTAGGTAGGGAAGGCGTTACAGTTTTCTCTAAGGACTTTTTTAAAAATTCACTTCCTGCTGTCTTTCAAATATGGTCATCTCACAGAGGACACAGATGAAGTTTCTTCTTCCTTTTTCACATGGATGTTTTTGTGCAAGTGAAGAAGGTGGAAGGTCGTTACTGGTGGGTTGTTTGTTTTTTTTTTTTCCAGACAGCATTCTTTTTCAAGGCAGTTCCATTTAGACACATAAACATTTTAAGGATGTGAATGCCCCAGTCAAACAATGCTTATCCCTGAAGCTAACATATGTTGAAATGCTTTTGCAGGGCTTAGCTGTGTATGTCACTACTGGAGTGTCTGGAACTGAAAGACATTACAAAGATTTTTTGTTTTGTTTTTCTTCTTTTCTTTCTTGTCTAAACTGAACTTAAGATTCAAATGTAAACAAACACAGTGCTGCTACTAAATTTGCAACAAGTCCCAAGAATACTTCAGTTATTTCAGATAGTTCTGTATTCATCTTATTGCAACACCTCCACAAAAGCAGATCATGATTCATGTACTAAATATCTAAGGGGGAAAAAAATAGCCTCAGTGCCAGTTATATTTGAGAAGAAGAGGCAAAAGTATTTTATTTTCTACCCAGATCCTCAAGGCACTTTCTGCTCAAATGACTCGACTCTTCTGGTAAACAAAGTAGTCAAAATGAAGGTCATAAAACATGTTTTTTAGCAACAGTAATGGAAAGATTTCTTATGTCACTGTATCTACAGGCCTAGTATGCCCATGCTCCAGTCACTCAAATACATGGATTTATCTAAAATCAAAATTGATTCCAACACACTGCATTCCCCTTTGGCTTATCCTTATGTGCTTGAATTGTCACAAAAGTCATATTAATAAAGGCAGCTGCTCTTCATGAAAATAAGGTTTTGATGGGTTTTTTTTGAGTACTGACAGACCGAAGCTGTGCACATCACTTGCAGTCCAAAGTTCAGAAGCAAATTTCAGCTAAATTTTCTGGGGTGTGTATGTTTTTGTTGTTTTCAAGTTAATTTCCAGATGGTTTTACATTTTACTCCATCTTTCAGAATTTTTTGTATGAAAGCTCTTATGAATGTTATGAAGCAGCCAGGGTTTTTCTGGTTTCTAAAGACAAATGGTTGGTTTGCAATGACAAATTTGACCATTTCCAGTAAGCAAATAAGTTGACTGTTTTATGTCAGTGAGTCCTTTTAAGCTAAATGGCACTTTTTGCAGTTTATTTCTCCCAAAATTTAGAAGAGCGTGACTGTCATAAGGGAACATAATTTCTCTTTAGAAACAAGATGAGGTTGCTACCTCATGGACTGTCAAGCCAAATCTGCCTGATGTATATGCTTTGTGAATAATATCATTAACAACTGCATGAAGCAGAAATTCTCTTTAGAATCCATCTGCATTGTAGTTATCCAGAATGGAAAAATGTCTCATAGCAGTATTTTCAGCAGTTTAGAAATGAGCCACAGTGATTGCTGTCTGATTTCTGCCTGGCAGATAGCAGTGGCTGAAAAATGATCTATGACATTACAGTGGTTCTTGAATACTGAATGTAATGCATAAACATAACCTTAAAAACATAATTTAAGGTGTTTGGGTACTTAGAAAATATATATTAACACTTTTTTGTAGTTGGAAATTTTGATTTTTTCCGCCCTGTCTCTCTTCAACCATTTAGTCCTTGGGGAATTTAGAAAGCAGCATTAATAGCTCCAAAAATACTGGATATGTCAAATTCTGTAAGGATGAGAAAAAACAGCTGTTGTAAAAATTTCAAGGAGTCAGTCTCCCTCTTATCCTACCTAACACAGGATCAGCTTTACAAACATGACCCTGAAGAAGGATCTCCTCAGTCAATTTATTACTGGATTTCAGAATCATCCTGCTTAATTCTGTGCAGTGAGGTTATGGAGTAAAAACTGAGTTTACATCTATGCATACAGGAACTACTTTCTCATTCCCTTCAGAGTTGTTTCTCTTGCTGCTTCTAATGACATGTGAAATTGATGAAGAGAACTTTAAAGTTTCGCCATCAATCTCTGAGGAGCCTATCTTTGTCACATGTCTGTGTTGCATACAAAGATTAAAAATACACAATCATTTTTCCAATAACATGAAAAATACTCACTTGTCCTTTATCCTTCACCCAAGATTTTATGAAGAAAATTCTCAAAAGCATTTGACTGATCAGAAATCTACTTTGGGTCCTGTGAATCATCTTATTGAGGTTTATGACAAAAAATGCCTGCCCATGTTGAAGTGTTTAAGGTTTTTGAAGGCAAAATCTTTAATTTCAAATTATATTATGTTTTTATCCTTCAAAATAGATTATAATTTTGTAAAAAAGAAAAGAAAGAAAAAAGATTTTAATATTATTACTCTTTTTTTCATATAAAAAAATAAAGTTTCTTTCCTAGAGCTTGAGAGCAGCAAGATGTGGCTTAACAATGAACTTTCCATACTTGTGTGTTGAAAACAATCTTTATCTTCTTGCTGAAGATTTGGGGATTTTTTTTCTCCTGAAAGTTGTTTCTAGCACCCTACTGTTGTTAATGATCCATTACTCTATCAGAATTCTCAGAGCCTAATTATGAAAGCTTGGTAAGTTTGAGATCTTGCCAAATTCACTTTCAGACTCAGATTCTGTTTCCTTTTTGCTGGTTTAGGGTTGTAGAATTTTTTTTAGTATTTGTAATCATGTCCAAAACAAGCACCTTGGTCTGTTGATACTTGAGTAATGATAAGAGGATCCCAACCTTGGATGATTGCACAAGTCACTGTCTAGAAGTGTTCAGTGTGCTTTTTGCAGGCAACATCTAAAAAAATTACAGAAAAAAGAGAAGGAAAATGTATTTTTGATTGCTTTTCATTCTGCTGAGGATAGAAAGGGTAAAATGCTGTTTCTTCTGTCAACTACTTCTGAGAGACTTAATTAATCTGTTTTGCACAGAAGGTAAACAAATTAATATCTCTAGAAGCAAAACTTTCTTTTCTACCTAACAAGTACTATGTATTTTCTACTGATTTTAGGCTTGCAAAAAGTCTTCCAACCTTTTCACATATGTCTTTCCATCTTTCTTACATAAAGTACTCATTTTATCAGCCATGATTTTAATGACAGTTCTCCTGGAAGAAAAACTGTGTAAAAATTCTTTGGTAGATATTTCAAACTATTATTTAATCTTGTTTCATCTTCTGAAATCTAATTTAAGTATTCTCTTTTGAAAAAGTTTTCCATCAAATTATTAAATAAGAACTCTCTGTATCTAATTGAATCTGAATTTATTTCAAAGGCAGTATTAAAATGATGAAGTAAATGTTGGTTGACCCTTCATATTTGGAAGAGTGAATGGCAATCTTAGAACAATTATGAATTATGCAGCAAGTCATGATACTGGTGTAAAACCTCAGATCCTTGAATTTGACTAACACATCAATCCTTAGCAGAGAAACTGAACTCCTGCAGTTCAACTCCTAAGTCAAAACATTCCTTTTGATCCATTTTTTTGGGGGTATTTTCCTGAAGTCTTAGCCTTAATCAGCTTCTGCTTTACAGTCAGTGGACAGCTCAGCCCATTATCTTTGCACCATTCAGCCTGTCAGAATTCATTAGCTTGCCATCTACAGAGAACTCCCTCTGCAACCAACTGTTTGTTAATTCATCTACAGCGAACTCTGAGGAATTTTGCTAAAGAGCCATTTTAGGCAAAATAGTTGATTTATACTTGCTTTGGCACTATTTAGCCAAAGGTTCAAGAAACGTCAGATTTTTGCAGCTCATTCACACTTGGTAAGAATTTTTTTCTTGCGATTTTGCAAGCAAAATACATTGTTAGCAATGATTCTGGCAGTGGGTAGATATTACAATAAAAATCTTGCAATATTATTGCATCAAGCTGTTTAGAATTATTTTTTCCCTGTAGGGAATTTATCTTCAATTAAGTACACCAAAAATAATAAGTTGCAGTATCTTTCAGTTTGCTAGTTCCATAAGAGACATTAATTTCTTGATGTACGTAAAGCGTATTTTTTTGAGATTGCTGCAGGGCATTGAAACTTTCTTCTTTTTGAATGCAATTTCTTCATTTTTGTTAAGCCTGGCATACTTTTGAAAGAATGTCTCCATCAGCCTGACCAGCATCTTCTTTAACTGAAATGAGCTATTTGATTTCATTCTTATATTGGAATGCTAAATACTTTAAACAATAATGGACTTCAGTATTATATTTAAGTTTATAAATAAAATTACTATAATTTTTTTTCACCTTTTCTTGTTGCCTTCATAGGAGGTCCATAATAAAATGATCTGTCATATACAGGAGTTCTTTCTCCTCCATGTATATTTTCTAGGCCAAAAATGCTTAGGCAGTTGTCTGAACAGGGTTGTGTTGGGTCAAAGAACTAGACACCAAAATGTCTACAGATTTACATAAAGTACCAGCCAAATTTATTGTAAAGTAGGAATCAAAGTACCCCAGTTAAGAGTACAGTATCAGAGGCATCTATAGAATCAATGGAAATGCCTCAAGAAAGCTCATCAGCTGAGACAAAATTCCCCATCAAGCTTCCACAAAGTCTCAAATCTTCCTAAGAGTGCCATACAGAAGGCTGATGATAATGAGCACTCTTATGAATTTTCTGAGAGCCGTCATTTTCTCATTAAACAAGCATCTGGTTGCTATTTGCTCCATTCCCCTAGTAACTATTTCTGGGTTTCAATTTGGTTACTGGGATAACTACTCATTCTTATAAACATATAATGTAACTGAATCACTGAGAGGAAGAGGGAGGCCTATTAATTATAACAGAGAAGGAACAATGTGAGAAGCTTTATTGAAAAGTAGGAAGTTTCATTTTTCTCAATAAATATACAGCAATATGGAACATCATTATGAAGACACCAGAAGCCAAAACAATGAACATATGTCTATACAAGTTGGAGCAGAGGTACAGAGGGACAAAGAAGAGACAGACACAACTTCTTGCTTCTCTTTGCCTCTTTTTAAAAAACTTTATTAGAAAGTAAAATAATTGAAGCTGACATTTTTCACCTATGGAATCTGGCTATGCAGGAGGGAGCTTGTTCTTTTTGACAGTCGGCATATCTTTAAGGAAAAAAAACCAACAAACCAATACAAAAATAAACAAAGGAAAAAAAAATGCCCAAACCCAGCTCCAAAAACTCAGTAAGAGAAATAATGTTCAAAATCTGCCATTAACACCAATTTGGAAAAGTTACAGAAATTTAATTATATGAGTTAAATTTTGCCCAAAGGGATGAATTTCACTAAAATAATGCCTGGAGAAAGCAGACAGACTTCTCTAATGAGAGCTGACAAAGAGCAGCAAAATCCAGGTAAGTCCCATGTACACATAAGGGCTTTTATTTTAATATAATTGTACAATAGATTGTAAACTCTGTAGGAATTTACACTCAGTGCAAAAAATTAGAAACATTCCATTGTTTAGTGTGATTTAATAATATTTACCATTTGCTAGGTTCATTCAGAGAATGGACTCAGTCCTGTGAGAAAATCTGGCCTCTATAGTGACACTGAAAGTAGCAATTAATGGTTCTGTCTGTTCCCCAAAGCACACCACACAGAGAGGAAAAGACCACATACAGAACATCTGCACTAAGTCCCTAGACTATGTGCCTGCTTTTCTCTGCTGACTCTGGAGGACTTGCATATGATGGGTACAGGTTGCAGTCACCTTGAATTGTTCTTCTCAATTTCTTGGATTTGACTGCTCTAGTAAGTGCCAGGATCAATCTATGGCTTCACTGTATTCAATATATAAAGTCTATAGAGGGACGCCTGGATGGGGCAGATCAGGCTCTGACTGCAAGTTAACAGGTGCTGGCTATTCCCAGGAACTTACTTTGGAGCAAAGATTATGTTGATACATCTGAAGATTTAGAGCTTTCCAAAAGTTGTAAAGATCCACATGATCAATATAAATTCCAGTCTACATCTGCTATAATTGCTTGTACATCAAAACCATGATGTGACTTTAACTAATCTGAAATTTCTGAAGGTACGTCTTTTCCCCATTTTCTTATTTTACTAAGAAATTAAAAGCCCATTGTCATCAACAGTAAAACTTCCTCTAGTAAAAATTTCAGTGTGAGTTGGGTTTGATGTTAGTTCTTCATTAGAAAATATGTTCAAAATAATGCATTAGGTTAGAATTTAACATGCTCATCTTTAAAAAAAAAAGTACGGTAAAAAAAAAAATTAAAATTAAAAAATTGCATTCAACTCATTGTCATTTCCACTACCAGACACTAGAGGGGAAAAATGTTCCATGTTTTTAGACCGTTAAGATGCAAACCAAACTGTAATATATTCAATTTTATGCATCACTTCTCAGAATAAGAATGCAGAGTATAATACATTTGTTATAGATTTTCTAGTTGTAGCAGGAAATGATTAATTATACTCTATTCATGTTGTTATTGATTCACTGAATTAGCAGTCAGACATGGGATTCTTAACCGTATTCTTTACTAAATAGTCAGCTGGTATCAAGATGTGATATATTCTGATTATTTAATCCTTACAGAGTACAAAAATCCATTAAAATACAATGTATTTTAATTACAATGTAACAACTCTGTCCAGGTGATGGTAGCTGGTTCATTTAATTCCTGTCTATGGATAAGGTCTGGTGAACATGTTCATTCACAGAAACAGCATTTTTTTCTTTTCTATGAAATATATCCTAATTTTCACAAGCACAAAGAATTCTTCTATGTTTGTGATTGTTTCTTAAAGCAAGTCTGACAGGTTTTTTTCTTGAACTCCATACTCTATATTCTGCTTTACCACATACACACAAAAAAAGAAAAAACATGGAAATTTGGAGTACTTAGACTTTTGCACAATCCAAATACTTTGAATATATGTATCCAGATATATATCAAAATACCTTTTACTTGAAATAATCAGGAGATTTTAGAAAATTCAGTGGTGTTTTCTCCCAGACAGGCACACAAAGCAGAAATGTTAAACAGTGATGGGTAACTGGGAGTGCAACAAATCTGTGCAAGTGTGCTCTACAAACTAAGCCAAAAAACATTCTAACCCAGATGTTGGAAAGTCTTTAGTACTACAGGGCATACAGAATTATGGGACAGCACTACAAACAGTGCGGTGTTTCCTGCTTTTTTTCTCTGTTTTTTTCTGTTCCCACTCCTTAACACAACCTGCTGTTAATACTGCTGAAAAATGTGATTGAGATTCTCAAAGAAGCCCAGAGAAACTCGATTTCTGGTTCCCCCTGAACCTGAGCGAGGTCTGAGCATCCAAGTGTCGGAGGTCCATTTTAGAACCTCAGACCAGGGTTATCCTATGAAGACATCTCTTATCTTACTTCCTTTGCTGACTCTCAGCGGCTCAGTTTCGGCAGAAGGTGTGGGAACACTCCATGTAGGGCAGAGATGTGTGTTGTTCTGTTTTCATATTGATAGATGCAAGAAACAGAGTAAAAGGGAGGAAGGATAAATAGAAGTGTCAGCCAGGAGAATTACTCAATATAATTGGTTACCCCTTGTCTGAGTGCTACAGTACAGTGAGAAATGATGCTGTGCTAGTTCTAGTAGGTGACAAAAGATGAATTGACAAGTGAAGAATAATATGAACTTCTATGTGATACTCATCTGGTAGGTGAGAAGACAAGGCCGCAAGCACATTTGGGGGCCATGACGGTAGAAAAAGATGATCATAAAAAGCGTAAGATGGATACCTTTCTCCAAAATTATTTGGTTTGTTTGTTGTTTTTCAGGAGTCCCCAGATTTTTGACAAAATTATATTCTAAAGTATAAATATATCTGAACATGAAGGGAAAGAGCTCTAAAACCAGATTGGTTGGTTTAGTCTTCTGGAAATAGATAATTTTATAGAGATGAGATTCTATGCAGCCACTCTAAATAACTGCAAATGTTTAATAATTTTCTTTATTCTTCTGCAAATGTAAATTTATGGAGATTTTTCTGAAAATTCTCTTAGTAATTCTTCAAAATTCCAGTGCCTCTCTCAAAGTAAGGGCAAATTAATTGCACATTTTTAAACAAAATGTGCAATTAACTAGATAAGCCAAGGCAACACATATGTAAAATCAATACATCTATAATGGAATGATATATAAAAGAAAGTACTTCGTATGTTTTGGACAGCTTCATTCATAATATTGCAAATGTGACTACTTAGCAAGGCTGAAACAATTTCCAGGCAATGATTTGCAAAAATGAGTAGTTGGATTATCTGAACATATATCCTTGCAATTGTTGATGCAGGTATTAAATGTAATCTTCAGTTTTAAACCAGCTTAAATCACTCCTGCTAATATTAATGAGATTGATTTATATTCAACAAGGGAAAAATATATCCCTAATGAAGGAGATCTGTCACTGAGATTTCCAGTTATGTTAAATGGTTTTATTTTCTACTATCTTATCACACTGTTTTCTAACATTATTAATCAGCAACTTTGGCTACACTATGAATTATGATCAAGAAAATGCACCTAAAAAATTAGTAGTTCAACTTGTTTTGTAATAGAGTCAGGCTTCTCCCACAAACTTGATATAAACTTAAACTTCTCTGATACTCCTAGAGACATCTGTCATGGCTACCTCCATTTTATTTCTTTTTTTACATTTATACCAGAAACTATTTGGCATCATGTACCTGTACACAATACAATATATGTGTATGTAAGCATGATTTTTTATATGTATATGAAGACAAGATTTTTCTCCTGTAGTTGCATAACTATGCACAGAACTTTTAAAATAATTATCCTAGAAAGGAATAAAGAGAGGTCCCTATGGAATAGACTCTATATATACAGAAAAAATCTTCATTTTGTTCTGTGACTTCTAATTTTTTCTCTCCACCTATTTCCTAGAGATTCTGTCAATTGCAAATGAAGTGTTTTTCCAGTATTGAAATCATAACCAATAAAGCTTTTGGTATTGGACTCTAAGCTATGCCAGTTCTTAATCTCTAGAAACATTTTCGTGTAATCTAGAAGAAACAGGAAAATATATTTTGTTAATCTACTAACAAAGATTAAAATCAGCTCAATCTGGATTAGCCTGCTGTACTCAGTGTCAGTCCTCCTGTTTCATAGTACTACAGATAATCCTTAATGGCACAAAATGTTACTGAGAGAATTAGCAGTACACTAGCGGAGAATTAGAACAAAAAGCTGAAATGAAAGCTCTGCATAGTCTTAGTTTCTTCATGTTGCCTCTGCAGCGTTCTTTTTTTTCCTGTTGCAGCAGTGTGACATGCATATAGTCCTCAAGTATCAGCCAACTCTCCTGGACCATTCTGCTGTCCAGGGCCATATCCTCTGAAAGGGTTGAAATGTAGGGTTGTGATCCTGCTTTTGTGTCTAAATTCTTCTCTTGGGATCCTGAATGCCACCATTTTGTGTTCATTGCAGCCTTCAAGTTCCTCACAAGTTCTTCCCTGTTCGTCAGTACCGGGTGCAGTGTGGCACCTTTCTTTTATATCTTAATATTTAGAACTCAAGATTGATCCTGCTGCTAGGAAATTTATTTGTCAATTAATTTTACCTCATCTTGTTTTTTCATCATAGTATATACAGCAAAAGATTGTCAATAGCTATAAAATATGAAAAAAAAAAATCCAGAAATGTTCCATTTTGCTTTCTTCATGTAGATGGAAAAATATTTTTCCTCTATTCTCTCTTGTACTGTCATTTTAGTTCTAACCAAACAACTCCAGGATAGTGCCTAATACAATGACTGGGACATTCTAGCACAAGCTGCTGATAGAGTAAAATAGCAATTGGTGTGTAATATTTATAAAGCCACTTCAAGCTGCTAGATGGCCAATTTCAGTTAAAATTGGTAAAAAATGTGAGTCTAAACATTAAATGGAGCTTTCAAAACCTGAACTAAAATTATTAAAAAAGGCTATGATTGAATCTGCTGCAACTTCTTATCCCTGCTGTCTCTACTGCCAAATCATTACTAAACCCACTCTTCAAATGCTAAGTGTTGGCTGTGTAACCAGCCTACAAAACTGTCCTGTATGAACAAAATTAAAGTCTACATTATGCATATTCCTAGCGCAGCTGGATGGTCCTTTCTGAGGTGTATGTTAGGGCCATTTCAGATGCAGCTAAATTGACTGCAGACTCTGTTCTAGCCAGTTCTCCACAGAGTAGTAAGAATCAAAGTCATGTCTGTGTCTTGACTGGCAAGCAGGTTGGAAAGTACTTTTATATATGTAGAGCCGTCTTTCCACTGCAGCTCACAGTGCAGGAAGTATGTTTGCTTACTTCTTAGAATAGACCACTGTCAAATGTTACAGACAGCTTTCATAATATCCTAGTTTAAAAAGTGACAGTAAAGATTCAGTAAAGCCATGCACTGGGTTGCTAGCTTGTACACCTGTTTGGTCAGTTTTGGAAGATTACTACAGAGTTTTCCATAGTAATGCTTTTTCTTTTTTTTTTTTTTTTTTTTTTTTTTTAAAAAGCATTTTGTACATAAGTTAATCTTTTGTTTTGAAAGGGAAGACTGGTGACTACTTGATCACCTGATTACTTATCCAGTAATAATTTCTTTTATAAAAAATCAAAACTGTCCAGTTATTTACTTCTGCACATTCACAAGTCATCTCTCCTAACAGAGATATTTTCATATAAGCATAGAATACCAGGTTGGAAGGCACCTCAAGGGGATTAACCTTTATTGGCAAGAGCATAGTACAACCACAGTCTAGGCAAGATGTTCACCATGTGCAGCTGAATCTTAAAAATGTCCAAGATTGGGAAATCCCACACTTCCCTGGGGATATTATTCCAGGGCAGTTTGTTTACATTGTGAAAATTGTATCCAACTGGAATCTTCCTAGGAGTAACTTGTACCCATCAGCCCTTATCTTTTCCATGTGACTTCTTGTAAAAAGGGAGTTATCTTAGCCTTTAAATACAGGAACAATTGTGGTAAGGTCTTTTCAAGCTTTCTTCTCTGAAGGCTGGACAAACACAGTCCTCTCAGGCTTTCCTCATGGCTTTCCAGTTGTTTGGTCATTTTTGTGGCACATCTCTGGACCCTCTCCAGACTGTCCGTGTCTTTTTTGTATAGTGGGGATCAAAACAAGCACAGTACTCCAGGTGTGGCCTGACAAGCCCTGAGCAGAGTGGCATAATGACTTCTCTGTCCCTGCTGGTGATGCCCTCATTGGTGCTACTCTTCATCCTGTTGGCTTTCCCTGCTGCAGCAGCAGCAAACTCTTCACTCATGTTGAGCTTGTCATCCACCAGATGTCAAATCAACAGAAGCGAAGTAACCATTGTAATCATCCATCTAGTACTGATTAACTTTTGAAGATGGTCTGCATTTAAACCACAGATGCAAGCATTATGAGAGAGCTGCACTGTGTTCGTCATTAAGTTACTGCTTTACTAAAATATTTTTGTGGTCTAATTCATGGATGCACATATGAAATGCTAGATTTGCAGATTATTGGCTCAGAAAAGATTCTTGACTTCAACTTGGACACCCATCTGTTTTTCCAAAAAACGTTTTTAGAAATGTCATTACTACTTTATACCTGATTTTTCTCTTAGTTTTGAATTTTGAGAGCAGACTGGTTTTTAATCTCATTTGAAATGAGTGGATCTTGACAGGCATGTAAATACTATGTGTAGTTTATTGCATGAAAAAAGTATATAGAATATTGTTCTCCTATTATATTTTAATCCACACTTGAAAGCTATCTAAAATATTTTTAAAACATATTTCAAATGTAAATATAAACTTCATAAGGCAACAGGAATCTTCCCTATTGGCAACATTTTTCACTGGACTAATGGCATCCTTTAATTAGACAAACATATTCCTAATGATGGCTTTGACTGGCTCTTTACAGAGTTTTTCACAGTAGTACGATCATAGCTCTCAAAAAGTCAGTGGGCAGAATTATAGTGTCTAATATGCAAATTCAGATTGATTTGATAATTTTGTCTCAGAAAAACATAGAAGTATCTTGGATCTTGAGAAGTTAATCTCCCTTGGATGTGACTGATTCCAGAGCCATCTTTTGCATATAGATATGATCTGGACCTGAACCAAAGCTTTTATCTGTACAGTTTCTAGCTTAACGGAGAAGCAAAGGGTTTAGAAGCTTAAGTAAATTTCCTCCAGCTTTGATCCCTGCCTATATCAAATATTTAGGCATATTGACTAATAGACATGCTTTCAGGACTCTGAAGAGCCTACCTCTTCCTCCTATGCAGTTCTTCTTATTCTGAGTGATTCTGAATTAACTGACTGCAAGGGCTGTTTGTTATTTTCAGTGTATAACTCTGTTCAAGTTCACAGTTCCACCAAGAAAAGTATTGATGATTAGCAATAATAGATAAGAAAATAAAGATTTTTCCTAAATTATAGTATAAACTCTCCTTTGCAAAATTATTTTAATTTAAATATACAGAGTAAGATGTGAAGCAAAATAAAATGTTCCTAATGAACAGAATTCCAACTGGTGACAATTACAATATCCCTTGAAATAAGATAGAATTTTTATGTGTGTAGGAAATAATTAAAAAATATTATTTCACATACCTGTAGCTCAAACAACTGGCCAGAAATTTCATATATGCTGAACTGCCATGTCTCCCAATAGCATGGGATTTGTGAATAATGGAAATAAATATACCTCTAAAAGCTCAGTATTTCATAAAATATATATCTGTTCAGGTTATAGAACAGAAAGTTGTTCGCTTATAACAGTAGGTAGCACATACCATTATAAATTGAGAATTACACATACTTAATTTTTTAGTCCTTTTTTGTTTGTGCATATTGTTCCTAAAATGATCAAAAAGCCAGAAATATGGATATCTTGTATCATGAGAACATTCTCACCTGGTCTGCACATACAAAGAATAATACAGATGAGAAACAGGCCACAGAAGCAGTGGATTATTTTTATTCTCTGAGCTTTCTGAAAATGCGACAGGCACAGATCTAAAAATTCTCCCGCTGTTTGATATTAAATCTGATTTTGCTTATTAAATAAAAGTTAAAAACTAAAACTAAACTTATTTAGGATATGAACATCAGTTTTACTAAGTTTCTATTTTTACCAAGGCATTATGCTGAAATAATTAGATGGATTTCACTATAATAAAATTGGGGTTTTTTGGAAAGCCTATGGGAGAATAGCAATGATTGATTTTAGGCCTTGATAAGGATACATTGTCAAGTATATATGACTTTAAATTTGAGAAACCGCTAAATAGATTTATTCTCAGTGCCTGTAACTGTGTACGGTGTCCTCAAAGTTGCTGTGATTCTGTTGATTAAGTCAAGCAAACATATTTGGACCTGAAAGTTTTCCTCCAATAAAATTGCAAGAAAATGCAAAGAAATGGCACTCAGAGTCATCTCACTTTATCTTCCATTTATCAGAAAGTGAACGCATATCCAGTTGGAGTACTTTGATGGTCATTGATCTACAATGATCATTGCAGTTACAATTTGCCTCTAACACAGAGCCCTTTTTAAAGATGGTAAGATAAATACATATTAGCAGAAATGCTGGCTCTTTCACTTTTTATGTTCTTTTATAGCTGGCCTTTGACAAAGGAATACAGGGTTATAACTGGAAGATTCATTCAGGCTACTAAATCTAATGTGTAACTTGTATTCATTCTTAAACACAACTGAGAGCAAATAAGACAATTCTCTTCCCAGAACAGTTAACTTTGAAAGAGAAAATGTCAGACTCGACAGATTTGTTAACTTCAGTGACTGCACCAACATTTAATGACACAAAAAGTATTTGCCAGTTACAATAAAAAAATTACCTAAAGGATTGAAAGTAGGTTTAATGGTAAAGTTTTGATAGAGGACATATGCATTTTTTTCAGTCTTTCAAATATTTCATGGTTATGAGAATTGTTATAGAATTTCTAGTAAAACCTCCATGAGACATTGCCATGTGTTTATGATGTCAAGTTCACCAGGAGAGGGTACTTATATTATAGTTTCTGAAGACTTCCAGCAGCTGTATAACAAATACATTCAAATTCACGTTACTTTTACACTTGCCATTGGCAAAGGCACCAATTTTTTATTAACTTTATGGCATAAAAACTTCAGGACAAAAAGCTGTCTATCACTTAGTGATGGACACTGTGATATCCTTTCATATATCTACTAGACTAGGGGATACGAAGCATTTTTCTTCAGAGGCTGTCTTTCTCCATATGCCATCCAACATCAATTTATCTTTATGAGAAAGAAAATAAGCAAAAGGATTGGTCCTAATGTGATTAAATGATCTCCAAATGCCTTGTTCCTTTTGTTTTTGGAGCATCCATGCACTGGAAGCAGAGCTCATCATTTAGAGCTAGCATATCCTCCACTATTTGTGCCTCAAGCTGCAGGAGAAGGGGAGAAAAAAATCAAAGAAGAGAGAAGGAAGTATAATAATAATAGTAATAACAGTAATAATAATAAGCCAGTATAATTTTAGAAATGATCCATCAATTTACTGACTGTAGAAGTAACATATCTTCAATATCTTCTGCTGGCTCAGGTCAGGCTGGACATGACCACACTGCAGCCCAGAATTTGTTACAGTCCTGTCCTAATGAATGCAACCGTTCTTTTGAAAACAGAAATTTTGCTTTTCTGACCTTTTAGCAAAGTCTATAACACACAAAGTTGTCTGTACTAAGTGTTAGGGTTTTTTCAATTAAACTCTTCATCCAGTCTCCTAACCATGAGATTTTAAAAAAAATAATCCCTTTGCTCAGAAAATGAAGCTGATGTTTTACAGCAAACACTGACCCTATAGTATAGCAAGGCAAAGCATCACCCATCAGCCTAAAAGATACTTAAAATAAAAACTTAATTAACAATTTTTTGTCTGAAACATCCTGCAAACTGAAAGAAGTTTCTCCATAATTAATTTCTCTGGTATTTTTTACTAGTGTTTTCCAGACAGAATTTCAATTTATTTCTCCACAGAGAGTTCGGCCCAGTAAGTGAAATATTTCTGCTTTCTGTAAAAAGCATTATTTTCTTTTCTTTAATCTTTGTCATGAAAAACAAAGCATTGAAATTTCTGGGGTTTTACCCTTGAATTTACTTCAAAAATTTATTCAGAACCCTATATGAATTAATATGTTGGGGCACTTTTATTAATTCTTAAACACACTTGAGTTCAAAGAAATTAGTTCAATTTTTAAAATAGTTAACTTCACAAGGAAATAGGTTATGCCTGATTTTTAAGTTTTGGAACTGAATCATAATGAATTAGTATGTTGAAACATAAAAATATGTTATGATTAAATAAAAAAAATCTCAATCTACTCAAGCCCCATTAAACTTTTTTATAATAACGCTACATTTTCTGGATTCTATTTTAAAGAAAATTAATTTTATTGCCTCTCAGGATTTTCTTCCAGAAAAGCAAAGCTTTGAAATCACTATACTCTTGTTTTTTGGGGTTTTTTGAGGGGAGGGGGGGATGAAATGACTAAAATAATAAAATGCAGTAATTGCTGCTAATGGATATTTCCACGTGTTCCTTAAAGGGCTTGATTCTGTGTAATACTAATGAGTATGAGAAATATACAATAGTGGATGTTTTCATGGTTCATTTGATAATTTTCCTACATTCCTGTCATTGGCTTTTTTGGGGATTGAGATTTCATTTCTGTGAAGTTCAATATTCTCAGTGAGCAAGGTTCTGTAGGGAGCACTAAGAGATCACTACATAATAATGTATTCTCAATGAATCATTTTATGTATGAACAATATGGTTATAAATTATAAAATACTAATGCACTCATTTAATACTATAAATCATAGTGCCAATACTGTATATTTGTACAATTAACTGAAATAAATGTGAGATTGATTTGTAATTCGAAGCCATGTATAGCATGATTTTTAAACCTTAAATCTTGAATGGACTATAATCAAATTTCTATCAACATCTAAGTTTTCATTATGAACTAGAGGGAGCAGTGATTTCAAATAATCTTCCCTATTTATAGAGACTCAAATGCATGGCAGTCCCTACTTTTTTCCCACCATATAGCTAAGGTTATTTCTAGCCTTGTATAGCCTATATTTGTTCTACCTATATCTTTTGGGAGACATCAGCGTGCCAGATGTCTGCTGGAAATACAGCTCAGCAGAGAGGACGCAATCAAGAAGGTTCCTGGAGAGTGTGGAACTATTTGACACAGCTGGTAAGTGACCCTGCCAGGGGAGGTGTCCCACAAGTGGGTGCTGGATATGAGCTGGATGAACATGAGCTATCCATGTGTCCAGGTGGCCAAGGCCAATGGTATCCTGGCCTGGATCAGCAATAGTGTTGCCAGCAGGACTAGGAAAGGGATCATTCCCCTGTACTCAGCACTGGCAAGGCTGCAGCTCTAATCTGTGTTTAGTGTTGGGCCACTCACTGCAAGAAACACATGGAGGTGCTGGAGTGAGTCCAGAGAAGGGCAGCAGAGCTGGGGGAGGGCTGAGGTACACATCTTACAGGACAGGCCAAAGGATTTGGGATTGCTTAGTCTGAAGAAAAGGAGGCTCAGGGATAACCTCACTGCTCTCTACAACTACCCAAAAGGAGGTTGTAGTGAACTGGGGGTTGATCTCTTCTGCCATGTCTCAAGTGAAAGGATGAGAGGAACTGGCCTTAAGATGTGCAGGCGATGTTCAGATTACATATTAGAAAAAAAAAAAAGCCATCACGTGTGGAGGGTTATGCGTCTACAACAATCATGGAAAGAGTGGTTGGGCATTGGAATATGTTGCCCAGGGAGGTGGTGAAGTCACTGTCTCTGGAAGTATTCAAGAGACATCTGGATGTGGCTCTTGGGGATACAGTTTAGGGGTTATTATGGTGGTGCTGGGTTGATGGTTGGACTAGATGAATTTGAAGTCCTCTTCCAGCCTTGATGATTCTGTGATTCTATGATCTGAGAGAAAAATCGGCTAAAATTCACAGGATATAAATTACCCAAGAAAAAGAAAATTTTGTTATTATTAAAGGACATAGAAATTATATTTCTACAGTTTATGGTAAAAATCATGATTGCAATGCTAACTAACTACACAAACATTTGTTCAACAACCGTTTTACTGTAGAGATATGCTTGAATCCAAGCACAAGAGGCTGCATTTCACAGTGAACCTGGCTGCTCTCGTGCTTCACCTGTGGACAGACTTTCCAAAATGCAGTTCCCTGGGGCACAAGGGAAATGGAGCAAGTTTCCCCCCATGGTCCGATGAAAAGTACATCCATTCCTCTGTCCATCTCTCCAGGCTGCCAAGGTCCTTCTAAAGGACTACACAGCACTGTGGGGTATTTATCAACCACTCTTCCCAGCTTTGTGTTCACCAAACTTGCTGAAGAGGCATCTGCCCCTTCATCCAAACCATTGATGGATAAGCTAAACAATACTTGGTTTGTTCCTTTGATACTTGCCCTGCTTTTTACATGCTCTGACTTTTATACCTCTACTGAAAATCTCACATAACTAAGTACTTTCTTATGTTGGAAGAATAACATCGGATGTGTTTGTTCATTTGTTTGACTTAGGAGTTTGGCATAGGTTTTTTATTCCTTACAGACCTGCAAGAGACATTTTCAGGGACTGTCTTGAAACTGAAAAGTTTAACTACTGTTCTTCTCTCCCTTCCCTCTTAATAAGGGTATTTGTTACCTTTCTCCTCACTCTGCTTCCTCCATTTTGTTAGCAAGGGCGGATGTGGGTGGGGTTTACCTCCCAGAAGAAAGGGGAAATGACTCTCTCAGAAGCAGCTGAGCAAGCTCAGTAAAAGCAAGCACCAGCCAATAGAACATCAGGCACAGGAAGGCATCAAGAAGAGAACTTGCAGCTACAGCAGGAACTGAGATGGCTGAGAAGAACAGAAAACAGATCAGACCCCAGAAATGAGAAGAGGACCACAGGAGACCATCAAAGTACCTGAACTGATGGAAATCAATCCTGGAAGAAAGGAGGTGCCTTAGAAATACAAGAAAAAGCAGAGAGAAGCTGGCTTGGTTTTAATGTTTTCTGTCTTACATGGCTTTCTTCATTGAGCTCACTATAAGACATTTGATTGATCTGTTTTGAAGTTCTGACCAGGCCAACATCCTTCCACATCAAATTTACAGGAAGCAAGCTTGTTAATAAAATGTATCTAAAAATACTGTAAAGAACTGACACTATCCTATTCCAGATATTGGAATTTATAAACAAAAAATCCACTTGGACTTCCCTAAAATATTAATTAAAGTCTCTCAGGAAATTAATATAATGCCAAGAAATTCTACTGTTGCCCATCAATGGTTTCAATTGACACGCACAATTTCAGTAAAATATTTAGAAGGAGATTTTTTTACCTGTTACTAAAATGATTAACTTCTGATTCATGAACTGACCAGTTTTACACAACACAAATGAAGGCTGTTAGTCTTGAGTGAAGATTTTTCAGATCTTCTGGGGGAAGCCCTTCTGCTATTAATTTAAAAAATAATGTGCTAAAGCTGATATTTTTGTGCTCATACATGGAAACAGCTAAAGTGGTTCTCTGAGGAGCTAAAGCTATCTTTCAAAAATGTTGAAGAAATCTTTTCATCTACAAAGCTAAATACAAATCTTTCTAAAAATAAAATAAGAAAATCTAGGGGGTTTTAAACCAGATGTAAAAGACACTTTCCCCCCACCTTTTTTTTAGCATTCAATCACCTCAATCAATTAGATTGAGCATTCAATCAATTAGAACATTTTAAAAGGATATTATTTAAAAAATGAGATTTTTATTCCCCAATAGAACAAAGTAAAGAAATGCAAAGCTACTGATCAGTGCTGTCTGCAGCTAAGGCATCCTAACCACTCTTTCTTCTTCACAATAAACTTCATGTCAGGTTTTTGTAACATAATGTAAATACACGGCATCTTTGAAATACATTGATTGTACAGAACCTCTTCGTTTTGGCATCCTTTCAACATAGAAATACTTTTTATTAATATTCATTGAGATAGATATCCCACCTTTCTTTGGGTGCCTTATTTTTAGTTTCATAAGTAGTAGTGTTGACTTCTGGTTTGCTAAATTTTGTTAAATAATGAAGTATGTTGGCACACAAAAAGCTTGTGCCTAAAAAAAGATGAAGAACTGAGCAGTAAGGTTCAGAGGGAGAACTGGAAACGTTTTTACTGAATATTTAAAAGGATACTATCTTTAGCTGTCTGTATATAGCTTTTCAGCTTGCTTAAAAGCTTGCTTTTTTTTTTTTTTTTGGTAAGATTCTCACATTTAAACAAAGATGGAAAGGAGTATAAGGGAAAAAAATAGGCATTAAAAAAGGAAAGGAGCTGCACAGCCAAGATATTATATACATAACATTATGAGATTAAGATTATAATGGTGGTATAGATTTCCAGATTTATTTTAGTTTCACACAGTGAAAGGGTTCACATTTTTTACGCTGGAGGTATTGACATTAATTTTTACAAATTGTGTTTGGTTTCTCAAAGCGAGCAGTTAGGATATTTCTGAGTCATAAAAAAAATCGATGGGTACAAATAACTCAGATGAGATATCATAACACAGCTTTTAAATGCTACCACAGTGAAATTACTATAATACAGAATCCAGTACTTTTGACAGCAAGTATAGGTTTCAGCAATTTTGTTTCATTGGACTGGACAGTCTTGTGCTACAAGTAAGAACACTGAGTGATAAGTTCTGAAGACATATGTAAGTACTGAAACCAATGCCATTTATATATTTCTTCACTATTAGCTAGTGCCATAGTCTCATAGTTTCTTGACTACATTCACTGATAAACTACCAGTTTAATCTTAAGCAAAAAAAAAAAAAAGCTTTCTGAGAAATTCTACACCACTCTTCATGGAAGTAAAACCCAGAGAACAGGCAAACAACTAAAATGAGGTGGAGATGAATATTATATTCAATAATACAATTTTGGGATATATTAAATACAGCGACCCACTTACTTGCTCACTTACATTGCTTCAGCTTGTACGTGGAGTTAGCTGAATCGTTATTTTAGCCATTTTTTTTTCTTTTCAAAAGCCTACTTCTAAGGATTCAAAGGTTTGGCAGATTCATCTGTATGCTGAATTATATGTCTCCATGTAAGGGAGCTCTCAATAAAGAACTTCATTTAATACTGTTAAGATAAAAGGCACAAATCCAAACCCCATTTTATTTCTAATAAGCATTAAATGTAAAAGTCATGTATTTTTTAATTAAACAATCAAGAGGATATTGAAAAATTCTTGAGTTCTACGTCAGTAGTTGCTAAAGAGAAGAAAAATCCTTCAAGTTGACCTCACTTAGGTAAGGTACGGTGTGAAAATACCTGAAATCTTCTATGATGTCAAAGGGCAATCATACCTCACTATTTCTCTAACTAGTTTGCGCTGAAATAATTACTGCTTGAAAATTTTATTCTGTGCTCTATGAAGAATCCCCTCATACAGGGAAAAAGAAAAAGAAAGAATGAAGAAACAAGCAGTAAATGAATTCTCCTTGTTATGACTTCTAGAAACCTGGTTAACCCAGAGCCAGCTGGTTTTATCATTCAGACCAATAGCAAAAAATAGATCATTCAGTTAAAATTTAAGTGGACATACATTAATTAACTACAAGTATAATAGTATATCCAGTTGCAGAATAACCAGGTGATGTACTTGAGCATCAATACTTCTCATATCATTGCATACTGTGAAAGTATTGGCATGAATTTAGGATAGCTTAGTCTTTTTGCCTGCAGTGAAGTCACAGTGTCTAATTTAGGCAGTCTGGAAGAAATACTGGAAAAAAAAAGATCACATCTTTATTTTTCTGAAGAATTAAAGGAATACTAACTTTAGACTATTTTTTAAAGTTCTGTAAAATCTTTATAGTCAGCTTGTCCCTATAGTTTTGTCTATTCTGACAGTTACTTTTGTAAAGAAGAAACTAAATTTTACAAAGATAAAAATCCTGGGGAGCCTTAAAATAAATGAAAATATTTTTATGGTTATTCAAATGTCACAAGTGTTAAATTTTGTCTTAAATTTTCTATTGACTGTTGCTAGTAACGATGAGGATAACATTAGAAAACTGAGAATTTTATTTGTCTGCTTCTATTTTAGTTCTATTAGAGGACTAGAAGTTAGATCTTCAGGTTAAGAAAAAAAGAAAAAAAAAGGAAGGGGTTGTTTAGGTGCAGATAAAATATATGTTTCCTGCAACTTTTTTGATACAAATTTAAATACAGATTTTACTTAAGGTAGTGCAATGTCTTCATTCTTTCTCATCTAATACAAAATTTCAACTGTAGGTTTAATCAGGAACATATTTTAAAGTACATATCTAATTTAAGCGAACAAACATTTCTGAGTCAATTATACTGTACCGGTGCTAAAAACTTATGATTAAAGAATCAGGGCAATAATGAATAAACTATAACCTACCTCTTCCTTTATTTCTTATAAATCGATACTATATGTAAATTCATTATATTTTGAATAATACAAGGGGCAAAAATAGACTCCTGTAAGGTTTTGAAAGATTTAAATTCCCGGGGCTATAATTTTAATTGCTTGCTACCACAATCTAGAATATCGCCTCTAAGAAAGTTGTCCAAAACCTAAATTGTTGTTTTGTTGCACTTTGAATTTACCTGATACTCAGAGTAACCAGTTTCGGTTTATTCTGTATTTCTTACCATATTTTTACCCCACTGTGTATGGTGCAGAATTTTTATGTCCATCATAAAGAAGAAATGACAAACAGTAGAGAAGATGAGTATGAAGATCCTTCACCTTGCTGTCATGTGTATTTGAGTTCCACTTATTTGCCCTTCTTTTAGTTTCCGGTGGTCACGCTTTTCTGATGGTATAGAAAAGCAATAATTCTTGATACCATCAGTTACTTTCATAATCAATAGTGCAATTAAAATAGCACTTACTCTAGTGAATTCCCCATGATACTCGATACCATTTCACTTGCTCCACTCTGGTATGGGACCATTCAACTTTTGCTGTAGCATGGCAGAGAAAATGAAGAAAAGGAAGGAAGAGAAGGAAGAGAAGGAAGGCAGGAAGGAAGGCAGGAAGGAAGGCAGGAAGGAAGGAAGGAAGGAAGGAAGGAAGGAAGGAAGGAAGGAAGGAAGGAAGGAAGGAAGGAAGGAAGGAAGGAAGAATTGAAGTCACCTGGGTCTGTAATAATGGCACAGTGGAGTACACTCTAAAAATCATCAGACCGCTGAGGTGGGGGGGTGGTATAATAATCATCTGTGTCTTCTCAACTTTTCTAAGAAACTTGGGACAACAAAGAAGAGAGAAAAAGAGGGGAAAGCATTGACAAAAAAGGCTTCTGTCATAAACAAAAGGTTTGGGGTTGTAAGGCAGCAAGGAGATGAAAAACATGGTGAAGGAATAAATAAGGGAAGAAAAGGAAAAACTAGAGAAATAGAGGAGGGGAGAGTAAACTTATGTGTTTATATAATATGAGTGATTTTTTTCTAAAATGCCATTTTCCACTGTCTTGGCAGATGTCTTACCACAGCTGATTTTAAGAGAAATAACTGGGAAGACTATTTTATGAACTTATTTTACTAGCTTTGCTGTCTACTGAGGACTCTAGTTAACTATAGGGTTGGCTGAATGACCACCTGTACAGTTATTAGTCATAACAGAAAGAAAATGGATTATTTTGTCCTCTTGAGAGTTTTATGACTTCTTTTTCATCCCATGAATAATTCTATGGAGAAATTCAGCCACAAAATCCTGTTACATAAAAGTATGAGTTTCAAAGAGATTCAGGAAAGTGATTTTGTGTTTGCAATATTTTATACTGTATAGAAGCCTTTCCAGTCAGCCTCTCCTGTCAGTTATGTGGTTACACCTTCACTCTCCTCTTTTCTTCTACTTGTTTTCTCAAAATACATATTAGAATTTGGAAAGGAATAGACTGTGTCTTCACATTTTCTAGCATCAATCCTGACAGATCTGAGAGATTTTTTACAGATACAAAACATAATTATATTTCATAAGCATCCCTCTCTGCCTTTTCCTACTTTCAAGCTGTATTATTAGTTTTATTTATCTGAGCTCTGATATTACTGTGAACAGTATAATTTTTGTCTTCCCATTTATTTCTGGTCTCTAGTGCAAATACAGTTGAAAGGAGGAAAAGTACTCTTACATTTTTTCTCCTGTGATGCAGTTCAGTAGCGTGATCCTCTGACATCAGCAGTATTGTCATTCTAATCGGTTTCATCCAGCTTGCTGAACCTCAGTGTTCTGTAACATCTAGGCAATACCTTGTTGGAGAACAGGCTGTCCACAGGATTTTTTTCCTCCCAAATGAATCATAGAAATTAGAGATAGAAAAGATCAAGGCAGAAGTGGTAATATAATTCCCTTCTGTAAAAGTGGATAAGTTATTCAGGCAAATCAATTTGATCTCTGAAATATTGTCATCATGGCAGAAGAAGCTGATGTTCAAAGGGGATAGATGTTCTGACCTTGAAAACACACCCACTCAGTGAACTGTAGAAAGAACAGGCCAGGCAGATACCAGAGCCAAAACCAGGGTCACAGAACTTGAGACATCTACCGCTATGTCTGCCTGCCCTGGTTTCTAACTTTCACTTGCGACAGCAGGATTTGTTGATTCACTTCAATGTCATTACAAGTCTTCTTGATATTTTATGTTATATCTTAGTTCACTCTTGGCTGGGAGACAAGAGTCACTTTTATCTTTTATTTCCATGTTTTGAAACTATAAAACTCTATGACAATGCCAGTTTAATACAAACTTGTTACCAAGGTTAAAATGTATTAGCTGCAATAAAATTTTAGATATTTCTGTAAAAGAACAGAAGTCTTATTCAATTTGCTGCTGCTTCTAAAGCAAAATATCTTGGACATGAACCTACTCTGTAGAATCTCAAAGCAAAATATTTCATGCCACTGCATAATGTAACAGAAAGATGAGCGTATCCTGAGGTACACTGTAGCTCTGAGAGCTATTTAAAGTACTTTTTAAAATGGCATTTCTTAAAAGTTGTTAAGAAATACCCAAACCCTGACCACTTTTAGATTTTTTTGAAGTTCAGGTTCACAAAAGATCTTCAGTCAAGATCAGCTCCTGTCTAGTCCTATCTTAGGTGCCTATATGGGCAATGTAGTCAAGGCCTTTAGTGCTGCTTTCCTCAGGTGCTTTATATTTCATGTCACATAAATTCATCCAGTGGATAGTGCTGCCCTTCTTGGCATACTCAGAAATACCTCAGTCTTATCAGTATTGAGATATTCAATATTCCATACACCTCCTAAATCTGCTGCATTGTACAAACTAAGTATGCCTCTCATGTGAGAGGTCCAATATATGAGCTATTTTCAAAGCACTCCTGGAATGTCATACAAAACTGCCAGAGGCAAGGAACATCCCCAGGACTGTAGCACTCATCCAGCATACGGATTCAATTCCCTTTTGTGCCTGACAGTAAACTCACATCACTTTCCTCTCATGACTGAACCACCAAAAATAGCACCGACAAATATTTTGAGACTGTAAGAAGGAGAGCAGTAGCTTTGTCACTCACATGTGTGTCATGGGATTGCAGAAAAAGGTGGTACGTGATAAAACCACAGAAAACTGTATGTTGTTTGGCATATCTGTAAAACTGCTTAATCTCATCTGCATACTCTTTGGCTACAGTCAACTTGGACCTGTTACCCAACCATTCCTTTGTTCTGAGTACTACATAATTTGTCACTGCCATTTTCTGCCAATTACTCTTTCATGCTTCTGATTTTCTTGGCCAGAAGATGGCATAGGCATTTCAAATTTAATTGTTGCTGCAGCTTCACTGGGAGATTCTGTGTGATAATTAATCTAAATACAGTATAGCATTTTCTTTTTTGAATGCATCAGTAATCTTTCATTTATGCTGTGCTGATTATGTAAATTTTTCTTCAACTTTCAGCAGAGTGAAACAAAGCATTACAATATGGATTATTCTGGTATCTCTTTAACAGACCTGTTCTTCGATACCTCTCAAATATACTGTTATGTAGTTCTCCAGCTGTTGAGCCCTGTAAGATTCAGGACCCTGAATTTCTATAAACTGCAGTTAAATGTTGAGGTTACTTAAGTAATTTAAGTAAATTAACTTATCTGGCATTAAGTATTTCTACTTTAGTAAGATTGTAAATTAATTTAAACCTCTAATATTTTATACTCCCCTCTGTGCTAACAAGTTACCTGCCTATCATCATTACTTCTACTGGTAGGGGCAATGTCTTTAATTGCCCTGTTGGTTTCATTAGTGTCTTAAAGAGATGATAGAAGGTCTGGAAGTCTCTTCTATGATGTGACAGAAGTGTACATTTGAATGAGATTTTATGAAAATGAAGAAGTAACACAAGGTCTTTTTTCAGCTTAAAAGGAAAGAGAAAGCTTTCCTTATATATGCTAAAAGCTAAAAGGTTGACTGTGGCCTTTAAACCATTCACATTTCCCTGCATCATCACCTGCAGCATCAGGGTTAACTTGCTAATGAGAAGCAAAACCCCCAGGCCCATCTTGCTATTCAAATTTAATGTGCACGTGGACTTCTTGATTCAGGACAGGTTTATAAATAGTGCCTTTAGTTTAAAAATAGACTTTTCAGATCTAGGGGAGTTGATATTATGATCTGTAAAGTGAATGAAGCTCCCAGGAGTAACTGGAGCTTATGTAATATTTATTCTTACATTTCTGCTCAGCTGTTTTATGCCATTTTGATGCTGAGCTGCAAGGACTGTTAATTTCTTAGACATTTCAAATCTTTCTTCAGTGAAGCTGAAGGAACTGCAAACTTGTTTGTCTAGGTAACCTTATTTGACTTCGGGATTTTGCCTAAGAAACCATGGTCATTGTCCCCACTTACAGCTGTCTTAATTTAGCAATTTTTGTTGTTCATGATCTCTGTGGAAACCCAAACTATGCTGCCAGGTACATCAACTTTTCGATGTTAATGCTAGAAAATTTATGGACTGATCTTTTCCTTGAAACGTTCTGACTGGTTAATGTTCCAGGTAGAAGAAACACTGAGTAGAGCTAAGATCTGTCTGTGGATAGAAGAAGATTTTATTAAATTTTTATTAGGTAGTCAAAAAAACCAACTCTCACTCCTTGATTATGTAGTTGTTTATGATGTTTTACAAGTGAAATATTGGTGCTAATGGAAAAACATTCAGAGCAAAAATGTTCATGTAACAGGAAACAAATCTATCTTTAATATTTGTCATTAGGACACCATTTTGTGCATGCAAACATCATTAAATAAGCAAAGGCCTGGCAAAATGCCTTTCTAAGGAAGAAGTTCATCTCTCTGATGCTGTATCCAGTTATGAGGTACCACATTTAAAATTTCTGATGCTGCAGGTGTTCACCTGGTGAGCACCTAATAATAGTCTTGTTTTCAGCTAGGAGCATAAACACCCTAATTAACATCCTGAGCAAGGGCAAGATTGATCAGAAAGATTTTATAACGCAAAAATAATCTCTAAGATATCCTTGAGGGAAATCAATAGAAATATTAGGATGATCAGAAACCAGTGCTTTAAAATGCAAATAATTTTTTTGTGCCATTAAATGTATAAAAACTGTGTACATAACAAACTTGGCAGTATGATATTTAAGTACAGCTCAATGTCTACAAAACACTATTAAAATTTATAGGAAAACATCCTCTTAATTAAGGCTAATTATGAAACAATTGGAAATTACTGTTAACATACTGGCAATACCTTACAAGTTGTGAAAAGACAGTAGATAAGAATGACATGAACCTGGTAATTAGAAACTAAGTTTGATCTTGTAAAAATTAGCAATGTTGGACCAATTACACTATCCTCTTTCCTTGAAGATATACTTAGCAAGTAAACATTAGAGGTCTGAGTCACTGGCCACTGAAACAAAATCCTCATGTGTGACTCCAGTGTCTACTGGGTGTACCTAAAAGATAAAGCAACTCCAGTTAGCATAAAGACTAAACCCTTGTTATCTAAAATTGGTGCAACCTGAAGCACTAGTGGAAACGTGATGGTATGCACTTCAAAATGTGGCTACATGATGAAAACATGATGGCTTGTGGAAAGCATCATTAATTGTGAGGAGCCAAAGCATTATTTATACAGGAAAATCTTTGAAATAATTGAACAGAATCATGACTTGGCAACCAGTATTAAAAAGTATAGAAATATCTTGTGAGAAAAGAAAGGGTAGCATTACTGATATTGCCAGAAATATGAGATCTTCTCTCAAATTCACTCAGATTTTCTGAGTACCAAATATTCTAGCTAGAGTCCCCCTAATGTTTTAAAACATTGTTATTTTGTTCCATACATAAGCTGTTTCCCTTTTTTACAATAATTTATTTTCCCCAAACTGGACATTTTAGAGGAGTAAAGGGACTTCGCAGTCTAAACACACAAGGAAAGATCTCTGTAGACCACATCTCCCTCAGTTCTCCTAAAATTGCCAGAAGAATTAGTCATTTCTGACCTGCTGACAAAGTGTTCGGCCCTCCAGTCTGTGTGGCAGGCATTCAGCCCTACCTAGTCTATGTAACTTTAATCTTTTTCCATTAATATTCTGCACATATTTAAGTTGCTAGAAATTTCTAGAAACTTTCTAATTACCATTCAGGACATGCTTAGCACTAAATCTAGGGAATAACAACCCACACAGTAATTTGTATACATTCTGCAAATACAAGTTGCGGCTGATGCAACTACATCATGTAGTTCTTATTGAGCCTTTTACATTCATTTTGACATCTTGGCAATCTCATAAGCATTTTGTCTTATAATCTATCAGGGTCACAATTTTTACACTCAATTTATGTTGTACTGTGCCATTGGAGAAGTCAAATTGTCTAGCAAAACACTCATTTGTTTTCTGTTGTTTTAATGCAGCTTAATATACAGCAGGTAGATGTGATATCCTATGTGTTTGCTGAGCAGAAAGGCATTTTTCGGTAAGGGTGGTGAAAATGTTTAGTGGAACATTGCTTTAGACAGCATCTAAAAACATAACCTGCTCAAGCTGGTTACCAGTAGATTATCTTTCTTCCCACATACATCCATTGCACAACGTTTGCTTAAACTTATTAAAGTTTATTTGGCTTATGTCGGAGACAAGAAATTCAACCTCTGTCTTCTCAGTTCAGCCAACTGGTGTTAATGCATAATAATGTATTCTTTAAGTACACAAATCACATTTTTTTCATGGTAACGTGATCTTACTCTCTAAAGAGAATGAATACTTTTCTGTGAGGAAGAGTTATTCAAGATTTTGATTTTGTGGCCTTTTTAAAGGGTTCAGTATAGAGCTTCATGCTTCATTTATAGCATTCTGTTCAAACCTAATTCTGACAATAAAAATGAACCCTTTTCTATATATATTTCTATGGTACACACCTCTAAAATACCAAGTATTCTACAAGCATAAAAGTTTAATCTCGCAATATGCCATTAAAATATGGGAATTTCATAAATTAGCGATATTTTTGAGTGATTGTGGTACTTAAAGCTTGGATCATGATTTTAAATTGTTCATTACATAACATATGAAAGCTCAACATCATTTCAGATTCAACTTCAGGGTCTGAAACGAACCTCAAAATATACAACAAACATACTAATGCCAAATTTTTTTTTACTTGAATTTTCTCTACTGTCTTAGCAAAAAAAAATCCATGCTTATAAGGGAAATGTATCTGAACTTAAGTTTTAAGACAGCCCTCCCTGAAAGGCAAATTAAGAGTCCCCTCCGCAAACAGGTATCTGATTTCCAAGCAGTTTTCAGGCCCAATAGTGTATTCATTCAGCTGACGTGCTAACCATGAGCTGGCAGCTTTGGGCTTGGCATGGTTTCTGAACTCATGATTTTTAAAAAAATTTTTATATTTTTTTTAGGAGTCTAGCAGGAAATCCTGCTAGCCTCCTGCTAGTCCTGAATTTTCGCATGAAATAGCTTGTGTTTCCAAGATTTTCAGTTTGTCACTCTGCAGGAGCCAGTTGAAAAAAGCTGGAATAACCATGGTGCATGAGTTTATGGAAGCCTGAAATTTGGTTGATTCAGAGACAGAGAGCCTACTCTTCCTAGACTTCCTAGATTTGTTCCCAAATCTAAAACTATTCAGAGAAATGTATACCGTCTGTCATCTTTCAACACAACGCCTTTCAAAAGGGAAAAAACCCTTTTAACTTTGTCCTTGTCATTTGGCTAATGTGGGTAAATAATGACAATATTAGCAATATTAATGGTGAGAGGCAGCAGAAATTTTAGTGGATGGCAGAGAAAAGCTAGAGATAGGCAGTCTCCAGCTAACCAGAAAATTAATAAGCAAATATAATTCTTTCAAGTATTACATTTTAATAAATACCTGGAGTTTCTATGTTGCCATTTCATCAATCCTGCAATACTCTGGGCAGGGGAAAAAAACCTGCCAACAACACCTCTTCATTTGCTTTTCACTTCTCGATTCATCAGATAAACAAAGAGCTCTAAGTTCCATGCAGTCCCTTGTTCTTGCATTGGTTGTCACTACGTCAAGGGTAAATTCTGAAAGCAGTGCTCTTTTCCTGTGTCATCTTCTTCTTAAAGGAGCTCTGATGTTTGTGCTGAAATGATCTGGAATTCTGCCAAGGCCTTCAGGATAAGCATATTTCTGTCTGGCAGTGAATCCCCAGTCAAAGACTAAACAACTACAGACACTATCACAAGAAAGTTATTTATAAATACAGTACAAAATCTATGAAAACCAGTGCAGCAGTCTTTTAGTTGAGGCCATTTGTTCCAGCTGCTATTAGTATAAATATCAAATGTGGTACTTCGTGCATGTATCAAAATTTAAACACAGTAGTATAGGTAGCATCTGGAGAAAGACAATTTCTATGTTTTTCTCTGTCAGTATTTGCAGATGGAACATTTCTAACTCGCCATTTAAAGCCTAAGATTGGTCAGAGACTAACCGCTTTAAGATATTTGAAATAATATATTAAAAAAGTAATTTTGAGAATTCTAGCAGCTAAAATGCCCTATTGGTCCATAGATACTTTTACCTTTCCTTCTACTATCTTTCCTGTTATTACCTCTTTGTATTTTGTATGCTCAAAATAAATGCATAAAACAATTCACTGAGCCCGCCTTGGATTAATAATGAAACTGTACATCATCTAAAGATAATAATATATTTTATTACAGGTTGCAATAGAAGCTTATATTTCATCTTCCATTAATAATCTCAGAATTCCAGAGCAGAATCTCAAACACCCAAATGCTTATATATAGATGCATTTATATACCTACAAACATGCATGTATAGATAACATTTATAGCTTTCTGTACTTAAGGAGCTTTACATGTAATAGTTATTTTAAAGACATGAATAAAAGTGACATCAATGTTTCTTGTGATCTTCTTCTTAGAAATTAGAATGGTTGGGAGACATTCAAATGGGTTGTCATTTAAGCAACTAAAAAAAGAAAATATAATCTATTCTCAAAAGATGAATTGAAAACATGATGGATTCCATTGTCTTTGAAGAATATCATCTCCCTTTGTTACAAAATGAATCAGCAGAATGTTTCATTGCTTAATTTTCCAGTTTGGACTCAGAGAAAAATGAGGCATCAGTACTGTCTGGGAACTGTCTAGATCACTGCCCAGCAGCTTCTTTTTTACTGAAGAGTATGTCCCTCAGTTTAGGAAAGACAAACTTAGTCTGTGTTCAACTAGACTCTTAGAAGTAAAGTTTATTTAAGTACTTGCCAGCAGATTCAAGGAGAGTAACATAAAAGTCCTATTAAAGTCATGGAAGCTTGAAATATAAATGGGAGAAAAGAGATTTTAATTTCAGGACTGGAAAAGTTAAGCACTAATGTAATGAAAGAAAAGGAAGTTATATTAAATAAAGAAGGTAAATGTGAGTTTGGAAATTTATTAGTAATATTATTTCTGCTGATTTTTCAAAAGATACTCTTTAAAACCAAAGCAAGACCTGAAGTTATGAATATTTTAATTTGATATGAATTCTAAGTCTGTGTGATTAAAAGAATCCAAATAAATTACATGATAAAAGTAATAGGTCATGATAATTAAGCTTAAAGACAGTTTTCTTTCAAAAGGTGCATCTTTAAGTTAAGCTACCTTTTTAGACTAAAAATGAGCATGTTATTTCTGATATATGACAATGAATTTTGATCTAGAAAGTAGAAACTAATTACACTGAAAGTGTTCCACTGAGGCTACTCATTAAGATATTGAGAGCAGAAATGACAGAAAAGAGCAAAAGAAAAACTAATACTTGCCTTTTTATATTTATTTTACAGGAAATGTGTTTGTTGTAAGCCTGGCAGTTGCAGACTTGATAGTAGCTATCTACCCTTATCCACTGGTCCTCACATCTGTGTTTCACAACGGATGGAAACTGGGATACCTACACTGCCAGATTAGTGGCTTCTTGATGGGCCTAAGTGTCATTGGATCAATCTTCAATATTACAGGCATCGCTATCAATCGGTACTGCTATATCTGCCACAGTCTCAAATATGACAAGCTGTACAGTGACAAGAATTCATTGTGCTATATTGTTCTTATATGGGTCCTAACGTTTGTTGCTATTGTGCCCAACCTGTTTGTGGGATCACTGCAGTATGACCCCAGGATTTACTCATGTACGTTTGCACAGTCTGTGAGCTCAGCGTATACAATAGCCGTTGTGTTTTTCCACTTCCTGCTTCCCATAGCCGTAGTTACTTTCTGTTACTTGCGAATATGGATCCTCGTTATTCAGGTAAGGCGAAGGGTTAAACCAGATAACAACCCTAGGCTGAAACCACATGACTTCAGAAACTTTGTCACCATGTTTGTGGTGTTTGTACTGTTTGCAGTCTGCTGGGCTCCTTTGAACTTTATAGGCCTTGCTGTGGCTGTCAACCCCAAAACTGTAATCCCTAGGATTCCAGAGTGGTTGTTTGTATCTAGTTATTACATGGCGTATTTCAACAGCTGCCTTAATGCAATAGTATATGGACTCCTGAACCAGAACTTCAGAAGAGAATACAAGAGAATTATTGTCACTTTTTGTACAGCAAAAGTTTTTTTCCAGGATAGTTCTAATGATGCAGGAGACAGAATGAGAAGTAAACCTTCTCCACTGATTACAAACAACAATCAAGTGAAGGTGGACTCTGTCTGAAAATGGGAATCTTACTATTACCATTCAACAGCATCCAAATAAAGTACCCCTTTTATTAGATCTCCTGTTAAATATTATAGTGAAATATATCTTCTACACTGAAAGCACTTTGATCAAATTCCTTGCATAGTACTTGGGAGCTTGTTACAGAGCCTTGACATACAGATCCTATTATACAATGGTATATCTCTTGTGTAATGACATAATGATATCCTTGAGGGAGTAAAAAGTTATGAATGGATACTTTTTTTTCTTAGATGGAGATAAACATCTAGAAAGAGATTGAATCAGAAGTATCCATATTGCTTGGTGCAGTAAAAAAGTCATAAAACTATTCCTGCCACTTTCACCATGCTTTCTCTGGCCAGGTTATGGTCCTGATTCCAAAACCTCTGAAAACTTCTTTTAAAAGATGAAATCAGACCTTTATGTAATATATTAGGAGATGAGAAGTGAAAAATCAAGGTAATTGAAAATTCATTAGGATTTTTGATAAGTACCTCTGTCTGTATTTCTTTGCTACTAACATGGACACGAATATAATTTTTTGGATATTAAACCTCACCAGCCCTCCTAGGAATGACATTCTCAATTGACTTCTCAATTTTAAAATAGCTTTTAGGAGGAGAAACATGCCTGAATGATTATCTTCAAAGCTCCAAGGGCAGGAGGATAAACAGCAAGGAAAGAAAAGAGCCATGATTCATCAGCTCAAGACGTTTCAGCATGAAAAAGAGGTGTAGGAGGGTTGGAAAGAGAAATTTAAACAACCATTATTTCTGAAGAGACAGTAACTCATGAAATCAGGAAGTGCCCCAGAGGAGCTTCTGGGAAACACCTTCTAGAAACATAAGTGAGGAAGAACTAAGTGTTATGTCTCACTTGTGTACAAGACAGATGTTCTAAATCTCTGTGAGAAGATTAATGCATTTAATATGAGTGATAGTTGAGTATGACAATTTTGTCTGGTTAGTGGACTCTTAAGCCCATGAAATGAGACACATATACAGGATGAATATTTAACTTCTTTTTGAAACTGGTCTCCTGAGAGTAACCTGAGACTAGTGGTTATTTTTAAATCTGCCACAGATAAGATTTTCAAATTGATAATTAGGTGTTTACCACAGTTATGAACATAGTGTAATAACCTAGAACAATTAGACAACAGAAAAGAGAAGATACTAATTAAAACAGTGGTACGAAGAGAAACGTGATTCTCAGGACAGGACCTGTTGCGTGGACTTTCCACAGACAGCAGGGACCTCTTCAGTTAGATGCAGTACACTGCGAAGTGAGGAAGAATAGCTAGACAGGCTGTCTCCTGCAACAATGACTCTCTCTTTATAATGAAGTCCTCTGGCAGAGAAAAGCAATTCACAACAATAGGATTCACCTTCAAATTGACCTTAAAAGGAAAGAGCATTTAGTTCTGGAAAGAAGCTCCAACTGTCATACCTTTTAATGCTCAGTTGTTTATACCTACAGTGACGTTCAAGTACACTTGAGCTTTTCCAAGCTAATTCCGACAATGTCAATAGGACTAAGAGCTTCTGAATAGCCATCAGACCTTTGTTAACCTGTGTTAAAATGTGAATTTTACTTAAACAGTTATTTAAAAATATTATTTCCTGTACTGGAGATTATATATCTTAGAAGACAACAGTCATTCTGTCACAGAACTCCTTAAACTGCATATAAATCTAACATCATTTCATCTTTCTTGGATCATAAATTAGCGTACACTTGGCTTAATAATGAACTAAAAGGGAATGGATTCATATTTACTTGAAAGCCCCACTGACACTTCATCATCTGACCAGTTTTTTACCTTAAAAACGGGTGCCTCATGTCAAGTTAACAATGGAACAAAATGAACAACATTGTAAAACCTTGGATATGAACTCACAAGTCAATGCATTGCTGAGGTGCTTGACTCATCTTTGTTTACATTTTCCAGTCAGAACCACTGTGTAAATAACCAGCTCTCTTCTATTGTGGTATCATCATATGATGAGATATGATACAACATGATTTACAGCATAAAGTATATCACAGCTTTCTTCACTGTGATTTCATCCCTGGAGGATGCTTAGCTCTGTAATTTTATTGCTTTGTGTGTAGTGATTTTAGACTAGCAGGGGAGGCATGACCACCTTACAAGTAAGTGAGTTCTTAATGTAAGAAAAAATACTATTTAAATTCTTACAAAAAATGCCTTATTTAAAACATATTTTCAATGAAAATAATGTCTTATTATATATCTATGAAAGTAGCATAAAGACAGTTAAAGAAGTAGCTTAATCATTAGTAAGTTTAGAATTCTCAAAGATCTTTCACTTTCCATTTCCAACAGAAAATGTGCATCTGTGTCATGTCTACATATTTATGAGCCAGTTCAAGATACTGTATCCAATATGTGGGTTATGTGAGGAATTAAAGTCCCCTGTAATTTGCAAGTGCAAAAATATATTTTTGATGACAATGAAAATGGTTTGCTATAGACAACACATTATACCAAAGGTATATATTTTATTGAATAGGCCTGTAATAAAAATGGAGAGCATTTTTCAGACCTGTATTTTGAAATATTTGTATTAAATCTAAATCACAGAAATGTGCATGTTGGTGATGTTATAAGCTGCTAAATATAGCAATAATTTTAAGAAATTTATCTCTTGTTCTTCTTTGGGGGGAAAGTTGAGAATTTTGTTTAAATTACTGTGGATGAAAATTTTGGGCTATATATACTGCCCTCTTGAGATTACTTTTGCATTTACTGCCATTCTGAAGTATGTTTTAGGTAAGGATTGCAAAACCACTCATTGCAAAAGTGGAAGAATAATGATGCTTAACTCTGCAGTAATCGTTACTTTTAATTCAAGCCTATTGCTTAAAAGGAGTCAAAGTAATTCATGTAAGACAATCAGCAGCCTTGTCAGCTGCTCACTGACAACGAGCATGACAATATAAGTCAGCACTTCACAAGATCTGACTCTTTATGGTCAGCATAAAGATGACTGGTGAAAATAATAATGATTTCTGTCCATTCTAATGAGATAGAGTTTGAAACCTCTTAAATTAGTTGCTTCTGTGAAAGTGGATGAGCCATGGCATGTTTTTTATATTCCAAGTCATTACATTTTCCCCTATATGAAAGGTTAGCATAGCACAACTGCATTTTTAAGAGTTCTATCTGGATGATTTCAATGGTGTACTTGTCCTGTAGCATCAGCCAGTCATCAGCCCTGGATAGGTCTTTTTCTAAAATGTGAGTCTTAGGAGTCTGCCATATCTGCAGAGGCACATCCCTTTCCTTCTTCCTATCCATTTCTGGTCTGAGCCCCAGTGAAGCCAAAAGACCTCTGTGAAGGAGCAGTGAAACACCCTCGTCCCCCTCCCTGTATGAAACACCCTGAAGACTTACAACCTTATTGACCTCTACCTTATCCTACAAGGATTTCTTTCCTATATCACAATCTTGATTATGTTGACAATCCGAATATGATCTTCTCAACACACCTTGAACCCTTACAGATAAATAGTTTATTGGTGGTCATCTACATTGCAAATTTCATGTTTGCAAAGAAGCTTGGCATTATTACATATTTACCAGCAAAGAGAATCTTAATGAATATATTAATGTCAAACAGGGTAGTTCTTGTATTTAAATTGTAACTGTATGCAACAATGTAGTTTCATTTGGAATAGCTTTGCACATTTTCTTCTACCACTGGGCTAGTGCAAGTGCATAGATATGAAAAAAGCATATGTTATTTCAATAGACATGTAGCCATGATTTTACTTCTTTTTCTTTTTCTTCTAATTTGTTTTAGAAGGCAGGTATATGAATCATCCATAATAAACAGACTGTCATGAAAAATCTGAATCAGTGTATAGTGCATCCTTCTATTAATCATCACATCTTTTCCTTTTTGACCACTTTTGAAATGATATCACATTAGATCTGATTAATTATGATATACCAAATGGAACTGTTATTTCCCTTAAATGGCAGTGAAAAAAATAATTTAAAAAGCTCTTTTAAATGTAATACAAGTACAAAAATTTGTGTGTGCACCCAGTTTAAAATATAATTTCAAAAAATCCATCTGTTTGAATAACTTCTTCACAAACTGTAGTAATAGAGATGGACTGTTATTCTTTAATTATTTTCTAATATCTGCACTTTCTAAGTATCATTATTATGGTTTATGAATAATTAAGAACTACAAATGTCTGTCATTTTGTCACTGAGGCTTGGGAAATCACACATGCTAAAGCCAACTCTCTTAGCAGAAAAAATATTCAAGTAGTGGCCTGGCTTATAGCCCATGTACTGTATCTCAAATTTTGGCTGTAATAAGAATTCATTATGTGATTTTATGAATTTACTTATTAAAAATATTATTCCTACCTCAAATATGTGTCTGAGAGATTGCAATGTGAATAGGGTGGAAAAGACTCAGAGCGTAAGTAAATAACCCTTATAATTTTTTATGGAAAGAGAAGTAAATACAGCAATGATGTACATGCATTACTAATGGTCACAGAATGTATTTTCCCAATTGAATAAAATACTCATCACTCAAACCATCCCAACTACCAAACACTGACCAAAGTATGCACATTCTGAGAACCATGATGTTTATAAATGTATATACAGGTTATTCTAAATGTTATACCCAAACAGCCTTTGAGACACAGTGTCAGAGTTTCATCTCACATAGACCAGTACAGCTTCACTGATTCATGTCAGAAGGGGATTTTGGCAGATTAGAGTTCATAACTCTAAAAATTAGCTATTTTACACTATTACACAAGCAATATATATTTTATTTCTTTGAAATTCCTCAACTCTCAGCTGTCCAGGTTGTACGAGAAGGTGAATTTGCCTGCTAATGATGTGCAAAATTAACCTCATCCAGTGGAACTGTGTCTGTGATTTATCATTTTTATAAGTAAATATAAAATGTCAGCAGTCTTTTATGTGGCTTCATTCTTAATTGTATAAGTAGCATCTATTTAGCAGAAAATTATACCAAACTTAAGAGATGTAGAGACAGGAAGTCTACTTGCCATTATTCTTTCTGCTTATATTGCATGTGTGCACATGGATTTGATTTAATCACAATAAGAATTTTGCTTTGCATGTTTGCTTCCAGATTCTAAAACTTCTTATACTTAAATACATACTCTTCAATATGTACAAATATTCAGCTAGTTTATAAAATTCAGAGAAATACAATGATGTTATAAGGTGTGTATCTCAGACCAAAGTACTTTTCCACTCAATTTAGGCTGTGAAATTTTCTGTGCCACAGAGCACTTCCTACACAAGTCCTAAACAGGTACAAATAAACCAATTGCACTGATTCACAGAAAGAAGAATCTGTTCACTTTTTAATGGCACAATAGATGCTTAAAAGTTAACATTGAAAAACTTCATAAAGCCCTTTGTGATAACTTTTGAAGTTACATAAAAATATTATGTAGGTCTGTGGATTATATATGCATGCTTTACAAACTTCAAATTATGTAAACAAACGTCCACCAAATATTATATTCAAGTAAATGTTAACATCCAGCATAAAGAAACATAGCTACTACAGGCACATTAAACCAACTATAAATCCCTTAGATCCCCAAACTTCTGTTTCAGACTGGCTGAAAAGCTAATATGCCAATAATTTCCTCACTCTGTTCTAGTCTTTCCTGATAGCTTATTAACATTCAATATCTCTCTCACCATAAATTTTAACTAGCTTGAGAGCAGAAATATTAACTGTTTCATTAATACTTATGTTCATACAAGTCATCTCTCCCAACCAATTTTGATGTTAATGCAATTTTTCAGGACAACTAGAAATACATCTCCTTCCAAAAATAATCCTTTGTCCTCTCAATCCCAGATAACATGTTTTCCTTCCTCAGTTCTGACCATGCTATCGGCTTGGCTGTTCCTTTTCTGCCTGCTCATCCCAGTGAACATATGCCATAGTGCTTTTGACTCAGAAATGTTCCTGTCCTATTGTGATCTATTATGAACACTCATTTTTTAACAGTAGTTTGATGTCAATTAAATACCATCTTACAGACAAATTAAATACAATATTTTCAGTACTAGTCCCTCTGAAAAATTTCTGATTTAATACTGGAATTAAAGTTTATAGTATGAATAAAACCGCAAGGGGTTCTATTCTTTAAACATAAACTTTTATTTATAACCTTTACCGTAATTATTTTTCTTTTAACTGCTCATTAATCCCATTTATCCCCTATCTTTTTCTCCACATGTCAAGAACCCAGCTTCTGAGCTGAGGGAGGAATTAAATAGTCCCTAGAATAAGGGTTGCACTTGAAGTCTCCTATGGGCTTTGTCAGGAAGGGAAGTCAAGTTCAGAATAGGTAACACTAAGTATTGAAGTATTTGACAAAAAATAAATATCTGTTAACCAAGATTTTAAAGAAAGAAAATAGACCTTGTTTCAAGAAAAGCTCAGCAATAAGGAATAATTAGTAAGAAATCACCCCTGATGTTACCATCTAAAGACTGTTAGGGGAAAAAGGGAGCCTGTCTTACATATGAGCCAAAATTTTACTTCTAGTCTAACTAATGTCCTAGTTGTCTATTTAAAAAGTGCAAGTTATTCCTAGTTCAGTTTAAATTAAATTAGCATTTGAAGTACAAACCATCTAAATATTATAGAAAATATTTATTCATTACAAAATTCAGGTCATGTATATGACTACATGCAAAGTATAGTTTTATACGTAGCATCTTACATCTAGCCCTTCTTCCTCTTTTAACACTCACCCTTTCTCAGTACTTCTGGATCATTATTATGCTCCTATTTGTTGAGATGAGTAAGCCATAAAGAAACTGTAAAGCTATAAAGCCACTGAAACCTCCAAGCCTGAAGGAAAGGACCAGCATGGGTGCAGTTTCTGTTTGTGTAAATTTGTGTATAACATTCTTCTCTTTTGATCCTTAACAGCATGTCTGAGAGGAGTAGTGGAACTGTCACTCCCTCAGCTTATGGGAAACAGCATGTAAAACACAACAGCCCACAGGGAAAAGTTTTATGTGCATTGGGATATTTTTTATTATGCGAGATCCATGAAACATGAAGTCATAGGGTAGATGTTTTGTCATCCCGAACAGACTTAAAGGTTTGTTACATAGATGTCTGCTGTTAGCTGGGCTGGGCAGTCAGACTGGGCCTAAACAGGACTCTCCTCCTTATTTCTTAAATTGTTTCTGGTTTATTCCTTCTAGACAGACTTGCATTTGAGTCATGTATTCCTAGAAAAGTGATGTCCAGGAAAGCAGTAATCAAAGGACAGAATCCATCTTATGTAATATTTCTACTGAAATTTGAAATAAAATATGATCAAATCTCCAGTATAACTTTCGAAAATTAATTTTTCATACTCTTCTTATTTAGAATATTGCTGGCATATAAATACCAATACCCTAAAAAAAAGCCAACTAAACACACTCACTGTTTTTCATAGATGAGTATGTATATTCAAGAAGACAAGCCAAGAGACTGTTGAACGTTCTCATAAATAACTGCAGTTTATCATTGGGTCACATCTAAAGATGAATATTAGGTATTGCCAACTCACCCTCTAATCATAGTTAAGGGTAGGATGATGCAAGTGTGGGCAGATGGAATGAAAAACATTCCATTCATTGCAAAACACCCCAAAATAAAGAAATTCAGAGCAGTGTGTATAGCCACAGGAAAACATTCTTTAAAATGGGGTTCAGTTTCAGCCTCATCAGTTACTTTATTTTTGAGTTTTATTCTTCAGCATCACCCACAGCTTTTGGGCAGCAGTCCATGATACTGAGAACAGCTATTTAACATCTGTCTATGACATTCTTGGTTTCAGCTCTCACTGCTATTTTGGAAAAAAAAAGTGTTCAAGGAGAACCCTTATAGTACATTCCAAATATGTTTGGATACAGCTGCACATACATAATTGTAGGCAACTATGAAAATTAAGTTTGCATTCAGTAAGGAATGTAACAGTCATAGGGAATGACTAAAGCCTTTGAAAATCATATGTATTACATTTGTTTTGTCAACACCAAATGTCAACAAACTGAGCTATACTGAACCATTGCATTTGCATTTGCCGTGTTATCCTGCTTTTCATTTAATTTCATTTAACGGTCATGTTTTCTAGGTGGTAGAGATGCCAACAGAAAGTTCTGGAGTTCACTCTGCACGTGTCTCTGTGTGTGTGAATGAATGATTAGTCTCTCCTAAATCACCCTGCAGTAGGTGTTCCTTCTCTCTTAGCCTGATTTTCTACGTGTTTGTCTCTGCCAGCTTGAGAAGAGACAAAGTGACCACCGCAGTGGCCACTCTGCAGGCACAGCAAACTTCCCCTCCAGGGTGTTCCCTCCTTCCCTGATGTGATGCTTTGCTGTGCTCGGCTTGGTGCTGGCAGAAGCACCACACACAAATTCTGTGAGAGGGAAACATCTCCAAAAGGTTTTGCTGATGTTTATTAAGCTCTGGTGGGCATGGACTGCACTAGTAAAAACCATTATTGCTCCAGTTTACTGCCCACTAGTCCTTATTTTTCCCTTCCTAGGCAACAGAGAGCACACTTGCTGATACGAGGGATCAAGGAATTAATGGATTTCAACTGAGTCATGACAGTACATTCTATGAAGTTTTTTCATATTTTCGAGGCTTGCAACAAAAGAAAGTGAATAACTGGCAGTTTTGGATTTTTTTTTTAGTTTTCAATCAGTGAAATCTAGAATTTTCTGAGTTTGCTGCATCTAAAAAAGCAAGTATTTTAACTCTGGTGATAATCTGAAATAGAATGTAAGTAATCCGTACTAAAACAACACCACTCCTTGTGTTAAAATTCTCTCTCTCACATTTATGTTAGCACATCTTGCAGGTAAAGACAGTGTAAATTGGTTGGTGTCTGAACAGGACATCTGAACATTTCAAGTGTTACAGGTGAATTTTATGCAGTCGTGATAGTCAATACTAGTTCCATTTTATTATGGAAAATTGGAGGACATTATGATCTCATTTACGTTAAATGTATCATCAGGATACCACTATTTGTCTTTTTTAAAAGAACACACCATGAAAGAAAGGTAAGTTATGTGCAAATTCAAGACTGAGTTCTTATATTCTTTCTGCTTAAAGGTCCCTTCTCTGTTTTAGAGCTAGCCCAGTATATTTTTTTGTTTCATATACTAAAATTTGTCTAACATTGATATGCATTGCTACTCCATGGCAACAGGAATTATACTCCCAGCGTGGCTGTACTTCTGTAATAAATGACAGAGGCAGCACAAACCGTTCCTTTAACCAGCCATCAAACACATATATGCTTTTACTTGCAAATAATGTAGGATAAATTCTCCCCACTCAAGTCCTCACCATGAATTTGATTTTTTTTTCTGGAATAAGAGTAAGACTTATTCAGAATTAAAAGAAATAGACTGGAGGTGGTTCCCTGGATCGCTTTGAAAGTTGTGATTGCCAGCCCTAATTCTTCACAAACCATGAATCAAGCACACAAAAACCTGAGAATGGCATTAAACAAAAATGTGATTTCAAATTATAATAAAGTACTTTAATTTGCCTTCCGTTTTCAGGTCTTAAAGATGCAACCTTATTCATATTTTCAATCTGTCTTTAAAAGACAGATTTTTCTTTTCCAGATGAGAGTGATATTCTCCTGTAACTGTAAATGAAAAACACCAAATATCATAATCATGCAGAAATTAGAAGGTGTGTAGTAAGATGCATATTTGAAAACCAACAAAAGCATTCTCTATGTACTTCTCCCATGTTCAACAGCACAAGAAGCTTCAGTAAGCTTCAGAATTCCTTTATCACTTGAATGCAAAAATAGCTTGTGAATAGTTGGGTGGATAAATCACCCAACTATTATTTAACACCTCCACTTTGTCAGTCTTTTCATGTATTATTTGCAAATAATCTTAGGTAGGATCAGGCAGTGTGAAGAAAGCACAGTAAAGGAACTGCATGTATAATATCTCTACTGAGATTTTTATTGCTATTCAGTACTGAGGAAAATCTGTATATTAAAATACACTAAAAATAAAATAAAAGTAATACTACTACTGAAATGGTCACCGAAAAAGCAGGTACATTACACACATTACAAAAACATTTTGTCATAAAAAATAAACAGGTGCTAATTCTTCCAAGTATTCTGGGCTTTTTCCCCATTAGAAAATTTTCTAGTCCTGTGTTTTCCCACCTAAATGTTTTTAATACTTAAAATAGAGACAATTGTACAACAAAATTCGCTCATTTAGGTTACTGATCACACAGGTCCTATAAGGCCTTCAGGGCATCATGAGTGGAGGACCTGGAGGAAAGATTTCAATTCAGCTAGCTCATGCATCACTTCCAGCACATGCGCAAATCTGGATGAGCAAATAGTGATGAAACACTCCTTTTGTGCATGTCTGTACAACCTTTTGTACAAATCTAGAGCAGCAGCTAGCTAGGACAGGGACAGCTGGCTAAATTCCTTTTTAGGAAGTATTTATTGCAAGTCAGACCCAGAAGTCTGACTGTGGAAGCATGAGGGTACTTCAGGACTCCACATGGCAACAGTCCCTAGTGGCAACCAGCAGAGAAGAGGTACGTGCCAGCAGAATAAGCGAATCTTGTGGATTTGGTTTAATAACATCATTCAAGCTTTTACAGCAGCGTACAACACCTGACAAATTCTATCTGTACTTACATAACTGTTCCAGGATTAGGAATTATTTCTAAAAGTTTCAGTATTTTGATTTTGAACAGTTTATCAGTGCCTCTAAATTTTCTCCAAATTACTGTTTTGAAAATGAAAAGCAAACTAACTTAATAATGTACAGTCATTTCAAATACGCATAAAAATTGGCTGAACTTTTGCAATCATAAAAAAGAAGACATTTGAAAGAAATAGCTTTAAAAATACAGGAACTGGAGCAAGAATTCAAAACAAAATAGACCAATGTCAGGATGCCTTCATGAATAAAAAAATTATAATTTTACTCAGTCTGGTTTTGACAAAGCTTAATTCTGCTATGGCAGCAGTTTAACCTGCTAAGATACGCTATTTTTGGTTAATTCTTGAAAACTAAGATGCACCTACCTATATTCATGAGGCAGTATAATTTTTTCCTAGCCTTTTCTCAGACAATTTTCTTAGCATTTTTTTTCCTTTATGGGAAGCGCTGCACACTTCTTTTATCCACTCAAATTCCCATGGATAATTGTGTCCTGTGCTTCTTGCAGATGAGAGGCCTCCAAGCTCTTGCATCAGACCTTTCCAGAAATAACAGGGGAGTAAACCATGTGCTGAGTAAATTGCTCTGGCATGTGGCTCGCAAGTGCAGCCTCTCCAGTACAGAAGTGCACATGAAATTATTATGTGACTTGTGTGCAGTCATTCCTTTACCTGGCAAATGTGTATCTTCTCACACAATGCAGTAAGCATTAAATTCAGTGTGTTTCTTGCACTGTAAATCAACTTATTAAAGACTGGAAATATCCAAGGTACAATATAACTAATAACTAATAACAGAATAACTAATCTGGTGCCTATTTGGAAGTTTAAACTTTCCTAAACCAACCCCACAAATAGAATGGTTCTTAGACCTATTGGAATGAAACTAAAGACTTCTTTTTGTTTGCTTTTTCTTTTTGCTAACATACCAATGAATTCCTCACCATACTCAAACAGAGGTGCTTACGTACCATTCTCCCACTTTCTTTTAACAAAAGCATCAATCTGAAAATATCCATTTAATGGTAGTTATCCAAAAGATGTTATTGTATAAACTATCCAGAATTCACCCAAAACTTTACAAAATAAATGATAATTTAAAACGTCAATGTTATGAGCCTAAAATGGTAATTTTTTGCAATCTTTGATTTCCTTGCACATAATTAACCATCTCTTTTCCTGTCATACTGAAACCAGTCACAAGATCACCCGTGATTTTTTATTTATTTTCTGAGTCCTTAGAAATATGCAGGATTCTAAGCTGATTTATGTGAAAACTGAGGGATAGGTTTATCAAGTGTTTGAGTAGTGAAAAATTTTGGCTTACTGAAACACTACTGTGGTTTCATGAAAGCACATGATTTTTTAAAAGCTTCTTGGATTTTATAAGGCCTGCATAAATTGAGTATTCCTAATGTAGAAATGGGCAGAGATATCTCCGAGAGAAATTTTACATACTGGAGCTGAGAAAATTTCTGTAAATTTACATTTGAGACTCAATTCTAATAAACTTGTCATGTAGGTTGCATTCTGTTCCCTATTTTAATTCAAGTGATTTTTGTTAATTTTATTTCAATGTATTTGGCCAGGGTGCAATTATAAAACTTGTAGCCCATATTTGCAGCTTAGTATGACATACAGACTAGAAGGCAGAAGACAATACAATGTGTATGCAGTTTGGATAGGTATTTAATTCTATTTTTTTAATGTAACATGAATAATGTTGTCATATAAGATTATTTGACTTATAGTAAAAAATCTTCATGATACATTATGTGGTTAAATGTGAACACAAGGTTCAAAATTTCCTGGTTTAAATTCCCTGAGAAAACTAGCTAAATTCAAATAATAAACATATTAATGACTTTTTTTTCTTAAAGATATATTGAATAAAAAATAAAATTCTTTAAAAAGTGTAAATAGTTTAAGTTTCTGTTTTCTACAGGGTACTTTAAAAATTACATGTGCTCCTCAGAATTAATAACAAAATTCTCTCTATTTCAGTCCAGGGGTGAACTATTTTGATTCCAGGATGCACTTTTATCTAATGGATAGCAATTATATTGTATAATATTTTTTAATTCCAGGGAACTAATTTCAAAAGAGCACTGGAAAGATCCCAACTATCTAAATTGCTAGAGCTCTTTCAGAGGCCACAGAAAATGTTGCCACTGTCAGTCTGTGTCTAACTGCATACATTTGCTTCCAAATTTGAGATACTCATGACAATAGTAAGGTTTAATGAGCTTGCCCCTCTCAAGGAGGCAAACTTGGATAAGACCTCACAGAAACTTATTTATAGCTGTACTTTCAGTCATAAGGCGAAACACACACAGAAATTTCAGGAAACACTGTAATAAAACACCGTAGGAAGGAATGCTCTGCAAATGTTTTATCGTGAAACATCCCTTGCTTCCATATCAGAGCAATGCTGAGGTAGCAGATGATTGATGAATTACATCCAAGGGCCAAACTCTGCCACTGTGTAGGTGATCAGCAGCACTTTCTACCCTAGCAGAATATAAATTTTTGCCTTTATCTAAGTAAGCTTTCCCACTGCTATGTGGCACCACCTCCACAGTCAGTGGCTTGGCTGTGTGGCTCCAACTCCCTCCACACCACAAGCTAAAAGCACATGGTCACCGCCAGGCGAAACATCCCACCCACCAGGATCCCCTGCCACTGTGGGAGCTAGGACAGCAGCAAATTGTCACTCCCCAGAGGGCTTGGGGCCAGGGCTTCCTTGACATCCAGCTGCCAGCTAGCCATCCTTAAACAGCACCTCCCTATGCCTTGTCTGGGTGCCTGGTTCCCCAATCCACCCAAACACCTGGGCTTCAGCTAGTAATGCCATGATTCTGCACCAGGCCTCTGCCTTTTCCTTCCTCCAAACTGCTGCAAAATGATCCTGTGCGATGCCCGGTACATCCACTGCTTGCACACAGCAGGAGATGATCAGGGTGTTAAAATCACTGGCCGAGGTTCTTTTGCAGAGTGCTGAAGCAGGTGCATACCACCCAAAAGGCAAAGTATGGTGTGCATCCACAAGCACTCGCTGAAGAGAAGCGGTAAGTGAGGAATGTGGCCCAAGGAGAAGTGGGTTTCAGATTGATCAAAGCCAAAGGCCAGGCAATAGCTTGATTATAGAATTTTCTGTGGGGTGGTGGGTGTGTGTGGCTGCTTAAGAAGAATGCGGATCACAGAAAAATGGGTAAGTTATGTCTGTTACAGGAAGGCAATTTTCAATTAAAGTTCAGCATATTCGTTCAGGCAAAACATGGCAGGCCAAGCAGAGCACCTGCTGCTGCAGCCCAGAGGCACTCTGATGAGCCAGCTGTGACCAACGTCACCTCGGCTAAAGCAGGAGCTGAGGCTAGATTAGAAACAGAAATGTCCCCGCTGGGAACCAGGCACAGATCTCTCAGCACTGGGCAGTGATACCACAGAGCGTGTCCCCAGTGTGTGCCTGCTAACGTCAGCACCAAGGTGAAGGTGTCAGGATTTTGTGTGATTAGGAGAGCTTCCTTGCCAGATCAGAAACTTGGCTTCCAGACTAACAGCTGGGATTTAGCCAGAGAGTGATGACATTCAAAGGTGACTGGATATGGACTGGAGAAATGTATTGTCAATGTCCTCGACCTGTGTGAGACAGATAGTTTGGATGGCAAGGGACCTTTAAGCCTTTAAATTCGTTCACTTCACTCTAGATGTTTTCTGGTGTGGAGTTAAAATGGATGAGTTCATAGCACCTGCATTGTGGGAAATAGTTGCTCAAACATAAAGCAGATGGTTAGTTTACCTGTGGCTAATCTGCTTTATTTCTGAATTTTATTATTTATTTCTGAATTATATTATTTATAAACACAAATTTATAAATAATCTAAACATAATTTATAGAGTGGGAAGAGAGATTGAGATCCTATCTAACACACTGGAGAGCCTACCATGTCACAGAATTTGTACAAATGTTTTACAGTGGGAATGGCTCTGGTAGAATATCCTTGGTTGCTTCCATGAATTTTAGTCCTTGCTTCCTTGCATAGATTATCACCATTACTACTTGCAGAAAGCTGTCATATCTTTTTCAACTTCAGAACCATCTTTATAATAAAATGGACCATCTCTAGAAGACACATAAGGATGCATCTCTGGATTTTACCTGATAACTTGGAGGTTCATGTTCACAGGCATTTATGAAAACTCATGCATTTTATTTTCCTTTAAAAAAAGTAATTCCTGTTGTATCAGGAAAGACTACTGCTATTCAAAATGTATAGCTGCGCACTGCTCTTACAATGGTATTTATAATATGCTGTATAATGAAATATATTTGGGGGAAAACCCATTCAAAACAAATACCACAATTAATTCAAAGCAAACAGGCTTATTCTTCAACAGGTACCTGCAGATTTGATGCTGCATGCCAACTACAATGTATTTTTAGATTTTTCGTTTTTTCTATCTGGCACACTTATCAAGGGGACATCTGGAAATAAGTATCACATGGAAATAAGTGTCACACTGCAATTACTGATATCATAACCTACAAAAATACTTTTTGGAGGCTGTAGAGTCCCTTACTGCATTTGATGAAATAACATGGTCATGCATTCTGATTTTGAATGAGCTGAATGAGAGGATGACTTCAATGCCTCACAGATACATCTGTAATTTCTGTAATGCTTTCCGTATCATGTTGTTCTTGATATTTATTTTATTTGGATTTCTGAAACAGCATGAGGATAACTACAATGAAATGACAGCTACATTCAATTAAGGCATGACTGATGTGTCTGCAAATAATCTTAACTGAGAATTTAATTTTTTGTTTGGAACTCTTGCAGACAGCAAGATTTCCTTTGGCTTTTTTTTTTTTTTTTGTTGCTTAATGTTCTACTGATTTTTCCACTGCTTAAGGAAAAACAGTGTTTCATCTCAAATCAAATAGTTAAGATATCAAGTGTTATCAAATGGTTACTTCTGGTTGACACATGAAATTTATCTGATTAGTCACGTATTGGTGTTGCTTATCCTGGATTGTGAATGCAAGCAATATTAACAAAAATATTCTCTGTGTACATTAAAAAAAAAAGAAGTTATTTTCAATAGTTTCAGCTGTGCATTTCTGTATGAGCTTCTTGTAAACATTCCCACTAATAGAGACTGGTCAGAGGGCACTTGAAGAAAATAAACAAATAGAATATGGCCACAGCTGAACAGAATTCCTTAAATATTCAGGAAATTATTGATAGAAAATGCTGGTAAAATCTGTTCAGCTCTAACATCTGGATGGCTTGGGTAAAAAAATAAAATTAAATCCTACTTTGAAATAAATTTATTAACGTTACTACAGTATTCTGTGAGCTTGTGTCAGTTATTCCAGAAATCCAATTTGTTGCAGATATATTGGAGGTTCACAGAAGAGGTAAACAGTTGCTGTGGTGAAAAATTCTATGGGAGTAAGTAGGTAGAGGATAGGAAAGTTATTTGTTCATATTATTTGCTCTAGGATATTAATTTCATGTCCAAATTAAAACTGAGCAATGGCATTTGCATTAGCTATGCTTTAGTGCAAAAACAAATCACTTTGTTATTATGAGTTAGCAGTTTTTCTTCTTAGAGGAAATAATAAAAAGCCCTATTTCTTGGACATATAAGCAGATGAGCTGTCACCATAGCAACCAAAGGACGTATCCATCGCGTCATTCTGTCAAACAGCCCCTGCATGTGACTCCAAGCTCACATTCCTTACTTCCATCTGAAAGTAGGTTTTAGTCCTGCCATCCAATAAAATCAATACCCAGTAGGATGTTTTCTGTCTGTCATAGTTTAGAAATAAAAAGCTACTCATAGACTCATAGTAGCCTTTCTTGTCTTAAAGGAAAAGCAAAGGTTGTTTATCTATCATATACTGGGAATTAATGAAAAACAGAATTAATAGAAAACAGGTCATTTGTTTCCAGGAATGCTAGGTTTTCTCTTGCTCTTTATGATATTTAGTGATTCAGTCATGTCTTTGTTACAGAGTATTATGACAGGTTCTTTGGACAGCTTCCAGCAGTCAGTCTTGCTTAAGAGAAACTCCATGTTTCTCTCAGAGTTATGAAAGAGGCTTTGATTTCTCCACCAAAAAGGAGGAGAATCACACTGCAAACATGATTTACAAATCAGGCAGCAGAAACCAAATACAAATTGCATAGTGTTAATTGATCGTCCATTTCCCTTGCAACTCTAAAACAAGATCTTATTTACATGTTTTCCCCTCGTCAAAAGCATTTTGTAGCTTCCCTCTCAGACTCTAAAAGATTGTTTTCACCTTGTCTTATTGTTCCTCTTCATCGCTATTAGATTTTAACCCTCTCTACACCTTCAGTGTAATAAGAACCAACACATTTGCCCACTGCTTTCCTGGTCTAATTTCCAGAAGCCTTCCTACATGTTACAGAAGCAATGGTGACTTGCACTTGTGTAGGTTCTGCCTTTTACCTCAACAAATTCAGCTCAGATTCAGTTTCCATGTGTCAAATGACTACTGCAACAGCAGTCTCTGGGGGAAAGAACTGTTGCCTCATTAGGTAGACCTTGAGGCAACCTTTTTACTTTTGTTTTGAGCTCTTTGTTTGCTGAATGGTTTGTGGCAAATGCCAGTTGTGCCTAAGAGTAACACATAAACTTTCACTGCATTAAAGTCTCAGTTTAACTGCAGAGTGATCATACTTTAGGATCCATACACCAGCACGACAGTTATGGAAGATGTGGAACATAAGAGATGAAAAAAATTATGATTACGAGAAAGCACCATCTCTATGTATCTCTACGTTAAAGTAATTGAATTATATAACCTCTACAAGAATGTGGGGCTCCAGAACCCAAATTTTTTTCCTCAGTAGTGCTTTCTTCAGTCTTACCTAAGTAAGACTGAAGGAGGTATATAAAAACTGTTCTTTCTGTCTATCTCTCTCTCTGAAACACACAATATATTTTAGATGTATAAAGATGTAAAATGTATGAAAATATATATAGAATGAGGAAAGATTCTATACTCAAGTGCATTAACAGATATATGAAAAAGTGATTTGCAAAATGTCAATTTTCTAGTAACAAATTAATGGTCTTGAAACACTATCTAAGCAACTTCTGTCAGTGTCAGTTAAGCCAGATGGACTGATCATTTCCAAAACAGATTGCCAGAATCACACCAGTGAAACTGTTTCCTATAGAAGGGGGAGTGAGTTTGGCAACCTCCTTACGGTGGTTTTGTCTGGTTTTAAGTTAATTTTCTTCATAGTAGCTAGTATGGGCTATATTTTGGTTGTATGCTGGGAACAGTGTAGGTAACACGGACATGACTTTGTCCCCGCTGAGCAGTGCTTACACAAAGTCAAGGTCCTTTCTGCTCCTCACCCCCTCCAACACGGAGGCTGAGTGTGCACTGTGAGTCCTAAGGGAGCACAGCCAGGACAGCTGACCCCGACTGACCAAATGGCATCCCACTCAGCATACAAAGATGGGGGAAGAAGGAGGAAAGGGAGGACATTCAGAATGATTGTATTTGAATTCCCAAGTCACCACTGCATGTGATGGGGCCCTACTCTCCTGGGGATAGGTGAACACCTGCCTGCACATGGGAAGCCCTGAATTGTTTTTCTTTTCTTGCATGTGTGGCTTTTGCTTTACCTGTTAAACTGTGTTTATCTCAACCCATGAGTATTCTCACTTTTAGCCTTTGGCTTCTCCCCTCAATTCCAGTGTGGGAAAGTGAGTGAATGTCTGTGTGGTGCTTAGCTGCCAATTTAGGTTAAACCATAACACTCATGTCAAAAGAAATCAATCAAACCAGGTTGTATACCCTTTTGTTATTAGGTGTCGTTAGCAAAACCAAGAATCAGTTCAAGTATTTTGTCTAGTAGTTCCTTTTTCTTTTTCTTTTTCTTTTTTTTAATGAAATAAAATATTTGAGTTTTAATCCTGAGACAGAAACTCTCAGGTGCTTTGAACTCCAACTCTAAATCCAAAGTTCAAATGTTTTCTTCTTACTTTCAATCTAGTTAGTAGTTCCTGGAAAGATTAACACCACACTAAAGAGCGGGACATAAATAACTGTTCTCATAAAAAGACATTAGCAAGGTGAAAAAAAATGGATGAGAAGTCTGTACAGTTTGTGCTGGCTCAATTACTTCACATATAGTGTTCAATGACACAGGACTCCTTCATGAATTTAATTAGACCTCTTCTGCCACCAAATTTGATTCTCCTTAGCTGCCATCATGACAGGTCTGCCTAGTTTAAGGTTTGTGTCAACAGATATGCTGTGTTTCTTTCCAGACTTTAAAAGTTGTCACCTGACACTAGGGGGACACTACTCCTTCATCAGAGATACCAGCCTTATCAGTTCTCCAGTTTTTCAAGTGGTGCCATTATGTGCTGACAGAAAGTTTGGTCCACCTGATTCCTCTGCTGACAAGTCTGGTTCAACATCCAGTGCCATCTTGCCTTATTTTATGAGTTCCTGGTTTGTTTGCATTAGATCTCTCAAGGTCCAGTTCCAAGTGAGAGCCTGGGCTGTCACTAGGTCCTGATTGTGCCAGATCAAATGACTTGGCCCTTCTCAGTTTAAGTTTATGCACATGAATAGATTACCCATTCTCCAAGGCTCTTATTAATCATCTTATCTATAATTTCAAAACTGATACCTAACTAAAATAGAAAAAAAATTATCTATAACCATCAAGTCTTGAAGACAGGACTGCTAAGTCATTCTTTTAATCCAAACACTTTTGGCTTAGGGAAAAAATCAGCAAAGATTAGTAGAAAAAATTATTATTATTTTGAAGGCCACACAGCATGTCTTCTGAAATGTTTTCCATAAGATGTGTTCTATTAACTTTAAATGCAAGTGTAGAGTCTTTAGATGATGTAATACTAAGAAAATAGATCTGTGTTTGTTTAGAAAAAAAATCAATATTTCAATTTGATTCAGATATGCCATTGTTTCCCTTTATTTCATAGACCTGTAGATATTAAATCATGTCAGTTTCCATTTGTGAGAAGCTTGCTGATATGTATACTTAGATTTAGTTTGTAATTTATTATTGTTTTATATTTAAAATTTTGTATCTTCCAATGCCCCTGGTTGAAGCTGTGGCTTTGCAATAGCAAGTGCAAAATTTCCGAAGGGAAGTGCAGCCCATGTGCCAGTGATTCCCAACGAGTATGCTGTGGTGTATAGTGCGCCATAAGAACAGTAGAAATTTGGCAGCACATGTATGCTCTGCAATATGCTTTTAGCACCTCACCTAAAGAGCCTGCTTTACAGGTCTCTCCTGTGACCCAGGAATAAAGAACCAGATAGACTGAGTTAAGATTTTTATCCATCACACGCAATTCAAAGGCTTACCTTCGGTAGCTGAGAGTCTCAGAGCTATCAATACAATTCCCTTGTTCTGTAACTCTGCTGGCACTGACAGTGGGACTGGGTGTGTGTGTCCATCTTCTGTTGGAGAATTACCAGGTACACTGCCTGTGTGACTTAAATAAGTTGCACATTCATCAAAGATAGTAGAAAATATTCTGAAACCTTAGAGATTTTGTGCTGGAATCATAACACTTAGAGTGACTTACTACCATCAGATATTTCCCCACCACATCATCCCAAGACTCAGTCCCAGCCCTAAGAGTCCAGCGTTCTCCACTGCCCGTAAGAGCGGCATCCTGAAAATTGTCATGATTTAATTTTGCTTGTCAACTTGTGTCTTTGCCTGTTGTTATTCACACTGGGAGATGGAAATGTCTCCAATGTTGTGCAGAGGGAAACAACTTAAGTGTAGTTAATACATCCTATAGAAATACTTTATATCAATGCAGTCTTTTCTATTTTGCTTTTAAAATGTATAATATAGCTCAAATGAATGAGCACTGGTCAGTCATACTGCCAGATTTTAGAAAGCAGGTACTCCTCAAAGCTGCCACTAATAGCAAAAAATTATATAGCCTGTATATTACAGAAAATTTTGTCAAAAACTGTTTATCATAACAAATATTCAGATGTATAACCAGACATGGGACATAGGTAAACTAATTTCTGACATTTAAGTTATCCAACTAAATTACTCTTTGTAAATACAGTTCCTTCAGACATTTAGAGGAAGAGGAAAATGAACAGCTCCATAGGAAACCAGAAAAGCCAAGTAGATCTGGAACATTTAGCATTAAAACTTTAATCACAATTTTAAAATGTTTTTTCAGCATTAAAAAAAAAAAAAAATAAAACACTTATACACAAGAACTGAGGAACAAAAATTAGGCATATTGTTAGTACTACATAAAGAGCACCTGGTCTCATTAGGATGGTATTTTATTTTCTTCATAGTATACCACTTTAATGGATCCAGCAGGAAAATAGCAACAAAAACTAAGCAACTAGAATGACAACATCATCTCTGTGGAAACATCAGCACTTATTCATCATCATCTTCAGTGCTGTAAGATGTCACCTAGAGAATTCCTTCTGAGATTTTTCTTTTTCCAGCAAGGGTTTAGCCTAATTTATATTCCCTACATGTAAAATGCAGCTTTATTGTTTTAAATTACATGACTTCTGTATCTGCCTCCATAAAAGCCATTTGAAAGACAAACAAAGTATTCTGTTGTCTTGATCACAGGTCTTTGACCTAAAAGGAAAAAAAAAAAAGGTTTCTTCATAGTTTCTTCAACTTGTCTTGCGTGTCAGAAAATAATGACATTATTAGTGCTTTTCTGTCTTTCCCCTGGGTTCCTGTAGTTCTTCTTTTTTGTATTAAAAACTTCAATATTTCATTTAAGCAGATTTAGCATTAAATCCTCTATAAACTCATAGATCATATTAGCATTTCCAGCGCCTTTATGCCAAAGGTATATCTACAAGATGGGACTATGGGGCATCCCTTTGCACCCTTCCTGGGATGTTGACACAAAGAGAGCTAGATGGTCGATATTCAAGGATCACTGTCCCCAGGCTCAAGAACAATGCATCCTTAGAAGCAAGTAATCAGGCAAAGAGGGCAAGAGATCTGCATGGATGAACAAGGAACTCTTGTCACTGCTGAAGCGTAAGCAGGAAATACACAGGAGGTGGAAGCAGGGTTAGGCCACTTGGAAAGAGTACAGAGAGGTTGTCAGAGTAAGTAGAAATAAGACAACAATGGGCAAGGCCATCTGGAAATGAATCTGGCCAAGGATGTTAGGGACAACAAGAAGGGCTTCTTTGAATATGTCCGTAACAAAAGGATAATGTAAGCCCATCACTAAATACAGGAGAGACCCCGGTAACAGAGGATGTAGAGTTACTGAATGCTTTCTTTGCTTCATCCATCTTGTCTCAGAAATTTTAATGTTTATTTGTCATTATTTAAGCTTCATGTGAAATTTCAGATTCCCTCTTTTGTAAAAGAAACAAAGACTTTGGAGTGCACCTACACATCTGCTCAACTTCAGGGCTTTTCTCTTATGGCTGAGTATGTAACTTCACAAGTACTGTAGTTTCAAATATATTTTTCCTTTGTGCATGTGCTTCATATTGCAGCTGTAGAGGTTTTATGTCATTTGCTTTGTACTGGTACCAATATTTTGTTTGGTTTTTATCAGTATTTTCAGCATCTGTGCATATGGCATTTACTAATCTTCTTTTGAGCCTTTTAGTGAATAGTGTTTCACACATGGTTTCCCCATGCTTACAGCATAATATAATGAACGGCAGTTATTCCTCACTCTGATTTGTTCTCCTTGTCACAACTTGAAAATATATTTTGAGTTTCCTTTCCAGTTTTTAAAGAGATGTGAAGATGTAAAATAGATGGAAATGTTAAATCACATTTGACAATTACAAAAAATTAAAAATTTCATTCTTCTTCAGGGTTTTGTAAGAAGGCCCTCTAGCACAAACACCTCACCCTTGGAGCTCAAAGCAGTAGGCACCTAAATGCATATATACCTCCATACATGCCCTTTAAAATGAGCTTGGCCTGCAGCAAGGCATGGTACCTGGATAGAATTAAACAATACCCTAAGTTTCTCAAAGGGCTTCGTCTGTGCATCATGCAACCACATTTTCATAGCTCCACATTTTCTGGGAAAGCATTAATTTTATTTACAACACAAAACATCCCTTTTCTGCTAGCAATAGTACCAGCTTCCAGAGCTTTTCTGTTTCCAGGCATCATGCTCCATTGATATTTCAGAACACATCTACATTACAAGGCCAATTCTAGCACAGCCACACTGGCAGAGCTCCTGCTAGAGATGCAGCATAGGCTGACAGGAGAACCTTTTCAGCTGTCATAGCAACACTACCTACCCTGCATAACATAACCTAAAATGGCAAAAGCACTTTTGTATCAGCATGGCTGTGACAGACACCAGGGGGATGTTAAAACACTGTGTTTGTTACATACCCTGATATAATGCACAATATCCTATTTTTCTCTGAATGATAATAATATATCATTCAGAATATTCTTAATCAGCGCTGCAAAATACAGTCCTTATCAGAGAATCACAGAATGGTTGCAATTGAAAGGGACTTCTGGAGGTTATTTGGTCATTTACGTCAGGCACCAGCCTCAGTCAGAAAGGAACAGGTTCCTGTCCAGAACACAGGCCTGCAATTAGACCTTTGAACCTAGAAGAATGAACAGTATTAAGATGGAAATGTCAACTAAAGGAATGAACTAAACATTTTGTCCATATATAAGATTCCCTGTACAAAAACCAGAAAGACAGAGATGCTCTTTAAACACAGAGCTGGCTTTCAGGAGGGCAGGTTTGGTGCCATGAGAAAAGCACAGGCTGCAGTCTGCCCTGCATTCTCCTGCTACCAGAAAGAAAATGGGACAGGCTGAGATTTTGCACAGGCTTGAGAGGTGGAAAAAATTTCCCATTGCTTCTGCAATCATAAGGATATGGTTTGCTCTCTGAGGCTTTCAGAAGGTTGCAAACAACTAGCAAACAAGCTAAAAGTAGTGTGTCTAGTCTCAGAGCGTGATGTCTAAAGAAATACGTGCAAACATCTCATAAAAGAAACAAAGGTTTCAGCTGTCCTATCCACGATGTGTTGACTTGGTAGGTATGGAATTGTTCTCCATTTATAATATCCAGTCTGGAGAAGAGAAGACTGAGAGGAGACCTCATTATGGTCTTCAGCATTCTCATGAGGGGAAGCACAGGGGCAGGTACCAGTTTTTCAACATCATGACCAATGACTTGATGAAATGGCACAAAGATGAGTTAGGGGAAATTTAGGAAAAGGAAGGTCCAGGAAAAGGTTCTTCACCCAGAGGGTCGTTGGGCACTGGAACAGGCTCCCCAGGGAAGTGGTCACAGCACCAAGCCTGACAGAGTTCAAGAAGTATTTGCACAATGCTCTCAGGCACAGAGTGTGACCCTTGGGGCTGTCCTCTGAAGGGTCAGGAGTCGGACTGGATGATCCTGATGGCTCCCTGCCAACTGAACATAATCTATGATTCTATGATGTCCTTATAATTATGTAAATTCTCATCAAATTTACCTGAGCCTTATATGTAGAAGCCTAAATAGGTGAGAGTATTGAAGGAAAAGTAATTCAAACAATGCCAAACTCGGATAAATTTTTTGAAGCCGTCACTGGATTCTTGTTAAATAATATAATTTTCACAGTTCTGAAATTAACACTGAAGCAGAAACTTCTGCTGTAAAGAATTTAATTTCTAAAATGTAGAAATATTTTGCAACCACAGTATCTGATGTGTTGCTTGCATTTACAAAGACATATTTAATCACAGCCTTCACAAATCTGTCTCGTTACTAGACTCAGGATTGTGTAATCCTGAAAATTTCTGAAGCCTGTCCATAAAGGTCATTATTTCTCAGTCACTGCAGAAGTCGGTTAAATTAATTTTTTTATTGATAATAATTGCACGCATAATACAGATTTATACTGCATGTGGATGTGCTTTGTTTCGAATTGTAAAAGAAGATTGATCTGATCTTGCTAACAGGGCGCCAACGATTCTGGGAAATTATCCAACCTCCTGAGGAATATTTTGGCAGCAATCTTAATTGGACCTGTGGTCTCAGCACTGTCATTTTATAGCTGTTTTAGCAGTGATTTCTTCTTTTCTTTTCTTTTGCTCTGCCACATTTGATGCTCTGTCAGTAAGAGTCCACATTGAGATCAGCCAGAAACTTGCTGTAGCAGGAATCATTTGATGTAGCTCTTATTGCATATTAGATGCTGAACAAGGGAGGGCTTTGCCAGAGTGAGATGTGAGATGTTGCTTTCTGAAACTTCAGTCTCTATTTTGTCTTCCATTTGGATGCAAAATCCAAGGTAATTTAGTTTTACATTGTAATCTAAATATGCCTCCAGTTTTTGGAGAAGAGTTAGTGGCATATGGTACTTTTGCACCACGGAAGCATTCTTAGTGATTTATGTTGCATTAAATTTTAAGGATTATTATTTTGCAGAAAAAATGCATAGCATTGATCTCTTGTCCCTCTTTCTGTTGGATATGATTCAGGGATTAAATATGCACAACATGTGTTTTTGTTGTCTCCTCTGCTATGTAAGAAAGAAAACAACACAGCACAGTAGTAAAATATAGTACCTGCTGCCTCCACCAAATCTTATACTTTTATTTCATACTACATAATTTATAAAATTATCTTCTAGACTTAGGAGGACATTTTAAGTTCCTTCATCTTTCAAGACCGTAATGCTTCATCAAACTGTCTTGTTGTCATAGTCGGCAGGACGCTGAGAACCTCTGTAAGTAAGAATTTTAAAAGATGAAGGAAGGACAAATTGGAAGAAAAAGGCTACTTTGAAAATGTCACGACTTATTTATAAGTACAGTAGCATTCATTCACTCTTTTGTGTCTGGGAATAATTTTGATTAATTTGGGATTGTATTTCAGGAAAATGTATTCTCTCTTTAAAAAGCAGTGAAGTACTCCTATGTCAAATTCACATACAAAGGTAGAATGTAATAAATTCAGCATAAGATTACTGCTGATGAAAATGCAAGTGGCTTATTCTATCCTTACATGATTTCCAGGATAATGTGTTGGATCATGCATATATGTTAATATAGATCTCACAGTGCTTACAGTCATATTACTGACAACTTAATCAAGTTACTTATATGTAATTGCAGGGCCTCAGTCTGAGGATGCTGCAGCCATGTCTAATGCAACATAGTTAACATTTGTTCTGTTCTCTTGATCATTACCTGACAATGGTACATCCCAGCTTAGCATGAAGTCTCACTCCCGAGCAGAGAGAAGTCTGGGTAATCAGCTACAAAATGCTGATATATACACAGAGTCTGACTCAGGGACTATTCAGCCAGCCTACGTCTACCTGCCCACAAGAGGTCGGTCTTGCTGTCTCACATAATTCCTTAAGTAAGGCAATATGATTTGGTATGAGTTAGAAAATCACGGCCAGATTGTTTGACAGTGCCAAAATGTCTGATGAGAGCAGGGCTACTCACGTTAAGCCACCTTCTGTGCTTTGAGCCTGGCCTGGTCCCTCCCTGGCACATGTCCTCTCCAGTGGTTCCCAGGGAATGTGACTGACACAGGCGCTCAGGTCGGCAGTGGGGGCTGCCCCCGAACACATCTGTCCGTTGCAGGCAAACAATGTGGAAAAGGGCAGAAACTATAATGATCGAAGTCAGGTGGTCAATCTTTCTTTGAGATGCAATTGTGGTCAAAGCAACTTTCTCTGACTTTCTTTGCTCATTTTTCATCATTGATGTCTAGATATTTACGCACCCATTTCTATGCAGTTACTGTACTATTTATAGAAGCATGTCCAATACAGATACTGTTAAGACTGATGCCAAATAGAAAACATTACCTAAAAAATAAATTGGTACAAATATTCTAAAATTACTCTCCAGAAGGGAAACCAAATTCTTCTGCCACAAGAAAATAAGCCAGGGTAATTTGAATTCATGAGAAACAGTGGATATTTATGATGAATTTTTAACAAACAACTACTCATCCAAAGATTAATTAAGAAAAATTATTCTGAATAAGAAACAAATGTGTGAAAATGGCAATCTGTTCCTGGACAAATCTAAGGCAGAAAGGAGCAAGCAAGTTAGTTAATTAAATCTCTTGTTATAAATAATTCATTAGCTTTTTCTCCTTTTTTTTTTTTTTTTTTTTTTAGTATGACTAAGGGTGTTTTAAGTAGTATGACTACAAATAATATCTCTTGCTTCGGTGGACCCCTCAATCCCATTTACAACCAGGGCTAAGTAGTGTTAGGTAGGCAGAAATTATTTTGTTTCCCTTTCTTGGACAGATTCACATTTATGTGTCTTCATAGGATAAAAAGATCCTTGGATCCTTTCAGTTTGTCTATGCTGACATGGGAATAGATATTGTCCCTAGAATATACATCCTTTCCCTGATGTTTTGAGAATGGACTTTATTTTTTCACTAAAAAAAGGCTTTATTATCTAGTGGGGAAAGACACGAGATTGAAATTTTCAGATCTTTCAGACTGTAAGTTGGAGTGAAATGGAAAATGGTTTTGCCTTTAATTGTATACTTGTACTAAAATACTGGAAAGCATTCAAACAATTTATAAAATGTATAAAAATAATAACCCCCTGAAATAATCATATTGTTTCTCTTCCTTTACACTTTTTTTTTTTAGTGGAAAAAAAAATTAGGGAGAAATTAGAAAAGGAACTGTGAGGATTTGAATTATATAAAATTTATTATGATCGTAAAATTAAACTTTGGAAAAACAGTAAGCTATTTCATTTCTTTATGGATAAGAAACAGAAGATGTATTTTACTTCAAACTTCTGAAAATATAAATAAATAGTCCAGTCATGGCTTAATGTGCAAACCAAATGCATGCACAGTACATTCAAGTCTCCTATTGCAAGATTTATCTGAATATGTCCAGTAAGCAGATACAAGGTTGGTGAGGAAGGTTGGGGAAATTTTCAGAAGCAGAAGGGAGTATGGACAGGAAGCAACAAGATATAATATTAACTAAAATATTATTTACATTTTTCTTTTTAAAATTCTCATATTTGAGAGCCTGTTCTGAATTATCTTGAGCAGAAACTAATTATCTTGAGCAGAAACTGCTAAAACCCAAGCTCTTTATGAAAACCATTTTGAATGGATATTTGTCATCTCTTATGATTGCTGCTGCAGGTCTTATGGAACACATATGAACGTGAGGCAGATTTAGCTGCTTATTATTATTCTCTGAATTAAAAATTAAACTGTTTTGATGAATATGTTTCATTTTTGGATTATTTTAGCTGTGTTTTTTCTATGAAACACTGATGTCAAATATTAAGTTAAAATTATTTCAGAAGCTGTGAAGATTATTCTGTATAATGTGTGTTGTGTTACAATGTTTTTTTTATGGGAATAGGTAGTCATTCTCATAGGATTGTTTTTTAATGAGAAGAGGCCATTTGGATGTAACGTGGTAGTAGAATGCAAATTTTCTGAATACCTAGCACAAAACATAATTTGTGGCCGCAAGCAAGTCTGGTAAAAGTTTATCAATGGAATGTAAAGGGATTGTACACTGCAAATGGAAGATGATAAAATATATAACTAAGGGCCAGGGAATTCCAGCCACCCATCAGTACTGGATAACTGCATATTGTCTGGGATTACTGCTTTCACCTAACCAATATAAAAATTCTACAGCTCATCTAACATTTATTGGAAATTAGGAAAATCTAGAGGTGTAACAAATGGCATAACTTAACTATTTTAATAAATTACAGTGATTGCTAGCAGTAAAAGAGGAAGTCTTTGTATTTTTCTTTTTACAATGAGTGGTAGCATTTTCTATCATGAGGATTGATACTTATTACAGATATATTTTCTCTGAATATTTCTTCCTTTATCTCGTTACTGAAGGTTTGGAAACCTTTCTGAGATAAACACAGCTGAAAATCAGAATATAGATCACTGCAATATATGAACATGTGTCTGGCTGTTGCTATTTTGTCTGTTTCTTTCTTCCTCGTGGTTTGTATTTAAATTCAGGTGCAGCCATTACTCAAGCACATCCTAAAGTGCCAGGATCCAGTTTGTCCTCATGGGCTTTTTCAGAGAGATCTACACTCACCCTTTGTGTGCTGGAAATCAAACCATTTAGGTTTGGCCTCAGTAAGGTTACGGAATATGGCACAAGATCCTCAGAAAGGTTGTGTTGGCATTCAACAGTCTTGGAGGACAAATGAGTACATCAAACTTTCCCCAGGGATTTGGGTAGTGGTTGCTTGCTGGCCAGATTCAGATGTGTGATTGCTCTTGAAGCTCAATGTTATTTGATCAAAAATAAGCTTATATTGGACATGGAGGCCATAACTTATGTGGAGGTTAAATGATTTTCAAAGATCTTATAGTAAGATATACCTTTTGACAACTATAAAACCCTTATACTTGTAAAATCTCTGGAAAGAGAGTAGCTAAGTTGTAATACCTGGAATTACGAAGATACAAAAGTCATGTAAAAAGTCTCTTAGTAGGCTTACAGTGTGCTTGTGGTATGGATCAGCTCCAGAGCTGAAGTGAGGGTCTTTGTGAGAAACGTTTGACCTTGCCGCTGCTCCTTTTTAGCTTTTGTGACAATGTGAATGAGTATGTCCAAATGCAGATAACATAGAGGCAGTACGGAGGTGGAGAAAAAGACATTTGCATACTTTACCTGTGTTTCCCTTGAGAGAAAACATAGATGTTTTATAAGTAGATTTATCAGCTAGTGAAGATTGTCTCCCTCCTGATATGTGCATTTCTGCAGTGACATTTTGTTCTGACGCTAGCAGCTAATGTAATTGAAACCAATACTGGAAAGTGAAAAATCCTTTAGGATAATAATTTTTCTAGTTCCTTTCCCACTCTACTTCATAATGACATACATAAGAGAATTCACCATTTATTCAAGGTGAATTTCCTAACCAAAGAGGTACAAAGCTCAAGTATGCCAAAAAGTTTTACAACCAGAATAGAAAGTCATATAGTGATGCTGACGACCAGTAAAAATAACATGAATCTCCTTAAACTTTTGTGTTTATTTTAGTTAGCAAGTTATTACTAAAAAACCTCTGAAGAAGTGATATTTTTTGTTTTTTCCCCTAGACTTTACTTGATCTCCTAAGCTTTCTTTAAGATATTGAAAAGCACATTGCTTGTCAATTGATCCTGCAAAATAATTAAGTCTCTGACATAATATTCATCAGAGGGATACATATTATTTCATCACAGTAGTTATTGCAGATATTAAGATGCTATGTTCCACAGACTAAAGCGTAACTACCTCAGCAGTTCATTACACAGTTTCCAGTCAAACAAAATGTACATTCAGAAAATGTATATTGAATTTATACAATAATCTACAGTTGTATTTAAAAATTTGCCTAATGATCTGAGTCTTTTCCCTAAAAATTTAACAGGAAGATCTGTCCTTGATTTATTAAAGATAGATTCAAGAAATACACAAAAATGAAAGTAATTTTCCTATGTTTTTACACCAATCCTTAATTTTGAATATAACAATTGAAGTTATGCATTTTTCTGATCAATGTAGATAAAATAATAACAAAAGTATTCATGGAAAAAAGCTGTAGTTCCATGCGTGGAGCTCATGTGTTTTGAAGTGACAGAACTAATGTTTTCCTTGTTTATTGCAAAAAGTGTCATGGATGTTTGTTTTAAACACTTTTCTCATTTTGACCATAATCTGTGTAAAGGTTTTACTATTTCCTGTGAAGAGCCATTCCTGGGCTACCTAGAAGTGTCTGCCTTCTTTCGTGTGCTGTTTCTGTGAGTTTAGTTTCCTTTCATGAACAGGTAATGATACAAATTTCTCTGGAATTTACTTTGTACCTTTTTATGTCAGTATGAACTTCCTTTCGTACAAGATATTAAAGTTCCCGTAGACTACAGCAGAGTATCTTTAATATAAACCCCAAAGCTTTTAATTGTCTGAACATCTGTACACATCTTATTTGCTGCTGTTGGGGGATGCTTACAAATGGAATTTAAGCTAATTTATTTCTTCCTCTTTCTGTTTAAGTTCAAGTGTAAGTGAAGGACCTACATGCTAGTAACAACCTCAATGTGTCTATGCAACTGATTGTCTTCAAGACTACTCATTCAAATATGTTCTTTGAACTGTGCTGTGGAATGAAACAAAATTCTCAGGAATCTGGAAATCAGAAAGCCTATCAATACTAAATAAATTGTCGCTGCCATTACTTAAAAGATATTTTTTTCATTGACATGCAGAAAGACAGATTTTTGTGTGTATGCTTACAAGTACTTAAAAATTTACTGTCTAAAGTTAGGAATTAGACACAGTTAACAGCCTGAAAAGTAAATCAAATTTATCAGAGTAAGCCAAATTTATATCTTAAATATAAATTCTTCAAAAGAGAGGAATGGCAGAAGAAATTGTTTAATGAAATACGAAGCCCTTCAGTATTTGAAAATTATATTGATCTCATTTGAAATATTTATAAATACACTTTAAAAAGTCTATCACAAAGTCCATTTTTTATTTTATAAAAATATCAGGCCCCCTTATTTTCTTTTTTGTCTAAGAGCCCTTTACACAAATCTCAATTCAAAGGTTACATAAAACTATACTGGACATTTAAAATGTATTTGAAGGAACTTATTTCTGTAATTTTTTTTTTTCTTGAGTGTTTTGGCTTAATTTACTGAGGTACCATTTAGTTATTTTATTTGTTAGTTTGTTGGTTTTTTTCTGTTTTCTGTTATTCTTGATAGTGATCAAGAATTTTGGAGAAAAATATTCACCGAAAATATCTTCTTTTAATAGAAATTCTAGTTGAAAATAATGAATTCATATGGGAGGAGTTCATAACGATATTTCAAATTTCTTAATGTATTACAGTTGCACTTAATACATCAAGTCTTTTCCAGATTTTAAAGTAATTTATTTCTTCACCTTTTTCTTGAGGTTCAAGTGTAAATAAAGTACCTTCTCTGAAAGAAGCACAGTTGTTGGACACAGTGTGTGTGTCTGTCTATCTGTCTACCTACCTGCCTACCTACCTATCTAGATATAAATAATATAGATGTAGATAGATATAGAGATGGATAAATGGACATAGATATAGGTAAGGATATTTCACAGTGAGCATAGATCAATATGAACACATTGCTCTCCTGAAGGGCTTGCAATCTAAACGGAGGAAACAGGAACTCAGGATAAAAGAACGCTTATTAATTCACATTTGTAGCTACCAAAGTGATGCAGAGAAAAAATTGCTACTACACATTGCCAGTAGGAGTCTTGGAGGAGAGCTTGATCTCCTGGGTACCATTGTGCTTATTCCTTCCTTTCAACTGCTGCATGAATTCAGTGTGTGAGACAATGCAGCCATAGAACTGTTTCAAAATATGCAGAAATATGTGCTGATCTGCATGGCTATGTAAATTCAGCACTATTACCAGATTATTCTGCTCAAAAGGCAGTGCCCAATTAGGAATGATTTCTTACAAATGAAAGCATCACCTATGGATTTTTTTGTTTTAAATGAGCAAACAAAAATGTAATTTTTATTGCTGACTAGTAACCACAACATCTACATGTGTTGGACAAGAATAGGACTCCTCCATGAAGTATAGAACTCTTCTAACAGGACATGAGAGTGATAATCTTATGTACCATAAAGTTGATCACGTATGTGTGGAAAACATCCATCAAATTCACAAACAAGAATCACATGATCTTCTGTGTATTCATTATCATGCACTACAGTAGTGTGCTTGTATTGATGGATTAGAAGTGAGCACTTTTCGCTAATAAATTTCATAAAATCTTTGATTTGATATAGCTTGTTTTGAAAGACAGTGCTTTTGGCATTGGGAGAAAAAAAAATAGGTCACAGCTCATTTAAATTCCAAAATGCAGTTAACTACTATTTCAAAGCCTGTAGCAACAACTTTGGAGATGAAACATTTAAAAGACAGCAAGTTTAACATTATGTAAGTGTAAGAAGACAGGCACAAACAATTAGATTGAAAATGTATTTAATGTTGGCAGTAAAAGATTATTGTCTCAATTAAGTTTCACTTTTCCTTTAAAATTTCCTTCAGAAAAACGGAAAAAAAGAAAGTGTAGAGCACAATTGGAAGAGTGAAAAATTCAATTTTTGTCCAGGTTGAATTGGGAAATACTAATTTAAAGTTCTGTCAGATACACTAGTGCAGATTTAGCTGGAGATGTTTCCTTGCCCTTCTGCCAGAGATCACCACCACCTCAGCAGCTACAGCAGAACAGATTGCTTGTCAGCTGCTGCACTTTGACACATTAATAAATAGTTCTTTTTATTAGGAGTTGGAGTCTCACAGCCAGACTGTGAACCAAAGCAACTGTAAGAACATGCAGTCTGTTCTGTGCTGTCGCTACAGGGCAACCTTTGCCAGAGAGATAGGTTCAGACAGGTTAAAGCAGTACAGTATCGAAACACTTTCACAAAAAAACCCTATCACAGATTGTCAAGTTATCAAGTTTCCTTCCTCTCTTATGAATTCAGCTGCAGTTTTCCCAAACTCAAATTTATCTGAACTGCTATCCGATCCTAGCCTATATCAAAAATATATATGGTTTGTTGTATCAAAGAATCACTTGCTCTTTCTAAATCTTATGATGTGATTCAGTAACTTGTCTTCATTTGATCACAGTATATATTACCTTTTTCCCCCATTATACTTTGCAGAAAATGTAACCAACACAATTCACTTGGAGTTATAGACATGAGCCTTTGATTATGCTGCTACAGCTTTGATTCCCTCTGCATACATGGCCTATATATAACATATAGTGTTCTTCATATGATGAAGACTGTTCTTAGTCCAAATTTTAGCAGTAGTTCATGACATTTAGAGTAAAGAGTTCAGGGGCACATCTGAAGTTTATATAAATTCATTAAATATATAAGAAAATTTGCAGTTGCCTTTCATATCCTTGCTATTCTCAAGTCCACTGCTGTAAATCTATGTGATGCTTCTGCATTTCCCGTTGGTAGCCTGTCCCCTTTTCTACCTTCCATAAAAGATATTTTTATTTTTTTAGTTCAGTCAGCAATTCCCTATTTAACCAGTCTGGCCACCTGCCATGCCTATTCAGCTTCTTGCACACTGGAATAGACCATTAAAGAGAGCTTTGTGAAGGTTGTCCTAGGAAATCAACCGGCTGTTTCTGGACCCTGTTCTCCTGCCTATCAGTGCACTGACAATGCCAAAGTCTTCTGTCCTTAGACCTCTCGTCTCAGTTCCCCATATGTTAAATCTCTGCTATCTCACAGTTCCTTAAGGAAAAGCTTTCATCAACTATAATGCATCTGGCAAGTTCACCTTTGACTTTAAGGAGCAAAGAACATTCCAGATTGCTGTGTCCAGCCTGTGTCAAAAATTGCCTCTGGCAATTTGCTGGATATGACACACCCATTAGGTAACACATTAAAAAAGGTATTGGAGCACAGAAACTCAGCAGGCAGTTATGCGTTTTAGGTTGACTTAAGCCACATGCAGCTGTACTATATAGGAAAAATAGGATAACACAGCAGATTGGTAAATTTTAATAAATAGCGTAATCAGCGGTAACATAGAATAATTGTTAATATAGCATTCAGTATTTACCACCATTAAACTTGTGCTGCATTTGTCTCATGCTGTTTACCCTCAGCTCTAGGTCCACTACCCTTCATTTCATCCTGTCCTGTGATCCCCACCTACTGTAGCTTTATTGATGATTGTTCTAAAATCACGCAGATAATTCCCTGAAATTTACTTAGCACCCATCTGCTTCATCTTTGATCCAATAATAGAGAAGTGTTAATCTGAGAGTTGGGACAAAGAATAATTACTATGCATAATCCAAGGAGTTCTCTTTTATGGCTAAACAATTTTAACAATCTCTTCTTAATCTATTGAGTGATATGTTGATAGCTTCAGCTTCTGTTTCTCTCTTTGGATGTGCAATTCATTGCCTTGATTCAGTTTTTTGAATAGCTACTTGTACCCATGAGAGACATGAGTCTCACTTTGAACGAAGACTGTCTGGGTCTATAAGAAGAATTTCTTTAATTAATCATTGTTTTATAGTCTATTGGAAAAAAAAAAAATCTGTTTTTTTTTCCAGAGTTCATAAGTGTTGGTCTTTCTCTGCAAATATTTTTAAAACAATCATGTTTCATTTTCTGAAAGCTGTCTACTAAGGTTTTACTAGAAATATCTTGGCTTTTCATATAGATTTTAATGTGGTATACAGACAAACACATTATGACAAACATTATTTATGTTACAGATAAGGAATATGAGGCGCAAAAGGGGGTTCCACTTTGCAGGATGGAAGATCTTGCTATATAAGCTTTTCAAAACATAGTGCTTACTCTAATTTTGATTTTTTTTCTAGACAAGAAAGAAGACAAATCTTCTTTAGAAGACAATTCTGAAACATTTTGTGCCTTTTAAGGTAGTTCAGGATACTCTACAGGGTTGCAGAAGCTATAGTTTCAGTTCCAACCTAATGACTCTTTTCTGCTCACCAGGAGAGTGCACCTGTCACAGAATTTTCGATCCTATCAGTTTTTTCTGATTCATCACCAACAAGGCTGTTTTCATTTTCTTACATTTTTATCACTTCCTTATTCCCATTATTTATTCTAATTCAATGTATGTTTTATATTTCTTTTCAATTCTAATTAAGTAGTTAACAAATCTCTAAGATTACAATTTGTGTATTACATTGGGACTGTTGATTAGGCTTGTTTTGAAGCTGCTTTTCAATTTGTCTTTTTAACATACAAATTAAATGATTGAAGAGTGATTGAAGACTGTAGTGATCTTTGAGACATTTGTTCATTTTATCTTAAGCATGTTCATTAATTAAATTACCTTTTGCATAAAAAAATCGCAAACTGGAGAACTTAAGCAAAATATTCTGTGGTCAGTCTCCTTACAGGTCTGTTTATATCTTGCTATTTTGATGAGCATAGATCTAGAATATTTTAAGTATCTTTCACTGGCTTTGCAGTGTCAAAAGGCTAAAACTTTTGTGATCTTCAGTTTCTCATATTTCAATAGCAAACAGGAACAACTGAAGTAATTATTTACTACATTAAGTTCAACAAAACCATGAAAACAAAAGGAAATTTTCTCTTTTGAGAATGCAAGTAATCTCTGACTTGTACAATTGCAGGTTTTTATAAAGTTTAATAGTGGTAAATACTGAATGCTATATTAACAATTATTGTCTGTTACCACCGATTATACTATTTATTAAAATTCACCAATCCACTGTTTTATCCCATTTGTCCTATATATCTGCTTTTATTAAGGGAATTTCAGATTACAGATGTTCTGGAAAAACAAATAAAACTGGTGACTTATATTGGTTCATTCATCAATTACTTGCCTTAATCCATTAATGAAGGAGACAGTACCATGATTTTCTGATAGCTGACTTTGATAATGTGATTATTTCATCAGCATGAAGCACCAGTACATTATTAACTACTTGAATGGTAAGTGATACTTTGTGTTTATTGTTTCATTGCTGAAAAATTACTGGATAATGTGTAGTCTACCAAGTTTACATATGTCACACAACTCCATGCATAATGAAATTATATGGAGAACCTGAAAAATATATAAATTGCTACTTGGTTGTTTTGTTTGTGCAGAATAATTCTACCCTGCTCTCTAAAATTTGGGCCTTTTCTTTCACATCTCTAAGCAAGTGTTCTTGAATAAAAGGTGTAAAAGACTGCACCAGAGGTAAATCAAAAAGTGATATATATTACTTTTCATTGGCTGTGTCTAATTGATTTTTGAATCTACAAGCAATCACTTAGAGGGAGTATAGATTCAGACATTTTTACACCAAGTTTTATATGAATTTACTCTCAAACCATGTAAATAACCATACCTCTACAGATTGCAATGTTTTAGATTTTGATGTATGTACATGCCTTACTTTATTTGCAGTGTAATGATACATGTTTGGTGATACCAATACATCAACATGATATAAGAATGCCTGAGAATTTAAAATGGAAAAAGTGCTTAATCCTGTTACTGAAACCATATCCCAGTACTGAATCATATATTGTCCTTTGTGACTGTATGTTTCCATTGCTTGCCTAAAAATTTGGGCAGATACCTATCTATCATAAGAGAGAAATATTTTTAAGAAATCTAGTCTCACATTATCAGAGCTTTTGCAAGATTTCTTCGATAAAATTACTGAACAATGAGAACTTTTGATGTAGTCATTTTATTCAAAGTAGTTGACAGGAAAGAATGATGCAGACTTACTACCCTGTTATCTGAGAGTCAGTGGAAGAGAAAGACACTTCTGAAAAACAATCCAAAGCTCTGCCATAGGATTTCATCATTGAGAAATGGAGATTATCATGTCATTTGGTCCCCTCTGTTGGGGTATATGCTGTTCAAACATACACAATCCCTACCTCATTAAAGAAAAAAAACAGATACCAATAGCCCATCTTCTTCTTTCAAATAATTGAAATTTTTTCAATAGAATTCTTGCTGTGTGAGGTCCGAAAATATCAAATGATATTTTGAATAATTATTCTGACTCTCATATCGGGGTTTGTAAATATATGTGCATCTTTATTCCTCTTGCCATTTTACTCTTGTCTGGAGTGCTTATTTGAACTAAAAGAGAGAGTTTATGTCATTGATGATTTTTATTTCATGTAATATAAAAGAGAAAATCTGTGACACAAAATCAAGAAATCAGTAAAGTACAATAGTGGAGACCAGTGAGGTTAAGCAGATTTAGAATGTGGGGCAAGTACTAGCAGGTAAGTAAATCAATTAATCTAAAAAAAAAAAAAGAAAAAGAAACCATCAAAAAAACAAGATCAAAAGACATGTTAAAATAATTTCAAGGTTGATGGATCTAAACAAGCTCTGAAGTATTCTGTGATAAATAACAGGTAACCTGTGTCTTAGACATTTAACAGAAGTTATACAGTAAGTTTTTCAAATTCAGGTAAGCGCTTAGATGATTAACAGAAGAATGCCTCTTTTTTCAAAGCCTGTGTGCATTTTTATATTAGACTTAGATTTCTTCTGGTCAGCTTTTGTGGGATGGTCAATTCATATACATCTCTATTCTTATCACCCACCATGAAGTACCCTTTTGGAATTCAAATTATACCTTGTAATTTAATAATGAGATAGATTGTGTGACCACCAATTAACTGGCCATCTATTAACTGAAGAACAGTTACTCAACAATAGATGTCTTTTAATTTTTACAAATGTTTCTACAAAGCAGTCTTTGTGCTACTGTCTTGTGATAAATCCTGTTCCTTGTGTCTTTTGATTCAAATCCACAAATAAAAAACTACTATCAAATAGTACTTTGGAATTTTTAAGCAACTGGCTTTTCTCAACTTTCCTCAGTTTCTGTATGTCTTGTCTTGCTTGAAAGATTGCTTGAAAAAGAATACATCTTTTTATAGTACTTTATAATTTTTTCACTTACCCCTAAAACTACCATTGCTCTTCTTACTGCTGTCCCATATAACATATTCACTAAATTAGTTCTGTATTTTGCTTTACCTTTGCAAGAAAAATCTGAGATTTCTCTTCTATTTTCATTTCATGGATTCAAGCAAATTCTGATTTCACAAACTCTTTATTTTATTCTAATTCTATTTAGTTCAAGACAGATTCTTCTAAATTGCCATCCATGTGGAAAGATACAACTCATGTTCTACCAACTGTATTTTTTACTTATCACTGTCTTCAGAACTCTAGAGGTTATATTTCCACTTAGTTTTTTCATTTTAGTACTTTATCATTTAGTATTTTAGCATTTAACGTTTTAGAATTTCAGTTGCTATAACTGAAAACAGCGCTATCCTATATGAAGACATAGCTTTGGTAAGAAATTCTGTGGAATAACATTAAGTTCTTAATACAGAACAATTGCTTTTTAAGATACATTTTAAAAAAATTCAGAAAAAGAAGTGAGCGCTATTGGTTGTTACTAATCTGTAGCACCGTGTAGATTATTCTCAGCGTTCCTGGCAGCTTTGTAGTTTCCAACTCAGTCAGCTTTGGAAAGGAGGTTAAACTGTATTGAAAGTGCACCCTATTCCTGGATACTGGGTTTGAAACTTGCCTTTAAGAGAACAGGATCTATTTAGGGACATAGAGAGAGTCTTTAAACTCCCATATGTGAGCACTGTTTCCAAGTTCCCTTTGAGAAATCTCTGGAAGCTGTTGGTCTGAATGTCAAGCGGACTTTAGAGATTTCTTTGTGTAATGTTGTTGCTTTTTACAAGCTCCTCTGGTGTAAGTTTGCCCAGGGTAATCATACAACATCCTCTATCAACAAATTAATGTAATTGCGTTCTGTTGTGCTTCTTTCTATCCATATCATAAGATTATAGAAGATTTGCCAAACATACTTGTATTACAAACTAATGTTTTAAAGTTGTTCTCACACTTGTGAGCATCTGTTTCCAAAAATTTCTTAACCTTAACTAATCAGGATTCATTTATAGAGATTTTACGAATTATGATAAAGTGACCTCAGATATAAGAATACTCAGGAATGTATACTAAAAAATGCATAACTAAAAAGTTAATCTTTTAGGGATGAATAGCACTAGTCATTAATAAGCTTTGTTTAAATTTTTTTATATGTGTCTATAAATTATCATTCTAAATATGATATATTTCCCCTACATATTATAGTTTTATATACATAAATTTAAGTGACTAAGCTCTACAGTTTCAAATTCCATTAGAAACATTAGGGCAACTCTTGTGAGAAGTGACACCTTTTTATTCAGTAGGCATTTTCCCTCTGAGGGAATTTCTGAACTTCACCTCTGCATAAGTGAATTCTGTGATAGATTCTCTAAGTTTGAAGGGAAATCTCTCTCTCTCAGGCTATTAAAAGAAAAAAACACCACAGTAATTGTTACCATATGTCAATGACATGACCTGCAGTGAGCAGGTCATGCAGTGAGCTGTACTTATCCATACTGAATAACTAATAAGGAAACTATATAGAGATTTACAGCTATTTTTTTCCTCTGATGATGTTTTCACATCATCCCTACTACTTCGCAGGGTAGAACACAGAAGGCATTCAGGCCTATCTTTCCTGTTCTGCCAAACTTGTGAACCATTGCATATAATAAATTAGCAAATTGCTTCAACAAATACTAGAAAATTTCTAAGTCACAAGAAATGGTTGTCAGAGTTTTTAATGAATTATCACAACCACTTCATTTTGGGGATTTTTTTTTTTACACACAAACTAGATCCTCCTTTTTCATATTCTGCCAAAAATCAGTGTACTTTTATGTTTGTTTCAAAATCAGTTTAAACCAGTAAGCGATTTGCTCTCATACGATAAACATTTGGCTCACAATACTATGCATTTTCTGTCTGAAAATACAACTGTTCTGAGCAAGTATTTGACACATTTTTTCTTAATTTTAGTAAGGTGAGGCAGTTCTTCTATTAAAAGAACTAAGGATTCTGGGCAGCAATTTTAAAAATTGCTCTGAGCAGTCTAACTGAAGCAAAGCCTGTTTAGTGAGTGGGAAAAGGCTCTACATTCTTATAAAAATTTTGTTCCCATGTTTTCCAGCAGCAGTTCAGATGAAAAATAGGCCAACTTTTCAAGTGCATAACTATGATGGGGAAAATGCTGACTGTGTCTTCCACCAATTCATTTTTCCATACTATTACATCACTAGGCATAAAAAGGTGCTATCATAAACTATTTAAGTTAATATTAATACTATCACAAGAATAATAAAGACACCAAGTTATTTAGATGCTAAAGGGGACTAAGTATCTGAACTAGATGAAGCATAAAAGCTTCCTGTAGGATTATTCCAATGTGGTTCCATTACTGTGTCATTCTCCCAAAAAAATTTGGTTCTGTTATAAGTGAAGCTTCTGGAACCAGTTTTCCTCAGGAACTCATCAATGATGAGGGCATCATGTTCCTGTGGTAGTGAGTGTTAAAAATATCGCTGTGTGGGTGTTATGTTGGCATGTTACTTTTTACAATCCTTACAAGCCATTCTGATTAAACAAAACAACAAAACTTTGAGTGAAAGTAAAGCATAAGTAGTTTTCTGTTTACAAGTTCAGATTTCACTTTTAAAAAATCATATATTTAGAATCAATATACACTGTATTAACCTACTCTCATATAATTTTGTTTATATACTTTGATGATTAATCTACAATTGATTTAAAGATTGAGCAGAACAAAGTCAGGATATGAAATGCTGCTGCAAAATGGTTCAGTTCTCATTTTATATCTTTGAGTGTGTAGACTACAAGAATTGCCAAGGGCAAAGTTCCTAACAGGTTTTAAAAAGATTATATGGCTCTTGGAAAGCATGTTTTAGATGTTTATATCTATATCTCTCTGAGTGTCTGTGTCTGTTTAAGTATGAACATATTTCAAACACAGTATTGCTCTACATCCCTCTGCCCTCTAAACAGAATGATCTGTTGCTATGACCACTGTTGTGGTGAGTCAACATCTATTTAAATCTAGTAAGTTAGCAACATGCAGTCAATCACTGGATTTCATTGGCTGTATATTCCCAAGGGCTTTCCAATTAATAGAGTATTCCTCTCCATGTAATTTTTTCAGCCACATAATACTAATTTAGAGCATTCTGCCTCTCATTCTTCCTCTTCTTTAGAAAGAATAATTTCCTCCTCTCATGTCATCATTCATATAACGTTGTTAAATAAAGAGCCCATATGAATATTTGAGTCAGTGAAATATAGTTACAAAATTATATTTTTAAGACAAACACACTGTCAAACCAAGTGCAGATCAGCTATGAAATCTTTATACCATGCTCAGAGAAATCAGCTTGAAAGAGACATAATGCGGTTAAATCAACCAAACTCACTTCGAAGCAGCTCCATCAATTGTCATTTGAGGACATTTGAGATTATTTAACTGACTCTCCAGCAATATACCAGAGGAAATTTAATGTTATTTTCTTTAAATATAGTGTTGCAGTAGTATAGATGAGAAAGCAGTATTCTAATAGAGGCCAAAAGATCTTTTTCTCAGTCATCATGGATCTCTTATTAACTCATTGCACACTTAAGTTCTCAACAATGGCTGCCAACATTTTATCAGACCTAACTGGGAGAGAGGAAGTCCCCAGAAAATTTCTTCTGAATTCAAATGTGGAATGAGGCACCATCAAACAGATGGAATTGCAGAGTGATGAAGTGACTCCTTTTAGGACAGAGGAACTATATTTAGAGTACACAATCCGTGAGCACATCTTAGTACCTAGGCCCATGTAACTGATCCAGGCATATTTTAATCCCATATCAGAATGAAATCAGATGCACAAATGTTCCCATCCATACATTCCTTTCCCTGGCAAGAAAAGCACTTCATGTGAACTCTAAGAGAACCAGAAATGCTCCAGTTAAACCTTAAAGACCAAGACCTGCCTAGTGCGATGCATCTCTTGCGTGACCAAAGAATCTTTTGAAGATTCTTAACCTCTTTGTTCTGATTTTCAGCATGGGAGCCTTAATTTACAAAAGCAATTATAGGCTTTACATTGATCAATTATGTCCAGCATTGAAAATGCAGTCATCTTCTTCCCAGAAATTCAAATCCTTTAAAAATGTCTTAAACTGCAACAGAGACATCGCTAAAATCAGAATAGAGTCTCATTTTAAAATGTAGATCACAGCCCTTGCCTGTCTGATTTTAAATCATTCTTGAGTCTTTCTTATTATCACAAACCTATGTTTTGGATTTTGTTTATTTCTGTTTTCCATTTAAGCGTTCCACTATAATAGCAAGAGAAAAAAACGAGACAGACTACTGAAATTTTTGTAATTTTGTAATTTCTACATTGTAAGCCTGAGGTGTGATTTGCAGACTAAGTAGAAAGACATATGCCCAAAGGCATTGCTTTTTGCAATCAGATCACAAAATTCGTTAGTTTTTATAACACACAATATATGAAAATCATCTCGTGAATCTGGCTCATAAAAAAAGTTAATCAATTCAGGAAATATGTATTCCATATTCATATTTTATTAATAGGGGCTCCTTATAAAATACAAATTTAGACATTCAAAAGACAAGGATTCAACCAAACTATATTCCATGAGACACAGATTACTTTTGATGACACTAACAGTATTAACAATTAAATGTAAAAGGGTAACTACAATAATCACAGAATCATAGAATCAATCATAGAATCACAGAATGGTTGGAAGGGACCTTAAAGGTCATCTAGCTCCCAACCTTCCTGCCATGGCCGGGGGTACCTTCCACTAGAACAGGTCATGAAAGCCTCATCCAACCTGGTCTTGAACACTTCCAGGAATGGGACATTCATCAAGTCTCTGGGCAACCTCTTCCAGACATGCCCTGCTAAAAAGTCTGTCCCCATCTTTCTTATAAACCTTATTTAGGTACTAAGAGGCCACTATAAGGTCTCACGATAGCCTTCTCTTCTCCAGGGTGAAGAACCCCAACTCTTTCGATTGGTCCTCATAGGAAAGGTGTCCCATTCCTTTGATCATCCCTGGACAAGCTGGTATCAGGACAGGCTGAGGCATGAAGGGATTGACAGCAGCCCAGCTGAAAAGAACTTGGGGGTGCCAGTGGATGAGAGGCTGGACATGAGCCATCCATGTGCATTCCCAGCCCAGAAAGCCAAATATGTCCTGGGCTGCATCCAAAGCAGTGTGGGCAGCAGGGCCAGCGAGGGGATTCTGCCCCTCTGCTCTGCTCTGGTGAGACCCCACCTGCAGTGCTGCATCAGCTCTGACGTTCCCAGCACAGGAAGGGCATGGATCTGTTGGAGCCAGTCCAGAGGAGGCCCCCAAGTTGATTAGAAAGGTGGACCACCTCTTCCATAAGGAGGAGCTAAGAGTTGGAATTGTTCAACCTAGAGCAGAGACGACCTTCTTATGACCTTCAGTACCAGAAGGGAGCCTACAAGAAAGCTGGAGAGGGACTTTCTACAATGGTTGTAGTGATAGGACAAGGGGTGGTGGCTTCAAACTGAGAATGCATTCAGATTAGATATTAGGAAGAAATTCTTTACTGTGAGTATGGTGAGGCACTGGAACAGGTTGCTTTGAGCAGTTGTGAATGCCCCATCTCTGAAAGTGTTCAAGGCCAGGTTAGATGGGGCTTGGAGCAATCTATTCTAGGGAAAAGTTTCCATGCCCATGGCATGGGGATTGGGAACTAGATGATCTTTAAGGCCCTTTCCAACCCAAGCTGTTCTATCATCCTATAATCATTTTCATGGCCATCTTCTGCATGTACCCCAACAGGTTCATGCCTTTCTTGTGCTGAGGAGCCCAGAGCTGGATGCAGAACTCCAAGTGGGGTTTCAGCTCTCTTGACTTGGTGGTCATGCTTATGTTGATGCAGTGCAGGATACAATTGTGTTTCTGGGCTGCGAGCACACATGGCTATTGTCCGACCAAACAAAATTGGCCAGGTGCACAGGAGAATAACACATCTGATAACTTAGGTCATACTTATATATTTTGGTCTTTAAAAGTAATAGAAATAAAAATGTGTGTAGTCATGAACAAGAAAAGGTTGGCTCCAGCAGGTGACAATATTCAAGTAAATTATTCGCAAAGGTTTTCTGTACATAGAACAGCTTTTTACTTCTCCTAAGACACTGGCTGTCCTGAATAAAAAAGGAAGACTTCAAGGGAATGAAAAAGTATTCCAGCTTCCATCTGAGTAAGAGGTAGCCTTTGGAGTCAGACAAAATAAGTGAGAAAACACTTCAGTGGAACTGTGGGTCCCCCAGGTCCAGCAAAGTGATAGAGTCATTTAAATGTGGCTGCTACACCGAGGGTGGAAAAGAACAGAGTAAACTGCCCAAATACTGTATCCTATAGTAGTAATATATGTTTAGGCCTTTTTCTGTCTGTACACAAAGCTGACTGATGTGTCAGTATTTTTTTTTTTCAGTTGTTTAAATTCTCAGGTGCACTGACACATCAAGTCTCCATACTCCTTCTTTGTTTCCCCTCTGGATTTCTTCTGAATTCCACACTTGTGTGCATGGTTCTTCTGTTGTGAACTTTAAAAATTATTTAGCCTCTTTGATAGTGTGTTCTAACATCTTGTTTTTGAAGAAAAATTTTACATTCTTCTAACACTGTGAGACATTATAGAACATAAACATTTTTGTTAGTAAAATCACATCTTTTAACATATTTTTTTTTTTTAATTTGAAAAAATTACATATTATTCTCTTTCTTTAGATAGTGGACTTTGAGAATATAAACTATAAAACCTCTAAACTGTATCATGAGCTGAATTTCCAAAGGTATTTGCAGACTTATTTGTCTTATTTGTTTTATTTATCTTATGGACAGGTTTATGCAAGCCATGATTTAAACAAGTTAACTCTTTCAGCCAAGAAAGGTGAAAATTGAAGGCTTTTCCAAGTGCCTCATATTCACTGATGTGTGAGCACTCAGATAACAGAGTATGCAGCTGCTAATCAGAAATTTCTCCTCAGGTCTGCTTATTTCTTCTGTAGATGTAATACCCATAGGCTAACTCTTTACATATAAAAAATTGGGATAAATGGCTCTTGGATTAGTAATTTACAGCTGACTACAAACTGGACCCTAGGCTATCATACCTATTTAATTACTACGACAAAAATGGAATTAACACCAAAAGAGTCAAAAAATCCCAACTCCCCAAATTCCAAAAGAGGTAACAAACAGGGGACATAACATTTTCTACCGAAACTAGCAGTTGGAAAATGCTGGTTTAATTCTCAACTCTGCCATAAGCTGAGCAAGCCATTTACCCACATTGTGCCCCAGTTTCTCTGACTGTAAAAATCTGGATAATCTTATTTATACACTCCAGTAATTTCAGATCTTAAACATGAAAGAAATGCCAGAGAAGTGCGAAGAATATTTTTTAGGAGAAAACAATAATTGTCCAAAGAGACAATCTGAATATCCTGTCTGATATGATGGCTTCTATGTGCTACAGTCATCACCCTATCATCAGTTTGTACCCACACTAGTATGGTGTTTCTAAAAAATAACTATTACTGGATGCTTAAAAAAAAAAAAAATTTGAAAAGGCCAGATATTACTGAGGGAAAAAAAGTCTATGAGTAAATTTTCTTGTTAATTCCCAGCCTGTCTTCTTTTTTTAGAGATTCTTTTTCTTTCTGAAACAAGGAAGTCTGGTCTCTGTTCTATTTAAGTTAGTTTATGTAATCTCATGTTCATTTTAATGTCAATACGTGTGCATTTCACAGAAAAGAAATTAAAACACAATATTTTACCTAAGTCTATTTCCCTTCTTTAAGTTTATGATCCCTCTATTAGATGAAAAAAACCACATTTGAAAGATCTTCCTCAACATTTTGTGAAGCTTCACATTTTAAAAACATCAGTTACTAATTGCTCTCTATAAAACATGGAGGTTTCCCATGGTGCAATAATTTGCAGATTGCATCTGCAAATCTGGTTTGAAAGACATTCTTTTCTAGTCTTCTCGACATTATATCCGCATAATTACCAATGACAGAACCTGACACTTTCTTACCCCAAACATGAGCCTGTATTGGGTTATTCAATCATATTTGATGATTATAGTCTTTTGTCAAGGCTTGATAACTGTAAAGGGAGTAAAAAAATGTGGAACATCATCTTTGTTTCTCAGCTGTTTTTAAATACTCACAGTTTGAAGATTTAGTGGAAAATACTTGCAATTGAAGAAGCATAAGTTGAAATAAAAAATTAATCCAACTTTCCTTTATATTTTCAGAGATATTACTTTTTATTTTGTATTTTCCATTTGAAAAAACCAAGTGTTTGAAATTCATAGAGTTGATACACTGTATCTCGTAGTTCTTTAGTATTTATACTTCAAAAATCATGAAACAACTTTTCAAAATTAAGGAAATTTGCTACAATGTCATGAATTTTTGATGAAAAAATTAATTGGGAGTTTATTTCTTTTTATTTTTGATTTTGGAGCACTTAGAGTCATTCAGAAAATGTGTCTTACCTATTTTTCACAAAAATGGATTAATTTTCCACTTTTTCCCTTCATTTATGAGTCCAGAAGTAATTTTTCATATGAAAATATACTCCCATATTTAACTGTTCTAGAAACAAAGCAAAAAGCAGTACAAACCCACAAAGTACAGTAAGGTCTTCAGTACACATTATTTTTCCAGAACTCCTACACTCTGTGATATGAAAGAAGAGCATAGATTCTTCTGTGACAATAAGAGAGAGCCAGTAAGAATTATTTATGTAAGTCATCACAACTCAGGAGTCTTTTGAGTCCTCAAGGTCACTCAGAGTCCCCGTTGCTATTCTTTCAGTGATTACAATGTGCTCAAAGAGGATTTTCAAAAGAATAATCATGGAGGGGTTAGTGGCTTCTAGGATCTATATTTTCATTTTACCTTAAAATGACAACCATCTGAAAAAGTGTTGTTGGCACATACCCTGATGTCAGTGATTAGTATAAACATTAAGATATATGTGGGAAGGGTGTGGGAGATAGGCTTTCCTATCCTCAGGCAAATGAGGGGTTGGTTTATCTAAGAAGTATTTTATCTAGCCTTAAACCTGATAATATTAAATCCTTAAGATTTCAAACTTGTAATTGTCTTTCCATAGGAAATATCAAAATGTGGTAAATACTAATATTAGTTGTAAAAATCTTCCCTTCCAGAATACATTGCCCATAAGCCTGCCTGTGTATGAAAGAAGAGTTCCTTTAGAAAAAAAAAGCACTCAAAACAAAACCCACCCCCCAAACAAAAGCTAATACAAAAAATTACTCAGTCTTCGCCGCTTCAGTACATGATATATTGTAATGCTATTTATTGGCAATTGCTACATAAAGCTGTCTACTTTCCCTGTTAATTTTCCTGCGTTAAAAAATATTTCGAATAAATTCCTTAGATGGCCAGTCTTTCTTTATGGCAGCAGGATTTTCAGTTAAGTGTATTAAAATCTAAAACCTGCATCTGGAATTTGAGAAACCCCAAACTGATCACTATGACATATAATCTACACTTTTCTTTGTACACCTCTCTTTATATTAAAAAAAAAAAAAAAAAAAAGTCTCAGACTAGAACATTCTCTACATTATAAAAGATCAAAAGGCTCTAGTCTGAGAAAGTGTACCACAATACAGAGACTTTAAATATGTAATTTTGAAGTTTCTGCTTCTTTGAGTAGAATCCAGACTAGCGTGTTAAGAACAAAGCCCCTCAGAATGATGCCTGAAGAAAATTAAATACTGGACAATCTAGGTATTGAGTACCTAGAGACAGAAAAGCTGAAATAGGCTCATACAACTTTTCCATTTAGAGCTAGGGTGCATTATTTCATCAAGGTGAATATTTCCTTGCAGGACTATCTGCAGAAACTTCTTTATAAGACTAAGGTCTATGAGGTTTTTTTGGAAAATGAAATGTGCTGTTCTTTGTTTTCAGGACATGGTTGAGAGAAAGAAAAGAGCCATAGAAAAACTTATAACCCATGCTAAAACTAGTGTGGTTTGGGCTCCCTTCTTTGGTTTATGCATGTAAAATATTGCAGTGCAGGACACCGGCATAGGTATTTAAAAACACATAACGGTTCTCCTGGCCCAACTGGCTTTTCTTTGCAATTAAAGGGTTTCAACAGGAGTTTACTTTCAAATCAGGCAGTCAGGTGATTTGAAGTCACATCCCCAGGGAAAGGGGAGAACTGAACCTTGGTCTTGTGGTGCTGAATGAGAGCTGTAGTCATGAGATGCCAGCAGCTTAAAAGAAATCCTTTAAATTCAATGGGAACTGTATTCCATCCTCCAGCTACTACAACTACTAGTTCTAGTCTCCTTTGATAGAAAAGCATTGTCACATTCAGTTGGTAGCTGTGGAGTAGATTTAGGCACCATGTAGGAGATGAGCTACCCCACAGAGTCAGGTTTGAAATATTAGGGGCATTTACACTAATGGAACACAGATGCCAAGGGACACTGAGGCATTATTTGAGTTTCTGGACCTCAAGAATTAGTCAGGAATTAAACAGAGAATTAAGAATCACTGTTCAGACTTTAGACACCTGCCTAAGTCCAAGGCTGTTTTTGATGATCTACCAGGCCTTTTATTTTCACTACCTGTGCTAAAATTTGAGACAGGAAAAGGCATTTAGACAGAACGCATCACTGATCAAATATCCATTTACTCTCTGGTGGTCTGTGTGGTAAGCTCTGTTAACGGGTTGTGTGTGCTGTTGGGAACATGCTTAGCCTCACCAATGGCTGGACCTGGAGCCATGGCAGCTTTACATGGGGCTGGAACAGGAGGAGAACACCTGGCTCCTGAAGTCCACCAGATGTTATCCCTTGACTGCATGTATCAGAGAAGAACATAAAGAACAACATAAATATAAAAAGCTGATAATGATAGGGTGTCCTTTTCTCAGAAGGAAAAACTCAACGAAGTGCACTCATGACTGCAGGGGATCACCCACCTTTGTCAGTGTTTCAGGGAGACGAAATTGTTTCACAGATTACAGACTGCAGGTATTTCAGCTGAAGTCTGAAGGCTCTGCATCTTCTCCTGGCCAGGTTTTGTATGCTTTCCAAGGGTGAAAGCCCTGTGAAGCTATCTTAGATGTTTAGTGGAGTATTCATTGTGACCACGTGTTGTACCCAGGAAAAATGCATAAATCAGTCTGAAATGAACAATAATCATAACAAAAGTTGGCAGTATTGATTACCAGATTCTGCTTTCATGATCTTCAATAGCTATAGCCAGGAAAAGAGAATTGTTTCCTTGAAGTCTCTCCCACTAAAGAAAACATCTGCCTGCAGACATAACAGCTCATACACACATCAATATCCTCCCTGAGGAAACAATTAGTGGAATTTCTAGAAGAAGCCATTCTTAATCTGTAGAAACACTGGGGAGCTAGATTTACTTGTGAATAGAGTTTTACTTGACTTAGGATATTCAGACTCTGCTGAAGGCATGGATCCAACATATTTAATTTGATTTGTTTCCTCCTTGGTATTAATTCCTAGCTTGTTGCTATTACGTCTGGGCACCTTTCCTTTTAGTTTCTCAAGCACCAAATAACCTAGAAGCAGTAACCCTGAGTTACTGAAAGCTTCTCTAAAATTAGCAGACTAATATGGTTGCACACAGATACAGATTAATATAGATTTTTTTGCAAAAAACAGGCTCTGAGTAGGAGTACTTCAGAAAGAAAAAAAAAGCAAATTGAGAAAGTTTATAAAGGCTTCGTTAGAGGCCAGAGTAACTCAGAGACCCTTCCTAAAACAGGGCTCAGCAAGATAGGTGGTGCACACACACATGGTAAAATGGTAATGAAAGAGAAACTTTAAGACAAGTCGAAGTACATAACATACAACTGATCTCCCTCAGAGTAATCTGGGAATGTTGCTTTAAATGATCCCCCAATGGGAATATTTTTTTGTGTAGAAAAAAATTTATATCCTTCTTTGCTAAACCACTTCTTTGTGTCTGGAAACAGATGGATATCAAGTGCTACCATTTATTGAACTGATTATAAATTATCAGCTTTAAACCATTTAGTAACAAAGACTGCTCCTCTCATTTATGAAAAAGAGTCTCTTAAAAATTGTGGCTTACACCAATTTTCTCATGAGCTTTTTGGGATGACCTTTTCGGGATGACCTTTTCTTCTAAATCACAGTAACTTTTTTTTTTTTTAATAAAGCAGTATAGTGAGTCTTGAAAAGTATAATTCAGTAAAGGACTGAAGATTTTAGAGAACAGAAGACCCATTCTCTAAATGACAATTCTCAAGGTATTATAGAAAATTGTAGTTTAATCTTGAATTGACTCAAAGTGAAAGATTTTTGCCTTTCTTTCATATATTCATTTAGTGTCATTAATTGATTTCTGAATGTCTCACTTTATTTCAGTCATGTAAATATTTTATTTCATTTACCCTGACTACAAGTGCTGGTAAAATACTGGTAAAAGTGGATGGAAATTTCAGTATTTGTTAAATTTATCAGTAACTTTTGTAGGCTTATAATTGGGTTAAAAAAATAGCATAGTTTAATCACGGTCTTGAAGGTACAAGCAACAACGCAATTAAAAAAAACAGTTTTAAGATGAAGGACCAGCAATTAGTAGTGCCACTACCATCTAGTGGGGATTTTTTTTGCTGCAGTGTGGCCACAGTGATGCTCTGGATTGGCAAAGGCAAGTAGGTGCCTGCTGGTAGACACCTGAATGACTTCTAGCCTATTTTGCTGTAGAGAAGCAAATACATAAACATTCAGAAGTTTCTCTTTTAGAATGTTTTGTAAACACTTTCTTTTATTATATTAAAAAATTTATAATATCAAGGACCAAAACATTTTTAGTACATTACTGAATGTCTCCCTCTCTGTAATTTCCTTATTTCTCCTCTGTATTCATTCTGACTCAACATATTGAAGTCAATAGATAGTTTATTTTGTTTTTTCATTAGGAGAAAGTTATTTTGCAAACTTTTCCTGAACAGGAGAAAAAGAAAAAGCTATAAAAGGTATGATCTATGATCATACATGTTAAATCCTATTTGATGACCTCTATAAATAGCCTAAACTATGTCTTTTATAAATAACTCAAAATTTTTCTTGATATATGGAATAAAAGATATGAAAAAAGTACTTCAATAAGCCTTTTGAACTTTCCTGACAGTTTTTCAATAGGCCTTTGGTGTTGTATAGAAAAGCAGCCTTTGCCAATCAGCTGTCACAAAGTACGAATAGAAATACGTGTACCTTCCAGCTCCACTACTGGACAAGCTGGCTTTGTTTGTTCCTGTCATAAAAAATCCATCAAAAAATAGATTCAGATGAGAATCAGCATAGAAATAGCATGACCTCATGAAGTTCACTTACTGTACAGCACAGCCAATTCTCACCTTTAGAAAAGTAATGCAGCCACAGATCTTTTAAATCAATTCAGATCAATTACTGTTTACTAAGATCCTGTATCATTCTTCTGAATTTAATTTACAGACAGTTAACTGCAAAATTCAGTTTTTAATTGACCCTCTGGGCTTCAATAACATAGAATAAATTGAAACAAAAAAATGAAAAGGTGAATTTTTTCATCCTAATTTGCTGTTCAGGAAAAAAAAATAATCTTCAAGGAAAAAAATCAATCCTTCTAAACATAGAATATTTGATATATAATCTAGACAGAATTTAGAAATATTAAAAATGTTTGAACATATTTCAGTAGTTTTCCCTTTGAAAGGGAAATCTTTCCCATAATTTGCCATAAATTCCACTTCCAACTTTTACTGGTATTTATTACTGCCTTCTAAATATATCCTTTTTTGTTTTTCTTTCTTAAAGCAAAAAAATGGGATAGCAAATCATTAACCTAACTGAGAATATACAAATTTTAGAGTGAAGTTACAATCTTGTTTAAAAGGTTAAGATCTTAATTCCTGGCAAAAGAATTTAATTCATCTTTCTAAAAAGTCCCATATCTCATGTATTATACATGTATATTTGGGAATGTATTTTTTGCTTGTAGATCTTTCCAGTTATCAATATGATATGAGTAAGTGCAGGTTACAATAAAATTCAGGACCCTATTCTATAGGTTGACAAATTACCCACTTATTTTAAATGTTGTGATTAAGAGTTCTATTCAAGTTTTTGTCATGGTACTGTCCTTGATTCCTGCACTGGACTTCTGGCAGTGACAGTAAGTCAGTTAACAGTGATGTGATTGCCATCTCTAGTGGCCGTCAGATGGGATGATGAACATCCATGAACAAATGAGCAAACCTTGCACCTGAAATAAAGTACTTCTCTTCAGAGGCTTAGGAGACTACAGAGGGAAAATATTTATGACAAAGAAAAAACACAAAAAGGGCTGCTGAAGACCTCTGAAAACAGGTTAATTCAAGGAAGGAACAAAGGATTTTTTTTCCTGGCTGAGAGAAAATCTTTAGTTGCCACATCAGCTGAAGCTGAGAGGAACTTGCTGTACAGGTCAGAGAGGAGACTCTATTATCTGCAAGAGGTACCTAAATAAGGAAATAAAATCAGGTTCAGGAGAGAAGACTGTGAAAGGATGGTGTTCCATTTCTAGAATACACAAGAGCACTGAGGACACCAAGGTAAGCAGTTGCACCACCAGGTTTTCAGAAATTCAGTAGTGTCCTCTGGTATGGGCACCTCAATTAAGAGCACGGACCTTATGTCATCAGAATCCACATCTGTTAGACTTCAAGACTCAGGTCACCCTCTCAGGTCCCAGCCTCACAGACATGAGGCTGATGTGGCTCCATGTCCCCAGGTCCAGCCAGTGTCAAGGCTGAGCAAGCATTCCTGATAGCACACCCACGCTGCTGACACAGCTTGCCACACAGATCAACGCAGAGAGAGAACAGTGCCTTGGAGGGCACCCACGCCACCAGACACCATACATACACAACCTTGAGCAGCAAGAACTTGATCCAGTTTCTCTGGCTGCTCAGTACTTAAGGCCGCTGGCGGATGAGTAAAAGAGAAAACCTTAATGCTGTGAGAGCACAGATCAGCACTACCCAAAACTCCCATGTGTTGTCAGTGCTCTTATAGTCACAAATCCAAACCACAGCGCTGTATGGGCTGCTCTAGAGGAAGCTGACTGCAGTCCCAGCCCCAGTATAGCATCCCATAATAAGTCTTGCTTATTCCCACCGCCCCTTTAAGCCATATCAGAAGCTTTACAGTCTCAAAATACCGTTCCTTCTGCATCAGTAGTAAGTCCTATACCCACTCAGGCAATCACCCCTGACAGCGTGGATATCCTCATGAAGAGAGCGAGTTTAGCTGACTAATCCTTGTGGGGTTTCCACTGGGGTCAATGGCCTAGTGAGTCTTCTCTGATGGCCTTTGGAGAAGCTGCTTCTACAATGTCATTTTACTTATCATCTCACTAGTGCCTGTCTGCCCGTGCTTTTCCCACAATCCTGGCTGGACAGCTGTGTTCCGTGTGATTCGCTTTTATTCACATAACCTAGAACATTTAAAATTAGATATTCTTAATCCAGTTAAAACATATGTTTTCAATTAATATTCATAATTGTTGATTTTTATTAGTTATAATTATCTTAATTTTGTTTTAACTAGCATTTTGACAAGTTAATGATACATTATATGGTTTATAATAATAATTCAAAAATAACACAATGAAATTATACACACTTAAACATTTCAAGACCTCTGAATCAGAATGTGTTTATATTTCTTACTGGAAAAATGGAAAATTTATTTTTATTTTTCTAATTTAAAATATCAGAATGGTTTTTTTATCTTTCAGAGGCATTTTTATTTAAGTTTTTCAAAGCCTAGGAAACACATTAGCAATTAAAAGTTCAGACTCCTCGTAGAATATGTACTGCTATTTACAGAACAATAAAATATGCAATTTTCCCACATTTAACCTTTTTCAGAAAGTTTTAAAAGTTAATTTCATTGCAAATTATGAATATCAGCAATTTTGCAAAACTGGTTCAGATAAAAAATGAAAATGAAATCTGATAAAGAAGTGTATTGTATTTAATGAGATAATTGTAAGGCAACCCTGATTACTTTACTCCTTACATCTTTAAAGTCAGAAAATGAAACTATTATTTGCATATATTTACTAGATTCCTTTACTTTACAAGTCTCCTAAACATTATAGTTCATGTTTTTCTACATGACTTGCGTCATTGCTTTATCCTTCCTCAATATCACACTGTTTAGAGATGAGTTTGGTATTTGTCATACAGAAAATTAATATGGCACAAAGTCAAATTTTATTAAAGCTTTAGATTTGGCACTCCTTCTACCACCAGAAGCTTTAAAAGCATTTCTGAATTGATGATGCAGCTTTTCTGTTTCTCCTTAGATTTTTCCCAACCTACCTCATGGTACAATGTAGAATGTACACTGACAATTTTAGCTACTTCCTAAACAGTGTTTTTACTTCCTACTTTGAGATCAATTGGATAAGGTTAATGATGTAATAGGATTATGTTAACATAAATGCTGTTCCTACAAGACTAGGGACACATTTGGTTGTAATGACATAGGATTTCATCACTTTTTTTATTTGATTGGTTTCCAGTCATCTAATCGGTCAATGAAACTAAGGAATGCATAGGAACCGATACTGAGTATTTAAATCTCTGTTTGTGGACAAATCCTGTCATTTTCAAACTTTTCCAAAGTCTGATTAGACACACAATAATTGTAATTGTGAGTTAATGAATTGTTCATAACATGCTTGTTTCTCTTACAAACTTCTCATTCTCTATTTATTGTGTCAAATATGTTGTTTAATACTGCATCATTTCTTCTCCCTAATGAAATGAACAGAGGGCAAATAAATAGTTTAAAATTATACAGTGTGGACTCTCTTTAAACCACACACACACACATGAGCTCAACTTTACTAATTTGTCAGGGAGATGGAGAGCCCACTGAAAGCACAGGACTTCCAACATGTTCCAGTTACCAGTCTCTTCTTTCTTATAAAAAGTGGCAGGATGAGAGGAAATGGCCTCAAGTTGCACTACAGGAGGTTTAGATTACATATTAGGAAAAAAATATTCACTGAAAGAGTTAGGCATTGGAACAGGCTGCCCCTGGAAGTGGTGGAATCACCATTCCTGGAAGCAGATGTGGCACTTGGAGATATGGTTTAGTGGTGAGCATGGTGGTGCTAAGTTAATCATTGGACTATCTAAGAGGCCTTTTCCAGCCTTAACAACACTATAATCGAATTTCTATTTTAATATCTAACAATTGTTTTCAAAGCTTTTATTAAGTTTTTAATCTTTTCAGAAGTTTTATCTTATTTGGTCATTCTCTAGAAGCTGTTTTACTTCCTCTATCTATATTCAGTAGTTTTTCTTTACTAGACTTGTTTTCCAGTCTTTCCCCTCCTTGTATTTAACACTTCAGGCTAAACATAACCACTCGTCTGTCTGATGTATATTTTTAGATCTTGTCTAATAATTTCCACTGTCCAGCCTTTCTTTGCTGTGCAAGTGTTCATTCATTGCTCTATTAACGTCTTTGTAGATTTGCCTGCTTCACAGAGCATCATCCATGTGTCTTTAATTATATCATTATTTTCCACAGGCATATATGGACAGACATATAGATCCATTTCAAGATATTGGATATATCAGTAGAGATTCAGGTATCTGCATCAAGTAGTGCCTGAAATCTGAGTTTCTTTATGTAAAAAATAACCATGATTTGTGTGTGGTTGCATAGCATTGCACAAAAATAAATTTAATTGTGATTAAAATTTCACATATTAATTGACTTGAACTTTGCCAGTAGTTATGCCTATAGGTACTTAATTAGTCAAACAGATGATTTTTAACTATGGATGGGTTTATAGTTCTTTAGGGAATGAGACATTTATCCTTGATTAAAGCCTTTATACATGACCATAACAGATAATAAAAACTGGCATACTGCTGACTTAGTAATAGGAGAATATTTTCCAGATCACATTTATGCTTAAAATTATATAGATTTGTAAAAAAATTATTGAAATAACTTCTTCTGTTCTTTATTCCCTAGGCAGTTGTATGCATTGATGCTGAAAGTACTGCTTCACTGGTATAATTAGTAACAGAAAACATTTTAAAAGCTTCTGTTGTATTAAATTTTACCTTTTCTTCTGTTTCTTTTGGGAAGAATATGTCTTTCAAGTTTCTCAAATAGTCACAAAAATACTGCCTAGTTTGGTTCACCTTCTTGGTGTTACTTTTCCTGCTGAAATCTGTATCACTTTTTTGAATTTTCTAGGCTTGTTTCAAAACACCAACATAGGGATGTAATGAGGGTGAATTCTGTGGCTTGTCTATGGAAAATCTAGTCTATGGTACAGACACTACATATTCAAATTACATGCTTTTTAACCCTCCTCCACAGAGCTACATCCACCCTGTCTTGCAGAACTACAGAGATGTATTATTTCTTCCTCTGATATTTTTATTGATGTGTACTTTTTGACAGATCATGACAGTCCTACTTTCAATGGTATGTAGGTTCCACTCTCATGAAATTCAGGTATCCAAATGTTCATAGGTCATATGTTAACAACAGATTTTGAGGGATGTACAGAAGACCATCAGCTATAGTTCTCTACATTTCTACCTATATTTTGAGACAACTTCAGTGGAAACATTCACTTTTCTTTAACTTGGAGAAGCCCTAGTATGAGTGGAAGAGAAAGGAGCAAACCTGCGACATGCAAAGCCCAAGACATGGTAATGGCATTTGGTGGAAAAGGAGATGTGTCACTATGAACAAAGGATGATCATGAAAGAAGCCTGAGTTTACTTCAAAATAGGAATGGAGAATTCTATTACTACAGCAAGGAATGAAGAAATAATGATGGCGAAAGAGTAAAAGATGAAAAGCACAGGGTCATAAGAGATTCCCAGCAAAACGTTATAGGATGAGACAGCTCCGGGGAGCTTATCATTATTTGAGGAAACAAACTTTAAACAAAGAAATATAGGAGACAACTGTCATTTTCAAGAAAAGCAAGTTGGTATCCACCAATGGACCCAGAAGCGGTAGTTACTAATATTTGTACTATTAAAACAGATCCAGTTTTGTCTCTAGGACCATGATCAATTTGATATATAGTCAAGGGGACTATGTCTTTCCCTTACCACTTTTTCTTACACATTACATAGACAGTAGGCACCCTCCTCACATGTAATGAAGTGAAGAAGTTCCTTTGGATACAGATCCCAGCTTAGTTAGTCATTCAGATGAGCCATGGCTCTGAAACTCCCTCACTAAGGAAGGACGCTTGGGATAGTGTACTCCTAATTTAGGAATCGAAGTTGAAATTGGAAGTATACCCACTAGTCCGTAGTCTTTCCTTAGGGTTTTTCATGTGAAGGTTATAACAAAATAACTGAACTGATGCTGTGACTTAATTGTGGATAAAAAGTGAGCAGTTCATATTTTTAGTGTTAAATATTCTTCTGGATTGTAAACTGTGATATTTATTTTAAACACAAATGGTTATATTTTGAGAAGAGCTCAAGGATTCAGTAGCTAATATCAAGTTGCTCTGTCCAATTTTTTGTTTTAGTACATGCAGTATTAGGCTTAGTGTCTTATCTACTATCACTTTACTAGTTTTACATTACATGAAAAAAGATATTGTGACTTTATGGAATTATGCTTGTTTGAGGGGGCAGGTTAAGGCCATCTTAAGTTAGGGTAAGAAATAAATTCTTATCTGCCTATTATTAGTTATGAATTCTATTACTGCAGTTGGAATTAGTTCTTTTAGGAGTCCCTGTGCTTTTACATAAAAAAATAACAAAAATTCAGGCCAAATAAGAATGAAGTTTAATCTCTTACTTTTAATACTCAGATGAAACAAGGCAGTGTTGAATGTTCAGCTGCCATGAAAATCTTTTGAATAAATAATTTTTTAAATTGAAACATACAAATTAAATCTGTTGAAAAGATCTGTGGAATTAGATGCAGAAATCTAATTTGATTGTTGGCAAATTTATGTCAAAAGAAAATGACCATATGTGGGAGAAAATTACATTTTGCATGTACCACTGGCATTTCTCTTTCAAGCTGTATTCTAGCAGCAGACTGTGCCTGAAATAGAATTAATTTAAAATGAGTCCTTAAAAAGCAACAGTAGAAAGTATGGAATGCAGCTTGACACAATCATCATTGTGTATTCAGAGTACAATCAGCAAATAGACTCAGTGTGGAGTATGACATGCAAGCCATTATCTAGTCTGCAGATTTTTTTTTACTCATAAGTATATAATTGAGATATTGTGGGGGTGGGAATCACATAACTGTAAAGAAAACACATTTTATATGCTAATCTAGCAAGAAGTTGTCAGTTTTCAAAAGGTCATCATCCTGCAAGACTGTAAAGATGATCCCCCTTTGTAGTACTGCTGTAGAAAACAAATGACAGCTTGTGATAAAAAGACCTTCACCCTGTCATGTATTTTAGCAAGCAATAATTTTATAAATTATATGTAAAGCATGATATCATTTGCTAGTCTTATTCAAAACCAAATAGTATCTACCAAAACAGTAGGATGTAAGATGATGTAAGATAGGTTTAAATTTAGGATTTTAATATTCACATAGTGACCATACTGATAGACTTTGACATAAATAGAAATATGTTTATTAATATAATTATGTAATTATTTATTATATGAATATATTATCTATCTTATCATATGCAATTTAGCACCATTTATCCTTTATCTCCATTGTCTTGTTTATTGATTTTTTGGAGAAATTGACTGTAAATGTTGTCTCCTTAGCCTAACAATCAGAAACTGCTCCATTTCATCTTAGAAACCTTTTAAGAAATATTGGAGCCACCCAATGGGAATTGTATTGGTTTCAATTGAATAGATCTGAAGTAGAAATAGTCATTGGCAGATCAAAACTGACCATATGATAGAAGCTGTAAATCTGCCTTAATATTTGCATCTCTTACTAGATTTAGCTACAAATCAGGACTGAATTACTTTCCCTGGTTAATATGCTGGTAAACTTCTTGTATCACTCAAAAATGGTTGCACTCAGGAAAAAATTTGTGCTTTATATATCCCCCCTCTATTTATATGTGTCCCTATGTGTAATATATAGCAAATAAAATATTGACATTTTGAAGAAATATGTCAAAATTTTTTTGCCATTAAAATTGTTGCCATGCAATCAGGACAAGAAAAAAATGAAAGTGATTTTATAAAGTCTAAGAAAACTGTTTTGTAGTTGAGTGTTTTGAAAATAAGTATTTCTATTTCCAGTATTATCTAGAGGTACATTTGATTTTAGATATTCCCAGCTACTAAATTCCTGAAAGAACGTGAAGCTTGAGGTGCATGTTTGTATAACAAGTTATATTCATTTATCAATTATGCAACACAAATAAGTATATGATGAGTGTAAAAACAAACACCATTAGAAAGAGTTCTCCTAATGTAAATATCATAAAGAAGATTCTAAATTACAGAAATTGACCTGAAATCAAACATATTTTTAAAGAATGAAATCTTTCACCTCTGAGAAACAACCAAGCAACCCTGTACAAACCATTTTTCTTGGTATTATTTCTCTTTCTTTTGTTATAGTATTATCAGTTTTGTTAAAGTATTATGTTAAAGTATTATTAGTTTTGGAATTTTCCAACCTCCTAGTGGTTGATTTTGTCATCTTAATTCTGTTGCTAGAGAATGTGTATGAAATGTTAACTACTTTCAGCACATACACATTCATTCATCCCTTTTATAAGGTAAACAAATCAAGTAGTTTCAGTCTCTCTTCACAGGAAATTGCTCTGTGCCCTTGTTCTTTCTCACTAGCTCTCTCTGAATCTCTAATCCAAAGTCAAGTTCTCCTTTGAGGGAGAGAGAGCAGACCTGCATCATCTCCAGTGTTCTAAAGGCATAATAACATTCTACATCCTGCATTCATGTAACCTGATTATTCGTTTGACTGAAACTGTTCACTGAGCTGTAGTTTCCACAGAGCTGCCTGCAGTGATGCCCAGGCCCTTCACTGAATTAAAACCAAAAGATTACAAACCTATGAAGTGAAAGAATAAATTCATTTACTCACTCTGCAGTTTATCAACATACTCTGTCTTCATCCCTATTCACCTTCCTCAAGGGGTCGCTTTAAAGTTTTTCAGAAGCTCTTCTGCACTTGGCTAATCTAAATGACTCAAACATTCTACTGTTTGGGTTTTTTCATCTCTTGGCACTGTAAAGAGTTTGTAACTTTGATCACTTAAAGCTTTTTAGGATGCTCATTAAGAATGTAAGTATCAGCGCAATGATACCATTATTTTACTATTAAACTTTGACTGGTTTCTGTAAAAAATTGCATAACCTTTTTCTCTGTAACTTTCTGGGGATAGAGATGATCTAATTCTTTACTTGATGGTAGCGAAACAAGGCTCAATTAGTCTAATTTAGTGATGACCTATTTCACTGGTTACTACCTATGGCTGAAGGGCTCATTTAAAAAATTTGTCAACCTCATTATTATTTTTCATATTTAAACAGTAAACAAACAATTTTTCACCATGGGAAAACTATTGAAATTTAGAAGAACATTATTCTCAATTTAGATGAAAAGTCAAAGTTTCAAAATTTCTAAATAGCTAATAATAATCTAATTTCTAAATAGCTAATCCTTTCCTCCAGTCAGATGTGTACTTTGATTTAAAAAATATATTTCAACAGCTTCAAAACAATTTTTACAATTTGAACTTTTCCATTTGTATAAGAGCTAGTCCAGTTAATATTTTGAAAAGTCAAATTAGATAAGTATTTAGCCAGATATTTTACTTTTTTTCCTTGAGGTGAGAAATTTTCCAAAACAAGGCTTTGCCTATGAGAAAAGTGTTTTTTAAAAAAATTTTTGTCAGAAGTTTCCTGCAGCTGTATCCATTGTCTTACAGAAAAATGTGTTTTAGAGTTGTAACCTGGATATATCTATGTCAGAGCAGCTGCAGTCTGGAAACACCAGTGCTAATTATGTCTTATAAAGAATGAGCCCAAGTTCAGTGACCATCTCATTCAGATTTGGATCCTGGAAAGTTATAACAAGGTTTCTTCAATGAGACATTAAGTCTCATTGCTGTTATGACACGGCATCATATTCACTAGCAAAACACAGAAGTCACATGGTTTCAGACTCTATTCTCTACAAATTCAAATTAAATGTGCATTAAGTTCCACATGTGCCCTGATCAGGATGTTCAAATTTAATTTCCACCCTAAGGTCTTCTATCAGTTATAATGTACTTACTAAATTTCCCTCCCCTCCTCTCTTTTGGCAGCACAGCTCCTTTTGTCCCATTCTCCTGATACTGTTAGCCCCTTCTTATGTAGGTAGAGCATCTACAGGCAGCAGCTTCTACAGCAGAGAGACTTGGCTGACTTAAAGCTTTGTAATGGCTGTCAACCATAGTCTCCAGCTTGCCTTGACTCCTAACAGATTGGACACTTTCAATTTGGGTGTAACAGTCAAAAGCCAAAGTTTGTAAAATAATCTCGATTGTATGGCAAATGAAATTTAACCCTTTGTGGAAGTCATGAATAAACTTGCATTTGCCTATTTGTCATACACATTTTATGCAAGCTGTCGAAACAAGGACATACTTTAAATATCAGACAGAATTTAGAGGGTTCGAAGGAGAACCACAAAGATGATGAAAGGACTGGAACACCTGTGCTGTGAGAAAAGACTGAAGAAATTAGGCCTTTTTACCCTGGAGAAGAGAATGCTCAAGGGGATGGACATCATCATATATTTTTAGTACCTGAAGGGTGACTGAAAAGGAAAGAAAGCTACTCTCTTCACAAGGAACCATATGGAGAGAACAAGGGGCAACATGTGCAACTTGCATCATGCGATATAAAAAAGAAATTTTTTACAGTGAGAAGAACTGACCACTAGGACAACCTCCCAAGGGACATGGTGGCATCCTCATCACTGAAGTTTTCCAAGACATGACTGGACAGTGTACTAAAGAAACTCAGCTAGCCTCCCTTTTCCATTAAGATTTGACCAGACAATCTTTTGAGGTCCTTAGAACCTGGGCTGTTCCCAGGTGTCAAATGTAACTGAGTGTCTCTGTTTCTTGTCTTTCGTTTCCCTATAATACTGATTAACACCCAATCCAGCTAAAGAAGATGATGTAGGTTTTTATTCAGCTAGTAGCTCCATAAGTGGCTTCTTAGTGTACATTTCTAAAGGATATGGTATGCAAGCAGAAATCCAGATTATCATCATTATTTTGGAGCCTATTTTTTCAATGACTAGCAGAGGTTCTGTTATCTGATCTTTGATCTCAGTTAACTGGACTACCCATGAAGCTTAACCTTCCATAAAGGTTTTGAAATTGTATCCTATTTGAGTGAGATTATATTCTATGAAGGATGCTTTTTCTCATTGGACATATGTCACTTTCTAAAGCCTGTTTTGCATAAAATACATAAACCCAGCTGTTTTCCCATTTCTGCTTCTAGGAGGGATTACTTCAGCTGCAGTTCCATGGAAAGCTCAAAGGGGACTTTAAATTTTCTTGCTTTTCCCTTTTGCCATTATTAATTGTCTTTCCTGCACACTCACCACCAGTGAAAAATCAGATGATCTCAGTGTTTGCATAGTGCTGTGGCATTTGACTTCTTCAAAGCTGTGTTGTGTCTGAAGGTGTGTCCACGTATTTACGTGTGGTGTATCCTATTCTACACTCTGTATAGAATTTTGTGGTATTGATATATGAAGCCATCCCAATAATATGATTCCATTTAGGAAATAGAATCATCTCATATGATGGGGAGTGCAGCACCTAACTCATGAAAGAGCTACCATTTCTTCCTGCATTCCTGGGGAAATCCCATTCCTATTCCTAGAGAAGCTCTGTAGCTGTAAGATAGTTGAGTATTAGGATAGTTGCAAGAAAATTAAAACCAGAAAGAGTCAAGGTTCCGAACATGGAAGTTTTTACGGCAACCAACTCTTTCAATAAGTATTTTGTAGTTTCCTTTGGAAATAACCTCAGGTGGAAAACTTCTTCAGTATTTACAATGAAGTCTCTTGTGGCGGCCCACCCCTCTGCCTCCCAGGCCAACGCCTTTTGTAGAATGGGCCTTGCCTAGGCGGGAGAGATTCTGGGTATGCCTCCGCCTCCCAGGTCAGCTCCGTCCACCTTGGGAGCTGGGCCCGGCCCTGGGGGTGTGGAATAAGGTGTGCTCAGGGCTCAGGATCTGCCCGTCCCTCCAGATCTTTCTGTTCAGTTAAGTATGTCATTGCATAATTTGAATTGTACCCCTCCCTCTTATGTAATCATTGGTACGTGTATGCTTGTACCCGCCCTCTCCCTCTCCCGATTGGTTGCTCTTTCCTATATTTAACCGGCTGAACCCCTGCGGTCGGTGCCATTTTGCCTTTCCTCCTCCTCCTCCCTTCGGGGTGCAGGGGAGATGGTGAGGCCTTCCTCTCCCTGTTCTCCCTCCTGACCACCCTCACCCTTTACCCTGATTATGGAGAGCTTGGGGAGGAAGCAATAAACCTCCTGCCACCCTTCGTCTCGTCGTCATCTTCTTTTAATTTTGACTACAACAGTCTCTGTGGAACACTTTGTATTTTGCTCAGAGAACAAATCTAGTCTAATGATAATAATGACTATCTACTTCAATCTGCAATTATATTTCTTAAAGCAGAACTGAAAAACTGTGTCTTGGGCTAGAAATCGGAACAAATTTAAGTTTTAGGGGTATGGCTTTGTTGATCTTCTAATTGTTGACTTGCCTCAGCACCAAACAATGTGTAAATGTGTGCTTTGATTTGAAAAACTTTTGTATCTGCTTTTGTGCAATCTACTTCTGCCTCCACTGAGAGACCGAAAGTTGATTTAAAAATAGCATTGAGAAACACCAATTAATAATTTTTATGACAAGTTTGTGTGTATAGTCTTTCTAAAGCCAGCAAAAACAATGACACAATGTTGTGTCTGCTGCAAATGTACGGCAGGAGCCTTTTGCCCAGTATGTTCTCTATTCTCAGTCTAAAATGAAGAAATAGAAAATAGTTCTCCAATTTTTATAATCTTTTGAATTTATATGTGTCTGTATCTTTTATTCCATAACTTGTCAGTCAGTTTCAGATTAGTGATTTAGTGGGGTTTTTTGTTTGATTTCAAATATCACTGAACAATAGACACTCCTTCACTGCATTTGCTTTTTTTTCCTTTTTTTTCTGCTCCTACCAGTTGAAAACTAAGATCTTAATTTGAATCCTCTGCCTGATATCATGTTGCAGTTGCACAGTCAGATTGACCCATATGGCAGTAGGATTTTCTCTAGGAAACCAAGTGACAGGATGTATGACACCCATTTTTCCCACCCATTTTCAAGTTCCTAAATAGCAGAGAAAGCAGTTAATTGCTTTGTGCAATTTCTAGAACAACAGTCATAAACTGTTCAAACATGGTAAAAATAATTAAACCTGTTTCAGTGGTGAATAAAGATTGAACATAGAGAAGCTTTAATGAAAATCAGCTTCCTACTGAGGTGTGCTGATTACCACATTCATATTCTTGCTTTACTTGAGGCATACTTCAGACTTAACTGAAGACATTTTATTAGACTTTCAATCTCAGGTCATGTCTTTACTATTTCACACAGTTCAGTTTGCCCAGAGCAAACTAAGGAAGTGCTGGTTTTTATTAATGAAGTAGAGAAACTTAATTGAAGCACTTCAAAGGCAAAAGGAAATAAAAGCAGACTGTACTGCTACAGTCAGTCTCTTGTAATGATCTCAACTGTTAAGAACAGGACTGTACTACTAAGTATTTGCTGCTTTTGCATTGTAAATATAACTTGTTTTCAGTCAAATGCTGTTAATCACAAATAAGGATAAGAAACAAGGCTGATGTCAAGAGAAAAAACCAAATTAGACTGAAGATTCTAAACCAAGACCCGAGTCTTGTATTATCTTGTCCATCAAAACTATCCCCTTTCTATTGTTTTGGGAGCATTTTCAGAACAGAGTTGTAGGATTTGACTCAAGGCAGTGTTTCTGTAAGTGACAGATGACTGATATACAAAGACATGAAATTAGATGCTCCACCAGGGAGTAGCTTGCAAAACTAATAGAAGCACAAGGAAAAGCCTAGGAGGAAAATTTAACAGATGCTTACTACAAATTGTGATTTCATTTTCCCCAATCTGTAGCTTCGTATCAATAGGCTTTCCCTCCTAGGGAAAACCTGCCTTCTGCACAGCCCAGATTATAAGCTAGATTTGTCTGCTCATGCTAACACCCCATACTTTATCTCAGAAGCCATGCTTTTTCTGCTTCTGCTCACCTTGATTATCTTTGTTCAGCTTCCCTCTTCTTCCCTATTCTTCAGAAGCACCTGAATAACCCAGTAAAGGAGTCAATATGTACTGAAAGCACATGAACAACTAGAATGTCTCTCTTGCCCAAGCATTAGCTCTCAACATAATGCTCTGTATATGGTAAAAAATGCATCTTCATTGTACTGTAACTAGTATCAAAATTCCTAGTTGGTCTCATGTTTAGTGGGGAAAAAAAATAGCTCCTGTTTAAGATTATTGGAGTGGTTTGGGAAATATTGAGTGAAACAGATCTGTTTAAACCCAACGGAGGGTCTAGTATTATGCCAGTAATTTTCTAGAAGTCCTCTACTGGGGACAGTTGCTATTCTAGAAAAAATCGGAGTACAAACAAGGGCGAGAGTTCAAAAAAGGGTCATTCAGGAAGGTGTCCCCATTCTGAAAACCCCCATAAGCGCTTTTAATGCCTTTTCTGAAAATGGCACGTAGACACCAAGTACAAACCACGTTTATGCTATAGAGTATAAGTGGACTTAAATACACATGAAAGTGCTTTACAAAATTTAGGACCTGATTTGTACTCTTCATTATAAATTGCATTTGTTTATTAATTTAATTATACATGCTCTTGTCTGTGCTGTTCCTTTGTCTCCACTAAGTTTACCTATGAAGCTAGTTCTTGGGAGAGATAGCTGTGAAAAGTAACTAACAAACATTTTTTCATCATCAGAGAAGCCAATTCTAATGATTGCCAAAGAGAGATTTTCTCACTTGTCACCCCGCTCATCAAAGTTTCTTGATGCTTTATTTGCTAGCACTTTGCGGTAGCTTAGCCATCAGATTTAGAACCACACCTGCCTGAAAACAATTTTGGTTTACTGATAGTTTATCTGTGGAAAACTGCAGCTGGTAGTGCGACCACAGGAACAGGAATGCCAGGACAAGATGGTGGCAAGAATATTTACATAGGGGTGATAAGGCTGGACTGTGCTGCTGAGAGTATGACAGGCTTAGGTTGTCTGAAATCAGACATGAAACCAAATGTCATAATTTTGAAATAAAGTTCATGTTTTAATAGCAAATGTAGTGCTTTATTTATTTCTCACGTATTAAGAGTAATTGGCAAGACATTCAAAACTGCATTAACAAATAAACAAGAATAAGACTGAACAGCCAATTTGTATCTTCATTTTGTCTAGAAAATGCCATAACTATGTTAGCTTGACTATATTAACAGACTTGTTTGAAGTCATGATTTTAGGGTTGCTCAACATTGCCCCAAAAAAGAATTCCCTCCCCAGTCCAAATGTCATGCATTTAATATTCTGGATTACCACCCAGATATTAATTTTTTCCTTCAAAAGTATCTATTATGTTTTATTATACCAAAAACTATGAAGCACATAATCTACAAACTCAAATGTTCTGAATGTCTGTGTACTAAAAAGCTACATGGCATTTTGTCAGCAGTGATTATTGTCTAGGAATGCATGATACTAATTTTCTTAAATTATGTCAACCAATTTAGCTCTTACATAAATTACTCATGAAGCTCCACTGGAGATTTGGACTACCTACCTACTGTCATTACATGTGAATTTATTTCGCACTTTGGTGGAGTTACCGTCATGCAGTAGTATTACCGTGAAATGTTATAAGCTGTATGTAGCAAGCAGAGTGTATTCATACCTGTTCTTTGGTTATGTTTATGCTACTGGTCTTACCCAAGAAAAAAATCACGATAGTTTTAGGACTGAAAACCTTTGTCCCCTGAGCATAGCCCATGTAAGGCCACTCAGAAGAAAAAGACCTGTGCAAAACCTTTTGTCCAAAGAAGACCAAAGCCATTCTAGATCTTAAAAATATGGAAACATAGCAAAGAAAAATAAAATCAGGACTGCATTTTTGCCCTTCACCTCTTGCACAATCCTTTTCAAGTTTTTTAATAATTTTATTTTTAAAGAAGATGTCTTGTTTCTTTGAGAAACATGTTTTGTAACTTTCAGATGAAAGCAGTACTTGTCAATATTAATGTTACCTGAGAAGAGTTTACAAATTAAAATCTATTACACCTATACTGACTAATGTAGGCTCACAAGAACTGTTGATTACCGAGTTGTTGCAAAGTGAAAAATAGAAGCTATAAAGTTCCAACATGCATATAACAACTCATTAGATACTACTCTATGTGTTAACAGAAAAAGACAGAAAATAGTCAAAGAATGTGGTGAATATGCAAGAGAATTTATTATTATTATGAAATTACAAAACAAACTGTAAGACCATTTTGGAAATTTCAGTCTGGCTCAGAAAGGAGAATAAAAGGGAGGGAATTGAGTACAACAGAAGTAAATTAGAATTGATTGCAAAGAAAAAAATGTTACACAATAAATGGAAGAATTTTACAGATCTGAATTTTAGTTCAAAGGGGCATCTACCGAGATAACTGAGGAAGCTTCAATTGCAGTCAGACAACTCACATGGAATAAAATATAAGTGAATTTAATGGTATAGGAGCTGAGGAACAGTCTTAGCTGAATTACAGAAATGATCTGGCTGTAATATTTATTTAGTTAATTCCACTAAACCTCTCATTCTTTTCAGTGAGTTTACTTTCTTTTTGTAGAGTTCTAGAATACCATGCTGTAGTGATGGATTAAGAATATGAAGGAATCCAGTGAGAAATAAAATCAGCAGGACCAGTGTTATTTTCCATTTGAACAGCTGGTGCACCTCTACTAACCAAATAGCTGGAGATTTTGTGTGATGGGTAAAGATTTTCAGACACAGAATCATTCACATCAGATATAGAATATCTGCTTGATGAACATGAAATTAAACAGGAAGATAAATTGTTTACAATGAAAATTTATATAATCTGTGCAGTTTTGAGGAAAAGACTTGGATTAATTCAGTTCCTGTGCAACAGACAGCATTGTTGAGTACCTAATATAAATAGTAGGCCCACAACAAAGGAATTTCAGTTCTTGCTAAGCTTTGAAACACAAATTTAGTCAGTTTAACTACCAGTGAAGTTTGTATTTGTACAATTCCTTGCTGTTTGATGCAGAATATTGAGATCAACAGAGACAGTCAATAGGAAATTAAAGGCACATTGAGCTGCAAAAGCATGTTGTCCAAATTTAGTCTGCAGTGCCCACTACTGCCTTTGCAGAGCAAAATCAAGAGGGGCAGCTCACATTTTAATTAGCAGAACATTTTTTATTTACAGCAAATGATCATAATTAGTTAATTCAAGAGTTGCCTTATCAGGTACGGTTCTAGATGCAATGTTTCAACTGAGTACTTGTATTTGATTTTGTTTGTCTTGGGATATAATAAAATATCCATTTTCACTTACCGATGCGACAAATACTATACCTCAATATTTTAGTAAATATTGGCTTAATAGAAGAGACCTAGAAAACTGGCTCATTTTGATTACAGTAGTTCAAATTATAGTATGTCCTACTACAGCAAATCTAATGTAATACTATAGATATTAATTTAAATATCCAAAGCTCTTAATATTTGCTATCAAATAATTTCTTTAAAATATATAGAATTGGCAACAGAAATTAAATGTTTACTTCAGAGAACCTTTTTAGTCACAGATTTCACTGACAGCACTGAAAAAAAGAGTTTGATTCATCTTCTCATTCAGGGTTAACAAGTGCTCACCTTAGAGGTGATGCAGCTGTGATGACACCTGTGATGTACCTGTTGCAAGTAGCATAGAGTAACAGCATCTTCACCAGCGAGACAAGAATTGATATGGGATCTACCCCAGACGTTTTTATAATTTTTTTCATTGAAGTCAGCAGAACAAATTGCATGAGGGGTTGACATCACTACACTGCAAAATTAGCCGTGTTAACTTAAAACTCTGAGGTAACACAATTCTTACAGCTTAAAGGTTTGTGTTCACCGTGTTGGATTTTTGTAGAAGCACAAGAAGCTCTCACACAGCCTATTTACATTGCCTGAGAGCTGATTAAAAAAAGTAATAGTATGAAGTGTCATGTAGTGCAATTACATGTCATTTAATATTATATGACCACAGTCTGCTTTGCAGGGCATGTGACTGAGTCTCCTTCCCAAACACTTAACCAGCACCATCAAAGAGTTGAATCATGCGAGAAGACAGCATTTTGCAACTAACAAATGCTATTCCAAGGTAATGGTATTTAAAAGGTTTTCCTCCCCTGCAAAAACCATGATGAATGAAGAAATTATCTGAGAACTATTACTATTCAGCTGCTAGTTGGAAAATCTTAACACAGTCATTTTGCAGCTATATGTTAAAAAAATGCAGATAACTTTTAAATAAAAAGATAGACTTTTTTCTGTCCATTCAGGGTGGTTACTGGTAGGGGGTTTATCATGGATATGAGTGCTAAAGGGTAAATTAATTCAGGGCTTCCTCGTGAAAAAAGATGGAGAAATACCTTGTAAAAATAAAACAGTAAATTTCCATGGGGAGCCTTTCAAACACTATAAAAATGACCCATTGAGAAACTACTGTGCTACTTCATCCTCATCTACAGGACAAGAAAATTAAGTTTTCATCAAACACTTGAAATGAAATAAAGTAATTTTAATAAAGAATTAGAATCAGTGCCTCCAGCTTTAAAAGTAATTATTGGATTATTTTATATCTTACCCTGAAACTTCTTATTTTGTAACAGCATTCTTTTTTTCTTTCTTATTCCTTCTGAAATATTGCAGTTTATAATGCAACATAATTAACTACACAATGCACATTTAAAATACTGCCTTAATTTTCTAGTCAACTCAGTCATGATTGTGAAACAGCTGTTGTGCAGTGTGTTAATACATTGTAGCCATGTTTCCATACACAAACTATGGATATAACTCCCTGCTTTGTCATAGGTACAGTCATTCCCTTTAAGTTCAAACTGCACAAAAACCTGAAAGGTATAAGTGATTATTCTGGATAGTCTAAGCTCTGGTATTTTTGAGGAATAGACAGATTAAAATTAGTCATACAGAAGAGCTGCTATGTTTGCGTGCCACCAAAATTTATGTGAATAAATGATTTTAAGAATAAAAGAGGGGACTAAGGTTCAAATAACTTAAGATGCTTTCTTTTGAAATTCTGTCAACAATAGCATATTTTATATTATTTTCCTAAATTTTATCCTTTCTATTCCTTGGAATTATCACAAATAATTTGAACAAGCTTAAAACTGCATGCTTTATTAACTAAGTCATTTTCCTAGAGGACCAGTTTTGCCCCAGTCAATGCAGACTTTATAGTTTAGTCTTTCCTCTATGACTGAGTTGAAACACTACTTTTAATCTATTTTTTCAACATGTTTTTGAGTGCTGTCTCTCTGTTATTCTTTCGCAATTCAGTGTAGAACTTCCCACAAGCTTAGACATACTCTTCCTGGATCTTTACAATTCATCCCTTCCAGAGTGCGTATTTGAAATAAATAGATGAGCATTTGGTACTGAAGCACTCCGAGAGTGTTTCAGAATTAGGCACATTTTTCTTTAGATGGCCCCAGAACAAAACAAAGTCAGACAAAACACAGGCATACATACATATATACATACACACATAAATATTCTATATCAGCCTCCCTTGTGGGTAGTTTATTCCTTTAAGGAATTCCCACTTCATCTTCTTCCTTCTTCCTGGAAGTAGAAAATATGAAAAAACTGCCTTTTGAGAGTCCTGGTTCATCTTGTTTCCCCTCTAAAATGACTGATGAACAACTCACAGCACTGCAAACACTTTTAGTTGCTCTCAGTTCTTTGGAAGGAATTCTTCTACATTCTAAAGACATACACCCTCAGACTGACACAGATTTTTCTGGTTTCTGACCTTGATCTTCAGGTAGTATCCCGGTGTTGCAATTTTACCTCTATCAGCTGCCTCAATATCAATGATTTGTTTCTGCTATAACATTGGCTAAGTCTCTAGAGTGCTCTGTCCTCCCAATGAAAATTTTGCAAAAATTAGGAATGAAGTAGTGACGCGCCGTAAAGACAAGATTATAACATGTATTAAAACAGATAGGAGAAGAGGGGCCCCGTTCCATAGCCCAAGAGCAACAACTGAGAAATAATCAGGTCTAAGGATCAGCTCATCAGGTGGTTTCAGGAGAAGCAAAAGCCTTAACAGCAGTTGATTCAGAAACTTATTTACCAAGTGCCCATACTCATGCTACAGATAGTTAACTGCCCTGTGTTTACCATAGGTGTGCTCAGATCCATTTGCCAAACAACCTTTCTAACATGAGAATGGATGATCCGTGGGACTCTAAAATAATCTCTGGTATTCTGTTGAACTTTAAAATCCTACCCTATAAGGGAACCATCTTTTTTCCTTTCTTTCCATTTATTTTGTAGATGGACTGAATATACTTTATCCTTATTAGTGTTGTGATTTACAGTCTTCTAGAGAAGTAGGTAATGCAGATGCAGCTGTCACTGGCCAACTAGACAGTAAGCAGAAGAAAGATATTTTGCCTATTGTCATTCAGGTATGCCTACTTCCACATAGACAAAAGAATTCTTACATCACTGTTTTCTGTAGACTCTTGGCTATGTCCTTGAAGTATACTGTCTGAATAGTTAAATCTGGGATAATGGCTTGCTCCTCCAGCTGTGAACTCTCAGTTCAGGAGCACTTTCTTTTATTCTTTAATCCTTGGAGATCACATACATGTTATGGAGCAATAAGCTCTAGAGGCACTAAAGTAATTAAAACAGACAGCAGTGAAAGACTTCACAATGGGGACCAGAGGAAAGATTGCAAAGTCATGTACCTTCTAAGCATTGTCATATAAATTACAATGACAATGTTGATCCTAATTTATAGAAAAAAGAAGATGTAAGGACAGAGGCACTGACAGCAGTTGTAGGAACAATCAATTTCTCATAGAAAACCTGAAGTGAATAAATAACTTTTAATTACTAATAAATTCAGCACACAGGAGTGACTTTGGTCATATCTATGGAATTACATTTCTTTGCCCAGCAATAAGTCCATGTGCTGCTTTTTTTCAGTCACTGAGTTACTTTTCTTCATAGTAGCTGATATGGGGCTATGTTTTGGTCTGGAATCAGTGTAGATAAAACAGGGAAGTTTCTCTTACTGCTGAGCAGCACTTGCACAGAGTCAGACTTTTTCTGCTCCTCACCCAACCCCACCAACAAGGAGGCTGGGGATGAACAAGCAGCTGAGAGAGGACAGAGTTGGGACAGCTGACCCTAAGAGACCAAAGGGATATTCCATAACATATGACATCATGCTCAGTACATAAAGCTGGGGAAGGAGAAGGAAGTGGGGGAAAATTGGAACGATTGTGCTTGTCTTCCCACATCATTACACGTGATGGAACCCTGCTGTCCCAGAGATGACTGAACACCTGCCTGCCTGTGGGAAAGATGGAGCATTTGGACTAATCAGCATCAGAACTGAGGGAATCATTTCACCAACAGAGGAAGAGAACTATGTAGCCACTTCCTGTGTTTGCTAAGATACGTAAATGGTGAAAAGTTTTGCACAACCCACCCAAGGAATGCACTGGATCCAAAGGTGGTTGATTACTGCTTGATCTATCTCTCTACCTCACATTCATTGTTAAATAAAATCCATATTATTGACTGCAGCACATGGTCCGTTTTGTAACTTGATTTGAGCAGAGGCACCTCTCACCAACTGGATCATAACACAAGGACATATCTAATGGATAGCAGTCTTGTATGGCCCTTTCTATAAATAGCTTTCAAAATTATTCTGAAGACTTTAATATTATCTGGCTTTGTTTAAAAACAGGAAATTTTTGGAAAGCAATTTTTGTCCAGATATTCTGCTCTTGAGCTTTCTGACTCATCAGTCTTCTGATTCTTTTGGTTATGGTGGCAAACTTATTAACATGTGGTGATTAGAACTGAAATTCTAGTCTGCTTCTTTCTTTTCCCCATGCTAATTAAACTACCTCTAAAACTAGAGTTCATACTGCAGAAAAAAATTCCAAAGATGTGATGAAGCATGTACACAGAGAAATATGAAAAAGTTGATTTTGCTACTGCTTTAGAATATTATTTAAATAAAGTCTAAAGTTTTTCAAATTTTAGGACGAGTAAAAGCTCTCATCCTAAACTTGGCTCTAAAGCTTTAGTTTCCTTGATTATTTTCTTAAAAGAACTCTCCCAAGTCAAACCCCTACACTACACTTGCACCCTGAAGTTCATTTTCAGTTCATCCTTGACTTGACCAATAGTGAAGACCACACTCCTCTTTAGTCTGTGCATTTCTTTTATCTAGGGCACAACGAACATGTCACATTATAAATATTTTAGAAACTTTGTTTTCTGACCCTGATGGCCTACAGTTATTCTTAGTTTTGAGGCTATCACTTGGATGTAGCAAATAGACTATTATCTTTCACAAGGCTGATGTTATATGGCCCATATCACGAAAAATAATTCGGCATATACAAAAAACCTCAGTGAAACATCAAGCCAAGTGTTAGAGGCAGGAAAGAATACTGAAATATAAATCCCTAGGTAAACATAGAACCCTATCTCATGTCTTGGACAAAGTTAAAAAGCAACCCGGTGCTGTCACTGACCAAGATTCACACAAACTCCCAGGGAACCCATACAACTTAGAGTGTAGTAATATGTGCTAATAGTTTTCTAAATTATTGCATATTATAATCAAGAGGAGTCAAGAAATTTCGAAAACTCTTAGTTGAGAGTTCAGCAGAATAATACCTTTCAGAACTTGAAGAAAAAAATTAGGCACTGCTCAGATTTCTTACTTAATTAGTGGTAAATGAAACAATTTTAGACTACTGATCTCCCAGCTAACATAGCAACCTCACAGTGGCACACACCTAAGATGGTCATACCTATGCTTGTCTTTGTTTTTCAGTAAAATGACCATAGTAACTGTCTTCTCTTTTGGGGAAAGACACCTTAGAAAGGTTTTTAAAACTCAGAGCTACAGGTCTAGGGTCATAAATAGATAACTTTTTTTCATAGATTTGTAGTGGACTGGTTGATTTTTGTTTGTTGGTTGTTTTTTTTGTTTTGGGATCTTTTTGTTAGCTTTCACTGCTCCATTTAAATGTACATAATAGGTAGACTATTCATGTGTATTTCCTTTCTCAAAAAAAAAAAAAAAAAAAATTACCCAATCCCTAATGTTCAAGGCAGAAGAATATGGATTTCCTTATTTTTCTGAGACTTAAGCTCATTCTGGAGCTGCATGTTCAGGCAAAATGTAAGTGATTCAAATAGTTTGTGATCCTCCTCTGAGGTAAATCCCAACTCTCCATGTTTACAACAAGAGCTGTATTGTTAAGATTTAAGTGTTTTCCTAGTGTGTTTCTTTATCAAGTATCAGGAACTACTTTGTATTGTCATTTCTAGATATAATTTATAATCATAATGATTACAAAACAGACTAGCAGGAATAAAAATAGGGTGGTAATTGGGATAGGACTCAAATACATGCCCAGGGCAGCCTTGTAGATCAATTGCCATTAGTATTTATTTCTTCTGCTCACATTTTTGTTGGTATTAGTGAGATTGCACAGAAATTCAATATTTCCTTTCACTGATACATAATAGTTGGGAATAAGATTCTTATTACAGAACAGTGGTCTGAAACCTTATGACAATATCTAAGTGACTTCTTAGATTAGAGAATTACAGCAGATAAAACATCTGGACAACTATTTATCAGTGTGAATTTTAATTTAAGACCCTGTCTGTACTGTGTTTTAGGACTTCTGCTGTGGTAGCATATACAGTGCTGATTTCATTATTTTAAAATAAGTGGATTTCCTTTCAGTGGGATAAACAGGTATACTGTCATATACTTTTACTTACAAAAAGAAAATTCCAACTTTCTTAACAGAAATATTACAGCAGACCCTTAACCGAGAAAGTGCTATGACATTTTTCACTTTGTGCAGATTACATAGCACATAGAACAGATGTTGTTGAATCCAAAGCCATAATCATGGTTGGAGACTGTCAGTATGTAAGTGAGGTCATAAATCCTATGTGTTTTTCTGCCACAGTCAGTGCAGTATATAGACAGACTTAATACACATAGAAATACCAAATCATATGACACTACTGTTGGTTTAGTGTTGGACTGAGTTCAACAGAAACATTTCATATTATCCTCCATTTTGTCAATATTCCTGCAGGCAGAAAAAACTAAATTCAAAGAGAATTAATTAATGTGCTCTGATGTTATAGAATAATCATTAATGAATCTATTTTCATTACGTATTTCAGCTCATGAGCACATCGAGAAGACCAAATCAACAGATGCATAAACGTGGATGCTTTGTTAATGATAAAAGCAGATTAAAATCTCTCAGTTTCTTAACTAAAGACACAAAGCTTCAAGAAATACAACAGTTTGAATTTTTTGGCTGTGTATCATGGACTTAACACCCGGATGAATGAATTCACATCACTGGAATGTGAATTCATGTCCCTTAGCTGTCTACACCAATGGCCATCTGTTAACCTGACAGGACACATTCACCAGGTTGGGCCATTGCTTGAGGACAGATATGTCAAGAAGTGGCTGGTTTAGATGTGTAGCCTGTAAAATACTTTAAATATCTTCCTGATGCACAAAGGCCTGAGAGTTCAATGTCATCATTCACTAAATCATATCCTTTAAACCTACATGCCACAGAAAGAAAATATATTCAGAAGCAGATATAAGGAATGTGAGGAGCAGCTGTGGCTATTAGTAACCTCAACCAGCATGAAGGTTAGGAAACCAAAAAGTCCCAAGTAGGTTATAAATATAAATTGGAAGGTCATCTCTAGAGCAGCCTGGAGAGCCAGAGGGACTAAATGAATTGCAGAGAAATGTTTCTGTTTGGATGCAACAGAAACAAATAGCACTGCCATTATTACTAGGCACCACTTAAACAGTTTTGGTTGCCTGCAGTGTCTGTAGCTGAGCAGGTTGCCCAGAGAAAGGCGACCCCAGGTAGAGACAGCTGTAGAGAAGGGTTGTCCTAAGCATAGGTCAAGGCGTCTAGAATCTGTTGGTTTTTGTACTATCCCACTTCTGATTTATGTCTTTTCATTTTCTGTTTTATGTGTAAAAAGTCCTTGTGGAGCTGAGGTTTGCACTTATTCAGAAAGAGTCTGTGCTCTTTACTTTGCCCAGATTCTTAGGAACACCCAGTGTCAGATGCATCCTAATAGCCACACAGACAAAACCAAAATACAATCCTTGGATAACCTTGTACATGGGAGGAAAAAGGAGCTTCAAGCTTTCTTGGCATTTCAACCTGTTTTAATTTGTGCATAACTTCATCAATTTTTCAGTAATTTGCCCCAATCTTCTTCATGCCATGTGTCTGCCTCCAGATGACTTTTTCCCTGTTCTGATGATTGGGCCAAAGCTTTTTAACTGCTTCTAAGAATAAGATGAAGGAAAAAAAAATAGGTTAAGTGAAATATCTGAAACTGCAAGGAATAAGGAGCATCAGAAACAAAGAACAACTTAGCCTTTTACTGCTATGCTGCAATTCATCATGTTGGACTCCAAGGTTTGAAATCACTAAGGCATATCAAATGGCAAAAACTTCTCAAAAAACCATAGTTGTCTAGTGGGGATGATGGTACCAGTTGCATCCCTTTTTAGCTGTACTCAATGACTACAGTACCTACGGAGATGTGGAATCATTACACCTTCCAAATAGTGTATTACTGAGGGGTTTTTTGGGAAATAATGCACTTTCAAGTGGAGATGAGTCACACAATGTTGTTGCTGATGCATAGCACACTGCTCCTGTACAAATAGGCATCATCTGCACTAAATGCACTAGAAGGTCAAAGGTAAAAGGATATATAATCATACATTTAGAAAATATCATGACGTTGTATGGCAAAGAAACATTAAGACTGAAGAACCACCTTCATGCACTTTCACCAACGGTTTTGAAATGGAACAGCTGCTAAATTGAAACACAAAGCACAATGACAGTAAAAATAACCTGTAATTACTGTAAGCTGAATGTTTAGTGAAAAAGAAAGTCAGGAGTATATTTTCTCATACTTTCAATCTAACCTTTTCCTCTGAAAAAGGAATAAGATGAATTTCTGATTAGTATGTAAAGTAATGCCTTGTAGAGAGCAACTTTCCAGCATATAATGCCTTTTGCTTTAAATTTCCTGCACTTGCCAGAGTGAATTGGTCAGTTATTTTTTCAGTTGAGTGTCCTAAAAAGTCTTTTAAACCTAACAATTCAAATAAGTATGCATTTAACCACCATATATACAATATAAGATGTAATTTTCTCTCAAAAAACAGGGCCTTTTTTAGTGTTCTGCGCATGAGCAAGTGAATAAACTGATACCTAATGCAACACCATAATGAATATGTCATTAAGTCAGTGAAGGTGGATTAATAGAGAAGATGTTGCCTGCCTATGTGCGCAAATGAACAAGAATGCCACAAAAATATTTTTAAATGTTTAAAGAAATTAATTTTTTACTACTGCAGCAGTCAGACACCATTATTTTCAGTAAACTCTACTAAAATTTGAACTCTTAATTATCCTCAGGATTATGACTCCCATGAAACTTGCATTTGTTTGCTGCTAAAGTTATTATTTTACTGCTATTCAAATTCTTCTATGAAGTAATATCTCCTACAGAGTAAGACTGCTCATTTGATCGTTAGAAATCTTTGGCTTTTTACTCGATGTATAATTTTTAAGCCTTTTCAAGCTGGAAGACATAATTAAAATGTTTCTGTTGGGTCCAGACAATGCACTTGCACTAACATTTCTAGGCTGATCAGCTCTTGAGTACAAGTTCTTATTATTTCCAGTGTTGTACCTAAGGCCTTGCCAGTCTGATGACTCAAAGTGCCAGATTGAATTTACTGGTAGACTGTGTGGGATGCAAAGTTACTTTACAGGATTTGTGCCTTATTAACATAATAATTTCATAAGATGAAACCCACAGACCTCTTACTATGCATGGGCTATAGAGCACTCTGCAAATACACAGAATGTAAATATGATATTAAATTATGTATAGGACCTCCATAAATCTTAAGACAGTCATGTTAAAATAAAATAAAAATTGCTGCATAGGGAGCTACTTTAAATTAAAACATTATGGTTTGGGTGTTTTAAAACAAGATTTTTTATTTTGCTTGAAATGGGACCACTGAGTTTTATTTTTAAGCTATTGCTAAATGCAAATCATGCTATCAGTAATTCTTTTGCCTCTTGTATATTGACTGTTTCAACATCTTGTCTTAAAAACATATCAAGTTTTCTGCATGAAGTTCACCTTCACTCAAGCCCTTCACTTTTTTCAGAAATATTTTTATTTCATATTAAAGATTGATTTCATAAGTATACCATTATTTTATTACTTTTTGATCCTATTTTGATCCTAGTTAACTTTTGAGCCTGTTTTAATTCAGATTTTAAATGAGGTCTATGCAAAATTACTTTTGATATTAAATAAAGCACTTCTTTACTTTTCACAAAAGAATGGGCAAGTGAGCATACAGCTCTCATCTATAAACACTATTAATTTTGATCAGTCATTGTTTCATAATTGGGCAGCAAAGTACCTAGCTCAAGCCACGACACATTGCAGATCTTATACTGACAGACATCTGTGTGGTCAGGAGGGTTACAAATAATAATGAGGATTTTCCAATTGCACATTAAACTACAGTAGGAAACCTCAGCCTAGTTCAGTTATCAGTTGCAAATCAGAGTCTTTGCTTCTGTTCTGACACTACAGGTTACAGGGCTGTGCGGAGCTGCTTGAGCTAGTCAGAGCAGCACGTTCCTGCAATAACTCATCCTGTGTGTAAAGTAAGTAGCACTCTGTTCGTGATACTGCAGTGAAAATTGTAAGGCACTGTTCAGTCCTTTCAGATACCTGGGGTGTCACTATGTGACATGGAGACATATCCTTGTTACTGTGTTTGCACTTCTAATAATTCTCAGCTGTCTTTTTTTCTTCCTTGCATCTTTGTAGACTAAGGCAATACTTGCAACCTTCTGCTTGTTTTTTTCATGCAAAATTATTCTATAGCTGTAAGCCATCAAGATGCTGCTACTTCCTGATCCTCTTTTTTTTTTTAAACCAATATTTTTTCCTGTAATTCTGTTGTGCAAAAAAATGGGATTTTTAATGCAATATATTGGTGAATCAGAAGTCTTTCAGACTTCTTTTGAAAACAGTTTTGATACTTTTTTGTATATAACTGTACAATAGTACTTTGACCCATGTAACATGACCATATTTTGGTTTAGCTTGATCAGTTTTCACCTTCTGAAAACGGTAGCATTTATCCATATTTATCTGCCTTGCTTTGATGTAATTTTCAGGGAAGTTTAGGCTGATAGACTGTTAGAGGAATGGGAACTGGTGGATCAAATCCAGAATTCCAGGTCAGCATGATGAAATCATTCATAAAGAAAAATAATTTTTCCTAATATTGCTCTCTGTGCAACTAAAATGGAATTATTGGATATTTTCGTTGGGAATGTCACTGAAAAATTTGAGGAGAGGGAGATAGAAAGCAGTGAGCAGAGAAATGTTGAGACTATTGATAACGAATGCCTAAAGCAGAAAAAACTTTCAATGCTTCTATCTCATATTTTTGTTGCTGTAGTTGTCTCTCAGAATAGCTAATCTCACAGATAAGGTTAGACTCTTATCAGGTTGCTCTGCTTGTTTCTTAACATCCTATGTTATGCATACTGATGTGCGCCCTCCTGCTCTGCTGTAATCAGTGAGGAGCAGCAATGCTGGGTTTTGCAGGGTAATCTATTGTTCCACAGAAGCGTTTCTGTATCAGTAGAATGGGATCTGAACTCACACACAGTACATACCTGTTTATCCCACTCTACTGAGCCATTTTGGCCAACTCCCACAGCCTTACAAGAGCATCAAAAACTGTTGGGGTGAGGAATCTTGCTGTAAGGAAAGGGTAGCAGTCAGACCAGCACCAGCAGCACCGAATCTCAGAAGCAGCTGAACCGGCTGAACAGGACACCGTTTCAACCAGAACATGAGGAAACTACAAACAGAACATGAGGAAAGTAGAAACAGAGTGATCTCCTTACTCCACTGGGAAAGAATAATGGAAGGTGTCAAGACAACAGATTTATGGTAGAGCTGTGATTATGCTCTGAAGTAGCAACTAAAAATATAATTTTCTTTAGGAGTATAAATTGATGTGCTTTGTGAATAAAGATCAGATGCAAACTGCACCCCACTTTGTGTCTCATATCATATGTTGCAAAAAATGATGAAGCTGGACCAGAAGAATTTTGCAATCAGACAGGGAAAGATCAAATCAAAATAGCAATAATCTAAATGCCTTTTCTGTACACCAAAAAGCTTCTCCCATCCTTTCAGTCTCAATGTGAAAAAAAAGGAATCACTGAAAGTCAGTGAGGTCAAAGAAAAGCCTTTGTATGGATTGGTTTCTCAGTTATTGACCTCTCTGCTCTACAATGCCCCAGTCACATTTTCTCAACACTGTATTTCGTCAGCTTAAGGATCATAAGAATAATAATCCTCTGGTTTTACAAAAGGAGACCACGTTTCTGACAGTGTTTGTGGAGTCTTGTCCCTGTATTGTATTTTAAACAGCTGCTGTTTGTTTTAACTTCCACTCTGCTTGGAGAATCTGTGAAGTTAATAAAGTGATGAAATCTAAAGATTTCAGTTTTCAGTCTCAGTCTGTTTTTCTCTATTGCTGTGCTAGAAATTCTACTAGTCTGCTATTTTTTATAGTATTTTAAAAGTTTCTGCATGCATTTCAATTTTTTTAACACAAACAAGGTGCAAATAACCAGTACTTTGTTAAGAGAGCTAACTTTACTTCAAAATATAGTGCCTTGATATTATCCTATCACTGACTTTGTTCTTCAGCTCTTCTTTTTTTTTACTTTAATCATGCATGTGAAATTATCATTGATGTGTGAGATTACTGTTTCTCAGCACAGCATGCACAGATTCATTCCCTAGACTTCTGTGGAGATTTTTAGGTTACTTTTTTCAGCTCGAGGCTTTGCTAGATCACTAGCGTTTATCTTAGTTGTGCATGAGGCACACAATTGAAATATCTCTGACAATAATCAGGAAACTCTTGATTACTTAAAACTGGTGTTATGTAACATGAAGGAGCAATGGAAAAGAATAATAATTTGCCTTTGGTCTGAAGTTTTTGTTCATGCTTTATGTATGCCAGCAGGTGCTGTTATACTTAAATTTATCCCTAGTACTGAATTTGTTTAAAAAAAGAAAAAACACAAAAAAAATTTCATTTGAGGATTGCTCTGCATGAGACGATATGCATTGCTGAATCTTCTCACTTTTCTTTTTTACCTGAACTTATACAGATTTATATCACACAGCTGGGATCCTGCAAGTTTCAGAATAGATTTTAAAGGGAAGACAATTTAAGACAGCAAAAGTAAATGAAACATGGGACAAAACAGTTATAAAAGCCATAGAGTAATGCTGGCAACAGAATAACTGGAAATAAACTAACAATGAAAATACTTTGAACACTCGGGAAGGCATTCAGTCATGAGAGTAAGAAAGCTGTAAGAAAGCTTTAGAATAACTTTCGAAGTATAGAGGAGACGATCTCCAAGCATTACAGTCAAATTGTTCTTATGGCCAAAGATTATTTCATTATATATTCTGGTTATTTAGTGATAATTCAGTGAATATTTTAATGAATTAATAGTCCGAATCACCTAGCGAATACAGAAAAAGCTCATAATTATTACAATTAAAATTGTTACATAAAATAATCTTAATTTCATTCTTTCTTCTCTGGTATTGTACTGAAAAACACCTTGAGAATTTACAAGGAGATTAGATTTTGCTGTAATTTCAAGACATTGGACTCACTAACGCATGAGCAACCACATCTTCATATTCTTAAGTGCTTAAGTTATGTGCACAGTAGTGAGCTATGTATTTGCAAATGAAGACTCAGAAACAGTGGAAGTGTTAGAATAACAGACTTTATTACCATCAGTTCAATAAATGAAATCTAATAATTTACTTATTCAAGTGAATTCTTTTCTATTTTAAATGCCCTTAGTCAGAAATTGTTTTAATAATGTTAAATAAATACCTTTGACCAAAAAATTCCCATTAGGATGTTTCTCTTAAAGTGTCAAAGATTTTGATGGAGGAAGGATTATTATGTTTTTTATGGGTTTTTTTTAGGGCCATCTGGACTGGGGGTTCTGTTTCCAGGAGTGATTACATATTTATGTTATGCATTTGCATTATATATTAATTGGAAAGGTTATAAATCTTTTAGATTTATGTAAGTTAGAAATCTTAAACAGGAATTAGTTTGCAGAATGGAGACTCATTGTTGAGTCCACCGCAGAGAAAAGTTCCACCAGTGTTTCATTATGTCCTTCTTCAGTCATGGAATTTCTGCCATGTCATAATGGCCTGCTTGTAAAAGCATTGTAGGTGCTCCAGGTCAAACTACTCAAATCTCTCACAGTCACAGAGCGTACTCATCGTAGATCTATCTGCAACCTCCCCCATACACTGAAGAGCATAATATATCAAATCTCTGAGCAAACACAACACCATCCTTCATCCTAAGTATGAGATTTGATAATACATTGTTCAATTACCAACCTTACAGTAAAATTTGCATTAATTTAATTGGATAAGATTCTATATTTTTAAAAGGTATGATTTTCACCTGACTAAAAATAATCTCTATGCTCCCCCCAAACTTCATCGGTCCAGAAGAATTCTGTATGCTTTGTCATACAATCATATGGTCTCCGCTTTCGAATGGTTGTGAAACAAATTCATATTCTTGAGATACTTCATGGGACATGTGAGATTATTGTTTTTCAGTTCAATGTTCTCTGAATTTTTTCTGTTCCCTGTGCACTATCAGACTCGTCTGAGCAAGGAAATGCAGGCTATACTTGCACAGGAACCGAATGCTTGGTGCTTGGCAACCGCTTCCCAGGGAATTGTAAGGGCTACTAAAATTTTGGCTGAAAATTAATTCCATGTTTTTTTCCCCTGGACATTTTTGATAAGGAGGCCTTCTAGAAACAATCAGGCAACTGATTTATCTTTGGGTCTTGGGGTACACTTTCACTGCCTGATTCTATAATTAGAATCTCTGTTAAAGGACTGATGTTTGTTGACAGTATTGAACTGGCAAAGCTCTATGTTGTGCAAACTGCAGTGTGCAAACTCATGCTTAGAAGAAACTGGATAGGGAACTTGAGAACCTTTCCCTCAGAGAGCCTGCAGAATTTCAAAACAAGATTGACAGCTTAACATTTAGTGTGATTTGAGGAAATAGGGTCAGATGATAATTGCTTACTTTGTCTTATCATATCTGGAAGTAGAAGACAACTAAAAAGTTCTGTGTGTATTCAAAGAAAATAAATTGAGAAGAATGCAAATTATCTAATAAAGTCTTTCAGTCTTGTAACAAAATGCAGTCACAGATCCTTTCATGTTAGCTGCACAATGTGTGCTCAAAGTAATACTGAAGTAAAGCCTTGACAGGTGCTGAAAAATTTGCATTTAACATTCTGAAATGCATTTTCTCTCCTCCCTTCAAGATTTTTTTTAAAAAGGCCAAAGCTTCAATTCACTGAAAGTGACGAAAACAAAGCTGATAGCAATTATTTTAGTTTAAAATAATTCTGTTTCATTTATTATGATAGCAGAGTCCATTTTACATAACATGTTTTCATGGGGATTAGCAGCTGCTAAACTCTATCATGTCACGGTTTTTACCGTGTCTGAAGGACTAAGCAGAATTTATTGTTTGGTAGTTATTTACACAGTAATAAATGTTTATGATTTATTTGGAAACCCTAATTTAGTGTTTTTATTGGGAGAAGAAAAGGATAAGTATTTGGAGCATGTATCATTTAATCCTCAGTTAGTAGTCTCCAGAAGAGAGAGAAAAATCTTAAAATTGCCGTTTTACTTCAAAAATAAGTCCCTAGAAAAATTCTTCAAACCTGCAATCAACAGTGCTCAGTGACAATATATGGCCAGACAGGCCTGTGAAATCTTAGTCAGTGACTCTCTTCAAGGTCTTGCCCTGGTAACAATCACATGGACAAAAACAATGATTTCAGCCTGGAGATATGTAAATTACCTTAAGTGAAAAAGACATTGTGTGTGATATAATTTGAAACAAACATTCTTGGCAAGAAAATTAATTCCATCTTAGGGAGTTTTACTATCAAATGTATCTGTCATTGAGCTCATAATTTTAGTCTGCTGTCTAAAAGATATTCAAGAGCATCCAGTCAGATTGCAGATGGATTATTCCTGCTTTCTACCAGGTCAATGGATTTTATGAATGTTCAATATTTCAGGGGAAAAAGCATTTAACAGAAATAAAAATTACTTAGAAACATAACCTCTAACAATTAAATAGTTTTTTAAAGTGGTAAGCCCAAAAAAGAGAAGGGCTCAGAATGACCAAATTGCAACCTTCCAGTACCTGAAAGGAGCCTATGAGAAAGATGAAGAGAGAGGCCTTTTACAAGGGTGTGTAGTGATAGGACAAGAAGGAAGGAAAGAGCATTCTACTTTTCCTGCTTCAATTAGGTTTTGCAAACCTAGTCACATTATATTATAGTAATCTGAAAAATCTCTCACGTTATTCCTGAAGGTATTGTCTAGCACAGTACTTCAGATGTATGCTTTGGTGCATGCTGATGATCACTTGTGAAAAAATTTACACACATTGTCTTTTTACTGGTACATCATCTTAGTTTCAGTCCATTATATTTGTTTAACAATTACTTCTTCTGTCATAGAGCTTTTTGTTTTTCCATTTCAAGGGTTAGCTAGCTCCCTTCAGCCTTGTCTCAAAGATGGAAAAAAACTTGAAAAAAACCACTGATAAGATGTTGTGAGGGCTGGTACTTGCTATGTTTGAAAACACGGAATTAAAAAGCTACAAAGCAACACAAAAGGTTGAAGTGGCAGAAAATGAAATTGCCTGTCTAGGAGAGTTCTTTTTCTTTGCTAAGGGATATAGATATAGATATAGATAAAGATAAAGATAAAGATATAGATATAGTTATAGATATAGATATAGATATAGATATAGATAGATATAGATAGATATAGATATAGATATAGATATAGATATAGATATAGATATAGATATAGATATAGATATAGATATAGATAGATATATATAGATGCCTATGTTTTACTGGCTCTTGGTAATTTCTTTGCAGTGATCTGACCAGTTTGATAGTTTCTGATACAGTTTTTAACTGTTTCTTGTGTCCTTCATGGACAGTCAAAAATTACGAGGTATTCTTAATGTAATTTGTACTCCACTGGTCAATTTTTATGCTTGTAAAATTTATTTACAGCCAATAATTTGTGTAAATGCCTTTACTATATTTTCCACAGCTTTCCTGAAGCCTGTTTGCTATCTTTTAAACTCTAGTCTGATCCTAATGAATATTTCTCCATCTTAAAAGTGATAAAGCTGACTTCAAACAAAGGTTCATATTTCTAAAGCAAAAAAACCCACTCCTGTCATAAATAATTTCAGTGAATTAGAAAGACTGTGAGGTCATAAAATGAGAAGATTTTAATTTTGATAAGGGCCTTGAGGAACAGAATGCTCAAAGCAGAAATTGCATACAATGAATCACACTTGGTTTCTCTCTTGTTGATCTGCTTCTCACAGATTTTTTCTGAGTTCTTAAGTCTTCACTGATAAGTGAACTTCACCAATATTATGCCCAGACTTTTGGGCAAAACAGTGAGTTAATTTCTTTTAAAATGACACAAAGGTCAGCTCTTGACACAGTTTCAGTGTTAATGAAAGATTGTGCCGGTACAAATCAATGATGAGTCATTAGGTTCATGGTCTGGCACAGATGATTACCATGACTGTATTCTCGGTGTACTGATAAACTGAAAAATTATGAGATGAAAAGCAAACAAAATAAAATTAATTAATGCCAAAAGGGTCATTATATCATCTACTCAGACCTCCAGTACAATGCAGCCATATACAGCCAGCTTGGTCTTCTGAATTTTTCTATTATGCACAGGGCAGCACTGAGCCACCTCTGTAGAGAGAGGGAAGAGCAGGGATCAAAATACCTCTACAGAGGCAGGGACTATCACAAGAATGTATACCTATGATCCAAGGAGATGAAATTTTCAAGTTCACATCCAGGTTTGAAAGGAATCCAGCTCCTTCTCTCTCTTCTTCTTTACCCCCCTTTATTGGGAAAAGAGTCTTCCTATTCTTGCATTTAGTCAGTGCTGTACTACTGAGTGGTGTTTTAGAGAAAGAAGGAAGAAACAACTGCAATCAAAACCACATCTAAGCAGTTGTGCCTCTAGGGATACTGTTCTTCCAAATCCCTGTGGATGAGTAGTTGAAGCCACAGGGCAATATTATTTTCTTACAGTTCAGCAAAGGAGGAAATGAATAAACAACCTGTAAATTCACAACATTGTGCTTTAAAATAATAATCCCAATGAACTAGGAATACTCCTATGGTCCTGGAATATTTCCCAGAAATTATATTAAACTAATATTTAGGGCAAAAAAACTTGTCTCATCCAAAACTCACTAAGAAATGGTTAGTCTACCACTTCCCCTGGAAATTGTTCAATTGCTCTTACAGCCAGGAAATTACATCTAATTTCAAGGCTGATTTTGTCTAACATCAACTTCCAACTATAAGATCTTGTTACGTTTTGATCAGCAAAATTGAAAAGGCATTCCTTTATCTGATTTTTTCTCATGTATAGGCATATTTCCATAGGGATTCAGAAACATTTCACACAAATGAACTATTTGTGAACTATTGATCAAATGAACTATTAAAGGCTTTTTTTTCAGATACACATAATTTTTTGAGTACTACTTTGAAGAGCCTTCATTATTTCAACACTCCACATATGGATCTTGGGAGGAGACATAATAATCGTTAGGGGTTGATTCATCGGTGTAATGTGGAAATACAAATCCCAATTTTCCTCCTCTCTGTGATATTCCACTTGTTATAAATATAGTAGCATTTTGGCCACAAAAATTAATCTGAGAATTTATTCTTAAGCAATTTCCTGTATTTGTATCCCAGTGGCTTTATTCTGTTACCTTTGTTTCCTTGTCTCTTGGTAGTATACAAACAGATCGGTTATATTTTCATCAAGAAATTTGAATCACTCCATGATAATATAATGTAATATAATAAATATAATAAATATAATATAATAAATATAAATATAATAAATATAATAAATATAATAAATATAATAAAATACAATATAATACAATATAATACAATACAATACAATATAATAGAATAGAATAGAATAGAATAGAATAGAATATTTAATAGAATAGAATTAATATAATATAATATAATATAATATAATATAATATAATATAATATAATATAATATAATATAATATAATTAATATATTCAAATATAATATAATACTTCTATTATATTACATATTATAATATATTATATAACATACATAATATACATATCATAGATATATCTAGGACCATATAATGTAACATAATTCCTAGTCTGTATGCCATCTGCAAACTTGTCCAGGAGGTATTTGATATCCTCATCCCAACAGCTGATGAAGAAACTAAGTAGGGCCAAATAAAGAATTAGTGCCTAAAAGATCCTACTTCAATAAATTTATTCATTCCTATATGTCACATTCAGAATTTATCAATGATCCTGTTTCTAGTCCAGTCATCTTGTGAGTTCCATCTATGTATGTCTTTTAATCAAAAGCTCAGAAGAAATCCCTGTGTCTTTAATCATAACTATCATCACTTCCAGCTAGTCTCTAAAAAGATCACGGAGTTTGTTTAAGGAGTTGAAATTTCAAAAAAACTGTAATGACTGGCAAAAATTACACTTACAGTTTGAGTCTTAAATTAAACACCTCATTAGATATACAGCTTTGAGGTCCCACTAAGCGGTTTATAACCTCCCGCTTATTTTTCACTACCTTTTTAAAGCACAGGAGTTAAATAAGCAGTCTTCAGCTGTTGTTCAATATTGTCGTCAGTTTTTCAGAGGTGTTCACCTCTTGTCCTTTAGGCTGTAGGTGATTAAAAAAAAAAGGAGAACAAACAGGCGATTTAATTTTTCTTTCTAGTGGTAGCCATTTTCTAGTTTGAAAATTTTGCTTGTAATTGAAGAGAAATACAAACAGTAAAGAGGCCTCAGCTGGGGATATGGTGTGTCTAATTCCCAGCAGACAGATTAAAGGGACATGCAAAAGCATAGTTTACTGTTCAAAGTCATCTAGGATGTAGTAATATGTGCTGGACCAGCTGGAAAACAAACAGTTTCATTGGAACACTGAAAAAAAGGTGTTAATGTGCTTTATTGTTACATACAATGAAATTTAATAGTTAGCTCCCAAGGTGCGGAAATTCAAAGAAACAAACTTTAGCCTCATGTCCATTTTTATAGCTATAGCTATTAAGGATTTTATATGTGCTTGTTGTTTAACAGTGGCATTAAGTGCTTAGTACAGTTCCAAAACACATATGGTATGCAGTGGCATTTGAGATATCCTAAGCCTACAGCTGGCCCTCAGAAGGGCATGATTATCCCATAAGCCCTTAGTCATGTCTGCCAGCAGTATGTAGTATATCCATTTGTTACCATTTCATTATAATTCCAGAAATTTTGGTCTGGAATTTAGTACTTAGCACTGCCTTCATAGTTCACCACAGGATTATTGAAAGGCAATGTGACTGAAAGGCACTCTGCACACAACAACCATGAATATACCTCTCACATACTGTTCAGCTGTTTTTTGTGACTGTTTCGGTGAACAACACTTACTGAGTTAAGGGCAGTATAAAGTTCATACTGAAATCTTGATATTCCCATGGATAATGCCTTAGTCAGGAATGCTCTGGCATTGAGTAAATCCTGTCTGTTACTCCCTTTCCTTCCTTTTTATTTTTCCTTTTCCTTTCTTCTTTTTCTATTTTTCCTTCTTTCATATTCTCCTCTTTTGTTTTGATTTTATTCTTTCTTTCCGTCACTCCCTCCCTTTTTATACTTCAAGAGAGTTTTTGGTACTCTCACACAGAGTCTTTCTGGAACAAAATATCCAGCACACAGCTGGATAACCACCTTACTTGATGGGTGAGCAATTGGTTCACAGGTCAGGCACAAAGAGTTGTAATGAACGGGGTGACATCAGGACGACAACTGTCAGTAGTAGGGTTCTGCAGGACTCCATCCTCAGCCCATTTATCTTCAGGATCTTCATTAATACCTTGGACACAGGACTCAAAGGAATACTAAGCAAATTTGAAAACAACACTAAATTGGGAGCAGTTGTCTTCTTCTTCAAGGGTAGAGAGGCTCTACAGAGAAACTGCATCAAATTGTAGGAATGGGACATCCACCTTATGATTTTTAACAAGGACAAGTTCCAGTTTCTGCACCTGAGATGGAGCAACCCTGGTTGTGTGTACAGACTGGGGAGTGAGAGCCTGGAGAGCAGAGCTGTGGTGGGGGACCTGGGATCCTGATAGACGGCAAGTTGAACATGAGTCAGCAGAGCCCTGGCAGCCAGGAGGGCCAACCCTGTCCTGGGGGCATCAGGCACAGCATCGCCAGCCGGGCAAGGGAGAGGATTGTCCTGTCTGCTCTGCTCTGCACTGCGGTGGTCTCACCTTGAGTTCTGTGTGCAGTTTTGGGCACCAGAGTGAAAGAAGGCTATAAAGCTATCAGAGAGTGACCAAAGGTAGGCCACAAGGATGGTGAAGGTCCTTGAAGGGAAGCTGTATGAAGAGCAGCAGAATTCACTTGATCTGTTCAGCCTGGAGAAGAGGACACTGAAGGGAGACTATTGTGGTCTTCAACATCCTCATAAAGGGAAATGGAAGGGCAAGGACTGTTCTATTCACTCCTGTGACCAGTGACAGGACTCAAGCAAATGGCATGATGTTGAGTTAAGGGAGGTTTAGGTTGGATATTAGGAAAAGGTTGTTCACACAGACAGTGGCTGGACACTGGAACAGACTCCCCAGGGAAGTGATCACAGCACCAGCCGGACAGAGCTCAAGAAGCTTTTGGACAATACTCTCGAGTACATGGTCTGACTCTTGGGACTGTCCTGTGCAGGGCCAGGAGTTGGACCCAATGGTCCTGATGGCTCACTTCCAACACAGCATATTCTGTGATTCTATGATTCTATATCCTCACACATCAGAAGGCAATGTAGATTGCCTCAAAGGTGTATTTAAGATATTTCTGTCCTCAGAATAAAATTTATCTGTATGATCACTTCTGTTTCTTAAATCTTGTGAAAAATGTGCATGCTGCATACAGAAAAAACAAGCATAGCTTTGGTCAAGATGTACTGTACTCACCAAAACAAACAGCCTAATGAGAATGCAGGTCAGAAGTGCCTCACCTTTCTATAGTTAAAAACTGCTGATACACAGGAGTCACCTTAACTTGAAAGACAGCACGTACTTGTGAAATGGGCACCATTCATACTAATCACCTATATATTAAAAGCTAGGCACTGGACTGTGTGCCAATAAGTGCTTAGAATTTAGTTAAGCCATTGTGTTTCTTCAGTCTTCTCATCTCTAGTAAGGATCACTTCCCAAAGCAATATATATCTCCCCACAAAGATATGTGGAATACTAATTTATTCTTATTTACAACAACAACAAAGCAACTAATGATAAGATAGGTTTTATTGTGTATTTGTGGCAAATATGTCAAACAAACTGGACAATAACAGAAACAATGGAAAAGTAAAGTATTTCAGGACAGACCAGTAAAAGAGCTTTGGGACATAAGCTGAATATGATAAATAGTGCTGCTGCTAGACCCAGAGCACTGGGTGAATTGCTCTTACCTTTACAGCCTGTAGCCGTTTTAACCAGAGAGCCTGGAGCAGGTTGCAGAAAATTACTACTAAATTATTGAGCTGGTAATTAGTTCTTACTGAGATTTTTGCTGTACTAGGATGGGTTTTATCTTACTCTGTGTTCTGGGAATTAGCTCTTGAAATTGCACTTCATAGAAACTTACTGAATCAACCCTTTAAGATATTGCAATAAATTTTGGGATGGATTAATTTCTACTTGTTAGCTATCTGAAAATAAGCTATAAGGAAGCAACCAGACTCTTAGTTTCCTTCTGTTATCAAAGGAAGGGATGATTGATGCATCTTGTTATGTTCTGCCTGTAGAATAATAGCATGACTTGTCCTCTGGAAACATCTTTATCTGTCCTCATTGTCAAGGATTGAACTTGAACCAGATTTGAACTTTCAGATTGGTGCATTGGATGAAATTAATTCCATTCATTAATCACTGCAGTTATTTGAACTAATTAAAAATAGATTCAGTAGTTCTGTGCCACTAGTGATCACAATATATTAACTACAGAGCAAGATGCAGTCTTGGAACATAGTAACAAGATGAAAAGGAATTTAGAACCAATGAATACAATAAGCCTTTTTCTCACTTCATCTTGCAGAGTATATAGCTATTTTTTAAACAAACTTGTAAAAGATGTGAACCAGTTTTGAAAGTAAAATTCTTTGCAATAAGAAAGAAAAATAGTTATTTAAACATAGCGTATGGGATGGCATAAGATTTTTTCTGTAAAAGTTAGAATTTTTGCTATGTAACAGACCAGATTAAATTACTGAGAACCACAATTTCTTTGAGATAACACTTAGGTAATTACTGGTATTTGAAATTATTCTATCAAGAGAGGCACCCTAATGTTATAGCCAAGAAGCAAAGCCATGTGAAAGGATAGCACAGCATGAGACAAGCATTCAGCTCCTTCCATGAGTCACGATGCGACTATGCCAATCATTCTGTGTGACACCAGGCTGGAAGATGAATAGCAGAAGCTGACAAACTACTACTTCAGTTCATAAACAAACAATTATAGTCTTTCATTATTATTAGTGTCAGGATGAAGCTGTACAACAGGTACAGGTAGGCAAAAAAAATGATGCCATTTTTATCTGTTTTAAAATTGTAGTTTATAAAATGCAACAATACACTCACAAAATCACAGAATCACAGAACAGTTCAGGTTGGCAGGCAGTACTGGAGGTTGTCTGGTCCGAGTCCCCTACCCAAGCAGGATCACCTGCAGCCAGCTGCCCAGGACCATGTCTAGATGGCTTTTGATTATCTCCAAGGATGAAAAGTCCATGCCCCCTGGGCACAGCAACTTGCCACCCTCACAGAAGAAGAGTTTTTCCTTTGTTTAGACAGAAACTCCTGTCTTTCAGTTTGAGCTCATTGCTTCTGGTCCTGTCACTGAATACCACTGAAAAGGGCCTGGCTCCAAATATTTTACACCCTTTCTCCACTTATTTACATATGTTATAAAGATCTCCCCTCAGTGTTCTCTTCTATAGAGCAAACAGCCCCAGCTCTCTCAGCCGTTCCTCTTGATGACTTCATGCTGACTTCTCACAAGGACTTCTTTGTCCTTCATGTGCCTAGAAATAGTTTCCAGGATGAGTTGCTCCCTCACTTTCCAGGAATCAAGGTGACACTGGCCAGTATGTAGTTTTCTGCATCCTCCTTGACCTTTTAGACAATAGGACTGACATTTTCTTGTCTCCTGTCCTCAGTCACCCCCTCCAGTTACCACAATTTTTTCAAGATAATCACAAGCAGCTTGCACTGACACCTGACAGTTCTCTCAGCACTCATGGGTGCATCCCATCAACCCTATGAACTTATATGCCCACTTTGTTTAAGTATTTTTTTACCTGATTCTCTTTCACCAATGAGGATTGTGTTTCTATTTATGATAAAGTATAATTTACAGACAGATCAGGTGCTTGACAGTGTGGTAGGAGTTGCCTATTACCTGTCTGGACATATTTTTAAAGTGAGATGTACAGGAACAGTTGAATGGTCTGATGCAGTTAATCTAATTTAAAATGTTCTTAAGTTGTGTAGTGCCCAGTGCTAAAAAATTAGTTGACCCAAGAGATTCTCTGAACCAAGAGGGTGACTGAAATATCTTGAAACCAAAGTTGTGTCAGCTTTCCATTTTGAGTTCTCAGAGGTTCTTCTGTTGAATTACACATTTTTAGTATTCATGAATTCATAACAACACATGTTAAACTAGGCAGAAAAAAAGCTAATGTAGATCATTCTCTTCTCAGTCATAGGTATGAAACCAGGAAATGAGAAATACTGAAGTACAGGGAAGGCAATATTGTTACTGCTTATTTTGCAATACTTTAGCCACTTGTGGTTTTCAAAATGATCATTTCTTTTCAAAGAAAAGGTAAAATAAAAAATTCACTACATTATTAGTATCAGTAGAACTATTAGAATTAGTAGAAATATTTACTAAAATTATCCCTGAGATATGAGCACTATGCAAACATATAAATAATCATAGAATACTAGGTTGGAGGGGACTTCAAGGATCATCTGGTCCAGCTTTTCTTAGCAAAAGCACAGTGCAGAGAAGGTGGCCCAACACTCTGTACAGCTGGATCTTGAAAGAGTCCCTTGCTGGAGAATCCACTGTTTCCCTGTGGAGATTATTTCAGTGGCCGATTGTTCTCATTCTGAAAATTTTCCTCTTGTGTCCAATTGAAATTTCCCCAGAAGGAACTAGTGCACATTAGCCCTCATCTTCTCCATGTGGCTCCTTGTAAAAGGGAAGTCTCCAGCTACTCTGTAGCCACCCTTTACATACAGGAATATGGCAATAAGGTCTCCCTTAAGACTTCTCTTCTCCAGGCCAAACAAGCCCAGCTCGCAGCCTTCCCTTGGACAACAGGTTTCCCCATCCTTTTATAATCTTTGTAGGTCTTCTCTAGACCCTCTTCAACCTGTCCATAAAATGAACAGTAGTTACAGGAGCTACCGTTATAACTCTGTGCTTTGAAACTGAAGATGCATAATGTCATGTGTGGTCAGCTTCAGTCAATCATCCATGTTTCTATTCTGCCAAAATTAGACATAGAATTACTGGCATGAATGGAAATATGGATACTTGCCTGGCTTTGGCTTGACATCCTTGGAGGGAAATTACTTAGCTTACTTTACTTAGGACCGTGTACTTTTCCTTTCTCCAAGTAGTTTTGTCCAGCCTGGAAGTGCACTGCTTTTCAGAGGCAGCCTGTATGCAGAGGGGGAACACTCACACGATTTGTACAATGTTAGTAATTCAGAACAGAAAAGAATACCTGCCTCGTTGTCTTGGAGAATGAAAGATATCAAAATGTTTATATCAAATAGAGAGACTAGCCAAGAAGTTTTGCTTCCTTGTCCAGCGTTCTCTTAATTAGAAGGTGGATGCTGGAAAGAAGTACAGACTGACAGCTGTGAGCTGCAGAGATAGAAGCACTTGGATGCACTTTGCAGCTTTCACAGATACTTAGAAATTGAACACATATCTGACCTTCCTATCTCAAGTGTCATAAATAGGCTCAAGACTATGTTTTTGCATGGGAAGGTCTAGGAACTTGTTGCATATCATGGTCTACGGTTTGCTGGGGAAAAACTCACATCATTTATAGATAAATATGGCTTCAGCCTTTAGCTATGGTAGAGCAAAGAGAACTGGCCAGCACAAGAAGAATCCATTGTTAACTTTATTGTACCGTAAAAACGATTCCTTTTTTCAGCTATAATTAATCATACTGGATTAATTTTACTTCAAGATAGTTGATTAAGACATAGCTGAAGATGCTTTTTTCTTGGACTAGGAAATGTATTGCATCCTAAATCATGAATTTATCTATGCCAAAACAGAGATGCTAATGGATTATTAAAAGAGATATGTACACATCCATTTAAAAAAATTAATTCTTCAACGGCAGTATACAAGCTGCATTCGTGGTGTTAAATAGACTAGTGAAAGAGGTTGACCAATATCTATTTTTGTCTAGAAAAAATGCGTGGTTTCAAGCCAAGGAAGTGCTTTTAGGACAAACTGAGACAGTTGCTGCTGATTCCAAGGTCAAGATATGGCTCAGTAAACCATTTATCAGAATGAGTGTTGAGCATGGGACTTAGTTCTGTAAGTAGGAGCTGGATGTCTGTCTGAAATGCATCTTAAACTTCTGCTTGTGGAAGTAACTGCCTTAAATGGGATACACAGTCCAGTAAGATGCAGAGAGAACATCTGACACTTATGAAAGGAATCTTCCAAAAACATTTGAGTGAGGAATTGTATAAAACAGCTGAGGCACTAAAGAATGAAAGATTTAAATAAGATTCCTAAGGTAAGGCAACATGGATAACTCCTAATTTTCTTCTGCCATTAACTTTTCTATACTTGAGTATTTTTCATTTTTTTATGTGAATATCACTTTCCCTGTGTGTTCCTGAGAATATGTATACACACAAGCACATATGCATATAAACACACACACTTGCACATTTAGAGACTGTTTTAGAAAATGTATTTTATAAGGCTTGCATTGGTCTTTTTCATTGGCTGGTTCTTTCCTAGTGTAGCTTTTTATATTCTCCTATCAAGTTAACAATACTTACTTTTCTCTGTGAAGATAATTTTTTGCTGAATTGTTCTTTGTTGTTTTTTCATGGCAACATTTTCAGTCTTTAAGAAATTTCCACAAGTTTTGATTAGAATAATGTATTGTATTAAAGCCTTTCTAACTGTTATAATTAGGATTCTTTGCCAGTGAGCTATGTGCACTAAACACCAACCTTTTGGATGTTAGTCTAGTGCTCGATGAACACCAGTCCCAGCTTTGTTGCAATGATGAGCAAAAGACAGGTTAGTGTTTATGAAACACTGCCCTCTTGTGCCTCAGTTAAATGAGATTGGAAAGAGGAATTTGCTGGATTTTCTTCTCTCTCTCGCTCTCTCTTTTTTTGGTGTCATTTGGTTTTGTTTCTTTTCTGCAATTACAAGTAAATAATATGTTCACATATTCAGTTCACATTTTGCTGGACTAGACAAGCTTGCTGCTTCCTTTGACAATTTAATATTGTTTTTGTAGGCAAAAGAACAAGAGATGTTTGCTGGTAATTTTTATTACTAGTGAATGAGTAGTAGGAGAAGAAAAATAAATTCTCAGAACAGAAGTAGCAAGATGCAAAATTGTACAACTGGGAGACATGCATGTAACTACAAATAAATATATGCAAATACACTAAAATAAAGAGAACATGAAAGAGTTGATGATTTCTCAAAAAAACCAGCTTGATATTTTATTAAGTGGTGAGCAGTGTCCCAGTGGCACATTATAGACCATATAAATACATCTGATTGATAACAAAATAATAAATAATTCCATTAAGAAGAAAATCATTATAAACAATTATATACAACCAAGTTTTCTTTCTGAGTAGAGTAAGAACTACTATATATTGGCTATAAAACTGAAAACAAGAGAGACATTTGTGCATCCTACCTTGGAGACGACCTGCCACATTCCATACTTGCTTCCAACATACCTTCATTTCAGACCTTCCTAAGAGCTATGACTGCAGTGACAGCAAATATTGAAGCCTTTTCAGGTCCAAAATGTTCAACAAGACTTTGCAATGTCATCTTTATGCTGGGTTTGGTCTGTATTTAGAAGACTTCAGGATGCCTATCCAAGTCTTGCAGTCAGCCTGTTTGTAGCAAAACCACTTGTAAATTATATGAGGACATTAAACTGAAAAGCTGAAGCTTCAGTGTTATTGATATTGTTGGGAAAAGCCCTAGGTCAAAAAAAACCCACCCTGAAACCAAAACTCTTACAAACCTGCTACTGCTGCTGCCTTTGGGGTGACTTGTGCAGTCAGATTTGAGAACAGAAAAGAATACAAAACAGAAAGGGAATCAATAGCATTTTTCTGGTTGTCAAAAGCTCATGTGATCAATTTGCAGCCATAGCTGTTCTTCACAGGTTGGTTTCTCACACATGGAGAGTGAAATTAAAAACTGAAGAAAAAGTTCTCAGCATTTGCAAGACAGATAAGATAGAATTGCTTACTGCATGCTAAATGTGCAACGTTTTCCCCATTGCAATCATTGTGTTTCATCACAGCATGTTTGCTGTTGTTTTTCCTCATAAAGGAAAGAGCTCCATTAAATACTTCATTGTTGTGTTAAACTGAAACCCATGATCCCCCCTGGGATCAGAGCTTTTCGCATGATGCGCTTAATCTTCTTGAATTTGAGAACTGTCCATTGGAAATTCAGCAGTGAAAGCAGTAGAGTACTTTCCGTGGTGAATTTCTGTCTCCATTCTCTGACATATTCAGAAGTTGTTTGCCTAAGACTTGTTCCATATTTTTTGTAAAACTCTGGGCTCTGACATGAACTTTCCATATCACAGAAAGAATCATCCCCTTTTCTTAGATTATGTTTGGCCAGTATTCCAAGCACTGTTTTTCAGTGCCTTGTACATTTAAATCGAAAGACAAGGAGGGGAAAGACTGGACTGGAGCACGTGTTCAAGCTTTCTCACTATTGACAAAAGGAAAAAACCAGCAATTTTTTCAATAATATTGTCTCTAATTCAAGCGAAGTAGTGCAATCTGAGTACAAACTCTGTCAAGAGATGAAGGCAACATTAAGTGTTAGATAAAAGTTTCTCCCAGAAGTAAAAATCCAACAAAATGCTGTCTGAAGTTGCCATAAACTTCTTCAAACACAATCTTCAGAATTACCATGAGCCAGTAAATTCAAAAAACTTACTTAAAATTATAATTTAAAACAAATTCTGGCAAATTCACAGCAATCAAGAAAATATGAGTATTTTTTTGATTACTGGAAGTCAAAATATTCCATAACAACTACATAAAAGGTACTTCCAAGACTACATCAGATTCTGGAAACTTCACAAAATATCTGTAAGTTTATCGAGGTAAAAGCCTGACAACATTTCTGATCCAAGATTCAGAGGAGAAAGGTATAAATAATATATGCTATTAAAAAAAAAAAACAACAAACCAACAATCCAAATGAACCAAATCAACCAAACGAACCAAACAACCAAAACCCAGAAACAAACAAACAAACAAACAAACAAACAGAAACACAAAAAAACCCCCACCCCCAAACTCAAGTACAGTTCTCTTCAGGCATCTAGCTGATGATCTGCAAATCTGGATGATCTGATCTGTGTCTACTTAGAGAGTATTCAATTCTTCTTGTTGCAACCTATGGTCCTAATTCCTTGATCAGCCTGTCGGAGTGTGCTACGGCTTCTGTTCCTCCCATTTGCTTAGTGATGCTTTCAGGGAAGAGCCAAATACATGAGAAGATGACCAGGTACAAGTTCCTATTCTGATACAGAGCCTGGGATATACAAAGGCTCATGTATGGACAGAACCAAGCTACAAGCTGCAATGCAAGTTAAGCTCATTCTATTGTGTAAATAGAACTACTAGTTTTTAGCAGGTGATGATGGCAAAAAAAATCGTTGCAAGTTTAATTTGAAAAATTTTTGTCTTTCTCTCATCATTCTGTGGATGTCTCCCAAAGGGAAAGAGGTTCTAATACAGTCATATCAGTATTGCTTTCCTCATTCATTTGTTGTAAATGTGAAAGACTTCTAATTGTTTATAGGAAGCAAACAGCTTCATAAATTAGCATAAAATATTTCTGAAAATATTCCATTTGGCCAAATATATCATTCCAATGCTGTTCTTCAGAAAAGCTCTTTTTGAAATATTCAGCTGATAAATATTTGTGAGAGAGAATGTTACTGAGTTGAGACACTGTCAGTTTCTGAGTGAGTCATTAGTTGTCCTGTCACAGTTAAGAGAAAGGCAGCACTGTATCCCCAAAATACAGTAGTGACAGCAGTGCAGTAAAAATATTTTTACTAGAATGAACTGATCCTGGAAGATTTCAGGTGTTTTTGAATAGAAAAAGGCTAAAAATTGAAGTTAGTAAAGTTCAAGTGGAGAAGAAGCATGGAGACAAGGGCTATGAATGGAAATAATTAGCAGTGCCTCCTTCCAAGAAGCTAGGGAAATCCTCCTTTGTTTGGCATGGCTATAATAACATTGGCTAGAACTGCAATGCTCATAGTTATATGATAGATCTGTGTTCTTTTGTGCAAGTAGCTGTCAAGGGAGGAGGAACAAAATAAAGTCTGTGTTTTTATCAGATCTCTTAGTCAAATCATACAGAAGTTAGCAAAACTGTGGATGGAATCTTTCCACAATCAACAGATTCATAAAGCAAAATACTAGAAAGCTGTACTTGCTCCAAAAGCATCTGGGCTGTTTGAAAAGCTGTTCATGGCATTCATTTACAGTGTGGGGTTGTGAAGATTCTACTTACTCCCAGGAATGACTGAAGGGGGTGGGGACTTCTCAGCTACATCACCCCGCAACAGAAACCTGCTAGTCATGGGCTCTGACACAGGGATCTGGCCCTATCACGCACAATTCCACATCAGGACACTCTAATAGTCCTATGTCATAAGGGTGTCCCTCTGCACTTGAGCTAAACACTCCGTATGATGCATATGTGGCCCACTCCAGAACTATGAATTCAATTCAAGCATGCTTAATTCTGTGAGGCACAAATATTGAAAAAGATGATCCTTAATATACAGAAAGACTCCTCACGTCTTTTCAATTAAAAAAGCAAATTTCAATTTCATTGGCCAAAATCTCTACCATTGACTGCTGTTTCATCATGTATCCTAAAAGCGATTTGTTATAAGGGTTCTCCATAGACTTACAAATGAAGTCAATGCTTTATTAATTAATTATTACCAAATTAAATAATCTTCTTAATGACACTCTTTAGTGACTGAGTAACAAGTCTTCCCAAGTGAGTCACTGGCTTCAGACCCACACTATGTGGTAGCCCTAAGGAAAACAGGGAGTAGGAAGAGAGGAGAGGGGGTGTGTACACAGAGACACACGTGTTAATACAGTTTTTTCTCCAGCTATTAACAGAGAATTTCAATCTCATGCCAAGTGTCCGTGTTATCGGTGGTGTGAACCAATAAATAACGTGTGTGAATCTACCTTAGTAATTTCCACATATTCACATATATCTGATACCTTACATGTCATAAGACACTAAAGGCTTTTCCTGTAAATCAAAAGCTTTTTGAGATTCTTCAGACACAGAAAAAAAAATGAGAATCACCGCTTGAACTTTGTGTAAGAGGTGAAGCATCTCCTCAGGTACTTGCTACTAAAGATCCAGGAAAAGATTTTGTATGAGTAGAAGTAGTACATATGCTATTTGCTTTCCTGAAGAAACTTACTCCACTATTACACACACTGGTACACTAGCTTGATCCAGTATTTTTGGATACATTACTGTTTTAGAATAGTCATTGCTTCAAATCCTTCCTACCTGAATTGAGACATCCATGCTCAATGAGCTCTTCCCTTCTTTATGGTCTGGAAGAAAATGGCTGAGCTTTAGAAAAAACTCAGCACTTATTCAGGAAAAGGATTGAGCTTCTAAGTTTTCTACTTCAAACTAATATCTGAAGAAGGCTTGTAGGCTAGGCCTACAGCAACTACAATGCTGTTTTGAGATTTTGGGTTGAGAGCTCTGGGGCAGTCATTACTTCCGTAATAAGGACTGGACATATGCTACTGTAAGAAAATACGAGGGATGTAAGGTAGGTCTTCTTGTAATATGTGTTTCCTAACACCTGGAGGAAACAGTTCTCCTTTCAGAGAAAAAAAAATCACTTTTCACCTTAAGATTACTAAAAAATCTAGGAAGGAAGGTACAAGGACTAATTACTGATACTCCCCAGATTCATTCAGGATAAAGTTGCAGGATATTATATATCCTTGATCATCATCTATTCATTGATGCTATATAAATTCTATTTTGTATCAGATGATAATTATGACAAAACTTATTACTTTGAGTTAATTGTGAACAAAATGTTCAGCTATGTTGAGAAAAATCTAAAAAATGTATATGAGTTTTACATGGTTTCTTAAACATTTTGATTGTCCTTTTAATCAAACCTATTCAATGGAAGGCCAAAGGCAAGGAGATAGTAAGAAATTTGTTGATGCACAGGAGAAATACAGAATGTATTCCATGTTTCTGAAATGCACAGAATGTATCAAGTGCTAATACAGTGGAGAAATGAAGGTGGCTCCTAATCATAGAGTCCTAGAATGGTTTGGGTTGGAGGAGACCTTAAAGATCATCTAGTTCCAACCTGTCTGCCTAGAGTGGGGACACCTTCAACTAGTCCCGATTTCTCAGAGACCCATCCAGCCTGGCCTTGAACATTCCCAGGGATGGGAAGTCCACAATCTCTCTTGGCTAAAGTTGTAGCCCCATTGACCAAGAGGTACACTATTGTCATTGCCAGTCATTGTCATTGCCAGTGAGATGACACAGTTTTTGTAGGAAATTTAAAGGCCTCAGAGCTAAAGCTGGTTGGTTTTGTCACCAGTCTCAAATTGCTGTAAGAACGTGTTGTTCTTTGGTAGCAAATGTCTCCTGTTATGATGTGGAGTACAAGCATGGAATAACAGCAGGAAAAAGATAGTGAGTACATATTTTGGATTATTTAACAGTCACGTTTTTAAAGACCAACTGTCATGTCATCTGACTTACATTTGGCTGAGGCACAATGTTGTTACTGCCCTAGATTATGCTTGTCAGAACCAGCAAGTACACAGAGAATACCACTAACCATCAAAATCACTTGTGAGAACACCTGCACCAAAAAAAAAAAGTGACGGCAATAAATTAAAAGCTGCTCTAGAAAGATAAATGCTTTATTCTTAGTATCATTTACTTCAGATTTTTCAGCTACTAGAGCTGATTATAAATGCGAAGTTCATTGTCAGACTTCCTTCTGCGCAGTATAAGTAGGTAATGGCATGTTGTATACACAATGCGATGAAACTAGCAAGGAAAAAATCTATGTAAGGTGATGTAATGCAGAACACTTGATCACTAACAAATCTATAAAAGGAAACTGAGACAATACAAAATGAATTAAATAATTCCAAAATTAGGATTTTCAGATTTAAAAGCTAGTAGCCTTAAAACAACACACAAATATGAAAATTATCCAGGATATTCACATGAAGAAATCAGTCTTGAGATGTATAAAACACAAATCAAACACAACTCCAGATTTTTTAATCAAGGTTTCCCTCTTTCTTTTCCTTCGTGTGTGTCATGCCCTATAAAAAATAATATCTGAAGTAACAGTTCATGAAAGACATCAAACATATAAGCAATCAGACCTGCCAGGAAAGGAAATGAAGATGAGACTGGGACAAGTTTGAATCTCATTAGAATTCCTGCCTGGGAGGTTATTGTTAACCTATTTTCCTTCTCCTTTCAGAAGCCATTATTTGTGTCAGTTAGAAGAAAGAAAGGAAGAGAGGGAAACACACTGAAGGTCTTCTTAGCCTTTAAATCACACCTAACATAAGTAATTTGACTGTGGGAGATACTGATGCTACTGATGCTATAATCATCTTATCTGGAAACACAAGTGCAAAATTAACGTGACAAGAAAATTATGTAAAATGAGGCATATTGTAACTATATCTATAGCTGCTAAGATTTATGTGAAGCATATAAATAGAGCTGCTTCAACAAAGGTTTTTATATATTCTGATCTCATCCACAGACTATGGTTTTGCCTTTCACTATGTGATAACTGAAAAAATGTATGTCAGTGAAAGCACAGCTCATGGAAAATGTGAGAAATGCAGTTATTGCTGGAGGTTACAAAACTTCTCCCCCACTCACAGCCTTATAAATTACGTTTTTGGCACAACTTTTGAAATTAATAAGTCAAGTGAGTAAATATGACATTATATTAGGTTGTGTTACTACATTTTTCAGTGCTTTCTGCAGTTATGTTTTGCCACCTCAACATCTATTCCCATGTAAGAAATTCCAAAGCAAATCCTATAAAACAAGTTTTGTCCAGTATTTGATAATTTCATCTTGTTAAAAAGCATAGGAAAAGAAAACAACTTTATTTTCATTCAATAGACACCCGGAAGAGATGTAATAAAAAGATGTGTCTCAGCTATTGTAAATAGTTCTTCCTCAGGCACATATATGTTTTACATAGTCAAGATTTTTGCTTTCTCTGGGCAAGAAGGAAAGAGGTAGAAAATGTGGCTTAATTTCTCTGAAAAGCTACAAAACTATTAGGATTTAGGCAGTCTACGTTAGCTTGCTCAATATTGACTTTATGTGCTATTATACACATCTTTTAGTCCCTTCAGCTGAGGTATTCTTGACAAATTATTGCTGTAGCAAACAAGTCAGTGGGAGCAAAGATTCTAGGTAGAGAGAAATATTAATAGAAATATAAACCTACTTTATACAAATATACTAAAATTTATTGGAGTGAGGGGAATTTGTTCTTAAGTGACAACTTCCTTCTTGGACTACTTCTCACTATCTTAGTGATAGAAAACTTGAGGGACAGTATAAATTAAAACATATAAAAATAACATGGTCTTTACTCAGAAGTAGAAAACGGAGTGCTGGTTATGTAGTAAAGTATTTCTAATTCTACAAATCTCCAAAGATGCAGATTTTAACTGATCTGCCAATTTTCACAGCATCTTGGCAGTTCACAGTAATGCACATCTAACATTTGCATTTGCTGCTGCCAGTTCTTGATGTCTAATAAACACAGCTTAAATGGCATTACCATTACAGTGTCATTGTCATCAATAGCAATCTTCATTATATTTCTCTGCGATGGAAAAGTACAATTTGAGGATAATAAGCACTTGAAATTGAAGGAAACAGCGACAGTTTTCTATCCTAAGATTGCTGAGACCATAGCCCAGAGGCATTCTCACTGCAGCTTTGTTTCCTCTCTGTGGTGTTCATGACTATACATTTTTCTCATCTAAATTTTCTTTCCGAAGCCTTGTGCTTCTGAAATAACACATTTTCATGCTGTCATCACTCTCAGATACAAGGTGTTATTTATCTGGAGTAACTAAAGAGAATACTCACTGCCTTGCAAATGGTAAGAAATCTAGGTTGTCAACAGTGGTGGCATGGGATTGCTCCACTCAATAGAAAGAATATTCTTCTTTGCTCTGATAATTCTTCACTTCTGGAAGGAAAATTAATTACCTATTGATCTATGCGAAACATAATCAAATCTGGAAAAAGTAGAACATATCTGCTGAGCTTCTGATATGCAATAAACTTGGAGATGGTGATCAAAAAGAAATAAGGAAAAAAATTGCTGAACTTTCAGGCTTGTCATGATGAATTATGGTCCGTTATCTATTCCCAATTGCTTCGTTCACATAAGTTACTGTTTGCAAGAAGACAGAGACTTCTAATCTCTGATTGTGCATTATGGCCAGAAAATATGCTTAGAGATTTGATGATGGCTGCTGTAGACAGAGTGTTGTGTTGTCAGCCTGATGTTTGTCTGTTCTTTGAGTGAGTCTACACCACAGTTGAATGCCGGGTAAACAGACGTGCTGGCACTAAATGGCTTAGCTCATAGATTAACATCACTGTGATTATGACATCCTGAATATTAATAAAATCTAACAGCCCGAGTATTTACTCAGATTCTCAGGAGGTAATAGCAGCTACTTATAAAATCTAACAGAATTCAGTAGATGTAGCATGAATATAGCTACATTGTGACAATCTGATCTTGGCTACTGCATTTTGTCACTTGTTTTGGAATCCAAGTTCATCGTTGATCAACACCAAATGTTAAATTGAAATTTTTATGCCATTTGTCAATGAGGAATATCCTTTGGTCACCTTTAAGAATGCTGAGCTATTCAGAATCAGACAACTCCTAGATAAATGTGGGCATGTGCATGAAGCTTTTGAAAGGAACAGTTCACAGCTCATGTATAGTGTCACTTGATTTTAACAGCTTTCCCCTTTAGTGTATTTCATCTTTGGCAACAGCTTAGTCAAAATAGAAGCAGGAAGATACAAATTACTGATTTGCAGGGAACATGCTATACAAAATCAATTTTCTGGGTTAAAACACTTAATACACATCCCTGTTTGGACTAATTGGAAATGTATCTACTAGCGGCTTCACCAAGGGCAAGTCCTGCCTGACGAACTTCTATGATGGAATGATTACATCTGTGGACAAGGAAAGAGCTACAGACATCATCTTCTTGTACATCTGTAAGGCCTTTAACACAGGTGGTCACAACATCCTTCTCTCTAAATTGGAGAGGTGTGGATTTGATGGTGGATATTGGTGGATAAGGAATTGACTGGATGGTCACATCCAGGGTGTAGTGGTCAATGACTCAATACAGTAGAGATCGGCGATGAGTGGTGTCCCTCGAGGATCCATACTGAGGCCAATATTGTTTAATATCTGCATTAATGACATAGGTAGTGGGATTGAGTGCACCCTCAGCAACTTTGTAGGTGACATCAAGCTGAATGGTGTAGTTGGGACAGACAGACAGACAGACAGACAGACAGGTAGGTAGGTAGGTAGGTAGGTAAATAGAAAGATAGATAGATAGATAGATAGATAGATAGATAGATAGATAGATAGATAGATAGATAGATAGATTGATTCAGGCTAGATATAAGGAAGAAGTGTTTTCCAATGTGGATATGAAACCACAGGAACGGATTGTCCAGAGAGGTGGTAGATGCTCAATCCCTGTAAACATGCAAAGTCAGTTTGGATGGGTCACTGACTAATCTGGTCTTGTTGAAGATGACTGTGCTCACTGCAGGTGGCTTGGACTAGATGATCTTTGTAAGGTCCTTTCTAACTCAGACTAGTACATGATTCTATGAATAATCAACTTGGACAATCAAGTTTGCCTTAGGCTGACGGAGGGTAGGTTTAGATTAGAGATTAGGATAGAATTCTTTACAATAAGGTTAGTGAGACATTGGAACCGGTTGTCCAGAGAGGTTGTGGATGCCCCATCCCTTGAAGTGTTTAAGATCAGGCTGGGTGGGACTCTGAGAAATCTGGTCTAGTGGGATATGTTCCTGCCCATGGCAGTGAAATCGGTCTAGATCCTTAAGGTTGCTTCCAACCTAAGCCATTCCATGGCTCTATTCTATGATTGCATAATCAGAAATGTAGTTGAAAATCCTGCTACGGGTGTTGAGATGTTGGAATAAAGAGAGGTTTACAATTCCTAATGCAACTATCTATTTAATTTGAAATTTATGAACTTATCTATGTTGTCAAGTTATTTTTCTCACCCTTTTCTCTTATGTTGAAAGTTATGTATACAGACCTTGATTTTCTCAGAAAAAAAAATAGGAAATGGCAAAATGGGATTTTTTGGCAAAAAACCCCAAGAACACACAGGGCAAAAAAAAAAAAAGGAAATTACTGAGAGAATCCTGATGTGCAAAATACATGGAAGATATTGAGAGCTATATGTATACTAAAAATAAACCAGTTCTTACAGTTCCATAACTTTTTGAAAAGAGTCTAAATCCAGCTGAAATAATTTAGCTAATTTCTAAATGCTTTCGTTATTTCCTTGTTCCATTTGTATTCAAGATGGATCCCTGTCATGCTACTTGCTAAATAAAGAAAAATTACTCATTTCCTTAACTGGAGGGGTTTCTAACAAAGCTAAATCTTGAAACTACTATAGTGCAAAAAGCAAAAACAAATCATAATAGCATTTTTTAACCTATACATCACTGAGGAATAAAATTCCATGCAGAAGTTAAATTACTCTTGGTGGAAGGAAAAATTAAAACCATGAAGGCTTTCAGTGAAGGCTTTGATTAAAATAAAAAACAGCTTTGATTTGAGAGGCATTCTTTTCCATTTGTTTATTAATCACCAGAGCAATTTGTTATATAATTCCAGTATACATTTCTTAATTGACGTGGAAGCCACACACACGGGATCTTGCTGTTGTCCATATACAGTTAAAAAGCAAAAGCAATTTGACCATATTAGGCTAATTTCGCCAGACAGATTCAGTTCATGCTTCAGCTGTCAGAACAACTGCTGCCTTCATACTGTTAGTGATTTTGACATTCCTTTGAGCGACTGAAATATCACAGAATCAAGGAAGGCTAGATAATGGTGATGGTTTATTCAGAGTGATTTTCAAATGTGAGGTTAGCTTAACAAAATGTTTGTACTGAAGAATTTTCATTGTTTCCCAAGAACCAAAATTTTTTGACTACTGTTGCACAACACAGGAAATAGACAATTAAATAAAATTATTCTGCATATACACGAATATAAACTACTGCATATAAACTTTATATATCTTTGAACAACCTGCACTATTACCTTCTTGTCATCAAGACAAAGAGCATTGCCTTCTGTCTTTGTCACAAACACAATGAATTATCTTAGAAAGATCCCATCTCCCCAGAGTAGAGCAAGCTACCAACATAGCAGATAGTTGATATGCTGTTGCAGTATACAGCAGGTTTACGGCCTGTGAAATGGACATGAGCATAGAATTTATGTTTCCTAATTCCCTACTTCAGTTCACAAAAATGAATGGCTCTTCTGTGGCAGGAGTTTTACTAAGAAAACTTGCCTTGTAGGAGTTAGTCTGTGTCAGAATTTGTAAACTGTATAATGAATGAGACAAGTCATATGACAGCTGTTTCTCAAACCCTTCTCCCAGTATATTGTTTTATAACCATGCTGAAGATTTTTTCCTTTGTTTCCAGCCATATAGTGGCCTTTAAATTGTATCTTTGGCCTTCAAACTTTTTTTCTGTTCTGCTGCTGTTTACCCATTCTTAACCTTAAATAGACAGTAGCTGCTCTAGTGACACTGCTGTAATCTGCCTGAAAAACTGCTCTTATTTTGGATGCAATTTCCTCACATGAAGAACGCACATGTACATGTGTTGGGGCATGTGAATTTGGACTTTCAACATGCTCAATACTATTATGTGTTTTTACATGTAAGTCTAGTGACTACCTTTTCATCAAATAATAATTAGGTTAAAACAAAAATAAAGAAAAGGTTATTGTGGAGTTTGGTCTACAAAAAGTCAAGGAATTAGCCAAAATGGGATTTGAAAAATTTCCTCTAGTTCATTGGTCTGTTTATGTAGTAGATTTGGGGTTAATTGTTGTGAGTTTCTCTGCAAAAAGTGAGTTGGACTTCGGTGCAAAAACTTATAAAACTTGCTTTCAATTTTGAGTCTTAACTGGTGTCCATGCAGAATGTCCAAATCACATAACTCGTGTATCTTCAATGTAACTACTAGTCTCCGATGTCTTTGTTGCCCTTAGGCAAGTAGTTTGGTTTTGTTTTTTTTTTTTAAACTCCATCTTTTTATGGCTATGTAATAAAGTGGAAAGCCTTCCAGTTGATGAAACCTTACTTTTTTGACATATGCCTATCAGCAAGGGCAGGCATAGCTTTGCATGTTACATGAAATAAAGACCTTTCATGCCTTATTTTTATCTTTCCTACAAGAATTCCAAGAAGTTAGTATTAGCTCCAAGACTAACTTCCAAATAAATAATACCCACTTCATGTATTCTGCACTAAATATCAGATGACAAAAATCATTGTTAATTAATAACTTTTCAGGTAAATATCTAATTTTTTATTATTTTCTAAAGATGCAAATTTGAATAATCTGTCAGAAATATAAAATCTACCAGAATTTATTAAAGTGAGAATAATTTTAGATTTCTTTCAGTTGTGCTTGAAACATGGGAAAGTGGAACCATAGTGATTCATTTAATAATCATGCCGATTACACTAACAGTTATTCCCAGAAGAGGTGTGCCAAAGTTGCACATCAGACCAGATCATAAAAGGAAAATTATCTCTGCATTTGTTGTTGTATGCATATAGGTCCTAGGTTTCTGCCTGAGAAAAGTATCAGCTTCTGTGGGTTGTAGCAGCAGTATGCCCTTAGATCCTCACCCTTAAGTTGGCCAAAAAATCCAAAGCGTCTTTCCACCAACACCCAGGCAAATGGCAGATGAAGGGAATGTGAGACAAAGTTAAACCAGAACTCCCTTCCGAAGTATGGAGACATTCCCGATCTTAGGCAGAGCTTGACATCCATATTTTCAAAAATAAGAAATATTCACCACTGCAAATGAGATTAGTGAAGACACCTTTGACTGTATGTAATGCTGTAAGAACTGGTACACCTAGAAAAAAATCACTTTCTTGGTTTATTAAAATGTCAGATTTTTTTGCAGTTTTTCAAATTTACCACTAATTTGTAGGATGTCAATTCTCCACAAGAGAATTATCAAGATTATGCATCAGTTATGTGGAAGTACTAAGAAAATCAACTATTAAAATCTGTGAGAAACTGAGTTACTACTTTGAAGATATCCAAATACCTATGAGGAAATTAACAATTTGGCATCCAAACTATAGTTTGGATAGCACACAGAAAGTGTACCTGTGGAAGGTTGGGGGGGGAGCAGGGGGCAAGAGGAATTTTTTCCCATTCTGTTGCTAAGCAACTAATGACCGATCTTTAAGGGCCATCTACGCTCACAAAGGAGACAAAGCCTTTGGCTGCCAGGCGGGGGGAACTAGAGATTGGAGATTTGATAACAGCACACTCACTCGCCCGGAGTTCTTGGAGGAGGGAGCACGGGGAAAAGGCGGCTCTGCTTTTTTGGCTGCAACTGCAGAAAAGGCCCGGTCTTGCACTAGGTTTTTCTCTGCCTGCTGGGTGAGTCCTTGCTTTGGGGGGAAGGTCACGGGACTCCGATCCTCTCGTCCCCTCCGGGAGGGCATCTACCAGCCGCGCCGCCGCGGAGCGGGACCCCCCTGCCTGCCACCACCCCGCAGCCTGCCTGCCGCTGCCCCGCGCCCTGCCTGCCCCAACTGCGGAGTTTCCTGCCGCCTCCTCTGCTGGCTGGCCCCGGTGAGCTGACCCGGCTGCTCCATCTCCCGGCTCTGGGCTCTCTGCTGCGCCCCGTTCATCTGCACTCCACCCTGCTCCAGCCGTCCGCCATTACACGCGGCACAGATCCAACCTCGCGCCACAGCGCCATCTGCAGCTTCCCGGGAGTCATCGCACCTGCCCTGCTGGTCTAGGAGCCCAACAGCGCCCCTGCTGGCCGTGACCGTGACTGCACCAAACGGGAAAGTACCTGACAGCCCAGGGACATTTGCCACCGAGTTTTTTTTGTTTTGTTTACTGTTTTTTTACCTTGTTTACTGTTTCTTTGTTACTGATTGTTTACCTCATTATAGATACTAGTAAAAAACTCTTATTCCTTTTCCCATACCTTTGCCTGAGAGCCCTTAATTTTAAAGTTATAATAATTCGGAGGGAAGGGGATTCACATTCTCTGTTCTAAGGAAGGTTCCCACCTTCCTTAGCAGACACCTGTCTATCAAACGAAGACAGTACCCCAGGATGATAGCAAGGATGAAAAGGGGAAAACATACAGAGAGAAAGAGAAAAAATAATTAGATTAATTTATTTCAGGCACTCAGTAACACAGTAATCCTTGGGAAGTATATTGTACTTGCACAGTTAAAACTGTTACTAATCCACTAAGTGTTTTCTAATTTCTGAGAGCCTCCAAACTTAATATTTTTAAATTCAAAATCATTGGGTTCTATGGACTCATAAACTGAATATCTATCTAGATATAGATAAATGTTATAGATAGATAAATAGATATAGATATAGATGATATAGATATAGATATAGATATAGATATAGTTATAGATATAGATATAGATATAGATACAGATATAGATATCAATATAGATATAGATACAGATATAGATATATAGATCTATAGATAGATATAGATATAGATAGATAGATAGATAGATAGATAGATAGATAGATAGATAGATATAAATGTAGGCGAAATCTCAGGATCCCATAATGGTTTGGGTTGGAATGGACCTTAAAGACACCCTTGCCATGGGCAGGGATGCCTTCCACCAGACCAGGTGGCTCAGTTCCAGGGATGAGGCATCCACAACTTTGGGAAACCTGTTCCAACACCTCACCACCCTCGCAGAGAAACCAATCTAAACCTAACCTCTTGCAGGTTAAAACCGTTTCTCCTTGTCCCTTCACTACATGCTCTTGCACAAAAGTCGCTCTGCAGCTCTTGCAGGCCCAGTTGAGGAACTGGAAGGTGCCCGAAGGCCTCCGTGGAGCCCTGTCTCCTCCATGCTGAACAGCTCCTGCTCTCTCAGCCTGCCTTCATAGGAGAGGTGCCACCTGATGGTCTTCATGGCCTTCCTTTGGACTCACTCCTACACACCCGTGTCCCCTCTGTTCCAGGGACCCCAGAACTGGACGCAGCGCTCCAGGTGGGGTCTCACAAGAGCAGAGTAAAAGGGCAGAATCACCTCCCTCAACCTGCTGGCCACACTGCTTTTGAAAGGAAAACCCAAACTATACTTCTCTATCATATTCTTAGTGTAAATTTATCTTTTATTTAAAAAATATATGGTAGCGTAATTAGTACGTTTGCAATAGTCTGGATTGTTCTTTTAATGAAATATGTCTGAGATTCAAAAATCAGGTAATGAAAAATTTTTGAGAGAATTTAGTGAAAATTCTGGATTTTTTAAGAGCTATGACAAAATGTTTCATTCACTTACTGTTAGTAGGATTCAGTAAGCTTTCTCCTGGAAAGCTTACTAAGTAAGGATTTTAAAAAGCCTTTATTGCTTCTCAATTAAACCAATCTGTGTTAGCAGCAACACTTTAAAATTTAAGAGCTGTTTTCATTGAGCACTCAAATCTGTGGACAGTGATGGTTTTCATGTGAAAACCAAATCAATCACAGAACACCCCCCCAACTCACCCCCCCCCCAGCCTCTCCAAATAATCTGAGTCATAATCATGGGGTTTTATATAGCTTAAGGGATAAATTAATTTCTTCATTGTTGTAGGCTTCCTTTATTTGATTTATACTGATAATCTGGGATATTTATTGACTTTTGTACTATATAGATAGAGGGAAATATTTTAAATTATTGCTTTTGATCAAAACAAACACTCTCTTAAAAGAAAACATTTATCATATACATATAATATAAAAAATTTTTACAGAGTATGATTTTTTAAGAGATATCATACCTGTTTTATTTTACTTGAGCATACAATTGCCTTAGAAACTAAATTATAATATTTGCAACAGAGTCACAAACTCATAAATGAGAGAGTTTAGGAACTGAGAACTTAATGAGAACTCTCAAAACATTTTGTTAAGTACAGGAATAATTCCAGTGCCTTAAGGAAAATTCTATTTTTCTTAAATATATGTTGATATCCAAGGCCATGTCTGCACCTGGGTTGCTGCGAGCTTATAAGGTCTAGTTGCTCACTCTTTCATACCATCAGTCACCATAGTAACTTTTACTGAATTCTAAAACCCTTAAGCAAATCCAAAAATAAGTTGAATGCATTCCAATTTCCTGTTCTCAAATTCAAGTTTCTTAGGACAAGGGGAGAGCTTTGAAATACTAGATTTGTTCAAATGTTTACACATACTGAATATGCCTCCTACCAGCTCTGAAGTCAGGAAAAAATGTCTTTTCCACAGGTAACAGAACTACCATTTCACATAATTTTTTCCATCTCTTTGTAGGAGAGTTCATATTTTACATGATCCAGATAACCAATCATGCAGATTCCCTGACACGAATAGGCCTTGAACATTATCTCCTTATCCCCACGCTCTGGTTTCCTGTCACATATCCTATTTTTCAGTGTCAATTTCTCTATCATATTGCTATCTATTTTTTGTTAAATAATCTCATTAAATGGTGTGGCAGCTTGTGGTTTATTGTGGATGAGGTGGAATGGGCCATGGCTGGTGAGGCCCTTCTGCTGCCTGAGGATACCAATTTGCAGGGAGGAGACATCTGCACTGTGCCCTGACAGTGGACTTGGGAAGCCAAGCTGTTCTTTACATCTGTATGTCCATCTGTTGAATAAATACTCATATGGCACTGCAAATAAAGACTTATAGGTCTATAGATTGTGTTTAAAGACTGGTTAATCAGACAAGTTTCAAACTTCAGAACATGTCAGTTGGATTTGATGTTCGTTAAGAAAATACACTGTCAAGTGCCTAGTTCTAAATTGTTTTCAGTCATTATTTACACATGCACAGAAAAATCAGTACTCAACACTTATGTCCTGAACTAGCTGTAACTCAGTTCCACAGAGCTGGTTCCATACAGAGAGCACTGACGGCTATTTTATAGAACAGCCTGATTTTCATTGCATTTGAATTCCAGAGTGTTTCAAACAAATTCCATATAGAATAAATATCGACTATGCAATTTAAATGACAAAGTATAGCAATTTCAAGTTCTCTTAGGTACTTTTCCATTTAGCATTGTTTATTTTCTAAATAGCAGATGAATTTCTTCATTTTGGCATTTGATTTCCTTTGTTGCTCATATTTACTAAAATTATAAAGAAATTCCATTTAATCAAAGAATAAATTATGTGTCTATCCCAAATAACTGTCAAAACTTTAAAAAACTCCATGAAATTTCCATGATGATGGGTTTACACTGTCAAATTTTCTTCTGTTGAAATAATTTTATAAATCAGTTTTAGACTAGAAGGTTTCTGTGCAGTAATGGGAAAAACATGGAATTATTCATAGGAACTTCCTATATGGCTTCTAAAGTAAAAGTTAGTGATTTATTTAAAGGAGTGTGTCTTTTATATCCCAAAGGTACCCTATGAAGCTACACCTTAAAAATATTTCTATTTATCCTTCTCCAGAGATGTAATATAATCTAATTTCTTTGTTATCCTCTCTTCAAAAGCTGCAAAAGTATTGGGATTAAAAAGGAAAAAGTTCTCTCCTAAGCCTGACTAAATCCAGGGTTTCCTGAAAGCAAAGTAATATTTCCAAATATAATACAACATTTCTCTGTAAGAAATATTTTATACATATACGTGAGAAGCATTAGGGTGAAAAGAAAGGTGAAGGATTATTGCCAACTTGGAACAAGGCACAAAAGGCTGACTCATGAAAAATGGCTCTCTGGGAGCTCTTGAAATCTACTGTAGAAACTCCTGCACCAAACTTCCCTTCATTGTTGTCTGTGTCCTCCAAAGACCTTTCATAAAGATGGGGAACTTTTTCTAATATTTCCCAAAGACAATCATAAAGAAAACAGCCTCTGAGGAAGACAGATTGTGCTTCTGAAGGCAGTAACTTCAATTTGTGGTATAGAAATATCATTAGTAGACAAGTAGAAATTAATTTGTCAAATGTTAATAATGCATTCATGGAAGCCTGGATTTGCGTAGAAGACTAAACTGAGAAACAACTTAAATCTCTCAAATGCAGTTTTTTCCAAAAGAATTACATGTCTGTCTTATTTCATGTTGAGTATCAGTAACACCATTGTCACTCTTCTAAACTGGTGTATGATTCTTTGCTTTTCTCAGCAGCCCAGAAAACAGAATGGATATGATGACAACACATTTTCTTAGGATTATATTTTTACAGACATAGAATTAAAAAGTAATTTAGAGTGGAAATAAAAACACCTGGTGATTAAAAATTATCTCTTTTATTTCCATGAAAGAAAAGCTGGCATATAGTATCTACAATTAGTGGTGAAATATTGTCATTTTACAATGCGAGACAAATGTTTTATTTCCATCTGGATTTGTATGTTGAACACACAAAAAATGAATTCTTCCAAATATGATCAAGAATTGATCACATTTCCCTGTCAACATTTTTAAAAAATCTATCAATTTGCTATTCTCCTTCTAAATGTACCTAGCTTCGTATATTTTATCCCCAAATATTAGAATTCAAATGCAGTTTAACTACCAAAATGATGGACTTTCTGGTTCTTCACATTTGCTTCTGGGTACAAGCAATGGACATAAAGGAAAGAGGAAGAGCAATCAGGTTTCACTAGCAGGACTCTGGCCCTTTGAAAATAACAGCATGAATATATGGAAAAAAATTATGACCAGGTAAAATTAGACTGTTCTTAGAACTAGGTAAATATTTTATCATGTGATGAGTTTAAAAGCTTCTTTAGATCAAGGTCCTGTTCCCACCATATATACTCACATGAGTACTGAGGGGTATTGAAGATGTTTCCTATGAAGATGTTTCTATGCGGGTCAACTCATGAATGGATTAAATACAGCAGCAAGTGACTGATCTCTGCAGTTCCTTAAACTGCTGTTTCTCTATATAGGTTACTGGTTTCTAGAAGGGAAGAAGGTTTTCTCCTACCTTCTTCAAGAAGGAAGATCCTGACTGAGCTGAGGAGGGGGAAGACACAAACCTCTATACAAATCTGAGAAAATATTGGCATACAACCAGCACATTAAATACCCTTGAACAGATGTAGAAAATTAAAGTTTTATTTAATGTCACTATATCTTCATTCAAAGGCCTAAAGTTTTGTAGCTCATATATTGCACTTTTTATTTGTTTTGCAACTCTCTCTTTACCTACAATCATTAACTTCATTGAACAAGTTCAAACCATGAAGAGGAAGCATATTGAAGGAAAAGAAAAAATATGAATGACTTATGGAAAGGAATATCAAAGCTCTTGGACTGTCCTAAAAGTCTGGATTTCAATGCCTGTACAAAAAAGCAGATTATTTTCCTTCCTATCTGCCTGATTTGGACACAGGTCCTTTTGTTTATTGAATTCAAGGAAAATTCTGTACAAGAAGAAGACCAAATATAGTATACATAAGGAAGAAAGACAGTCTGGTGATCCTGCTATTCAGAATCAAATAAGACGTCAGAACTATGCTTACAAACATGAGGAATCAGTCAACATTTGATTAATGGTCTGAAGAAGTGAAATGAATAGCAGTTAGAAAAGTGTTATAAAAAATTTTAAGAAGTCACAAATGTTCTTATGAAAATATACACCACAACATCATCATGGTTTTGGGGTTTTTTCTGAAAATTGGAGTGGCACTAGTACTATGATTGTGTGAGGCAAGTATATAAATTTTGTTCATAAAGACCTTGGAAAGTTCTGTTAGTTTAAACACCTTAAACAGAGAAAGTATATCTTATTAAAATACTAACACAAACATATCTTTGAAACTCTCAATAACTGCAACAGGCTTTAGAACAGGTCTTGTGAAAAAAATGTATGTTACAAAATATGAGTAACAAACAAATGAGTTACAAAAAATTCTGAAAGTCCTTTAGAGAAAAGAAAGATCTTGCTTCTCACAGAAAGCCCTTCTTTTCTAAAATGCCTACTATGACTGGGAACTTCCATCAGAAAAGCGTGAAGAAAACAGATCTTTACATATGTCCCTTACATATAGCATACTTTTCAGATTAGAATATTTTAAACTAGAATGAGAACAAATTCCATTTCTAACCATGGGACCTACATAAGTATCAAGTCAAACAGTCAATATCTTTATTCAAGGCTATGCTCAAGAGCTTATTTGTTTCTGGCAGCCTGCTTCTGTCTATTTAGACAGACCACATAGAACTGTGTAGGGTGACAAAGAACTGCTCTGCTTTCTCACTCTGCTGAGGCCCTTCCAGAGCAGAAATTTAGGTCGTGTAGAGGAAGAGACACACACTGTGCTGGATGTCAACAGCCTTTCCTCGTGCCCATTACAGCAGTTAGTGCACTGTAGCAATGTCAGCAATTTACCTCTGGGTAATTGTGGCTCCCATGGAGGAAGAGGTAACCCAGTAGTCAGAGACTATGATTCTGTGATATTTTGGGGTTATGTAGGTGTTTGAGAGGGCATATAATAGCTTGAGTGTGTGAGACGATGATGACCATGTGATATGAGGAAAAGAGCCAATTGTGCTGATCCAGTTTATTTTATCCACAGTTTTGTTTTATTCACAATTTTATTTAGTTTTATCTCAAAGTATTTTGCAGTTTATTTGCTTGTTTGTTCCTGTTTTTTCTGTACAAATTAAAACAAAGGCTAAAGTTCTGATTTAGAATCACCAAATTCAACCTTTGATGCTTTAGCATTTAGAAGGCAGGATCAATTTTTTTTTACCAAGCCATTTATTCGTCTAGAGACGCAGTAATGATTGCATGCTATTTTTAAAGGGATACACATTCTGTAAAAACAGGTATTGTAGACACGCAGCTTTGAGGTCCACCTCATTATTTGACATGAAAGCTCCCACAGAAGTTTACTTCTGAATCATGATGCTTCTTACAATGATGTAATGTTTTTTGGTGATCTGGTAATACAGTGTGTATTGCAAAGCAGGTATTAGTGCCTCTAGAGTGTGGTGGCTAACTTATTTCACCTGGAAAACAAAGAAAGGTAACTGTCCCAGCATAATCTATTATAGATTTCAGTTTGGAAACAAAAATAGTTGACATGCTTTACAGATCTAGACTGGAAAAAAAGATTAAATATACCACACCTATATAACTAAAAACACTGTAAGCAAAAGCAAACATATTTTCTCTCCTTCATTCTACCATATGTGCTATTGGAGAACAGATGCATTTCTAAGTATAGCAGTCATTAAACTGAATTCTGATTTAGTGGGCTGACCTTTCTTTGAATTTATTTTTGAAGATAATTTTCTTGTTTTGGCAGAATTTTTAATTTACTCTAGAGAGATCAGTTGATGATGACATTTCTGTTTGTAGCAAAGCCTAAACTTACCCTTGAGCTCTACAGTTATTCAGGTAATATTAAAATAAACCTCATGTTTGTTCTTCAGTTGGTGTATATATATCTTTTACAACTCTATGTATATAAAGATTGATAGTGTCCTTAGAGTAAGGATTAACAATCTTCCCATTTTACTGAATAATGCAGAAATCAGCCATTTAGAAATAGCTGCAAATAGTTTTTCAGGCATATTTTAAAATAATTGTCACATCCCAGTGGATGACAGCTACAGTTAAAGATTGAATGTAATTTTTAATGGCACATTCTATTATAAACGATGTCAATATTTTTACTCAGAGAAAAAAACCTCCATGTTTGTAGGAAAAATGTTTCTTCTACCACAGTCTTTTGGATGCTAAACTCACTTCTTGGAGTATATTAATACAGATTTTACCTTTCCATTTGGGGATGTAATTTGTGCTCATTCGTCTGCCTAATGTGAAGGGAGTAAATAATGCCATCTATTCCAGGGTAGACGTTGCTCATAATATGTGACAGAAGTAAGATAAGGAGCAGGAGGGGAGTTCTTCTGTTGTCTCTTACTTTCTTGTAAGACCTTTTGCTGACTTTCAGAACAAACACAGTAAGGAATAGCGCAGACCATACTTTATGGCAGGATAGCAGACATTGATCTTCCAGGTATGTGTGTGCCACTTGTTTCATTTCTGCTCTGAGTTGTGTGCATTCTTTTCTATAAATCCCTCAAAGGCTAGTTGATTTTTACTTGGAAATTGTTACAGTGTTTAATCATTTTGTAGAAATGAAAGTCTCTGGTAGAATATGTTCTGCTCCAGCTACAATTACAAGAATGAAACATAAGTTGTTCAGCAGGGACAAAAAACCCCAACTAACCATCAACAGAAAAATATCACTTGCTGTGCTTGCTGTCAATAACATAATGGGAAATCAGAAATAAAGACACAAGAGAAAGCCAAAATGCAAAAGCAGCAAAAAATTCACCATAGACCAAAATTTTAAGGAGCCGAGATATGATCAGGAATAATATTTATATGATTGATCCAGGCAAAACCACATCACTTTAAATCTTGTTGCAGGAGAATGTCCAGTTCTTAATAACGTCTCCTGCTTGCTGGATCTTGGAGATGATTCTAGACACTAAGCCATGCTTAATGAAAAGGTATACATCAAGTTCAGTGTGATGGAGCCAGAGGAAAAAAAATTATGTGAACCATGAGATTAGCTGATAAAGCAAAATAGTTATTGAAGAGAAATATCCAAAGAAGGAACAATGACTGGCCTCAGATATGCTCTTCCCCCATCAAGGTCTTCTGACAAACTGCCTTTGCCCATGCAGTCTGTTCAAAAGACGTGATGCCTGAGCTTCTGGTCCCTGGGTCAAAATAGCAGGGTTACTCTCCAAAACACATCTTTGCATTATTTCTTTTATGCTTGCAAATTTTCAGACATGGTATCACAGGTAACAAGAAAAATGTCCTGTATAATTCCTTTGTAGTTTACTTCTCCAATTATTGAGTAATTAATTTCAATCAGAGAATGAATGTAGTTTGAGGGTTGTGAGGACACAAAAGAGTGACATTAATAACCTGGGTCACTACCTCACATCCTTTAGGGTTTTTAGCAGATTTTGATCTCTTTAATACAGAATGATATACCTACAAACCAATCTTTTGAGAGGAAAGATAACAGGTTGGTATTTGATGACAAGCTAAACTCCTTCTTTGAAAATGTGTAGAAGATTTCTGAGTTTATTCTAAGATTTCTGCGGCTCAGCCAGCCTGTGCTTATTACCAATAGCTGGAAGACAAAAGATGACACATGTAATTCTTTTTGCCATTATAGTTTCAGATATTTTAAGTAATCTGTAATTCAATTGAGGCCCATGCTGCATTTGAGTTTTGAAGAGGGGAAGGCTGTGGTGTAGAGGGACAGTGTTTTGGGAAGGGTTTGCCATTTCCCTAGGTTCCAGTGTTTGCCTGTACACCATTCAGAAATGGCTCACTTTAATCCCAGAATGACGACCCCACAACTTTTCCCCCTAGCTGGTGTAACGAGGATAAACCTTGCAGTAAATCACAGGAATTACAGAAATTATCTCATCCTTAACTCCAGGGTGAGTGCTGCTTGCTGCAGCCCTTGTGAACACCTCAGCACAGATGATTTAAGCATTGACCTAAGGGGGTGTTAGGAGTATTTATAGTATCTCACAGCTCAGTTGGTTAGAGCAGGGTGCCAATAATGCCAACGTTGTGGGTTTAACCCCTCTACAGGCCATTCGCTTCAGAGTTGGACTCGATGATCCTTGTGGGTCCCATCTGACTCAGAGAATTCTGAGATTCTGTGATCCTATAAAATTTTATTTTCATAGTAATTCCTGTGTAGTATGTTTACTTTTCTGTTTAGTCTAATGAAGTAATGAATCTGAAGCACATTGAGTAGCAAACACGTGTTATTGTTCTGATTTGTATTGAGCAAACATTTAGCATGCCATAAACCCCAAACTTTAAAGATTACTTCCTCTATTTTGATTCATATATGGTCTAATTTAGTAAAGCTGAAAGGAAAAAGACAGGATACTAAAAAAGTATTTTTGTCTCCCAAGTTTGAATTTCAAGTTCAAATTAAGGTTTATTTCTTAAAAATTAGCAGTATAATGTCAATGCAAAGTACATATTTCAGTCCTTGGTCTGAAAAATAAAATTTATCACAAAATATTTCTAAAGAAATATGGACTTTCCATCAGTAGGAAATCAGTAGGAAAATATTCAGTTACTTCAGAAGTATTTTAGAATGTTCTTCTTTATTTTGTATCCAAACAATAAGCACTAGGCTGTTTGCAAAGTAATATCAAAACATACACAAATGTAACAAGAAGTTGTGGTGCCCTACTTTACCAAATAAATTACCAGCAGTTGAAAAAATAAACTTTAATTCCAATTCAGAGAGTTTGGAGCAAGATTGGATAGACTACCTTCAGTTAAATAACGAATATGCATCCTTATTAAAGTTGACTTCTGGAGTTAAATTGCACTAAATAGATATTTGAAATTTGGAACATACTAACATCTCTGTCTCAATGTCCCCCATATAACGACTAACATAACCTTTTTTCAACAAGAAAGCTAAAGTGAAGCTCAAATAGAAGACCTGGGTGTGCCCACTTTCTCTGTGTAAACTAACCCTACTTTTTTTTAAATGTCATTCAGCCCCTGGTTTTTTTACCTTTAATGATCTTCCTATCTATATATATGCATGATGTACGATGTATGTAGAAACAAGTTCTGTTAGTTTATTTGTTTCCCCAGAGGAACTGCAGTTTGTTGTTGCTTACAAATAGTATTTAATTTTCAGGAGAAATGTCTAATTTTCCTTCTTCAGTGTTCATACAACATAGAAGTTTTTTCAACTCAGAATGAATTTAAGATCATCTGGAACACATTTTTGAAAACTATTCTTGGGAATATTATGAAGCAATGCTCCATAGAGAACAGCAATTTCTTTTAGAGTATACTATATCCAGAAAAAGAGGCTACAAGGAACCACAGCAGTAGTCCAGCCACCAAAGACTGTTGCAGAATGAATAAAATGAAAATAGATAGTGACAACATACTTCAGAAACAGTGTTAAGCTTGTATATAGATTGTTAAATTGTTTAATAGGTATTAGCACTGAGCAATACTAGACTTTTCAGTTTGCTTCAGGGTTTTTATTGTGAAAAAATACAATTTTTTCCTTGGCAGTGCTCAAATCAATTTTGAACATGTATAAAATAAAAGAAATAGGCTAGATGATTTATTTTAAAAGTTTGTTCTAAAATTCTTCTTACGACTCTTTCTAAACCTCTACTATTCCAGACTGGTTTGATGATACAATATAACCTCCATCTTCTTTTCCTCTCCACTGCCTCTTAATTTCTTTTGGTTCCACAGAGACTTATATTAGCAGCAGTACTCTTTCACCTGGAAATGATGAAATTTATCACTTCCTGCTGACATTCTGTCCCTTTCCCAACTTTCAAATACATTTGTTGTCATTTACTGTGAAATACAGTTTAACTGTACAGATTTCCTCACCATTAAATTTTGTTACTACTGTTTTGGAGAAGACCCTGTACCACAGTGACCTTGCTGATTTTTTCCATCACTGTTATTCTTTTTGTATCTTCTGCAGAGGAATAGAGAACAACCCATCTATCAATATCATTCTTCATTTAAAATATTATTACTCATCTATTTAAAGTTTAAGCATCTGCTGAATACTTTACCAAATGAAGAATAGACTATGTTGTGTTTATTCAGTAAGTATTAGTCTTAGACTGCCAGCTACTTAGGATAGAAACCTGAAAAGAACTTGGAATTAGCTAAACATTTGTTTCTGCACTGATATATTGCACAGTCATTCCAGTTCATACCCTTAAATTAAAATCTGCATTAATAAAGTTCTAGCTTAAAAAAATAGTTACTTTCTCCTGGTAATAGCCCCTCATGATCTATGTTAATGATGACTTCTAACATTCAGAATTACCACTGTGCCTTTACTGTGATTCACATTTATTCATACCTTTGTTGTATTATCTTCTACTATTTAATAACTTTTTTCTCTAATATCAATATCAGCTGTTTCCAGGGCTAAAAATACATTTTGTCATATTTCATACATTCTGGATACTAAGGCATACATCACTCCACTCTATTAATTTAAGTTCAGGATTTTGATCATTGCTACTGGTGTTCAATAATCTCAATGTTTATTTTCTTACAAATCTTGATTTACAATTTAGATCTGTTCAGCTATAATCCTTTATGTCTATTATATTAGGTGTATCACATCTAGACTATTATATCAGTGCCTAACCAAGACTTTTCAACATATGCATTCTATATTCATTTTTATTACTATAAGAAGTAATAAACTCTTCAAGTAACAACTGGAATGGTTGGTCACATTTTTAGAAACAAAAAGGTATTTCTGTCCATCTGAAAACTTAATTGAATTTTGTTAGAAAAATCTTTGTAGATGTTATTGACTGGTTCCAGTAGAATAAAAGAGAATTTTCCATGCCTCACATTTTTTTTTAAAAGTTAATTCCTTAATAATATGTAAGAAGGGGAAAAACTGATATCACGCAAATTCTCATGGGATGGGGAGCTGCCCATCAACCATTATGAAACACATTTCCCATACTTCTAAGACCAACTGCCTTAACATTATTTTTGTAGTTGTTTTCCTTCACTGTAAGTAAAATATATAATAAGCTTATCTCAAAAACATGGTTAATTAACTGATTTGCTTAAATATGGTGTTCTAATGCTACCTTGTTTGCCTTATCATTCTTATTCACTATTCATGAAGGATGTGAGTTTAGCTCTAAAGTATCCTTTTCATGCTTTTATGATACCATTCCTCAATTCCATCATTCTTACTGAAATCTAGTACCTCAACACCTAGTTGACACTGTTTCTTCACTTATCCTCCTATTAAAGTTCTTTCATTTTTTTTCCCCCCTTGTATATATTTTTCTGAGCCATCTGTTTTCTCCTTTTCTGGGCCTCCAGTGTACTAGTCCTACAGAATGCAGATGGCTAATTTTGTCTGCTGTCACTATTTTTAAGAGTGAAACACTCTTAAAAATACCTGCCTTAGTGTGGGGCATGTTGATCGGATGAGCTTTGAAAAGGAGCTGGCAGAGTGACTCTTTAGGAGGAACTGAGAGGACACAGCAGAAGCCCTGAGCCTTGTGCCCACTCCCACATGGGAGAAGGGATTTTATTGACTCTCCACTCTCCTCTCCTCCTAAGTAATGCAGCAGCTTCCAGGATGCTCTGTGCTTCTTGTTGTCTGAAGCTTCAGCAACTTCCATGCCTGTTGTATTACCACAGAAGCAGTGCTTATCCTCAAGGACAAGGTATTATTCTCTTTAGGAGATACAAAAGCTGCATGGATCTTTTCTTATCCTACCATCTCAGTTGATCTCGGGTAAAATGCTGAATTTAGGGGGTTGTCTACTGGATAGCACATTTCATTTAAGGTTGTAGTCCCACAACTTTTTTTTTTTTTTTTTTAAGGGAGGAAAATGAAAGAACAGGATAATTTATCTCCTAAATGTAAAGTGACATAGGATGCCATAAGGGACATAGGCTCCTGTAATTCTTCTTGCAGGATGTGGTTTGTGTTATGCTAAACCATTCAGATTTCAGGTACTGTCAATAACTTCATTAAATTATTTCAAACATATTTTCCAGGAGATTTTTTCCTACATCCAGGGTAGTATAACTAACTCTAATTCTAACTCTCTGTAGCTTATTATCTATAATCAACCTGTCACATGATATTTAGCTGTGATATAGTATTGTTTAGACAAAAACTGAAAAACCCTAACAACAGGCCCCAAGCAACACTTTATTGTTTACCTATGGATTGCTTCAAATTTGGAAGCAAAATTTAAAAAATCACAGTAGTTTCTTCAGATTCCCATATAACTATCTAAACTTAATATCAGCATTCATGCTCCAATATTAATGCAAAAGACTAAATTTTGATGATTCTACAGCAAGTAGCCATTGCTACTCTGACAACTTGTGGTTTCTCAGTTAAAATATGCCTGAATACAATGCAATTGTATGTCAAAAATATTTGTCTAAATCACTGTTATTAAACATTTATGGAATTGTACTCTTTGGAGTTTCTTGTATTTCACTGCTGAACTGATAACCAACATAACTTGAACTGATGTTGTAGTCTATTGTCTTTCAAATTCAAAGTAATTTTATTTTTAATAAATAAATCAAATTTTCAGTTGATGACAGAAGATGTTAAGTAAAGACTCATCCAGATTTGATGAATAGTCTTGTGGCTATTTTTAGACTCTTATCTTACTCAATCTTAGATTGGGAATTAGAAAACAAAGTTATATTAAACTGTTTCTCATTGATACCTATTAACTGCGTATTTCAAGATGTAAACATACTGAAAAGATGTTACAATTTTTAAAGTCTGCTTAATTACACAAATTCAAATAGGAAAGAACAAATTCTTTAATTTTATACACAGTAATACAGGTTTTTTGACAATCCCTTTCAGAGTACCTCTCTCTTCTGCATTTATAGATGAAATATTAGCTCATGAATAGTTTACTAGAAAGGAAAGAGAGTAATAGGTTGTCATCTAAAACTAAAACGCTGGAAGCTCTGATGAAGCAATTTCAGGTTTTAAATATAAGTCAACCAACAATTCACAATTCACAATTCACAAAAAAAAAAAAAAAAAAAAGAAAGAAAAGAAAAAAAAATAAGAAAAAAGCAAAAAAGAAGTCCAAAACTGCCTATTCCTTGAAGAAGAAAGCAACAATACCTATTCATGAGAACAATCTGCCAAGGAACTTACAAATTCTGATGAATTTAGGTAGGAAAAAAGGTAATTTTCAGAGCCTGACAGTTGTTACTGGATTTGTTAGCAATGTAACATGTCTGTAGGTTAAGGTGCTGGCAGACATTCCTCAGTAACTAGGCTATAAAACAGTAGAAAACTGATGCTTTATTGTTAAAAAATGTAAATAAGAGTTTTCGATCACTGACTTTGGAAAGACTTTCATTATTCAGACGTGATTAGCTATACTGCCTTGACACGCTGCAGTACCTCTAACTATTAGAGAGGTTAATGTAATGCTTTTACTGAATTTGCTGTTGGGAGATGAGCATTTCTTTTAGACTCTATGAGCCTACCTAGAAATGACAGAGATAATGCAAGCTGGTTAGAATAAGAAGCAGATTTTGCACTTTCTTTTTACAAGCAGCCATAGCAAAGCTCACCTGTGTATGCATAAGTCTTCAAATCTCCTGGTTTTGTAGGTCTCTACTTCTTTTTTGGATTGTTTTTTTTTTGGTTTTTTTAGTGATGGATAAGTCTTTGTGTGAATAAATATCAGAATTTACATTTAAAAAATCCCTCATTGATTTCAAAGCTTCAAATAGTTCTCATGTTAACATCCCCAAACTTAAGCACACTTTACCCTACACATATTTTGCTGTGTCGTGGTGAGTTTAATGTATCTTTTTGTCAGGTACATTTATTAGTCATTTACCCTGTTTTTATGCACAGATTTTGCGATGCTAACATATATTCTGTCTTCATCTAATGTGATTTGGAAAAAAATTCTGCAGATAGGTTTCTACATTTTTACAAAAAAAAAAAAGTCCTTTTATTTATGTAAAGTATCATGGTGGTCCTACTGGGGAAGAGTGAAGATCAGCATGGTCTCACACAGAACCTGTGGAAACCACAGCCATTCTGAAGTAGGAAGTGGGTTGGGAGGAAAGGATCCTGTAGTACTTGAAAAAATAACAGAAGAGACAAGAAAAGGAAAGAACGATGTGTAAGGAGAGGTACCTAGGAGCTTAAATAAGTTTTTTTTTCTTTTCTCTTTAAGGTCTTAGTTATTCTCAGTCACCTCGACTCCTCTTTCTCTTCTTTCTCCCCTCTCTTCCTGCCTCCCTCTGCTTCCTCTCCAAAGCCAAAGGCAATTGGGCTTTATCAGGAGACAAACTTTAGTAAAGTCATTCTCATGACTCAATAGACTTTTACGTACTGGTGGTGGTGACTGAGTCACAGAAAGCATGTTCAGCTCCATATTCAAAAGATATCAAAAACCAGATTTGATTTTCTGAGGACAGAACTGCAGGCTGTGTAGGTTTGGTGGATGTTAGGAGAGCAACAAAAGCCTAATTCCAGCTAAGTCATTGGAAAGAGAAAACACAATAACAAAGTAGAAAATAATGCAAAAAGTCCAAGGTCAGAAGCTTTGCTATCCCTGCAGTGGCTGTACATGTTTTTACTTCAGCAGCCTCTTCTCCTGTTGAGAAAATTACTAGGTATTCCAGAAATGTGCACACATTATCTAATACTGCAGTATACAATATTTACTTGATAACTGGTGCACCATTTTCCTGCCACTCTTCCCTCTCACTTCACACCAGGTTTTGTAGGTTCTATGAACAGCATGAAAAAGAAATAATTGCTATCGTACTAAGCATCCTCTTTTCCCTTGAAGCTCCATGGCAGCTGAAGGTACAATGCCCCCTCACAGAGTAAAATCCAAAGTGATGCTGGTCAATCAGCAGTTTCCCAGTTGCTCTCATTTTGTTTCTGTGGATTGTAAAGCTATCAGCATGGAAGATAAAAATAATTTAGCAAATAACTATGTTGCAAGCAATTACACTAATATTGCTTACTGAGCTTTAAATTAAGAATATTTTTTAGTCAGTCTTCATTTTGCACTTAATTAGTTCAAAGTTTATTTTGTGTGAAGATTTCCCAGTTCTAAAATATTAATTGTTCTGTACACAAAGTCATTTTGACACTGAAATACTTTGTTGGCCTTACTTCGAAACCTCTTGCCTGAGAACACACAAAACTGCCACGGTCTTTTTGCCCTGAAATGGATTCTTTCACCCAGCGTGCAAGAGAACAATTCACAAGGTCAAGTAGTCAAGGTACTGATTTATTTAGAGTTCCATGCGAAAACATTCTAGTTGGCAAATCCACAAAGTTAGCACTGTGATTACCTAAAGTTTTCACTATTTCTATTTTTGCAAACAAAGACATTAATGTTCATTGGCTGTAACTTGTATAGTTCTCTCATTAATTAGTATTCTATCTTCTGTTGCTTAAATGATTCTCTCACTTCTTATGCTAATTAGTACACATGCTCAGTTTCTTCTTCTTCTTCTGAGTTAGTTGGTTTCTTGGGCCAATGGTTTTGATTGTCCAGTGCTGGAATTACCCTTTACCTAGACTGATGAGTTGGTGCTGTTTGTTTCTCGTATTCTGGCTTTCTCTTGGTTATTTTGCAAAATGCCCTTGATTATTTGGCTCAACATTCCATTATGTCTGAGTTCACTTGATGTATTATCTCAAGTTTCTTTTCTTCTTATTCTTTCTTTATAGATGCAGCTACTGAGGCTTATTAAATCTGCAATTACTGAAATACGTTAAACATAAGTTATCTATTTGGAAACTGCACATCAGTCTTATATAACTCACACAGTACAACACTTAAAATTTTTGTATCAAAGTGTTGAAAAATTTAAGAAAAATAAGCACTTCTGGTATTTACAGAAAAGGGGAAAATGAGGAGAAGAAGTCAATTTCAATTTTCAATATTTAGAGTACTGTAATTGCCACCATTTTTCTTCTCAATAGTACTGAGATTCATGCTCAGCAAAAACTAGATGTTCAATTAAGCTTTAATTGACTTAGTTTTGCCTCTGAATATGATGGATGAACTCTTGTGAAATCATATGTGTTCTATAGAAATCTTTTGGTCATAGAATTGCAAAATTCCATTTTAAAAAATGTTTGACATTTACATCTTCTGGAAATAAGTGTACAAGTAATGCATGCTTTTTTTTCATTGAAAACATCAAAAGAAAATCCTGTCAGCACTTTATAGATACCAATATTCTGATAATATATAGTGAATATGAGAGTATTTTAAGAAAATTATTTTCTCACAATTTTCTTCATGGATCTTTTTTCCTTCCACTTTTGAATATAGCAGGGTCTTGCTGAAAATATTAATGTAACACATAATAATGGCAAAACAGAATGGTTGTTCTCTTGCTATTCTCAAGTGTCTCCCAGTCTAGCTCTTAGCACTCCATACACACAAGTTTCTTATAACAGGCACAGTTCTTTTCCCATGGCCTAAAGACCCTGCTCATCTATTCTCATGCCCGAAAATTCCCATTCAGCTCTGCCAGCCATGCTCATGCAATTTCATACTTGCATTTTTCAACTCAGGGCAAATGAGTTGTACTGTGGTATATCACAGTTATGTTATTATCAAGCAACGTCAGCATGATCTTTTAAGGAAAGTAAAAACATGACTTTTGCTGCTATGTTGTTACATTCCTATGCCTGGGATGCTTGCTAATCATTGAAATATTAGTTATAGTTTCCTAACAGAATTATCTATGTTACACATTTCATGCTATAAAATCCTTACAACAAGATTAATGTATTTTTTGTCTGAAGTGTGTTATGGAATTAATAAACTTACACTGTTTAATATATTAACTATCCTTATCTATTTGATATATTTCCTGACTATGGTGTAATTATATGGTTAAGAAATTGTTGCCTGGGAGCTATCATATTATGCTCATGAATACTACCCTTTGCAAGGTTATATTAAATAACTGTATTATTGTCAGCAATATGACAACTATAGCACATTTACACACTTTTTTTCTTTCAGAAATAACTCTAGCCTAGCTAGGCAGGAAAAAATTAGCAAGGCAACAAGTAGCACTGAATTTCTGTGTAGATGCCTGAAGAAGCAGCAAAGTAATGGTTCATTTCACTTTGGGAAGAGTTAACTCTGGCTACATTTAGATGCCAGTCTTTTAGTTCCCTGAGTGTTTCTCAGGATTCTTGAACCTCAAGATGCCTACCATGTCTATGGCTACTTAAAAAGCTATAAGATTGGTTTTGTATCTCTCCCTGTACATAAGGTGACAGCAAAAATTACTGGGTTTCACCATGTGTTTAACAATATAAAGGCGGTTGTATACAGATACAGACAATATCTCTAAAAATGAGTGCCTTGGCATAGTGGAAATAAGTTTCAGTTTAACCTGACTACTGACTAGTACAGCCTCCTGATGCAACAATGACCACAAAAAAAAAACCAAACCAAAAACAAAAACAACAAAAAAACCCCCAAGAAAATCTACCAAAATCCCCAATATAATCCACATTTCAGTATAAAAAACCAGAAAATTTTTGTACTATTAGTAAGATTGACATCCAAATATTATCAACGCATACTCAAATACATACTAAATGCCTTTGTATGTCTCTTAAAACTGATTCTCGGGCTACTCAAGCTCTGCATACTGTTTTCCAAGTTAGGTTTTATTTTACTATCAGTCTAATTGACTGATCACATGATAATTAAATGCCTGTTGATGTGGTTTACCTGAGAATATTTGTGTTAAACCTAAGTGATAAAATATATTAATTTTTTTATTATTAATTTTTCACCTGTGCAGCATCATAGAAAAGATCAGTAGATAATTTTCTACAATTAAAATGGAAGAGAAGAATATTTCTATAGTTCTATTTTTAATTATTCTATCCATTCAGAAATTCAGTGTGTTGCTAAAAAAGGATTTTTTAAATTTTATATCTGAGGAAATATTAGTTCAAATCTGAAAACATAACAGAAGAATAATTTTAATCTCTCAAATTAATCTTTCAGCAGTCTGTCTTCTATGTTCTAAAGGAAGTAAATATCTCAACAAGAAAGTAAATTAAATTATTTTGGGGTTTTTATATATCTTCTCTGATACATTATTTCATTGTGGAGCAATTATTTCTGTTATCCTCTGTAACAGCTATAAAGGTTTGTATACTACTGCCTTGATAATTTTGTTTCTTTATGCCCGTTATCTATGGTTTAAATCTCCTTGGCCTTATCCATGAAACTGAAGGAATATATTTTCTTTAAGAAATATTGCACCACATAATCAGAAATAATCTGACTTCACTATCCTTTCACTGCTAAAAGATGTAATTTGAATACTGATGTGGACCACTGCTTTAACCATCATAACACAAAAGAGCTTCTTAATGGATACAATATTAGTTTGATTATCCATATAAATGCTGAAGAAAATCTGTATTTCCTTTTAGGCTGTTAATTTTCTGGAAGGTTTTTTGGCTGCTAAATATTCAACTTAAATGTTTAAATATCACTATTTGCTGAAGGGAATAACTTTGAAGAATGCTGTTGATCCCAACAAGACCAGATGTCTACTTCTATGCTCCAAAAACCTCAACTAAAATTCACCTTTAGTAATGAATACTTCTAATCAGCTCCTTGCAAATAACAAAAGAACCAAGAATTTTTCACAGAAAAAAAAATCCCAATAACCTGTGAGGTGGTGGTAAAAATTACAAGGTACTAAAAAGTAACAGACTTTGAAAGACAAAATTCTTTTTATCCAGATGGATCTTTCAGATAGCTATTTTTTAAATTCTTCCTGTAGATGAAGATGGTTCGCTAATTAGCTACCAATTAATTGAAGAGAGTAAAAAACAAGTATATACATTTGATCAATGGTTTAGTGACCCTGATTAACATTGACATAGCCTTTTCAATTCAAGGTTTTAACAGAAATAGTTCTTAAAGTACATGTCCAAATGTAAGGAAACTAATCAGCAAGTATTTTTAAATTATTTCTTGCTTATTTTACTCCTGCAACAATTTCTAATTGGTTCACTGCTTTGTTCCAACATTGTAAGCCAATTTTTGGGTATTCCTCTGATCCAGTTGGCCATGATACAGACATCAGAATTGCCTATCAGCAATTTTCCACTCCCTGTCCAAAGACTGTCCAGGGGTCAAGACCGTTGTTGTTGGACCCACTGTAAAAGGAGATGCTCAGTATTAACAAAAATCATTCCGTTCATCTTAAACACCTTTATTCCCATTTATTTATATCTCAATAGGCTTAATTCTGCAACTCTTCCTTAAATTGATGTGAGCCCTGAGTCCATCCCCCTCCTGGAAGTTTGGTGCATGGCTTCGAGCATGATCATTACCCTTTACTCTCTGTAACTGAAATTGGATGCAGTAAATACAAACATATTGCTGCCAGGCTTTAAAAATACCAATTCAGATTAATTAAAATATCAGTGATATGATTCCTTTCAGTTGATTATATAACAAAAATCTCAACATTGCAACATTAGCTCACTTATAACAAAAGAACTTTTTTGAGTATTCCCCTGCAATAACCCAAAATTAAATCACTGTTCCTGTTTGCTTCTATGGAGTGTAAACAGGAAACTTCCTCACTGCAAATGAAAGTCTTGGCTTTAACTTAGTCAATTATTTTCAAAACACCTGTTAGAGCAAGAATTACATGTCACTTCCTCTGTAAGCCACACAAGCAATTAACCTTGCAAAAAACTCTGCCTTTCTTCATCTGCTTGAAACATCGACCAAATTCTCTCCTTTGAAGTACCAGACTCATTAAAAGTATACCAGAATCTTCAAACAAAGAAGCCCCCAGTCTGCTATGTTGTATTCTTTACATTTTGCCTGAAATTTTTGAAATCTCCCTGAATTCCACTGGCTTTCCAAGATGCAGAAAACATCTCAGGTATAAATTCCAAATCAAGTCTCTGCTTCAGCAATGCCCTCCCTGCATTTATCATGTATTTTTTGTCATTTTGGAGCATAATTTCTCCTATGCTGCCCCAGGGACCTCTCCTCTATTACACAAACCCACAATCACATTTGTCAAATTTCTGGTTAGGTCGTGAAATTATCACCTTTGTCCATCTCCTGTCCTCATGCTACATCACCAAGTGTTCTCAGACCTTCACAGAATAAACCAGTGGCTTGTCTCCTGTGATTCCATTTGCCTTTTAAAAGTTAAGTAAAGCAGAGAAGCTTCTGGGCAGCATGAGAGTTACAGAGGCTCAGCTGCTTCTTAGCAGGGTCTTGCCCTCAAAGCAAGACAGCAGGGAGCTGCACCAGCAGAAACCTTGTACCAACCACAGTCTTGCTCTTTCCTGAGATGTAACACACAAATCAGTGCAGCTGATGAGGGAAATCTTATATTTCTGAGGAAAATTAAGTGGAGACAGAAAGCCAGGTGTGATGGGAGATCAGTGTGACAGAAGTCTGACAGAAGGACAGGGAAAGATGCCTTGAGCTAGTGACAGATGACACTGGCATATTTTTGTTACATTACCCTTTTGAAGAAATAATGTCTTCTTTTCAATACCTCTTCTTTGTTTCTTCTTCTCTTTCATTTTACTTTAAAAGAGTTTGCAGGACAACTGCCTCAAAACAAAATTAAAAATTGAATGGTGAATTTTTTTATTGTTTGTTCAAAGTGATTCCTAATAAACACCCTATTTAAAAGTGGTATTGACTCCCCCTCAGGAAGAAGGATTTACCTGTTAAGAATCAGATTAAACTCTTTAACAGAATAAGCATTTAGCAGTTTGAGCAACAATTTGACCCATCTGCCTTCCCCAGTGATGCTTCTCTTCCCCTGCACAAACAGATCTGACTGACAGATATTTTTTTAAACGCTCAGTCTCCTGGGTTGTAAGGCTTCCAGCAACTGCAATCCCATGAAAATTTGAGATTCTGTCCCCTGCTTGTATTTTTCTTTCTCTCTTTTTTTTAATGTAGGATTTAGACCATCAAACCCTCTTTCTTAAACAGAGTATAGTTTTGAAAGGATTTCAGAAATTGAAATACTTGCACCGGCTCCACATTATTTTTTCTCTTGTCAGTTTGCACTATCCCTGCATGAGGTTTGCAGTCAATTCTGCAGAATATCTTCCAACTAATACTAAAATTTTTCAAACCTTTTTTTAATAAGGAAGAGGAGTGGCATGCATATCAAGAATTCCTGCTGTGGTAACTCTTTCTGTAACATAAAGCAAAAAGGAAGTGTTGGAGGCATTTTTTATTTTTTTAGAAAGCAGAAATTCATGAGAATATAGTGGCAAGTGTAAAAATGTATGGAAGAAATTACTGTAAATCTCAAAAGTTTTGGATCTTTCAAATTAATATTTCACTTAAGATGAATATAAATCAGATGTAGGAACTCTTCTCTGTTCAGAGCTTGAGCGCTCCTCGGGTGAAATTTGGAGTATCACTCTTATTGTACATACAGAAAATACCTATTTTCTAAATAAAAGTTGGGAATGCTGATAGAGCTCTTCTATGAGGAGCATTTAGTTTCTTCAGGGATTTTTTTCATCCTTTGTCCTTTGTCTCAGCCTAGAGATAGGGATAAAGTTGAGAGAAAAATAAAATCCAGTATGAGTGGATCTGAAGAGAACTAGGCAAAAGAAACTAAGGGCAGTTAAAATTTCTCTCTGGAAGATTTTTTTTTTAACAAATCAACAGTCTGACTTGTCCAAGTGACTGCCTAAAATTAAGGTTGGAACAAACAGAAAATCTAGAATTTTACCTAGAACAGGGCTGGATACAAACTGCCAAGGTTTAGGTGAAAGGAAACATAGAACACATATGGAGCTAGGAATCCATTTTAGTCAAATTTATCTTTTATCAGTTAAAGAGTCCAAATCGTCTAGCTAATACCTCTTTAATAGTGAAGCTAATTCTTGAACATAATTTTCTAACACCGATCTCTTTTCTCTGTCATCCGTTCAGTGTCTTTCTGGCTCCAAGTGCTGTCAGTTGCAACCCTCCTCAAGAAGATTCGGAGACAGGGAGGTAGTAACAGCTTTCCACTTATTCTTTTGGATCACAGCAATCACAAATCATATTCAAGATGAAGGGTGCTGTCTTTCATTTTCCTTAGGGAAAGAAAAATAACCCACAGACAGTTTTAATATGATCACTCTGACTTTCTCACTACACTAATCTTACTTGTCAAAGTTAGCAACAGCTAGGCAGACATCAAGGTCTATGCAGGAGAGTGGAGGAGGAGGTGCTCCAGGTGCTGGAGCTGAGATTCCTCTACAGCCTGGAATGAAGACCATGGTAAGGCAGGCTGTGCCCCTGCAGCCCACGGAGTTCCACAATGGATCAGATATCCACTGGAGCAGTTAGCTCCTTAAGGACTATACACCATGGAAAGGACCCATAAAGAAAGTTCATGAAGAAATTCAGGCTGTGGGAAGGATTGACTCTGGAGAAGTTACTGAAGGATGGTGTCTTGTGGGTGGAACCCCATGCTGGGTCAGGAGAAGATCATGAGGAGGAAGGAATGACAGAGACACAGCATTATGAGCTGATCACACTTCCCATTCCCCATCCCTCTGTGCCACTGGTTCAGTGGAAGAGGTAGAGAAATTGTGAGCAACATTGAGCCCAGGAAGATGAGAGGGGTGGGAAGAAGGGGGGTTTAGATTAGTTCTTATTTCTTATTATCTTACTCTGATTTTTATTGGCCATAAACTAAATTAAGTTTCGCATCACCTCAGCCTTGAGAATGGTATTAATTTTCATTATGAAAGATGCATTAAGGCATTTAAGCTCCTCATGCATTTTACATATTCTTTTGTATGTTAATCCAGCCTTTCCTAGATATTTCTGTAAAATAAATTTTAGCATTTGAGAGCTGAAAACTCAATGATTTTTAAACCATTCTGTGAAGTAGTAGAGAGTGTTCATGGCCCTACATCCCTCAAATGACATCAAATTCTGCAGCACCAAAATGTACACCCTAATACCAAACAAGAAACCTTTGACTATCCATAAGAGATCCAAACTAGCCACTAAAGGATATCTAAGGAAAAGAGGCAAGTTCAAAAGCAATAGTATTCTTTTGTCTGCCTGCAGCTACAAGGATTTTGAAGACACAGCAGTGAAACTGCACATTTCTTATTTCATAAAGACAAGTGAAAACCAGTATTTCTGTAATGCTGTGAATAGGCTTTTTTATTCAGTAGCCCGTCTGAATGAGAAAAGCTGAATTCAGCTGCAACAGGATGGATCTAGCTGCCTCTTTTATTTTTACAATAAGAAAAACTAGATTTAGATACAATAAAAATTCTCAGGATTAAAATACAGCTATTTTTCATTCAACTCTTCAGTTGGAAAACAATAAATCACGCAATCCTTTTTATTTGTAGCTTGTTGGAGGAAACACAGGCAGAGACTAGTTAGGAAATAACAAGAACTTTCCATGGTTAGGTAACAATGTGCTTAAAAAAAGAAGGTACCTTGAGAACAAATAAAACTATGCATCAAGTAAGTAAAATATTTCAATACTGAATTTAGAGAGAAAAAAACCATTTTCATGGTCTAATGTGTTTTTCTTGGCAGATATTTTTTTCTTAGTAGTGATTCTTTCAATAGTACAAAAAGCAAGAAACATGCTGTCTTTTATCCTTTCTTTTCCCCCATCCTTTGTTATTCTCTATGCCTACAATTAACTATTATTATTATTATTATTATTGTTATTATTATTATTATTATTATTATTATTTCTTCAATGGAATTTTGAAAGTTTGCTTTATCTTCAGCTTTTGACATGAAGGTCAGGTTATTGTTGGGGTTTTTTCTTTCACATTTTTAATCAGTGAAATCTTATATAGTTGCATTCTAGACTTCTATTTCCACATAAAATTTTTCTTTTTTCTCAGCCTGGAATGTGAGACACTAACTTGCACCCCTTATTTTCAAAACACTGAATCATGCCACTGGGTACAAAATTGTGTCATAAGCTGGGAACTAATTTTTGCTTACTTATTACCTAAAACATAATACCAAATAGTTCACATTTCTACGCATGAAGATTAAATATATAGAGATTTGTAATTATTTGTCAAGCTCAACAAGCAGAGCTCTTGACTTTCCTGAATGCTACTCTTAAGTTCACATGACCTAGCCAGGCAGGTAGTACTTAAAATGCCATGGAATATTTATAGATATAGATGGGAAATATACAGATATAGATGATTTATACAGTGGATTTATAGAAGATTTGTCCTCATGTCTTCCCGGTCACATGATGGATGAAATTTCACTGTGCTACTTCCCAAGAAACATGGTTACAATAACCACCTTGAGCATGTAATTTTTCTAGATGTAATCATCTGCCATCAATTACGGCAACACTTCTTTTTTTTCCAGGGGAGTGTACAGCAAACCCCAAAAGAATCAATGGAATATAGTATTTTAAAAGGGCTGTGCATACAGTGGTAAACTGTAATGAAGAAATCTCTGTACATGTGAAAAACACTGAGGTCTGCTCTAAAAAATGCAAAGTTCACTGGTTTTTATTAAATAATAAAACCTAAAATTTACAGTCCACCACTTTGCCTGTGGACTGCTCTATTATGACCCTTAACTATGGCGTTAGACCTGTGTCTTGTGTCTTCACAGGTAAAGACTCAAGTGGGTGCAGAGCTTTACTTCTTACAGACCACAGGTGAAAATTATATAGAGAATTACCAACAATAGCTCAAAAAGCAACAGATCTGCTAGGTGGGCTGGAGGAAGCAGTGAAATGATGTAGTGAAAGTAGAAGTGAAAGTGAGAGTGCCATAGCAACAGAGGCGCTACCAGAAACTCTGGCTACCAGGAGCTGGAATAGGCACAAACCAGAAGGAATGCTTTGCTCACCCCCATTGAGATTAACTCCAAGGGGGAATATCCTTATGTTTTTCTTGAAAATTTATGTCATAAGTCTTACTGTTTGCTAGTCCATATAATTTCTCATAAGCTAATACTGGACTGAAAGTTAAGAAATTACAAGCTAACAGACTCCGCAGCACACTTACTATCAGCACTTAAAGACAGAAAGTAGAAGATGGTGAATGCTTGCAGCAGCAGATTTTTGAATCATACACTGTCCTGGGTTGGGAGGGACCTTAAAGATCATCTAATTTCAACCCCTCTGGCCAAGAGCAGGGACACCTTTCAAAGTAAACATTTTTTTCCGAATATCTAACGTAAACCTATACTCTTTCTGTTTGAAGCCCACCCAATTACCCTTCATCCTGTCTCTACATCCTCTTTTTAAAAGTCCCTCTCCAGTTTTCTTGTAGGCTCCCTTCAGGAACTGGAAGGCCACAATTAGGTCTCATGAAAGCCTTCTCTTCTCCAGGCTGAACAATCCCAATTCTCTTTCCTCATAGGAGAGGTGCTCCATCGCTCTGATCATCTTGGTGCTGCTCCTCTGGACTCAGTTCAACAGGTCCTTGTCCTTCCTGTGCTGGGTACCCCAGAGCTGGATGCGCTCCAGGCAGAGTCTTACAATCACATAGATGAATGACTTAGTGGAAAATAAAGGTTTGCACAAAGCCCTGTAGAGTAAGAAAAAGGATAAAATTTTAATAACATAGGGGTTTTAATATTTGAGAAAAAAATTAAATCTGTATTAATATAATGAAAAAAATTCAAAATATTGAAGCTTCAAAGAAAGCGATTAAAGGAAGTGGGTTTTAATTTTCTAAGTGACCAGTATGTTTCCCATCCTTTGTTGGTTTTCGTGCTACTGCACAGAGAACCAACAGGTTGCGTGGAAAACCAACAGGCTACTTTGTTTGTAGAAGTTATTTTGTCCAGCTTAGTTTTTTGTGTTCTGGACAGAGCATTTTGCTGTCTCTGAGACTTGCCTGACCTCATGGGAACTCAAGCAGTTTTGCCTCCGTGCTCTGGCCAGTTCAGGGTCCCCTTGCAAAGGGCTTGACCCACTCAGACTTTTTCAGCAGTGTATGCTGGGCATGAAATACTGATACACTTTGCTTAAATCAGTCTTTGATTCCTGTATTTATCACAGGTGCATAGTTTTCTTCACTTCTGAAACATTTCTTGCAGCAGATTTGGGTCCATGTTGTATCTATTTTCTGGGAGCAGAAAGGAGTCAGCTCTCTGCACCACAAATTTGGCATGGACTTACAAATACTCTTTTTCACTGAAAATGTGTTTCCTTGCTCAGCAGGTACACTTTTTATTAATAGAAATAAGACAATTGATGCATGAAGTCATTCTCCCACACACTGTCTGCACATAACCATTGTGGCAGCCCTGTTTGCAACTGCAATCACTGGCTTTTGAGGCTCTAGGGAGCTGCAAAAATATTTTCCCTGTCTTGAAATGTAGAAATATGATAGAGTTTTTATGTACATAAAATAGATCCATGCAAATTCTCAATGAATCCCTGGCATGAGTATTGCATGGAAAAGCAGCAGTACTCACTCAGCCGTGTATGTACCTGTGGATTGACAGAAAATCACAAGTTATTTGAGGCTTTTACTCCAGCTGATGGATGAGAGATACGATGACCAAAGCTAAAGATGATTTTGTGTCAGGAATTCAGACATGGGAGCCATGATACTTTTCCAATTCCTGATATCAAACCTCTGTCACAGAGAAGATGTTTTGCCAAATTAAATTCTAATCTCAAGTAAATTGATACAGTCAGACCTGTCAGCCTCTTCTTCCCCCTCATCTCATTCACTAATATGGTTGTGCAGCTATTCATCAACCTCTCTCCATAAATAGATGCAACAAAACCTTTATACTTGTATGTATTTAGCAAACTTGAGGCTAAAATGTAAGAAAAAGGTACAGCTTCAATTTCACATTCTTTAGATACCTGAGAAATAACATCTGTTTCAGGTGATTTTCTGGATTTACATGGGATAATGACTAGAGGGCCTATGTTTGTGAGCTAGTAGTAAAGAGGAAAAAACTGGAGGAGCAGCTGATAAATAGTGTTTAGGAACTGGCTGATTTTCTAAACTCAGGTCCCAAGGAAGATCATTAAAAAACATGTAGAATATTAGAAGTTCAAACTTTGGCTAAAACTCAGTAATCTCTAACTAACAAGAACCATGAGATCTGTTGCAATATTTGGAATGCCAGCAGCTATAGACCATCCAAGCTTGAAGAAATTATTGAACCCTATTTGGTTATAGCATAAATTAAAATAGGTAGCCTTCAAGAGAAAGTGGACAGCAATTTATTACGATCTCCTATTCTTCCTTTACACAATGTCATATAGATACACTTATTCTATTACAGATAGAGAGGCAAATTACAGGCTGCATTAATTATGGGTGCTGACCATCTATGTTAATCTGTACTTTTTGTTTTGTATAGTAGTTTGTGTATCTTTCCACAAACAACCTGAATACTATATTATTTGCAAGGAACACTATTCTGAAAGGTCACCTCTCTACACGAAATTGTACTAAATAATCAGAAGGCAAACACCTCTGCCTCACTTAAACTTGCATTCTGCAAGATACAAGCTTATCCTCCAAGACAAATCCTTTTTTCTTCCAAATTTGAATTATATTGAAGTGTGTATTATCGATAAAAATAATCTGTTATTGACAGGGAAAAAATTAGAGAAATTTAGTTCATTACTTTTGAGAGAAGGTCTTTAAAGATTTGGTTCTCATAGAATCCTTAAATCTTTCTGTAGAAGACACAGAATGACCCCATATCACAACTGAATATTGTTAGTAGCATCAATTTTAAAAGAATCATTCATTATATTCTTACTTTCATTCAGAAAAATAATGTTAAATTATTTATGTAAAGCATAAATAAAAAATAAATTATGTAAACCAGTATTTATGTGGGGGTGGTGATCAAAGTTTTCATCATTTTATGAATTAAAAATTAAGACTATTAATAAAGTGAGTCAATCTGTGAAGCAAAGGGAGGCCAAGATGACAGCACCACAAGCAAAATTCAAGAAAATATATTTGATCAAGTCATTCTGGAGCCCATATAAATTACTTTGGCTCTCTATCCCTGTATCTGTATAATTGAGAAGCAGCCATGGAGAAACTCAGTTGTGGTGTTTTAAATGTGATTATAATGAGCCCCCAGAAAACATAATATGAGCAAGTGAATTACAACATGACTCCTCTGTGGTGATACAGGTTGGCTATTATTCTTTGTCCTTACTTACTCAGCTTTCATTATTAGCTTACATATCAAGTTAAAATGAGGACTTTTGTTTCAGCCCTTCTTTAGCACCCTGATTAACTTTGTTTAATAATACCTTTGGGATTTTTGAAACAAAACTGTAGAAAGTCTAAATAGGATTAAAAACAGTTGAAGTTGTATGGTGTGCCAATATTCAGACTAGAATTTGGCAATATTACTTAGTCTTCCAAGTACATTATTTCTGTTTAGGAAGATGAGATATATAAGAATAGTAAAATTTCTGGGTTTGCAGATACTATTTTCTACTATCGGTTATGTGAACATACTTCAATTATCATCTGAAGGGGTTAATGTCTGTGTCACTGTTGAGAGATTGGTTGTGTATAACAATCTGGTAAAATCAGACTTCTTTCATATTTTTGAGTGCTTGAAAGCCCAGAGAGACCAAATCTGAAGCTTAACTGTACACTAGAACGTAGGGTATTTGGGTTTCTTGTTAAGAAAGCTGAACTTTTTTATGTGGGTAACCACCCTGTATGTCCCACAAAAATGATGCAAATACAATTTTAGAGTTGAAGGGGACTGGACAGTAGTGTTCAGTAGAAATGCAGAAAGTACTTGTCATGCTGCACTCAAATACTGTCAAATATAATGTGTGGATAAAGAAAGAGAGAAGTTGTACTTGGAAAAGACTGGTAACCTTATTAATACTATTTGGCTAGCAAAATTGCTCTCAATAAACCAAAACTCATGTAACAAACACATGTCATTGACAACTACATCAGCAGTTGGAGAGAAAGGTGGATGTGAAAGACATGAACTTGCTTTGCATTCTAAAACGTGATTTCTTCCATCTAGAACAAATAGGGAAAGAAAAGGAAGCGCTTACACTGCCACTTTCACATTATGACAAGGAATTCAAGAAACGAACAAATCTTGTGTTCCATTTCAAAGCGACACATTTCTTTGGGAGAAAAATAAAGCCCAACAAAAAATAAAAAACCCTAACTAAACAAACAAACCCAAAACAAAACAAAAACCAACCCATCACAGTCCACATTATTCTCAGAACTACACTGATTTGTCATTGATTTATTATGTGATGAAATAGGCACTGACTCAACATGTTACAAATATTTGTCTGAGTCTTTAAAAACAGTGTAAAGCAAGCCAACAAATAATCCTGAATAATCTATACAGTCAGGTAGACTTAACACGTCTACAGCTGTCAGGGTTTATGGGTGGATTTGGTATTCTCTCAGACATAATCACCTCAGTCTAAATTCTTATGCCTTTTAGACACAGGACTAAAAGCATTGAATACTCAGATACTCAAAAAGAAAAAATTGTTTTACTACAACACCAATAGGGTTTACTTATTGCCTCATCTGAATCCCCAGTTAATTAATGCTTTACCACAAGTCGCACTTCTCTTTCCATTTCTCTGAGGAGTGCATACACTGCTGTTGAGAGAAAAAAAAATTAAAAGTACAATTCCTGAATTGAGAAGAATTTCTGAAGAGAGCAGTTGTAAAAAGTATCTCTCTGAGCCTTTAGTCTCTGTTCTGAACATTTTCACATAAACTACACTGTGTGGAAAGAAGACACTGGGTTTCTTTGAATGTTGTTGTTTTCTGTAAGAGCCACGGAGAACTTGGCATCAAGTTCCTGCAATGTAGATGTAATGATTCTCACTTCCACCAAGTTAATTACTTTGGCAGCAATATATAATCTAAGCTCAGGTTCTGCTATCAGGTAATTACCACCTTATAATTAACTACCTCTTCAAAATGGTTTAGTCTCTGGCTTTGCATCATTTGTAATTGAATCCAAAACACAGAAGAAAGTCATTTTCCATAAAACCTAGAGTCAAAGGGGCAGAGAACTCGTACATCTGAAGTTGAAAATAAAGTTAAGAATACATCTCCATGAGCTTCTCTTTCAACTGTTTTCCAGCCTTTCTGGATCCTGACCAGAGCTGCTACTTACAACTTTTCATAGAATCATAAAACGATTTGAGTTGGAAGAGATCTTAAAGTTCATCTAGTTCCAACATCCCTGTCATGGGCAGGGACAACTTCTACTGCCAGGTTTCTCAGAGCCCCATCCAGCCTGCTCTTGAGCACTCCCAGGGATGGGGCATCCACATCTTCTCTGGGAAACCTGTTCCAGTGTCTCACCACCCTCACAGGAAAGATTTTTTCCTAGTATCTAATCTAATCCTACTCCATTTCAGTTTGAAGCTGTTCTGCCTTATCTTGTCTCTGCATGCTCTTTTAAATAGTCTCCGTCTTTCTTGTAGGCTCTCTTCAGGTACTGAAAGGCCACAATTAGGTTTCACCAAAGCCTACTCGTCTCCAGGCTGAACAATCTGAATTCTCTCAGCCTTTGCTTGTAGGAGATGTTCTTTTTCCTGAGCAATCAGGACATGTTAAATGCCAAAGCTTCTTAGATCTTGAGGCCCAACATTCCTGCATCATAGGTAAGAAAATAAACCCAAAGAAAGAAACAAAAAAACACACATATTTTTGTGGTATTAGGTGCCACAGGGACTGATTTTCTCCCTCACAATTAGAGCTCAATTTTCAACGTGGAATCAGAGTTGCAAATTTTGACTGAAGTGTGGAGACCCACAAGGGAGCCAAAACAATTAAAGAGAGAAGAGTCTTTAACAAACGTCTTTCCAGTCAGCATTGCCAAGGAAAGTTTAACCTTTTTTATGGCACACAACCTGTTTTTGCAGATCCCTGTCTCATATTCTGTGCTCTGCCTTGTCATTCTACTTGTAAGTATGGACTAAACTAAGCAGCAAAGCAAGTGAGGTGCTGCAGCATCAAATACTGCAGTATTCCGCTAGTAACTAACTTGCTCAGGAAGAACCTGTTAGGAGAGGTCATAGTTTTCAACTGCTCCAAAAAGTTGTTTTACCTTGCTGGAGTGTTGTAGCAAAAGAAAGGTTGGCCCTTGCTTGGTGTTCAGCCAATATAGAACTACAACAAATCAGACCAAGCATGAAAACTACTACAAATTCACTGTTTACATTTAGAACACATGGAGCTGGCCTCAGGCAGTCTGGCAGATCTGTCCTTGTCCAGCAGTCAGTATGTCTCTAAAGGCTGATGCATGGTGCTGAGCCTGGCTCCTGGAAAGGTTTTTCTCAGGGGTGATGTGGTAGAGAAAAGGGTAAGAAGAAAGGGGGCAGATTCATTTATACATGGAGACCGAAACTTATGAAGACATCAGAACTAATTATAGTTTCTTCAAGAAAAGTTCTGTAGAAAAAACACCCCTGACAAGAGCAAAAAGATTAATCTCTAGCCCTATCACTTGAGAATAATCTGGGGCATGGGATCTTGTGAAGTGGTTTTGTTTTATTTCTGCAAAGAAGAAGCACATATCTGGGGTTCTACTGCTTTTGAAACTGAAACTGTTTTCAAAGTACCATGACACCATATGCTTGGGAATATCACTTCACGCTAGATGTCTACCTTGGTGACACGGAAAACTGAGAACAGAAGAATTTAGTATGATTACCATCTTTATCTTCTCTTCATATCTGATGTCCAACACATCAACATTTTAATTAATTAATTAGCTTTTTCTTTTAATCACATTGCCCTCCTTTGGCAGGTACGTTGGAAAAACTCCTTGTTGAAATGAACAGTAAAATACAACAATTTCCCTATCTGCTTGTTCTACTCTATTTTAAACTAGGTGGAAAACATCTTTCACAATGCCCGAGCAAAGTCTAATACAGATCGTATCTAGTAGCCATGATAAACAGAAAGAGATCTTGATTCATTGGAGCATCAATATTTTCAACTATACTGAAGGCTGAAATAGGATTTCAGGCAAAGGACAGCGTTTCCCACAGTTGGATGCTTTGAAAATTTATCTCTGAATAGTTCTTCCAGCTGCTAGTAGTAAAGATTGAGTATCTCAGGTTATATAAGCACACTTTCACCTGTATTATCCTTTATTCAGTCCTTCTAAATGGAAAAGATTGCTTATCAGTGTTCATGAGTTTTTCTGTGTAAAAACCGTTAGGCAATAGCCTCAGCAGTTATTAATCACTCAAACACTGGTGTTTCACTGTTGATTTAAATTAGTTGAGGATATGTTTCATCCTGTTTCTTACTCTATCTATGCATAAATCCCAGTACACACATATTATCTATTCCACTGAGCCTATCAAAGTGTCAGAGACTTCAAATGATGCAGAAAAAAATCTTCAAACAGAGAAGGTAACAGTCTGCTGAACTTCTGCAAAAGTGTTTCAGACAGTAGAAGAGTGCATTCGGAGAGAGAAAAAAAGCTGGATGATAAGAATACCAAATTTAACTTTGATCTGCTTCATATCAAAGAGCACACATATTTTAATTAGTTCTCAGGCTCAAAAAATATTATTGTGCTGCCAGACAGAATTAGAAACATTTAGTGTTATCTTGGAGGAACTTGGGGATTTCCACACTGGCAGAAGAGCATTAATTACAGTAAGTAGTGCACCATAGCTAACTATATTTTTGAAAAATTTGCAATGTGCTTAGTGTTCATGCCTTTCACCAGGCTGAGAGCACTACAGAATGAATTTTTATTTACTGACAAAACAAATCATGGCATGACCATTAGCTATGTAGGTTTTCTTATGCTGCAAAATACAACTGCAGAGTAAACATATATTTATATAAGTAGGTTTTACAATACTTGAGTTTGGGTAGGAGGGGAAAAGTTATTTCAGAGATGTGATATCTTTTATGAGATTAGCCGAAACAGCTAATAATAAGAAAGACATACTTTGAGACCCAACTCCCTTCATCACTGTACTGAACTACTGAGTATCACATACTACTATTACTCATAAACTTCAGTCTTCATAAACTTCATAAACTTCATAAATCTATAGGATAAGACTAGAAGAATAAGCTTAGAAGGTAAACAAATTCATGCAGTCAACATATTAGGCACAGGGGAGTGAGAAAACATTTGGAGAAACCTTTAGCCAGCCCTCATATCACATTATACCTCAAATAGTGCTCAAACTGCCTTAAAAATAATCTTGATGTTTGACAAGAACCTTCTGTTGGAAAGCTTTTTCAAATCTTCCTTTATATAATTTTTCGGTTGTTCTATTAATCATAGCCAGCCCATACCAATACGCTTCCAAGCTGTCACAATTTGGTTTTTGGGTTTTTTTTTTTCAGGCTAAATACCTCTCCCTTCGCATGTACACAAGTACTTAGTGAATCTCTTCCAGCTTCATTTTGTTGAACTAAGGAAGACAAGCTCTTGTAGTTTCCGTTTCTGTGAAACCCTCCCTCTATAACCTGATTACCTTAAGAAGTCTTCAGGTGAGAACCTGTTCTGAGATTGTCTTTCTTCAAGTCAGCAGAATTATCCAGAGAATTTCACAACATTTTCACCATCCTGCCTACAATGGCATTAATACCCTCTTACTGCAAACAGATCAGATCCCAATTCCCAAAATTCATTTAGTAATTTAGTTCAGAACAATAACATTTCTGCATGACCCACTGTTGCTTCAACTTTGTCCATTCCATTATATTTCTAGTGTTAATTTTTTTTGAATGAACCTGTCCCACACTTATCAACAGTTTCCCTGAGTAATGCATCAAAAATTCTGTTTCTTTTTTAGGAAAATCAATTATTTCTGTTTGATACAAGTTAGCCTCAGTAATCCCATTACTTTTTCATTGAATCCCATTTTGTTAGGTTTTTGTAGCTCCAAATTTTCATCAGACTGTAGTCTAAACCCTTAAAAATTTCTGAAATCAAATCAATGATGTTTTAGTAGTTTGCATGGGATTTTTTTCCCTTAAATATAAGCTGTATTCTGAGCACTTCCATGGCCCTAAATTACCTCTCTCCTAACCTGAAGTTGCTTCTCTTTGTTTTTTCTTTCTACTGACACAAATATATTACAGGTGCATTTAAAAGTTCTAAATTACTATTAGATTTTTAACTGGTTTTAGCTACTTAACATGTCTTGAAAGTTATACAGCTGTCAGTCCTATCCTGGTTTCAGCTAGGGTAGAATTAGTTTATTCACAGTAACTGTTACAGTGCTGTGTTTTAGAATCAGAATGAGCATGGTGTTTTGTATTCGGAACGAGAATGGTATTGATGACACTCTGATGTTTTGGTTTTTTGCTAAGTCATGTTTATCCTAAGTCCCATGTTCTTCCAGTGAGGAGGTACACAAAGGAAACAGGGAGACATCATAGCTGGGACAGGTGACCTGAACTGACCAAAAGGATATTCCACATCACAGAACATCCTGCCCAGTATATAAATTGGGGGGAGTTACCCAAAAGGGGATCCAATCCAGATTCAGTAGGGGGCCCTGGCATTAGTCAGTGGATGGTAAGTAATTGCATGGTGCATCATTTGGTTTTCTCTTTTATTTTCTTTATTATTATAATTTACCATTGTCACTGTATTTGACTTTATTTTCATTTTATACGTATCTCAACATACAAGTTTTACTTTGATTCTCCTCCCCATTCCTCCAGGGTGGGAGTAGAGAAAGAGGATTGAGTGATCCATGTATGGTGCTTAATTTCCAACTGGGCTCAAACCACAACAGTCCAATACACAGGTCTGTTTCAAAACTCACCCTGGAAACTCAGTGAAGCTTAGTCCTTGCAAACAGTGTGCATTTGGCAGCACTCAGTGTGCCAAATGTGAGAAGTGTTACTCAGAATACGAAGAGTTATACGTCAACGGGATAGCTAAATCTGTTTGGAAAACTCAGGTGATTTCCTAATCACAAGTGAATTCTGGTCAATAACAGCCTTGAATACCATATTATTTCATTTTTATAAGCTATGTTTTCTTAGATGATATTTTTCTTATGTAAGATAGGCTAAGTAACGCTGATAATGCCCTCTTTCTTAAATTTCTTAAGGTAGAAAAGTTATTCAAATGCAGTTTAGGAGACTGCATGTGGATGGAATACATCTCAAGCCACTCATAATAGCCTAAAAATGTTAGCAGAGAGTAGCAAGAACATGAAGCAATTCCTAAATTAATTGTTTCAAAGTAGATACTTGTTTCCTTCATTTGTCCCTCAAATTTTTACCCTAGTGAAACGGTATCTGAAAGTTGTAGCTGCACAACCACAGCAAAATTTAAAGTATCAATTCTGATTACATAAACTATTGCTATGATCTATAGTTCAGAAAACTATCAGGCTGTCAGTGTTTGCATTCAGCCATAGATCACACATAAAATTCACAGCAGAATGTGACAGCTGACTGACAGATAAAAATATTAATATCTACACGTTACAGTGTGAATTAATACACAGCATTTTTGGCGATTCAGCAAATCATTAGTAGTAACACTTATTTTTAGCATGCTTTCATTTTCTGCATGCATTCATTTTCATCTTGGATCTATATTGGGCATACTTCATTTGAAAGAAATTATATGTTTCCTCATTAACAGAATAATTAAGGACCACAAATATGTTTCTGTTTATGGCAGAGATGATGTTTTGATTATGTATCTTAAAATAGTGTGAAAGCATCTGTCTGGGAGTCTCAAAACTGCTGAAGTAAAAACAACATGTTTTTAGTGGATGATGAAATAAAAGATACTTAAGCTGCAAATCTGAATAACTTTAAAATATAACAGAGCTTTACAGAATTGCCTGATTACCTGTTTCCCATATCGAACTGGCAGATTGGTAAGAGTCCTAAAGGAGCATTACTAGATAATACTCTTTCCAGTAGAAGTGCAACACCATGGTCCATCCTATGCAATGGACTGACTCTCTTATTGCATCGTGGCTGCTGAAAATGCACAAATGTAGACAAAGAGCCAGGGTCTATGAGCCTCCCACCAACATATGAAGACTTAAGAGTGACACAATTTTAAAAATGTATTCTTCCTTGACAAGGTTTTTGTGGTAGGATGCTCTTTAAAACTGGTAATATTAGCCATAGCTGAGCCAATCTGTCAGCAAACTGATCTACTGTAGGATTTAAACTTTGACAAACCAAGTCTGACAGTTGATATTTCAAGCAGACCTATTCATGTGTTTAAAGCCCAATTCATTCTGCAGTGCAGTTTTTCACAATCTGTGTTGCCTACACAAAATTAAAATATTTACACTCTAACAGGACACACACTTTCTGCAAGCTCATAGATATGCAATGACAGAGTAGCCTCCCTAAGCAATAATGAGCAATAAGACTAGTCACTATGTACTGTAGAAGATACCATTTTTTGAAGATTCATTCTTTTTTGAAAAGTTTTTGTTCAGAAGTGTTCTAAATATTCTAAAACTACTGAAGTTATTTTATTCTTTTTTTTTTTTTCAACAGTCTCCTCTCTGAGAAGGAGTTTAGAACACAAGGGGTCATTTCTGCACCGCATGGCTCTATGGCAGGGCTTCTCCAATAAAGTTTGTCCAAAGCTCCCACTATCACCAGCAAAACGCAACCACCATGCTTGCCATTAATCATGTCCTCAAATGCCATATCCACACGTTTTTTTTAACAGTTCCAGGGACAGTGACTCCACCACTTTCCTGAAAATTCTGTTGCAATGCTTGATAACCCTTTTTGTGAAGAAATTTTTCCTAATATCTATCTAAACCTCCCCCGGTGCAACCTGAGACCATTTCCTCTCATCCTGTCAGTAAGGTGCATACACACTGTTCTTTTACCTGCAACTGCTACAGGTGTAGAACCAAAGTTGGGCTTTTCACTTACCTTGGATGACCGACCACAACTAATCTTCAAAATAATAAATAATTGCTGATATCAGGTTTTTAATCCAGACCCACAAGTCTGCAGTAACTCAAATGAGAAATTCACACTGAAATCCAGAATAGTGTCAGTCAGTGCTGATTTATTTCAGTGAGGAAGAGAGGTTGAAAAAAGAGTCTTGAAGGCAAAATTCAGAGTGCGCTCTTCTGTGGCCTGAAGCCAAAATCTTCTTGTCACATATCCTTGCAAATTAAAATAAAAAATTGTAAATAGGAATGAATGCTGTTTATGAAACTGATTAAGGAAAAGGTTAATGAAAAGTTGGTTTTGGTGACAGGAACTCCATTTATCTAACAGTGCAACACTTAGCTTTTCACTAGGTGTGAGGCAATTTCATGTGACCTTTTTCAAAAATGATTAAGAAATGCTGGTTTCACTTTGTGTCATATCCAAAATGAAAATTGAGATGGGGCTTTGACCTGTGAGACAAAAAAGAGCAACTATAAGGAAATAAGATAATATTCCAGTGATTTGTAATGGCTTCAATGCTGGAGACAGACACAGTACTCTACCCATTGGGATTTGAGTAAAGCAAGTTGTAAGCAATGCTAGTGTTGTCTTCCTTTCAAAACAGAAGTCAACAAAGCATGCCAGAAGTTTAGGATTCTTAAACATTTTAATGACTAATAATACAAAATTTTTAATAAGATATCTCTCAGTTGCATTATATATTTTGTTTCCTGACCATGCACCTCAGTTATGTTTCTCAAGTTGGGACCTTTATTCTTGTTTTCTTCCCATGAAAAAAGAGGAAGATCCTTACCATTCACTTGTCTCCCAGAACTCAGAATGGAAGTAGAAAGTGGCGGCCGGGATTAGGCTCCTGAGAAAGCTTTGGGAGATCTGACATGAAAGCTTGGGGCTAATTTCCAAACAATTCTTAGGTTTGGGTCAGAAGACATAACAGTCCCCCCAGGTTCCTGAAAACTGGATTTACAATTTCACTCTGAATGATACACCAACATGCTTTCCCTGCTGCAAGGCAGCAAAAGAGAAGGCAGATAAAATAGAAGTTGTGTTTTGCAACAGTCCCCCAGTTTTATTCAGCATAGAATATTGTGGAAGAAACAAGTCTGGGGTACTGAAAAACTAAAGTTCCTCAAAGTGTTGCAACCCTCAAGATCTCATCAAGTGTCACATTATTTGGTGGTGGAAAGGGTTGAGTTAAACCATTTAAAAACAAAACAAAAAATATATAATTCTTATTCTTTTACTTATGGAAAAAAGTTTTAAAATGTGATCTCTGATGGCTCACGAACATAAGGCAAAGAAAATATACCCTTTGAAGTTCATGACATTTGTAAAGACCTGAGTCATGATTTTTGCATGCTTGAAGTTGACAGTAATTTATTTAGTCCATCATAAGTATGAGAAATGGTAGCATAAATAGAATACAGTTGTTTCACTGCTATCATAATCACTTTTAAAGTTATAATAAGTGACAGACAGTCTTGCATTCTGTCTTTACATATCAAAGCCTTTTTTTCACCGAGAAAAAAAACCTTTAATCAAGTCCCCATCTGGAGAACTAAGGGTGCATAGATATGTGTGTTTCACAATCTGTATACCAAATAAAAGTATTGTGATCTCACATAGTGTTGTGTCATCATCCTGGCTTTGGACAAGGCTAAGTAGAGTCTGTGCCTCTTTTTTAATCAAGCTCTTTTCCGTTACTTGTCCCCATCCCATGGAACAAGAAGAAATCTCCATGTCCTCAGGGGACACACCCCAGGGCACATGATGAAAATGCAAGCTATCTCTGGGACTTGTCCTTTTCTCCTACTCTAGAAACAGGTTGTCCTATTCATAGAGGAGCAGCATATTGCCAGTCCACCAGTGACCCTGCAGCATTTTTCTGGGGAATAGATTGCTACCAATGGTGGGTGGGAGAGGGGAACATGAGGTGGGCTTTGTTCTGAGCTCTGCTTCCATGAAAACTCCAGAAATAATATACTCATTCTAACTTAAGTGGACATGGGGACAGTGTGTTGTAGGTGATCCAGACTGGGGGGAAGCCATCAGCACAAAACACTAAAACAGCAGTCAGAACTAGTTCACAGCACCAAACTAGGCAATAAATTTAGGGCTGCTTTACTGTCCATCTGTAAATAGTCCATTTCCTTGCATTGTCTCCAGTCTTAGTAAAATTTCTGCAGATATTTGAGCTTTTGGTTAACTTTTCCTAAGGAAATTAGTAGTACCCCTCTCAAAAAATGCACATTTACTGATCGTGGGTTTCTATAGAGGTGTTGCCACGTTTTTCCGCTGATTACCCTTCTTTACATTAGGCAAAACACTAGCCCCTGCCCAAATGGTCTTTATGCTTCTGGGGGCAGAGAGAAGTTACAAGTCCACCACTTATGGGACATTAACTTTTTTTTTTTTTTAAATTTCACTGTAACATGGTCACAGAACACTTGAAAGCTGCAGAATTAAAAGCAGTATTAGAAGTGTACAGTTTAAAACCAGTTCAAAGTCTGCCTCAATAAGCTCACAAATATTTTTAATGGATGAGATTGTGGTCAAAAAGGATAGGATTACACTCAAACATGAACCCAAAAAGGTCATGCCTATTTGTACAACAGGAAGTAACAAGTGCAATTACCTGAATTATATCCACATCCATACAAAATTAAAAAGCCTGAGGCAGATATTTCTTATTAAGCTGGGATCTTTGTGTGAACAGCCTAGTCATATAAATGGCAGCAAAAAAATGCTTCTAATTCATTGCTTGAAATACTGGAATGTGTCTTGGATTCTAAAGAAAAGCCATTAGGCTAATTCAGAAAAATGCCCTTATTTTCATGTGCACAGAACCATATTATTTGGAATTTAGGAGAATGCAGGGGGATTTTTGAAAATTAAGAAGAAAAAATTTCAGGAACTACAATATTAGGATATTTTTCCACACAAAATGTAACATTTAGCAACCAGTAGCTTCTAAAATCAGCTCATGATCAAGGTACTCTTGAACCATACCTATAATCTGCCACAAATGCTTGTCTATTAGCACTTCAGCTCATACCAACAATACCCCCCATATAAATTGAATTTTGCAGTTGTTGCTGTTTACAATATTTTGGTTCACATTGCAGAGCAGACAAATTACAAGGAAGTAGATTCTTTTCAGATGAAATGAAACTGGAGTGTGCACGCCAGGAGCAAACCAAATGCGCCCCGACCACTAAGGGGCATTCAGTTCACAGGAAAAGAGGTAGACTGAAGTAGGCCTACCCGTAAAACAAAATTTTGAGTTATCAGCACAATGTCCTTCTTAAAATTTATGCTTATTGAGTTGTATCATCTATTAATGTGAAAAAAAGCCTATGAACTGCAGAGTCATTATACAACGTGAGGACAGTCCTCTAGACTCATTCCTGGCTGGAGAACACTTGAGTACTAAAATCAGACATGATTATCATGAGATGGAACAAGTATATTCTGTTTGAAGAACAGAGGATATTTTGTTTCTACTTAACTAAACAATAGATAATAGTTTTTAAGGGAAAAATATATTTTCAAATTCTAACAAAAAAAAAAGCAGCATGACATACCCCTTTCTGAGTAGAAAAATAGGATTCCCATGACTATTTTTCATTACAAATCAGTTAGAGGCTATCTGGAAGGAGATGTAACAGACACATTTTATTCTGTAGCAGAAATGAAGGTGAGAATAGGAACATTTGTCTTGTCAAATTCATTTACTAACAAAGTACAAATTGGGGGCCTAAAAAAAATTACAGCCTGCTTTTTTTTATAAGACCTGTAATTTTTATTTTCTTCTGCCTTCTGCTTTTGAGTCTTTAAATGGCATTTGCTTAGCATTTTTCTATGTTTACATGAAGGAAGACTCTTTATTCAATTATTTATTTATTTTTAAATGACAGTGGATATCATGTAATTAATCAATACTAGGAGCTGTAATTTTACAAAATAGAAACAAAAGTATGAACTCAAGTACTGTTAGGGAATCTCATTATGCAAAGAGCAGGTACATGCTGCGGCAGCCCAAAGCAGCCCAAGTGGAAATCTCAAAAACATGAGCTGGGTGTGTTGGCTCTTGGAAAACTTCACAGCACCCACTCATTTCATTCTGAAATGAAATTAGAACCTTATATGAGGTGTTTGTTATCAGAACATATTCTAAAAATGGAACAGACTCACAGGTGTCATAAAACAGAATACTGCCAACTGAACAGTATTTCACAGAATATGTGCATAATTTTAGTAAAGGTATGCAGAAGCAAATATTCAGCAAACAATTGCTTTGATGGCTCACTCACAACTTGGAAATACGCAGCCCAGATCTGCATTTGACATCTCTATGCACAGCAGTAGGAATTCTAAAGGCTGCATCATTTTCAGCTTTTTGCAAAGAACAAGTACCAACATTAAAAGCTACAACCAGTCAAATTTAAGTGTAATAATCCACCATTGATTTTATTTTAAATTACTTGATTCCAGAAATTGACGCTTGATCTAATACAAATTGCAAGACCGCAATACTCCCATGAACTTGGAAATCTCATCCTTCTTGCACTCTGTTCAACAAACTCCAGGGAATCCAGGAAATCAAATATTTCCTACTTAATGTAAAGAAATATTTGTTCCACAAGCAGAAAATATAAGATGAATAAGGGGGTGTTACTGCAGGGTCCTCCAGCCATGAGTTCCACACCTAGACTGTAGCACCTCAGGAGTGTAGCTGCATCCTGAATTGAGAGATTGGTCTTATCACTGAGCAAGAAATAAGTGAACAAAAGACTGGGAAAAAAGCCAAAATAAAACCCTTTGGGAATAGGAGTGTATAATTAGGACTTCTAAGAGATCAATCATAAAAACAGTGCAAAGAGTGACTCTCCTGAAGAAAAAGTGTTACTTTGGTTTAGATCTGTTAGAGCTACCAAAGTTTTAAAACTCATGGAATTTCAGCAGTGTTTCTTAAGTTCTTTGAAATGCATCATCTGCACCTAAAAGGGAGAAGATTTCTTTGAGAAAATATGAGAAAGAAATTTCTTGTTGCCTTGGATGTCAACCTATGCTTGATATAACAGAGGTTTGCATTCTTGAAAAGCCTATACAGGATATTTTTGGTAACATAAGAAAATTTAACAAGAAGTTCTGGTAACCATGTTGAGTAATTGTTCAATGGTCAGGCAGTTATTGAGAGAGGTTAACCAGACTTAAAATATTTAACTTTTCTGACAAGCGTATTTATTGTTAAAGTTGAAATCAATTTAAAATCTCTTAAAATGATTGCTTAAGCACCTCAGGATAATACAAGTATGTTCTTTTCAAAATCTGGTGAGATAATTTCTAGTGTTCTACTGTTTAAATTGGTAAGAAAATAAACTGCAGATCCCAGAGGCAATTCATGCAAATATTCTGTGTGTCTATTTCAGCTAAATTATTTTGTTACACTTTTCATTACTTATAGATTTTATCTTAGATTTCTAACTCCTACTCAAGCATTTTATACAGGTTTCCAATAGGACATTTCAGTTTTTAAATTGCATTTTCTTGTAAGCCTTTATGCCTCCATGTGGAACATATTAAAAATGCTGAGGGGGACTCTGCAAATGATTTCTTATTGTGTATTTTAATCGATATTTAAAAATAATCAGTGAATAAAAAAGTTGTGAGTTCAGTATGTTTCATACCCTAGCAATTGGGTAAATGAACTTCAGAGAGCTTCATCCGTCTCTTTTTGCCCCTGCTGCCAGACCAAGTGTACTCTATTCTCTCCTACCCAGGAGCACAGGACACTTCTCTGTATCAAAGCCAAGCTTTGAAAGGGCTTGTTTTGTTCTCTGAGTTTAGAATAAAGGCAAACCCAGTAAAACAGTTAGCTTGGAACAGGTCTTGTGTATGTTTATAAATACTGTTTGTTGACAAATCCCAAAATGAAACTGTTGCTATATATATTGTTCAAGTGGGAACCAGAAAATTTGGTAAATCATGTTTGGCTGTAAAAGAAAAGTTGTCGTATGTGAATGATGACATGGTACTACCAGAAATATTTTCATACTCTATTTTCGCGCAGAGTAAAGTTATTACTGACTTTGAAAATGGCAAGATGTAATGGTCTTAACATTTCGAAGTAGGGATGAGTGATGCAAAATTAGAGTTGACCCAATAGAAAACATTAGAATTACTAGAAAATTAGCTTAAATTACCATTAAAGAAGTAAATTAAAATAGATCACTTATGAAGTGACTGAATAATATTAAAATACAGAAGTATCGATATGCAAATATTCAATTATAAGCATTACAGCTTGTTAGAAGTTTTGCTATGAACCCTTTTTAATCCAACAGAAAGACCAATATAAAAACTGTTTTTTATATAAAAATGCTTCTCAAATTGATTTTCTGATTTGAAAGGAACATATGCAGAAACCAGGATGTGTTCATGCAATGTTGAAATCTCAAGATTACTGTGCTTCTCTAAAATGGAAAAAGTAGATAGAGCTGGACTTCATAATGTAGGCAAGTGCCCCTAGCCACAGGTGATGACAATTATCTGGATATATATTCAAAGCTCTATGCTTTCCACAAAGAGTTGAACAGCAATAAATGCCTGCCTCTAAACACAGTGGTTAAAATTCCATCCTGTGATGTGGGAGACCCTATTCCAAATCATATAGAATCAGCCTAACTTCACCACTTTCTTCACTTCACTTTCTTCTAAAAATAGGCTGCCTCAATCATTTCAATCTCCTTATTTAATGAGCTTAACTTCATAAAAAACTCCTTAGATAGAATAGAAAATTGATAAAATATATAAAGGATAGACTTAGGTGTTTGATCTTTAATATAATGCATGTTTGCCGATAAATTGCCCAAGGTAAATGTGAAACACTTGTTTAAAATAGTCAGATTCAGAAAGGGATAACAGCAGTCTTTTTAAGAATTTAAGGGCTAGCGAAAGCCTGCATGCCTTTTGGAATCCTGACATTTGTTCAAGTACATTAGCAGCATGACATTAAAGAGCCATGTACGACAGTGCTGTCATATTTAACATTTCAAAACATATATTTCAGAGATTTCTACATTTTTTCACAAATGTCAGATGACAGGACTTCTCAAATGCTTTTCCATAATTAGTTATTTTTCCTCCACCATCAGGGGAGGAGAAACAACTGGGTAATTACAAAAATACTGTATAGCCCTTGGTCCTGTCACACGGATATTTATCAACAATTCCATGCATTTGTTTCACTGAAACCTATTTCAGAAGGCTTCAGTGTCCTGGACATCACTGGGCTTCAGTTAACAAAGCAGGAATAATTGCAAATGCATTCAGTTCATGTATTCTGGAACGATATATATTGTCACTGGATGTCAACTACAAAGGTACAAATGCTGTAGCAGGTTTTGTAAATAGATTAGAGTGCTATTTTAGGTTTCAAGCACTGCTCTATTCACTTTGTATCGTGTTTATCCCTTGAATGCTTCTTTTATTTCATGCTCTAATCAGTAGATAATGAAAACACTTATTGTACCAAAATTGAACAAACATGTAAAGGTAACATATAAAGAGAAACAATAAATTTTAAGTTTCATGACATACCAGCTTACCCATAATTTTTAGGCAGTTTCCTCTCCTAACACTTCCAAACTTTTACTGTAAGAGTCTTTTCATTGAATATAGGCTTCAGTTTGCAGGAATGTGTTTGTAAACTGGCCACTGGAGAAAGGCACTGGCAGGCTAAAAAGTTTGAAGGGAAAACACAGTGTTCTAGTGAGCAGCCCTGGGCTTAATTAAAAATATATTTAGAGCTTTGTTGGAAGCTATTTCAATGAACTATTTTTTGGAGTTTGTACAAGAGGGATTCAGTTGTTCCAAAACAAATTGAGAGAGGCATTTCTTCGTGTTCAACACTCGCCATATAAACACTGGATACAGTCAATATTTAACAGGAGCAATATACGTAACACTTGCCAAAATCTCTGTGTGCCAAGTTAGGCCTTCAGAAAATCCTTCTTTTAGATATTAGGTCATCTGGGCAATGATGGGGGTGGAGCAGTGTTAACCTGGAGCATTTAATTTTCAAATTCATCTACTTGGGTCATGGTTTGGAAGACACAGTGTGCTACTCCAAATTTCCTGAGTAGAGACTTGTTTCAATTCTTCCCTTTCAGTTCTAGTGAAATCAGCTACTGCAACCATTTTAAAAAGAAGCTGGTCAGGAGATGATACCCCAGAAACCTCCCTGCTCATCAACCTTGCCAGGTGGTCACAGTTCCAAAGCAGCACAGTTCACGCCTTCAATACTAATCAGCCTGTTTCCTAAGCCAAGATCATGTGGCAGTTGAAAGGAAGATGTTGAGTTTAAGGGTAGTATTACTCTCATTGTTACTATTTAAGATTGTAAAACTAAGTTTATATGGAGAGAGAGCATTTTTCATGGATTAGCTGCCCTGCCCTCTGGTCTTTGTGCCTTTATGACTGCTTACCTTCAATGTTTCTTTGTGAAACAGAATTTGTTTCTTGTTTCTAAAGAAAGCTGAAATTCTCAAGTAATCGATATCTAAGGAAGTACATGACATTTAAGTTTAAAAATAAATAATTGATTTGTAAGGGTTTTAAGATGATTTGTTTTAATTTTTTTCTTTGTGTATACTTTGCTCCTCTTAATTTCTTCAGCTACAAAACTCATCTACCATCTTGAAGTTTCTGCTCTCATTTCATCAGTCAGATGTCAATCCAGGACAATCATGGTTTTGGTTTTCTGATATCACTATAAAATATCACTGATTCAGTTTCCACCAATGCCCTTAAGAGAGAAAATCAGAGAAAATCCCAAGCCATACATGGCTTGCTGTGATTTGGATACTATTATTTTAAAAAAATTCAAAAGATAAATTTTTGTCCCTAAATTAACTGTCAAGAGTGATTAGGATTGCAGTTTCCTAGGAGAAAAGTGCTACTTAAAGTAGCACAATTCTATAAATGACACTAAATTACTGAAGTGACAATCAAACAAGAAGCCCTTGGGCCAAAAGTATATAAAAATGAAGATGAAATATTATAAAAAAAATAAGGTTTAACACCTCTTGGATTTGAGAGAGCTGGAGTTGTTTAACCTGGAGAAAAGGAGGCTGAGGGAAGACCTTATTGCTCCCTACAACTCCTGAGAGGATGTTAATCAAGGTGGGGGTCAGTCTCTTCTCCCAGGTAACAAGCATTAAGACAAGAGGAAATGGCCTCAAGCTGCACCAGTGGAGGTTTAGATTAGGAAAAAATTCTCTAAAAAGGTGGACAGGCATGGCAAGAGGCTACCCAGGGAAGTTGTGGGATCACCACCCTTGGAAATGTTCAAAAAATGTGTAAATGTGGTGCTTAAGGACATGATCTAGTGGTGGATGTGTCAGTATTAGGTTAATGGCTGTACTCGAGGATCTTAGAGATCTTTTCCAACCTTAATGATTCCATGATTCCATATTCTTTGCAAGTGCAAAGTGAGATCTAGAAAAAAAATGGCAAATGAGCAAATTAGTTAGCGAATATGACATAAGTATTGTCAGGAGAGAGTAGGTAGGAGTATTACCAGGTATAAAATTTTGAAGTAGTTTGGAATTTTTTTAAAGAAATAAGTTCTTCTCAAAAGAAAGGACATTTTCTAAATGAGCGTGCGACATTTTTTCCAAACCAAACAAAATTGCACGTGTTGCAAGGAGAGCATTTTAAACTATTACATAACATTGGATTTAGAATATTTTTGGTACCCTCTTTCAAGTAGTCACCATCTCCAGGAATTTATTTCCTTCTGGTGTTTTGTTTTTTTTTAATTTGAAACACACATACAGCAATGGAAATAAACTGTATAAATTAGCTCTCTGTATGAAACCTAGTACTGTGAAGGAATTTCTATCACTCCGCACTGTATGGTTTTTGACAACTTCTGCACTGAAAATCGGGATTCAACCCATCCACGGGCTCTTGAAACTACTGTTCAAATTTTAATTGGAGGCAAAGTAACCTTTCACAGACCTTTTAAGTCTCTGACCATCTGAGGGGTATGCAGAGGGCATCTAAATCAATATTTCCCAATGACCTTTCCTTATTCTGTAAAAATAAACATATTCCTATGTAACTCAGAAGTTTTCTCTGTCAAATAAGCTTTCCCAGTTCTGCCTTTGCCCTGTCTAGACTATTGTCCTTTCCTTCTCCCACTCCATTTGTTCTTTTGACAGACATCAGGCTTTCCCGACTCTTCATGTTCCCCTGCAAAATGCAGCTGCTTCCTTCTCTCCCTCACACCAGTAAAATTTGCTGGCCTCTAATTTTATCAGCCAGCTACCTTACTAAAATTAATGTGAAGAATGTGAGCAAACTTTAAGAAAAGACTGATCTGAAATTACCACACCCATATGACAGGAATTTTAATATGTGCTGAAAGGCTATGAGCATAATGCTGATTCTGTGCTCCTGTTCTACCTTGATTTCTCATTACATTTACCACATAAGAATTCATGGAATTACTTGACTTTGCAGGAAAATCTTCATATTTGAATGATTACTCCAAAGAATAGAATTTAGGTAGATGTCTAAATATCACAGAATTTGTGACTGTGTATGGTTTCATGGAAAATTAATAATTTTTTTACAATTTTTCATTAATACAGAACTGAAGATTTTCTAAGTTTTTTGTAGCTACATGGGTTTTTCACATTGCCTTTAGAGATAGACAACATTACAGGTACTTGTATCAGGACTGGCTGAAATGGTGCTAAGTGATGTGTTCAGTGGGACTTGTATCAAATTGTTTTGAATAACTTAAATTCAGATCTACATAATTAGGGCTATTTTGACTACTTTTCTGACTTTGCAGTTCCAGGCATCTGCTGCATTGCATGATCTTTTCACACTACCTGCTGTAGACTGAAATGTCAGCTTCAGTAAAAAGACATGCAGAGTTTGTTGAGGAGCTGCAAAGTTTGGTTTGGCTCAATTTCTGACTGAGCAAGTTCACCAACTGCTCAAGAGACTCTCCAGTCAGCCATGCAGGCTTCTCTAACATCTGATGCTTTACACAGTCTGTATATCTTGCCACTGCCTCTTTTCCTAAGTTATATATGAAAAGTATTATCCCTGAAACCCAGAATATTTTTCTGCAGTCATAAATGTGCATTTGCTAAAAGCAACAGGTCCTCTTCACTGCAGACTCTTTCTAATCTTTGTGTTCTGATTAAGAGTCCACTCTAATCCATTCATCTCCACCAGGAGGAAATGGAATGAAGCCTCTTGTATTTTATTAGACAGTTAGCAGTAGATGAAAACAAAAAAGAACATTTAATGGTGTAGACTAAAATTTTATTTTCTCAATGGCTATTAATTGCCAATTGGAAAACTATAAGTATTCCTTTACACCACTTTTAGAGTATACTTCTTGGGAAAACTGATTTAACCTCAAATGTACACATAGGAAGATGTCCAACATGGAATTGGTTAAAAATTGCTGTTTGAGAATAGAAAGCAACTATCTTTAGACACTTCAGAAACTCATTGTACTCTGTATTCTAGTGCAAATCATACTTAAGCATTGGGTTTTTCCCTCAGTTCCTCATCTCATTTTATTGGAACATTTTTGTTGGCTTTGTTCTTTTTCCAAAATCCCCTTTGAATCTAATTTTTAGTAATTGCTTCAGTCAAAAATAGAATTGAAGAAAAATTACCTTCAGATTTCAGTACAGGCACAATTTTAAATGTTGAAGAGTAGGTGCTTTCTTTTTTCCAAATTTAATATGGTCTACTATGGAAACATTTAAATAATAGTAATTTTACCCACAGAAGAAGATAGAAAAATAAATAAAATTTTTCAAATTTAAATTCAGTGGTTTTTCTTTGTAGAAAAATCTTAGAGAATATCTCAAAATATTGTAGCTCAGAAGAGAATATATGACAATACTCTGTCTTAGATAAGTAATCTAAGTACTAGGTCTTTGTGAACTTGGGATTTTAGCCTATAATTTTAGATCTCAATTACTCCTTTGAGTTGTTCTGTATAGCAAGATGGTGAGTTTGGCTCTCAGACTAATTTTAGAGGGAAAATTAGTTACTGCTAAATAGTATATCAAAATATTTGAGACATGGGAAGTGCATTCATCAACTACTGAAACAGAATATCATCATAGCAACATACAAAATATCTGATCTTTCTGCAAGCTCAGGTGTGCTTCTTATAGCCTATAAAAGACCTGTTAAGTTTTAAAATGTGCTCCTTCATAATTATACACTTTCTTAAAATTACTTTGTCTCTTGTCTTTGAAATTCAAAGAATTATAACATTTTTGAGATACAGTTACAGCTTATGCTTGTAGATTACATTTTTACAGTGATATTTGCATCTGTGCTATCCTTAAACAACATCAGCTCAAAAGTAAAGACCAAAGCAGACATCACAGTAAGCCTTAATATTTAAAGTACACAAGGAAAAAAAAAAAACAAAACTACCAAAAAAGTAAAACCAAAGCAACAGCAACAAAACCAAACCAACTCAATGAGTCAATAATTCCACAAAATATGAGGGGTCACATCTCTCAGTGACTGTTTTTTCAGCAAATTTTTCAGAACAGCAATATTCTGAAAGGTGTTTCTGGCTGTAGTTCCAGAAAAAATTTGCAAACCATATGGACAGACACCATGCCACCTGGAATGCTCCTTGCTCTTCTTGTTCTACTGTCAAGCAATACTTTAAAGACAGTGAGGTCTGCTCAACATCTCACTGTCAATAATTTCTAATATTGCACTCACACTGGTATTTAAAAGCAAGCTGTGCATTATTGCAGCCTAACCAGCCAAGTTTAAAGTCTCAGAAAAATTGACAGATCAGATCGATGAAGAGTTTTACCAAGGTGCATTTAGATCAGTGATTACAAGCTGCAGACCAAATAATTCATGCAATGACCATAAATGTGGTCATGCAGCAGACTAGGCAAAAATATAATCTCACTGCTGGTCAACAGGGCTATCTGTACTTATCAATGTGTCATGAATTTGGAATACAGTTCTCTCCGTGGGACAACATGTTTTTGTTTCTACCTAGGTTGACATACACAAGCTTAAACTCAGAAAGAACTTCAGCTCACATTTCACAATCAGGGTTAGGATCATCTAAAGATAATTTTGTTCTTCAGCCTTGTTCCTGATTATTGTGGTATGAATTATCTACGTAAACACAATACAGTTGCCTCTGAAAAAAGCTGCAGTGTCCTAAGGTGTTTCTACTTCTTTGTTCAACTAAAAAAGATGTTATCTTCAAAAGAAATTTTTTGTAATTTTATCAGTACTGCTTTATTCAACATACCAGACCCTACAAGTAGAGAAAAGCTTGATTTGAACATACAGTAAATTTATGGGATTGTGAATTTCCTTCCTGGAAATAATAGGTCATATTTCTCTAGCTGTATGATCTCCCTGAAAAGTCAGTGCACTCTCACTACTTTTGTTGCATTAAGTTAACATTTACTACACTGAGGAGTATGACTATAAACTTTCAAATGTGAGCTGATCATCTGTTCAGGCTAGGCTAAGTACATGCATAAAATTGATCATGATGTTTTCACTTAGGTTTTTAAATAATGTCAAGTTTAAATAAATAAGAGGTGAAGATATAAACCTGTGAAATACAATAAATTAAATCCTATAATATTTCATACACCACTTACAGTCAAATTTTTAAAAAAGGAGAAAGGAGGTTTTATTTTCTCGTATGCTCCTTTAGAACCATATCCTTTGAAAATCTGTAAAAATTAACCTTGCAGCATAGTAAGAACATCAGGGATTTTTATCTACAGGAAAGTATCTACAGATGAAAATGCAGGGTAGAGAATGTCGTATCAGGAAGACATTCCAGTTGTAGCTGGAATATCACTAGGTAAAAGAGAATCTTTTTCAGCAGTACAGGATTTAGTTAGAAGCAGTTCTCTGACTGTAATAACCTAACCTATCTATTCACTGATCAAATTGTCAGTTAGAAGTCCTTCTCTTGCCCCATTCCATCAAGCAATATTTAGGAGCTGATGTGCAGCCTTAGCAGATAAGGAAACAGAGATTATTTGGGTGAGTATCTTGCTACAAAAATTTCCCTTTATTTTTTAACTAACTCCATTTTCCACATCAGAGATGTGAACTTCCAACAGAAGTGAGAATTAAGTTAAATGAATGAATATGTATTATCTCAACTACAGTGCCAACACATTATTTTTGCTTCTTTGAAGCTCAGCACTTTTCGGCTACACTCGTTGAAACTGGCTTCTGGAGCTAATTGTTTTTGTAGAGCCAATGGACTCTCCTTGGTTTCTCAGGCTGAAAAAAAGTATCTCAAGTCAGGGAGAGTGCTGCAACCTGATCGAGTTCAGGCTGAGGGAGCTGGGGTTGTTTAGCCTGAACAAGAGGAGGCTCAGGGGTGATCATCTATTGCTCTCTACAACTAGAGAGGAGACAACCTCAGAGGAGGTTTGTGACAAGGTGGGAGTCAGTGTCTTCTTCCAGGCAGCCAGTGACAGGACAAGAGGACAAAGCCTCAAGCTGCACCAGGAGGTGTTCAGACTGAACATCAGGAGGAATTTCTTCATGGAAAAGGTTGTTAAACATTGGAATGGACTGCCCAGAGAGGTGGTGGAGTCATCCTCCGGAGCTGTTAAAGAAACAGCTGGATGTAGCCACTTAATGCTGTGGCCTAGTTGACAAGATGGTGATCAGTCAAAGGCTGGACTTGATGATCTCAAAGGTCCTTCCCAACCAAAAAGATTCTGTGACTCTGAAATGCTTTGTAGTTTAAAGAAACATACTTCATAGATCAAGACTTTTCAATTAGGATGTTCTCTTTAGTGTAATATAGTTTATATCTACAAGCACAAAAGTTAATATAGGCAGCTGAGAATTAGGTTGAAATATTAAAACAGTTCTAGAAGGTAATTATATTTATTTCTGCTGATCAAGAATGCACAGATTGCACTTTGGAAGGTTAAAAGAGGCCTCTGCTGTTATAAAATTAATTACCTATTTGCTTAAAGCAAAAATTGATTCCAGAATGACAATTTGTTTTTTAACCTAGTTTTATAACCAACTATTCAGTGAACAATTATACACACTGAATTATGAAATAATTAATGAAAGAAGAGACCTCAAGGATTGAGTTACTATGCAGCATAAATTTATGCTGAGCTTTAATGTTGAGGTTATCTAACATTGACCCAACCTAACATAATATCTGCATTATCCCAAATCAGGACGTCTGATTAAATTCTACCATAGGTATACTGGAGAGTTTTCAGGGACAGAAATATTTATTTCAGTTTTCTGATTACTACTAAGTATCTTTTCCAGGTGAAGATTCTATATTTTGGAGAAATATAAATTATTACCCATAGCAGAAGGCCAAGATAAGAAATAAATCACAGTAACTGTGTTACGCCCTCTTTAATTTCCTTCTTAATTATGTAGAGAGCTTTTCTTCTCTTTTCCACCTCTCCTTTAGCAGATATTCTGAGATCATCTTTGGTGGAAAATTGTGAAGGGTGGGATACGCTTCAGTTGCCCTCACCTACTACAGCTACTAGATAAGCCACCCTGTCAGATGTCATGAAGTCAATGAATCTTAAAATACCAGTATGGACATTATTAGAACAATAGGCACCTCAGGCTACTTTAAAGAAAACCTTGTGGTGAGTCACAAATATGCTACATAGTCCCATGAAAACAGAAGCCAAGGAACTGTCAAATGAAACGAAAGATGGTTTTATTTTAACAATTGTAGTGCAATTGCAGAAATAGTTCTGCTCTTTCCATGTCTGTATGTGTACATATTTTATGTATCTTTATATACAAAGCATATTTCAATTCTTCATCACAAATGTTTAGTGATGAATATGAATGGAATAGAAAGCAGAGAAGTGATGAAATAGGCCTTCTTTTAGAAAACAGAATCTTGTATACATTTTGTTTTTATAGATATGCCATATGCCAGCATTTGTACAATATCTGAGTGTCACATAAGTATTCTCATGATTAAACTAGCTCCAGGACTGAATAATTCTTTCATTAGGAGAGCAAATCTTAAAAGTACATTTAGTACTTAATTTTGAATTTAGAAATTGTATGACTGCTTTTCCCAAGTCATTGAGGAAAGCATCTGTGTCCTTCGAGCATATATTTCTATTTATTTTTTAGGTTCATATCTGCAATGACTTTTGCCTGTCCTTTCATCAGTTAGAACTATCCCAGATTTCTTCATGTTATTCCAGATCTCTGGAATCCTCCTTAAAAATTGGTGCCACGTAGCCTAATTTCAAACTTTTGATATGGAAGAGCATTTAAGAGATTGCATAGCAAAATGAGTGGCCTGACTGCTCGATCCTTGATATCCTGTAGGACTCTTAAGTGGGCACCAGCTCAGCCTGCCAGTTTGTTCCTATTCCTATGGCCCATTTGCTCCGTCATTGTTTGTCCTACCTGTGCTCTAGGTTTGAAGAGCATCCACCCATGGGGAGGAGCTCCAGAAAACTCAAGATCCTCCACAGATGGATGGAAAAAATTACCTAATATCATTGTTATATGCCTTGTCTTCTCTGAACTTTTTTTTTTGGTCCCTAAAGGCCTTCTTGAAAGCACCATGCTCTGCTGCATCTGTAAAAGGGATTTATTACTAGTTTTTAATGTTTTTCCTAAGTGACTCTTCAAACTCTTTCTGTCATGCTTTATATTTTTGCATTTAATCTGTAATGGTTCATGATATCTTCTGCGTTTTTCATTTGGACTTATATTTAGCTTTTTGAGGGGTTCTTTTAAGTCTTTAATTCTGTTCTCTCTGTTTAGCAATGGTTGCTCATTTTGGTCCCTCAAAAGTTCCTCCCTTTCTCACCAATCATTACAGTATGACTGTAACAAATATTTAAGAACAAAATATTAGTGAATGTTAATACACTGTGCCATACAATTAACATAAACATGTTCTATTTCCTTGGATTTCCACTTTGAAACACTCAAAATTAAATTCTAACAAGTAATATTTTATTTTCAAAGAGGGATCACAGCATATTTACACTACAGCACGACCATGCTCAAAAAGAAATTTGTTTATGAGCAAACAAGTCTTTATAAAAATAAAAATTTAATCCAAGTAATGAATTGTTAAATTACTTTTCAGTAAATATGTTTCTTCATCGGGAGCCCAAGTAAACATGGCCTAAAATACAACCAAGGTGAAACTATTGTAAAAGCATAAAGATATGGAGGTATAGGTTTACCAGCAGGTAGATATGAGCTACGTAACAGAACAAATCTCCTAAATCAGTGTGTTAGAGAAATCTTGGATCTAGCAGCCTAAGAGGTTGTAACCACCCTGGGTCAGACCATTCAGACTGCTCCAGTAGTGACCAGCAAGGCAGATAAGAGCCTGTCTCATAGAAAGCCTTACAGTTACTATAAAAGCAAAGCAATTATTTTCTTTCATCCTGGAAGCAGCTGTCTTTTCAAACTGATGCTTCAAGCCATTGCACTGTCGTTTACACTGCCAATATCTAGTTGCACTCACAGTCCAAATTCATCTCCTTGGTAAGTACACGTATATCCTTGGTATATCCCAGTTATACTTAAGTACTAGACTAATCCTACATAATATTGCAGAAACTGACAAGGAGTATATACATGTGGGTATTTCATAGCATCATAGAATGGCTTGGATTAGAAGGGACCTTAAACATCATCTAGTTCTAACCCTACTGCCATGAGTAGGAACACCTTCTACTACACCAGATTACTCAGAGCCCCAACCAACCTGATCTTGAACACTTTCAGGGATGGGGTATCCATAACTTCTCTCGGCAACCTGTTCCAGTGCCTCATCACTCTCACAGTAAACAATTTCTTCCTGATATCTAATCTAAGCCTACTCTCTTTCAGTTTGAAGCCATATATATACACACATGTCCTCATAAACAGTCTCCATCTTTCTTGTAGGCTCCCTTCTGGTACCAGAATTGTTGCCATTAGGTCACCCCAAAGCTTTCTCTTCAGACTGAAGAACCCCAATTCTCTCAGCCTTTCCTCAGAGATGTTCTATGTCTAATCAATTTGGTGGCTCTCCTCTTGAATTGCTTCAACATGTCCATGTTCTTCCTGCGCTGGGGACCCCAGAGCTGATGCAGCACTGCAGGCAGGGTCTCACCAGAGAAGAGCAGAGGGGCAGAATCCCCTCCCTTGAACTGCTGGTCACGTTCCTTTTGATGCAGCCCAGGACACTTTGGCCGTCTGTGCTGTGAGTGGGCGTTGATGGGTCATGTCCAACCTCTCATCCTCCAGCACCCCCAAGTCCTTCTCCTCAGGGCTCTTCCTGATCAGTTCACCCCTCAACGTGTATTGACATCGGGGGCTGCCCCAACCTAGGTGCGGCATTTGTACATCATGATCTAATTAAAATTTTGTATTATGCTCTACAAGTTGTCAGAATGTTTATTGAAAGGATTTGGTTTTGGACTACCCACCAGACAGACCATAGAGACACAGTCTGGATGCTACAGCTTTTATTATAATTTTAAAAAATCCAACAAAACACCAAAAACTTGGAAGAAATCACATATATTTTGCTAAAGAAGGGGCAAACAGGAATTTTTTTTTTTCCTTCAAACGAAAAAGTTCTAAACAGGAAAGTAAAAAGTTTAACCTAAAGTAACAGCAACTAAAATGTAATTTAAAGTTAAGTTACAATGACAGAGGAAAAATAGTAATTCTACTGACAAAGTCATGATTTTAAATTGCTTACAGCAGTGCAATCGCTTTGCAATCCTTTTATTTTTCGTTAAATGAAGACTGAAGAAATTATGCATAGATTTTAAAAATAACTACATTTAATGTCATCAAAATGTGTAACAACAATTTAGGTTTTAACTCTTCTAATTTAGTATTATTTGTCTTAGATATGCAAAACTATGTTGATCTGACAACAGCTAGTGATTTGAAGCTGGGGCTATTATTCCAGGAAGGAGGTCTGGTGATAGAGCAGATCTACTGAACACGGTCACTGCCTGCTGCACCTGTTGCCCTTCCAACAGATGAGAAGTCCTCCCTGTTGACATACTGGTCTGTCTTCCTCCATCTTTCTCCCTGAGGGGAGGATACAGCCTCAAAAAATCTGGACAGTCTCTTGAAACATTCTATTTGGCACACCCAAACAGCTGAAGGAAGATACACAGCATTTAGACTCTGAGGGCGTACCCCAGGTCTCCTCAGAAGTGTGTTACGGTTAGGCAAGCAACCTGCATGGGAGAGCCTGAATATTGCTAATTTTGGCCATTCCCAGTCAAGATAAAAGTCCTTTCTTCTTTGTTCATAGAATCATAAAATCCTTTTCACTGGAATTTACCTTTAAGATCATAAAGTCTGGCCATTAGTCTAACACTGCAAGTCCACCACTATGCCATGTCCCTAAGTGCCACATCTACATATCTTGTAATTACATCCAGGGATGGTGATTCCACCACTTCCCTGTGCAACCTGTTCCAGTGCTTGACAATCCCTTCGGAAAAAAAAGTTTTCCTAATATCCAGTCCACACCTCCACTGCTGCAACCTGAGGTCATTTCCTCTTATCCTATCCCTTATTATCAGTGGGAAGGGACTGACTCCCACCACAAGACAACATCCTTTCAGGTAGTTTTAGAAAATGATAAGGTCTTCCTTGAGGTTAATGGATGGACTTGAAGGTCTTAAGAGTTTTTCTAATCTAAACAATTTTATGATTTTATCCAAGCACATTTGTTGAAGAAATATGTGTAAGTCTTTCCCTGTTCATTCTTTCCCTTTAACATGATTTTAATTTGTGTAATGTTATGAAAATGGACAGGGAAAAATTAAGTCCATTGGATCGCTTCATGCTGGCAAATATATTAGTCAAAAGCAGAGTCAAACCCTTTAGAAGCCCAGCTGCTTTAAAAGACTACACAGAGCTACTCAACTGATGTTGGGCAATTATGGGATAATCTTCTTTGCTCATAGCTAAAAATTAAATTAAACCCTGGAAGCATAAAAGAGGAAATGAAAATCTGACACAGGTTATTACTGTATTCCATCTCACAGTTTTTTAAGAACTTCATCTAATGGCTATTTAATGTGCGAGGACAGCTCAAAGTTATTTCAAAGGGATTGCTGTCATATGGGGGCAGATGCTGGGTCTTCGGCACAGATGTAACAAGAAGATGTTCCCCCTTGTGCCCTGGAGACACAGTGCCTCAGACTTGATGCATCTCTATATCCATGCCTAAGCACTTCAGCTTCTTATGTGCATTGTTCAAAGCTGCTTGCTGAAGCAAAACTTCATATTTCATAGGCATATTTGTGGGTAAGCAAATCTTTTTACTGATATGGAGCTCCAAAGATTTGGATAGTCAAAATTGTATTCCTCTCTAGCCCTTTTTCCTCCCTAGCACATTAAAATATCAACATTAAAGGCTCCTAAAATTTCTTAGGTATTAATGTAGCCATCATTTCAATTTTACTATAAAGATAGGCAGGTGGCTTATTTCTTCTCAAATGACTTAATTTTGTGGAAAATATCCACTCCAATCAAAAGATTTGTGACTGGATTTCAAAACTGCCAGAAGCCAGAGTCCCAGAAATGCTCATGCACTGTCTTGTGTGACCACTTAAATCAGAGGTGTTTTTACTCTTGCTGTTTACACAATACATCTAACCATTTTGAGTAACTATTCAAATACTATTATAAGTTTGGCCTTTAGACATTACTCATGTTGGGAACTAACTCTTCATTTATAGACTTAAAATACATCTCTAAAGTAAGCAACCCCAAAACTGATGCATCTTGGATGAAATTAATTTTGTTTTAAATCTACGTTCTTGGTCGTATCTCTGACCAGCAACAAAATGAGCTACAACCCAGGTGCTAGGAAATATAATCCCAGGTCCCTCTGAGTTTACAAAATTGTTCCCTTTTCCCCTGAATTTCATTACCTAAAAGTCAAACATCACAAAATGCAGAGTCACTCCCATCTTTGTCTACATTTATCACTCTGTCTACAATTGTGCATATACATTCAATTTATAAAATTTGCACTTTTAAGAAGAATTAGTTTAGCTATATTGCTCCTAACAACATCATTGACAAGGCCGTCTTAGGTCATAGGTTGTACTTGATGATCTCAAAGGTCTTTCCCAACCTTGTTAATTTTCTGATCCTTGTTAAAATGCAAGCATATCTGAAGTTCAGCAACACTAGAAATTTACCAAATTAACATTAGATGTTACTTATACAGAAAACCTATTTATGTAAATTGGTGGGATGTTATTTGCACAGTATTTATACACCTTTTAAACACCAAGGAAATGAGCAAATGAGAGATTGGGGGTAAACAGCCTGCTAATAGATTCTCCTTCTTGAGAGATAAAGGACAGCTGTAGCTACAGGCAAAACTTCCTTTACTAATATAATGTAGGTGGGAGATGTCAGCACATTTCCATAGACACACTAATTATCACCAGCTAATGATGTCTTCCTTGGAGATACTCATCAGTGTCTTTTTCTACTTAACAGCTCTAAATTATTTAAGGTAATCTTGATTTAGCACTATCTCCTGATAACTGATTTCTTAATTTATTCACAGCTAAATGAAGAATTAAATCATGTTAATAATAACTAATTTTTAATAATGTGACTTTGTTGACAGACATATTCAAGTTTCAGAATTTGTCCATTAGAACATTTAATCATTTTTTCAGTTTACATTCCCACTATATTCTTGATTATCAAAAGTGGAAAGGGAGGAATTATTACTAAAGTTTTAATTGTGGTATTGATATACACATTCCTTACTATATATTCCTTAACTGAAGCAAACAATCATATGCTCTTAGCAGAAGCTCGCATATCTTTAAGACACTTATTTGTCCTGTTTGTTTTTCAATACATGCAGAAAATTTTATTTAAATGTCAATTTATCTCATTTTTCAGTTTCAACTTGTGAAACAGTGTCACAGATCTTTCTCTTTTTAGGTCTGGTGTTTAGGAAAGAAATATCTTGACATAGGCAAACTCAAAAAGTGTAACTGCAAATTTCTGTGGCAAAGATGATTGAGCTACATTTACATGCAGGGAAAATGGGAGAACATAGACTACTTAGTAAGTATATCAATAGTTCTAGTCAAATATGAATGCAGCTTAGATAAAAGTACCTAATTTTTGTTGCATCTGTGTTTTAGAAATATTAATTCCTGTGTCCCTTTGGTTTCTCATGAATATACAACATATAAGGAAATGAATCCATATGGCAACCCTTTTGATACTTTGGACTATATCTACTTACATTAATGCTAGTGCATAGTGGATGGAGAATCAGCATTCCAAAGAAAAATTTTCTATGACCTTCAGATCAATAGCTCTGAATGAGTGTTGCAGACAGGCTCATTATTCTTCCAGATACGAGCGATGAAAACAAACCAACAGTTGACAAAGATAAACCCTTTAACATATCAGTCCCACAAGCTTACAAGTAAAAACCTTTAAGACTGTGTCTTATAAACTTCTTCAAATAATTTTTAAATTTTTTTCCATTTGAAGATTTGCCTGAATCAAGACCACAGAAAAAACAGTGTCATTACACCTAAGTATTACACAGATCTCATTAAGCAAAGACACCAAGCAGGGACCTTACAGAAGAACTATGGAATCTGTCCAAAGAGCCATGCTGCATGATGAAAGCTGAATTAAGTTCATAATTTGTGATTTAACATTTCAGTGTTTAGGCTGGAGCAGAAAGAGCAACTTAACTAGTTAATAAATTACTCTTTATCAATTTCTAAAATCTGAACAGCAAACCATCAGGGAAAATGCCAGCTCCTGAGCTTCAAATTAGTGCAAAATAACATATTTTTAAGTCTTCCAAGCTGCATTTATAGGGGTTTTTTTTGTCCTATTTACTGCCCTCAGTCACAATGCATTTGCTTTTTCATTAGGGCACTATCTGACAAAAGACCAGATCTATGAAGTTGGCCCAATTCTTTGTCCTACTTTGAACTCCTGAAGTTCAAACTTCGAATCATTCCATACACGGTGAAATAATAATGTTCATGGAAACTTGTCTTTCAGCTGTTTCCAGATGAAAAAAACTGCTTTCCTGCCCTTTTCCTCCTTAATCTCCAACATTTACCTTATTTTAATTTAGTCTTGCTTCTCAGCTTCTGAAAGTGTACTACATGAAACAATTATTATTTACTTTCTTCAGAGAATGTACAGTTTACCTGGCAAAAAAACTGAAAAAGGAAAGGAAAAACTGTAATATATGCAAGAAATAGTCAATAGTAGGTTAGTGTTTATACTTCTGAGCAGATCTATAAAGTCAAAGAAAAGTCAAGATTTTCTATTTGCACCATTTTATTTTACCATGGATAAAAAATGGTTTCCTGTTAATTTTTGTCATCAAGGACTGTTTGGGTTTTCTGTTATGTGTGTTAACAGAAATAAATACTTCTCTGTATAACTTGTAAAAACTAATTGTTCCAAACAAGCCTCATTTAAACACTTTTTTCCCCCTAAATAATTCAATATAGGATTAAAGGATTTAGTTCTTTCTCCTAAAAATACATCTTGCGAAAGAAATATAGGAAAAGTTAACTTGTAAGTTTGACAGCCGACAGACATATGTGCACAATGATCCTTCTGAACTAAAAGATCATATAAGCTGTTAAATGCCAAAGGGTATATTCTTGCCCTGTTGTCATAACAACAAAAAAAGATAATGTAGAATGTGTATAAAGAAAATTCCAAAATACTTGAAACAAAAATTTATCTGCAAGTTAGAAGAACAAGTGAACACTCTCCTTACGCACTTGGTCTCAGATGTAGGCAAAATTTTGTAAGTTAAAAGCAGCATGGTATCATTTGAATGGCAATTGGCTTGACAGATTATAAATTTATCAAGAAACCTTACTGCCCTCTCTGTAAAAGACAATGATTTAACTTTCCAGATTGTCCCCAAGTCTGTTGTCAACTGCTGACTGCAGGAACTCAGGTACAGACTAACTATTTCTATTGATCAAGGTCTGGACAAACAAAGGAACTTCATGCAAAATTCAGCGTTTTAAAATGTGATGAAGTTGAGGCAACTCTGTAGCACCTCTGCTGGAAGTAAGTTTAGTTGAGGAGAGCCTTCCATACCCAATCAGTTGTTTCACAACTCATCCTTGAAAGAGAAGGAAACATTTTCCAGAGAGATGAACAGATTCTATAAATTTTATTCTCACCAAGTATATATTTTTAAGATGTCAGTGATATTCCTGAAGTGCCAGAGTATTATTAGGATACAATCAGGAATGCAAGAACAACAAAATATTTCCTAATACGCCTACACATACCTATGCAAAAAAACCCCCATGGTTGGAAGAAAGACTTATTGTTGATCAAAGTAGTTTATTACAGATTATATTGTGCAATAGATTATATTTTAATGTAGTTTTCAGTATATCAACATCAATATATCCAGTAAATGTATCTGTGTATGTACATAGTATAGATATGGATGATCATATGGAATTTCAAATTAGTTCAGTTCCAATGTGATTTTCTAACTAAATACAATAAAAATAAATTAAAACATACATGGCGTAACTAAACAACATAACTGTCTCTAATCAATGTCTTCTCCAGCTGTCAGCACAGTTTTCATACATAAATAACAGCATCTCTGTACAACTGAGCTAGTCAAGTATGCAGTGATGGGTGGATTGCTCTGAGATCAAAGCTGCACCTCTGAACACAGAGCGAAGTACTGACTTCACAGTTTTTGCAGTTATTATGACAAATTTTTCATAAGCTGATATCTGTAGATTTAGGATGTATGGTATAAAAAACCCCTGCAACATCTAGAATGATACTCAGACTTCTAACCTGCCTAAGGTCACCCTCTGGCTAGTATTTGAAAAAAAGACAAAATATACCATCGATTTGCCCACTGATTAAAAACATTCCATTGAGGAAATGATCAAGTTCAACTTTTGAACATGCCATTTTCTTAAAATAGCTAAGGAGACCTCTGTGTCAAAATAGCAACATGAAAGTTTTGCCTGAGGCTGGATATATCTTTCCAGGATGAACATCTTATGCTTAATGAAACAAGTGATGTACACAAGAAATAGAAGTCAAATATCAGAGTTGCTATTAGACATGATCACTACAGTTACTAGCAGAAAAAAAAAAGGCTTAATGCATTCTGAAAAGTCATTTTCCTATTTCTTTTCAAGAGAAAAGAAAAAGAAACAATGAAATTCATAGTTGTATTTCTGTTACCTACACATAGGAAAAGGCACATAAAGAAAACTCCTCCCTGTAACTGCCAATGAAATGCTGTATCTGAGTGATAATACCACTCATAACTTTAGGCGTTGATTTAAGACAATGTGAATATCCCTTTAAAGTCCCTACATGTCTTGAAAAATGTCACTGTGTATCTGTGCCTCACCGAGCATTGTTTTAGTCCTGTCCCCGAAGGTGTGACTGTAGGGGCAACATAACTGGAAATATTCAGAATCTGTCACTTTTTCTCAAAGCCTCTGAGGAAAAGATGGCTCTGATTTTGTTTTGCATAGACGAAGGAAAAAATCCCAAATTTCAAACAGCTATTTGGAAGATATCACCTTATTTAGGAAAAAAAATAGAATATTCACTATTGGTAAAATTTCCTGTCTAAAGCTTATCTATCCAATTTAGCACCAGCTGCTACAAATTGAAAGTAAAGCTAGCTTTCTGCAATTTCTAAAAATGTTTTAACCAGCCAAGTGTTAAGTAGTTACTTATAGAAACAAATACCAAATCAAATTACACAAAGCAGTATTATAGCTAAGTATCTCAAAATTAATGAATATTAATCTATTTTTGGCACATTGCAGAAGGTGTAATTGCTCATGTACAAAACCCCTGCATGCCTAATTGCCCTTTCTAGAAGTATTTCAGTACTTCCACACTGACAGGAGAAAAATACTGAACTTTATGGGACCAAGTGAGTGCTGCAGATTCAGTCAGCCCCTGCAGCCTGATTATATATGCCCTGAAGGATATCTGTAAACTCTTTATTTACTCTGATGAGCAGTAGGCTGTATCAAAACACCTACAATACAATTAATTACTTGGTTTAGTCCCTGAAGAAATCTTGAGCTTAGAAAAATTAATAAAGATTACTTTAATAAACATAACATTATTAAGCAAATCCTTACAACTAGTTGTTTTCTCCATTACAGAAGCAGAATAAGGTGTTCTGGTCTTTAGCTTAATATTAGAATGTAGACAAGTTCATACTCCAGTTCTTCATGCACTGCAACATCTCAATTGACAATGGCACTAGAAAATGCCTTCCACTTAATTAGGACAAGACTTGCAAATACAAGGCTGAAGAGGTTAGCCTACATCTAATTACCAGTTTTTAAAGTTCTCAGTGAACAAAAGGAACAGTTCTTAAGTGTGCTGCAAGGCATTTTCCCTGTAAAATGGCAGAAGACATTGGAGAAAGAACGGAGTCATTAAATACACCACTTTTTCACCTGTAATTTAAACAAAGGCAAAAATAAATGGGAAGGTCATCTGGAGAGGTGAGAGTTGATGTTCGAGCTGGATCCTCAGTGACACCAGTGGAGTAGTGGCTGCATATAAGACAGAAAGGTGAGTCAGGGAAAAGACATTAAAAGCAAGTTTAAAACATTTAATTTTAGAACAGGTTGCTGTAATAAACTCTAAAAGGAATCTGAGAACACATTTGTTGCTAACTTTATGCCTCTTACATATCATGTTCTGCTTAGCAACAATTACTGCAGGTATTGTCAGTTTTTGACCAAAATAAAACATCATAAGTATTTTAAGTATGAAACTATCATAATAAGGGGAGGGGGGGGGAATCTGAAATTCGAAGTACTTCCATTTAGGTACAATTTTCATGATGAAAAATATTAATTCTGAAGCATTTATCCTTACATTTTTCTGGACACAAAGGTCTCTATTCAACATATCCTGGAGCCTTTTCCCAATATAAATAGATAATAGCTGGACACAGGGTATTTTTCTCCAGCTAATACAGATCCCACACAATAAAGCAGTTTGTAAATTATTCTCAGAAATTGAGAGCTTTGTAGCTTTTGTCAAAACAGGGTATGACAAATAAAACTGTGCATTTTCATAGAGAAACAGTAAAAGGAGTGGATGTGGAACATTCAGTATGTGCTGCTGACACTGTTTAATTGCATGAGAGAGTTTTGGAGTCTGGTCATTGAGAATGTCTTGAATAAATTACTTCCATTAATCAATTGTTAAGAACTGGTATGTAAATTACTATGCAAACTTAATAAGCTGCTTCCCTTTTTTAGTGTTTAGAAAAAAACCCACTTTAATAATACATATCCTCTTTTTTTGGTACAGCAAATTAAAGGAATTATCTTTGTTAATATTTGATTTGGCATGAAAATATTAAGGTAACCATGACAACAGTGTCAGTAGCAATAAATCAGCTGAATTACAATAATGACAATATGTAAGCAATGGAATGTGAGCCTTCAAGGGAGCAGCCTGTTCTGACCCAGCATAACTATTATGAGCACTCCCTGGCTTATGCTTTCTTTCATTTGTGATAAAGGCCCTTATTCCCAGAGGTGCTGCATGTAATCGAGCTTTTAGCAAAGTGGGGTGAGTCAGAGATATGTATAACAGCCCTCAAATTCGTTTAGATAAGAAAGAACACACTGCTATAAGCCAGAATTTTTTATTTACATTTTTTACATAAGCCATTGTGGAGTGACGAATTCTATGCTGTAATAGTTGTAGGATTTGAGTAAATTCAGATTGGTCAGCAATTTTATTAAAACATATTATGCTGCATCAGAAATATACTTAATGGACAAACTTCCAAGTCTCAGGAAAGCAAACATTTGAGAAAGGTTCCTAGCACTGAAAACAAAACATGTGGTGAGTCCCAGGCTCATTTTTCCTTGTCCTACTGTTTCCCAATACATCGAATCCCTGATCATATAGCTTGTTCAGCTTGGAGAAGATTGAGGGCAGTGTGCAGCATCTTGAGGGGGGGCAGTGGAGGAAAGATAGTGATCTCTTCTCTCAGGTGACCAGAAATAGGATACAAGGGAGAATAATGAAACTGCATCAGGCAAAGTTCAGACTGGAATCTAGGAAAAGGTTGTTCACTGGATGGGTGCTCACAGCATCAAGCCCGCCAGAGTTCAAGCAGCATCTGGATGATGCTGCCAGTCATATGGTTTAGTTCTAGGTCGGTCCAAGAGCGGCAGGGAATTGGACTCTATGGTCTTTATGGGTTCCTTCCAACTTGAGAGATATACTAGGATTCCATGATTGTTGCTTGCATAGGCTCAAGCAGGAAACTACATGACAAACAGCCTTTTGTGGCTTTTTATCTTTGACTGCTTTGAATGCAAGATTTCATTATCACTACAGGATAAAAAAACACAATTTATTAAATTTATTTAGAAATTTCTCGTTTTGTTTTAGATGAGGCATGGGGAAAATGTGTCCAGGTTAATATTGTCTTCAAATTTTTATAGCCATCTCTAAATGAGTTGCAACACATTACCTAAGTCTGATTGTTCATTAATGTGGAAATAGCTTGCATAGCACATGATTCTTCTAAAGTTAGGGACTGATTGAGGAAAAAAAAATAATCTTTTTTTGTCATCTAGCTAGTCCAAATTCTGCACATAGAGGAAGAGCGGTTTTGTCCTACCAAGGTAATGGAACTGAATAGTCTGATAGACAAGAAAACATTATTCTGCAGGGGAGCAGAAAACCTTAAGTTGCCTTCATCCCATGCTCTGATAGTCCTTGTTGTCAGTCACACAAACACTTATACATACCCATCTCTTCAACTTTCGGACAAGAGGAATTTTCTCCCTTTCCTGCAGGAAGATGGGCAACTCACAGACAGCTGCACAGACCTACACTAGATTCTACTTTTAGCTGCCCTGAAACAATTTGAAATCACTAAGACCACTGCTAGCTAGAAGGTCAGTTAAGTAATTACTATACGTCCAGCTTTTGACCTACAGCAAACCAAAATAAGAATGAAGGCACACTTAAGAACTGTATTATGGATACTTGCCATCCTGTTCAAGGCAATTGCTGAATAAAATACACAATATTACCTAAAAATAATCCTATGTCAAACAAAAATTTCCTACTTTTCATAAGGGAAACCCAAAGCTTTAGCACATAAGAATATTTCCGGGTTAGAGAAAGTTTATAGCCTTGCTTTTTATAAACATTTTCTCCTCATGCTTTACCAGCTTAAAGTTTGAGTTTCATGACTTCTGGTACGTTTATAGCATGGACAGAGACTAAATGAATTAATTTGTTTTGTATTATGAAAATACTTCATATATAAAAATAGAAAATTTGATAGGACCAAGCTAGTCATATTCTGAAAGAAAACCATGGATCTTCAGCTGCAGCTTGTATATGGAAGATTATACACAGGGCTAATCTTTCTCTTACATTTTCAAGAAATTTCTGAAGTTATTTCCAGATATTTTTTCTATCTCACAATTGAATGCAGGCCATTCTTTCAGAGGAAATCTCTAGGGTTTAGACTACAGTTCCTTCATACAATAAAAAAAACCAACCCACCACCAACACCAACAAAAAAACCCCTATGACTCCAATCAAAGGGGTTTCTCAAGCTTTTATTTGACCATTTTTCAACACTTTCTTTCAGCTTAAATGACATTATTGCTAGACTAACTTGAAGACCACCCCCTCTTCCATCTTCTACTTTCACCTCATATAGGCACTTAGACCAATAAACAAGATGACTCAGAACAGTTTTCTGCTTTCTTGGTGCAGGAGTGATTGTCTGTGGGAGTATGCATTTATGCATGAGAAAGGGAAAAATGATCCCAGAAAAGGAGGAGGACTATAAAAGGGAGTAAGATACATCAAAATGGCATTATAGAATTTCAGCTCTAAGAGAGTTTGCTGGAGACTGAAGTGTGGGTGATGTTATCCAGGCTTATTTATACATAACAAAGCTTATAAATGTGCAGTGCAGATCTTGTATTTAGTTACAAAACATGGAACTTCCATGTTAATCCAATAAAACAGGATGGCTGAGAGGCCAAATCCTCTCAAAGAAGAAGACACACAAGTTTTAATTCTCTAATGAACTCCAGTGAAGTACAATACACACCACAAGAGTGCCTACCAACATTCATGGCTCTGCATTTTTAGGCAGTGAAGGCAGTCAGTATTCCACACAACAGAGCAGAGGATAAAGTTCCTACAACAACCAGAGCTATGATAACTGGAACTAGAAAAAATAGACATGGAGAAGCAGCACAACACAACCCAGTGTAAGGCTGTATTTGGTTTATTAGCCCTCCAAAGACGGATGTTCTTTATCTCACGCTTCAGTAAGACATTTGTTTTCTTTTCCATCACTGTACTCAGCTGTCTAAGACTGATAATTACTTTCCCACATTTAGTTCAAAGCACAGGTCAAAAGACTCACCTTTTTAGTTTAGCAAGTATGTCCAAACAGACGAGACAAGTTAGTGCACTGGAAAAGGAGAACTATTTTTGCTAAGTCAATTGATTTTGCTGAAGGTAGTAGGAAGGAAAGAAAGGGTGGGGATTTAGAGACATATGACAATTTAAAAAAAACAAAAACAACAGAAACACAAATCACAGAGGGTTTTTGCTAATTGGGTGAACATATCCAAGTGCTTTAAAGTGCTTGTGAAGAGCTCTTAGCCCTTCCCCCAGTCAGAGGTTTTTTAATGTTTAAGGGCATTAAGCCCCTTTTTTTGGTAAGACATTTTAAGATTCATTCCTACCATTCCTACCATTCCTACCATGATGCTTTGCAATGCGATATGCTTGCTTTTAATTTTTAGCATTGAATTAATACTTTGATTATATTAGTAACAATTTATTACAAATTGTTTCCACTCAGTTGGCTCCTCTGTGAGCTCTTTTTAGTTTTGTTCTTTCTATCACTTTTTATATTTGCTCCTTTTGCATCACAGAATTTCACCATCTCTTTCTACTGTATCTAAAAGAGCATAACACTCTCCTTTGTTTTGCTTTGTTTTTTTCTTTCACAAGAAATATCAAAAATATCCATTTGCATCAATATAAAAAGATTGAAATAACTATTGCCAAGGAAAGGTTTTGGTTTTTTATACATGATTCACAGAGAAGAAATAATGTTAATCTATGGAAAAAGGACATGACTTCTTGAGACAGTGTCACCATGCCATGCTCTCCTCTAGACAGAATGACAAACTTTGTCTGCGATAAAGTGAGGTCAGTTGGAGAGAGAAAGAAAGGGGGTACCTCTTTTATTCCAGATGTATCATCTCGTTCCACCTCATCTTTAATATCTACTTGCCCTACAGTGTACAAAGGGTGCATCATTGCATTTCACAGAGTGCTCATTGAAGAATTTTGATTTTTCAGGAGCACTGCATAAACTCTGAGTGAGAAATACTATTGAAAGTAAGATGAGCAGAAGCTATCTCACACTGCAGCTCAAATGGGAATTAGGAGAATACATCAGGAACTGGATATTCAAAGTATGTGTTTTTCATAACATTCCATAATGTCTACTGGAAGTAAACAATTATGTTTCTTGAGATTCTTGGTATTTCATATTTAGCACATAATGTAATTTGATGTTTAAGAAATAAGACATTTCAAGGCGGAATAGATTTATCTATAATTCTGTCTGAATGTATATTTTTACATGATAGATATTAGCATTTATGCGTCCTATTTACATACATTGCCTGATTGTGTAAGTCTTGATTTGGTATGGAGTCAAGACTGATACAACAATATTCTTTTCGTGTATTTCCTTCAAGTTAAAATATTTGGGTTTTCCAAATCTGCTATTTATTTGGAGAAATCTAGAAGAAGGAAAAAAAATCAAATCTATCAAATCAAGTCTGTACATAGGTGTACAAAGATAAAGTCTTCCTGATTGAAGAGGAATTTTTGGATATAGAAAAGTTTGTGAACTGAATGAGTTCTACAGAGCTGCAACTCTAAACTGCAGAGGAATCAAGAATTCTTTTAGCTACAGGAAACATTTGACATTCATTATTTCTGGCATATCCCTCCATTCTTGTCCTTTTCAAAGAGCTCAGAAGAATTTGTATTCATAATAATAGTCTGAATGACCCTACTTGTAAAAATAAAATCATAGAAGAAACAATAAAGCAAATATCATGTTTTCTATGCACAAGACTTCTTCAATACAGGAAGAAAAAATTATCAATATGTTGCCAGAAATGTCTCTGTGATACAGTGAGTTACAAAAAAAAGCTTTTGTTCTCTTTTATAGTTATTCTGCAGTATATAGGTACAGAGTCATCTCCTTCAGGTTTAGATTGGTTTGGGGTTTTTTTAATCCAGTGATCATGAAAAGGTGCATATCATTAGGACTATCTTTCAAACTATAGGGCTATTTTATTTTAAGGGGAACTGGGTTTTAATAATTAAATAGTCAACATTTTTCTAATGCAACTCCAAAAAAGGACTCCTAATGGAATACATTTCTACAGGAGTAGGTTTGTACTCATTTATTTCATAAAATTTCTCTATTTTTATGCGATTCTTAGAGTACTAGCTGTCCCAATCCATGAATTTCGCTTATTAGGAAGTGCATGAATTACAGCCATTTATTTTAAAATTCTGTTTAAAACACTGTTTCCAACCCTCTAACTAGGTTAGGAAATGAGTGAATTTATTCTGCTTTAGGGTCTGAAACTTTATAGCAGACTTCAAATGGAAAACATAAAGAAGTCTCAAAAAACAGGACTTTACTGAAATAAAACTACTCATATAAGAAGCACTTTGTATATTGAAGCATTACCTGGACTGAGGCTGGTCCTTCCACCTTACTCTTTAAAAAAACAAAAAACAAACAACAGACGAGCACCACCAACATGTAAGTATATTTCTCTTTCACTTGTACTTTTGTCTGTTTCAATTGCTGTATCACTAAACCTGGAGCATTTTACCTCTCTTCTTTGGAATGACTCTGGCTGTATAAGAAACATGATAATGTTCTAATTAACCAATACTGTGTGCAGTTTCCAGATCACTGTAGCAACATTTACTTCGGTGAAAATATTATTACCTATAGCAGCTACAAATCAGACTCAGATCATGACTCAGTGACTTATTTTATAAGCAAAACACTCTGCAGTTAATATATTTTCCATTGTGTCAAAGTGTAAACTATTCCTTCCCAAGGAAGATTACATACTAAACTAGGTAATGTATTGTTCAGAAATATGCCATTCAAGAATGTGTTTTTTCTAGATCAGCAGGAAAATGTGTGCAGCTCTGCAGATCAAGAGCTTTATCTCAAAACAGGCTTTGGGTAGTCAAGTTATTTCCGCTGAATCAGAGGAAACCTTCAAGGAACCATCTTAGCTATTGATTTAAGCCCCCCCTCCTCCTCCCAGTCACAATGGGTAGAAATTGAGTGAAGATAGTCCTTTTAAATCACTGCCATTAAACATACACCCCTTAGTAGCTCCTGAATACCACTGGAAGAAACCACAGTTACTAGCAATGACTTGGGGAGTTTGCTGGACGTGAATGCCATGTTCACAGCTGAGGGTTATTTTTATTTTCCGTTTCACCACAGAGACAAAAGCAGTAACCTCTGAGAACTTCCTAAAGGCAATTCAGAATTTTACACATTGACAGTAAAGCTTAGCTAAAACTTAGTTTCTGAAGAAATATGCAGAAAGATAAACTCTTTAAATTGCCTTGTTAAAAGCTGAATTGTCCATCATTAGTCATCACTTCCATAGCGAGGGAGGGGAAAGTTTTCTCCATTTAATCTGTGAAGTTATCGAAGAGAGTCTGGATAAACAGAATCTGCCTACAGTGAGTTAAGGACTAGTTATGTTTTCATCCTTGTCTCCCTGTTGCACTGTCTGTCTGCCTGTCCATCATTACCCCAGAATAAAATTTGTATTTGGTAGTCACTTTCAAACCTAATTAAAACCAAACAACTCCTACATTTTCATTAAAAACTATCAGAGTGGAGAATAGAGTTCCAAATTAGTGACTCTTCCCCAGGTCAAGCAAAAGGGTGCTGTGTTACTTTGTCTCTATGAGACATCACAATACCAGCTTGGGAAAGAGCAGGTGTATGAAACAGGGAGATGCACTTTATGGTATTCCAGCCCCAGTAAACAGTCCAGTCATGACATAAAAGACCTTGGGAAATGAGGTTTTATTAATTGTGGTACTTATTAAGCTATTTGGAGATTAATTATTTTCAGTGACCCTTAGTTTTACCAGGTCTTATCACTTAGCCCTATTGATAAATGTGATATATTGTAGATACTAAGTTAGCTTAGTCTTGAATGCCTTGATTGTTTCAGTGACATTATCCTAGGTGACTTCCTGATTTAAAGACATATAAGAAAACTTGTTCAACAGGCATTATAGATTTCCATTTATGCTGGAGAACCACACACACATTTATAACTACAAAAAGGGGAGCACATTGCATTGCCATAGCTAAATATACATACATATTATAAATGGGCCCCACAGAGCAATCACTGGGAAAATGAACACAGCTATACTTCCATCAGAAAGACCTTCTTCATGGAACTGTATTGTTTCAAGGGAAGGGCAAAGCAAATAATTACTCAGGCCAGGCTTATTATAGGACCTCTGTACTGTCCACTGCAGCCAGTGCAAAAAACTTCATCACACTTTCTTTCTACCCAGCCTTCTACTCTCCATTGTATATCAAGTTTCAGCCTTTTATTCACTAAAAATGTCGCCCTGAATTTTTCCCACAGACACTTCTGTGCTCTCGTTCCAACTGCCATGCAAGGAGAAAACAACCTGTGGGCATCCACAACATCTCTACTTTCTTTACTATCAAAATTCATGTGTACCTTGTCACCTACAAGCATACCTAGTCTATTACATAATCATAGCTGTCTTGCTGTTAATTTGCATTAATAATTGCCTTCCGTCAGTGACAAAAATATCCTTGGATTCATTAATCCTTTAGCTCCCCATGAATACAACTTCTAGCATAATGAGGTCAGGGAAGATGAGCTGGCCAGGGTAAAAAAGAAAAAGAGTTCAAAAAAACCCAATGCTCTACTTGTTTTCACACCCAGATGACTGACAGATTGTATGTATACATACATTACTGCACTATTATATACATGTGAACAATTCCACCCAAAGCAACAAGATGATTTACTATCTCAGAAATAAATGTTTGCATCATGGCAAGCATTTTTGTTTGACATTTAAGATGCTATGTTTTCCCAAAGTATCCACAGCCAAAATAATGGTGGGGAAAGAAGGAAGGAAGGAAGGAAGGAAGGAAGGAAGGAAGGAAGGAAGGAAGGAAGGAAGGAAGGAAGGAAGGAAGGAAGGAAGGAAGGAAGGAAGGAAGGAAGGAAGGAAGGAAGGAAGGAAGGAAGGAAGGAAGGAAGGAAGGAAGGAATAGGATCAATCAGTCAACAGTCTTCTCTGTGGACTGTCTCTCAGCTGCTGAATATTTTACAGCAGCTACCCCAGAACAGGTCCATGACTATAGTACTGATGTTGCCTTTAGGAGCAAGAACTCAGTCCTGCCAGATTCTCTACATTCACTTTTCCCACTGAAATCAGTGACCAGTAATAATCATCTTAAAAGTTGCAAGCAAGACTGACAAGACAATTAGGCAGTAACACACATCCAGCTATTGCATATTCTCATATGGTATCAAATTCTAGTACTCAGTAAACATTTTAAACATAATCTTGACCCAAAATCCAGTAAATGATCTTTCAGTCATAAAAAGTAACCAAAAGAGGAACTTTTCTGATAGGGCCTTTTGCCTTCAGTTTGTAGAACACACTATTAGACTCACTGTTATTAATTATCTAGATATAGCTATCTTATCATAATTATATAAATATATATATATAATAACACATTAGAAAAACACATCTTAATTTTTTTAACAGCTAAAGTGTAAATGGGTTATTCTTTCTTCTCCCAAAAAAGTCATACTTCTAAGCAATTATAACAACTTTTTTTTTTCCCTGAGAGATTTATATTTCTAGGGTTGTGCGCTGCCTTAAACAAAATAAACTTACGGGAAAGATGTCCTGAATTTTATGTGGCCTTATCCACCTTCAACAGCCAAGCATGATCTAGATAACATAATAACATAATCTTCTTTCTATGGTTACTCTTATGAGGTTTGTTTTGGCATTTTAATAATGAAAATCTTGATTCTAACTAGATTTTCTGGACTAAAATCTAAGAACCTTTGTAAAGACTTTTTTTTTTCTTGTATCCATTTTTTCAGATTAAATTTTTACTATATTCATGCTGTTACACCCAATTATTATATTTTGAACATCTAGTACATCTTTTGTACTGACTGGTTGCACATTTAGAAATGCCATAAAATTTTGGACATAGATTCTAATTTTGGCGGTGATAAAAATGATCACTTACTGTAATGTTATCAGAATACAACTTTCTTTGAAAAAAATAAAATTTGGGAACTGATACTATAAAAATTTAATTTGATTACAATGTGACCTTTATTGTTATCTGAGAATTCACAAGAACTTAGACCAATCACCAGACATCCTAGATAAAGAAAAGAAATCACGGAAGTCAAATTCTTAGACTCTGTGAGATGTTGCAATCACTCACAAAGAGACTTCAAATTTTCATTACTGTCATCTCTGCGTAGAATATTCCCTCTGAACAACACTCTAGACTGCAGGAGCCCCAGCAGATTGGATTTCCAGCTGAGAAGAGATCTGTGGCAGGCACTTTCTGCAGAGCAGAACATGGCATGCCTTTTCCTATCCACCCATCTCACCCAGGAACACACCCATGTGCTGGTGGTGTGCTGACAGCCCTGGAAAGCCCATCACAGAAGAGAGGTTAGTGTCCAGGGAGGGTGTCCAGTCCCAGCTTCTGACCAAGCAGAAATTATATGTTGATGTGTCTCCTCCAGAACTGGAGAGGGCTTTTCATCTTTTTTTTGTTTTCTCAACTGCCCAGTGCAAGCAGTATCCTGTAGCTTTGGAAAGCGTCAGTCTCCCATTTTTCCAGATCTCCCTACTGATGCAAGTATCCTCCGCAGTCTGCTTCAGCATCTGGCTCTCATAACTTTCTAAGCTCTCAGTAGTACTGGGTATCTACAGAACACTCTTGCAATATTAGCGAAGATATGATATAGACTCTGCCTTTAAACAGCTTACTGGGTTTGGCATTTAATTTGTTTGTTCACTATTTCTGGGTTTGGTTTTTTTATTATTCTTATTTTCCAGGTAGCAAGTTCACATCAATACCAGTAAAAGAAGTGGACATCACAATAGCCAGCACTAAAATGATATTAATTTTGTACCATAAATCCCCATTTTCATTTCCTATATTTTGCAAAATTGTTTTGCCCTGGAAAATATTAGTGTCTCAGAAGAACAGAATTTCATTCCCATTTTCTCTGTTAGTTTGTTTTACAGGCATTATAAAATCCCTTTTGTTCTGCTTCTACATACAAACACAGGTGTTCAGACAGATCTATGGTTTTCTTTAAGCTAAAAAGGCCTCATTATATCCAAAATAGCTTTTAACTAATCTGCCATCAGGGGTAGTCATCATGGATTCAGTAAAGGTAAATCATGTTTGACCAACCTGATTGCCTTCTTTAATGAAAAAATCTACTGGAGTGGATGAAGAAAGAGCAGTGGATAGATATTGTCTGCCTCAGCTTCAGCATGGCTTTTGACACTGTCTCTTACAGCATCCTTATAGGCAAACTCAGGAAGTGTGGACTGTATGAGTGGACAGTGAGGCGGGTGAGCAGATCCCAGAGGGTTGGAATCAGTGGCAGAGGGTTTGGTTGGAGGCTTAGTGGTGTCCCACAAGGTTCAAAACTGGGCACAGCATTGTTTCACTTACTCGTCAATGCCTTGCATGAAGGGGAGATGCCTCCTCAGCAAGTTCACTGATGACACAAAGCTGGGAGGAGCAGCCAATACACCAGAGTGTTGTGCTGCTCTTCAGAAGAACCTCAGTAGGGTGGAAAGTTGGGCAGAGAAGAACCTTCTGAAATTCAACAAAAGCAAATTCAGTGTCCTGCATCTGGGGAGCAATAACCCCAGGCAGCAGCACAGGCTGGGGCTGACCTGATGCAAAGCAGCTGTGCAGAGAAGGGCCTGGGGGTTCCAGTGGATAACAAGCTGTCCATGAGCCAGCAGTGTGCCCTGGGGGACAAGAAGGCCAATGATGTCCTGGGGTGCCTTAGGAAGAGCATTGCCAGCAGGTCGAGGGAGGTGATCCTGCCCCTCTGCTCAGCCCTGGTGAGGCACATCTGGAGTGCTGTGTGCAGTTCTAGGCTCCTCAGGACAAGAGAGACATGGAGCTACTGGAGTGGGTCCAGCAGAGAGCAGTGAAGATGAATAAAGGACTGGAGCATCTCTCTTACAAGGAAAGACTGAGGGAGCTGAGCCTGTTGAGCCTCAAGAAGAGACAACTGGGATAGGACCCCATCAGCATCTGTCAGTATCTGAAGGTAAGGTGCCAAGAAGATGGAACCAGGCTCTTCTCGATGGTGCTGAGCAATAGGACGAGAGACAATGGGCAGAAACTGATGGACAGGAAGTTCCACCTGAACATGAGAAAGAACTCTACTGTGCAGTGACTGTGCAGTGGAACAGACTGTCCAGACACATTGTGGAATCTTCCTCACTGGGGATATTCAGGAACCATCTGGACACAGCCCTGTGCCACGTGCTCTAGAATGTCCCTGACTGAACAGGGAGATTGGACCAAATGAGTCACTGTGGTCCCTTCCAACATCACCCGTTCTGCAATTCCTCTTCTCCTTTTATGGTTAATCTGTGCACAGTGATCCCAAACTGGTATTTTGTACAAGCAATACATTCTGACAGACACAATTCTTAACAACAGAAATAACAGAGCCCTCAAGAAACTGTCATTAAAAAGACAAAACCTGTGATTCACTAACACTGAGACTAATAGAGGTAAAGCAGACAGAGAAGGATGGAAACCACGTTTTTTACAGCTCCACTGTTATTCTTCATCAACCAGAGACAAAAAGAGCCCAGATATGGAAAGAGAAGAGCAGTTCAGAAAATACTCAATCATCCACATATGAAGTTTGAATCCATATATTTACAATGATGAGAGAAACTGGTTGTAATGGCAGCAATTTTTATATTTTTTTTTCTGCAATAATATCAACGTTGTTACCAATGTTTCCTACTCTTATCAGCTAGGCAAAAATGTCTCTAGTGGCAACACCTCCTCCTAAATCCTTAGTTTCATCCTTACTTGGGAAAGCAAGAATTTCAAGATGCAAATATAATTGAAAAAGGTAAGAAACTGAAAAGAGACAAATTATTTGTTTTCGTGTTTTGTTTTCTGAAATTTTTAATGCTGTTAAAATCCAGCAATTATTTATGTCATTAAATTCCAAGACACGGCTACAACCTCCATTTCAGAAAGTCCCTAAAATGTGAATTGGTAGTCCGGGCACATTTTTTCTGATGCTCTTAAATATCTGTTGTTGTCTGCCCACTCCCAGATATGCGAAATTTGCTGCATGTCCTGGTAGCGTGATTCATTACAGACTTTATTACGAACTCAGCACCCAGAGATTTCACTGGTCACCTTGCTGCTTTACTTTCCTAATTCCCTCCGTCCCTATCCCTCACCAGCAGATACACAGCACCTGCAGTTTTGTGTCAGCTTTCAGGAAGTACTAGAGGATGCTTTTCTCTCCCTGGCTCATAGCTATTTGCTTAAAGCCTACGTGACTGGTACCATCTCTACAGGAAGGCAAATATATCTAACAAAATCTGGCAATGAGTTAAGACTGAGTCTTGTATGAAAATTCTTCTTTCTAAAGCTTTTGAAAAAACTTTATAAACTTCTCTGTGATATGTACTCATTCTTTCTTTGACAAAAAAAAAAATTAGCAGCTTTACAAATAAAAACAAATTGTGGGGAAATTAATTGGAAAATTTGACATTTTAGTGGCTAAATGTTATGGCTTCCCTTGGCATCATATATTTCATTTATGTTTTTATTTCATGAAACCTGAAGGGAGTATTTTACATTAATTGTTTTCATTTCAACTGTAGGAAGCTCATGTTTTGCATATTTAAATCTTTGCATTCTTTAAGAATGCCTTTAACTACTATTATGTTGCCATAACACAATTTAACTTCAATGACATTCTGAAAAAGAATCTCTGAAATTTAGGAAGCAAAAAGGCACACAGTCATTTGAACAGAAGATTGCAATAAAAATAATCCTGTCAAAGTACTTTGTTACCAAAAAATTGCATTGCTTCCTTTTTATTATATTAATTCACAGTAATTTTGAGGGAGCAAAAAGATGAAAACTCAATGAATCAAAACATGGTCTCCCTTCCCCCACCCCCCACCCCCCAAAAAAAAAAAGTGTTGGACTTTATTATGAGTCAAATCAGGCCACTCTGGGACCTTTGGTAAATTATTTAAGCAGAAACATACACACACACACATAAAGAAACAAACAAACAAACAAAAAAACAAACAAAAACTTGTTAAATTCAACCTAAAAAAATGAACTGTGTGCTCACCTTTTTGTCAGGCTAGCATTAATAGTTCTTAGATATTTTTCAAACCTCAGACTAATTTCTTTAATGAGGAAAATAAAAGAGAGAGAGACTGGGAATCTACATGAACAAGCAATATTTTTTCCAGTAGATATGGCATATTATAAAGGTTTTAAAACATGTTATTAATCTTAACAGAATCTCAGAATGACCAAGGTTAGAAGGGACCTCTAGAGGTCATCTGGCCCAACCCCTCTGCTCCTAAAGCCAAGTGCCCAGGATCATGACCAACAACATGCCTCAGGAAAATTTCTATCCAACTCTGTCTTGTAGCTGCCAGCCAGAAAGCATGGTCTATTCAGAACTGGGTTTAAAATCTGAGGGAAAAGGCATTGTCTTAGTACGATGGATTCCACAGACCATAGAGACATGGAACTGTATAGAAAATATAGTTTGATTTTATTTTTTAAAAAATGGTCAAGAAAACATGCAGAAAAATATTACATTCAAAGAATGCTATTTAATTTGCCCTTACCCTCCCTGTATTGAAGAAACACCAGGTTTGTATTTGTTTCAACACCCCCTGCTATGCTTGCTCATGGCACAAGTAGTTCATATGATTACATGTTTTGGCAATAGGACCTTGTCTCATTCAGTTCAATCAGTGGACAAAGAAGCAAAATTAAAGTTAAAAGCACAATCAAAAATCAACTGTGTCTTAGCTGTCAAATACTTAACCTTACAAGCCAAATAATGCTCCTTAGGGCTTTCATAGATAGAATAGACTTGCATAATTTAAGGACTGCAGATTAGGTACCTGACACTTAAAATTCTACTCTGTATACTCTCTGTAGCTCTTTAGTCTTAAATAGAGCTTGAACTGAATATTGTGGTTTGAATTTAAAATGTCCTTAGGCTGAAGTGCATAGAGCAGACACAAAGGCCAGATAGGTTCATAAAGGCCATGCCAGCAATACCTGTAATCCTGTAGGTTTAGGAGCCAACATTTTATTCTTTTGTGCTTTTCTCATATACATAGGAGGCAAGAGTTCTCTAATAGAAATATATTCTCTTGACCATTGCTTAAAAACTTCTCAGAATATGCCTGAAAACCTTGTTTCGCAGAGACAAGGTGCACGATAAAGTAGAAGTATTTGGAGTACAAGAGAATCATCAGTTGATAATATTAGATGCTGTGACCCAATTACACAGGTGGTTTTGTAAATTTTTGCTGACTGGACGCATGAATTCCTGCATTACAATGGAGAGAGAATACCAATGACTAGTCTCAAAGCATAAAACTCCCTGGCCAAAATATTTTCAATAAGTCTCCCAAATCTACCTAAGGTTATCATTTAATAATATATCCATGAAAGATCCTAGCCAACTATTCCTTTGACGTCTCTTTCATACAGCCACAGACCTTTCCTTTGTGAGCAGTTCTTTGACTTTAACTGGTGTTGAGTTCTAGTGTTCTAAATTTTAATTATTTTGCAGAGAAGGATTGACTCCAAATTTCTTATAACCAAAGAATGCCAAAAACTCATCTTTTGAGGTCTGTAACACCAGACACAAGTACAAGGCAGTCTTTAAATTTTTAGTAAAATGCATTATTTGTCTGAATTTCACATCTCAATGTTTTCAGTGTTTATCAATAGATAAGAGCCTGAAGTATTTGAAAATATGTGCTGCGGGGCATCAGACATCCTCAAAGTTTGGAAAGCATTTTTCCTCGGGTTGTTTTCACTTGATATAGTCTTTCTTTCTACAGTTCAGAAGTTTTAAAACATTAAAGTCTTTGAGAATGAATTGCTTGGTTCACTATTCCCCTTAGGCTCAGACACACATCTGTCTCACCACCCTTCACTGTAAGATTTTACGGATAGACAGATTGTTGTTGTGGGGCAGAAATTCTCCTTCCCTTTTTCCTTGTAAATCCTGATGTTGTTAATGATGTTCTGTGTGGAAGGCAGCCCCTTGGTTCTTTATGAGTGCTGCAATCCCATCAGATTTCAAACTCAAGATGATGAAATTATATAGGCTACAAAAAATTTAATAATATAAACTGGAAATAAAAATATTAAAAGTCTAATTCTGCAATTCTGTGATCGTAACACTCAGGTTCAACAGTTGCTGCATTTATTCAGTGAAAATAAACATACATCTCTAGTGATTTGAAGTTTTGCAACTGCTGTTGAATTGGAGACATCAATTTTGTATTCTTCTGTTATACTTATCCAAGTAGGTAACTTTTAAAGTGGAGAAAAAGATCTAGCTCAGTATGAAATGTCTTTTCTAATGGGCTTTGGAAGGTTTTGTACCACTCAAATAGATTTTAATTGGCCAATTGATGAAATAACCTTCCTCTATTTAAATCCTTTAATTTACTAAACACATCACAGAACTCAATATTACAGGTGTCCAAGTAAAACTGGGGAGTTCCATTAAAATATGTTTGCTTTTCATAGCTTTAGCTAAAAATTATCTTTATTTATTTTATATAAATACTATTGTACTGCACTATAAATTTCTTTGAGGTTTCTTGAATCTAAGGTTAATTTGAATGTTTTCAGGTTTACCACAGTTACAAGTCACGAATAATTTCTCCTGGAAATTTTAAACAAAGTACCTATGCTTTTCTGTGTCATAACTGTTTGTATTTTGAAAGAGTAATTTCTCCCTTAAAATAACTGATGATAGATGAACAAGGTGCAAAATAATTAGCATATTTGATTAATAAGATATGAGCTTCCATCAGACTTTATGCTTTATGAGAAGCAAAATAATTCAGATGCAAACTTGGATTTCAGTGACAGTCATATAGAGATATGTTTAATGTAGTATTTAAACTGGCAATTGATGAACTGTTTAGTGAAGAAATTTAGACAGGAAAATATTTAATCAAGATATATATCAAATAGCTATTCAACTTTTCTGCACAAGTGCTGATTCCCACAAATTTGTCAGAGAATAAAAAAGCCCATGAATTGTCTTTGTCTGAATTATAAACATCAAAGAAAAAGAAGTCAGAAGTCTCACTTTCTAATTCAAATTTGTGTGCCCAGTTTATCCAACACTCAAGAGAGCTCTTCAGGTTATATGTGGCATTAAAAATCCGCAGACTCAGTGAGAACGATGTTTCCAAACCTGAATGCAATCTCACCTGTGATCAGCCTGGAGATGCTGCAAAACATGGCCAGCATTTAACAAGCATTTCCCAGAGGAAGCACAAGGCTGTTAACAGTCTGAACACACAAAACTCCCCAACCAGAGGTACTTTCTATACAATCTACTTCTGTGATTAATTGTGAGATCACCAGGCCTTTCTAGGGAGGCCCAAGCATTTATTACTGGATATTTCTTTTTATAGTGGGATCCACTACAAAAACATCATCTCCAGCTCTGCTGAGCAGGCAGTTTGTACCTCTCTCACAGCTGAGAACTGCGGGGACCTGCTATAGCTACCCACTGAAAGCACAGGAGAGTGGTGAGAAATTTCCTACAGGAATGCCAGAAATTTATTTCCTCTATGACTTGGCCATATCTCATCAAAGTCTGCTTGTAGTTCATACCTGGATGAGACTAGGCATTGGGGTGAGGGGTTGTACTGGAGGGGAATTAAAACAGTCCAAAGATTTTTGTGTTTTTAAGATATTAGCATTTAACCAGATGTATACAGAACAGTCCTTTAAGACATGCAAAATAGTCATACCTGACAGTATCAGAACTGCTTGTGTCTAGTTTTGTTCTTCAGAGTTTTCTCTTTGATCTTCATTTTGTCTTTGTAGTTTCCTTCTGAACTGTAGTCCATGCTTCAGTAAAACCTGTTGTGTTCAAGCACAATCTGCTATTTTAGCAAAAATTATTGTCTCTAATGAATTCTTGTCCTCTTCACTACCTCTTCAATGCTTAGAAGGCACACAAGTCTCCTGCTCCTTTAATTAGATTCTAAAAAAAAAAAAAAAAAAAAAAACAGAAAAAGAAAAAAACACCACAAATTAAAAACATCTCAAAACAGCTTGCAGCCTTTTTTTCTAATTTTTTTAATTTGCCCTCCTCTTCTGTTTTTTATTCATTGTGCTGAAGTTTACCCTTTAGATGTTCACTGCATGTCACTGCTGAAAGAGGCACAGCCAGCTGTTTCTAGGCACTATCAGCTGAAGACATCATACATATGTTCACTTCATCTAGAGGTGGACATCATTTGATATTCAAAAGGGCTGACGATATGACTACACCACTGTATGTCTGGTTTTTTAACTGACTACAGGATGTGCCTCAGATTTTTCAGTCTAGTTGTTGCTGCTTTTTGCTGATTATCATCATCCTTTACAACACACTCTGCACTGCAAAAGAAATGTACATAGAACCTGTTAGAGAAGTTCTCAAAATGCAGAAGGAGAGGATGAAAGATTTCATTAATAATTTAAAAACTATACTTATAGAGAAACTAGTGCCAAAGAAAATATGGTTTCAGGTGTTAACCAGTGGCATTCCTACAAAACCTTGTGCAATTCCAGTTCAGCTCCTGAAGCCATCTCTGTTTGCACTGTACTGTTCCTGCAAGGCCTGGGTGGATATAGGGATCATGATGAAGTATGTTGCACAAAATCAGATTTTATTAGGACCCAAAGCAAATCAAGCAGCATTCCCAGAAGACACTGTATTTCTGTGATATGTTGTAGTGTCTTAGCTGGATGAGAAAGGAACTTCTACTGCTCATTTCTCCAGCAAAATGGAGAGATTAGATGCTTTACTTTTAAGGAAATCCATAACAGAACCAGAAAATGAACCTCCAGTTTACAACTCATAGTTTTATGCTTTATCATCAAATAATTGTCTTTTCTTTCAATGTTTCTTCAAAGTCTATTTACATTATGAGATGATATTTGCAATGTTAACCAAAGCCATACCCCTTCTCCCCAGAAAACACAGCAATGCCCAAGGCAGCTGTAAAGACACTGTCAGACTGTATATTTCAATTACTCCTAAGAGTGGCAATAAAAGCAAGTGACATAACAAGAGATTATTGTACTTCTTGACATCTTATCTATCTGTGTATCCAAGAGATAGACATGTCAATTAAACCTCATTACTTTCTCTCTGTCCATGAATATTTCAGCATAACTCACTATAAACAAATACTTTAGTGGTTATATTATTCAAGTTGAGGTACCTTATATTACTGTAGACATATCATTAAGATTAATGTAAAGTGCATTTAATATGAAAACCCACATATCGGTGTTTGATCTTGTAAAAAAAAAAATTACTCTTAAACTATTTCCTGCTTTTTACTCAGCTATTTATTTTCTGCAAAGTGTGATGCTTAGCCCTATAGATATTGTGTGTATAGGCTACAGTCTTATTTTTTTCTTTTATTTTTAGTTGGCTAAACCTAAGATATTTTAGTACAGGAAGAAGGGTCTTTGAACATATATACACCTATTTTGCTAAGGTATTTGTTTTGAAATATATGATCCATAAAACAGTAAGAAATGTACTTTGCTAAATTACTATTCTTGAATAGCTCACCTGCTGAACACTAAAAAGTCAAGGTACAAATTAACAGAGATCAAGACAATGTACAGAACAGACCGAATTTTCAGTTTTCCCAGGGGATTGGGAAAAAGGTGGAGGAGATACCATCTAAAGTTTAAAAAATAATAAAAAAATTAGAAATCTCTAGAGACCATGGTAACCATTTTGTTCTGCTCCCAAGGACCTTGCTAAGAGTCCCCAGATGCAACTCAGGCATCTCAGAGAATCTACTCTGCTCCTTCCAACAGGTCTCAAAAGACTGCCCCTTACTTTCATCCCACAAGAAAAAGGCACACGGCTGAGATATTCACATACAAGGGTGTGTCTTTGCTAATAGAATTATTTAATTAATTCATGTATTAGTATAAGTACTTAATTAACACAATTGCTAGTAAACATGTATGACCCCATATGAGTATTAGATTTGCATCTGCCTGAACAACTATTGGTCAGTTTGCTGAATGTAAACTCTTTAATACCCATTTTCTGTACACATCTATTATAGTACATGCCCAGCAGAAAAAAATAAATCATCATTTGGTATTAAACATTCTTTTTTATGTTGAAAATGCTTTTGCTGGTTAGGTAGTGGCTATACAACCTTTCAAAGTACTGAGGATATGCTTACATATGTGTGGACTAGAACCAGTTGGAAGATGTGAGTTTGGTCAGTGGAAAAGCTAGTAATACCTCAGTTTCACCTTCTAATGCTTGGGTTTAGTTGTGTGCTAGTTATCCTCAATGCAGTTGTTCCAGAATTGCCTTTGCCACAGTAGCGTTCATGACACTGACCTTTCGTACTCAGCAGGAGGAGCCGGCTCAGCTGGACAAAATGTCAGTGCTGGCTTTGTACATCTTTATTATAAAAACCTGTGCTACCTCTAAAGAAGACCAAACAGCATGGGTATAAGGCAGGGATTCAGCAAGAGTGGTTTATGCTCTGGCAGACTGGGAGTTCCCAAAATATTAGCATGTATCCTTGCAGATATGCCTGTTGAAGTTAATGGTGCCAAAGAAGTTCACACCATAGATGACAGAGGTCACATAAATTCGGGGGCATTAAAACCAGGAAATGTTATCATTTTAGCATACCACTTTGCCTTGCAGGGCTCTAGGGAATAGGAATGGGATAATTCTACAGGCGCAGAGAAACAGGTCTTCAGTTAAACATTTTATCATGAGTAATGAATAAGGATATTATTTCAGGATGACAAAGACAGCAGTGCGTGTGTGTCACATCTGCACCAGAAATGGTCTGTGAGAGCCAAAACCTGTGCTGGATAAGCTTAGCAGCTAATATAACATGATGAAAGTGTAAGAACTGGAGAGGTAGTAACCACACTTAGGGTCTGCTGTACACTGAGAAGACAGCTTTGAAATTACCCTAGCAGTTTCCTACTTGAAAAGGTCAATGAGATGAAGGGCCATTTCAGGGATGGTGTGAAAGGTTAATAGCAGGACCTTAGTGGCATCAAATGTGCTACTACTCACAGTTGCAGTGAGCAGCTGCAGGAGAGTTTAAAGTTTCTAATTTTCAAAAGCTCTTAAAGCCATTCTACTTCTAACCTGATTAGTACCCATTATCCCATTCATTAAGCCTGCAATTCATGTCCCAAATATAATCTCTTAAGTCCTGGGTGCAATTTAGGTCTACATTCTCATTGCAATTAGACAGCAATGGCAAAGCTGCAGACTGGGGGCTGCTTGCTATTTATTAATTCAGTTAGACATTCTTTTTACAGCCCAGTAATAGAAAGAAGACCAAATATTTTGTTGGTACACTTATTTGTTGAGGGAGTGGTATGAAATAGAGAGACAGAAAAGTGACAGGTATTTATTTTATGAAAGTAGTCACAAGGATGGCAAATACAAAACAGAAGTGTAGAAGTACATACCTCAAAAATAGCACTCCATTTTGAAACTTCCAAGTGGCTTTAGGTGTAAGAATAAGGTCTGGTGTTGTGGGCACTGTCGAATTGTCAGTACAGCCTAGAGCTCAAAACATGAATTCTTTGTGATTTAACAATGTCACTTTTTTCCAAAAGAGGTGTGGGTGGACTTTCAATGACTTGGAAAGAGAGAACAGTCAGTTGCAGGGAGTGCAGCATTTGATCTATTTCTAAACTGTTAAAAATACTCTTTTTTTCCATGGACATTGCACAGTTTCTAAGTAGGTCTTTTCCTCAAAGGAACTGCAAGATCAGAACAAGAAGACCACAAACCATTCTAGAAATTCTACAGTCTTGGCAATGCATTTGGGCACAATGTGAATAAATCAAATGTAGAAATGTCATTTTGAAAGAGAAAATATAAATTTATGCCTTTAAAGTCAGAATCCATTTCAGAACATTGTTTGTAGGGGGACTGATTCTCTTCTCTACTGTTTTTATGCAAGTCCCTCTATTTGGTTGACCTCAGTCTATATTTTATAAGATCACTAATCCTTCAAAAATGTAAAAAGTGCTTACTGCGAGAATTCTTGTAAGACTTACTTGAACAAACTTGTTCTACTTTTAAACAAAGGATTGGAAACCAATTACAGAATACAGATTCTTAGTTCTAAAAGAAATCTAACATTAGCTCAGGCATGTGTCTTTCTGTCTGTATGGTTTATTCTAAATCGACAATAACTGTCAAATTTAAAATTTACTACTTCACTTTCTCCCATGTTTCTATTTTATAACAAAAGCAGTAGTCAAAACTTCAGCTGATTGTCAGTGAAGGCCCCGACGGCAGTATTAGGACCATATTTGGTTGCACTTGATAACTCCAGTGCAATAGGTTTGCCCAAAGGATGTTGAACTAACAGCAGAATTGGATAAATTTAAGTAATAACTATTTTTTGCTATAAACAACAGAAAGAAGCACATCAAATTAACAAAGAACCACTGAAGAAATTAAGACTAGTCACTACTTCCTGCTTTTCACTGGAAGTTTGTGAAGCATCTGAAATGAAAATGTGTTTACACAATATGTGCACAAAATTTTCTTCCTTTCAGACGCAGCATTTGTCTTCTATTGAATGTGCCCCACAGATCACAGATTATTTTAGGTTCTTCCTCGCACACCTCTGTGAGGTGTTAATACAGGAACACAAAAACATTATGACAATTAAAAAATGTTGCACTCCCATTTGATGACATCTCAAAAATTAGGGCAAGAAATCAAAAGCACAAAAAGGTTTATTATTATGAAATATGTTCTAATAGAGCACATGTATTATTCTTATCATGGGTTTGGTATGTTCATTGTAATGAACAATGATCAGAATATATTCCCCTCTCTTTTATGCTCATTATTTATAAATAAATGTGTTTATCATCACCTGAAATAAATTTTCTTATGTAGTACTTTTTGATGTACAGTAGCCTTACTATTATTCCAAATATCAAAGGCTACAAAGAACACCTGAAAACACCATTAATGTGTTAAAAACCAATAATTTTCACAGTGCTGTTACAGATAGATCGCAGAAATTAATGTTAAGAATGTTAAACTGATTTTCATAAGATGGACTTGTCAAGTTTCAATTCTCCTCTACTGTGATTACACTATCCTAACTGCACACAACCGCTCAGGTTGGGATTATTTTGCATTTCCTCTTTCAGGAATTGTAGCTTCAATTCAGGTAATTTACTACCCTGTCTTATGTAAACAGCTTAGCTTTGTAATAATATCAGAAAATCACATCAGAAAGAACAAAAATTTGAATACACGCCACGCTCTGCTGTGTACTACTTCCAAAGAAAACTTTATCTCCTCTCATTCTTCAGCTAAGCTGCATATGTACTATTAAAAAGGCAAACTTTGGAAACAGGTAGTGTCTGTGCTTTTGTGTGGGTTACATTTCCAAAGGAAAAAAGAGCATAAAACTACAATTGAAAATGTTGCAAACAAGCATCTTTCAAATAACTCATATTCAAATGAAACTATCGTCTTTGTAAAATTTATTCTTTTTATTCCCTCCTGCTGTTCTATGGTTCATCAATAGATCTTCAAAATTGCCAATTGACCTTCAAATAATTTGTAGATGCTGTGATAAGAACCATGCACACATTCAGAGCTAGTTTAATTCTCTGCATAATATCTTTACTATAACATCATATCTCCTGTTACGCTTTTAAAAAAAAAAAAACTTAATTCAAAATTTTGCTTATATAAGTCATTTTTCAACAAATTAACATAAGAGAACATGTCCTGCATGTACATATATATGATTTCTCCTTAAGCTAGATTAGCACTTCACTGAGTAGTGTAATTCCAATGATATTTGGAAACAAACAGCTCCCAGTTCATACACTTAAACAAAAAGGTCACCACATTCAAAAGTTCCAATAACTTGTCATTTCAGTGACATATTCATAGAAATGAGCCAGAGACTAAAACATTCCTTCCATGGCTGCCCCTAATCTTCTTCTAAGTCTCTAAGTATTAGGAGTAACAGGGATGGAGACCTCCCTCTCCTCCCTGTGGCCAATGGAGTTTTAATTATAAAATGTAAAGGTGAAAAGGAAAGATAACACTTTCAAAGGCCTGGCTTGTGCATGTGAGGTAAACATGTGACAAATTTAAGAAGTTGGGTGTGTTAGTCATTTACCCAGGGTCATGGGAGGGGTTGTCACAAAACCTGGTGACTACCCCGATCTGATGTTCTACAAAACAGTGGTAATTCGGCATGATGAAACAGGCTGGAATCTCAAGAGAGAAGAATATTTTTAGTTTTTGAATTGAGATGGCTATTCTCTGTATTATTTGTAATAATCTATCAAATTTCAGAAACACAACTCTGATATAAACCCACCAGTATAAAAACAATTCAGCATGAGTTTCTGTAGTCTCAATCTAATCTGAGAGATGGAATAACATGGGGACAAATGTTGCCAGATCCTTGGGGGACAGTTTTACAAATTAACTTCCTAAAGATGAAGTAAGTATTTGTGGGTACACTGCTTCAGGAACCTGTGCCCACAGCATGGATAACTTACTGAGAATATAGTAGCTGTAAAGTATAACATAGCTGTACACACAAATAATTTCAGTCACAAAACTCACAGTAGATTTTTGGATAAGCTTGAAGAAAGCTGTATAACTGGCAATCTAGTTTAATTCTTGACCACTACATTAATATAATTGGATTTTAAAAAATATATATATATTTTCTACCATTATCTGTGCTAAATCCTCTTCTCTTGGAAAATTCAATATTTCTAAAGGGATTGTTCAAGGACACAGCAAGACCAAACCAATTGATGGAACTGTTCTTTCTGAGTAAGGGTAGACAGAAAGATACAGGAGCTGTGTTAAAACCATACTTACTCTTCTATAAAACCCTGCTCCTTGAGCAATGTAAAACATAACAGAATCCCTCTTCTAGTCCTGATGGTAAAATAGCTTTACTCCTAAGAAAAAAAATGTGTGTGTTTAAAACCCTCAAGTATTTACACATATTTTACAGTGTGGAGTTGAAGTTTACTGAGGAACAGGTAAAAAGATCTGGTTTTGAAAACAGCAATGACCCATCTATACAGAAAACATCAGTCTGAGCCCCTAGACTAAAACCTAACCTTGTGTCCTACCTCTGAAAGGTAGGAACAGCAGAAGGCGTCCTAAAATAGTATCAGAAACAGGAGATGCACTGAGATTCTTCCATATTTTCCATCTTCCCTCTGTTATTGCAATCACACTTCAGGTACTTTTTGAGCCATCCTACCTGCTGACGCTTCTATTTATTCTCTTTTTTATAATTTTGACCCATATGAACTAGGAAATTATTTAACAGAATGTCTTCATTTCTGCATTGTATGAAAAAGTGGTGCTTTACCTTTTAAACTTTCTACTTTTTGCCAACTTTAAGATCCTGTGCTAGAAGCAGATAAATTAGTAATTCCCTACAGATTTTCTTCACATGGTACAAAGTTATGTAAACCTGCATTGTGCTCCTTCTGCTTACATCCCCCTTGAAAGTTGTGTGTCAGTCAGTCTAGCTTTCCTGACGTGGAAATTTTTCTTTATTTCTTAAAAAACCATCCTTCTTAAAAAACTCTTTACCTCACAGTTCTACTGCATCTTTTTTGAGAAATTATGTCCTACAATTCATTCAGCATTTAAGCCGCAAAAGCATTATGAATTCACAGTGTTATACTGGTACCCTGTTTTGTGTTCTGTTCTTTCCAGATAATTCCCATGTGCTCTTTGGATGGCTGCTACACACCAAGTTGATATCCTCAGACAGCTACCCACAGTGACTCCAAGGTCTTGTTCAACCCAACCTCCTGGGCATTTGCCATTTTTAAATTTCAGCTGAAATTTCTCCTTCATTCTTTTGAGCTTTTTGAGAGTGTTTTGCAACTGCTTGTACCCTGAGCAATTTTCTATTACCCATAAATTATGTTATCTCACCTGAAGTTATGCAATTTATGATACCAGGATTATTGCGTGATGCTGACCTCACCTTAGATCTCTGTCCCATTCCACAGGTAAAACCCCTGCATTGGGAGCACTGGCCATTCAATCCTTGTCTTTATTTCTGGTAGCCAGAGAAAAATCAAGCTCTTATTTCTTGACAGTTTTAATTTCTTTGAAAGTTGTTTTTATAGTCTTTGCCAAAGCTCTTTGGAAGGACTTATCAAATGGATCACCATCAATTGCATACTTATCTGTCTAGTGACTCCGTTGCTTTTCTTCTTCAATAGCTCAAGTTAGGATTGTTAATTGTACCTAATGCATGACAAAATAAGTCCCTGGCAGCCTGTAGAAGCAGCTTTTGCAGTCAGTCAGATTTAGACAGTCTGAAAGTATACTTGTACTTCCATTTCATACAACAGAAAGCACTGTGGACTATGGATATTTCAATCTTACATGCAGATGCCTCTGATACTTGTCATGCCATCCCACACGCCATCTTTAAAGCTGAATCAATAGGCACATGAGTTTCACTTCATTATGGACCTTTTGAACTCAGCACTTACATATGCACGCTTGCACATTGACATATGTCCTTTTTTTATGTTTAGGAAAAGAAGCAGTGGCTACCCTCCAGTACCCTGCTTTTAGAGGAAGAGGCATGTCTGACATATAATGTCTTCCCAAAAAAAAGGCAGTGATAGAGAATTCTAAAATGAAACATTTTGGTATTTTCTAAATACAGATGATACTTTCTCAATCCATCTATTTCAATTAAATTGTGTTAAGCAAATAGGAAAATGTTATCCAGACTGAAAACAGCACAGCTGGTGACATGGTGAAGCATTTGAAAGTATCATTATTACAGAAGAAACAGTGATATAAGGGTGGAAAATGCATAATAGAGAGTAAGAGAGGATAGTAAACAATGGCTGTTTTAAAGTTAAAATTTCCTGAGGTCCTGAACTAATGAAGAAAGCAACCCCTTGAATACCTGCACCAATGGACCCTTCTTATTCACAGACCGTATCACAGCCACATACAGCAGAGATTTTAGGTCATTGTTCCATAGTGTCTATTGTTTTTCCACAGTTAACAAAAATGGAAAGAAAGAGCCATTAACCTTTTCCATTCCTTCCTTTTTGTTAGTGACAGCTCATCACTTGCACTTTGCATTTAGTAGGTAAGTGATATTGGAATTTTGTTTGACAAGAGTGCATATGAGATACAACGGTAGCTCCTGACAATGCATACTAACACACAGGCTTGTCAAGATCACAATATATGACCCTTCACACCAGAGAATAAAGTTTATGATACAATATAAAAAATGTTTATTGAATATGCAGAACTGTGAGCACCATCTGTTTGCCTTGTTTGTCTAACCTCATGGGTTTGTCACTACAGCTGCTAATTGCATTATGGTATTTTCATGATAGGCCACTTCTGCTTCAGAATTCATATGGGCATATTCAAGTTTGTATCTACTTAAGCTTCAGAATTATAATTGACTCAAATTTTTATCTTTCTGTATTGTTTTTTGTAGTGTTCCCAAAACTGCCCATTTTTTCTAGGACAGTCATTACTTGCTCAAAAACACTTTTAAATTGAAAATCTGCGAATAGAGTAATTAAAATATGTTCTATCATGCATGCCAGAAACAATACAGGCTCAATATAAAAGCAATTGTAAGTACAGACTTGGTCCTCATTCACACAAATATGAGTTAATCAAGTGAAATGCAACCTTCATTCAGACACTATATCAACACAAAGAAGAAATCCATGTCATTTTCTTTTGTGGGTTGTTTTCTTATTCCTCCCATTTTTGGCATACCATTGTTGGTGTTTGTAGGATGTAAATTGAACTATGCAAATTGTTTTCAACATGCAAATGCCTAGATGCAGATGTTTACTCCCAGAACAGCAGGCTATCATGCCAAAGAGGAAATGACAATTTGAACTGACCATTATTTTTCCAACTAAACCATATAAATGTATCATTTTAAAATGACAGAAAGACTCCAACACTCTCATGAAGGAATCTCAGACACCAAATTGAAAGAATTACCAGAAAAAAAAATTAAAAATAACACTAGTAAAAAGCCACTGACCATCCTCCTGTGAATGGATTCACATAAGTAGGAATGCATGTAGCTGTTTTCCAAAATGTACACTGGCCATGATCTAAGCTGCAAGGAGCAAATACGAGAAAAAGGTTCTTTGTCATTCATAAAGGACAAATTAAACCTCTATTCACACGGATAACAGGAAGCAGAGCCTCAGCTCTGCATTCTTTTCCTTCATAAGTGTAATTGAATATTCTATCTATTTCCACTGTGTCTAAGTATGGAGCTAAAAAACAACACTGCCTCTGCATACAGAAAAGCTCCTGGGTATATTAGGAGTTCCTTTAGATCAAGTACTGCATATCACTGCACTTGAACTCTTTATTATGCTGAAAAAATATATTGTCTGCAGCAGGCAAGAATGATTTTGGTTTTAATTTGTTTCAAATTAATATTCATTTACTCCACCAGAGATCTAAAAGAAACCAGGAGAAAATAATATTCACTTTCCTTCTAAAATTTAGTCATGTACAAATGAGTAACACATTGAACATTCTGAAGATGTTCTTCTTTATAAACATGCAACTCTGTTTGGTCACTCTTGGAGTCATGACACTTAATCAGATGAGATAGCTTAAACGATTTGGCCAGGAAACAATTGCTTTTGTTTACTACACATTATCTTTTGCTTTGAATGAGAGTTCTCTGATTTGCAGAAGCCCAGACCGCAAAGGGTCTGTGACACTTGCGTATGTTCAGACCATCTTGCTCTCTTGTGCAATGAATGCCCCTGCTAAAGCAAATGCTGGAACTGAATATGCTGGCAGCTACAAGAATCAGTAAATTTAAACCAGTCTTACCTACTGGGCTTCCACAACTGGCTGACACATGCATCCAACAACTCGATTTGGTGTAGGGATGTCTGTTTTGTATGCTTTTTTTCACTACAAGGAATTATTAAGATTTTTGCTATATGTTCAAGGCACCATTACCACAGTTGTATTTGATTTCCAGGTTTTTACTTCTGATCAACATGTATGCAAAATAAATTTTTAAGATAAGTAGTTCAACAGGCAGCAGGGAACTTAGTCATTTACGACTTGGATACTTTTGCATCTACCATGTCCATCTGAATGGATGTCTGCAGGAGTTTTGTATCACACTGACTTCAGTGACTCCAGCCCACAGCCACTTAGAGTTAATTTTTTTAAAGCCCCCTGCATGTTTCTAGAGGGAAAAGAAAAATAAAGAGTAACCACAAATATCAAATAGCTCATTGTGATAAATCAAACTTAAATTCGTTCATCTTTTTTAGACATAAAAGGGGTTGTTGTTACTGCTTACAAATCCAAGACCAGAGGAACTGAAGCCTGAATATTTTATAAAATAACAAAAGTGCTAAAAGTAAAAGAAGTTCCTTTACAGTTTATCAGCAAGAGCAGAAATGTTTTCCTTTTAATTACCGCTTCTGCAGAAATGAACAGACCAGAGCTCTCACGGGAAGAAGGTTATCAAGCTGTACACGAGAAGTGAAACATCTGCCCAAGCTCAGGAACATATAATGTGCCTGAACTTAGTGACAGAAGAATTCTGCAAGTAACAAATATTCTTGGTTTGAATCAAATATACTCATATAACCAGACCTGATGTTCTAAGGATGAGGTGTGTGTGGACTATGGAGGAGAAGTCCAGCAGAAGGATTGACTTTTAAGTCACAATGCAGAGCATTAAACCCAGAGTTTTTTTCCCAAGATATTTCTTTTAGGCTCAGTTACTATTTTTACAGAAATAAATTTTAAATTCAGCTATTTTTAAAGAGTTTAAGAAAAAATAGTTTTGCTGAGGAAAATAAAGAAAGCAATGGACAATACTGTGTTCTTGATATTTCACAGATTCGTCAGGGTTGGAAGTGACCTCTGGAGATCATCTGGTCTGATCCCCACTCCTACAGCAAGGTCACCTAGAGCAGGAGACAGTAATGCTTCCAGGCTGGTTTTGAATGTCTCCAGAGAGGAAGACTCCACAACCTCCCCGGGCAGCCTGTTCCAGTGCTCTGCCATCCTCAACAAAAAGTTCATCATCATGTTGAGGTGAAACTTCTTGTGCTTTAGTTTATGGCCATTGTTCCTCATCTTGAAAATAGAGGGAAAAAAAAGTTGGACAGATCTGAAAAAGAATTATACTTAAAAAATAGATTGTAATTTATGATGGGGAATTTTATTTCTTCCTTTTTATCTCTGAATTTTGGAAAACAATACAATCCTATTTTATGCTCCTTCACTATCTAAATAGCAGAATGAATACCTGTAGTCTCAAAACATCTGACACCTTATGCCTTCAATGCAGACCAGAAGCATTCACTGTTAAATGTAATAAGAAGATAACAAAATTTCAGGTGCATTAAAAAGCAAACTATCATGGACCAGCTAGAAAATAAGCATGGGAACTGTTAATTAAGAGCATTTACAGAGACATTTCAATATCATGACCTTTTCTTAGAAAACTGTCAGTTTCCCAGAACCAGAACTTTTCATAGGAAAATTCTAACATTCATCAACCTTTCATTAAGTCCCCTGGTTCCAGTAAGGAATTTCTGCTTGACTATCAAAAACAAAATGTAAACAGGAGAAGCTTTTCCAAAGCTAAAAGAAAGGTTACTCACTTCTTGGTAAGAGCCTTGGTCAGGGTAGCTCACAGGTACACTCCTTACTATTCTCACCTGACACAGAATCAAAACATTTCACCTCGTGAGAAACACATCCTCTAATAGGAACAGATACCTTTGACAGAAGCCTAGAGACAAAGGCAAAAAATAGCCTGTCAGGAACTACAATTCAAACCACATTCACCATATTCCCCTATTAAACAATTTGTTTTTAGAAGGGATTTTGGCGTAAAAATCTACTTTTAAAAATGTTTTTACAGGGATTCCAAAACAGAATGGGGAACACCACTAATTACAGTTTGGAAAACAATTAACATTATTTACCAGATTAATTATTTTTCAGATCCAAATTGAAACATAAATAATAATATTTTAAGCTAAAGGTTCTGGCACATTAAGAAGAGCATATCTAAGGACATCATCCAAATTGTCCTCAGTGGTTTCATCTCCATGACACAGTCCAGAACACCACAGTCAAAAGAAGTTCAGTCTGGAACAAATCAGGCTCCCTCCTGTTTTCCAGCCCTTCAAATTCAGTTCCTCAGGCACTCTTTCATCATCGAAGGGAAGGGCAGAGAGGAGGGAAGGAAAAGATTTCCAAATTTTTCCTTTACAGTTTCACAAAAAAAGAAGCCACTCTTTATGTCAAAACAGTCTCTGATCTGTGCAGAACCATGAATACCATGTATGGACAAGGAATGCCATATGCAAGTTCTTCACTCATATATCAGCGAAATCCCATTGACTTTAGCCAAGGTGCTGCATTTGAAGGAAAAGGGTTTTTCAGTCACTCAATAGGCACACAGCATATGTTGGTATTTCTGCTCACCTCCAAGAGGAATATTTTCCCTTTTTAATGTAGCTGCACAGCATGAAATAAGCCTTCTCTGCACTGCTCTGCAGAGGACACCATTTCCAGCTTACATAAACCAGGACTTCTTGTACTCTTGACTGCGTGTGTCCTAACAGCCTTTCATGTCTAACGTTGACGTACTGAAATAGCAAGGTTGGTATGGTTTTTTGAAAATGAAAGGGTGTTCAGTTATTTAAAAATTACAGACCTTGTACTTCTGTTAAAAAAACAAAAAAAAACCAAAAAAAACAACAAAAAACCTTAAAAAGTTTTAAGGCACTTCTGCTTGCAGTATGGGTAAAAATCCTTAATTTTTTTCCCCAAAACACCTTATCTTTCACTCATCTATTCTCAAATGTGCATGAAAGAACCTTTTCTCTTTTTCTCCTCCCATTGAAAAACAAAAGAAAAAATGTGAAAGGATGAAAGACAAAGAACACTGCGCCAACTATTTCATTTCCACATCCATAGAAGTGATCTTTTTTAAACAAATCAGCTTTCAAGTTTTCACCCTAAGAGTTGCTACCCATTCTAGTTGCTACCCAGAACTTACGTCACACAATTTTTGAAGTGACTTTGGAGTGTTCTCACAGAGGAAAAATTCACCTTGCCATTACACTATTTGGAAAATAATACAGTCCAGCATGTTACAGAATTATTTCCCAAATAACTGAACTGTCTGGACATTTTTGGACACTTGAGGATAACGTGAGTTTATCCACATTCAATTTATGATGTTTGTGTGCAGTAGCTACCACCTTTTCCCAGGATTATGTAAGTTACAAATATTTCCAGACCATCCAGTTCACTACAGAAGATCAGTTGGGCAAATAAATATTTCTTCCTGTTCTCACAAGACTTTTTGGTGTTACACTAAAAAAAAAATTTAAAAAAAAAAAAAAAAAAAAAAAGAGTTAAAAGCTTTAATTAAAACCTAAGCTTTAAAACCAAATGTAGTAAATAATCTAAGAACCTGTGGTGATTATGGCAGCCGTATTACGACACCAGATAGGGTATAAGTATTAATTCATTCCCTGTCATATTCACAAAATTATGCAGTCCCCAACAGGAGAGGTTTACAAAGATGCATTAAGCGATGTATAAATCTGCCTACGTTCATAAACATCCTACCATTCTGTAAAGTATTGGTTCATATTCTTTACTGGTTTGAAGCTTAACAAGTCCAGCAGAGGGTACAGATATTGCTCATTCATGTCTTTTCTACTATCTTTTTCTACCAGGAATAAAATAGAAAAACAAACAAACAAACAAACAAACAAAGGGCTTGTAACATTCCAGGAATAACTAAAACCATTGGACAACATTATCTTTTATACAATAGGATTCCTTGAGGCTTTTCAACATTAACAAAAAATAGGTACTTTTCCAGTCAAATGACTGAATATTAATCCTGGTAACAACTGCATTCTATTACATAGAGAACACCGTATGGTAAACATTTCTAAAAGATATTCAGCCAGATGCATACCAACATTCACTAATAAAAGCTAAATTAACACAGCACCTACTGAAAACTTTGCCCAGCATGCCCAAATTTTGCCAGGCAGAATCTGAGGTAGTATTGCAGGACCCAAGCTAATCCACAATCTACTCATCCATACATTGGTCCCAGCTTTCAAAACAGCAGTTAGTTGAAACTGCAAATACAGCGGAGGATCAGAGAGCAGCTTAAAAGATGCTGAGGTCTGATATCACAGACAAAAAATGTACTTAAGATGCAAATTTGCACTAGCAAAGCAGCTAAAACCAGGGCATGGCCTAGCTCATTGTAAAAGCTATTTCCTTCCTAAGGAGAGGATGTTGATAATTAGGGCTTAACCAGGAATTTCAAAGCCTCTACCACAAAAATATATGCAAAAATATAAAAAACTGAAGAGAAGTTTGATGAGTTGGGTTTTTTTTTAAAGAAAGCCAGGAAGAATGAGCTTTAGATACCTACAGTCTCAGAAAAAAAAATAACTTAATAAACATAGTGCTTTGGCCTATAATGATATTTAACAACAGATTTGTGTAAAAATTTAGACCTTAAATGATTTTTTAGTTAATAAATATGTCCTAAAACCATACAATCGTAGTATATCACCGTTTGGAAGGACCCACAAGAGTTGTGTAACTCAACAACTTGCTCAAGGCAGGGGCAGCTATAGGATCAAGTTAAGATGTTCAGGGCCTTATCTAGTCTGGTCTTGAAAATCTCAAGAATGGAGACTGCACAAACTTTCTGGGCACCTGATTGACTATGGAAAGATCCTAACTCCAGCTTCTTGTAAATTCCTCCTCTGTAGCATCTCCCTATCTCCTTTGTATGCTGTTTAGTCTCAAAGATATCCTGGTAAATCTAACTTGTTTGCTTCAGTACCAGGATGGAATTATTCTTGAGCCTGAAGGAAACTGCCTTTAGAGGTCTCCTACCTTTTCCTAAATCCTTTTCACTTCAGAGGTGACTTCCATGGGATTCCATCAGTCAGGTCCCTGAATAAGCTAAAGTCTGTTCTCCTGAAATCCAGGGTAAGTACTCTGCTACCCTTCTACCTCATTCCCCTCAGGATCTTTCACTCCACTATTTCAGGGTCGATACAGCCAAGGATAACATTGATTAACACATTCCCAGCATGTTCTTCCTTATTAGTGAATACAGCCTCAAGATATGCATCAGCTCTGATTGGTGCAGGAGGTGCCAAGAGCAAAGAGATGCTCCAGGAGCATCCCCAGTCCCCTGTGTGCTCCCCACCCTGTGAACCAATCTGTGAACAGACAAATACCTCTTGCAGAACATTCTCATACGTCTCTAGGTCATGGCAGCTGTTTGTCCCAGCAAAGAGCCAACAGAAGCCACACACAGGATGAATCCCTTCTTGCAAGCCTACAGTCCTGTCAGAATTCTTTCCAAGAATGAGTGGCTTAGCTTAGGAGCACTGTCTACCTCACATTCACAGCAAGACCACTTCACTGAAATACAGAAGGGTGCTGTACCACCATTTCGGGGAGAAGGGCTTTGACATTTGCAAGGGCATTCTTAGTTGATGTCACTGTTGATATCCCAGAAACACTGATTTGGATTTTCCGCATATAGATTAGCTTGACACTGTAAATCAGCTTCTGTAAAATTAAACCTAAAAGAACATAAGTGCATGAACTTTTCTATTTCTTGTGTTGGAATGCTGCTGGTTATTTTTTGGGAAGAGTCAAGAGAAATTCAGCAAATGACCAGTACTTATCTAGTCATTTGTCCGAATTTATAACAATGGATACAGCTTGCAGTTCTTTGCCAAACTCAGTTGAGTAATAAAAATAAGTAATTTAAGGCTGTTACCACAATCCTGAATATCTTGTACTGTGAGCTTCTCTTGAAAACTACTTCTTCAGGGAGATATCTTCATGGGCTGTGCTTCTGAGGAGATATACAAGTTTTGTTTCCATTAACTAGCTACCTACATTTCCCAAAACTCATGCTTTCCTCTTCCAAACACTTCTCTGTTATTCTGACTATTAATCCTCTATGGCTTCTCTCAAAGAGACTAGTCACAAACTCACTGCCACATCTCACTAAAGTCCCAGTCCCAGTTTGCATGCTGATTTTGCAGATAGACACCATACAGCTCTGTTCTGCCCACATTTACTTTCTTTTTTTTTTTCCTTTTTTTCCCCTTTTTTTTCTTTTTTTTTTTGTGGTTTCCAGCTATCAGCATTCATGTTCACAAAATAAATAAACGACAGATATATGATGTTCAGAAACTTCAAGGATCACAAAAAAAAGGACAGGATTTTTCCTCAGGGAAGGAGACAATACTCAGTGTTAAAAGACAAGTAATGTGAAAAATATATTAGACCTTTTGTGCTAGGACATTACATAGGGGTAAGAGAAAATGAATGAAGAATGAAAGCCTTAAAATTTGAATTTCAGTTGCTAACTTCTACTGTATGCATTGTACTTTTAGTTAAAAAAAGAGATGAGGAGGCATATGAGGCCATGAGAATACATGGAAACCATTTGAGCAGACATGCCAGTTCAATTATTGAAGCCTAATTTCATGCCATAGAAATTAAACTTTACACAACTTACCTGAAATTCAGCTCTTTTACAACAGTGGTAAATAGCAGCTCAAACTCATGCTGATAAATTCAGTGCTTTGGGATATGATCTAATTTACAACAAATTGCTTAATTCAACAGAAATTCCAAAAGATATTCAGCTAAAAGAAACAATAATTATAAAGTATCACAGCAATCTGTCTTACAAAATTTGGATTCTGCTGCAAATAACAAATACATAAAATCATTCTTTGAGCAGGAATGGAAATGCAGAATAGTCCAGTTTTAATCAATAACAGAAATAATAAATTGAGAAAAACTCCCAAAATCTGTAAGGAACTCTATTGGGTTACCCCCAAAGCAGCAAAAAAATCCATTATTGACAGTGCTTCCTGGGAATAATGTCTCTTGGCTCTACAAAATGTCTGAGAGCTTCTTTGCCAGGAAGCACACAGACTTCGACAATCTCTCTGGGGTTCTGCTTCTGGAGAAGCAGTACCTTAATAGGGACCTTTCTGTCTGAAAAAGAACAGTTTTTATTAGATTCTGAAGGAAAAGATTTGGGTCATTCCTGAGAGACTTGTTGTCTGGGGGAAGCAAGTGAACTATTTAAGGCTTCTCTGGTAAGGAAAAGAAAAACTTATTTCCTGAAGATTCTCTCTCTCTCAACTTAAAAAATATCTTGTACTACTAAGAATTATACTAGTCTTTCGTGCAATTTGGAAATGAAAGAAAACATAATCATAGTTTGAAAAACAAATGCTGGGGTTTTTTATATTAAACTTTCAGTTATTTTAATCTCATGAACAGCTTTTAGATAGAAATTCTCTGGTTAACGTTATGTTTACTCTATACTCCAGTGTCAATGCAAACTACTTACGTGACTTGTACTTGTTTACACTGTACATTTTCAGTGAAAAATGATAATTAAAGAAAATGGCTGAATGTTCTTAAAGCAATTACTGAAATTTTTACTTTGTATTACCAAAAAGAATGCAAATCAATCTGATGGAATTCACGCAGTAACCACAGATGCATATTAATTATAACTTCCATCTTTATGTACTTTATATCTACCATCCACATTGCTATAGAAAAAATAAGGTATTTCTTTACAATGGTTATTATCATATTAGAAGAGCCAAAACCTTTACATAAATGTATATAAAATAGTACTAGGTGTAGAAAAATAAACTAATTCTGTCTTTAATATTCTTGACAACTATTGCTATGTAACAATCTACTCACTGGAAGCTTCTGAGTTGACAAGAGACAGTGGAACACATCAAACATGTGCCTGTGACTCCCTTCAGGCTGAGGACAACAGAGAGCTAATCAAGCTGGCTGGTTCATGCTGCATGGAAACAGGTGAGAACCTGCACATCCACTATGCACTTTAGTCATGCAGGACTCTTCTCCCAGCATTTTCAACCCTTTCTCTAATAATAATCAGTCCAAAGTTTCACTCTATTTTCCAGCATCGAATTGGGAGTATCCTACTTTCACATATAAAGTGGTATTCTAATTTCTTGTGGCCTTTCATATAAGACTGACACAAAGAAACACAATCTGAATGTTGAAGAAGCTCAGTTCCAAAAACCATGGCTTCTTTTCTCTCACACTGTTCAAGATCAAAAATAAACCAAGGTTCTCACCTCACAGTAAAATTAATACAAAAATATACTGTACTAGGACTGGCTCATATGGAGATAATTTTCTTAGTAGTATATTGTGTGATTCTGTGGTTTGGGTTTGTGACTGAGTGTTGATAACACACAGGCATTTTGGCTGTTGCTGAGCAGTGCTTGTTTTCATGACACACAAAATCCTCAGGCTGTGACAGAAGCCTTTAGGCTCATGGCCCAAAACATCTTGGGATCTGTCATGACAACTACTGTGCTTTTATAAAATACAGTGATATCTGTAACAAATATTCTGCTTCAGACACATCCTGAAGTTATTCAGATTTCTTTCTGCTGGTTCCATTGCCAGTTCATTCCTCAGATGACAAAATGATACTGACCTTCCTATCATTAAAGCAGAAGCAAGGGAAAAGAAAACCTGACCAGATTGCATGTTAATTTGGGATTTCTCTTTCTCCAAAGTAGTAAAGATTAATCAGCTTATTCTTTCTGCAGATGCATTCTCATGAATAATTATTAAATATTTGATACTGTGAATCACCCATAAAAAGAGGATGTAAAAATTACTGGAGTATTTTTAAACTTTGAAAGTTCATCAAGTGATTATATGTCTTTCACAAAATTATGCTACATCAGAAGGGTTTTTTGAAGTTGTTTGAAACCTCCTAGCTTTACAGAAACAAGAGATTTACTTCTCTTGTTTTAAAATAACTTCATTAAGGAAATGATTTGTGAGCAGGTCAGTATTATCTGACCTAATGACTTCACAAACTTGACTAACACAATACATTACGTAGAAGGAAGGACTTCAGAAGTTATAAATAAAATTTCAATTCCCACAAGAAAATGTTTCTTTTTAAGTTAGCTAAGAACTCTTACCCCTCTTTCTCCTACCCAATTCAACTAATTGCGTACTTTGCAGTGCATTATCCAACAGATGTTTTCAGAATTTTTGCTTTTTCTACTGCCTAATCCATAAAATTTATCATACTGTGCATTTGGAGTACTGATTTTCTGCGCTGTTCGAGACACGAAACAGATTAGAAAATGCAACTTGTATCAGCTGAAATACAAGTACCAAAGTAGTCCTCTTGTCAGCTACATTAAGAAAATTATCAAGAAAAAAATAGTGGGTTTAGAATATTTATCTCTGTCACATTCAGTGACTTAACTATAACAAGTTAGTCTTGATTAAATTATATATTCCTTTCAGAGCCTAGGCAATTGGGAAAGGTCTGAGGGAATAAAAAAGAAAGAGCAAGACCTGGTAACAAAACACATCACCATTTACATCTGTATTTCTCATTTCTCATGTACTTTGCTTAACAAGTACTTAACCTACAAATCCATGGCTTTTGGGGAGTTGCTATCAGGTAATTTATATTTCAGTTTCAGAATTCGTATGGAAAACAATATTTAGACACAATGGAGTCTCTCTTTTTCTGGAGTATATTCTTGTGTTCATATTGCAGCAGTCAGAGAGGAGAGAACATGACATGAGAAGACGGTGGCACAACCAAATATTCTGGGATCCTGAAGTCAATAATATTAACCAAAATACATTTTTCATACTTGGATATATCACACATCAAAATCAAAGGACTTAAATAAAATAAAACATTTTTCTATCAGCTGCACCTAAAGCAATTATTTTGGCAACTTTGCTACAATTACGTTGTCCATCGAATCTGATGTTTTGGTCTTTTGGTGAGATTTAGCTTAGTTTTAGGGAAACATTTTGTAGCATTGCTTAAAATAAACTTTTCATAGTTCAGTGATCTACCCTATATGTTCACTTTAGTTTCTTGTAATTATAACACAATCTTTGGGGACTTTTTTTCTCAGAATAGATAACTGCACCTTTTTATTCTTAACTTTGAACCAGCTAGAATTTTGCTTAATGCATCAGTTCTAAAAATTACATGCATATATCTTAACTGAATATTGTACAGAGCTGCTGAAATGGTGCACTGTATCTTATAGAGCTAGACGAAAAGTAAATGATGCAATTTTAACGAGTGCTCAGGGAGCTTCGTTACTTGCCTGAACATCCAGACCTCTGCTAACTGTTGCTATCAAGACTCTGGATGGCTCTGAGGAAGGTGTTACTTAATGAAATTTTATGACTTTTGCTCTAAAGAAGGTTCGAATCAGAGAGGAAGGTCAGTTCCTAACCCAACATTTATGAAGACAGAGACAATTTCTTCATTTCAGGCACTTTTATGTACATCCACTGAAGAGAGCAGATTGGATGCAAAGGGATAAGAGCATCTTTACTCTCTCAGTAGAACAGAAAAGTCATTCTTATGTACCAATAATATCCATTAAATTGGCATAATGACAAATATTGCAAGACCAAAAAATAGTCACATACAAACAAAGCCTTCCTCAGTCATGCTTTTTCCTCCTAGATCACTGTAAAAAGCCCACGATACAGACCCTTGGGCCAAGATGTATATAATACATTCAGTTCATGAAATGTGTAGAACTTTAAACAAGGGTAAGCAGAGTGGTGTTTATGAAATATTAAAATCATTTTCTTAGGAGAACGGTCCCACAGAGGATGATTCTATATAACACAGGCCTCTAAGTTTGTCTAAAATTTAGCTGCAAAATAGTGAAATACTTCAAATTTTTCTTGTTAGGTAACAGCTCTGACAATTTTTTATTCCTAAAATGTAACTCAGCATACCAAACATGAGATCAGTTATTTGTATATTTCAACTAATCCCACTCAACACAATTTTCTGTCAACAAAGCAAAATGTATAGTGTTCACTTAACTAATTTGCCTACAAATCAGCTTTTATTCAAATGAAAGGAAGGAATAGAGAATGGAGGTGATAGTAAAGATACCAGTATAGCTAAGTGAATGGTTCAAAAAGTCATGTACTTAGATCTCACATGATGTCTCCAAACTTCTAGAAAAACTCTGTTCCTTTAAAAAAAAGTGGTAATCTAATAAATGATCTAATGAATGATCTTATCAAATATAAGGAGCAGTACTAAATTTCTTAGGAAGCCTTCTCTTTTCATGATATTTCCACATTTACAGAGCCATCAGAGTAATTCAGTGTTTTCCACTCAAATACATCCAGGAGTAATTAATTAAAATCCAGCTATAATAACTATGTACTTTATCAGTTAATCTAACATGATTTTTTAAATCCAGGTATTGTCTTTTTTTCAGAGAAAATACTGAACTGCATTGATTTATTTTTATGAGGTAGAGGAATTCTGATAATCAAATTTGAATTTCTTTCTGTATAAGATTCCTAAGTCTTCACTCCTGTTTTGATCTAAATATAGCATTTCCAAAGTTAACAAAGATAAACATGAATAACAGTGAATACAATAATGAAGCCATTTAATGTAATTGAATATTTAAACAATATTAAATCAACAAGGATAATGAAAGGTTCTTCTAATAATTTTTAATAGCTATTGGAATCTTAAATAAATACCAAACTTGGTGTGAAATGGCTCTGTGAACCTGCAAGAAGAGTGTTGTTCTGAAGCAACAAATTTTAATGTTTTTATTTTAGGATTCTTTCAAGGTAAAACTTTTCTGAGACACAATACCGTGGAAATCTTTGTGTATCTTGCTTTCTGCCTCAGTTGAAACCCAGACTCTGCAAGCAGAAAATGCATTGTTTTGTATATTATTACAGGAAGACATTGATAACAAAAGTCTTTCATTCTGAAATACTTGTATGTTTCATATAAATTTACTTACAATTATCATCATGCAACAGAAGTTTAACAAAACAAAACTAAAATTACAGCACAGGAATATATAGACGGCCTCAACACCTGCAAACTCCTCAACTTATAACATATACACCCTAGAAGTATCTCTTAGCAATGAAGTTGACTGAAAATATAATTTGTCGCTAAAAAAGTTCAGCTGATAAATGTGTCCACCCACAAAATCATATAAAAATCTATTGAAATATAAGACAAAAAGAAGTAAAATGAGACAATGTAGGACTTATAATGAGTTTAACTGCCAGTTAAGTTATAGAGCTGCAAAGCACAGAAATACCAGACTGCTTTGGGAGCAATGATTTGGGGGTTTTTTGTGTGATCCTCCAATAAGAAATATTAAAATCTTTCAATTTGGATATAATTTCATGTATAGTTCATATTATCTACTGGTCTAGCAAAAGAGATACCCACATTTATTTTGCAAAGAGAAAAAACTAAACAAAATAGAGGGAAAGAATGTAGAAGATAAAGTATAAGCCATGACTGGCTCCAAGTTCAGAACTTAAGGGACATTTGGATTAACTCAACAACAGGGCTCAGATTAACTGGATTGCCTCATGATAAACGCCTATTTTTATTAAAATTACAAAAGCAGTAAGTGAATGATGTGTGAGGGAAGAAACATGGGTTTGCTCACCAAAATTCAGCTATCAAAAAGTTTTGATTTACATAAAGCAAATTGAATTGCTAGGTTTCCCTCTGCTACCACAAGGAAAGACAGGCATCTCCAAAGTAAGATTAATCTCATCTTGTCCTGTTGCTACAAACCCTGTTAAGGTGTGAACACAGCTGTTCATTTTCAAAGTGACTTAAGATGAATGTCATCTTATAAGGTAGCAGTAGAAGTTTCTGAGATACTGATTAAAAAGTAATAAATTCATACTTGAATAATTCAATTTTTTGCTATAGGTACCTAGAGAGATAGAGAACCAATGCAAAATAAATGCTACAAACCAGAACACTGGGTAGTCATTCAGTGATGCATTTGAAGAATGGCCAGTATGTCTTGAACTCTGCTTCCCATAATCCTATGTTGCACTTCAAAGCAGGGATCTAAAGCACTGGGATTACTCTTGTCTGAATTGTGATGGGGAGGGAGGCTGAGTAAAAAAATATCTACGTCTATGTCATATTTATAGGGAAAAAGAAGTTTCCATCTCTTTGTTGTGGTAACACGGGATTTGTTAGGCATTTCAGGGAAAAAAAAAAAAGTTTCTCTCCAGGGTTCAGAAAGAGAAATTAGAACTAGAATAATTTACCTTTTTTTGTCCTCCTTAACTAGAGGCAAGTTGTTGACTCAAGTCCCAGAGGCTAGAAGCAACTTCAAACATTACTTAATTAAAGAAGGTTTGATGCAAAGACATTTGAAAAATATAAGTGCACTTTATAAAGTATTTTGACTACTGAGAGGTAATATATTACAAAGTCAATGAGTTGACTTACAGAGCATTTGTTGGTGTAGCATTACTGTATCAAAACTATGATGAGACATAGACATGTTGCAATTGGAAATTGAAATACAATGTCCAGGGCATTTTCTTTACATCAGTGATGTTGCTTTTTCCTTTGAAATTTGTCTAGTGACATAATTCACTCCATTAATCACTTACAGTATTTAAAAGAATGGTTGTTCACATTTTTTTAATTTGCTTGCTGTGATATTAATGTTAAAATTGATTAAATGAGAAGACTATTTTCCCAAAACATTGACTTTAAAGAAAATCTTAGGAGGCTGTGAAAACAATGACAAAATTTTCATGTGCAAGGTAATCAGATTTGAGAATAATTCATTGTCAGTGGTGATTTAAACTAATATGATATTTTGTCTTTGAGAAGTTATGAAGATTGGGGAGGCATCCCAGAAGACTGGAAGAAGGCAAATATGACCCCCATCCACAAAGGAATCAAGGTAATTATAAGCCCATCAGTCAAATGAAGGCTGTGATTAGGAAAAGCCAGCACAGATTGACCAAGGCCAAATTGTGCTTGACAAACCTGATTGCCTCTTACAACAAATGAATCTGCTTGGTTGTTGGGGGTGGGGGGGGGATGTGTTGTGAACGTTGTCTACCTGGATATCTCCAAAGCCTTTGATATGGTTTCCCACAGCCTCCTCCTACGCAAATGTGTGTGTGATGGTCTGGATGTGGGATCCATGCAGTGGGTGGGGAATTGGCTGACCGGCCACACCTGGAGGGTGGTGGTAAATTGCTCCCTTTCCCACTGGCAGCTGCCACAAGCAGAGTCCCCCAGGGAACGATACTGGGCCCAATGCTGTTCAGTATCTTCATCAGTGGTTTGGATCATGGGATCAAGTGCACCTGATGAAGTTTGTCAGTGATACCAAACTAAGTGGGGAGGTGAACACTTTGGAAGAGAGAACCACCCTGCAGGAAGACGTGGACAGGCAGAAAAATTAGGCTAACAAGAACTTTATGAACTTCAATAAGGACAAGTGTAAGGCCTTACACAGAGAAAAACATAGCATGGGCTGGGGATCTACCTGGCTAGGGAGCAGCTCTATGGAAAGGGACTTTGGGGTCCTGGAGGACAAGCTGCTCAGTGTGAGTGAACAGTTTGCTGCTGCAACAAAGAAAACCAGCACACATGCTGGGTTGCATCAACAAGGGTGTCACCAACAGAGCTAACAAAATCACTATTGCACTCTACACACAGAGCTGGTCAGGCCATACCTTGAATGCTGTATTCAGTTTTGGTCCCTGCTATACAAGAAAGACATGGACAAGGTGGAGAAGGTGTAGTAAAGGGAAAAAAAGATGACCAAAGGACTGGGAAGCCTGTCATGTAAAGAAAGACTGAGAAAACTGGATTTGTCCAGTTTTGGAGAAAAGGAGCTTAGAGGGCACCTTACTATGTTCCAGCATGTAAAGTGTGTCTACCAAGAAGATAAAGACTTGCATTTTTCAATAAGTTATATGGAAAAGGCAATGGGTGATGGGTACAAGTTCCTACTGAAAAGATTCTGATAGAACATAAGGAAAATTTTCACAGTGAGAACAATCATTGAATAATGGCAATCATTTGAATAATCTCTCCATAGCATGGGAAGGGGTGGATTCCCCAAAGCTGACCACTTTTAAGATTCAGCTGGACAGGATGCTGGGTCATCTTGTCTATACTGTGCTTTTGCCAACAAAGGTTGGACCAAATGATAAATGAGGTCCCTGCAACTTGGGGATTTTATGATACTGTAATTATATGATTCACTGAAACCAATTAAAAATATGGTTTGGGCTTTCTATGTGTAGGGGCTAAAATAATAACTATTTCGTACTGTGGACTGCAACTGATAATTATATGGGTAAAGTATCTTCATGTATATAAAGAATATATCTATTGACACATAGGAACATTGACATTTATACAGGGTCTTCCACATTTCTCCCCAAATTTTATGCTATAGTTGAATAAATTAATTTAAAAATTTGCTGGCTTGCTGAGTTTTACAAAATATTATCAGTGTATGAAATACAGGTAGGATTAAAAACTGCAATGTGGGATGTTCTTTGCAACAGAAAGGCAAATCTAGGTTCTCTTTTCCCACATAGGTTTAACAAGTCTACACACTGTAAAAAAATGAGCTGAACAAGAAAGATTTGGCATCTGTGATTCCCAGCAATGCTGCCTAGCCTACGTCTCACCGCTCTTTGAAAACTCCATGTTTGTCAATTTTTTCATGAGCCCCTTGACAGTTTTCTGCTAGATATTACCCACTTCTCTCCATAGTCTTTGCCACGATCAGTTTCTAAAACTGAAGATGACACAGATTGTTTTGATGAAACCTTTGCCTGAGCTGGCAAAATTCAAATAATTAGGCATCAGATAAGGAAGAAATCATTCATGAGGAACAGGTACCTGATATAAATAAGAAAAGAAGCTATATTTCACCCTGACAAGGTATTTGATTTGAAAGCACCATACTTTGTGAAATATTGGCATAATCCTGGCATTCTGGGAGTCAGATTTTCCATCTGTGATGGTACTAGGCTTACAAAAAATGTAAGGCCCTGTTCAAGTAGGAAATAACAACTCTGTACAGGCATCACTAAATCTAGAAAACTTAAAAGGAAACCAATCCATGACTTCGTCTGCTGGGAGAGGAGGAGAGAGAAAAGGAGTTAGAAGAAAACCGTTGGCTGCTTCTACCCATGACACCAAAGGAGAGAGGAAATATCTTGTCCCAATCGCTTCTGACTTGCCTCACCCCTTCCTGAAGGACATGGATGACAACACAAGACGTAATTTCCCAGCTCCAATCTTTTCATGTATTTCTGGCATTTCTTTCTCATTCCCTGCCCATTTGGATGGCTGCCTCCTCCTTTATGCATTTTCTTGCATGAAGCCACATTTCTTTCTCCCCAGGGTTCATCTCATCTCCTTTCATCTCAGCTGCACTAGGACCATGAGTCCTACTTCAACCTGAAATAAAATCTTTTGCAGCTCCCACCTGTGACACATTTTTTCCAGGCTGTCCTGGCCTTCCCTTTATTGCTGCTCCTAACTTAGCTCTAGTCAGGAATTTTTCGGGTTCATATCTCTCTACACCACCATGTACGTGGCCATAGCACATCCTTCTTCCCTACAGGCAGCACTAGATCACAGGAGCAATTTCTCTTCTTCTTTTTTTTTTTTTCTCTTCTTTTTTTTTTTTTTTCCACGGCTTTTTACCTACAAATTTCCTGCCCATTTCTGTTCCAAAGGACTTCGCATTGTAGATTTTGTCTTCTCTGACCTACAGGCAGGCAATTTCTGCTTTCTCTCTGCCAGTTTTCTTTCCTATTGGGAGTTTCCACTGCAGCACAGCCCTTGGATTGAAGCATGTTCAGTTTCTCTTCAAAGCTGGCCCATGCCTGATGTTCAAGAGGTATCCAGAATAGTGAGGAACAAGCACAGACACTGAGGAATTGCTCTTCAGAGATATCAGCTACTAAACTCACTGCAGATTGTAGACAAACCATGGAAATTGAAAGCCAATTTTTTAAATGCTTGCACAGGAAGAGGTAAATGCCTTTCCCTGACACGAAAGCCTGACTGTGTGAAGAAATTCAATCCACGTACTTGAAGTCTGACAGAGTTACAAGCTTCTTTAACAGGGCTATAAAATGAGAAATTTCAGATGTTCTTATTTACATGATAGGACAGGAGAGAAAGGGGGAAAGAGGTAGTGTCAGCCCTGTCTGTGGTATCCAGAGCTTTAACTTCAGTGTCTATTACCTGTGAACTTACAATGAAATATCATTGTATAAAATACAATAAGCCTGTGAAGCAGTCATGAGGTTTCAGGTTTCCCTACTGCTTTAAACTAGGCTTAGTCTGACTCTCCTCTGAGCCCAGAGAAGTCTTTGTAGTGTGTGTCTGCTACAGCAGGGAAGGCAGTAAGTTATTCCGGTTGCTCCAGTTTCAAATAGCATTGGATGTTCTGCAGAGAAAGGACAGTGGTTTAAGTCTCCTCAGGCGGAGAAAGTGGAGCACAGACCTCCCACATTTAAGAGGAGTGTGCCTTTAAAGAAAAGCATGCCTGCATGCTGCTCCTTTGCACACTCTCTGAAAAACATTAATTTTCTCTGAAGGAGGAGATCTTGCTACAACGTGCCAGACACCAAACCCTACATACATAAGTCAGCTATGTGAATTCTCTTAACAATTCTTTTACCATCACATTCCCCACTAGCTTAGTCCAGGTGGCTCCTCTAGTGTGCTAATCATTCCGGTAGATAACAACAAGTTTTGGGATTCATTCTTCTAAGAGGAAGCTGAAATATCAGATATTGCAAATGTTCTTCAGTCTCATGGAGTACCATATGCACCAGTGAAAATAGGACTGAAACGGGTTTGCTTAGTTATTGCCTGAAGATTGCATTCATCTCACCTATGTCACACATGCATGCCTGTGCTAAGAGGCGGGCTCCAAGCATCAGACATATTTATTAAGTAAAACTGGGCTAAAAGATCTAGCAGGAATGACCTAAACATGGCTTTCAGTACTTTTGGTCACAAAGAGCATGGTATAATTATCATACTTTTAAAAAACCCAACAAAAATAGTAAGTATTTTAAAGAACTGGTGTAAGTAATTTCTACAAAACCTAACTCCTATTTATACAACTGATATTTTCTGTTGTTGAAAACTATTCCACCTTTGCCCTGGTTATATTCCCTTTGAAAATGAAAAAGTATCTTCTATCTAACCCAGTAGATTGTCTAAACTTTCTATTTATTCAACCTTATTTTCTTAGGCCAGTCTTGAAGGTACATTTTCCTTCTTTGCAATATTAATATGTAGAGAATAACAAGTCATCTAACACTGCATTAATGTATTTCAATATCATACCAATACACTCCCTTTGGATTAATTAAGAAAGAAATATGAATTTTCAATTGTATAGGAATTATACACAACCTTGGCTTTATAAAAAAGACTGATAAAATTGTTGATCCATTAATTTTGCAGTTCTTTGATAAAGTTAAATATAACTGTGGCAAAATGGAATTGTTTTCCTACAAAATCTATATTAAGATATCAGCCTACAAGAAAACAATACAACAAACACCAGGGACTTTGCCAGACTGAATCCCACTAGTCAATTGCGGTTAAGAAAGAAAATTACAAAGACTTCATCTAAAATCAAGCGTGATTTGATTGGAAGCATGTAAACCACAGCATAGCCACATCTGAATGCTGAACGGTTTAATGAACACTAATTCAGGTCACTTGCTCTCTCCCACGGCACAGTGTTTATCTTTTTGAGTAGTTCACATGAAATCACAGAAATACACAAACACAGAATCACAGAGTATTCTGAGTTGGAAGGGACCCACAAGGATCATCAAGTCCAACTCCTGGCCCTGCATAGGCCCATTCCCCACAGTCACACCATGTGCCCAAGAACATTGCCCAAACACTTCTTGAACTGTCAGGTTTGGTGCTATGACCGCTTCCCTGGGGAGCTGTTCCAGTGCCCAACCACCCTCTGGGTGAAGAACCTTTTACTAATATCCAACCTAAACCTCCCCTGACACAGTTTCACACCATTCCCTTGGGCTCTGCCACTGTCACCACAGAGAAGAGATCAGTGCCTGCCCCTCCTGTTTCCCTCATGAGGAAGTTGAGACCACAATGAGGTCTCCCCTCAGTCTCCTCTTCTCCAGGCTGAACAGACCAAGTGACATTTTGTCCAGAAGGATACTAAGGGAGACAGTATCAAAAGCTTTACTGAAATCCAAAAAGATTACATCAGCTGGCTTCCCTTGATCGACTGGTGACTTACCTTGTCATAAAAGGAAATCGGGTTTGACAAGCAGGACTTTCCTGTCACGAAGTCATGCTGGCTGTGACCAGTGACTGCATTGTCTTTGTTTTTCAAAGTGTTTTTCAATACCTCCCAGAATGTTCTCCATAATTTCGCCAGGCTCTGAAGTGAGACTGACATGACTGCAGTTTCCAGGGTTCTGGCCCTTCTTGAAAATCGGGACAAAATTCACCAGCTTCTAGCCATCTGGGTTCTCTCTGGATTCCCAAGACCACTCAAAAATCAAGAGTGGCTTTGCAATGACATCAGCCAGCTCCTTGAGGATTCTCAGATGAATCCCGTCAGGCCCCATAGATTTATAGGGATCCAGCTGAAGCAGCAGATCCCACAGTTTCGAGGTTAACTGGGAGCTGAACATTTTCACAGCCGTGGTCCTCCAGCTCAGACCCCCTTGGTCTGTCATCCATGTTGAAGGCAGAGGCAAAGAATGTGTTTAACGTCTCTGCCTTGTTCCCTGTCCTTGTTCGTGAGGTGACCATCCTCACCCTGTAACAGGCCAATGTTATTTTTACACTGCCTTTTGCCATTAATATTTTTGGGAAAGCTCTTTTTATTGTCCCCCACAGCTCTGGCCAGCTTCATGTCCAACTGAACTTTGGCCACACAAATTTTCTCCCTACAGTGGCAAGCAGCATCTCATATTCTTCCCATGTCACCTGACCTTGGTTCCACTGGGCATAGACCTTCCTTTTTTGCCTGATTTCCCAGGTAAGATCCCTGTTCAGTCAAGATGGCCTTCTCCCTTGTCTGCTTGACTTCTGAAATTTTGGAATTGCTGTTCCTGTGCCCTTAAGGAGGTAATGTTCAAAATGTGACCAGCACTGGTGGACCCCACCACCTGCAAATATATATCCCCAGGGGACTTTACTTACTAATTCCCTGAGCAGGCTGATGTCTGTTCTCCTCACATCCAGAGTTGAGCTTTTGCTGGCACTTTTCCTCCTGTCAACAGAGATTTTAAACTTGATTGCTTTGTGGTCAGAAGCATCTTCAACAGAGGGGATTTGTTGACAAGCAGTAGATAAAGGAGGGCATCTTTCCATGTCGGCTTCCACAGGACCTGTTCCATAAAGTTTTGTCAAGGTTTTTCAGAAACCTTCTGGCCCAGGCTGTACCAGCTGTGTGAGGCTCCCAGTTAATTTCTGGCATGTTGAGGTCCCCCATAAGGTCAAGGGCAGTTGTCCCTTAGTTCCTCAAAGAATCATTTGTTGGCATCACCTGGCTAGAAGGGCTATTGTAGACTCCCACAGTGACACCGGCATTATTTGTTTGGCCCTTGATTTTTATCCAGAGGCCCTCAACTGTGCCATTGCCAGCTGTGAGCTCCGTACATTCTAAAAAATACCAGTAGACACCAAGGATCTCAAAAACTTTTTTTAAATGAAGCATTTTCCAAGCAAAACAGATCATGTGTTAGAAGAATGACATAGGCATCACTAAAAGCACCAATCAACTAAATTCCACATGGAGTCTTACATCACAGACATTTAGAACAGGATCAAGGAGGTGATAAATGTAGTCTTTGTATAAACAGAATATCAATAAAAGCAAAGAAACTTAAGTTCCCACCCTCAGTGACCAATTTTGATAGATCTCTAGTCATGTCTTTCCCCTATTTATTGTTCCACTGAAAAAAAATACTATATTATTTGAATATAATTTAAAAAAACAAAATAAAGATCATTTAAATATATATTTACTCTTTTTTGATAAAAGGGTAAATGCATGAAAGGTCTCCTTGCTTTTCCAATTTTAGACATATAACTTCATAGAAGATTTGAAAGAAAGCAGTGCAGCGGGTAGCACAACTTGTATGGTAAATATACATGGGTTCAATACAATAAAATAAGTCACAGCACACAGATAATTTCAAAATTCAGTATAAGATCCTGGATAATATCTTATAGTTTAGTTAATTTCTGATCTGTACATAGACTTTTACTTAAAGCACAAATGAAAAGTTAGAGACATATCCTTCATTTTGTTTTCAACAAAAAAATTCTTGACCTGCTGCACTCATATCAGAAAAAAATTGTTATTAAATTGAACCGTGTTCCAAAAGATACTTGGCTGCATTGCTCTCATTTTACCCCCTTAACAATATTACACTGTGAAATAAAAAATTGAATCTTAATGCATATGTGTAATCAGATTGAAATGCAGTTCATATGCCAAGCCAGGCCTTGGTTTCCTTGATCTTATTGCTTTATAGTACAATCTTAGCATCACATTAATACAACCACCACATAAAAACTGTGGTTGTATGGCACATAAATATTAAAAATTCTAAGGTTGCAAAGTCAAAGATTTAAATCCTGGGAAAAGACATAGATAGAGCTACCTCTATAAGAAAACCTGTTAGGGAATTGTACCACACTATTTTTAAAAAATGATCCAAAGTTAAAAACAGTCCATACAAGGAAGTTCAGAGTTATGTTGACATTTCAATTTTGTCACCTGGACATACTGATGACTATGACTGAGTGAATTTGTATTAAAATATAAAAGCCATAGCTCAAATCAAAGGCACCCATTCTAATTAAGTACAGTACATCAGGGAGAAGAAATTAAGAATTACATTGTGCCCAGCTGTTAAGAGGAAGGCATGAAGTTCAAAATGGGCTTCTACCATTCATACAATTATTGAGAACTACCACTGATTCCTGTGCCCAGGGGAATGCAGAAACTGCTTGGTTCAATTATTCACTTTTCTGAAGAGCAGAGGCACAGAAAGTATTACAGCCTCTGATGCTGATACCAGAGCTCAGTAACCTGGGAAACTCTGAGGTACAAGGATGTAACACAGGAACATACTGAAAAGAATAACGTCTGCTAAGCTTCAAATTAGTTCCAGGGAGAACCTAGTTGTTCCTGCAAAAGAATGGCATTTAAATTTATGGATCTGTGTCAGGAATTTATTAGCTAATAAGACAATGTCTGTTGAGGGAAAGGAGATGGAGTCAAGGAAAAAGGGAAGGCAAAAGAAAGATTATTTGATGGCAGAGGAATACGTGAAAATGTAAAAGAAACTTCAAGGAAGTCCGCAGAGGAGAAAGGAGTCTTCAGAGAGAACACTCTAAAACCTACTTTGTTATTACCACTTGAATCCAGCAGATCCCTGTCTAAATTGCCTCAGGTCCTGAGCAGCTCAGCTATGAAAAGAGAACAGTTGCGCTTCTATGTACAGAACGGGTCCAATGCACTCACCTCTTTTTTCTTTTGGAGATCCACCACTTTTGGAGGGTGCCCACTAGCTTCTGCAGCCCTACACAAGGCAGAAAATTCCCAGGAAGTTTTAAGGTTATGATTTCAGCATAGAGAAACTCTATGACTGTTTTTTCAATGCAAGCATATTAAGGCCAGTCAGAAAAGTTTAGAGCACGACACTTGCCTAAGTCTGTTCACCAGAAGGAAAGACATACAGTGCAAATAATCTTAAGTTAGAAGACCAAGCAAACCAAAATTCAGATATTGGATTCATCTTCTTGTCATATGTGACTAGATATGTATATTTTAGAAATTAATTAATCAAGTTGCGGGGATGTGGGACAAGGATTAAAGACAAAAGTAGATGCAATCCAGTTAAAACTACTTTTAAAAAAAACTCTAAAACATGTGAAAGTATTTTTTGTCCAGGATCTTAGTAGTTTTTATCTAAAAACTCTATTAAGAGAAAGAAAGGGGAGGAGAGACAGAGAGGGAGGGAGAGAGAGAGAAATGGAATTTGACATTCACAAGGAAAGAACTCAGCTTCCTCCATGTCTTCAACATCAGACTGTCCAGGAAACCTATCAGCACTGACCCAAGGGTGAAGACACATTTAGACAGAACAGCTAAAATTGATGCTGCCTCCAATTTTTGGTTCCAGCACTTTTCTGAAGGTTCCCACTCCCAAAGCAGAGACAGCAGAAAGAGCAAAGTGTCTGTTTTTGAGCTGCCATAGCCAGCAACCAGACATGTGAACATAACCTGAAATCAGTCATCCAACCAATTTCAGCTTGGCTGTATAAACTAAGTAGAAGGTTAATCAGAATTCAATCCTCATTGATAATCGACCATCAGCCCTCAGGTTCCAGTTATCTGGCATGTCTGCCTGTGCCACCTCCCATAAATCAGTCCAAGATACAGTCCTTCTACTGTTTGAACCCAGACATGAACACAGAGCACCCCAGATTTCTAGACAAGTATTTTTCTGAAGCTCTTCCTGTAGACTGAATCTCACACTTTAGCTTTTCATCTAGCCCAAGTCAGAGGCAGCTGCAGGGCTGGACATTGCCTCGGAGCCTGCCTACAGTGAGCAATGAAATCCTTACTGGAGCCTTTCTCAGAGTACACTTCTACCCAGTTTTCCTTCCTACAGAGAACTGGGCATGGAAGATCACTGGTGTGTCACAGGTCTTCATCCCAGTATAGGATTAAGATGCAGCCAAGGCATGCGCTCAGGTCCTAGGTCCCCCCATATTTCTGGCAAATCCTTAAATATTCTGGTTGCTCATTCAGTGAAATATAGCTGAAATATAAAGCTACCTTAGAAGTGAAAGGAAGAAGAATGCAAAATTTAGCACAAACTCCAGTGTGGGACAACAATACTTTTTATTCTTGATAGATCACCAGAGCTTCCATTGGATGTTGATTTAGAGTATATAAGTCATATTTAATTTTGTTTTGTCAAATTGTTAGTAAATATGGGAAAATATATGCCAAAAATATTAAATATTTTTCACTGTTAGAAAATAAAATATATTTTTGAAATAATCAAGCCTATTTTAATTGAAATAAATGTTGATTTTTCTTATCTTAGTACAGTATTGCCAAGATAATAAAATTCAATCTTTTTACTTTAATGAGTTTTATTTTTCACGCTAGCAAACATTAGTTGACCAAGAAATTGATTTTTTACCGTGGAATTAGGTCATATTCAAACACTCCCAGTGTATTTAATTTTCTGCCCCTATTGAAATCCAGCTGTGAAGTTTTTAAAAATATTTACACTGTGTTTGTATGCTCTGTAAACAAGACAGATACAATAATTGTGGCTCTTTCCCAATTTACTCTGTGCAACAAGAAGGTGAAGACTTTTTTGCTGTTTTTATAAGGTGAACTTGTTATGTTCCCTGTGGTCCTAGAAACCAGCTCTTCCCCACATTGTTCTAAATAAAGGCCATGTATGTGGGTGACCAGAACTATAAAAAGTAGTCTAGTGTAGTTTTACTGCTTGTTGCGGTTTAACTCCAGCTGGCAGCTAAGTCCCACACATCTGCTCACTGATCCTACCCTCATCCTAGTTACAATGGGGAGAAGAATTGGAAAGAAAAGGAGGAGAAACCTTATCTCTGGACTGAGATAAGAACAGTTTAATAATTGAAATAAAATACAAATTATAATGAAAATAATAATAATAACAACAAAACCAGCAACAATAACAATGCAATTAAATGAGAGACAACAAAAAGAGATGGAGACGAATACAACCCAAAATGCACAGTACAATTGCTCCTCACCCACTGACCAATGCCCAGCGCATTCTGAGCCACCATTGGCATCTCATAGCCAATTCCCCCCAGTTTATGCCCTGAGTATGACATTCTGTGGTGTGAAATATCCCTTTGGCTACTTCAGGTCAGCTGTCCTGGCCATGCTCCCTCACAGCTTTTTGTGCACTGCCTCCCTGGCAGAGCCTGGGACACTGAAAAGTCCTTGACTTGGGGTAAGCCCTGCTTAGCAACACCCAAACATCAGTGTGTTATCAACTCCATTCTCATACTGAATCCAAAACACAGCTCCACACCAGCTCCCAGGAAACAAACTAACTCCATCCCAGCTGAGACCAGGGCACTGCTATCATAAATGCTGGCACTGGTAATTGTCATTACAGCTAAAATATGCAAACATGGAAAATAGAAAGCCTAAATATTTCGCTTGTCCATCAGAAGTGATGTGGTATTTGAGAGTGTGACTAATAAGAAGGTAAATAACAGATTAATTGTGTGTCTAGCCCATAAAAGGACTGATAAAAGTCTGGCTAACAAAACTCCCACAATGCTTTTTAAATCCATGCTCACAAATTTATGTATTATGGAGAAAGTCTTAAAATAAGTAAAAAGCACACACAGTTTATTTGTTTATAAAGTAATAAAGGGTATCAGCTTCTGCCTCTGAAAATGAAAACCATTGTTCCAAGCAGATTTGAATAATTTATTCAAAGGAAAATTTATATTTGTATTCCACTATGTCCCTGTGTGAATCATTTGTGGTAAGAAAGATGCTTCAGAAATTTATGTTTGATGCTAAATCTCAATGACCAGTTCTGCAAAGTGCAAGAATTGCAGAAGACAACAGACACTCTCTCTGAAATTCCCTCTGCTGTGTCTTTTCTCCCCTCCCAGACACTGACAACAACAAGACTCTGGAGAGAAGCTGAATCCCTGGAGCAAAAAGCCTTTCCCATCACGTCCATGACAACACAGGGTTGTGTACGTGCACACAGAGTCAAATGTAAAGATGAAGCACCATTCTCAAAACTAAAACCTGAAATTAATTGGAACAGTTATACCATTGAAAAATTATTGATAATTGGGTAGACAATGACATTATTCACTTTGAGGTTTTATCACGCCTTCAGAAACTACTTTTTAATGATCAAATAAAGAAATGAGCTAATATCGGTTTTAATATTGATTGTGGTGTTGAGACAAAAGTTCTCCAACTGCCATTTGTTTTATTGAACCAGCAAAGTAATGTCTTATCTTTTGACTTTTTATGCAGAGCTTTTGTATTGTATGAATAGCTGATAGCTCATAAGTATAAAATGACTCATAAGGAGAATTATTAATGCTGGTGAATTGGATAGCACTCCATAGGATATGACGAAGTAATTACTTTCTCAAAAACTCCCTCTTCTCAATATGCCCTGATAATATGCTCTGTACATTTATTTATGAAGTCTATGGTATAATGTATAGATGTTTCTGATTTTTCAAATGAATCCTGTATAAACATCCCATTTTCCTTCCTATGTAAAAATGTATTTTTTCCTACTGCACGCACTTCAAAGATCTATAAATAAATAAGAAGATGAAACAACATTTACAAATGAGTGTGTAGATCTCTCCTCTGCATGCCAATAAACATGAGATCAGGCATTTCTCAGTGGAAGCAGTGGATTGTTTGGCTGTTGGCTGCCAAGGGTGAAAATGTTGCAGATCTGAGGTAGGTCACAGATGCACGAGCTGTAAACACTGCTGGCTTATCTATTGCATACCCTTTGTTTACCTCTCCTCCTTTAGTGCTTATTATTACCTTAAATTGCATTGTGTAATTTTATCTATTTTCTCCTTGAAGCCTGGTTCTCCCCTTAACTATCCATTAAGTGTCCTTAAAGGTTCAACAAGCCACAGGTTCCTGTGGCTCATGTTTTACTGACAAAAAAATATATCTTATAATGCCAGAATTTCCTAGCTCCTATTGGAATATACAACCCATGATATATTATAATTCTGAATTAAACTGCAGATAGAAAAGAACTTCAATTTGGCCAACAAAAACTTAATTATTTCAGCTTTTTTTTTCTAGTCTTCTCCTACTTCCATGTTGGACACAGTTTACATTACAAGGAATACTAATGCAAACTGAAAAAATTATGCAACAGTATATTTGATCGTCAGCATTTTTCAAGGGAGGTTGGATGCACACAAGCAAAAAAATAGAATAAAAGTCAGAAAAATTTCCTGGTTTTGAAGGCTGATCATGCTCATGGTCTTAATATATACAAGGTGTTTCAAACCCCAAGCAGCAATGCAAGAAACTTAAAAATCAGTGTAACGGTCACCAAAGTCCATGCATTCTAGAGAGTAAATGTTTATTGTGGGAGGTAAGAACTCACAAAACACATGAAAAAATTGTTTTTCTACCAGTAAGAAAATGGTATTAGTTTAGAATATTTCGTTTGGAATATTTTCTGAAGATATTGGATATTGGATACAAATGGGCTCCTTTGCCCAAATTGTACATGTAGAGGAGCTGAGGCTCTGCCACAAAAAAAAAAAAAAAAAAGGATCTGCCATAGCTGATCGATTGTTTCAGCAGAAAATAAAGCATGTGGAGTTCAAGAGCTCTGAGGTCTAATGCAGACACAAGAGAGACCCTGCTCCAGGTACATAGTGTACTATACTTAAAGAAGTGCAATTTGAATTTAGAGTATAAAGCTTCTGTTTTAGGGACCGAATAGGTCTCTAATGCTTTCAAATATGTTAATAAAAAAAAGGAAAGTGAAATGGTATTAAAAAAACCCCAGATATGGCAATATTCATAGCCTAACCTATAGTTCAACAAAAAATGTTAATTGGGCCCTAAAGGAAGAACATGTGCCCTCAAAGGAGAAGAAATATCCACACATAAATATCAAAAGATAAACAGTAAGTCAAGTTTTACAGAAGATACAAAAAGCAAAACTCAAATACATCCAAACAGGCATAAAAAAGATCACCAGCACAGCTGTTTTTATGAGGACCAATTCTGGCCATTTGGTAAAAGCATCGGACAATTAGGAAAAAAAATAAAATTGCAGGTGCTGGAATTTTATACATCACCTCAAAAATGTTTTAACTTCCCTATCTAAGAGAATTACTATAACATTTGAGAAAGAGCAAATCCTATAACAAAATATTTTAAATATTCTAAGCCTGACATACAAAATACACACAGTGCTATACACAAAAGTTGCAAAATGGTCTGAACAGGGCAAAAAACCCTTTGCTAATTCAACCATAGGTGAAACTGAAATCCTAATATGTAGGCAAACAGCCAGCCAGAGATGACTGGGAAAAACTACTGAGATACAAAGAAAAGCAGCAGGAAAAGAGGTTGGAACTGAGCTCATTTGGATGGAAAGTGCTGGGTCTTGGCAAGAGAGAAATGCTCCAGTAAAGCAGCAATGGCTCAGTAAGGCAAAAAGACTATCTAGAATTTAATTTAAATAGAATTTAATTTTAAACATTTTCAAGTGGAAGGCTTTCACTGATTTTTTTCTCCTCACACACTGTTTTAATAGAACGCAAGGGGTTTTTTTCCATTTTAAAAATTTTCCCTCTCTCCCTAACATTTTCCATGGTCTCTCTTCATCCAAGACATACTCCTTGGGTAACAAACTAGGGGACAGGAATAGAAAAAAGGAAAGGAGAAAAACATCAGAATTACGGACAACAGAAAGAGAAATAAAAAAAAAGAAGTGGCATATTCTAACTTTTTAAAGATATGCTTAATTCATAATAAAAGAGAGAAAAATCAAGTCTCAAAGCCAAATTACAATGTGTGAAAGCTCTTAATTAAACTACGTGTTAATTTTTCAGTTCTTAACCTAAAACTTAGGTTAAAAAACTGAATCTTCAGGCAAAGCGAGTAGCCTGTTGTGTCAGTAGGAAGGAGTGCACAGGATACATGCTGATATTAGCTATGTTTTTACATAATTCCAGATTATACTATCTTAGTTAATTTAGAAAATACAGTGAACAAAAAACATCCTAGGATAAGCTCACAGATGAACAAAAAATTTTTGGAGGACCAGTTAAACAAAAATTACTGTCAGAATCATTCAGTTTTTCAAAAAAGGAGTCTTAAGTTCTATCCTGGTTTGCCTCTGCTCAGTATTTTTTTAGAGGCTTGAATGATGGAACAGCAGAAGGCTTGCAAATATTTTGTCACAGATTTCAAGACAATAAGGAAGGAGATATGCCAGCAGCAAAGCAAACCCCAGCAATCATTAGAAGGTGTTACAGTTTGCAATATTTTAGTCAGACCAAGTCAATCCTGTTTCAAAACATTGTTACAGTATATTTAAAATAGAAGTTTTCTAACTGTTCCACCATTGAAGAAGTCCTCAACAACAACAACAACAACAACAACAACAAAAGGCATCTTAAATGGAAAGCGACTGTAGAAGTTGCAATTAATAGGTTTCAGAAGATTATGAGAACTGCAGCTTCAGCACAGGGGGGTAACTGCTCCCACCTGCCCCTAGCAGGGACGAGCCCAAACCTGAAGCCCCGACTGCCACGCAGAGTGGCCTCAGCACAAAACTGCTGAACACTGAAAAACCTTGGATATTCCCTCAGAGCAGGACTAAAGGCTGTCCTTTCAAGAAAAGCAGGTCAGGGGGGTCTTTGACCCAGTCAGGCTGTTAATTTATTTAATAATACAGAATGAAAGTGTGGTATTTAAGAGGACAAGCTGAAGTTGAAAACTAGATACTGTCACAGCCTGTGTTGCACTGTGTGACATCCCAGTTCCTAACTCACTCACACACACACACGCACACACACACTCTCACAGGAGCAAACCCCAGGCTTGGGGACTAACAGCTGAGGGAAGCACCACCAGCACTGTATGACTTCTATCTTAAGCAAAATACCTCTACCATTTCAATAGTGAAACTGAAAAGGGCAAGAGGGTCTTCACCATACAAATGGACCATACAAGGTCCATTTAAAATAGGTCATAACAACACACAGATATGTTATTTACTCTTCTTCTCTAGTCCAGTTCTGTTTTGGAACCAGGAAGGCCAGCCTTGCTACAAAGTCTGCACAAGGTCACTGAAATCAACAAGGACACAGCTGACTTCTGCTGATGTTTAAACCCCCTCAGGTAAAGGCTCCAAAGACGTTCCTCTTTGAAGCCCTTTCTTGCATTAGTCTAGAAGCCATAGGTAGCAACAAAAACACTTTCTGGCAGAGAGTCTTCAAGCATACATAATGCACAAGATACACTTTACAGGTTCCAACAGCTTTTGGCAGGACTTTTCCCTAAGCCATTCAGGCCTTCAGCTAGCTCTGCAGAGGGGGACAGGGTTAATTAAAGCAATTATGGAATGCTTTCTACTTATACTCTCATAGTGGCTATTTTTGTCATTAAAACTTAAATCCAAAGCTCACAGAGATTAATGATGAGCTCATTTCCATTTCAATAGGGTTATCATAGCTGTAGCTGTTGACAATTTGTGGTGTTATATTATTCACAGAAAACAAAGTTCTATTGAAAATGTCCTATCCTTCCACTTACTAGCAAGAAAAATGCTCTTCTTTTTTCAATTTTAAAATAAATCTGTTTTCAAATTATACCTGGTTAGACTCCAGTTTCCAAAATCTAGACAAATATGTACTGCTCTAGAAGGATTTGTATTATTTCAGTGTTGTGAATGAAGTCTTTTACATATATTGTAATAAGTAAAACACTTAAAAGTCAAATTCTCTGGAACAGTCTTTTGCATCAAGTATGGTACTCACTCCCCTCACAACTCTGAGAGTGCAATAGACAATGCTCCCAGCAGAATGAACCGAATTTTGCTGGAGCTCAGTTTTGCTCTTACCAAACAGGAACTTCTGAGACACCAGGCTGAAGGTACATGATCCCTGTCTGCACGTGCCCAGCTGTGTGTATGGAAATAACTCACCCCACTTACACAAGGGAAGGCAAAGGCAGGGGTGCCTACAGAACAAAAATGGAAAAACAGGAGTCAGAGAGAGAAGTCGAAGAAAAGCTGGAGAAATGGAAGAAGCAAGGTCCTTATTATAACAACGCCTTGAATAAAAGCCCTTTAAGACACTTGCTTTGAACCAGGACACCTGAGATTCCACATTTTTCCATATCCAAATAAAAATCTGTAACTTGACTCTAATGCATATGCTTGTGCGCATCAGAATGAAAGCGCAGATCTAGACCAAACAACAAAAACCAAAAAACACACCAAAAAGTTAAAGAAGAAACCCAAATAGAAGAAAAATTTACAACCTCCAGTGCACCTCAAAAGACCTTATGCAGATAGTGCTAGCTGCTGAGATAAATTCTTCAGATGTCCTGGAAACAAGGGAGCAGAAGGAGGCAGTAAGTCTCCTTCACTGCCACGTGAGTTCATGCTGCTGGCATTGCAGGTGGAAAATTTGGTAAGAAACATCTGTAGCTCTGTGAAACCATGTCAGGCTTTGAACAGAGACGCCTGTGTAGGAGGAAGAGCAGGCAAGCCTTCTCTATAATAGTTCAGAATAAATCTGTGCAGACAGTTCTACTCTGCAGCAGCACCCCACAGTCCACTAAATATAGGACTCTATCTTGGAAAAGAAAAACATTTCTCAACAATTTGAGTAGCATTATATCACTAATATTTACAGAAACTGCCTGACTGCAGAGTGTTTTATACCCATGAGAAGTCAGAAAGCAAGTTAATCTCCTTGAGAATACAGAGTGTAAGCTCCTACAATGGCCAACACACCTCAAGAGGCCAAGCAGAGAGATTTCAATTAAATCCCTTTTCCAAAATTTAAAAGGGAACTCCACTAATGATGCTTTCTCCATCTCTCTGCATTGCCTATATTCCAATCCTCTCTAATCTTAAGTCTCCTTAACTTTGCACATGCCATAAGAGCAATGTGACTGAGGTACATGAAATAATGAACAAGATGCAGCAGATGAATGGGCAAAATTTTACTATTTCTTACGATGTGAGAACTAGAGAATAATCAGATGAAAGCAGTATTTCTCCATACAGCAATAAATAAACCATGGGCCTCATTGCCACAGGATGCTGTGAAGGCGAAAAGAATTTTTTAAAAAGGCTCAAAAAACCCACCCAAAACCAATGCTTAAATTAAAGGAAGAGAAATCCACTAAGAACAAAACACACTTGTGGATACAACCTCACAGTCATGACCCTCACAGATGGTCAGAGGATGGATCACATTCAAGAGGTGAACTGCTGTAGTCTTGTCCAAAACATCTGTTGTTACACACACACACAGAGCAGCGACAAGATACCTGGCTAAGTTGATGAGTGTTTTCACTTAGTACAATAATCCTTCCTATGCTGCCATGTCCTCCCCTCACCCAGTTGCCAACACCCTTCCCTTCAGCTCTAGTTGTACCAGCCAGGTTTAACTCCCTGTGGAGGGACACTTTCCCAGGTGGGAGCCAGTGATTGGAATGGTACAACATGAAGATGCCAGTGTGGTGTTTGAAAGCCCTGATTATCAATTCATCAAATCCCATTCTAAATAATCTTGCATCAAATGCACAGCCCTGCTTAATTCTATTGAAAGCATACAGTAATCGTATATACGTGCACTACCCGAGTTAATTCACCACTATTTCTGCAAGGTCAGGTTGTTCCTTAACTCATCATTTCAGCACAAAATGGAGGAAAGAGACATATAAACCAGCTGCATCTACAAAATTAGCGAAGTAAAATCTAGTATCTCCCAAAAAGCTCAGATGTAACACTGTAGCTCTCCTATGTCTGACATGTAACATTAGATCAGCTCTGACACTAAGCTTCCTTCATTGTCACAGCTGTGCATGTTTCACAGAGCACTCTGAGGCTAAAGGACAGGTTTGTGCCTGTCTTCAGTAGCTGAAGGAACAGAATGGTTCCTTCTCTGACTGTTTACAAGTTGTCCCTGTAAATTAATCATTTTTTAGAAATAAGCAACAAGAGGTAACAAGCTGTAAAGATGAAGTGACTGTGACTATAAGTAAGCAATATCTGAAAGCTGCTACTGAAAAGGCTGTTTAGATTTTTATTTCCTGTATTCTGTGAATACACAAATATAGTGTAAAACTTACAGCTTTGCATTTCATAATTGGTAATACAAGGAAGTACAAGATATATTATCTATTTAGTTCCATGGTGTAGTAGACATTAAATTAATGTTATTAAGTTCCTCTTTTTGTCCTAGGTCATGCAGAAAAGTAATTTCTGCACACAAACACATCTATGCATGATCTAAATAATATTCATGCTTATCTAAATTCAGAAGTGGATTACTGATAATAAAATGTACATCAGATTAAATTATACCCAAATTAGTTTTCATTTAAAACAGATTACAGGGGAAAAGTTTGCTTTGATGGAAAGCTACAGATTGGAAAGCTCAAATGTCATCCTATCCTCAAGCAACCTTGTACAAGAATAGTATTCTTAATCATAAAATACACTCCCTGCTGTCCAAATCAGAACAGAATATATTGCTTTCCTTTCATAATACAAAACTTAGAGAATGCTGCCCTCATTGTGGTTGCCTACCTCCATCTAGTGACAAGAAGAGGTATATAAATTAACTCTACAACAATAATTAATTGTTTGCAACTGAATGAAACTTATAAATCCCAAAACTCTGTTCTTATTCATTAACAAGCAGTGGAGAAAATTTATATATTCCAAAACAAGCAGAACAGATTGTCTCCAGTGAGCTGAAAGATATGTTAGTGCATTTATGCAAGGCATGTACGATGTGTATCTTGTACAGAGACCTGGACAGGCTGGAAGGGTGGGATGTCAAGAACAGCATGAAGTTTAACAATAAAAAATGCAAGGTTCTGCACCTCAGGTAAAATAATCAAAGAGCCCGGTATAGGCTAAGATGTGTGGGCTGAGGAGCTGAAAGGGACCCAGGGATCCTGATGGAACATAGGTCAACAGAGCACCACTGCAGCAAGGAAGGCAAAACAGATCCTGGACTGCAGCCACAGGGGGATTTCTAGCAGAGGTAGAGACTCCTCAGAGCTTGACAGGCTGCACCTGGAGTGCTGTGTCCTGTTCTGGTCCCTACAATTAAAAAATGACACAGAGAGAATAGAGGGGGTCTACAGAAGAGCCATGAATATAACCAAAAGTCTGGAGAACTTGCTGTGTGAGGAAAGACTGAAGGAGTTAGGTCTTGTCTTCCTGGAGAAGAGAAAACTCAAGGAGGATCTCATCCCAATATTCCAGTACTTAATGGGTGCTTACAAAAAGGACAGAGACACAAACAGGTCAAAGGGCAAAGGGTGCAAGGTGCATCAGAAGCAGATTTATCTTTGTATGAGAAAAAAGATTTTCACAGTAAGAACATCTGATCGCTGGAACAACCACCTCAGGGACATAGTGGAGTCCCCATCACCGGAGGTTTTCAAGACATGACTGGACAGAATGCCAGATAATATCATCTAGGCTCCTTTTTTCAGTAACTGTTGGACCAGATCCCTTTCTATGGAAACCAGTGACACTGTGCCAAGAAGGCACTGGCAGAATTCAGTATTCTGCAGTCCTGCAGTCAGCAAAAATGAGATGCAGGAGAGCGAGGAAAAAAAGGAGTAGATGGATTGAATTAATAAGATGAGTTCTATTTAAAACTAGGAAAAGCACTGCTCCTTTGGAGTCAAGTATAGTATTCTAAGAAAAGGCAATCATTTCAGAACCTAAAATGTTACGGGGAACTTCTTGGTTTAGACAGACACAAATGTCATCAGGGGTCAGCAGTAAGCCTTGCTGAAAAGTAATACCCCTCTCTTGCTGGGGACATGGACAATGAATATTTGATATTCAGAGCATCTACAGTTGCATCTACAATGCAACTTTTACTCACAGCAAGACATAAGCATAAGTACTACTCAAGACACAAAGCCTTTAACATAGTAGGCTTTTGACATATTTCTCCCAGCATGGGGGGGGTTTCTATGTATAACCCATAACACTAAAAGATTTTTGAGCCATGGTTCAAATATTACAAGCTCAGAAATCTATCTAATAATTCTTATACAGTATAATTTTATTTCAATGGAAGTTTTAATTAAATTATCTGTAGATAATATTTAGAGATTTCTGCCTAAGTCATAATTTACTCTCACCTTTCCTTTTTACTCCCTTCTGTCATCTAGAAATATTGATAAATTTCTTTGGCATCCATTAATTTCTTCAGTAGAGCTACCGAATGACCATTAGGGCACAGAGAAGTATTTGAAAGAAGTGTTTCCTTGGGGAAAAAAAGGGAAAAAAAGGAAAAGGGAAAAAAGGAAAAGAGAAACAGAAAAAGGAAAAAAAGAAAGAAAAAGAAAAAAGAAAAAAAAAGAAAAAGAAAAAGAAAAAGAAAAAGAAAAAGAAAAAGAAAAAGAAAAAGAAAAAGAAAAAGAAAAAGAAAAAGAAAAAGAAAAAGAAAAAGAAAAAGAAAAAGAAAAAAGAAAAAAGAAAAAGAAAAAGAAAAAGAAAAAAGAAAAAAGAAAAAGAAAAAGAAAAAGGAAGAGGAAGAGGAGGAGGAAGAGGAGGAAAAGGAAGAATAAGGAAAATGATGTGGAGAAAAAAAATATAATCAGCTCTTACTTTGTTTATATCCATAAACCAAAATCATCCTTTAAACATTCTGCCTGAATGGGCATGCAGGCAGCCTTTGAGAGAAAAAATTTGTTTCATTTGCACAGCATGGAATGGCAACAGACGCATTTCACTACTGCTACAGCATCTGAGGGGTTAGAGTAGCTCCCTGTGCTAGGGATATCAAAGGCAGAAGATATCCCCCTACAGAAAATGCCCCAAAGCTTGCACAGCACACATCATGCAAGAAAAGGCCCAGGGCTAATAACTGTGCTCTATATTTATCCCTGTGGTCTTATGCTTTGCTCTGTCACCCTAAGAAAACCATGTGAAGCCCTGTGACTCAGATATAGCTGACTGATAAAGCTCCTTGTTGTTATTCCTCACTTTTAGAGACATGCTGTTTGTTTGGTATACAGTAGTCCTGGCTACACAGACTCACACGAACAAAGCAAAATCCACAGGCTTCTACCCTTCTGCTTCCTTTGCCATGGCATTCACAAACTGCTTTCAAAGAAGCATCTCTGCAGTAAGAAGTGAGTAATTAAATCCAGCTAAAAAGTTCATTTGGAAATTATTGCCTCAGGTCCCCATGAACAGTCACAGAAATCTAAATTCAGATGTGGCCCTTAGGTAAAATTTTTGCCTGAAGGTCTTGACTGATCCACTCACAAGAAGACATGGTTTGTTACTGCATTAAGGTGTTGAAGGGTTTTTTTATTGACAAGGAATTTAAGGGCACACCTTGTTCTCTACTTTCCCTACAGGAACTCAGACAAATGCCCCTCTAAATAAATTTCATTCATTTAAGGAAGCAAAAGGTGTGACAAACATGGAACAGTCACTCTGTCTTGCATGTAACACAAAGTTATTTATAGAAAGCTACTGCAATCAGATAGTTCTGCAAGTTTTACTACCAAGGCGAATTCCGGGCCTGCTCCAGAGACAGTGTAAATGCTAACCAGCATCACTTAGCCAATAATACCTGCTCAAGGAAAGACAGTGAATATTTTTCTTTAACCATTTAATGTTCTCTGTAATCCTCAAAATGTGATTGAATGGGCAAACAGACAGGAAGCAAATACCAGAACCATATCTCTTAGCAGCAAGAACCCTTTTGAGAGTGTCCATTCGGAGGGATTCTGCTGATGGGTCAAACCTGCCAACAACACGAAAAAAGGACATCAAAAAGTATCTAACCTCTGCCAGTTACAGAAATTCCTTTTCATTTTTATTTAGAATAACCAGATATTTGTCTCAAGGTACATTCTTTCATCACATAATTTTTTTTTAATCGACATTCTCAACAAAATTCTCAGTTACTTACTGCTCATTTATGCAACAAGAACAACTTAACCATTTAATTCCACATTAAATGGTCCCTCTGCACACCACAAAACAAAGGACTAGCTGGACTGTTCTTGTGAGACCACCTTTTCCTACACAGACTTCTCCAGGTTGTTCTTCCAAAATTCCAGCCACTGCTTACCTCCTCTGGGGTGATGGGATGATAGCCTAGTGTCTAAATCCTCACAGCCAATTTCCAGCTTTAGACCATACACTGAGTTCTTTCTCCTTATCCCATACCTCATTGCCATCTCCACAGGTAATTTTGGAGTACTAACTGTGCTTATGGCACCTTAGCCCACTGAACTCAGGAGTTTCCAGAATTCTGGCACCTTTTTTTTTTGGAACTATGGGATTTCAGATCCAGATGTTGACCTGTGGAATTTCGTACTACAGATTTCATGTTAAGATACATGAAGAATGAAGTTGTATATTGGCACTGCATATCAAGATTCTGAAAAATAGGAACTGTTAGAGGTGAGACTGAACAGGCCAAATACCAGGTGTCTCTGGTGTCTAAAGTTCAGCTTTGAAGTGTCTGTGCTACCTTAGATCTATTCTAGCCCAGGGCTAGCAGTAATGTTCATAAGAAGAGGTTCAGCAGAGTGCCTTCAGTAGAATGAGTGATGTAAATAAAAACACCGATCTTAAAACTAAATTTTCTGGGCATTTGTTTATACATTTAAAGAATATGACACCAGCTGAAGTACTTCAGCTGGGTTTATCTTGGGTAAGATGTTACTATTTGATACTAAAAATAACAATTTGTCGAAGCAGCTGCTTTTCCCATCAATTTCAAATTAATATATGATTAATGCCAATGAATTGTAGCACTTCAACTTTTACTACTTACAGACTCTTTAGTGAAGTAATCACAGCTATATTGATCTATACTGTCACTGAATGATGTCAGTAAGCATAATCCTTGCTTGATTAGTCTCTCTTACTGGAACAGGTTTGTGTTTCAATCACATATGACTCTGATAGAGGGAGTCTTTAAAAATAGATTTAAAAATTTGTACCTCATTTGCCTTCTTTAAAATCTGTTGCATGTAATAAACTTTCCTCCTATTTCTGCCAGTTTATCTTTTGTGCTATTAAAAATAAAGATTTTTTTTTAAATGAGGATTACATATTTTCCTCCTCTTCCTCTAACCAAGAGATTTTTTAAATTAGATTTCTCTGTCAAATAGAAAAATCATAGGCAACCTAGACAAAAATGTCTAAGAGAAAAATGAAAGATTTAAACTATTTCATTAGTTTAAAAAACATCAGGAATTAAAATTAGCTTATTCTACTCTTACCTATACCACACATTATTGCTCAGATTCCCCTTAAAATCCCCTTAAGACATAGATGTTCTTATTGAATTCAATGTTAAACAGCGCGATCACACAAATTAGTTCATTTGCATGGAAATCTTAAAAGTTAATGAAAATTTATGTTCCAAAATGGGAAAAATATTCATATGATTAATAGTCTTAACTACTGAAAAACACATCCTTTAGTATTCTGAATTACTATGGACCCGTAAGTTTCCTTTGAAGGAGAAAGAAAATCCCAAATGCAATTCAGACTACATTTGCAACAAAATTTCTGTTAGAACCACCCACTTCTAAAAACTTGGTCATGCTCATAAAGAATTGCAGACATCCCAAAAAGTGCAAACTGTAGTGTTGCAGGATACCTAAGACCTTACATTTTAGCCACAAACTGCAAAATTATTTTAGAGGTCTGTTGAACAGGTCAGACTTTGCAAAATCCATGGAGATCAGTATCTGGAGGCCCACCATTAACACAGCTACAGTCTTAATCCTCCAAACCAGCAACTCTTCAATAGTCAGCTTGGACTTTTTCCATCAAGGTGCTAAGGTATTTCATCAAGCAGTCACCAACATCACGCATGAAACTTGCATGCCAAACTACTTCAAAACAATCAATCTCACTTAGATTTCTCTACCAACTGCATTTACAGAGGCCATGTGCTATCCCAGACAGGTTGCTACACTTCCCTTCCATCTCCATAGCTTGCCAGAGCCTTGTGCTTCAGCTGCTATTTATAGCTGCAACTTCTCTCCTGTCTCCTTAAGGAAGCTGCGAGTTCTTCGATAGTTAATGAAAATCAATCAGACAATCAGACTGTTACCTCTTTCGTGTACATAGAAAGCAGTCCTTCAGCTAAAAAACAAAAAAATGGGGAAAATTATCTGACAGCTCTTAAAACACATTTCCTAGAAAAATCAAATTCTAATTATAATTCAACCTCCTTCCAAAGTATAAAAGTAGCTGCTTCAAAGCACCAGCCCCTTAGTAAAGAGTTTCTACAAAAAATACAGTGCCCAGCGAAAACTGGTCTTGTTCTTAACGTCAAACTTAAAGCAGGATCAGGTCTGTGGCATACTATTGAGGTTTATTATAGTATGTTTTGACAACCCTTCTCATTCTGAGTAATTTCATAAGATGAGCATAGGAAATTTGTATACTTTCATATTCCTCCTTTGAGCTTGTGTACTTCAGGTATTCCTCTTCCTAAGGTTTGTTTGCCCTCCAAGGAATAACAGATTCACAATCTCACAGTTCAATCCAAAAATAGTTAAAACCTAGAGAAAGGACTTTGAAGTAAAATCCCAAAGTGAGTTAGCCACAAACACAAATGAAATGCACTAGTGGCTGAAGACTACCTCATTCCATGGCTCTGTCTCACCCTCATCTAGACACTGAAATGACTGAGCATGGTAAATGCCTTAAAAGCAAGATAAAATTGATTTAGCCAAATAAAGTTTTCTGTGTTTCCCCACACTACTGATTTCTCTGGAATTTTCTATATGGCAGCATTATCTATGAGAATTGAGCCTCTCTAGTTTTCTGACCATTTTCTACCTCGTGGTGCATTTTAAGAAGGGGGAAAGAGGCAAAGGGATGTGTGATTAAAATCAAAATACTTTTCTTTGCTTCAGAAATATTGCTATTTCTTTCTTTTGATGCCTCAGTTTAAAGGAAGGAAAAAGACAAGTGGGTGCCTGCTGTTGCACTGCTTTTGTTATCACCACAGTCGCTGCCATAATTGCACTTTCAACGTCCGTGTCTGCCTCCACTGCTGAGACTGTTACTAAAATAATTATAGCAGCATTGACTCTTCTACCCTTTTTCCCAGCCTTGTCTGTGACATGCATTTAAAGTGTTTTATTCTACCTGCTTCCAGGCAAGGCTAGGCACTTTCCTTGCAGGAGAATATGAGGCCCAAGACAGCTCCTGATTCCTACACAACATTTCCAGCCTGAGCGAGGAGCAAGGCAGGGTGCAGGCATTACCTGTGCACTTGTCATCTTCCCTGCTTATAAACTGGGCAGGGCACAGCCAAGTCAACACATTCAGTCACTGGTTACTGCTGGTGGCAGTGGAGAAACACCTCTGCTGTGCAAGGGAGAACTAAGGGACCAGTCTCGGTTTCAGCGTGTGATGAATTGCTGGGTGGAACTCAACACTGTCGCTTGTCACTTAGGTTATGTAGTGCCAAAGGTCTGTTTGGGCCCCTAATGTGCAGAAACACGAATTTCAGCAGTTAAAGACAAAGCGGGAAATAACACACTGGAAACATACTCAGCTTTCTCTGGCTCTTCAGTACATGTAAGACTTTATCTGTGTGCCATACTGCAGTAGCCTTGGATATATGTCCTAAGAAAATTCGAAGTTACACTTAAATCTGCAATAAGAGATCCTTAATCTTCTGTTAGGAACCTTCATTAAACAAACAGGTACAACTCATCTTTAGAACATGTAAATATAAGTTGTATTTCCTCTTCCAAAGTTCACATGCCTTAGACTTCTACTTTTTCCAGCACATGTAGGTGTGGAACTTCGAGTACTTGGTTTAGTGGTGGACTCAGCTGGAATAAATTATCTTAATGGCCTTTTCCAACCTAAATGATGCTGTGATTCTGTGGTCCTATGAATGAATTCACAGGTAAGAGAGAGAGTAAACTGTCAAACAAGGTGAAAATTTTCTGCTTCGCCTTAATTGAGCTAATAGTTAGGGACCCATGAAAGAGAACGGTTTTGTTAATATTATCCCATAAACAGACAATCACAATTTTTTGCTATTTTATTGTCCAGCAGTACCAGTCAATGAATTGTGAAAATTAACGAAATTGGTAATTTGGGCTGAAAGTAAATGAAAAAGCCTACCAATTTGTTAATGTTCTGATGCTTGCTTAGGACGAAATAAAATTACCCAAGTAATTTGAAATGTTTTGAAAACTAAAGCTTTTTCACTTGATATAAGAAAGAGTAACCTTTAAATAATATGAATACACTTCAATATTTGTGTGGGTCAGTTTTTACCTCAGCCCACATAACTAATCATAAAATTCTGAGACTGAGATACAAATTTGACTAGTAGTGCAGAGACCACGGGGTTTTTGTATGCCTTGTTGGCTGGTTTTTTGCCAAATCAGGTTAAGCAGAGCAAAGGAAAGGCTTTTTTTTTTTTTTGTGTCCAGAAGATGGAAATGCAGAGCATACCATGAAATAGATTATATATCAATGGCTCACAAAAATTCTACTTACTGCGAGAGCAGTACATCTGTAGAGGTCATCATACACAGTCGACATATGCTAAGAAGAAATAATCTTTGTAAGTGATGTTACTTTGGAGACCATTTATTCTATTTTACATAAGAACAGCTAGTAGTAAAGATATGTAACCAGTTTGCTGCTCCAACTCTTCAGGCACCAGCTCTTTTGCTAATTTTCTCCAATAGGAACTGTGTAGTTGTTCAGATTGAGGGTTTCACGGGTCATGGTGCATTTGGGCTTAGGAGTTCCTAGCATAATATTTGAATATGTGAACATTTATAGCAAAGAACATAAAGTACAGTGGGAAATGACAACTTTTTCCAAACCTCTCTGTGCATTTTACTTCCTTTTCTTTTTTTTGCCCAGAGAGTACAAGTGCCTATTAAGAACTTGATATACCTCATTGCTCTTAGTGCTACCCAGGATTTTTAAAAGATATCTCATTACTCATCGATTTCTGGGACATGAACACCCACTTGATCAATGTCAAATAATAAAGGTTGCCATAGTTCTGTCTTAGCTGACATGAAAATAACTAATGATTTCATTAATAAAATAGATTAAAAGCAGTGATAATCAGTGACAGCTCATTCTGTAGTGGCATCTGTATTGATGCATCTGTGGCGCCTGAAACACTAGACAATTTTCTTTTATTAAATGGAGTTAAAAGAGATTGGCACTATCCTGTTTCCTTTAGGCACCTTCCAGGGTGCTCCTTCTGACACTGTTAGTAGCATGTCAAGCCCAATACTGTTTTCATAATGAAATGTTATTAACACTATGTATTTCAGTGGTAGATTACTGTGAGGTGTCTGAAGGCTGTTTATTTTAGATTCAATTTCATTTTCCATTTATAATAATGATATAAAACATAGCTGGAAGCTTTTCTTTATCTTGAAGCTGATTACATCATTTTTACCTTCTAAATATGAAATCACACATTTTCACTCGTGAGCGAAGCGCAGCTGTGTGTCAGGTGTAGGGCTTTGGGGTGTAACTCAGAGCCACTCAACACTGGGACCAAAGTGAAAATGAAATTCATCTGTGGAAATTAGTTCAAATGCTGCCTAGACATTTGGAATGTCTAAGGTTAAAAGTAGCAAAGGCACAGGTTAAGGTGCCAGCATTCATTTAGATACTCACACAGATTACAATATTCCTAAATTCTGATTCTAATATATTGCAACCTCAGATCTGACCTGCTTCAGCCATGGTGAGCATGAGTCAGTGGATTGCCTGGGCACAAGCGAGGAGCTCTGACACAGAGCAGTGCAACATTAAACAGATTTCTCTTGGCTGCTCTTAAGAAATAAATGAAAATTTGAGATGTAATATAACTTGGAAAAAGAGTCAATTTAATAATGATAAGGACTGTTCCCTCATGTTAACTGAGTGTCAGACTAAAAAAAAAGGTGAGTCATCTTGCAGTCAAATTTTAGATAAATGTTGTTATTTTAAAGGCATTGATGGCCACAAGAACCCTTACAAAGGCAAACAAGTTTATAGAAATCATACACTACATAATACAATAGTGTCTAATCCCTAGCAATTTTACTAATTCAGGGTCATCTATTTATGCATGGTATCGTGATACACATTATTACAATGATATCCACTGGACCCATAATATCTTAAATTGTGATATGTTCCTTGATAGACCACTATTCAGCAAGAAAAGTCCACTACTTGATGTTTATTATTCAGTACATCAGAAATGATCCAACATATCTAGCAGATAAATTATGGCTAGTTAACTCAGCCTGAGAGCCCCAGGAAACCAGTGTGCAATGAACAACTGTCACCTGGGGTAACACCGCTGGGAGAGGCTGGGGGCAACTTCCAAATATCAGCTGAGAAGCAACAAGGAAAAAGCAAACTGTATCAGGAAAAGGTACAAAAATAAGCCCAGGCAGACCACATAGCCAGGAGAAAAAAGCTCCATGCCCATGGCCTTCGTATGCCCAGAGAAGGGCCTGGAATGCCTGTGTTTTACTGAACGAAAATCTAAGTACAATTCAGATGCAACTGGTTTTTCTCCAAATATATCAGACAAAATGAGGCTGAGCCATTCAGAGCATTGGGATTACAGGATGCAAAACTGCAGGATATACACATAGAGATACGCCTAAAAAGAGCCAGACTGGCTGAAAGAAAGAATTTGCTCCACATAAAGCTTATTAGGTAACTTTTTTGGAAAACAGTGCCCTGTAATTAAATTGAAAGAGGGATGCAGGTAAGTCTCACTTTCTTTACTATGCAACAGCATAAACAGTTTGTCCAAGGTCACATGGAAACAATGAACAGAACCCACCTCTTTCGAGCCCTATATCACCATGTACCATTTAATGAACTTACCAGTCGTGACACCACTATTCATCTTTCTCTGATGTTGCAACTGCTGCTCAGAGGTGGTAGTTATCAACTTGTGAAAATCTCCCACTTTGTTTCCATCCTTCAGTTGAATACCACTCTGGCTGTAAATCTAGGCCGGTAGCAACAGGACAAGGAGGAACAGCTTCAAACTGAAAGCAAGTTTAGATTAGATATCAGGAAGATATTATTTACTGTGAGGGTGATGAAGCACTGGAACAGGTTGCCCAGGGAGCTTGTAGAACCAGGAACCCTTCCCCATGCCCAGAAGGGCTCAAGGCCAGGTTGGGTGGGGCTCTCAGCAACCTGGTCTAGTGGAAGCTGTCCCTGACCGTGGCAGTGGGGTTGGAATGAGATGTGCATCAAGGTCCCTTCCAACCCAAGCCATTCTATGATGCTTTGACAGGGTGGATGTACATGATTTAATGGTGACTGCTGTCTCTTCATGTAACTAAAATAAACTTAGTTTTACTTAAGGGCTATATTGGAAATCTCTGATGTATATAGAGGAATCATGCTCATTTCAAAAAGTGACAGAAATACAGCTTGAAAAATATTGAGGACAGGAAACCACTCAAAATTTGTGTTGCTCTAGCTTGTTGTCTCTGCTCTTTGTCAATCACTTTACAATACAGGAAGACACGAGACTAACCTTGTAACGGATGCTGCCCCTGGTGTTATGCAGCTATATCATATAATTTGCTTGCTTTTCTAAAAATGAGATATTCAGTACCAGTGTCCTGAGTGATGCTCCTTCATGTGAGAAAAACATTTCGGAGTAGCAGCTGAAACTTTAACACATCTCTGAGAGACAGATGACTTTACCTTCTCTTGTGAAGTCTGCACAGGTAATGGGTCGTGTTCCACAGGATAAGTCATCTTTAGCTTTTATAGGCCAGGATGGGCTATAAGGTCTTCCAAACAATTTGGGCTGAGATTCATTATTACCAAAACACCCTTTGCTCACATTTCTGGCAATATCAATAGCAATTCCTGAAACAAGAGCACTTTTAAGTAGAAGTCACTGTGAGCTTCCAAAGTGTTCTGCAAAGCTCAGAAACTAATTTCCCCCTCTTCTCAGGAGAGGATGTACTTGAACTCATTGTAGCATTGGCATGTTCCTGACTCCTGAGTCTGCCCTCACTAAGGTGAAAACTCCCCCACCCAACAAAGCTGTAGTGAATTGGACACATCAAGAACACATGGCACACCAGCTGAGGTCAGGGGAGAGAGCTGAGCAAAGACTCCAAAGTTTGATTTTCAGCATTATTGTATAAAAATAGAGCATACAGTGAGAAAGTGTCTAACAAGCTGATTATCTTTTATTTCTATGGCTACTATAGCCACAGTCACAAGAAATCATACTGTCCAAAAACCCAGCATAGGGGGAGAAACTGACAAATCTCTATGACATGTCAGAGACAAAGTGTTTATATGTATGAAACAAAGATTCAACAAAAAATGTAAATAATTGAGAATACTAACACAACTAAAATGTATACATAAAGTCTTTTCAGATGTGTACACATCACCACAAGGGGATTCTGGATGTGGTCAGGGCTTTGAAGCCATATGCAGTCTTTTTCTAGTAAAGTAAAAATTGGATGTAGCTACATAGATACTTTTCACACCTACCCGGATAACAAGTTTCTCATATTGTCTCTACCACACATATAACCCCACTCAGCATCAAGAATTAAAATAGAGAGTGAGGAGAATTAAACGAGAACATTGTGTCAAAAGGGGACTGCAGTAAAAGTAAGTAATTTCCTTTGGAATTCACACCTACTTGAATGTGTAATTTTACACAGATGGAAATTTGCTGAAGTTTAATAAAGAACAGCTCCATAACAGTGATCTCATGAGGAACAAAAGAAACAAAGTGTGATTTACATGTACAGAAATTAAATCACTAAAATATTGAGCAATAAAAATTTGCATAAGCAGGGGGATAGTATAGATATTTTACCATTCCTTAGTCTTCTGCATGCTATTTGCAGTGTTCTAATCTTTCTCATTTAAACAGCCTCACATGGACAAGACATGCACCAATGAGAACAAGTGCACTGCAAATCACAGGGCTTGCTTGTCTTTGTCCTTGGTTCATGAAGTGACATCCCTCTATTCTGAAGTTAGTATCTGATTCATTCTAATCAGCATTTAAGAACTTATTTAGCTTTAAGCATATGCTTGAGCAATACTGAATTTGCAAAATTTAATTTGCATGGTTCTAAACAGAGATGATTTTCCAGCTCCAGGCCCAAGTCTCTACAATGGGCAGCTCACAGAAGTCTGCCCATACCTAAGTCACGCATTGCTCACACCACAAAGCTCAAGTGCACAGTATTGTCAAAATACAAGTTCATATTCTGTAGGGAGCAATTTATTTTGTCTTGCTGTGTTATCACCAGTATCTGAAACAGACTGAAGCTACCTAAGGCTTTGTAAGGTCAGCCTTCTGTGGACTATCCCCCTCTGACACAGTTCTCTTTTGCCATCCCAATACTACAGTTTGAGTACTGGGAAACAATAAATCATAGATAAAACTGATCAAAATATGGCTTGACAATTATGTTTCAATTATTTTATTGAAAAAATTATTTTCAATTATTTCTTCTACAGAAACAATATACTGTTTCTTTAGAAAGCATTCAGGAAATTTTACCTTTTGATGATGCACTTTCATCCTAGAAGGAAGAGGGGCAAGCAATGAATGACAAAAATAATTGCATTTCAATTTTGCAATTCCAACTGTGAAATCAATATAGAGGATATTTACATGGAGGGGAAAAGAAATCTATTTTTTCTGAAATAGTTCCTGAAAGTATAATATTCAGTTCTTGTTGATGCACGAAAATGTCTTTCCTTCAGACCTGACTCCATCCACTTACTTAAATATTTGTTTTAGATTCTTCAAAGGCATGCATGTTCACCTATGTTGCCACGCTCCCAGTGTAATATATATGGTTACCAAGGCAACAGGTAATAGCACTGTGTGCATGTGTAACATGTTAATAATGTCAACACTATGAGCATAGTATTAATATAAAAACTATCAACTTACCTGGAAAAATTCTAGTTTTAGACTATTATTTTTGAAGTGTCAAATATTTTATGTTCAGGTGTTTTGGTGATCCCTTGACATTGAATTATTTAATTCTACAACTTCATCATTGCGAATTGTCGGTGCCATTTTGTGCTATAACTAGATGTGCTTCACTAAGTGCTGTTCTCAGTACTAGAAAACCAAGACATCAGTTTATGGTGCAAAGTATTCATGGAAGTGCTGAGTTAGGAGCAGCTTATGAATTAACCATTTATTTATGGTGTCCCTTGAAGGATTCTTAATCCCTGTAATGTACATTTTTGAGAGAAGTAAGCAAGTGGTGAGACCTATTAGTTTCTCTATTATGCCTCTGAGCCACTAAAGGGTTCTGAACAAGCTAAATGAAATTTCAGAGATGCCAGGTGCCTACCAAAGCCATTCTCACTCCCCTCCTCATCTGGACACGAGAGAAAAAATATAATTATGGTTCATGGGTCAGTGTAAGGGCAGGGAGGGATCACCCATTGATTATGGTCATGGACAAAAAAGACTTTATTACCAATCAAATCATAATAGAATAATGAGAAATAAATACAAATCTTAACAACCCTTCCCCCTACCTCTTTCTATTTTCCCAGGCTAAATATCACTCCCAAATTCTCTACCTCCTCTGAGTCGGCGGCACAGGGGGATAAGGAAATTACTGCAGTTCCCTTTTGACATAATCTTATCATCTTGATCATCTAATCCAACCTCACTAAACACATTTTTCCATTTGTCATGTACAGCAACAACCAGCTCTTGTACAATTTTGTCTTGCATTCCTGGAAATAAACAGTTCAAAATAATAGCAAATTCTGAGCCCTGTGCAAGTAGAAATATGGAAGTGACATAACACTGTGAATATGTGGATCTGTACATGCATTCTTATCTCCTGAGGAATAACGATTATCTTTGCCCTGGTTAAGAAAGAAAGGTCAACTGTCAACTTTGTACAACTACAAAATGACTGCCGGAGTCTCCAGGGAGATTGAGCAAATATGGGACAATCAGGGTTGAGAGAACAGTGTGAAAACACCTTCTCAAAGCAAACAGATGAGGAGAGGCTTGTGAAGGCCCATCAACTTGGCAGGCGCTCACTACAAGAAGCTTTAAGGTAAAGACTAGGGAATTATTGGCACATCTTTCAGAACTGCAGAATGGAAAGGGAACGAAGAAAGGATTTGATGACAGTATGGAAAAACCAAATCTATAAATGTTCTAAACCAGATGTTCATTCATTTGCAAAAGGGGCACACTTCCCACTCCCTCAATGAAAGCTAATTTATTACAACAGGTCTCTTTAGTCATAATTTTGAAAAGAGGAAACGTATCTGACTCGATCACAAGCATCTCCAAGAAGCAACTTTCATTTGTCACTGCAGCTTTGGGTTATTTACACATATCATTACATACTGACAATAAGTAATACACTACCAGGACAGAATTGTGGCAGAAATGACTGTTTGGAAAAACAGCAATTCCAGGGAGAACTATAAATACCCAGGATACCTCTGAATGATGATGTATTCAATTCTTAATTATACTGAAAGATATGTGACAACTCATCTCACTTGTACCTATAAATTTCAAGATTGCCTGCTAAAAATTTGCCCAGGCTCCAAAATATTCCTATTGACAAAAGTATGAAATAAATCATCAACCACAATTCAGCTCTTGATCCACCTGCCCCCCAGGAACATGGTTTGAGACAGCTGCACATTCTGCTCATGGATGATCTATGCCCTCTTATTTTTGAGACTGGTTTTCACATACCTGAGAAACGTACAGATGTCTAAAGGATGACAAAGGTAGCAGATCCACAGAAAAAGGCCATTGTCAGATCTATCTGACAAAAATGACTCCAGAATTTGAAGAGATGAGACTCTGTGTCTGGCAGAAGCATAAGTGAATAATATTTCCCTCATTAGCACTACATTCATTAGGTAATTTAAATGCCACAGGTGGGCTCAGTGCCTTCCAACGCATACGTGAAAAATCAGTAAGTCTCTACTGAAACAAGCAAGCATTAGACTACTCAATTTTACCCTCTAGATCAATTTTTGGATTTTATATATAAATAGAAGGAAAGGAAGCTCTTTACAATGGTGAAGTAAAGTGATTATTATAATCAACATATCCAGCAGATGTGACATTAACAAAAAGAATATCTTAGAGAGTTTGTTTATAATTTAAATAAATTCAGTGTTGCTTTTAATTAACCAGGTGGCAATCTTCAAGCTGTGCTGCAGACATCATAGAACTCACAACAAAATCAAGGATGTGTTTCAGATACAATTTCTCAGCTTTAGATCCCATTTGAGTTCAGCAAGCAGAGAATAATTTCAGAATGAATTAGCAGTGCCTGCACACATTCTTTAGTTAAAATAGGAAACTACCAAGAGGAGAGAGTTTTAACAGCTTTATGCAGGTTGACAGTCACCACTGAATTTCTGGAGCAAATTGCAACAATTTCCATTAAGTTTTGCTGTGCTATTCCATGGCCTTCTGGCTCTTACAAACTTTCTTTGCTAAAATTATATAGGTGTTTAACCACAGGTGCTGAGCCCCAAAATGCTTTATCTTATGAAACAGATCATTAGCTTTTGATCAGTGAGTGAACACATATATGGCTGTAATTAAGTTAAAAATTCAACTATGTTATGAGATGAACTATCTAACTAGGAAGTATCTTAAACTTCCATAGCTTAATTAAATTAAAAGTAAGTGAATGAAAAGACATAGAACCAGTAAGTCCATTTATGCACTAAGAAAAGTGCACCAAGTTTTAAACTCCTCTTGCCTTACAGCAAACTACTCTTGAAATAATAGATGTGCTTCCAGCTCTTCTAAGGTTATATTTTCTGTTCTCTACACCAAAGCATAAAATTTGAAAGTATTTTTATTTCAATTGACCTAGAAGCTGTCCTGTTGAGTTTTTTTTTCCCAAAAACTATGACGTTCTTCATAATACAGAGGATCTAAGCAGGAGCAATTAAGTACCAGTAAAGTAGCTCAGCCACAAAGTCACACTGATGCCACTATCATTGTACTAGTATATTAAACAGCATCAAGACATTTGGCCACAATTATCCACATCATTTAATTGTTAACATACTCTTTGGCATAGTTTTGGCCTGCAACAATGTTCAGAGACAATGTTTGGGAACGGTTCAAAGAAAAGCAGATCTGATGGTTCTTACCAACAGGCAGTTTGGACTTGGCTATCCTGCTTTGAAGCAGAGAGAAAAAAGAGTACTAATTACCTGCAGGGCTAAGGAACAGTCTCTCCACAAAATTAGTTACAAAAATATATATGTTTAGATATAAAAATCTGGTCTTCCCTACAGCACAAGTCCCAGGGGACTGACATTGTCTCTCAGGAGACAATTAGGACAGCAAAAGAACTGCACAACTCACAACATCCTATAGCAGCCTCCACTCAAAAAAATGAAACCAAAACCCAAATCCCTATCACCTGGGATAGGTGTGAAAGCCAACGTGGAGTGGTCTTTGCATCCTGGAACAGCAGCTGGGAGATCCTGCAGCCCTGGGAGGTAAAAGACCAATGAGTAAAAAGGGACGCCTGGCCTTGGGCAGGACCTCTGATCCTCCTCAAACCTCCTCTTAGGAAAGTAAGCAAATCTATACAGATTGGTCAAGTAAAGGAGATTTTCCTCCTGGTTCCATTGTACCACACCAAAAATAATCCCAAAATGGCATTTGGAAAAGAAATGTGAATCTGACCCCTAATTTTTAGGGCATTTGGCTGGGAGAAAGCAATCCCAAACTTGAGGGGCTGCAGCCTGGACAGCTGATCAGTTACATTCAAGCTCTTCACTGATGCAAAACAGTGAAGCAGTCCCTGTCCCAGGCAAGTTTCTGTCACCCACCCCCCAGGTGACACTCGGGAAGCATGTCAGTCTGGATGACTTAGGCACACAGGCTCCTTTCTTCCTTCTGCTTCTTTGATGGCAAACATTCAAAATTCCATTTCAGGAAAGTGAGACGGCAGACATCAGCTCTGTCAAGCAAAGGAGGAATTAGGCATGAGGCTCCTGTCTCCAAGAGCACCAGCCCACCTTGGAGCTGGTCCCTAAGAGCACAAAGCCGACCCTCACAAGAGTACTCCAGGCTGCACACACAGCCTTTCCTTCCCTACCCTGACAGCCTAAGAGGGTAAGAAGAGAGGCATGAGAGAGGCACAGCAAAGCACAGAGGTGCAGCTGTTTGTCTGCCTCATGGGGCTGCCCCACCACCAGGAGATGGCTCACAAGTGGCCCAAGTTTGCTCCCATGAGCAAAATCCAGACTCGTTGGAAAGCCATCCGTTTCCTGCCTTCCTTCACTCCTCTGATCTTCAGGGATTTGCAAGCTGTTCTTATGATCAATCCAATGGATGGTTTTTGTTTTCCTTTGGGAACAGTGTAACTGTCTTGCCTTGCGTGCTTCTCAGGACATCTCTGTTTTTCATCCCTCGCTTGTGCAGTCTCCCAGAGTTGTCAGAAACCAAAGTGTTCCCGTGAGGGAGTGGGGCAGGATGGGACAGCAGGTGCCCTGGAGCAGGACAGACACATGGGGTTGGACTATCCAGCAGTGTGAAAGGGGCAAAGCCCTTTGGTGCAGTGAGGACCCAGGCTGTGCCTTCAAATCCCTAAAGCTCTGCTGCTTGGGTGTCCCTGCTCCATTTCATGGTCTTGCATAGGAACAGCATCAGCAGTAGGTAGTACCTAACCTTGCTGGCAGTGCAAACCAGGGAGGGAGTAGCTGAAACAACTCCACATTTTCATCTCTTGAATGGTCTGTAGAGCTAGTGACAAAAGCTCCCCAGAGGAGAAAGAAAAAACACTCAAACTTTTGCAGTTTTCACTGCAAAACCATATTTCCAAGGTCAGTGATGAAGTTTTAGAATATTATATTATTAAAACAAAGTGAAAAAGAAATATGTAGTAATATGTACAATTCACACTACGTCAACAAGGACAAAATGCTTTATTGAAATCCATAACAAGGGGGTTAATAAGCTCTACAAAATGCTAAGTACTTTCCAGTTGAAGGCACTGTTTGAAAGTTTCAGGGTGAAATAGCACCATGGAAGATGTTCCTGAAAAATTCCCCAAAGCAAGAAAAGAAAAAATACTCTGATTTGTTATTTGTTGCATGGCTTGAACTGCTGCAATAACCACATTTCCTTAAAAATTACCCAAGAAGCAGCCAAGCAGTGCACAAGTCTGTGTGTTAGTCATTGTAGTTCTATGGGGCACCTGGGCTCAAATTTATTTTGGATCCAAAGATCCAGAGAGATAAGCTTACATTAGTTTTTCTGCAGGTGACCAGCACAAATGGCATAATACAAGGCTGAGAGTTATGGGAAAGACAAATTATTCATGTTTACATCATGGTGCACAAACTGTTGGTTTGGTTATATTTTTTGAAGAGCATTTTTAAATATCCTAACCATGATGCTGAAGAGTACAGTATTTTTTTTCTTAGCGACTTTTAATTGTTGTTCAAAATACAAGAATAATTAGAGATAAAACAAGCATTCAGAGATGTTAGAGAACTGCTCCCACCTTCTGAGTCAGAACTATGTAATTTGCTTTCCAAGGTACTCTGGTCAGATTTCTGAGTTCAGTTCATATGAAACAATAACGACAAACCAAATATTGTAACTATTTGCTTTGCTGAAAGGGATTTAAGGTTGCTTTGGAGGTTGTAAGAAACACAAGGAAGAAGAGACAGAAAATAGCCTGTGATTTAAAATAAACCAAGAATGGTCACAGAGCAATAAATGGCACAAAAAGCAATATGTCAAAAAGGGGACTGAAAAAGAAATGCCAACAGAACCACATTTACACTAAATGTCCCCTTAGCACAAAGATAAAAAGCAAAGGCTGAACTTGACAAGGCTGAAAATAAGTTTGACAGCTTTAGACAAGAAATGACCTTGGCTACACTGATTTGAGTCAGCAGTTGTAGACAGATGGCCAAAAGAAAAATATCTGAGTACTTTCAAGTATAAAATATTCCTGGGACTGTGCAGACAATCTTGCTGTTTATAAATGAGGTCTGAAGAGTCAAACCAGATGTCACAATGCAAAAAATGCCAAACATTATCCTCAGAAACAATCTAAAATATCAGAGTGTAAACACAAAAATATCCTGCACTGGGTAGAAGATATCCAATCAGAGTAAATGTAATTCAGATAAAACAAAAAGTAACAGAGCTATTGTTCTTTGCCCATCCTTGGTAAAATAGCAAAGAGGATATATTTGGAAGACAGTGGAAATTTTATCATATATCTATTTCTGCAATTTAATTAATGCAGAAAAATCACTTAATAGCATTGAATGTCATTATATATTATATTTGAGAAAAAAAATTGGTTCTGAATAAAATAGATTAATTGCTAACAATTCACACTGAAGGAGAAGGGTGTGACTTTTGGAGCTCTGTTCTAGGTATCCTCAGCTACAAGGTAGATGAACTACTTTGTTTAGTCTCCCCATAATATTTTCTTGTGCCCTGCCTTGCAATGATTTCTCTCAACAGTTTTCTTAAGCAACACTATAAGCTGTGTTCTCTTTTGAAACTGCAGGTGCACTCAAGTGTTTCTTCAGTGCATGTTTCCTTGCTACACCAGTAACACACTCATCACCAAGTCTGTTTGGATTTCAAAGACCTTCAGTGACAGAGGCTTTCATGTTCCCCAGGTTTTCTGCAGATAGTTACATCAGCTTCAAGATAGACAGGGTGCAAACATTATTATCTGCCCAGAGGTGTGCAGACTTCAAATAAATTTGAAATCATTACTTCTGTTTCTCTCCTGTCTAACAAGAACCACAAAGGGCTTTTTGTGCTAGAGAAATATTTCACTTATGGCTTTCATTTATTAATTAGAAATCTTCAAGAATAAGACAATCATTTTTAATATTTTGGTTTGCAGAACTTCCCTCCACAGTAGTGAACCCTCACAAATAATCATTCATTATGCTCTGCTCATTCAGAGTCTGTGGATGATGTGCCATTATAGTTAAGTCTTTTTTCCTCAAGAGTGACTTGCATTGCTAAAAATGTGCAGAAGGGGAACAAAATAGATTGGTATTTCATCCTGCATGTGGTCTTTGTTCTTTTGGAAAAAGATAAAAGAACTGCAGAAGTTGCATAGTGTGCAAGTATTTTAAACTTAATGAAAGCTCAACGGCATCTCAGAAACAATTTTGCTTTTCCTTCCATAAAAACACCTGAGAATTTGTTTTAGGTCCCTCCCAAAAACATCAAAGTAGTTTTCAGCACAAGACCATAACTGGCTTTTTAGGTCAAGCTTCCTCAGATTTACTTGCAAGCCATTCATATGTATCAAATATATCATCACTTCAGTTTTATTTGTACAGTTCTGAATTAAAACTACTTTCAATGTTTTCCATTTTAAAAAGAGATTTGCCGTGGTCTAAAAATACATTTTGCATTATAATTCTAGAACTATACATTAATCATAGTTGAAATGATTATGACCAATTTCTAATTGCAAGTGCTGTGAAAATTAATACCTGGCAAATGACTAAAAGAAAATAATGTCTTCAAATGCCAAACTGCTGAAGGGTTCTTGCCGACATTCTTCACAGCCCTACCAGGTGGTATGTTTTAATTTTTAATCTAGAAAGATGCCATTAAGAACATTAAAGCACCTGGGCAGGGATTACTAGAATGTAATAATGGTAACATGGTAAATGACTCTTACTTTTTCCATAGCTTTTCCGACTGTGGAAAATGAACTGCAGGGGCACAAACGCATTCCTGCACCAGCAACCAGTGAGGGTGAGGACTAGTGGTAGTTCAAACATGAACAGAGATGGACAAACACCAACCACAGAGCCTATTCCAAAAAATAACTAAGTTAAAAGAGAAAATTCTGCAGTTTGCTGCAGGTTTGACACCTAATTCTGGTGATAAGGTGCCTGATGGTACAATATAACCATGCTGACTGAAATATCTCAAACCCTGGTTTCTGCCTCATTTTTCTTCTCAGGGGAATGATGAGAAGAAGAAGAAACAGAGAATGGGATGGGAAGACAGCTATAATTTCAGCCCCATGTCTGGAGCATCAAAGCATATAAGATATTCTACATTGATCTGAACATAACATTTACATTCTAATAGAAAAAGTAGTAGCAATAGAAGTCAAAAGCAATGCTACACATCTGTAACTCATATTGAATATTACTGCTGTTAATCATGAATACATATCTTGTATGTATGTTGAAGACGAAAAATAAAAATCATATTTTTCTGTTCTGGAGAATTCTTAAGCTTCTTAGAGCAAAGGTTGTAGGGCTTGGAAGGGGTCTTTTTCTTGATTCTTAACAGAAAATAAACAGCCTTGCTTCTTAGGTCCGAAAGCTCTCTCCAAAACTCTGTTTCCTATACATTTTACATTTACATATTGATGAGAATATGTGTATTGTAAGTTAAAATATCTTGTAATTTTTTTTGGTGTTTCTTTTATTTGTTTCATCCAGGACCAGAACTTGCAAATAAAAATACTTGTGATTTGAGTTCACAGGTTAGAGTCTCAGTACTGCTCATTTTGAACCTCTGTTGTTAATACATTTGAAATTGCTTCTGCTGTAGAGAGGAGCCTTTCCACAGATCAAAAGCCCAAGAAAACTTGCAAGTTATTTCAGATGTAACAACCTCCTATCCAGCTGCCATTCTCACTCTTCTGCATTTTTGTAAGCAAACCAAGTTCAAAATACATCCAACATTAGCAATTTCTCAAAACACTTCATGTTTCATGAAGGCATCTGAACACAAGAGATGAATTCTCTAATCAATGGCATAGGGTGAATGATAACACAATGAAACTCCCAACCTGTCCATGACTTACATTCCTGATGGTTGGGCAATTTCTCTGTGACAAGAGGGATGAGCAATTGCTCTCTCTTATACTTTTTCTTTTTAGAGAAAAAAAAAAATTCCATGCATCCCATAAAATAGATTTTCAAAGCATAAAACTTATTTTGGTCACCCCTTTGTTATAAGGTCTGCTGTCAGGTTTTGATATGGTGAATGGTTTTGTCTGGTATGAAAATTTTTTTTAAAAATATTACTTGTTAAAACCAGTTACTGTTACCTAATACAAAACATCACTCTTCAGGGCATGAGCCAGCCAAGTAACTTCAAACAAGAATAAATTTTCACTATCAGATTTCTGTTTCCCTCAGCTAAAAATCCAGATCCTACTCTTAGTTCAAGAGAGTGCATCAAATGGAGACACCACACGTAAATACCTGTCTTCTGGGCAAACATGCTAGTCAAAAATCATAAGTTTGCTTTAGATTAACTTCTTTCTAGCATAATTGAGACAATGAAATCTGAAGTGGAATTAACTTGCGTATTTACACGTTTTATATTGTCACTTTACTGAATTGATCTTGCAATTTTTGCTAGAACAAGACTAAGGTCACCTGACATATTTCCTTTATACAATTCATACTTTTGTAACAATCCAGATCTAAATTAGAAAACCACAGCTATGCTAATTGTTAAGTGTTACATCAATGAAACAAGTGAAAAATTATGTTTGGCTGACCACATTAATTCCGTTCTCCGTGATATTGCCTTAAAGCACCTCATCTACTTGTAGGTCCTGCTGGGACATTTGTACCTAAGTTGATTCTCTTTTGATCTGCTTGAGAGGAGAAATGGAATACTCCACATAGACAGTTACATAAAGATCTCCTGAATAAAATAGCATAAAGGTTACATGAACATATACATTTTAAAAAATAATATATATATTTATTTACATGTATCTAGATGCAGGCATGCCTCAATATTGCAAGAATACATAGGTACTAAGAAAGCAGTAAGAATTTGCTTCTTGAAAGTTAATTAATTTTTTAACAATTATTAAAATCACAATAAATAAGTAAATGGTGCATACTTTAAAACTACCTCTATTAGGAATAGTCAGAATTTTGAGTTACAACTGTAGTGATACCCACAATGTACAATAACTCTTCCTACAGCAACTGAAAGGCAAAACACTGCAAAAATATGCAAAATAGTATGGAAAGTAGAACTCAAATGAAAAAATGGACTGCCTAACAACATTTTTCAGATGGATACACAATGAACTAAACCACCTCATCTGCCAGACTTGGGAAACGTGGTAATTAAGACTTATGCTAATCATGTGGGAGAAAACTGACTGCTTCACACACACACACACAGCGCTTACACATACACACAGGCTGCTCTCCATAATATGCCACTGAGAAAACTGAGCTGTTGAAAAGACCCATTTTGTAGTGAATATTTACAACTCAAAATGGGGGCGGGGGAGGTGTCTTAAGAATTTGATTGACTCCATTTGCACCGTCAGAGGCTTTACAATCAATCTCATGTTTCTTTGGGTTTTTTTTACTTAGCAAACCTCCGAACAGATCAGAATGTGGCATTTACTTGAAACATCTAAGTGGCTCTTCAATGAGTCATTCTGCAAATTACTTTTTCCTTCAGCCTCTCTAGGATACACAGCCCAAAGTTCCAGAAGTGAAATACAAGGGAATAATCAGCTGCACTTCCCATCATTATGATGCTGACCTTCATTGCACTTTCATAGAGAGGTCTGATTCAGTGGTTCCAGCTCTGTTTTACTGAGCCTTCACCCAGTGCAATACACTAAAATGTATTTCCTCTCATAAGAAATTAGCCCTTTTTTTGTTTTTCATTCCAAAACTATAGAGTATTCAGTTGTTTTTTTAGCACTTAATACTAGAACAAAGGGAAAAGAAACATTAAAATGCCACCAAGGACCGAAATGTCTCCATTCACTCAGGAACTACAGTGGATGTGCTCTATTGTCATCCTTTGCCTTTTAAGACATACCCTCACTTATTCATTCACCAGAATTAATCTCTTCATCTCTTTTCTGCATTAACTGTATCAAACTGGATAAAAAGTGTTCCTTTGAACACAGAACAAAATTTCCTCTCTGTGGTCAGAACCATGCAATTATATATATTTAATAGCTAAAGTCTTAGAGTTATGCTCATTTTAATTCTCCAGAAAAGAGGATAAACATCTGAAACATTAATATCTGTCATCCACCTTTAAAACAAAAATTCTCATTGATTATATCTATAGAAGCACAGACTGCAAATTGAAGATTCATTAAAAAACTAAAAAGCAGGTTTAAAGGAATAGTATTTTCTACTGGATTTCTTTCTAATACAAAAGATTCTCTATTTCCCAAATAACCATTTTTTTTTTCCCACCCCCATCTTTTTGTCTTCTCTCTTTATATCTGTTTCTTCTTCTTTCCAGTCCTTTCTCTTCTCCTTTGCCCTCTACTCTTTAGGGATAAATTTCACTCATCAAATTCTGCTCTGATTTAAACTTTGGGTGGCCTTGCCACCTTTTAATCAGGACAGAGAACATGAGCATCACAATTCCAAAAATCCTGCAGGGAACAGCCTGCACTGCAAAGTGACTTGCACTGAACAAAATCCAGCTGCTGGGGAAGTTGTTGCAAAAATCATCCCTTTTTTTTCTTCATGCAACAATGGTAGATTTTACCCTGAAAATTGGCAGTAAATACCTCCTTATGTCCTTTGGACTGGATGCAGCAACCATCCAGATATCTGCTTAACCCTAAGCACTGAGTTATTCAACAGAACACTTTACTTCAATTGATTCCCCACTGTCCTACTCTTGCATAAATATTCTTAGCTACTTGGGATGAATTCCAAGTGCATGTATCGCTACTGCCTGTGATTCTGCATACTTAACTTTTTGGGAACCATCATCACTTACCACACTGTAACAGCAACATTACAAAATTAAACAACTTGCCATTTTACACTGCCAGCTATGAATTAATACACTTTAATTATAGTTGCTTTAGGGATTTTAATCATTCAAGTCAACACATACAGTCTTAATTGTTACACGTATTTTGAATATTTCATTTATTGATGGTTCAAACTAGCACTAAGACAAAGTCTTCCTGAATAATTTGGTTCAAACTAGCACTAAGACAGTCTTCCTCAGCAATTTATGAATTTCAGAGTATTCATGGCAAAAATGACCTAAAGTGCTAAATGTGTCTGTTAAATCCTTCGTGCATTGTGCCTTTGTGCATTGTGCCTGTAACTGATAAAACAGTATGATGCTTCTTCATGGGGGAGGTTTCAGTCAATTCCCATGCAGGAAAAAAAGGCAGTGCCATAACATTTTCCATTCTTTTTCTCTCTGATATAGGGACAGAAAAAGGCCAGTCTAGAAAGTAATGTATTCTCACAGTGTTGGATTAGATACTGAAAATGCTTTTATCTTCACAGCAAAATATCACCTTTGGTTTCCTCCCTAATATCCAGCAAGTAGCACTCTGGCCTCCTAGGGATCAAATCAAGAAGCTTCTTTTTCCAGAAAGTCCACTAAAGCTGGTTTTAGACAATACAAGGCTTAAAAATAGTCAGATAAAATGAGAATTTCAAAAATAGTCAGATAAAATGAGAATTTCAAAGAATGTCAAGCCTAAGGTTTTTCTTGATCCTGGCTTTGTGTCAGCTTTGTCTGCTAGAACCTGTACATTTTGTTGCAAATCCTTCCATTTCCTTTGATCGTCACCTCTTTCTATCCAGCTGGAACTCAGAGCTTTATTTGATCTGGTGCTACGGTGAACAAGTCAACAAAGAGAGTTCCGTTTCCCCAGGTAAAGTCCTGAGTCAAAATCTCAGCTTTGGTAAAAGGTGGGACTGCATCTCTAGCATGATTACCTCCCCCTTGTCACAGACGAAATCCTGTAAATGTTAATAATTACATATCTTCAAGTCCTTCCTAATATTTCAAACTGTGTACGAACATACTTCCACTATTACCTTTTGTGCAACGTTTTTTCCACTCAGTGACCAGAAATCCAGATGCACACAATATGCAATTTTGCATTATTTAACATAAATTTTACTAATAGGGCATAGTAGCACAAAGGTGTCCTCAGAGGTTAGGACTCTCTCCTCTCTATTCCAAACAGGACGTTTAGTAGCAAGGAATAAAATAGAGCAGAAAGCTGCTGAATCCAAAGTCTTAGAGAGTAGATGAGAGCAAGTGTCTGATGCAACAAGGAAAAGTTCAGAGACCTTTGTGCTGTGAGGTGTGTCGCTCCCAAAATTCTAAGCTGCACTCACTTTGAAATTGAACTGTGTGGTCAGTCCTGAAAGCAGCTGTACTGAAAAGTGTGAGGGTGGTCCAGACAATTTTAGATTTGCTAGGATGAGTGGCTAAGAGTCTTAGAATTTGTTTTTCCTAAAATCTCCAGGCTATGGTTTCTCAAAACTGCTAAAGTAAAAACTGTGGGATTCACTTTTTCTTCTCTTTTGCTGTGCCATGAGAAAAATTAAATATGCAATGAGACAGAATGTGGTACTCCATTTAATATCCAGTAAAAGAGTCAATGTATGTTTTAATATTCACCTTTCCTCTCCAAAAAAGCTTTACTGTAAAACCAGTATTTAAAGCCCCTCTCAAAAACAGAGCCATTCCTTATATACACTACTGCATTTGTTTGAGAAAATGCATCACTTACTCAGTCCCAACACAACCAGACCAAATAGCAGCCACTTTGCATCCCTGCATAGCAGTTGAGACAGCCTGAGTCCAATGAAATAGGAGTTTTAGTAAAGGTAGTTGCTCTGCACTTAACACTTCAGTTGTGCCTGTGAGGTATTAAATAAATCTGAAGCCATTTCACCAGACTACGAACAGAATCCGGATTTTCAGGATTAACACAAGATTCATTTTCTTTCCCACAGAGAAAGTGAATATTCTTACTAAAAAATAAAATGCTTTCTTTCTGTTCAAATACTAACTAAAGACTTCAGAAATTACAAAACTTGATATTATACTGAATGCATGATTCCTAGGGAATTGAAATTGGTCATAAAAGAGATCTGAAGAAGATGACACAGTTTAAAGTGAATACATCTATGAAGTTTGCAAAAAATAGCACCAAGTTTCTTTCACTGAAAAATATTATTTGAGACTTTTAGAACAAGATTCACACAGCTTTATCAGAAAAATTGACAAATTCTACAGATTTAGGTGTTTAAATGTTTGTAGGAATGTTTACAAATTTAATAATACCGAATATAAAAAGCAAGCAGGAGCATCATAAGCCATATACACCATAGGACAGAAAAAATCCTTACCCTAAATTCCTCCCCAGTTTATTTTCAACACCTCTCTAAGCTTAATTCATTAGAATAGAACACTTGCACAAAAGCCAAAGTGGGATAATGACGTAACAAAATATCTAAGTGCAGTGTTGTTATCTATTCAAGCTCAGAGATAAGAACATAAAGTGCATAGGTCAGGCCACAAGCAAGAGCCTTAATCAAATTTTCCAACTCCTCCCTGTAATATGCATTTTTAGGTAGCATATGCTTGAGGTTACAGAGACAGCCCTACTCCGATGATTGTGTAATAATATGGGAGCACTTCCAAGAAGATCAGATCTCTGCTCCTCTCTGTGCTGTGAAAGGTCAGCAGCTTCTCTCAGCAACTTATCTTTCTGGGTCTCTTATTTAGTGAAAAATGGACAGCATGAAAATGAAACATATTTGATTCAGCAAATAAACTTGCTGTGAAGTCTGACCTGAACAATGTTTTAAGTTTGGTTCATCTGCCAAGGGATAAAAACAATTATTCATACAGCTTTACCGTTGTCACCCTAACGCATGATTAACTTTCCAAAAATAAAAAGCAAGTCTTTTTTCCCTCAGTTCTGAAGACCTGACATAACCTCCACATTTCATGAGAAACATGCCTGTCTTTGAATCCTCAGCGGTTCCCAGGATAATAAGTTACATCTGTTTTACGCTGTGACTAAGCCTTATAAATAACAGTGTTTCAGCCCAGTGAAGCAACCAAAGAGTCAGTTACCACAACAATCTTCAGACAGTAGTCACCAATAATGATTGTGCTGAGAAAAACAACTCATAACACCACTGAGGAATGTAGAGAGACAAGCAAAGCTCCTGCTTCCTTGTGCAGGTAGTGGAGAATGTTCTGCTTTGTAGGAATCTGTACAGGACAATTTAGCACTATGAATATGCACCCCACTGCCAAATAAGCACAAAAACAAAACAAAGAGAGCAAGAACACTGGTGTATCAGGACTATGCTGAATCCAGGCTAATTAGTCTTACTATGAGCAGAGCTAATTTACTCTGGAAGAACACTAAATTGCTTTTGGACCCCACTGGAGCTTTTGCAGCACTCTTGGCAGCCCATGGCACCACCTGGACATGCCCGCTCATACAGATCCTGGCTCAGGGATCACTTACAGGAACACAGCTCTCAGCCCTCTCCAGGGACACAGCAGAGCTTTCATAAGTCATTCTGTTAACAACACTTTATGGCCCTGAAGGTAGAGTAGAGAAGACATAGGATGATATCCTGCAGATAGAAGCTCTGGCCTCACGAAAGGGAAAGGCAAACTACCCTTCAACATTTCTCTTTCCTTGGTCTGAGTCCTGAGCTGTTCAACTAAGCATCAGCTACTTTTATAATCATAAGACTTCACCTCTGAGTTCACTCCAGCTGGAATTTTTTGCTTAATGTGTATGGATCGTCTCAGCCATGTCTGAAGTGGTCTGACCCTCAGGGTCAAGAGTCCATGACATCCATTTCATTTTTGCAATACAGCAAGGCTGGTTTTCAGACAGGAAAGAAAAGGGTAATTCTTCAAAAGAAACTGCAAGGAAAAGGTAGGTGAGGAGAATGTAAATGTTGCCCTCGCTGAAATATAGCTGGGACAGTTCAAGCTGGCATCTGTAGTTTCCAAAAAAGTGCCAGAATAACCACAAACTGTAGTGATCTTTACTGTGCTTCCTTGGACTTTGAACATCCATCAGCAAAGTATATTTATAGAGGAGAGATGTATATTAGATATTAGGAAATTCTTTTCTCAGAGGGTAGTGAACCACTGGCACGGGTTGCCCAGAGAAGTTTTGGGTGCCCCATACCTGGAAGTGTTCAAGGCCAGGTTGGATGGGGTTTTGAGCAATGTGAGCTGGGGGAAGGTACCCCTGCACATTGCAGGGGGATTGGACTAGGAGATATTTAAGGTCCCTTCCAACCCAAAACTTTCTATGGTTTTACAATTGCAGATGCAAACAGAAAAATAAACATTCAAGTGATCATGGAAACTTGCCAGCGTTGATTTGAAACAAGATTTGGGTGACGTTCTCAAAATGTCAAGTATTTCCTACACTAGAAAGGACACCACAGGTGCTCTAGAAAATACAATCAGGTGTTCCTTTCTTTTAACTTAGTCTTTGTACAAGCACAATTGCATTTAATTGTGATAAATTAATAAAGGCCATCAAAATTTTCAAAAATATTTAATTTCATCAAAAATTATTATCATGTTTTTTCAATGGTTTGATTTGCCCAGTGGCCTAAAGAAAACAAAACTGAGTTTAAATTTTAGGAAAACCAACTTCATCATATACCTAATGAAAACATCATAATATTAATGAGAAATATTTTCAGTCTGCAAATAAGGAACATCTGAAAATCATCTTCGTTTTATGCTTGTTTACTTTCCGTCTTACTAGACTAATTGCAGAACACAGAAGCAAAAGACCTTCAATGCAATGTCTGGAAGAGGTACCAGGTACCCTAATTTGTACCAGTACCCTAGGGTACCAGTACCCTAAAATCTCTCTGGGTACTTAGTCTTGGAGATTTTTTTCTTTGAACTCCTCAAAATGAAAATTTGATCTGTAGCTGTTAAAGTGTCTGAGATATGAGTCCCTTCTACACATTGCCATAACTCCATTTGCTGTCTCTACCACACTTAAAAAAGCCTTCATTGGGCTTTTCTTCATGCACCGAACATTAATGAAAGTGAAAATGGAATTATCCTAACCAATCAAAAATGTCTGTTGACAGGACATTACAATGAAGATGCATAACCAACACTGAACAAAGCAGCAAATCTATTATTTACAGAACTGATCATAGCATCTGAAACACACATTTCAGTTGAGTTCCAGCAACTGATTTTAGTATTGATAGTTTACTGTACATGCTTATCACACATTTTTATTCTGTTTCTAAAAAAAAGGCTAGTTATTTCATTTTCTGAAAAAGAAACTAATAGGTGCATGCAAATGAAAAACTTGTCCATTTATCCTCTAAATTCATCTGTCACTTCCATCTCATCTACATAGAAATAATTCATTTTACTATAGAATCACCCATGTACCATAGTCTAGAAACTCACTTGCATTGCTTGTTCCTGCAATCTTCCTTAAGGAAATGTAACTGCACCTCTCAATAAGATAACCACCACATAATTTTTATCTCATCAAAGCCTTCCTTCTCATCCATCTGATCTTAAAATGTTTTGCTATGCTGTAACTAGAGATGAATAAAACAGGAATCAGAGTGATAAGAATTTGTGAAGTGAGCTCAACTCATGGAGAACCCATCAGACACAGATTGCTTTAAACATGGAGGAATGTCCCTAATATGAGGTCAAGTCTTACAGATACACTGAGTCCATTCATAATGATTGGTTATCCTGCAATACTTAGCACTACTAGAAAACTTTTTCTTAACAGCATACTTATTCAATCCTTTCCATTAAATTCATAGGATATAATCTAGATTTTTGCTTGAATAAATGAAACATCATGTGTCAGATGTCATATAAATTAACCTTTTGCACTGAATCAAAACCTACTCCCAAAAATAGGTTGCTTTGATGCCACACAGAAGTGTAAGTAATAAGGTACTGAAAGCAATTCATTCAAAAGGAAATGTCTCACTATCAGGCACACCTGAATCATTTTGCTCTGGGTATTCCTTATGTTCAAAAAATGCATTTAGAAAACATGAGTTATCTCTCCAAAAACCTTGTCTGCCCTAAAGTATTGTACATGATCATCGCAGCATTGTAAGTGCACCCGTCAAGCACTGCACCGTCACACACTCCATCAATCAAAGCACAGATACAGCAGCTGAAAATATTGCTATAATTTCTGTCATGGTTTAACCCAGAGGGAAGTTAAGCCACACAGAGCCACTACCCTCCCCTCAACCCCCTCCAGTGAGATAACAATTTAGTGGAAATAGCAATGAGATCTGATAATGAACAGTAACATCAAAAATATTAATTACTAAAGCATACCAAAAAGAGAGCGATTTCCATGCAAAAAATGCTTACCAATCCCAATGCAACCTGACCTTAGCTGACACCTCCCTACTGTTTCTTCCATCACATTGTTTTTTCCAAACCTGAGACAATGAAACACAATGACAGACAAACCGTCTGGTTGGGACCAGTGCCACCTCCCCACTCCACTCATCACGTGCTCCTCTGGAGGACTAAATGGCTGTGGAGGGTCTGCATGGCCCATTTCTCTTCTACCTGAAGCCTCCTTCTTTCTCAGAAATGGGAATCCCTTACTTCCACACCCAGCAGTGATGGGTGGTATAGAAGAACAACCTACACTCAGAATAACAAACATGGTTCCAGGCTCCACCCGCTCACAGCTACCGCCAGAAAACTAACTCTGTCCTGGCCAAAAAGAAGACAATTTCCAAAGGAGAAAACAATAGTAATAGTAGTAGTAGTAGCAGCAGTAGTAGTAGTAGTAGTAGTATTTACTTCAGAAACTTCCACAAGTCATGCCAGGGCACAGAAGTACAGAAAGGGATCATAAGTGATAGTCTTGGAGCAACAAAAGAGTAAGTGACATGCTCTAAATAATCAGCTCTGTCAAATCCCAGTTTCAAGTATGAGATGTGCTTCTCCACCATGTGCTTCTCCCTGGGTAATTTTACCTGTATCTGTAGGTCTGGACAGTGTTGATACAAAGTTCACTTCTGGAATGGAAAATCAGCACCAATGGAGGCTGCTCTCAGGTTTGGAGTGCTTCAGCAGTGCATGTTGACCTTTGAGGAACCAGTGACAGCAATCTAAATATCTTTTAAAAGTCTGTGCTATAGATAAAAAAGAATGCAAGAAGTTCAGGTCAGGTTTGCTGTATTTAAGTTCTAGCGGAACATTTGGCCTACATTTTTAGTTCAGGAGATTTACCCTTCATCTTGTCTGGAGGTTTACATAGTATCACCAGAGCCACACACATGACAGCTGTGAGTCAGATTTTTGAAAATAATGAAAAAACTTTAATATCAGGAGGATTTATGTTCACAAAAAAACTGTTTACAAATACTAATGGGAGCTTGTAAGCCTCTAGAATGTCCATAGGTTATGTTTTTCAGCTTTTTTCCCTGCTACCACAAGAGACAGAAATGTACTTTCTATCTACAAATGTGACCTTCCCACAATCCTATGAACCTCACTGCTGCAGCTTTTAAAGGAATATCAAATACAGAACATTGTGTAGAAATTAAAAAATAATCAACACCAACTGAGTACAAAATATTTATACGTCAGTATCAACTGTATCTATGAGGACACTATAAGTTATTTATTTTACCAATGTTTTCTCATTAGGTAGTGCCTGGAGGCTAACCAAGATGAGCTTTTGTTGTATTATGCAGAGTAACATAAGAGCTCAGAAGCAACAGAAAGAGTAGCAAAAGAAAAGGTTTTCTTGTTTTCCAGCCAACAGATGACAATACTCCAAACTGAAGTTCTGCTACTGCCTTGAGGTTTTCTACTTTTCCCTTGAATGCCTCCATAACCTAAAGTAAATCTCCAGTTACTTTATGTTCCACTGAAAAAATCTTCATTTGGGCAAAAGGGAAGCACCACACATGCAGGTCCAAAATGCATTGCCAGTCCAGCTAATGTTTTAATAGCTTAATAAACCCTATTGTCCAATTAACACAGAAAATTTTCATTAATAATACAGAAAAAAATTGCTTTAGAAAGAAAATAGCCCTTCCAAATACATACCGCTTTTCTCTGGCATGTGCTTTCTCTTTCTATGTTCCCCTGGGTCCATGGGGAGATGGTTTCAGGCTTCCTTGTGAGGCTTTTGGTGGATGGAGAGGTCTGCGTACAGCCACTGTCACATCCTCAGTCCTTCTCTGAAAGAAGCATGGAGTTGATGCTGGGTGTCCCAAAGATCCTCTTGAAATTATCTTTTGATGCGTTTTATCATGGTGTGTTTCTCATTGCTTCCCATCCAGTTTGAACAATGCCCCCCAGCCCTGATACTCCAGCTCGCTGTTCCTCATTTCACAATGGTTCTCTTTGGCCTTTTCCACACACAGTTTCCCTTCACTCAAGCTAAAAACAGGCCAGGCAGCAGTCACTGACCACTGCACAGTGTTAAACCAAGCCCCAGCCGGTTCAGGCTGAGGCATGGACAAGTGCTGGATCCCTACACAACCAGGTCAGTGCAAAGCCTGGTGTTTTCTCACGCTAGTGGCAAAAATCACATTGAACGGGACAGCACAATTGACTCATGTCTTTATATTATAAAAACAACTTCTCTTGAAGCAGGGAAGAACACTAAGTCCATAATAAAAAACCCTGTTGTTTGCAGGAGAATGAAAGGACTGAACCAGTCAGAGAATGGGGAAGTGAAACAAATAGACAAATATTCCAAAATACATATGTGTTATAAGGAAAAAAAGAAAAAAAACAGCACGATTTTGTGTTGCTGTTCATGATCATAGGCAGCAGCTGGAAGGTCCAGTCCACCACCTGTGCAAGGCAGGGCCAGTTACACCACGGAATAACCTAGCCCTAAATACTTCCAGTATGGATGTTCCACAATATCCTCAACTGCCCCCTACCACTGTTTCATTCTCTTTACCCCAAACAATTTTTCCCAGCATCCTTCTTGATACTACTTGAAGTCACTTGTTCTTTAATCCACAAATAACTCTAAATCTTTGTTTTGTTCACTGATGCACAGAAAGAACATCTCTTTCCTCCTGCCTGAGTGCTCTACGTTTTACTAAGAGCAACAGCCACTTTGAAATAATAGAGCTGTAGTAGAACAGCAAGATATTATTTATTCTTCTGCTCAAGAACTCGTAGCAGCTAGGACACTGTTCTGCATGGTTCCCTTTGGTTGTGCTCAGGGCTGATGCTGGAGAATAACAATTCAGATTATCATCTCTTCCCAATACTGAGCAATTTATCCATTTCAGACAGTATCACTATAGGTTTTTCCACATAGGAAAGTCTGACAAAGCAATTTTTAGCAGATAGATATGGTTTTGGTGGCAAGAACTAGTCACATATATATTTTTTTTTAAGCTCATAAGGCACAGTAGTGTGTGAGGGACAGGCTAACACATAGCTCCCCAAGCTAGTTCCCCCAAATCTGTCTCCCAAACTCCCTGATTCAGGGCCCGACAACTGCACTGTGCCCAGCTGGACTCAAGCCAAGCCCCCCCAGAGAGAGAGCAGATGTGCTCAGGGCCCCCACTGCATCTTTCAGTGATTTTATGCCTCTTTATTAACATGTGAAATACTGTGGGGTTCCACAGGCGGGGAGCTGTATAGCTTTTGTTTAGCCTGATTTTGTCAGCCTTCATGTCTTACTGTCTCTAAATGTCTCTGTGCCATGAAGAAATGTGGAGCTAAACATATCTCTTGCCTTTGAATTCTCCAAGTTCTACAAATGAAGATGGCAATTTAATTATTTATTATTACTTATCAGCTATAGGAATAAAAATATCCCTTTAGATGTTCGTTTTTCTCGCCGTAGCCATCAAGCGCAAGACAAATTAAAGCTAAAGCGCCACCTAGTGACAAGATATTGAAAGATATTTTAGAATAAGTCAAAAAGTTTCTTTTTCCCTGGAAATTTAGTGAAAGTTAAGGAACTCAGAGGTTTACTGAGAGCCATAAAAACCTTTCTGTCAATAAGCACAATAAATTCACTGGGAATAAATATACCACCTCTTTCTTCCATTTCTTTCCCATGTTTATAGTAATTCTACTGCTCATACCTGTCCATTCTGTCAATCTTGGAGTTTTAAACTGTTTGAAGTCCAAAGTTTTGGATATGTGGACTCATTCAGTATTACTCATATACATGTTTTATCAACTGTTCAGCCCAGTTGTTCCAACAATAGAGTTCAGAAAACTAGCTGCATTCAGTCAATACTATGGTATCAAGTCATCTGTCAAAACAGCCCAATCCCCAGAAGCCCAGAAGAGTGAAGCAGCTCCTTTGTCCTTCCTCTTCTACACTTTCACCCTAACCCCCATGGGATGACACTGCTCCTCCCTCCTTCCCCAGTCACATTCAGTAATATGTTGAGTATGACTTGTTTCCTACTCAACATGTTGGACACAAGCTCAAAACCAAAATACTCATGCCTAAAGTTCTTAAATAGTGAATCGCACAGAGGAAAAGGGAATCACAGCACAGAAACATGGAAGCTTCAGATGTGTTATTGGTGGTGTTTCCTTAAGAAGCACCTTTTCATTAGCAGCACTCAACCAACAGAAACCATTCAAAAAATGACGCTGTACTAGGGGCATGCAACACAGTAAGCTTCAGGGAGGGCATATCACCCAACCACAACCCGGAACAGAGATTTTTTCAGATCTCCTATGATAATTAAAACCATACTGTATATGACTTTGTGGGACAAAAACAAGCAAAGGGGTTATTGGGAGACAAAATCTGCCAGATGGTACAGTTGGTGGAAATGGGAGTGGAAGTACAGCTTTGAGGCTGACAAATCTGGAACATCAATGTAGAGCAGCAAATCATAGCAGCATTTTGTGATGATGAGCCTGGGTCTGAGGGCAGCACCTTCAGTAAGGGCAGTGCTGCACTGATTCTACGACTTCCTAGCCCAGAAAGAATTCCAGTACCATACACGATTTAATTTTCAGGTTCCAGTTTTGGGCACCTGTAAAGGATATCTAGGTGTTCCATCATATTTTCAGTTTCAGGTGCCCAGATGTGTATCTACTCTTTAGGGTGATCTTTCTTCAAGTTGCACTGACTCTTGTTTTGTTTGTTCCAACTCACTTTAACTTCGCTTTAGTTCACATCAACTGCCCTTAATCTCTTGCATGACCTGTGCATACAGCCCTCTTCCTTTGGTATCATTGTTCCCTCCCACACACACACTTTTCTAAACTCTACAAATAAACCGGCTAACAAAAATATGGAAACTGACTCAACACTGGCCAACATCACATTGTGATCGGAAAAGTGTATCAAAAATATAAAGAGTAACTGCAGAAAAATTTTTAAAAACCTCAGCCAACCAATCAAAAACAAAACAAAAACAAAACCCATTATAATATCAAGGAAACCCCAAACTCCACTGCATAACACATGAATAAATTTCTTGTAGCATGCAACAATCCACAGTAATTCTAACACATCTATACGTATCTATAATGTGATTTACAACACAGAGACCACAGGAAAAACAATCAATTTACTGCTCCAGGAAATGCTTCACTATAAATATGTAGTATTGCATATCTGCTATTATTGTTCAGAGGCAAAATAATGTTGCCTCCTATTTGAAGTGGAAATGCAATTTGAATGTATTATAATGTTGATATTTCACTTTTTAAAAAGCAACTAGCAATAATTTTTCAAAGAATCTTCCATCCGTACTGGATATTAGGCTCAGAATAAGAATTGACAGTTCTCCTACTGTGAGGGGTGCCATTGTGAATTATTTTAATTCCATTCAGTTTGCTATTTTTTAGCATTTGAAATGCATTTTTCATTACAGCTGAATAATTTTTTCACAGAACAAATTAAACTTACACTAAAAGCTTGTATCTAATTATTCCACTCCCCTCTGCTGGGAAAGCAGAGAAAATGGACTTACTTGGTGACCTCTGTAGATCTTCACTGCAAGGATTTTGAATTCTCCCAGAAAGAAGAAATGAGAGACTTTATGTCTTCTTGTTCACAGCTCAGATCACTTTCAAGAATTCAGACTTCAACCTCAGACATTCGGCAAAGCACCAGCAGTGATAGGAAACACTGCATTGCCAGTTTAATGAGAAACTGGGTTTGTTTGGTTTACAATTCTATTAAAATTACTACAGAGGTTATTACAATTTTAAAAGTCCATCTGAGCAGCAAAAGAATATGCTTTAATGATGAACTAATTGCTCTCTGTACTGTCACAGCATACATAAAGTGTTTCACCTGTGCCTGAACAAGCCTGTAAATTTCTGGGATCAGGGATCTTATTTGTACCAAAAAATCAGGCCAGACTGACGTTCAGTACATCAATAGTGGCCCTTGCCCCTACCAAAATTTCTACCTTTCTACTGTAAGTAAGATTATGAGATTTATTGACTTTCAGATGACCAGAGACACTTGCCATTCATCAAAATAATAGCCAAAACACTGTTCTGTTCCAACATAAACAGGGGCAGATTTAAAGTATAAGGCCCAGCTTTTCTTTAATGAAATTGAGATAGCTTTTTGGTTGTTGGCTGTTTAAAAATTACTTTTCATCAGGGAGGTAGAGGAGAAGGGAGAATAAATAAAGGTCACAAACTGCCTCTCATTTAGTGCAAGTTACCTATTAATACCAGAAAACCCAAGCAACATCATGCTTAATAAAACCAATACATTTCTATATAGGAGTCTAAAGGTCTCAATGAATTACATATCACACTGGTGTATAAATACACAAAAAGTCAGACATTCCCTCATTCACATAGTTCATCTTAAACAAAGTCATAAGGACTTCATAGAGCCACCATGAGCTCCTGCATTCTCCATGCACCTGTTCCTGGTACTCACTTTTAGCTATCAGGAATTTATTACAGATGGACCGACAACTAATGCAAAACATCATTGAAGAATATCTGCTCTAGGTGACAACATAGTGGAATAAGGTGTTTTATCTAGTCAACAGCTGCTCATAAAGGATGTCTGCAGCCATAGAGATCCCTTATCCTTTCCAAAGGAACATCTGAGTTTCCTTTGGTGTATTGCTCTCACATGGTATACCTCTGAGTGATATACCATGTGACAGGGGTCTACAGAGCACTGCTGAGCTGCCATTCCTTTTTTACTGCAATAGTTACAACTTGAAATGTTGTAACAGAAAACAAACAAGCAAACAAACAAGTAAAATGGGGGGAGGAAAAAAGAAAATGAAAGAAAAAAATAATAACACATATATTTTTTGTATGTGTTTTTTTGTATGTGTTATCATGCATTTGAAAAAGAAGCTGATGACAGCATTATTATGAGAAAATATTAAAGGTTGTCAGATTGACATTGCTTATGCTCTTTAGCATACACAGTCTGAGTACTGGCAGACAAGTATTTTGGATGGTCTCCTGATGATTCTTATTTAGAGAGTTTCATCCTCTGTTTTTGTACTGAAGCAATTCCTTTTTCCCTTCAGCAACTCTTTTCCAGCTGTCTTCATTCCTTTCCCATGAGGACAGAACCACACTTGAATGCCAAGAATCTTGCTTTTTTTCTCTCCTGATTTCTATTTTTTCTTTCTCAGTCCCTTATTGAAGTCTCTAGGTTTTTGACAGCATGTCTGAGGTTTGCTGTTATTTTAAACCAGCTGTGGATTAAACAGAGCATGAAAAGGACATCAGCCCCCACCTTTATCTCCTGCTTCTGTTTCTGCAGTGTTGGCAAAAATCCCAGCACAGCGATATGCCTTCCCCCTCACCCTTGATCCAATTCTTCCAATGCACACCAGACTTTGCCTGTTGGCTCTCCAAACATCCACACCCTGCACTCGTGACTTCCAAGGCGTGAGACCTTTGGCACTGTGCACCCCCAGTGACTCAAGCCCCCATTACCAGGAGCCCACTACAGGGAGGAGGGAAGGCAGCACTTCTCTTGCCCCAGATGTGCCTGCAACAGCAGCATCACCTCTCCCCTCCTGTTAAGGTTGGACTGTTTTCATCCCTTCTCTGAATTCTGATTCTTTAAAAATAAACAAACTAACTAAATCAACTCCCCAGCCTTTGCATATGGCTTTGGGATTTAAGGTTTGTTGACTGCTGTCAGCTTAGCGCTGCACACCCTGACTCCAGGCAGAGATAGGAGTATAAGCTTGTATTGTGGAATTACATTTTTTTCTCAGTATTATTTACACATAAAGCATAAAAAAATTATATACAAAAGTAATTTTCAGCAGCTTGATTCTTTTCTCCCATAAATTTTACGTTTAATTTCTAAGTTTCATGACCTCATTTACTTGCATAGCCGCTCCTGCTGTTTACCTCCCAGTGCGGTGTGTGGCAATTACGAGTAGCACTCTGGAACATATTTTCAGCAATTATGGTAATGTAGATGATTAGGAAACAAGCTCATAAAGTTTGGCAAAGACAGCGCTAGTACTCTGTTCTCCTTTCTGATGCAGTGTGAAATGCTGCTTCTTACTATGGGAAAGTAATTAATTTCTGACTGCTGTTTCTCATACGAGTATTTATTTTAGCCACGAAACACGTATGCTACCTGACACATAGCAACAAGAAATTATAAAAGGAAATAAGGAGAAATAGGAATAGGAAAATGTTGTTTCTTTAATCAAGGAGATTAGGTATTTGGAAAATAAAAATATATTGTGTTAAAGACCACTGACATGATGTCTCTAAAGGGGGGATCCTTTAACTAATTTTCTGGATATTCTTCCTCAAGAGAAGAAGGTGAAGACCCTCATTATCATTCTTACCACAAACCTTTCCACAGAAATTGGAATAATGTAAGTGAAAGAGAGTGCATTGGGAGAAATGGGTTAAAAATGGGAGACTGTTGGGAGTTATAACCACGCTCAAGTGGCCTTGCAGCTGGGAATGCAAAAAGTCTGGAGAGTAGCAATGTAGAAAAATATATACTTTATGCCTTTATGTTGTTTACCTTCTGTGTGACTTGAGAACATCTGTGTGTAGATAACATAGGGGTTTGGTAACTTGGAGACACCCTGAGGGACAGGCTTGAGCTCCCTGCCTTGGTCCTGAGAAGATCAAAGCCCAGGGAAGGTCCCTGCACAATGGTAACCACGCCTGTGCAAACCCTTGGCAGTCCTCTGGGAACAGCAGGACAGGATCTTCCAGCATGACCTGGGCTTGGCAGTGTCTGCATCTGCGTGTGTCCCTCAGCCCGGGGCCGCTGCAGGGACCCCCAGCCGGGGGGATGAGTTTACCTTTTGCATTTCAGCCACAGGTCAGTGGCTGCTCCCTCTGCCTGCCTGTCCCAACTCACGCACAGCATTGCTGCCATACTTGTAAAACTGTTGACAAAGAACTTGCCAAGACCTCTGGGTTTGTTTTCGTGGTTAGTACTGACACTTTTTTGGTCAATTCCCTAAGGAAACTAGGTTTATGCAACTGTGTAGGCATCTCCATGCCTCAGCTTCCTTTTTCCCAGCCCTTTAGTAAACTTCTAAGTGGTTCGCCCATTCTAACCACGTTCAGACACGTGAGGGAAATTTCCATGGCTGTGTCACAACTTCCTAAGTCAGAAGCAGTTCCCAGCTTCCAGGTCCGTACATGTCCTGCAACCTCATCCACTCCCATTTTATTCTAGAAATTTTTTTATTCTAGAATTTATTCTGGAAAAATCCATGGCTCAACCATATTTTTTTTCTGACAAATCAGTGATCACAGAGTTTATTATTATTACTGCTTTTTATTTAGTAATAGGAAAAGTCATTCATTCCTGCTTCCCTTGGTGTTAAAACAAGTCTCTTACACTCCAGACTAACAAAAAGCACCATCTAAAAAAACAGTAATACGCTTCATCACATTTCTTTTGGGGTGGGTCAGTAATGAGTGAGTCGGTAATGGCCATGCTGCGTGGTTTTTTCTAGAATCCAGTCTGAATACTCAGCAACTTTGGTGTAGACTCCCGGCTGCCTGGGGCGAGCACACCCTTCGCCCCAGCTGGTGATGCCCACCAGGTACCACACCTCCTCGTGCCTGCATGACAGTGGCCCTCCTGAATCTCCCTGTGTCAGGGAGAAAAAGAGAGAGTGCCCAAGGAAGAGGCCTCATCAGTATTTCTATCACAAAGAAACCTTGAATAAGATCAGCATCATTCAGTGTTACTACCAGCATAACAGCCTAGATTTCAATCACTTTCAATTAAGGCTAATTAAGAGAGGACTGAAACAGGTTTTCTTATTTTTTAGTAAATCAATTTCTAAATAGTCATTGCAAACAATTACAACTTCGCATGAAGGTTCAAAACTACTGGCATTATTTTCTTTTTTTTTTTTTTAATTAACTTAGCTGTATTCAGTGATATAACACCCAATGAAAACTATATGTGCAAGTAGGAAAAACAGCCAATTTGGCAGTGTTTTTTCTTTATGACCTTGTTTTTAGTACCTTAGTTCTCTATATGGCTTGAGCAACTCTGTCCCCCTCAGTCTAAAATACCTTTGTGTTTTCTTTTCCTATTCCTAACCAACATAAAGTTCTTTAGAATAGCTGTTATGAGTTATTAAGGTAATAGCAAGCGTGTTATTTTTTAAAAGAGCATCTCCATGTCTGTTACACTGTATCAGATAAAAACAATTTTAATTGGCGCAGAGGAAAAATTACTTCCCAGCTCCAAATATTTTTATTCCTAACCAATCATAGCAACTGTAGCATTTCAACATAAAAATTTTAACTGTTAAATGTTTGCAGTGAAAACTGTATTTGGTAGAGAATTAAGTATTAATAATCAGATTATTTTCTTTTTGCAGAAATTAACTCAATATTTAAACTGACAAAAGTGTGTGAGTTTACATTTGAACAGAGAATTTGGCTCATGGAACTCACGCTGTTGTGACATTTTCAATTCTAATTACGAACAGAGCAGTTTGCACAGTTTGTTTTTAGCCTTCTATTCCCCATGCATTTTAATAGCACTGCTAGCGCTCTCCCTTCTGGTTTGTACACAGTGGATGCTTTAAAATAAGCTTTTTGGTACTGTATTTCATGCTGAGAAATACAAAAAAGAAACCACATAGGAAGTCTTCCTTTATTGGAGAAATGTTTCAAGATACTATACTTGCTGTCTTTGGAATTCTAATAGTCTGAAGGAATACTGTTTTATTCCCTAAATGGATATCTATATATCCACACTCAGAGCTTCCTACGCACGGAATTTATCCCTAAACATTTCAATGTCATATAAGAAATATTTTCCATATACATTGTTTTCCAGTGCTTTTGACACAAGAAGTGACAGGTTAATCAGGAACTCTATTGATAATCATATTTTTCTAATAGTAATTAAAAATAATTATAGTAGTCACTCATATATCTGAACATATATTTGGAATATATAGCTACATTACCTTACAAGCATCCCTTCCACCTTCATCATAGCCAGCACAGATCACTTTATCACCTATTCTTTGCTTCCGGTACCTTGCCTGGCATTCCTCTTTGGACATGAAGGGAACGGGAGCCTTCTGAAGAATATCTTGGACCCGACCTATATAAAATGTGGTATGAGCAGAGAAATGTTTGTGTCTAGCAGAATAAAGGCTAAAATTGAACTCTAGAAATCCCCATACACTGATACTACAGAGTGGGAAGCCACTGCTTCTGGAGTGTTAATTGATGTTCATGACACTGATTGTCCTTTCTTTGTGTTAGTAAACAATGTGAATTTTCTTCTAATTTAAATGGTTTTTTTATAATGCCATTTTCTTTCTCATGACTGCAAAAGCTTCAAAACTCCCTTGTGATTAGCAATGAATCCCCATATGTGAATGGTCCTCAGGACATTAGCCCTTGGAGCACTGAGGTTTGCATTGCTTTGTGTTAGTAACTATTATTTCCTGGTAAAGTGTTGCAAGAAGTTTGGGGTCTCCCAGCCGCCAAATCTGTGCTGCTTTCTATCACAGTAGTTTTCAAGATGGAGAAATTTGTGCATAGACTAAACAAAAGTACCCTTTTCTCTAGTAACAGAAGAAATTTGTCTATAGAGTATCTGCTTAAATTTGTCAGATTTCACATTGAACTGTAACTTTCAGACAGGCAGGTGTATAAAGGAAAAGGTACTCCTTAAATAGGTTCATATACATGGACAAAAACATACAAAAATTGCACATAAAAATATAAATTAATAAATAGATGTAAAACCGTAGTTTCATAATTAAGAACTTTTTGGTCTACAATCCATATAAAATCAGAGTTCAAATCTCGTCTACAATCAAAGCACAAGTCATTGGCATTGTTTATAATCAATCTTTAGAATAGTAAAAGCAACTTCAAACAATTCTTCAGTCTCCAATTTCTAAAGTCATATGAATATCATCACATTTAAAAAAAAATCATGGGTCATGTGAAGACTGCAATTCAAAACAGTTCAGTTGTTTTTGCCTTTTTTTGAGCTAAGAAAATAAAAAGGACAGTGCAAAACCCAGATGTATCCAGGGGGTTTCCAGTAGGTTAAGCTAGAATCTTAGGAAAAGCATTTGAGTATTGTTCAGGATATATTTAATAGTGAATTCCCAGGTATTTCAAATTATTGAATCAATTTATAAAATTAATTATTGTGTCAGAGAATGGAGCTATTTAATGATACTTTAATACATCTTTAATATATGTTTTGTGATGTCTTAATAGAAATAATTCTAATAAATAATTATATTAAAGTACTGTCTAGAAGGAATAATGGTAGCTAAGAACAGAACAGAATTTTCTTTTTTTAAAGAAGGGCAGTTGTTTTTTTTGTCAAACATATTAATTTTAAAAATACAAGAATTCACTTTTTAAAAGTATTTGTCTGTACCTTTTTCTTTTCTGTAACCCCATCCAGTTACCCAACAGTCAGTATAAAATATGTTAGCATCTTCTTTTGGTGGCAGGCAAATAGGTAGTTGAAGATCTAAAATATTATAAAAAAATAAGTTTGACTAGCAGAGAGAACTGCAACAGTAAGGTTTTGTGGGGACCTACATGACCCCTGATGACAGCCTCCAGGTTAGGCTTTGTCCTTACACTATGAATCATTCCCATCACATAAATTAAAGCCACCCATTTTCTTTTCAAAGCCAACAGAACAGATTCTCCTCAAACCCCAGTAACTGCATATCAAAGGAAGCCAGCTCAGGTGTCATGCACTGCCATAGCAATGCCAGGCCCTGTGTCCTCCTGCACATTTTCAGAATTCCTCTGCAATACACTACATACCAGTAAAATTCATAGGTTTCACAATTTTCATTAAAGCAATGTCATATCCAGTCTGTGCATATCTATACTGAGAATGAACAATAATTTCTTCCACTTTGAAGAAGGGTGTATCCTCTTTTATTTCTGATTGTCTTAAAATACCAGCATAAACACGCCAAATGTTGGGATTCTCAAGCCTGAGGGAAAAAAACAAATAGTAAGTCTGTGACCAAATAGCTTACTGAAGTATTACAGCAAGAAAATGCTTGTATCTCATGAGAATGTCTAGGGTTCTGTAGGTGTCTGTTGTTTGCTTTAGAATTTAATCTTCTAGATTCATTAAAGAAATTTAGCATCAGCAGTACAATACTATGCTACAAAGGGACAAAGTATGAAGTTCCTCTTACGTTAAGAAACTGAATAGTCTAGCTGAAAATTTAACCTTTTGGTTATATTAAAGCAGTTCATCTAATTCTAGTTCCCGTTGTTATTATCCTGAAAGGTAGATCTCAATTTATCTTGCATGCTGGATTAAAATTTGGGGCTTATTTGTACATTTAGGCCTCACCTCGAGACACAGTGAGCAGCTGTGAGAATCCACTGGTTGCTGATGATGGAGCCCCCACAGAGGTGTCTCTGGCGAGACAGCTTCGCGTGCAAGCTGACCTGCCACGGCCATTCACCAGGGGAAGAGTCTGTCCCACCAACGACCCTAATAGTTCTAGCAGAGTGCTGCATACACACTACAGAAATAATTTAAAACCCAGCTTAAAGACAGCTTGGACTCACCAATGAAAAACGAAGATGAGACTACTGCTGATCACAGAATAGGCATTGCCTACTGCAAAGGTGATACATGACACATTCTTCTTGGTTTATGATCCTAAAGTCTGTTAAAACCAAATTCACAGTTCTGTTCTGGTGTTTACAATGTGAAAACCTGACTGACTTCATTTTTCCGGAACACTCTAACTTTACAAGGTGACCCATTGGGACAATGCAACCACTTTAAAAAAACATGGTTTGGCCTCCTATACTGAAATCAGTGAAGCACTGGCTCTTCTTAATGAAAGAAGTTTTACTTACCAGTACTGGCTTTTTTTTTACATAATCTTAGTGAGTATCCAGAAATACTTCTTGGCCCATGTACTATTTTCACTGGAGATCCATTTGAAGACATTCTTAGGTGACACTCACACTTTCTACCAATGAATTAATGCAAACATTCAGTTTGTAAGTTTTATTGAAGAGCCCATACATTATTCCCTCACCACATCTGTGGAATGATAATTTCAGCAATTTTTTAACATTTAAAAAATTTATCTCACCTTTCCTCATTGCATGAATCTTGGAGGAGAGAATAGGAAAAAAATTGGCAGCGGATCATGTCTGTGCAAACCTGCTGACAGGCTCTGTGTCCTTTAGTATAAGTGACATTAAGTTCATTTCCAAAGAAATCCATATGCATGTAAGTGCGAGAATTGCAGGCTGTAAGAATGATTGCATTCCAAGCATCAGAAAGTTATTAATTAGATTAATTCAAAATTAGTATTTTTATTGTAATTTATTGTTTACCAGGAAAAGATCTTCTGCAATTTAGGAGGCCAAAACCTGATACAGCATTTTCTTGTGACATGAGACCCTCTGGAATTCCACTTGTTGATGTCTTCAGAAGGCAAAGATTTCTAAAATGAAATATTTTTTACAATAACTAAATCTGTTCTCACATCCTGAAAGTAATTGTTTGAGTACTTGGAAGAGAAGATTCTTTCCTAAATACAATCTTTCCTCCCAAGTCTCAATCTATAGAAGTATTTCATACACAAATACATTCATTAAGTGCACTAGTTCACGCTAAATTAAGGCAGTTTTTGCAGTGCTGTGAAATGCCATGCAACTGTACTACTAAAGGTTGTACAGTATTTACACATATATAGGAGAGATTACTTTGAATTATGCATACCATCTCAGCTTTGCTTCTCCCTCAAATTCCTTTGAAATTTTATTCTTCTGGTTTGTGTGGAATGTTGATTTCTAACTATACTCACTACTGAGTGGATAGTATGAAAGAAGGAAGCCAAACAGAAATATTTTTAAACCCATTAACTTAATTGAAAAATCTTTTCAAGTAAATAAGTTCACTGTGCCAGGAAACCAGATGGCTCTTTTGATAATGTCATAAAATACAGCTTTAAGTCTTTAAAACAATGTGGAGGCTCATTGTATTTTTGACGTGTATAACTCTTCAGATTAAGACCAGATACACAACCTCAATACAAAAGCCCTGATCACATTGAAAAACAGTTGAAATGCCCACAGGAAATTATAAATTTATAGACAAAAACCTTAAAAGGCTGTGCTTTATTGAAAATAGCTTTTCAACATAAATTTACATAAGAAATTTGTGTTTAAAAAAATACAGTGTTTAAAAATAAATTTTTAAAAATCTACATAGATAATTACATTTAATCGTCATATTCACCTTTGAGATTCTATTTGCCATTTCTTGGTAAAAAATGTAAAGAACAAGCACTTTGGAAAATATGTACAAATAGTTTGGCAGACAGAAATATCAGGAGTGAAAAAACTTGTTATATTAATTCCCAAAAACTCGTGATCTTCAAAAATATCCATTTGACAATCTGTGTAAAACAAGAACAAAATATCAAAATTCCAAAGACTTGAGTATGATATCAGAGTATTGAGATTTACAGATTATTCATTTCTATCTTTATGCACATTTTCCTTCCATGATTGATAAACTAGAAAGATAACAAAACATTTTAATTAAAAACTATCTCTCAAGAATATTTTTGAACATGTAAAGTCATGGAGAGCACTACTGAACAAGGAAAAGGTTCATACAGAGCAAAAAAGAAATTACATGATACAACAGAGACTTGCAAATCTAATAGGGAAAGTTTAAATTAATTTTTAATGGGAATATCAGGTTCATGGCAATTCTAGAAAAAAAAAGCAATGGAATTATCTTCTTACCACTTCTTTTACTATTTGAAAAGTAGGCAGAATAAAGGAGTGCTGTACACTCTGCCCTCTGACATGGCCAAACAGAGGCTTGGTAGGATAGTTCACATAACCAGACTATGGATACAGAGGTTACAGGAAGTACTAGCATGTTTTAAAAGAGATTAATGAGTTTCCTTATCCAAAGATATAAAGTCCCAGTTAGAATCCTACTGCAATAATTAAAAAAGAAAAAAAAGGAAGCATTAGCACAGATGACGTTTCTTGAACCTATCAAGCTGCAGAGATAGTAAAAATAGTGAAATGATCCAAAAAGCAGGATTTGGTGGCAGCAGAGAACTTCAGCTGTTGAGAAAGCACAGCAACCAAGTCAATACTGCCCTGTGTGTTATAGAAATGCAACAGGAACATCTTAATACAGAAAGGGGAAAAAAGGAAAAAGAAGAAGTAGATCATAATGTGTTTCCTGTTAATTTCATGAGGTCTTCAAAAAACACAGGCAAGAAAGGGCAACAATACTTGGCAGTAATTATACAATAAGAACAGAAAAAATATATAATCAGAAATCCAGAAAATAAGACTAAATTAACTCCGACATTTAGTAGGTAAGATCCTATGTTAAGGGGAAATAGCATCCAGGAAAATGGGTAGTTTCCAAAAGAAATTATATTTAAAGAATAAATGTGGATCTGAAACTTTAGGGAAGCTAACCCATGATCTCAAGGATCTAAAGGATGTTCAGTGATCATTTGCTCAATATATAGTGATCTCAAGGAAGGTACTTCGCAAAAGGCAGAACAGACAGATTACTATGAATGTGTAGTAGAATGTGTGTATAAGGATAAAGTCAGAAAGGCAAAGGCACAAAATGAAAGGCCACATAAAAAGGAATAATCTAAATAAAGTCAGAAAAAAAACTCAAAGAAATATTCAAATAAACCCATTTCAGATATTGACACAACAACAAGGCAGAAGATGTTACTGAGTTTTTATAACTACATTCTACAAGTCTCTGTCTGGACAGGTACAGCTGATCTGTCTCAGATTAGGACAGCTGACCTCTTTAGATGACCTCTTGATCCACTAATGCTGTCAAGGCTTCTGTGATCATACAATTTATTTCTCCTCTCTCTCTCTGCTCTTGCCTCTCTCACAAGACTCAGAAAGGAGGGAAACACAGGCAGGAACAAGACTGATTTTCACATACTGTCATGGTTTAACCCCAGCCAACAACCAAGCCCCACCCAGCCACTCACTCACTCCCCCACCCGTAGCATCAGGAAGAGAATCAGAAGGGTGAAATCCAGAGAACTCAAGCTTTGAGGTAAAGTCAGTTTTATAGGAAAAGCCCATGCTGGACACCAAAAAGAAAAAAAACTGTGGTGGGTTGACCTTGGCTGGATGCCAGGCACCCAGCAACTTGCTCTATCATTCGCCCTTCCCAGCTGGATGGTGGAGGGAAAACGAAATGGAAACTGAGTTATAGGTTGAAATAAAGCATTTTACTAAAGCAAAAGCAAAATTTGTGCACACACAAGTGAAGAGGAAAAAATCCAATAATTGTATTCCCTACTTTCCAGCTGCAAGTGATATCCAGCCACTTCCTGGGAAGCTGGGCTTTAGCACACGTAGTCATTGCTCCAAAAGAAAAATGTTTTAAATAACAAATTCTCCCGCTTCCTCCACCTTTCCTTAGCTTCTATAGCTGAGCTGACATCACATGGTATGGAATGTGCCTGTGGATAATTTGGGTCAGCAGACCTAGTTGTATTCCCTCACAGGATCTTGCCCAACCCCAGCCTATTGATGGGGGAAATGCTGGGGAGAGAACAGTGATGCTGCGCCAGTGCTGCTCAGCAGTAGCCAAAGCACTGATTTTAGAAAAAAATATATTGATATAGCCTCTACAATATGTGATCTATACAGGAAAACTAGATTATCTGTGAGACAAAATAAGACTATATGAAAGCAGAATAACATCATCATTAAGAAGGAAAAATATCACACAGTGAGACAAAGTGGACATAGATTTAAAATTTTTTTTTAAAAAAGAAAAATATAGAAAAAAGTGAAAGATGTTTCAATTGAGAATAAGCAGGTTTAATAGACAGTTTGATTTTAGACTTTTGAGACTTCTGTCTGAGTAATGATTGCAGGAACAAGCACAGACGTTTTGCTTTCATCATAAATCACCCACAAAATGCATAATATATCCCTTCCTATTAGCCAGCTGTATTAGACAGCTGCAGGTTTTCATTGAAAATTTTCAAGTGCATACACAGTATACAAACAGAATGTAGAGAGCTTTATATTTTCCCTGATCTTTGAATTGGATGGGATTTTATATTTCATTTTTATATCCATGATACAAAGATAACACACAATTTCATCAAGCTAATCTTAAAGAAAAATTCTTTTACTCTTTAAACAAGGAAACTGTTTCTGTAAGACAAATGATAACATGAAAAAAATTAAAAATAGATTAACCACCTTTGTGTCTGAGTGTACTAACTATATTTTAAGAATAAGATTATATTAGAATTATTCTACATAATGAAACATTTATACATGTCAGTGACAGACTGCATTTCAGGATACGTAACCCTTAAAGCTAAACGGAATCAGACATTTTGAATAGTTACCTGATTCAGAAAGCTGGCATGGCTTTAAAGAGAATCCAGACACAACCTCATCACGCACATTTATGTTGGTTGGGGTTCCTACACTGGTGTGTTTCAAGAAGCATTTTTTACTGAATGGCAAAGAATAAAGAAAATTATAAGAAAACAGGTCTTCTTCCTTGGACTAAACCACCCTCCTGAACCCACAATTCCTACCATGGTGCATGGGCCAGAACAATCTCCACCCTCCAAAACAGACTTCAAATGGTGAATAGAGCTAGCTGAACAATGTTTAACTTGCAAAATTGAGCAGATTAAGTGCTCAAAAATAGGCCTCATAAAAATGAAATTATTTCCCTAGCTGCTCTGATGATGCTATTTTCAGAACAATAAGCAGGAGAAGATTGAACAGAGCAAACATGCAGCACAGCTACCAATAGAATTTGCATTTCAGTATCTTCAGAGGATTTTATGTTTAGTCAAGGCTATAATAATTATATGTCTTTCTCACCAATGGACAAATGAAAACAAAATTGCTACTGATATTTTCCTACCTGTAAGTGTGAACAAACATTGCAAGGAGGAATAAATTGAATGTCCTTGAGTAAACTCTTGCACCTGAGACTGCTCTGAGAATTACTCTACTAAAGCACAGGGCTGTCCAGGGAAATGAATCCAACCTGTATTTACCAAAAGCTTGCATTGTGAAATGTTTCAGAGGCATATGTAAAAAAATGACAACGATTGTCATTGGTACATCTTTTTTGACACTCTTGATAGCTGTCAGTCGTAGTAATATCAAAAATAGTCCCTTCCATATCCAGTCCTACATGGACATCTGGGTTGCAAGCTGTGGAGAGAGACCAAGTTCTGAAAATGTACTTCTATTCTTTGCCCCAACCCATGTCCCAAATCACCTAAAAGGTAGCAGCTTGCATGACACAGCCTTCACAATCCAGATGCCACGTCCCACGCTCACTTAAATTACATCATTCTTTATACATAGATCTAGCACCAAATCAGAAATGTAGGTTTAGTGTAGTACCTCATGGCAAGGGGAAAATCTGGCAGACCTTGACAGTGCCTCTGCCTATGAGAGAGGGTCTCTAGCCACTGTGGCTGACTGAGACCACGATGACATTCACCAAAGCAAGAACTCAGGACCGATATTAAAACATATTTTCCCAATTCCAAATTCATAGAGCAGTTTAAATGGCAAATTCTGTCCTCATAAGCAACAGACATCTCCTGTTTGAGTCAGAATATTTAATTTACACTCCACAGAGGGAGGAATGCAACTGTGGGGTTTGAAATGCATGTCAATGAGGGTCTCCACAGAACAAGAGTCAGACAATGATTGGAGGCATTTTTAAACATATAAGGATAGATTTCCATCTTAGTCTGATTCTAGAATAATTCCAGTATCAATTAGTCTAAATAGCATAAAGAATAACATCCCACTGAAACCTCTTTTTCCCGGCCTAGATAATCAAAAATATAAGCATGGTAGGAAAGAGCTTTTAAATGATCTGACTGCTCTGACAGGCAAGCGGCAAGAAAAAGCAACCCAAATTTACCTGATAATAGCTACAATGGAGAACTTGCACAAAAACCCATTTAGTCCTGCCATATTGAGGTGCTCTGCCAATACAACTAAAGATCCAGCCTGACATCCATAAGTCACTGTTTGTCGTCAAAGGCAGGAAGTGAATTAAGTCTGTTATTCTAAAGTACCATGCTGTGCTTAAAGTTGATCTCTTTTTAATGTCATCATTATGACAGTCCAAGCTTAAACCTATATAAAATAATACATTTAATAGGCTTTTAATATGCCTGGTGATAACTTGCAGGTATGGCATGCTGACATTAATTAAGGCTTCATGTATAGCACACATACCCTGAAATATGCAGCTGCTAAAAAATTTATTACACAGAATCACAAAGGTACTAGCATCACTTTGTGACAATGCAGTTCTCACTGCTGAGCATCTGCCCCTCAGAGTTACAGAGCAGGGTCACACATGCCATATAAGCAGCTTTCTGGAGTGGAATTGTAGTAGTAAATGGGCTCCCATCTGCCCCTAGCAAAAGAAACAGTGACTGCAGGAGCATGATTTCCCTGTTACCTCACTGGAGAGCCTGGATGGCGGATAGCTGCGCCTGAAGGGTAAAACCAGGGAACATTTTGTCACCTGTGCTTGAAAGTAGTCTGGTAAAGAACACACAAATCACTGCTTGGCTGCTTCCCTGATTCCATTCATATTTTCAAAATGCTAATTTTTTAACAACTGCTACCCAATACAGAATATAAAATACACGCATGTGAATAACCATTTCTTACCACTAATTTTGATGTTACACTGTTTTAAGGAATGTCCAGAGATAGCTCCTTCCATATCCACTTTCGGCAGCATTTCTGTATCGCTGTCTTTTAAATAGCAGGAGAACCTGTTTTTTAAAATACAGCAATTCACAGCTTTTGCAGTACAACACAGGCTTTCATAATTGTTTCTCAGGTGAAATGCAGGCTGTCCAATATCCCTCAACATGAAAATTTTGACAAGTGCAATTGGAAGAAAAATGGGGTAGAGCCTTACACACTGTTGGCACTGGTGGCAGATGAGAATACTTAGTGTTTGTGGGAGCTCCAAGAGGTGTCAAGAAAAGGACAAGCAGAGCCCAGGGTTTGCAGGACAGAAATGCACTGGGGGTAGAGGAAAGACAACCTCATTCTCTCAGGCTATTGAAATTCTTAATTGTGAGAAAAATATGCTAAATAGAAAGGATGGGGAACAGTCGAGGGGGTAACTGGAGATGTGAAATAATTCACGTTACCCCTCAACAGTAAACATGTGTCATAGAGGGGACTGCAGAGTCAGTTCGCTTTCCTTGAAAGGGCTGGTGTGTGAGTATGAAAAATTGGGCATTGTCAAGTTTAACCTTTTGAATTCAAGCAATTACTCTTAGATCACCAGTTTTAGAGATACATGACATTGTTTTCCATGGTAACCCTGTACCTTTCCCTGCGTGCCTGTGTTCTGTCAAAATGCTACCAGGTTTCTAAATTACCCCAGGAGACCAGCACAAGACACACGCACATGAACATTCTACCTTTTTGCAGGATCCTTAGTCCATGTTGCTGGCAAGTAGGTGAAGAGCAGACAGGTAGGATGGTAAGTACACACGACTTGGCAGTAATTGGCAGTCGGTGTAAAAAACATAGTGAGGTCTCCTCCTTGGAAGAATGTATTTTCATAGATCTGAGTCACACATTCTGATGCAGAATAACAAAATGTGACAATTATTAGAGAAGGGAGCACCCAGTTCACCAGGAGAGAGTCAAGCCACCACTCCTCTTTATCATTAACCTTGCTTTTAAAAAAGTCTTTTGTCAGGAAAAGTGGGTAAGGCTCCTCTGAGAATCTCATCTTTGCTCTCCAGCAGAAATAAAACTCTCTAGGGTGTCTCCCTCTGTTCCCTGCCTCATACCCAATGCTGCAGCAGGGCAGCTTATGCCAAGGCAGAAACCCAAGAAGCAGGATCAGCCACAAGGAAGATCTGCATGGCAGAAGTGTCTTTTCATGGCAGATCTTGGGAACAGCAGAAGCCTTTTCTGAGAGAAACCAATACAGAGCATCATTACGAGGAAAACCAGAAGGAGGAAGGGAAGAGACCAAAAGGAGTTAGAAAGTTTTATGTAAAGACAGTCCTATTTTGTTTAGGGATGTTCTGAGGTCAGAGTCACAGATGGTGCTGCTGTGCACAGCCTCAATGGCTCCTAGCATTTCATAGACCTTCAGCTCCCTCACACTCCTCCTTGAAGCCCCCAAACTTTCTTTACAATAAAGAAAATACTGTTACAGCAATAATGTCTCAGGAACTGTCTAGAAAAGAATTGAGCTCTGCTACTATCTTGCATCTGCAGGAATTCAGAACTCTGAACGAAAGAAATGAACTCTGTAATGACAACCACACATATTTGCAGCAAAGGTACCTAAGCAGCAACCTGCTCCCATCTTTCAAAATGAAGGCATGTCATTTTTAAGATCACAGAATCACAGAATAAGCTGAGTTGGAAGGGATCCACAAGGATCATTGAGTCCAGCTCGTGGCCCTGCACAGCACCATCCCCAAGAATCACACCATGTGCCCAAGAGTGTTGACCAAATGCTTTTTGAGCTCTGTCAGGCTGGTGCAGTGACCACTTCCCTGGGGAGTTTGTTCCAGTGCCCAACCACCCTCTGGGTGAAAAACCTTTTTCTAATATCCAACCTATGATACAACTTCAGGCCATTCCTTTTGGTACTATCAGTCTCAAGACTCTCAGGTGTCTTGAACATCCATTGTAGTGGAGAAGCAGGGTAGTTTGTCAAAGAACTCTAAGATTTCTGTTTTACAACACACGAGAGAGCTGTCTTTGCACAGGAGACCACTCTCTTCTTTAATTTGCCCTCCAAAAGGAGTAGCAAACCAACAAAATGCTGGTTTTTATTCCTGTATCTACATAAGTGCTGTTTCTTGGATAAAAGCTAAAGAGAAAATAATGTATTTTTAAAGTCTGGGAGGAAACCCGACTGAAAACATTTTATCTAGTGTTTTAATCTGTTATTATAGAGTGATCATACTGTATCAAATGCTATTGAAAATGAAAACAAATGGAACTATTGTATTGGATTTTATAGTTTAAATATATAACAAGTGGATTTTATTTGTTAATATGATTATAAACTATTTTTGGCAGTTCGGTGTTTCCTGCACACAGGTAAAATATATAATCTTTTTTTAAAAGGAAAAAGTAAGGAATTATTAGATATATGTGCTAGATACGCTATTATCTTCCAAAGGTTAATTCCTTATTAGTAAAACATTAGACTTTATAAACACCCAAGTTCTCTGATGTACATACACTTTCAAGACCTTTCTCTAAAAAATGGAATTTTTTATTCTCTGTAGAGTTTCTTTGTCCAGCTTTGTCATTAACAGAAAAGCATTTTCTATTCCTAAAATACTCTGAGTGCATTCTAAAGCTAAAAGAAAAGAATATTGCAATTATTTGTTGTATCATATATTTTTGACTCATTTTCTTCTAGCATAAATGAACACACAAAAAACCACAAAAACACACAAAAAATATTTATGCCGTAAAACTATACACCATGTAAAAACTATGCGAGTTCTGAAGACTTTAATTTAATAAAAATGTTTTCTAGGCCTCAGAAATTTTCCAAGATTTTAGTTTTGCTGGGATTTAAAGCCAGGTAAAATATTTTCTTAAATAATACTACATTTATATGTTAGATTTTGCCCCAAAAAATGTTATCTGATTGTTCCCTGAGAAAACAGTTAATATTTTACTGAACTTACACCCATGTTGGGCCTTAGTTATAATTTATCAGCAAAGGGAACTTCAGAGAAGCACAATGTAATTTTTGTAGTTTAACTTTCACTAATGGAACAAGTAAATCATTAACACATTACCTCCTGCAGCCCCAAAGGTGCTGCTCAGGCTACGAACCTTGCCTTGGGCACAGAACATGGAGCATCGCACCAATTTCACGGTTCTGATACGAATGCCATCTCATTCCTACACAGCACACTGCCCATGGCATGGTCCCAGGTGTGCTGGGGGAGGTGACAGCATGGGGGGTGGCAGGACAGTGTGAGTAAACCCGTTAGAAAGGTCTACGTCATACAATAGGGTTATGGCAGTTACCCAAACATAACTAAGCTCAACCCAGCAGAATAAGCAGCTCTCCCACGGGCAGACTGCAGTTACTAACCTTCCCTTCTACAAGAGTTGCTTTAGAATGTGTGTAAATCTCAGGAATTATATATTCACTTACCACTGTAAACGGAAGCAAGTAAGAAAATGAAACAAAAATTCCGATAAATCCAAACCATCCTAAAAACCACAAAATCTTTTTTTAGGGTATGTTTAATAAAGGGTGCATAATTAGTTTTATAAAACACTGCTAAGCCTAGCACTGATTTACACTTGTACTGTTTCACCATTAATCCAAAATCACATTGAAAATTACAGTTGCAGCTGTGATATACGGTTTTGGCATATCTTTTAACAGCAGAATATCCATTCTTGCTTAGACTGGGAACGATATTCCGTGGAAAGGACATTACTAATACTGACTCTCCACATAGTTTAGTAGATACTGTTGTCAAGTTAGCAAACAAATGACTCACACTCGTTGCTCCATATGCTATATGAATTCTAAACTTGTTTTTCACATGCAACAACTTAAGCAGTGAAATAAATAAATTAACCACACAACACAAGACATAAATACTCCAGCCTACACTGTCCTGTTGCTATGAAAACCTTTCACTGAATACCAGCTGCAATAACGATTACATACCTGAACACATAGTAGGTCTGGATGCATGGATAAGGCTTGTGCTTTACTAAAAAAAAAAAAAAAAGTCAACACTTTTTGTTAAATATTACTGCCTGCAATGCTAACTCGTCTTTAATATTTACTTTGAATGGGTACTCTTTTTGTCAATATTGCTACTGACCTTGGGACACATTTTCAGAACATCCATCATCCACACCGCGCTGAAATTGATCACGTATGATCACAAATATGCAACCTAGTCTCTCTTTTCTCCCCTATAAAATGATGATAACCTTATAAACCCCTGGAAAAATTTTCACGTTTACATCAAATTACAGGATTTTAATTGTTCCTGAAAGCAATCACAAAACCTAGTCGTATGTGAATATTTACAAACAAAGCAAGCTGAATTCACCATTTTTTGTGTTGCTCAACATCTACTAGTATTCAATTTAAGTAGATATTTTGTCTGTGAGTGTGTTTGTGTTTCAACTGGTGGCACAAAGGGATTAGAACTTTTCTCCAAGGACTTAGTTTCTTCAGTTCTCATTTCTCATCTGGGCTCTGTATTTCAGATACTCTACAGTTATTCCAGTTTTTTACTGTCTTATTAAAACATAAGCAAACAAACGAAAGTCCCAAAAATCTCCAACCATACACTTTTGGAAAAATAAGGTATGCCATTCAAATAAGCAGAAAAACAGAGCAGATTGATGATAAATTTTGCCAAGATCATATGTGTCATTCATGCAACATGTAGTCATACCCAGAAGAAGAACCATCAGCAGCTTCTGTTTCACTCTGTTTTGTTTTGACTTGGTAGTTAGAAAAAAAACAAAGCCTGCTTCAGCCTAAGCAAGTTTTTTAAGATGAGATCTTCCTGACAATGCAACTGCCTACTTGTTGGATACTGCTTTCTGCTGATTTCCACTGTGATCCATGCACAGATCTCATTCATCTGCAAGGGTTGCAGGAATTACTGAACTGTTTCACCTCAGGAAATGAATTACTGGATTCTAAACTGATTTGGGTCTAATTCTGCCTGGCAGAACAAAATCCCACGTTTGTTTTGCCAATCCTATTCAAAAAACAGCTTCAACATGGAAGAACATCTACTCTCTGTGATGAGACAACGCCCACTGGCAGTGATGTGGAGCAAGAGGAGGAGTATCTCATAGGAAATGAGGGAAGGAAGGCACCAGTATGGCAGCAACAGCACACGTCTGCGTTTTGATATGGCTTTGAATTCCATCTGAATGAGGGTACCGTAATTACTTCATGAACCTGAATGCTCCAGGAGGGAAGAAAAAAAATGACCAACCAACAAATATTCTGAACTACTTCTGGCTATCATTATGTATATGACAAAGAACAGAGAGAAATACCAAATGCTGCTAAAATAAGTTATAAAAACTAAATCTTGATATTTTCTTCTCACAATCAACAGTCTATATGTTTTTCATCTGAGTCATGATGCCATTACCTGAGTGAAGAATCCACTGTCTCACTAGGCCAGAATCTTGTTTGACTTGATACGACCTAAAATGGCTGCAAAAATATGGATAGAATAATTTACTGATTTGTGGAATGTGAGTTTTTATCAAAATAATAGCAGTTTAGTAGTTCCATATACTGCAACTACATGCTAATAATAGTCTTCCTGGAAACAGAGCCCAGAAAAAATGCAAATCAGATGTCAAATAAGAAATCGATGACAACCAAATTCAGGATCATATAAAAAAATAGAAGACAATTGTAAATATTAAACAACAAATAGTTGATTTTTTTATTTAAGATGTCATCTTTATTTTTTTTCTTATAATCAGATTTGCCATTTTTAAAAAATGGAGAATCACATAACTGCCCAAGGCCTTACTTCTTGCAGCCAAAGCCCCTGATACTGGTTATCATCAGATATTAGAGAAGACAGAATGTTTCAATGTACACTGAAGGGTCCCAGTGTCTTGACCAAGGCCTGTAAACTGTCAAACAGTAACTCTTGAGCAAGCTGTATGTGTCCCTCTACTCAGCTGGAGTGAGGTCATTTGGGCATATGCCAAATGCTAACTGAGCCTTTTGCTAACTGATATCTTTTGCCTCTCTTTGCTCAAAATATTTTTCAATTTCAGTGAGCACTTTATATCTCCACAAGTTATACTCCAGGCATCAAATAGAAAAGTCCATTTGTTGAACAAAAGATGGAGTTATACTTAGCAGAGTACTCCCCTTTTCAGAAGAATCTCAGACGTATGTATTTGTATGGTTTAGAGAGTGAGTTAATTTGGTCTTTTAATCAATGCAGACCACAAAGGTCATCTTCTAAATATGGCCTGACTATAACATGAGGTAGTGCTATACTGGGAGGTTTGCCAGGGAGTGGGACCAATACCCTTTTAGAAAGAAAATTGGGGTAGGATTCTCCAAAGGCTCTTTAAGTCTTCCAGCTGTTGGAAGAGGAGACGACATGAGAGATCAAACACGGCAAAATGATCTGTTTGTAGCAGTGTACTAACAGCTATATATTAGATTTTGTCTTTTACATCATGAGGATTACATTCAGGAAGGCAGGTGGATATCTAGCAAGCACCACTATTCCACCTCCTGCACATGTCCCAAACATGCAGCTTGCAGAGGCCAAAAAGCAGTTTGTGAGTTTGTGTCAAGGTGGCTGAAAACTTCTACTGCCTCTGAGAGACACAGTAGATGCTCTCAAGCAGAACATCCCAACACAGGGAGGTCACACAAGAGTTTGTTGTCAGTGTTCCTCAAAACAGCTGTAAACCACAGTCCAGAAAAACTCCCATGCTCCATTTCTGTTATCCCAGTAGAAAGTTGTGTCCTTTCTGACACCATACAAAAGGGATCTTTATAAAAGGTGAAATATTTTGGTTTAGAGTTGGCTGCTACCTTCATACCATCAGCAGATACATAGAGCTCAGGAAAAAAAAATCACAAACAGCTACTATGCCCATGCAGGCTTTACTACACAATATTTTATTGTCCCATTATCAAGAAACCTGGCAAGGTTGTGCTGCATTCCTAAGTCCTACAGGAACCCAGACCCCCCCCCCAAAAAAAACCCCACAAACAAACAAAAAACCACACAAAAGTAACAAACAAACCCCCACACCCAGACAGCTGTTGCTGACCACTGCCAACAACTACACACCACATGATTTAGGCTAAAAAAAGCACACACTCTATACAACACAAGGTATTTAACATCTACCCGGCAGGCATGAAGTTCCCTGTATGTTCAGTACTGTTTTCCTCAATAGTTATATCCTTATCAGCCCCAGATTGCTTCAGAACCAATTTTCACAACAGAAGATAAGAGATCACTGCCATTTCAGCATAGTTCAGAACACAAAGATTACAGGATTACATCAGTGCTCATCTTGGCAAAGATACTTTGTGCATCACTAAATAGGGATTTTGTACATTGGCAACCCTGTGCCAGCATTTGAGCCCATGCACTTTTCATAATGAGTTTCTTATTATAGTTTTATCCAGTTTTTGTCCCAATTATTTTCTTGTTTATTTTGGAGAGTACAAGGAAATTATAGGAGATATACATACATTATAGGAGAAGAGCATGGTACAAAAGCAAAGTGCAAGAAAAAATATTGGTCAGTGTAGATAGAAGTCACAAAAATTCTCTTATGGAAAGAATTGTTATAATTTTGTCTATCTTACAAACTGTTACCACAAAATAGATCCCACAGAAGTAAAGGAAGTAATACTAGTTTTCATTTGTGTTGGAAGTCCTCCACTTGAGGACATAGCTTAAGACATGAGGTACCTCTCCAGGTTTCAACTACACACCAAATGTACTGAGAAAACACATTCTCAATGCAAATCTTGTTTACCTTGAAAGTTCACACTGCCAAGTACTCAAAAGCATGAAATAATTCCTTAACTTAGAGTTTCTTTGAAAAATATGTGTCATTTGTATTACATGCATTAACATATGAAGGTGGTCTCAAAAGTTATATCATTATACAGAAGAAAATGTTTACATTCAGCCCTGGAAAATTAAATTCTTATTATTGTACAGCAGTGAAACCTATTTTTGAAAAATAAGGCTGAAGAATGCAAGTATTACTATTGTTAAAGACTCTTTTTTCTTAATGGCAAAATAAAGGTAGCAATTATAGACTATTTGTCAAGGTCTGTGATTTCATTTATGTAAACTAATCAGTTAAATACTTTCTTTTTAGAAGATCCTCAGAAAATGGTAAAAAGTAGGCTTATCAGAATATAAAGAATTTGGCAGGTTCAAGGAAACCTCTAATTTACTTGAAAAAAAAAAACCTCTTTCTTATGATATTCTTCAAAGTATACCAGTATCCCAGGTATTAAATAACTAAGTGGCGTTAAAAGGGCACATGGAACCAGACAAAAGAAAGAATCTGTAAATGTCAACAAAATTAGTAAGGACCAATTTCTCCTTTCTTATTTTATAACACATTAATGATTAGAGTGGAGCAATCCATATCAGTTGTATCAGCTCTGACCTCCAGCTTCTGATCCAGTTCCCCTCTGCAGGTTGGTCACAGCCCAAGAATAACCTCAAGGCAACAACACAGCAAAAGCTCTTACTGCCAAGTGGCAAGAGCAACTAAAGACAGAAGTGTGGTTATGGGTGGGCCCCCCTCTTGTACAGCACCAGGCATTGGGCTGGAGCAGCACACACCAGCAAAAAGAAGCCCCAAGCATAAGGTACGTAATAAGTAGAAGCCAGACCGGCTAGAGGACCTCCGCTTGGTTCAGTACCAGCTTTCTCTTCAGAGTTTGCAAAAATCATGGAGAGTCTGTCTGCCAGCTGGATGGCCTGTAGCAGATTTTGACCTGTCCTGAAGGTAAAATCAGTCAGAAACTTTCACAGGCACATCATTCCATCATTGTAATTCTTCTTCAACATCAATTAGCAAAAAACTCTGTATGTTGCATTCAGGGACCTAGAAGGCCAGCGCACACTGGCTCAGTGTATCAGCTTTGACTCGCACAGTAAAATCTAGTTGACTGATTACCCTAGAGGAACTGATCCTAAGAAATAATTATCCATCAGTAATTTACCTCCAGAAAGGCATGCAGTTTCAACAGATACAATTTCACTCCATATTAAAGCATAGTAGAAGTTTATTCTCAAAGTTTGTAATAATACAGTGTTTCTGTCATTATGAAATCCTGCGTGTAATTTGCACACTGTCTAGTTCCTCCTATGGTTATACAGATCAATGCTTGTGGTACAGCTTGCTAAAAAAGAATTCAGAGCACTCACTACTTAAGAACTGCTTCAAATGTTTACCAAGGAGGAGTGAAATTATCAGAGATTTTTGCTTGGTTTTTACAGATGCAGTCATCACCAAAAAAGAGAAAATATTGTACCAAGAGGAAGAATTATCACTTGTATCTTTCAGAATGAAAGAAACCTGAAAACTACACAAATACTTGAGACTTCCAGTTACCTGGAAAATGGTATGGTGTGTAAGCTGATCACTTCACCACAAGCATTGCTGTTGTTATAACCATAATTTAAGTTTTTGTGGCACTGTGGCAATTAGAATTATTTTATCTGAGCAGATAAGGCACTAAAATTTGAGGTTTAAAGACTTGCATTTCAAAGATGACATGAAGTTCACAAGCACTATTAAGGTTGAGCAGTTAGGGCTATTACTACGTCTTCTTTAACGAAAAAGTAACAACAAATTGCTGGACTGACATCAAAATATTTGATTTTAAAATATGTCTCAGCCAAAATAGATTGAAAACTTTTGGAAGTAAACCCTTGAAATTCCTTTCATTCTGATCCAGCAGTTGCTCTCCTCTTCAGTTTAATCCAGATGCCATTATCTGGACGAAGAATCAATTCTCCAGATATACCAAGCTCTTCCCGATTTTGACATGACTCCACCCAAAAGCGACGCAGGATGAGGGCTAGAATAGTTTTCTCCTCCATTTGTGCAAAGCGCTGACCTAAGAGTTACAGGGCAGGAAAAAAACCCAGTTATTGTCAGGTTGTATCAACAGTTTCTGCACTTGCATGCTCACAGGAACATAAGACAGCAAGGACTGTTCATCTGCCTTGAGAACAGAACTAGCTTTAGGACAAAATCGAGATTATGTGGATACAACTAACACTAGCACTTTTCTCTGCATGAAAACTCTAGCCTTCCTCAGACAATCCACAGTATGCCCTCCTTCCCACAATACACAGAACTCAAACAGTAATGTGGAAACAGTCAACACCTATATGGAACTACTACAAAACACTGTCTTGTCATGTCTGTTGGATGGACTAGGCAGGGGGCATGGGTGGCACACCAGAGCAGAAGATGCAGTACAGGGACTGTGGGGAGAGAAAAACCTCGTGGTTCCATGTACGTGGAGAGGAGCAAAGGAGATGCAGCTGCAATGGAAAAACAGACAGACCTTCCTTCAATGGTCACTATGCCTCATATACACTGATGATTTGGTAACACAGAGGGCAAAGTTAGACTTACACTTCACAGAAAGGTGAGGAAGGAAACATGAGAAAAGAGAAATGTGAGGGAAACCAAACCAAGTGCGACAAACCAGGTGGTTCACAAAAACTAAAAAATGGAGTTGGGACACAAAACACAGTGCTCAGAACTTCTTGTTTTCCGTTCTGTATAATACACACAGATGGAAGTCCATGCACATGTACGCACAAGGCATTTCTACAATGATACTAATGAACCACCTCTCCTGTACAAGTTCCTGCACACTCAGGAACGAGCTAGACATTTTATATTAAACTAGATTTCTCTTTGAAACATGGAAAGACCTAGTTTACTGCTCTTATGGAAAAGGGCACCTACTACCAATGAGACAAATCAAAACAAATCAATCCCATGTCCCAAAAACAGAAACCAAACGAACAAAACCAGAAAACCCAAAAGAAGTCATAATTCCCATTCTCATAAATGGCATGACAACTTTGGGATGTTCCTGATCTGCACTTGAAATCAGTGCAGGGAACAGTCTTTTCACATGTTCTACAATATAAACAACAACACCTCTACTGGGAGCACAGATAAATGCCAAGTGTCTCAGCAGCAACTGAAATGCTAACAAGTTCTGGGATGACAGTCAAAATACCAAACCAACTTCAGTGTCAGGAGGGAAAGAATACATCAGTTGCATATTGCATGCCTAGGACATCCAGCCCAGATCATGAGAGAGGCAGATGAGGTATATCCAGAGCAAAACAGGTGCAGGACATTTGTCTTCTCTCATTCTGTGTTGCTGACACTGAGGGTCAAAAATTTGGAAGCAATCATATCCTAACAGAGGAGCTCAATAACATGCTGCCAGGCTGCACAGGCAGTGAGGAGGAAACATCAGCATGATAGACATTGGTCCCTAGGAAGAAAGGAAATCCTTTGGAAGAAAAAAACGTGGCAGCTCAAATGCTAGGCTTGGAGGGCACACAGTGCCCAGAATTCAGGGGTGGAGAGTGAGGAAGAACACTACACAAACACTACTCAAACAGCCCCAGTTACCACATCCAAAAGCAGAACTGTTACAAGGGTTTTCTCTTCAGATACCTACCAATGCAGTTCCTGGGACCAGCTGAGAAGGGCACGTAAGCGTATGGGTGTCTTCCCTTACAATTTTCAGGGAAGAATCGCTCAGGCCTGAACTCCTCCGGGTCAGGGAACATCTCAGGGTCTCTATGCAGGGCATAAGTTAAAACAAGGACATTTGCACCTTTTGGTACCTGATATCCCTCTAAAGAGAAGAGAGAAAGGGAGAATAAGGGTCAAAAAACCAGCAAACAAGTGACTTCCTATATACAACAAAACAGTAAAAACTAAGACAATGTTGCCCTTTACTTGGGAAAACCTCCACTGCAGAAATGCTGACAGGCAGGGAAGTGGCAAACACAGCGTTACTTACGAATAGTACAATCCTCTCTCAAGGTACGGGCAAACATGGGAACTGAAGGGAAAAGACGAAGAGCTTCTTTCACAACACATTCAAGGTACCGAAGGTTCTTCAAATCATCCATTGTAACAGAACGCTCAGTGTTGTCTATCCAAAAACAAATAGAGGGATGAGCAAGACCAAAACTCACAATCTTTGGCTAAACAAACTCATCCTGGATCCCTCCAGAAACCATCATCATGCACCCAAGACTACATACGAGAAGGTGTTACAAATACATTAAACATGCATCTCTTGCCCCAAAGACATAAGGTTGGTTTTATGCCCCTACAGACCTTCCTGTAACCACCCCAACCACCTCTAGCTGCTGAAAACTCCAGAAGAGCCATAAGGCATGCTACTAACTCCCCTTCTACTTCTAGGCTTTTAACACGTTTCCACCCACAAATGCAGCAAAACCCCAGTGAAGGGGGAAATAGAAACTTACCAAACACCTCATCCAATTCCTTGTGAACCTTCTTCTGAACTTCGGGATTACATCCAAGCAAGTACAGGACCCAGTTCATAGCAGCTGCTGTTGTATCATGGCCCTAGAGGTCCAGATTGACAAAGACATTCACTTCAACTCTATTCCCATGCACCAGTGGGCTTTGTAAATACTTAGGTGTGCAGGTGGTATGAAAAGTGGGACTTAGTAGTCCCATGATCATGACAAAAAATAAGAATCAAGAGTGAATAACTCTATTCAACATATTGTCAAGATAAAAGGTGATCCACGATTATGTCAGGTGCTGAAAACTGACCAAAAAGGAAAAGTATTGAAATAAACTAAGAAAAATCCCTCTCTTCTGAGTCTCAGAAGCTGCATGAACTATTGGTATCTATACAATGAATCAGATGTATGTCCATATTTTGGTTACTGTCCAGTCAACATCTGGGGTCCAGTGGCTATCACAGGAGAGATACAATGAACATAACTTGTAACATTTACAAAACTATCTAAAAATGGTCTAATGAAACACAGTACAGTAGCCATAGGAGAAAATACTTCATTTTCTGTGAGAAGGGAATCAGCTACTAGTTCCCAGCACTGTGGGAAGGAGAGGAAAGAAAAGGGGAGATGAAAGATGAACCAAAGAAGAAAAAAAAAAAAAAAACATAAAAAAGGGGGGGAACAGAAAATGGAAAAGTTGACCAAAAGAGGATTTTGATACTAAAAAAGCACACTTGTGGTGAAGTTCAGGATGCTGCTGTAGTACAGAAATGGCAAGATGGGAAGAAAGTTTCTCTAGGTTCCAACAGTATTAATATAATTCTATGAACTAAGCTCATCTGAGATAGAATTCAGGTCCATCTAATGGAAGTGTGTGGAAAACTCGTGAAAATCTTCTTCAGATCCTTCATTAGACAGGGAATCAGACAAGAAGAAGGGCCTCGAAGATGATCAGCGGGATGGAGCACATCTCCTATGAAGACAGGCTGAGAGAGTTGGGGTTGTTTATCCTGGAGAAGAGAAAGTTCTGGAAAGATCAGATTGGGACCTTTCAGTACATAGAGAGGGCTTAAAAAAAAAAGATGGAATGTGACATTTTACATTGGCATATAATGACAGGACAAGAAGGAATGATTTTCAACCAAGAGAAGAGATTTAGATTAGATGTTGGGAAGAAATTCTTTACTCAGAGAGTAGAGAGGAACAGATTGCCCAGAGAAGTTTTGAATGCCCTGTCTCTCAAGGTGTCCCAGGCCAGGTGGGATGGGGCCCTGGGCAACCTAATCTAGTGGCTATATCCCTACCCATGGCAGGAGGGCTGGAACTACATGATCTTTAAGGTCCTTTCCAACCCAAGCCATTCTGTGATAGGATTCTACAAGGAGACAAGGCACTAATGCGCAGTGGATAATAGAACCAGGAAATTGCAAACAAAGGAAAAACATGAGGAGACATGACAAAATGTAAGTCAAAATACTGAAAGTATTTAGAGCTCTCTTCAGCATTAATGAAGTTTGCAACACAAACCAAGAGCCCATGGTCCATGTCAGCTATTAAGCTTTTATTTCTCACCTGCTTTCATGAGTAGAGTCTGCTCATATAGGCAGGGCCTGCCACATAGGCATTGTCCAACATTTTCCCAGGTCACCTCAATGTTTCTATCCTTTCTCTGTAGGATAGAAACACTGAGATTCCTCTTAGGCATCTAGGGCTAAAATAAATCATGCTAAAAGCAACCTCCTGAACTAAGATAAGAGTCACCATTTGCAAATTCTGAAACTCAGGTTTGGGCAAAAAAACAAACTAAAAAACCCATTAAAAAACATTCAAAACAAAACAAACAAACAAAAAAAAAATCTAAAAAAAAAAAAAAAAACCAAAAAAAAACCAAAAGAAAAGACCAAAACAAAAACAAAACAAAAAACAAAATAAAAGAAAAAGAACAACAACAACCCAATGACTCCTTGGTTACCTCAAACATGAAAGTATCCACTTCCTCACGAATGTCCCTGTAGCTCAATTTGTTCCCTTCATCATCTGTTGCATTCAGCAGCATATCCAGGAATGCTTTTCTCTTTTTGGAACCATTTTCTTCACAGTTGCCATCATTGTCATGTTTCTTTTGCTTGGTGCTTTTAAGTTCTTCAGCTTTTTCTGCAATGACCTGAGATTAGAACCATTATATCAGATATGATGAATTCAGCACAAGCAGTCTGCATCATACAGTCTTGTCCCAGCTTATCAAAACAACATCCATCTGTAGCAGTCTACATCAGCTGGTTAGCATGATGTCATGAAATTTAACTGATTTTTTATATTAGTAGTGAAATATGACCACTTCTCTTGCCCCAAGCAATAGAATAAACCTTGAACAGCCTTTGTGTGATCAAGAAAATAGAGAGCCAAACTACATAAACAACTTGGGGATCATCAAGAAGTGTAAACATATCCAAAGTATCTGGAATAAGTCAATCACAAATGCCAACAACAGAAACGGCAAGTAAAAAAAATCACCACAGTGTGAACACGTTAATTACCAATAAGATCTTCTCTATCCTATCCAATAGCTAAGGAAAGATCTCACTTCCAATCTCCGAAAAACTCAGGAAACTGAAGAGAAGCCAGGGCATCTCAGAACCCTATGTCAAGGCTACACCTATTATCGCTGAACCCACTACACTAAAGCTTCCCAAATTTTCTTCAGTATGAGAGCAATGCCTGAATTTTCTATTTTCTGGTCAAAGTACAGACGCAGTAATAGACATAAATTTCTTGTTGCTGCCACTGTTGTTGTGAAACCAAAACAGAACCCTTCAATAAAGTTGCATTGCCCTTAAAACCAACAAAATCATTAAAATGAAAGGGTATAGAGTATGCAATTCTGTTCAGAGGAATCACTGAATGGGAAAAAAAAATACAGTTCTATATACACACATTGTTCTCCTCACTAAACATGCACATATGTCACATACTGACCCATCCTTCACTTCAGTGCTTGCTGTCAGCACCTACACCAGGTGACATAATTATTTACCGTCCTTTGTCATCTTCTAAGATTTGGCTTCTTATATTCAGTGAGCCAGCCCAGCATGGGAAGAGTGCAAATGTTACCTTAGATCCTCTTAAAAGCCTCTCTCATGCCTCACTGCTGCAGCTTCCAATAAAATGGAAGCAAAACATGAAGTACTTAAAAACACAGTCAACATGACTGATAATATGTAGTCAAAGTTCAGAGATTATTTCCTTGATCATAGACATTTATAAAATGACATCATGGGGTACATGCATGGGGAAAGCAGCCTCTCTGATAACATCCTAATAGTAGATGTGGGAAGGCAAACTTTGGTGAGAATAGCATAGGAATTGTTTGGTGAGAGAAAGGGCTGTTACTTCCACAGTCTAGCAAGGTGAGAGAACATTTTATGCCAAATGACTGATTCATGCTTAATGATTTCTGTGTCAAAGTGTCTTGCTGCTGACATGGGGACCTGCATGTGTTTGCTCATCTCAGCAGTTCTGCTCTGAATAGGGGAAAATGAATACAGGCTTTAGGTTCTGAGGGCTGGACCAAATGGCACTACCACGCAGAGCCCTGTGCTTATTGCTCCAAACTTGACAGTGAGCTTTTGCAGGTGATCCAGCTAAGCTTTTGGGGCACAACAAGAATTCAATGAATTTCTGTTGCTTGTTTCAGTTGTCAAGGACCTGCAAGTTTTGTCACTCCTTTAGAGTAGTCTACTTCCTTGTTTCAATTCAACAGAGATCCTGAAAGGGAAGTCAGCTCTTGTCTTCTTTTCATGGAATTCCTCAGCATTCCAATAGAGAGACGACATAACAAGGAAGCTGAACCTCACCCCCATTTGGAAACTGAGTGCAAAACTTTGCTCCAACAATGAAAATTATCATTATAAATAACTTTTTTTTAAAAAGGACTCTATACCATATCAGTAAAATTGTGAAGGATGTTGAGGTTCCTCTTGTGCTCTCTTCCTTCTTTGAACAGTATATACAAAAGATCAGGCCAAAGCCAAGGGCTCATCTGTCGCTGTTGGATTAGATCACTCATCCTAGGGATAAAACAATTATATCATGAAACATTACTTGACAAAAAAAACCAAATTATAGCACACTTTCAGGAACCAAAGTAAGACTTCAATGTACCCTAATGAAGTAGAACTTAACTTATTGTGTAGGTTAAACCCATCATTTGAAAGGAAAGTTGTTCATATTTGTTCCTTGATTTTATACCGTCTCAAAATTTCTGTTACTTGTTCCAGCATCACCATGTTTTATATCTTTAAGCATTGATCTCTGAGAAGGACAGCATATTCTCATTTAGTTGGAATCTTCTTGAAACAGGCCTATTAAGTCATCCAGTCCACTCACACCCCACTTCAGTAAAGCACTGACCATGTTGAAAACACTACTCATAACAGGCTTCCAAAATATCTGCCCCAAGAACTCGAACAGTTTCTGAGAGCATTGCATTCTTACTTGAATGTCCAGATACCAGACCGCATGCAAAAGTATTTAAAATGTATTTCAAATGAACAACATGAGACTTCAAGTATGCTCAAACACAAATGAGTACACTTGGAAGGGCTGATTGTCATTGCTATTCAGCTCTTGCACATGCTTTAGCTGCATGTAATTATTACCAACTTCAAGGACACTTGAGGTGCAATTTGGAAAAGGCCAAGGAACCGATGATAACCAAACCCTCAAGGTCTACTCCTTTTCTGTATCATACCCGTCTCAACAAGCTCCATCAAAAGTTAAGAGTAAGATCATAGACTCATAGATTCATTTAGGTTGGAAAAGACATTTTAGACCATTGAATCCAACCGTTAACCTAGTGTTAACCCAGCACAGTCCATTGCTACACCATGACCCTAAGTGCCATAGGTACATGCCTTTCAAACATCTCCAGGGTATTTAGCAACTCAGGGTTAGTCCATTCCAATGCTTCACATGCCTCTCTCTCTGATCTGGCCTTCCTTCCTGACAACAACAGCATCAACTCCAGCTCAACTACAAACTAAAGAAAATGTGCATTTACCTGTAGATAGCAGAAACATAGTCAGAATCCTTATTCTTCTGAGCACCCACATTCCTGCCCATTGCTGTTTCTAGAAGAGGAAAACATCAACATTGCATTTCACTTTGTACTTGTGAAGTGTGCACAGTAAGTTACTACTGCTCCCAGCTTCTGACTACCACCACACCATCCCTTCAACATGTAAATACACATATCCCTTTGCAGGGAATGAGCTTTCTTTGTATTTCTATGCCCAGGAATCCTGCTCCTCAAGACAACCTCACTTGAGACTGCTACCTCTGTCCTGCCTATGCCACACACTCACCTGCTCAAACGCACATAGTAAACCCTGGGAAAAAGGATGGGAAGGATGGAAATGCATTTAGAAAATATGCAGGGACATTCCTCTTCAATCTTCTCACAGAAACTGGCACAGCTGAACTCATGATCTTCTGCATCATTCACAGTCCCACCACAATAATTGAACAGGACTTACCACAGATGATATCAAGGGCACACAGAGTGACATCCATAAAGACATCAAATGGTTCCTTGTCAACATGCTTTTCCAGTTTCTTCACCAAAATATTTCCTTGTTCATTCATGACCTCTAGAAAGTCATTCAAGATTGCGAAGTGAAATGTGGGAGTTATCATCTTCCTCCGTGACCGCCACTTGTCTCCAGTGCTGTAAAATTAATGGGGAGAAGGAAGGCTAAAAAACTACAAGTCAAAAATAAAACCCTCACCATTACAGGAAGTACACAGTAAATACTGCAGCCTGGAAGATGTGGAGACACTGTAGATGTCTCTTCAAGCTATTCATAGCAGTCCACAGAAGGAGCAAATGGAAATATTTCTTGCTTCAGATCTCTTCTCCAGCTGGTCTCAACAAACAGAGAGGCCAACAAGCCTCCAGACAATACATCCTTTTGGGTCAGTGCACAGGCTCAGAGGGACCAAGCAGAAGCCAGCCAGAGGCCAAACCGTCTATTCAGCATCAAGGCCTCACCCCAACCCACCGTCTCTCTGAATCAGTAGCTGTGCTTGCCTTCATCTGCTGACCATGAAATGAGTGAGGCCTGCAGAGAGCTAGGGCCTAGGGACATTATGAAAATGACTGCCTCAAGGCCTAGCTGCAGTCTACTTCCCTGGAGACAGGCAATTGCTTCCCACATGCCAGTGACAAGCATGGAGCCACAGTGAGTGACACCAGCTTCCTGTTCATTTTTTCTAAATCACATGCCCTGCAGGCACACAGCTGGCCCTTCTGCCTACAGGGCGAAACCACCACACCACTGCTCCTGTTAGCTTGCTGTTGGGGCTCTCCACAGGCCAGCTGGTCTGCTCGCTGTCTGCTACGGCTGCCCCTAATCAGGAGACTGGAACATTACATTACATTTCTGCAAGCACACGGAAGTCAAAATGCCTCTGTAAGTCTATGGGAGACAAAACAACCAGTAAGGAAGAACAGCAAAAATGCACCATGCCTGATGCCCATGGACCTCACTTCTGCACGTTGCTACTGATTACTTACTGCCTCCCTAAAGGCCATGAACAAAACTCAGGATAAAACGCACACCTCATCCTCTCACACGAGCTCGCACTTCCTACAAGACATGATCACAGCTGGCTTTTACAGTACCATGGTCCCATCATAAAGCACGAAGAGTCCACCTCTAGGGGCTCCAAACAAGCAACAAATCTTCACTACTAACAGGGGGACCTTGACCTTTTTGCAAATACTCAGAAGAGGCTCAAAGGCACCAAAGCCACTCTATACTCACCTTGTTCTGACTCTTGAGTATCTGCATCATCCAGGCTAAATCTTCCTTTACCCTTCCGAGACTGGAGGACACCAAACCCTTACACCACTGCTCCACCCTCTCTCCACTCCTGACTTACACTCTTACCCAGGCACATTTCTCATGTGAAATGAATGGATGAATGAAATGAACTTCATGAATGAAATGAAGGAAAGGATGCAGATACTCTCCTACCCTACCCCAAAGCATCACCAACCTCAGGCCCATCCTACTGCTCTGCAGCATGACCAGCTGAGATAAGAAATGCACACAATCTCTTTGCTCAGAGATACACATAGCATTCCTGCCACCAAGACCCCTTCCCACCATATAGTCTGCAAAATTTCAAGACAGCAGTGCATTTGCATTTCTTTATATATTATACCTTGTCAGAAGTCCAGTGCCCAGCCATGGATGCAGGAAATCGTACAGGTATGATTTTTCTATATGTTTTGAACTGTTCAGAATAACCTGTCAGAAAAAAGAACAGAGAGGAAAAAATATCACTTGTTAGATAGAGATTTCTTCACTATTTCTTGAATATACACTCCAACTGAGAAACAACACTGTCTTCCAAGTTCAAGGACAATCACTGTCATCAGCAAAACTAATGACTACATTTCATGGCATCAAAACAGACCCACCAACTTCTAATGCAGAAGTCTATCAAAGAGACACAAGCATTGCAACCTGAATTTCATAATGTTTTATCCTTATTTCAGTGGTCCCATCTTCCTTGCTATCTGCTTGTTTGCTCTCATCTTGGGAGCAGAAGTTTTCACACATGAAAACAAAGCTAAAGGAATTCTTCTTTGGTGCTTTCATTTGCTGGTCATCTTCAGTATTCCGCCCAATCCCCTTTGACTAGGCATTTTTATATTCCTTCACTTTACACCTTTCTTTGGCACTAACTCAGAGAACCATCCCAAGGCAAATCAGTCCAAGCCCTTTTCAACAAAAATTACTTTGAGAGAGTAGAAACTAACAGGTTGGACACTGCACTGCATGACACTAGAATATACAGGAGATCAGCACACTCACCTCCACGCTGTCAGGGTGATACAAAATCATGACAGGCAATGGTCCTATCCAAAGTTTGAACAATGGCCAACTTCTGAACTCTTCAGCATAAAATTGTAGCTGTTTAAAAAAAGCTGGAATGAAAAATCAGAGTAGAGCTTCAACAATGGTGATTTTACTGAATAAGCAAGGCTTCTGTAATGAACTCTTTTACACCATATGCCCTGAAATTCTGGTTTTGTTGTAGTTTTAACCTGCTACAATGACCAAGCAGCATATTTCGCACCTGTGTATTTTACAGTTCAAGTGTGCTAGTCTCTTAGGGCACATAATCACAACATCATTTATGCCACAGATCAACCTGAGAGATACCAGTACTGTCCAGCTGCCAGATGGACTTCAGACCAGTGAGGTCAGCAACCCAATGAATTCTTCTCCCACATTATTATACACTTATGCATTCCATGTCTTGTCAGTTTAGCCATACAGATCTGTTGGCAAGGGAAGAGCAGTAGACTGTCTTTGATTTGATTCAAAAATGTCCTTGATACCATCTCATTACGGAGGACAATCAGGTTCACTCTGCAATATTACAGGTGGGGGCCACTCTCAGAATGGTCAAGGATTAAGCACTTCTTTGCCCTTTCAGAAACAAGCTTAAACAAAAAATGACACCTTTACAGGCCTCTGCAGAGTTGAAAATTCAAAGGTCCCCAAATCAAAGAAAAAAAAAGAAAAAAAGTTTCCTATTAGATGCTCAAATACAGCTTTCCCCAGTCTTAGGAAAAGTTCTAATGAGACCTCATCTAACAGGATTAAGAGTCTGAGATTATTTTACTGTTTTTAAAATATTTTTCCTAACACTGCCATGATTAAAATAGCACATTTTTAAGCAATTGTCTACCAATACCGACAAACAAAATCACTATCCTATGAAAAGTTATTTTCCTTTCTGCTATAAAACCTTACCCTTTTTTAATGTTTTTTGGGTCATATTTTTAATGGAAAATATTATAAACCACAAACTTCAGTCATTTTTACATACATAAACAAGAACAAAAATGGATGGGCATGGGAGCAATGTGATTCCTTGACTAAAGCATAGGAGATATGCGATTCCTGCAAACAAATTAGATTAGAGACCACACAGAAAGAACATCGGAGTTTCCATCAAATTGTTTTCTGGAGATGGAAGCAATGTTCTGGTTTGGGTTTTTTTAATGATTTTTTTTTAAAAAACAGATAAGAGAAAAAAAATATATATTCATTTCTCAGTCTGGCTTATATAAATATCCTGACAATGATCCTCCTACTGCTTCCCCAAAGGCAATTTTGTGGAAAGCTGCCTGCCCTCACATCCACCACAGATCTCTCATATTTGTACTTAGATATGGGACTGGATCCAAAGGAAAGATATGACAGTGCACCTTGTGAACAGAGGCACAGTGACTCAGCATGGGTCAGCACTGGGCAATTTGTGTTCCAATGCTGTACCCACACTTGACTTCACCATGCTCCCACGACCCATTAGTCTCTCTTCTGGCAGCAAACACAGCAGCACAGCCAGCAACACATGTGCTCAGAGAAGAGCTGGCTTACACAGGCATCACAAACACACGCAGAAGAGCGTGGGCCACTGACAGCAGGCTTTCATACCACAAACTCCTTAAGAAATATGTTTTTAATGAGTACCAAATGGAAAGGGAGCATCAAGCATATTAGTGCTCTCTCAAGCCCCTGGCAAAAGGAAAGTCCCATTAATCAGTGCAGGAACAAAAAGGTTTGCTTTTGAGTGATGTACTATAAATACTCAATGAGTTCTTTTGCATCTAACACATAAATCTAAGTCACAGATGATTCTGAAAGTGAGCCTGGGTAAAAGCAGCTTGGCATGCTGAAGTCCCTTGTACATGCTGGCTTGGGAAAAGGTTAATTGTTTCAAGTTTTGTTTGGATCACAGCAAAAAGTCATTAGGACACAGTGTTTAACATTGTGAAACAGCCCTTCCTGCAAGAGCCCCAGTACGCCTCCCTCTCTCAAAAACACATTCCACAGCGTTCATGCTCCACCCTACCAACCACTTAACGGTCTGAGCCCAGCATCAGCTGCTGTCAGATTTAACCTCCAGTTAATCTTTGAAACCAATAATAATGCCACATTTATGCAGGTCCTCTCCTTTCCTCTTCACTGCCCACTCCTCACACAGTTCCCCTCTCCAGATTGCCCACAGGCCCAGAGAGACCTAAAGGCAACAGCACCTCTGGCTGACACCCCACTCATCCTCTGACACCCCACTCCCCTTCCCCAGCCAACCACACAAGCACCTCACCACCACTGGCCCCCTCCAGCAAACTCCACACAGTGCAGGGACCTCACAGCTGGGCTACAGTATGAGCTGGCATTACCTTGTCCTTCCCGCTCTAGGAGCAGAGCATTTCCCAGCACAGGATAGCAGGGGCTGATACCCGGGATCGACTTCAGCATCCGCCATCGCCTCCAGTGTTCCATCAGGGAGGGCAGGGAGCACACAGTCACAATTGTCAACAGCACAGCAATGACCCCAGCTCCCAAGGGCAGCAGCTGGGGTCTCTCTGAGAATCTTTCCACGACCTCCATCATCACCGCTCAGTCTCCTGAGAGACGCCTGCTCTGAGCCTTGATCCCTGCTGCGAAACTGGCGCTGCCTGTACCCGGCACTGCAGCTGCCGTAAGCCAAGCGTGCAGAAAAGTTGGCCGAAGGAGCAGGAGGCGGAGCTACTACACAGGCCACTGGCATAGCTTCTTGCCAGGAAAATAAACAGCGTTCAAAAGCACTCACATGGAGAGGCTGCCTGCTAGCATTTCCTGATGGCAGGCCAGCCAGAGGGACCAGTGCTACTTTCCTGCCCTCACTTGGCTCCTCTGAGCCAAGTGAAGAGTGATAACCTTCTTTGCAGGCCCATGCAATACCTCAGAAGGAAAACAAAAAGCCCTGACAAGAGAAAAAACACCTTTTTGCTGATTTGTGAAATATGGCTTTTTTCAATATCATCTTTCTCAATCTGTTTTCAGATGCTCAAGGAACACCATTTTGCTATAGAGAACTATTCCAGTGCTGTCCAACACAATGACTGAAGGGCCAGATGGAGAATACCTTTTTTCAGTTGGGTTGATGGCTTCAATGGATTACAGAAACCAGAGCCCATACAGAGCCCTGATCAACAGGTGCACTGCAAAGCACACTGATGCTTCTCAGCTCAAATGGCCTTTACTGATCTCCCTGTTGAATGCTCAGGCAGCTTGCAAAGTGCTTGGGTAGACAGCACCACACCCACCACTGCTGCCTTTCCTGCCTCAGGAAGACCCAGGGTCTTTTCTCACTGCTGCAGGGCTACTGAGCATCAGTTTCTCAAAGCAGGTGCTCAGAAACCTTTTGGTCAAACAGTATTTTGGTAGAGGCAGCATGGTTCACAGCCAATTCACAAACCTTCACCCCCTGAATAAAGCACGAAAGCTGTTTATGGCCATAGTCACATTTATCCTGTTTGGTTTGTACGAAAAATGATTGCACTGACTGGACAAGCAATTTTAGTAAATCAACAAACAGCATAAACAAAACAGCTAAGACAAAAAATGTAAACAGAAAGCTCAGAACATCAGAAGTTAAGCAAGGGTTTTGTGACCCTTGGCAGCAGGGGCAAATTTTGGCACTTTTTTCCTGCAATCTCCCAGCAAACACTTTATCATAAATGCTGACTGTTATATCTTTCTGCACAGTAAACAGCTGGAAATGAACTTTGCTACTCTTGCTGTTGTTTGTAATGGTTTGTGACAGAAAGCAGCAGGTATATACCCACTCTTGCAAACACATAGGCAAGTTACACAATCATCAGTCCCCTCTTTTTTTCAGGTGACGTCCTAGGAAGGAAGCAAGCACATAGGGTGAAGAGGCTCACCTTTTGCCTTAACATGGAGATCAGCTGAATAAATATACTCTCATATTTACAAAAAATCTTGCCATTTGTTTCCTTCATCAGACCAATAATTAGATGAAGTGAATATTTGTGATTCGGAGTCAAAAATTTGTACTTCTAACTGCTGATAAGTCCTTCTCCCAGAAAAAAGAAAACCAAAAAGCCAAGCACCAAAACCGGAAAAAAACGCCACCAAAAACTGTGAAACAGCAGGAAGGTGAAAAGCCATAGGGAAACCAGTAGGGAACACAGCAAAAGAAACATTGCAACATCCTGCCAGCAGCTGGCAATGGTGATGATGCTAACAAAAGGCAGTAGAAACTTTGGAATGAGACAAAAAGATATATACCCAAGAAAAAAAGCAATAAGAGGTCAGGCATCTTTGAGGCCTTGTTACGTCACTGAGACTTGGAATCATAACAAACCTTGGAGGATGTTCTGTAGGAAATGAGTTTTCTACCAGATTGTGATTGGCATTTCCTTTTCACCCAGAGAACTATTTGTTCAGTGTTGAATTTCTGTGAGCACTCCACTGGTTAGTGAATCTTTGTTTCTATAAATGCTCATAACAGTGCAAACCAGCTTTTATTCAGCCTCTTTCCTAAGGAGAAGCCTGTCTGCCTGTGCTGACAGAAGACACACGACCTGTTAGGCAGCTGTGTCAGACAAGAGACAGAACAACACAGGTTTCTGCTAGTCCCTAGAATGCAGCCTGGATTCTTCACTAAGGAAAACCAATAAAATCATCATTAACAGCAAGGGGGAAAAAAAACCACCAAAACCAACGCAAGGCTAAAGTGGATCTCATACAATAGAAGGACAATAGAGAAGTACACAACTTATTCTGATCTTTTTTCATAAGAAAGGCTTTTCTTAGCAAAAGCTTCTCTCTTCCTCAACACGCACCATCACGACATGATTAACCTTTATGCAGAAAGTTACTCCAAAAAAAACAGACTATTTGTAGTCCACAACAGTCATCACCTACACAAAGAAAATATAACAGAGTATGTCTCAATTTCAAAATATATCATCAGTGCTGGACAGCTCAGAGATCTCCGTCATCCTCAGAGAGGAATTTTAGGGCCTGATGCTAAATTTCATGCCCAAACTAGGCTACTACAGCCCAAAATCTTGGCTTCCAAGAACAAATCCTGAGGAAGACTCCAGCTTTGAGTCCTTTTGTGCACCCTTTCTCACACAGGTAAAGGAGATTAACAGCATTTTTGAGACAGAGACCACAGCTATGTTTTTCAGAGACAGACTGATTGCTTTGATGCCACTCCATCAAGTATGCCTTGCTTGGTTTCTGCAACCTGGTGTTCACTCTACAGCAACAACTGCTTTATTCCATAGCCATCCCATCTGGGATCTTTCCCTATGAGACATTTTGCATGAATGACTTATCCCCAACAGAATACCAAAGTCTGCCTCCTCTCTGAGAAACAAAAATCTTCCCTACCAGGATAAGAACATATCTTACAATAATGGAGACCACCACCCACCCCACAGAACACAGACTGCTGTTGCGAAGCAATTCTGATAAGTTGTCAGTGATGTTGTCATAACATCATTATGTAATGTCTGTAACAGACATTAGCACTAACTAGCTACCAAAGCACCACACCTATATTTCTTTATCAACGTGTCAGGGAAAATGCACACTCCCAAATTGGATGATCACAACTCCTCCAAGGCTACAAGTGAAGATTATGCCCACTGCTCTGTGATTTGGCTAGATCCTACAGGGCCTCCTCCTTGCTAAACACCAACAAGTTTAAAGAAAGCATTTATCAGCATGCAACACATTACATGAAGTGAGCCAGAGGTCATGAAGAATGAATAAACAGGGCAGTTTAAGACCAGGAAAAACTTGTGGGTCACAGAAGCACAGCACTGCAAATCTGCTACCTGCATTCTTGCAGCATGGAAGATTTGGTGTTAATATTTGCTCTAGGAAGTTTCTTGTCCACATTTGATGTGCCTGCATATTACACAGTCATAGCTGCACAGCCTGTTAGAAGCTGTGGTGGGATAGACTTGGCCAGCAGTCAGACACCCACCGATTCACTCCCCTCCCTCAACAGGATGCAAAAGCTTACAGGTCAAAATGAAGACTGGAAGATTGCTTATTGGTTGCCATCATGGGCAAAACAGACTCCAATTCAGAAATTTAATTTGTAGACAATTAAAAACAGATAATGAGGAAGTTAGAAACAAAGACAAAAGTTCCTCTCTGCTGCTCCCTCCTCACACTTCTTCTCCATCATAGGTCCCCTCCATGGGCTGCAGGTCTTGAAGATAATCCTGCTCCAGCATGGTTTCTCCACAGGCTGCTGAGGAATCTCTGCTCTGGCATCTGGAGCACTGCCTCCTTCTCCTTCACTGACCTTGGTGTTTGCACTGCTGTTTCCCTCTCTTTTCCCTGCCCACACTCCTCTGTCTGTTTAGCATTTTTTCGTGCACTTGTAAATACTTTTTCACAGAGGTGCCACAGGCTTGGCTGCTGGGCTCAGCTGTCTTGCAGTGAATCCATTATGGAGCCAGAAGGAACTGTGTTCTCCTCTCTAGCCTTTTCTCAGAGAGGCCACCACAGAAGTCCCATTACTCATACCATGACACCTACACTCAGCTGATAAGCCTACCATGAAACAACTGTGAGACTGAAAGGGAAAGTGCGGGTGAAATGTCCTTCACATCTAGTGAGACCAAAAATGTCAGTTACAAAGTGATGGACGCATGCAAACTATCAACAACATTAAATATTTGGAAACCATACAGGCGCTTTTCCTTACAATTTTCAGAGAAGAATTGCTCAGGCCTAAACTCCTCCAGGTCAGGGAAAATTCAGTAGGGCATGAATTCTGACAATAATATTTGTGCCATTCAATACTTGATATCCTCCTGAGGAGAAAAGGGAAAGGGAGAAGGATCAAAACAACAGCAAAGAAGTGTCTGTCTATAAGTGCTTCACCATCAAAAAAAAAAAAAAAAAAAGGAGAAAACCCTACCCTTTACTTGGGAACCTTCTCAGTACTCTGTCCTGCAGACATTCCAGCACCCATCCCAACAAACCCCAGCCACTTAAAACTCTAGAATGGCCACACCACACATCCCTATATCCATTTTTTCAATCTTGATAAAGGAATGGAAAACTTACCAAACACCTTGTCCAGTTCTCTGTGAACCTTCTTCTGGGCTTCAGGATTACGTCCAAGTAAGCACAACGGCATTGCGAGGGTGTGCAGAGATGCAATTAGAAAAGCAAAAGCTCAGCTCAAGTAGAAATTGGTCACAGATGTCAAAAACCACAAGAAAGGGCTCTTCAGGTACTATCATGGTTTAGCCCCAGACCACAACAGAGTACCATGCATACACCCCACCCCAGTGGGACAGAGGAGTATCAGAACAAAGACAAAACGCATGGGTTAAGATGAGTTTAATGATTGAAATATAGTAAAATAAAATGAAAATAGGAAAAGAAGAGAGATGAATAAAACCCAAGAAACACAAGCAATTGCCCAATACAATCACTTACCACTCACTGACAAAACCCCAGTCCACCCACCCCCGAGCAGCAATGGGCCCCTCCCTGCCCACCCCCCCCCCCCCACCCCCTCAGTTCAGATACTGAGCAGGGTCTTCTGTGGTATGGAATATCCCTTTGGCCATTTATAGGGTCAGCTGTCCTGGCCATGTTCTCTCACATCTTCTTGTGGACCTTCTCACTGGCAGAGCATGGGACACTGAAAAGTCTTTGATGTAGGTCAAACACAACTTAGCAAGAACTAAAACATTAGGGCATAGTTAATGTTATTCTCATACCAATTTAAAGCACAGCACTGTGCCAGCTACTAGAATGAAAATAAATTCTGTGCCAGCGGAAACCAGGACAGGTATGTAAACAAGCAGAGACAGAAGGAAAGTATTTGCCCGCTGTTAAACAGCAGAGATGACTTAATCACCAATAAGACTGAAAAGGCAGAGGCACTCAACACTTTCTTCACCTATGTCCTTTCACCAATACCAGGCCTTGGGAACAAAAATCCTGGCTGATGCAAACACAGACCCACCATCAGTGAAGGAAGAGTTGGTAAATGAACTATTAAAGGAGCTTGACCCCTGCAGACTGATGGGCTCTGACAGTATCCAGCCAACAAGAGCTGGCTGATACAGCTGCAAGGCCACTCCCCATAATCTTCAAGTTATGGAGTTTGGGGAACATCCAAGAAGACTGAAAGAAGACTATTGTCACTCCAATCTACACAAAGCACTTAAGGGAGGATCCAGAAAATTATAGGCCAATCAGTCTTGGGCCTGGGAAACTAATGGAACAAATGCTCCTGAGGGCTGTCACAAGTCAAATGAAGCCCGTGATTAGGAAAAGCCGGCATAGATTGACCAAGGCCAAATTGTGCTTGGCAAACCTGATTGCCTCTTACAACAAATGAATCTGCTTGGTTGATGGGGGGGGGGGGGGGATGTGTTGTGAACGTTGTCTACCTGGATATCTCCAAAGCCTTTGATATGGTTTCCCACAGCCTCCTCCTATGCAAATGTGTGTGTGATGGTCTGGATGTGGGATCCATGCAGTGGGTGGGGAATTGGCTGACCGGCCACACCTGGAGGGTGGTGGTAAATTGCTCCCTTTCCCACTGGCAGCTGCCACAAGCAGAGTCCCCCAGGGAACGATACTGGGCCCAATGCTGTTCAGTATCTTCATCAGTGGTTTGGATTATGGGATCAAGTGCACCTGATGAAGTTTGTCAGTGATACCAAACTAAGTGGGGAGGTGAACACTTTGGAAGGGAGAACCACCCTGCAGGAAGACCTGGACAGGCAGAAAAATTAGGCTAACAAGAACTTTCAGAATTTCAATAAGGACAAGTGTAATGTCTTGCACAAGGAAAAATGTAATCCGAGAGAGAAGCACAGTCTGTGGTCTACCTGGCTAGGGAGCAGCTCTATGGAAGGGGGTCCTGCTGGACAAGCAGCTTGCTGCTGCAAGAAAGCCAACACAAGACTTGGCCACAACACCAGGAGAGATAAAGAAGTCATTATCCCACTCTACTCAGTTCTGATCAGGCCATACCTGGAATCCTGTGTTCAGTTTTAGTCCCTATTATACAAGAAAGATATGGACAAGGTGGAGAAGGTGCAGTAAAGGGCAACAAAGATGACCAAAGCTAGGAAGCCTGTCATGTGAGGAAAGGCTGACAAAACTGGATTTGTCCAGCTTGGAGGAAAAAGCTCAGGGCACACCTTATCACCATGGTCCTGTATTTAAAGGGTGGCTACAAAGAATATGGAGACTCCCTGTTCATAAGGAGTCTTACAGAAAAGGCAAGGAGTGATGTGTGCAAGTTACATGTGGGAAGATTCTGATTGGACACAAGAGGAAAACTTCTCACGATGAGAACAATCAGCCATTAGAATAATCTCTGCATTTTGCGGGAATCAATGGATTCCTCAACACTGGACACTTAAGATTCAGCTGGACAGGGTGCTGGGCCATCTTGTCTAGACTATGCTTTTGCCAGTAAAGATTGGACCAGATGATCCTTGAGGTCTCTTGCAACCTGGAATAAGTGTATCATGATTATCAGGATGTAAGATGACAAGTGATTCTGTCAGGTGCCCAAAAACTGACTAAAAGCGAGAAGTGTTAAAATACTTCTGGTAGAGAGCAAACGTCCCTCTTTCCTCTCTTGCCACCTGAGAGCAATCCATTGCTTCTCTAGTAATTAGAAAATCTTTCCTTTTAAGCTGCAGAAGCAGATGCTCATTGTTCTGCTCTTCATTCAGAAATCCACTGTCTGAGCTCCATTGCGTCACTGAGGTCAGCAATTTTGTCTCTTTCACAAAGGGCCAGACAAGGAACCACTGCTCAATAGTTTACTGGTTATTGCTTCTGCTGTTACAGAATCAACCAGCGCATGTTCATCTTTTTATTTAGTTCACAACATAGGATCTGCATTGCCATGAAATGCCAAGTATAGATGGCAAGGGACACATTTTGCAATCACTTTTCTGTATTCTTGTCAAGGTCTGTAAAATACAGGAGGGAGCACTCATGAGAATAAAAAGATATTTTGGACATGCTGCTGAAAACTTAAATTTTGGAATTTCAGAAAGTGAATTTTGGAAATTATGTCACCTTTGACACCTTCTCTGAAGAAACTGCATCAAATTGACAGGAAACTGTATGAAATTTAATTCCGAAGTTAAAGCATTCTGCTTTCTCAGATACTAGATAGTATCATCACCCATGAGTAAACTTAGTCAAAGAAGAAAAATATTTCACCAGTATTCAAAAGAATACAGTGCTTGATGAACATTTACAAAAACCAGAAATCTGATTAACAATACAGATATAAAATATCCAAATGTTTTGCCTTGGATTATCAATCCTTGGACATTCATAAAAAGTGATGAGAACTTGTATGAGGTCCCAAGTAGAAAAAGCTGTTATTAGTCTTCACTGCACAATTTGGGCAAAGAACTTTTTCTCCTTCCTTTACCCTTCAACAGCTCTTCAACCACGCCTACTTCAACTGCTGGGTCTCTGACCAAAGGAGGAATCCCTGACTGTGAATGCACACACTACTAACAGCCAGGGATGTCATCAGTGCAGCCATCTCAGGACAGAACACAATCCCAGTCTCCACTTTGATTTTCCCATTTGGGGCTACATAAAGAGGTATGAAATAATGCTTTCATCATTTAAGTATAGATTTCTGTATTAAAATTTGAAGTTTCACGTATTTCAAAGGTGATTAATTTGTACAAGAAATCTCAAAAAGTGGGAATGGTCTTACAGACTTGGCAGAACACTGGTTCAATTGCTCAGCATCTATAAACATGTTTGGTTTATAAGGGAAAACATTAGTTGCTGTAAATAAAGTTTATCTCAGCAATTCCCATAGTTATTGATGATTAGAACAGCATAAGTAAAAGCAATAAAAGAGGTTTCTAAAAATTAAAGGAGAAAAAGTAGATACAGATAATATTTTTAAGAGATCAACAGCAATAAGCAGACAGACTGAAAAATGAAAAAATATTAAAACAGCACTTAAAGAGGAAGTACTGCAAACTCCTGTTAAAAAGTATAAATTTTATATATGACTGATATTTACATAGACTAGAACATCTTTAACACTGACGAAACAAAAAAAAGTGGCACCAGAACTTTATGTTCTAAACATATCTTATTTGCTTCTATAAGTAGAATAACAGTTCCCTAGGAAAGGCAGAAAAAGGAGGAATGCCTGAGAAGAAAGTGCAGCCACAGTCTCTTGACACTGAAAACAGAGCATGGGTACCTCAACCATTTATTTCATTTTTCTCTAGTTTTTAATCTAACCTCTGATCAAATAATTTTAAAGGAAGGTAATGCAGGCATCCTGAGGATTGCAAGGCTCAGTAGAGACCAGCATAATGCACACCTCCTTTGTTACACAAGATACTAGGTGGCAAATACAGTGCTTCAGTCTTTCATTCAGTGCAGAGAGTTTCTGTTTCTTCCTAAAACAGGTTAAGAAGCAACCTGAAATCTCTTCCTCAAGGATGGAGGATTTCTCTGAAGGGATCTGGAGTAATTCTGTGAACCTGGAAAATATAAAACATTGTTAATTGTTGTAGTTTTTGAAAGACACTCCAAGATTATGTATGAGTAATTTCCATCAATGTGCTCAGATCAATGTTTGCTAATCTGCCCTTATTCTTACATCAACTGTTATATAATTATGTCAATGATATAATTATTTAAACTCAAGGAACTTCCAAACAAGTAAAGATTATCCAAGGACTCAAACACATCAGGAACTAGCTAATCAGTTTTACTGTAAAAATGGAACAAAGCCACACAGGGTTTCTCTCCTTTTAGTGCTGCAAATTCAAGACAGAGCTGCAAATCAATATTGATTTTTTTTTTTAACAAGAGCTTTATATTTTTCTTATAAATGCACATTTTCAAATCAACTTTTTCTTCCCACAAAAAGTTTATTAACTTCGGAACTAAAATAAAATTTGTCATGAGCAGTTCAAAAGCATGCAACTGTGTTACTACTCTAGCAACTGGAAAAATATCTAAAAAATATCTAGCCTGTACACCACATACTCTTGCTATAGTTGCAAATATGCCAAAACACACCAAAAAAAAAAAAAAAAAAAAAAAAAAAGAAGACAAGCAAAAAGAAGCTTTACAGGATTCCTACCAATAAGAGTCAGCACTCTCAGAACAAGTGAGAAGAAATTTCAAAACCAAACTCAAAAGATCCTGCCAAAAAAACCCATTCTTCTTTTATGCTGGGATGGCTCTCCCTGAGCACTGCATTTTTTGACTGTATGTTGGGTTACTAAGTTTTGTTGGCCTTTTACCTTCCAAGTGATTCTTACTTTGCCCACCTGTTATCAAAAATCCTTGAGCCATCCTTCTGTGGTTAGCAAAATCAATGGGAGTCAGTGATTTCTTCTGAGGTGTGTCTCTCTGTAAAAAAGAGACACATACTCTTAGCTAATGTGATATACTTATCTACTGGAATGGTTTGATACTGTTTTTTATGATCTAGTCCAGCTGACTGAACCGTACCAAAGTGCACACCAGCACTAAAACTGTACACTTCTAGCACACAGACACCCTCAAAGGAACACTTGGATGCATTACACCTGAAAAATATTCTTCCTCATACCATAGTCCCACACCCTCCCCAAGACTTTTAACATCCTCCTCCCTACAGGTAGCAGGAATCCCTGTACATCAGGAGAGACCCAGAAGTGAGACCTTCTGTAGGCCAACAGCAGGTGTGAATGAAAACCTCTTCCCTTTTCCATGTCTCCACTTACACTATAACATACCCTGAAAGCGTGAGTTGTGTTGGGCCTTGGAAACTGATCACCAGTAACAGCTTTTTCTCTGAGTGGCCGTTGCTCTGTCCTGCCAGCCGCTGCACTTGACACTCTGCTGTGAGCACATCGTCCTTGATGCTGAGAGAATTAAAAAGGGCATTAAGAGAATGCAACAACTGAATCAATTAAAATATTTTTCTTCTGCTGATATAAAAGGAGAAAAAAAATGTTTTCAATAACCAAAAGCACCAGTTAAAGAGTTCACCTGTTTTTCAAACAGATGTGAGACCATTTCTATGTTGGCATGTTGACATATCAACATGCCAATTTCCTTTTATTCTGCTGATTTATTATTTTCCCAACCTTCAAACATAGGCTAATATAAGATCTGGTTTTTTCAGTTGGTATCCTTTTCTACTTCAGTCGGCATAACTTTCTAATTCTAATAACCTAGAATTGGTGAATAAAACACTGAAAAGAGCTATTTAAATCCAGAGGCGTGGAAGTGCAAGGTTACTATCTTGTTGGTTGGTTCTTTTTATCATTTTTTTTTTAGAACAGATTTTTCTGTTGTCAGAGAAGTCTTTCCACTATGATCTGTCTGTAACCTGAGGTTTTAAACTGCCTTCTCTTGCATTGTAATTGTACCCCAATGTAACAGACACTAGGATGTTAAAACTGTGTACTAAGTACAAACCAACACAAGTTGTAAAATTTCAACCAGTAACACAGAGCAATTTATTTCTAAATATCTCACCACAAAAAAAACGAACACAACTTACAGAGCTCTGTTGTATTCGAGGTCCTGAAAGACGTTGTTCAACGGCCTCAGAGTTTATTGGTGGTAATTTGTTCCGGGTTGCAGATGCATGAGCAGAAGATAAACGATCCCAGCTGGCAACCCTATAGAATTTTGAGTGTTCTGCTTTTAGAAGAATTCAGATTACAGACTTTTTCACTGAAGTAATATGAAATTATTAAGTAGTACATTTCTTTATAAAGCTCAGTTACAGAAAGTAACACCACCTAATACAGCAATAAAAAAATAAAACAAATGCCTTTCCTCAATACATCATGGTTCTGCTTGCTTTCTTCTTCCCTCTTAGTTTTACAATTAATAATAAATTGTGGGTTATTTTTCAAGTATTTTGTGAAATCCTTCAGTGGTCAAATTTCAGTAAAGTTCTGAGCAAAGAAAAGAATAAAATAAAAACTCACAATTTTGTCCCTTTACGGATTTCATCATTGCTCATGTTAGGGACTTCTGGGCAGAGTTGGTCAGAGGTGAGAGAAGGTAACCTTGGTAGCTTCCTAGAAGATGCCAATGGTGCTGGAGATGATGAGAAAACACTGTTATCAGAAATTCTTCCCAACCTAGCATATGCTGAATTTGGAGCTCTGGAGGCAATGCTGTGCTGTTTGTCTTCTTGCTCATTTCTAGGGAAAGAGAAAGAAATAAGACATTAGGATCAAGAAAAACAAGGATTTAACAGCATATGATTTCAATCTTTGCAAATCACTATCATATCAGGGATACACACAGACAAGATCACTACTTTTTCACTGCCTTTTTCTAATCACAAAATATTTTTTACATAATGTGGATTATGTCACATTTTGAAAATGTCAATATCAACACCTACTGTATTTTTTCTGCTGTGGCAACATGCCTCTGTTGGAGTGGTTTCGGTTGAATTGTCATTACACCATTCAAATCACCACAGAAGTTGCTGGAGAAACGGTGAACCTATTAAAAGAAACAACTATGTGTTAACATTTACTTTTTTAGAAGGAAGACGTCAAAAAGCACGTAGTTAAGAGATATTTTACTTATTTTTTACAATAGTTTCTTTTAAGATGGTTTAGTAGAATTCTCAGGAGTAGATGAGGCAACTATCCTTTTTTTCTTTCGCTTATCTTAAACAGATTTTATAAACACAACTTATGTAATTTAGTAACTGAATTGCAACTCAATTTACAATGTAAGTTTCAGTTGAGGCCAGAGTTTGATTCTTCAGACTTTCCATTTTCCCTCAGCACAGGGGCATGATTTATCTAAGCATTTTACTTCTGGCTGCTGGGACCAACACAGAACAATGCACACCAATGGGGAGAACCAAGACTGCTGTGCTACCTTTTCCATGTTCATTATCTCACTGTTTAGCAAGCATGGAAAAAGAGCCAGTGGAAGAGAATTAATGCACTTGAACTCAATAGAGAGAAAGAGGAGAAAAAAAAAAACAAACAGAAGCAGTGGTTGAAAAAGGAAACAACTGTGCAAAACAGGAATCAGGAGACAGAGGGAGGAGGCAGCAAGCAGGACAAAATAGGACATTTTATCAATATGAGCATGAGCTTCCACAAAGACAGGTAAGGCCTATGGCCAACATGCTGGTGGATGTACTGCAAAATTCCCTTTCACAAGAGGCAAAGGAAAAGGAATGAGAGAATCTGAAATTCACAGGGTTGTGAGTAAAGCACTTCAAGTTTCAACCACACATCCCTGCAGTCCAGGGAACAGCCCAGCTTGTCTTGTTGATTCTATCACAGAGAAATTACTGGACCAAAATAAAATTAGTTTTTAAGGACAGAATAGAATTTAACAAGACTTTGTAAATCAATGGCAGCAATACCTTAGTGATAAACCGTACCTTTAAAGACCACCAAAGAAAAACAAGTGACAATAAACAAAAAATAAACATTTACTTAAATCTCATTTTAAATTAGATTACTTTAAGCATACCTAATTGGTATGAGGAAAGAAAAAGAGGAAAAAAGGAAAAATAACATTTTCAAGTTTCAACCAAGACTATCCAAGGTTTGAAGAAAAAAAGAACACCATTTGACAGAAAGGTTTGTTTTATTTTTACCTGTGATGAAATTGAATGAGCCCCAAAAGATACATTTCGTGCTTCAGAGCCTCTGGAAACAGGAATGCTCCCAGCATCTGTTGTAGCATGAATGACTGGCAAATGAGGCAGTTTTGCTGTAACAGTTTTCAGTTTTTCTATTTGTTTGTCACCCTCTGCACAACAGCAAAAAAGTAGAGGGAATAAGAAGTATTTTCTGTGTTTACCAGCCATCATTTGCTGGGGTTCAAACAACATTACACTACATAATAAAGACTTTCATATAGTTTTAAGTTTCCATGATATTTAAAAATCTGACATAAAATAGTTTTTTTTAAAGCATTTCCATTTGTCTATGCTTTCTCTGACACTGACATACAAGCTTGCCTATACAGGTAGATTTGGAGGTGGGTATTTATGAAAATAGTGCTAAGACTTTTTAAATGCTATTTAAAAGTCCCCACAGACTTTAATTTTTAAGTAGTAAAAAAAAATTTAAAATATATATTAAATAAAAAGTCTATTGATACTCTCCTTGTCTGACAGTAGCTATACATTGTTTCATTTTTGGTGTATGCTACCGTCTTATTTCTATCATAAACCCAAATTCTTTTCCGTCCTAGTTGAAATACTAGCTGTCATAAGCTTATGACTTTCAAAAATATTAAAGAGCAAACCTATCATAATATTTCTAAACTATAATACTGAGAGCTAAACAATCTACCTGTGGTGTAAAAAGAACTTTTACATTTCAGTAACACCTGAAATGTTAAGTTCTGATGCTGCAAGCATTCAGAGAAATTTTGCCATTTCTCACTTTGTTATACTCTTATAGTTGAGGTTGAGTGTACCTTACATTTGAAGTAACTTCCAAAACCCACCCTCAGGTATTCTTCTGCTACTTCTGTGCTTTTAAAATACATTAAAAGAACTGAAATGTCCCTAAGCTTCCAAAGACAACATATGCACACTAAATAAATTTTTACTTCTAGGTAATTTTCCTAGCTTTTCCTTTTCCACGCTACAGGCTGTCAGAATATGAAAGCATAAAATAAAATTACATCCATTACCTTTTCTACATCCCATAGTAAACTCATGAACTCCTGCACATCAGCAAGACTGCCTATCTCACTTTAACAATCTGACTGCCTAAGGGTTCTTTTTATTAATAAAGCTTAAACAATGAGGACTAGGAGACTGATTCCTAGGTCCCTGATTCAGATCAGATTGTCAGTGATCCCCTGCTAACAGTACCAATTTGCACCTTCAAGCCAGTGATTAATACTTTTAGTTTTTTAAACATGCTCTCTTGCAATGAAACTATTTCAGTCAGTATTTTTCTTTTTACACCTCGTATACAAAGCTCCCTGAAAACAGAAAGAAAGTTTTATTTCAGGTGCATGTGTGTGCACACATTCTTGTGGCAAGGCATTACACGTTACAGTTCTACAGCACTGGTTGTCTTAACAAAAGCTTGGAAAATGTGCTTAATTTAAGGGGATAGGGGAGGATGACTTTTCTGAATTAGATTCAAAAAATACCATATTTTCAAATGAAAATATCAAATACCTGGGATACTAGTTTCCCAATTTTTTTTAATCAGTTCCTCCAACATTCCAATGACATTGCTCCAGACATGATCAAATACTTCAGAAGCCACAGCATCTTTGATACAGGCATTGGGAGAAACAGGGGGAATGCCACGCTTACACCTCTTCTCAGAAAGACGCATTTTCTTTCGTTCCCAACTCTCATCCTCACTAATAAAGGAAACAAATTCAAAAGAATTCCCATAGGGTTTGACTTTTTCCCCCGTCCTTCAGTACAGAAACAGACATATGGAAGAAAAGGCAGTCAGCTAGAGATCACAGAATTCAAACTCAATTTCACCTAAGGGATGAGAACCTATCAAATACAAGTAAAGTTTCCTCTTTCTTTTGTTTGGAGTTGAAAACTTAAAAAATCCCATCAGGGCATTACAATAGAAAGATCTTCAGGTCTAGGGAAAAGTTTTATACGTGGCACATAGCCATTTGAGACTAAATCCTATGCTTTTTACAATAACACAGGCGACAACATCTGTTGTATTTGTCAAGAGGACTCTCACATAGAAAATTTCTTTCTTAGCCCACCCTGCATACATGCACACGTCTGCAATTTTCCACCACTGATCAAAGATAAGACAACTCTAAAGGATTTCTGCAGCCTGACAAGAATAGTAGAGCCCATAGCCTTACACATACCTTCTTCTCAAATACAGTGAGGACAGTTATGTTTTTTAATTTTTTTTCCTCTTTATGGAAGCATGTTTTACCAACATTTCCTAACTTGGTCTTCTAATACACCCTCTCAGGAAGAAAGTTTTAACCTTTTTTTTTTTTAATGCCATCCTATTTTTTTCTAAGGAATGCTTTTTGTTTGTTTGCTTGCTTGGAGTGTGTTGCTTGGTTGGTTTTTGGTGGTTTGTTTTGTTTTGTTTTATCACAAAGATGGTTCCAAATTCATACTGGTTTCTACTACCTCACTTTCTCTTAACTGTGAGATGTGGCTGAGTGGTCCAACTCACAAAATGACCAAACTGTCCCCGTGTCACACTTCTTAATTAAAACATAAAAACTAATGTTTTAGTTATGGAGAACAAGGAATTTCAGAATTGAAGGAAACAAGAAGTATATAAAGGAGACACAAAAGAGAGAAACACACGTTCCGGCAAGTCTCCCTCCCAAATTAAGTTTGCTTACTTAGTAAAACAAAGAAAGACTACTGAGAGTACCCTTACACCTAAATGCTTCCTAAAAAAGCAGCAACCTTGGCCCTCTCTTTCAAAAAGAGGACTGAAAGGGTCTCAGTCTGGTTCCTCAAGTTTTCAGAACAACCATGTCTTTGTTCTGAGTGTGCATAAGGCCTTAGCACAAAAAGCTGTGCTTTGTGCCCAACTAGCCCTACCAAAGCTTTCCCCTTGCAGAGGCCTTTTAGAAAACAGCACATCATGATCTCTCATGCACCCAGTATCCTCACTGCTGGAACATTCAACTGGCTCGCAGGAAACCTAGGCTGCACTGTCAAGACGATGACTACATGACTCGTCGCTCGCAAGAGTGCTGTAAATGCAGGCTGTAATCTGCAGCTCTCCTCACAAAGCTGTTACACTCTACACAGGAAGAATGTAAGACTCATTAGGGCAATGACAGCACAAACAGTGTAATGACACTAAACCACCTCAAGGCTGCTCAAGGCACTCACGTGGGGAGAAGGGATGCCTTCATTCCACCCCACCTCAAAATTAAATATTCATTTTATTGAATCTCCATGCATCAAACTCCTCAAAACAACTAATGGTTAAGACACATTCCTCTGACATGGGAGATGTGAGCTTTAAACGACTAGAAAGACCACATACCTAATCTTCCACATGCCCAGTGAGTGTTCTGATCACTGTGCTACCGAACACAGGGACATAAGGAACTGTATCTTACAGAAGAGAAACACAGTTTATGAACCCTGACTCAGTTCACTGGTAATTTTTCATTACATTCTTCAAAAATACATATATGTGTTATTTACAGTTCCTTGTTGTCAAAGGCAAGATATTCCTCTATTTTTCCATCCTCCTCATAAATTTCTTCTTCCAGGAAAGAATATATGGCTGAGTCAGAAGCAGAAATCCCAGTGGAACTTGAATCCAGTGATTTATGTATTGGAGATAGTTTTGGGATGAGTTTAGAGCCTGAGATGCAGAGCCTGAAAAAAATATTAACCGAATGAGAATTAAACATTTAAAGAAAGGAGAAAGTGCATATTTAATTATATTGAAATGTTTCAGTAATGCAAAAGTAATACTTGTACATGTTTCTGAAGGGGAAAGACCAAAAAGAAAACTTCAAAAAATTTAACATACTCTTTTGTATTACCAGTACATTCATGGAGGCCAGGTACACACTCAGTATCTACACGGGCATCATTTCTGCTCTGAAAATGCTGAAAGCCTTCATCCTTTGGCACTAGGAGCTGCTTTCCTAGAACCCTGAATCAAAAGGAGAGAATAAGCAGTATCTCAGATGGAACTCTAAGCCATATGCAAATATCCAGACTACAAACACCTGCAAACAGTAGGCAATGCAAAAGCACACCTTACATCTACTTTGAAAAGCAACTCACAGAGGGGCCAGAGCCTTGAATATTACCTTAATATCACCTATAGTATTTAAGTCATTAGAGTTAAGCCAATTAACAGAAGACGACATTCTAGTTTATAAATTTTAAGAGCAAATAGTAAAACTTGTTAGTTTGTTCTAAAGGCAGATAAAAGTAAACACACTTCCTTTCTTATCAAAAACCTCTGTAAGATACATTTTTAAATGAACATAGAAGAAAAATAACATCTGCTGCGACTTCACTTACCCAACTCCAGTGTTCATCAGTGTGAGTAAAAGTAATAATCAAAAATGTTTACATGAAAAGTTAAGGCTACAGTTGATGTTCAGAAAAGACGCAAACTCCAACATGCACAATGTAGAGAGGTAGAGAGAAAAGGTGAAAGCAACTCTAATAAATATACAGAACATTAAGCTAAAAATAATTTCTGAACACAATATAGTTAAATAATAATCACTGAATTGTTTTTCACTAGAATTCACTAGGGATCTGAACAGAATTTACCTCTTATCTGTAGTGCAAGCAGCGATGTTCAGATGCACCTGAACACGTGTTCTTGAGACTACCTTTTACAGAACAACTTTATGCCCCATGAAGCTCTAAGAAAGATTCTTTTTCATTTTTTATTTTAAAAGCCAAGCACAAAAAGCTTTCTGTTTAATAGATCTGATACTTCCCTGATTGATGACAGTCCTTGAGTATATTTATTCCCACATGCTGAGCCACAGATTCATATAACAACACAGCTGGTTTACCACTTTTAAGGTTTAATCTTAATAAACGAAAACAACTTTTGTTTTCTTTTTAAACCACAGGAGGTACCACATTCCTTAGGTACAAATGATGCAGAAGCTCCCAGATTTCTTCAATTCACTTTCAACCTCTTGGACTTGGTTGGTATTGCCAGCATTTGATTTGAATGAAAAAATTCTAAGTACAGGGAATCACTTGAAAAAAATTCTATTCAGGGAAAATACCCTAAAAATATAGAGAAATTACTTACTATTTTGATCAAATTACACAGCACAAAAATCTGTCTCCATTTTACACATGTTCTATTAATTTTCACAGTATCTAAACAAGGCAAAGCATGGCTTGATGCTAGTTAAAATTGCCTCAGATTTATTTAGCAATTCTCTGTTGTTCCTGACAAAGTGTGACAAGCTTTTTTAGTTACTTTTAGCTTATATTTACTAGTACCAAGCCTCTGCAAATTACCTAAAAGAATTGAAAGCACACCAGTTATTGACAGCATTCTTTTAAATGGCGTTAACAAACTATTGGCCAAAAAACAGTCAATACAAATGCAGGCCTGTGTTTAGAATGGCTTAAGAGTAGCCATATGTCACAAAGAATGCCATGCCATCATTTACGAAGGCAGGACAGGACCATGCAGTGCACCACTGACTTGTCCCCTGTGTTATAAGAAGCAGTCATCAGGATGTCTAGAAATTGTGCACATCTGTGCAAAGCAGTTTTCATTAATCATGTATGCATCCTCAGATCTGTTCAACTGCTAATTGCTGGGTTAATAGAACACATTGTTTTACATGGCCTTGGAGGACAGTGCAGCTGTGCAGTACATGTGAGACGTGGTCACCTTCATTTCTCATTACTCTTTAGAAAAATCAATTACAGAATTAACCCTGGACGTCTTGGAATCTCATCATATCTCATCATGTTTTCACTTACAGTAAAACCAAATATTTATTTAGAAGATGTATTCTTTATTTAGAGAAAGTCATTATGAAAAAGGTGCATCATTATTTTCTCACTCCATCTTGCCAAAAGACCTTTGCCTGCAATCACTTTATTAAGCAAAATAAAGGGCATCACTTTCTAAAGCACCACTGCCCCGATTTACTGAGCAACTACAGCACAGCTCAGTCCCAGAGATACAGATTTGAATGTACAAGTGTTGCTGATGCCCAAATCCTAAGAGGGTACCCCAAAAATTCAAATTAGAATGATAACTGATTAAAATTAGTACTAGCAAGAATTTCCTTACCTTAGATGAGGAAATTGTTCAACCCAATCTGCACATTCTGCCTGCAGGTTTTCTGTTTGGGAGGTCACTTTTCCTTCAAACAGCATTTCATCAATCTCCCAAAATAACTGGTGCACTCTCTGTGTGTTGGCTTTATCAAATTCCTACACATTATAAAGTTAATAGCTGTTAGCAAATATGCATGTATACTAAAATTCCCACAATATCTAAAGAACAGAACAACTTGAATCCAGTTGGCTGAGAGTGTCAGAATGCATGTTCAGACTATATACACTTTGGACACACAATTTATATACCACAATGCGAAAAAAAAAAAAAAAAAAAAAAAAAATCACACATAGCTGGCCTAAGCAAGTTGATTTAGCAAAAAAAGGAACTACAGACTAAATTTCTACGACACATTAACATATAACAGACAGCTGCCTAGGATTATCCCACAGAAAAAAAACCGAACAGTTAGGTGTCTGGACTCCCAGCTGGCTCCCTGTGCCAATGTGAAGCACACACACTGCATCTCTGGGAGCCAGGGCACCAAAGCTCCCTGCTCTTTCAGGCAGTGCTCCTCTTTCCTTTCTGAGTACAACAGCTAAGAGGGCAAAGAGGGGGCACCTTAAGCCTGCGTGACCTAGTCTGGTGCTTAGGAAACTGCTGTCAGTGTGAGAAATGCCCTTCCATACTTCTTCACTGAACCTACAGTGCAACTAGAGACAGGTGAACACAGAAGCAAATGAAAATGCCTGAAAAGTGCCTGATTTTATCCAGTGATGTGGAGACAAGCACCTGGCGGAGGGTTCCTCAGCTGGGGCACTGCTCATAATGACATCTGCCACTTACATTACATACTTTGATACACTAAAAAAATTGGGAATACTCAAGGCCCAAATCATGCCTGTTCATTTGCAGCTGAATGCCTCAAAGCACTTCAGGCTACAGAAGGGATCACACTAAAAAGGAGTGAGAAAATAACTCTCACACAGGTTATTGCATAATCCGGGGTCAGGCTTTCTCCTGAAGGGCTGTCAGCAACAGATGGGGTCAGTACCCTAAGGGTTAGGACATTATGCAAAAAGAATGGCAGAAATACCACTACCAGCCATAGAAGGCTTCCTAAAATGAAAGTGGCAGCAACTGCACTGCTTGTGGATTTATATAACACTGCCATCCTGCACCAGGTATGCCTCAGAGGTCTGCCTTTGTAACAGGTACAACTTCTCTCTGCATCATCTACAAAAAAGAACTGAGTTGACATAAGAGCTAAATATTTACCAAGAATGGTAAATCTATATGCATGTTCATGAATGTACTTTATAACTGAAAACATTGAGAATAATTCAATTTAGACATTGGCTGCACTACACAGTGTTTGAAAAGACATATTTTATCTTTCTCTTGGACTCAGAAAGCTAAGCCAACCTTCTCTGGTAAAACAGGTTTGTTTTCCCAAACTTCATAATTTATCATCTTATTCCATTTTCCTTTGTTACACATTAGCTGCATCAATACCAACTTGCAACCAAAACCATTTTTAAAATATTCAATTAATACACTTAATCATTAGGCTACTATGGATGAGGTGCTGCATGACCAATGTCAGTAAAAACTAATCCTTTTACAGTATTTAGAGAAAGGGTACTATAAAAGTTTCTGTGACATACATCATCCCTCCAGGAGTAAATCGAACTTCTTTCAGTAGACAAACTAGTAGTATAGCTGTTTATTCCAGACCAAGAATTATTCAACTCCGTGGGTGTTGTACAACCACTAGATGAAAGTGATGAAAGTGTTTCACTGAAAAGACGAGAAATGAAAATGAAGAACACAATTATTTTCTGTACATACATTTTTTAAATAAAGCAACCAATCAAGTAAAGGGAACGCAACATGTATTCCTGTTGGGGAAAAGAGATGCAAGTACATATTTTTAAGTAGAGTGCTATGAATATATGCTCCTGTTAGCACCGTTTACTGCCTCAAAGCCAATTCCTTCTACACTATTATGCTTTACATGTATATAAACCATTGCAACTGTATGGACATTCTACAATATGCATACGTATGTGTTTAAGTATTTAAATATATATATGTATACACACCGGTCCTTATATTTCCAGCTCCAACAGTTATTTTGGTTTCTCCATTTCAGCTAGTGATCACATGAAAAACACATTAAAGATAACCTTTAACTCTTTAACACCAGAAGCTATCACAAGAAAAGTTTTGGAAAACTAAGCACAAGATCTCTACAAATATTTCAAACAGCATTGAGTTACATGTCTCTATGCAGTGATTTTTATGTTGCTAAATCTGGTGCACTTGAAAATTTGAGCTGGCAACTCAAGCCCTCAAAGGTCTAGCTGGTCCCTGCCAGCTACCACCCACCCTGGGATGCAGGGAAAGCAATGGCAACTGGATGTGCAGGCCAGGCAAATCCTAACTAGGGTCACCTGGCATGAAACTTCTTGAGTTAGCTAACCTGCAACATAAGGGAGCATGATTTCAATTTAATCTGAAGTCTGATTTCCCTTCCAGACCTAATTAGTGCCCTCTACTATGGTCTAAAAATCAAATCCATATCACAAACCAGGAGTAAAGTTCAAACCCTTTACACAGTGGGTTAGGTTAATTTGTATCCTGCATAGTATTGTGCAATACATATTATCCATGAGAATGACTAGAAGCATGATTAGTGAAAATTAATTCCAATCTTGAAATATCTAAGTAAAAGTGAGTTAATTAAGTACTATTTCAGAAGTACACACATACCAAGTATAATTGTCAATAGCTTCTTGGACATTTCTTGCAAAAACTGATGGAAGAGATACTCCACTTTTTCCAGAGAGACACCGATTTGGGGAACCTCTGGACAGTCCCTTCCTACAAACACAGAAACACATTTCATAATTTTACCTAAAATTAATTCATATCTCCACTGGGGGGGATAAGGGAGGAGGAGGAGAGGAAGACAATTACCCTGTTGAATTTTTCAATTTTTCAATCCTATCCATCAGGACAAACATTTGCTTGAGACAAACCACCTTGTTTTAAATTAGTTTTTATTTACCTTACTTACAAAGGTATTTTTTTAAAAAAAAGTACTTCTACTTTGAGACTTGTTTTACTCCACTGGCATCCTCCTCAGATTTTGCAGTTCAGACTTTGCATGAAGCACACACAAATGCAGCAGCACCTCACTATCACAACAACAGAGCTGAGGCACAAACCAGGAATTGCCCATACAGAAGCTTATTTACCTATGTGTTTCTGTTCAATCATTAACAATAGAGTCCACTTTCTCAGATGTCTCTCCACATAAAAAGAAGCAAAGTGCAAAGCAAACAGTGGTCTTTACTAAAACTATTTTAGCAAAACTTTTAATGAAGGAATGTTTTTTTCTTTGTTTATGGGGGTGGGGCTCTTTGTTGGGGTTTTTTTGTTTGTTTTTAGATGGAAACTATTTATAATTACAAAACGGTTTATAATTACATATTACATTTGACCCATTAAGTTGGGCCATTAATATGCTAAACCCACGTCTTCAGAACATACACATGTGTGAAAGTGTTTCTTGGAAACACTTTCACAACAACAGATGGCTTCACCTATTTTCATGCCATAAAATCCTCAGGTCATAACCGTGAACAGTAGCATGATTGCATCAAAATACATTTGTGAATGGGTAACTGTTAGGGAACAGCTCACAGTTCAAGAATTTTCTTCATTTCTTTAGACAAGAACTGGAGATTGGATTGTTAGGATTATTCTGTCTTCTTTCTACCCTTTCTGATATTTATGTGTCTTTGTAATATGTGTAATGGAGAGATATGTCAAAATCTAACTACCCACTCAAATGGAACACATCACACATCCTACTCCTATGTCTTGGTTAATGTAACACCAAAAACAAGTTTGAACTTCTCATCAGGTAAGACCTTCAATTTCAAATTCTTGGAGACTGGTACAAAAGCAGTGGAAAGCATTTCCATGCGTTTGCTCTGAATATCCTACCTCTTCCCTAGGCACCTGCTTTTGGCCAGTAAGCACTAGGAGGCTCTATGAATATTCATGCAGTCCAGTCCCATGACTAAAGATCTATGAATATTCATACAGTCCAGTCCCATGACTGGAGTCTCATTTTGTCCTAACACCAAGATCTATCTCCCAGGAACTAACAGTGAGCTCACAGCCCATCTTCTACATGGAATGTTTTTTCCTTCCATTCTTCTGCATTTCTCTCTCTGTCTTCATTTGCCATGTTATTGCTCAGGCAGCCTAATAAGGTCTTTCAATTCTTTTCATAGCTGCCTTTTTCTTAAGTATTTTTCCACAGCTTAATACCACCACTGAAATTTCACACTTCACTGCTGATGTCTTTACCTACCCAAACTGCCCAGGTCAGATTCCCATGAAACACCACTGGAGGAGGAAACCATTTACTGTTACCTTTTGCTGACTAGTACCCCATCTAAACCTCTCCTGGCGCAACTTGAAGCTGTGTCCTCTTGTCTTGATGTGTGATGGAGCAAAATAGTGCTTCTGCCACATTGTTCCACTGCCTCTTGCCGTACTACGACTCCTTGGATCACATGCTATTACGTATGCCAGGAAATTATTGCAATAAAACGAAACGAATGGAAAAACCCCTCCCAGCACCTCTATAGCATCACTCCTCCGGCGCTTGCAAGCGAACGCCAGGAGCTGAAGCAGCTCCCGGCTGCTCACCGAAAGCTCCGCAGCTACGGGCATTAAACGGGGACAACAATACCACTGTCCCCCGGAGGGACAGCACTCGGGCCGCGGACATCTCCCCGCCGCGGGCCGCCGCCCCCGGCCCCGGCCCCACACTGCGCCGGGACGAGCAGCCCCCGGCCCCGCCGCCCCCGGCGCCACATTCACCCCAGGACGAGCAGCCCCCGGCTTCAGCGCCGCACTCCCCCCGGGACGAGCAGCTCCCAGCCCCAGCGCCGCACTCACCCCAGGACGAGCAGCCCCCGGCCGCAGGCGCCCGGCGGGCCGGCAGCCCTTGCCCTGCGCATGGGGCGCGGCGGGAGCCCCTCGCACCGCCCCGGCGGCGGCAGCGCGGGGAGCGCCGGCCCACCCGCACCGCCCGCTGTCAGCTGTGCTAGATTTACACTAGCTCCGGTAATCCACTACATCCATTCATCTCTAGCTCCAGTACATAAAAACTCGGGCATCTACATATTTTGCGGAAAGCCTCTCCTAAAGGAGGAAACAAATCTGCTCATAAGCAAGAAGGAATTAAAAGAAAGAGAAAATAGAGGGGGAAAAAGGCAACATTAAATATACTGAAAATTAAGACTGAGAAAGCATGGCATATAAAGATTAACTTTACAGGAAAACAAACAGCAGCATTTAAATGACATTTAAAATTTCACAACCAAAGTATGACTCACTAAGAAAGGTGCATAGAAAATGACTGTGCATTTGTTCTCTGATAATAAAAGGTTGTGGTTTTTTCTTTTTGAACCTATGTTTGGTAGGAAAAGTTCCACATTCTTCAAAGCCCCATTCTTCTGTGTCAGTAAATCATTAATAAACTGCATGTGTAATAACAACTTTCCTTGTCCTTAGCAATCATTCTTCTACAGGAGCAGGTTTGTCCACCCCGCCCCCCCCCCCCGCCCTCACTCACTCTCTCTCTCTCTCACACACGCACACACACACACACACACACACACACACACACGCGCAAATAGAGTTCTTTGTCAAGCAAAACTTATCCAAGCAGATGAAGTCTAGGATAGCAAGTTATGTCCTGGTTAAGAACACGCAATTTTAATCTTTTCCTTTATTTCCACGGTGTAAAGACTGAGACCAAGAGTTAAATTTTGTGCAACATTTTTGGAAGGCTTGTTTGTCAGTGCAGTAAAAAGATTCAGCCATTTCTCACCCCCCAAAACCCACAAAACCCCACAATATCATTTGCATTTCTCTAAACCAAGCCCTTTCTTCCTCCTTTCCAACCAACACTATGAAAATTACATGGATAAATAATTGTGAAGGAGTATATCATTAGTACTAATACTACTTCCATCACTCTAATTTGGAACTGGAGAGAACTATCAAAGGACATGCCAAAAGGCATTCAACCAGAGGAGTTTAGAAAAGTCAATTAACAGAGAAAAATGCTAACTTTATTATCTGTCATACATGTTATGAGACCTCTTTAACACATGGTTCAAAGTCTATTTTGTAGCCACAGTCTCTGACAGAAAATATTTATAATGCATTGCTCCATTGCCAACAGTGTATAATATCCTAATCTCCAATAAAGCTGCTGCCTTGTTGACTGAAATAATTCATTTTCTCAGATTTCACATCTTTGGAAGCATGATTTGTTACAAACATTAACATACTAACCACATCTTACTCTCAAAACAAGACATGCTTTATCTTTTAATCTACCATTTACAGCTGAGGCTGTTAAACCTGGAGAAAAGGAGGCTCAGGGGGTACCTTATCACTCTCTACAAGTGCCTGAAAGGAGTTTGTAGCCAGGAGTGGGTTGGTCTCCCAGCCAGCAAGTGACAGGATGATCAGAAATAGCCTCAAGTTGTAGCAGAGGAGGTTTAGATTGGATATTAGGAAAAAATTCTTCACTGAAAGAATGGGCAAGCATTGCAATAGGCTGTCCAGGAAAGTGGCAGAATCACCATCCCATGAAGTGTAGATGTGACATTTGGGGTCACGGTTTAATGGTGAACACATCAGTGCTGGGGTAATGGTTGGACTTAATGATTTAGAAGTCTTTTGCAACCTTAATGATTCCATGTTTATTCATTTCACTCATGTTCTCACTTTCTGCTCGTTGTTCTATCCCACACTTGGTTTGTAAAACCAAGAGATAACTATTATTTGTATGCCAGATTTCTATAAAATTTTTATATTAATAAGAATTTTTTTAAAAAGTCAAACTATAAGCTCTCTCTCTAGCATAAATGCATACATCTGTGGGGAAAAATAGATTGTGAAATCACACCAACCTTTCTTACACCGGTCTGGGACAATTGCCGTGGAAGTCTATTTCTTATTCTTTGAAGTGATATAGTGAACAGAAGCTGTAACTCCACAATTCCAGCCTGCTCAAATATTCTTTATTTGTAAACACATACTCTCAACACAGCGCCCACCTGTCATGGAAGTGAATAGACCACTCCTAGTCACTATCTTGTTCACTGAGCAAAACATACAAACTTTGTTACAAGCAACACTGAAAAACCTTCACTGCACAAAATGGTCCTTCCACATGTTCACCAGTTAACGCTGCTCCATCTTTGGAGCACGGAAAAGACACACATGACATGACTACTTTCCACATCAATGATGTACAACATTCCAATGCAATGCAGTATTGTAGTTGAACATTTATACCACAGAAAATACTAAATTCATAAGAAATACACACCTCCTTTTCCCTCTAGGTCAGGTAGTCATCTGCCCAACTTGGTTGCAGTCAGCCATGGTAAGCTCTCCCTGTATTGCTTGACAAAACACATTTTTTCAAGGCTCAGAGGATCCTTAGGAAGGTAAGAACACTTTTACTCTCTTCTAACAACTTCAGTGACCACAAACTACCCAGCATAACAGGCATGGAATGCCATTGGAAGATCCTAGAGGAGGTTGTACTATCTGAAGACTCTGCTGTAACAACTGTGCTCAGGGCTGAGCATTCTTAAACACAGTTAATACAGCAGCACCAATTCTTCCTTCAGCAGCCTGAACCTTTTATGAGCCATATCCAGTGACTTTTACAGCTCTTGAAAGCAGTCCATTTGGATCAGCACTTAATCACTTATTGCAGCAACACAAAGAAAATCAAGGTAGATGACAAAAATGTCTGTCCCTGCTCACTGTCCTTATGCCTCAGCTTTCTCAAAGTCAAGATGATTGTGGCATATCTTGAGAAGGCATACCTAGAATAGTTTAGCTGAGGCAACTCCAGTAGGTGTATAGTAAATGAAGCAGAATCCTGAGAAATTTAACAGAACTTTCATCTAGCCTTCTGCAGAAAAATATTTTAAGGCAGCTATAATATTCGGCTTGTTTGCTTGGAAATGACACAGCTCAATAAGGAGAAGGAAAAAGAAAGTCTGCCTTGAAAGGTAATATAGCAAATGTTGACCTTCTTAGCTTCTAGCAACACATCATCCTTATCATCACTATTACTGAACATGCCAGAGGCTTGACAGCTAGCAAAAATACACTCCAAGAATGGTAGCACATCTTTATTTTTAAGTGTCAGTCCAGACTTGGAGATAATTTTCCTTTTGCTCTCATATTTACTAGTGAGCACTGCTTGAAGTGTTTCAGTGCTTTCAGTCATCGGGTTGTTGGTCAATGAAGTACTGACTATATCTGAAGCACAAAAATACAAATCTTTATCAGAGTTTTTCCACTGATAGTGTTTAATCATACCATGTGATTGGCCCTTTCCTTTTACAAAAATGTCACTGTCTTTGAAGCTATGTACGGGCTACTGATGCTTTGATGATTCAACTACCTTGGGAGCATTCATACAGTTGAACTCAGTGAGTTTTTTCAGGTGACTATCTTTTTGATTTGACCAAATTACCTTAATTTGCCACAATGCCAATATTCTTCATATATTGCTAAAATTCTATTCTTAAATAAAAGTGAAAGCCTCCCTTGGATCAAAAAGTAGGTAGCATTGAAATACATTGTCTCTAAGCTCTAGAGAGAAGGTAGTGTTGAATGACTTTGCCAATGGAATATCATTGCTCATCAGTGCAATGCTGCTGTTAATACACATCCTTATTATCTCATGGGAACACTGCAATGACTATGATTTATGTAGACAAATGGCCTCCAATAAGACTGTGATTTGATCTTATGTCACAGCTTGGGGGAACAACTGCATAATGACTAGACAAAAAAAAATTAAAAACAACTTGGTTAGCAGTATGCTAAGAGTAGGGCCCACTGCAGCTCAGAACTGCCACTCCTCTTTACTTGCAGGTAACAGTAGGTTCTCTCAGAACCTGAATTCCAAGGCATGAAGTTCCTCTGTGCTTGCCTGCATCACCATCTACAGTTTGTCAGTGCTCTGTGGCAGCCTCCTGCACAGAGTGCTCACTAGGTGCACTCGAAGTCCAGTCTTTCACTCAAGACCTGCTTCCCTTTAGGGTTGAGGTCTTCACTTGTTTTTCCATCGGGAGTGAAGAAAAATAATAAAGAAGTGAACATAATTATTTTCTTAACCCCCTGACAACACTAAAAGCAGGCCATCATTTTTAATACAATCTCAATCTGTGTACACACAGCAGAGGATCTTAGGTGGCTATTTGTAGTATATATACTTAAGTGCAATGCCTACTATTAGGCATTTTCATATTGAATCCTGAAACAGATTTAAGGTTTTTTACAACTATGATCTGTGTTGAGTTCTGTTTCTATCTTTATAAAACAAAGTAAGAATAAACTGTTCCAATTTTAAACACAGGCTTATTTATGTATAGTAATTTTATTCTTCTGAAAATTTTAAAGGCTTTATAATTTTGAAATGCATTCAAGATGGCATGAGTTTCAAAGTATTCTATGTATAATTTTAAATCTATTTGTAATTTTGATTCACTGTAAAAATGTAACTGCAAGTATAATTCTTGGTTATAGGAAATAGATGCAATTTCTTAGTGCAAGGTACTATAGAAGTAAACCTAACTTTTTAATATAAATTATGAATCAACATTAAGAAAAATACTATCACCTTAATTAACTTCAATAATAAAGAATGCTAATTAGTGTCTTAGGGAAGGTGTTTTATTTCTTTGGATCTGATAGGAGGCATTTACTGCTGCAGGATCAAGTGTCTGAACAGACAGGGAGGGAGTACCACCCTAACAAAACACTTGGAAGTGATCCACAAGACCTTCCCTGTATATTCTTTTTATGTAAATTTGGAAATCCAGTAAACATTTTTTTTAAAACAGACTTCTTTCAGCAGCATAACGTCATACGGATTGGAACACCTTTTTCGCTTCTGCTCATTAATCTCTGAAGAAAACTTGACATATAATGAATCATTGAGAACAAGTGCACACTTCGTCTTCTCTGAACACTGAATTTATAAAAACAAAAACCAAAAATAATCTGAAATATTGTGTGGCAACAGTTCTATAGTACAGAGCAAAGCAATGCAAGTGTAGGGAGACCTTAGTCTGCACATATTTAGGTGCACTAAATACTTTTCTCCTTCCTGTGGAACCACAAACACCCCTAGCTTGAGATGTCAAGATGTCTCATCATATTACTAAAAGCTTCTGTAGCCAAACAGATTTGAGGACCTGAAAGTTTTCCTCTATCTTTGCCATAACATGACTTCCACGGTGTTGTACTGGAACTAAAACACTACTGAAAAACAAAGTAAAGACCCTTTATTTATCCCACAACTGGATAAAAAAGAGAGCAAGAGGGAGAGAGAGAGAGAGAGAAATAAAATGCAAGAACAAAACCAATAACAAATATCATTGCTCACCACCCTAGTGTGTAGAATATCCCTTTGGCCACTTCAGGTCAGCTGTCCTGGCCATGCTCCCTCACAGCTTTTTGTGCACTGCCTCCCTGGCAGAGCCTGGGCCACTGAAAATTCCTTGACTTGGGATAAGCACTGCTTAGCAACACCCAAACATCAGTGTGTTATCAACTTCATTCTCATACTGAATCCAAAACACATCATCTAGACAGGAAGTCATCAGAGTAAGGATGTCAAAACTATCACATGCCAACTTGTGAACATTATGAACTTCGGTTTTGAAGTCAAGGAGTCAAAACAGCCCAGAAATCCCCATTCTTGTTTTCCATATAGTGTACACACATGCACAAGTACACATTCACACCACTTCAAAACTTTTCCAAGAAGATTGTAGCAAAAGTGAGAAAAGACTGACTAATTCAGTCCCAAGTTCAGTATTTTGGGAGACAAGAAATATCTAATTCCTTTAGCATTTGCCAAAACTGACACGAACGATCTCACCTCTGAAAGGACCACAGATTTTCACCAAACTACCACAGTATCCAAGAATCTTCTCCCTTACCAGAAATATTGATGAAGGAAAAAAAAGCCCATTATGGGCTCAAACCTAAACTAAAAGTGACCCCATGAACAACTGCACACTGAACTCTACATTAACAAACAATTAAAAAGAAATAACTCACAAAATTTTAGAGGAGTTCACAACATTTAAGAGTAACAACACAGACCAAGGGACCTTTCTCTTCTTTTCATGGTTGACTTAGTAATTGTGTTTATGGAGCACTGCATCAGGAATAAAGTGCCTGGATGTAAACATACCATCTCAGTTTCCTATAAATACTTCTAAAAACAATAAAAGGACTTAGAGCTAAAATTAAATTCTTTGGGTTTAGGGGCTTTGTGGGGTTTTTTTACATTAATTCTTTAGCTCATTAGCTAGTACTGTGTCTACCTCTTGGACCCTTAGCATAAGAAGGGTGTGTACATGTCAGAGCAATCCCAGAGGAAGGCCATGAAGGTCATCAGAGGGCTGGAACATCTCTCCTGTGAGGACAGGCTGGGAATGCTAGGTGGTTGTTCAGCCTGGAGAAGAAAAGGATCTGGGGAGACCCCAGAGCAGGCTTCTATTACCTAAAGGGGGCCTGCAGGACAGCTAGAGAGGGACTTTTTACAAAGACATGTAGTGATAGGGCAAGGGGGAATGGCTTTAAACTGAAAGAGACTAGGTTTTATTAGATACAGGAAAAAAATTCTTTACTGTGAGACCGGAGAGACACTGGAACAGGTTATCTAGAGAAGTTATGGATGACCCATCCCTGGAAGTGTTCAAGACCAGGCTGGACAGGGCTTTGAGCAACCTGGTCAAGCAGGAGGTTTCCCTGCCCATGACTCGCTGGAAGTCCATAAGGTTTTCCAAAAAGTTAATGTTATATATAATATTACTAAATGTTAGGAATTATTTTTAGTTCCATCCATCTAGAGAGTGTAGATTAATGTGTAGTGGCATGTGAAAACTTACTTCTAAGCTCTTTTACACTTAATTGCAAGGAAAAAATAGACCATGTCAAACCACATTACTGTATTTACTCTTTGAGATCAGTACAATAATGGAAGTGACCAACTTAGTAGCACAGCAATGCTCTATCTGGGTTACTATGCATTAGTGTGAAAGAGAGCTATTGCTTTTACAGGTGAAAACAGAAGACAGGGAATCAGATTCCACCCTCTTCTGCAGCTCATCAGGTTACTTATATTCACATTTTCAAAGTTAATAATTTTGAAGCCCAAAGCTTGAGCCTCAAGAAAGAAAAGTTGGCAAAAGACTATGATATTTGCACATAACAGATAAAGCTACACTTCTAATACCAAGTTCACAAACCATTTTTGTTCCCATGTGTTAGAACCACCCTGAAAATGGAGAGCAGTAAAATTAGTTTCTACAAAACATTACCCACCCCTAAGCAACATAACTTAAGTCTTTCCCAATTTATCTTTAGACCCGAGAAGCATTGTTATCTCCTCTACTTTTTGCAACATGTTAGGATAGCAGTAATAATGTTTTTTTAAAAATGAATCTATGTATCTTGTCATCATTAGCATACTGTCATCAGTGTAGCATAAAGACATCTCCTTATCCTCTCGAGAAATTTCATGGTCTTTTATAGCAGATTTTTTTTTTTCAAATAAGAGTAAAAAAGAGTGATTTTTTTTTCTCCACTATAAAAAAATTCAGAGTATCTGGAAAAGATAGAGAGAAATCAGTGCCAGATTTTCACTATTTTGCTCACTTTGAGTATATTCATTGGTATCAACTTGCCAGCACCTAAGAAAAAAATACTAAGACATAAAATGGATCTTTTCCTTTATTAACCAACTACTTCTAGTTAGATTGCTGTCAATGAAAATACACTGGCCATTGATGTCTTCTAAAACATTTTTCACAGCCATAAAACTTGTCATGAACGAACTTTAGGTAAGCAAAAGCTTCCTGTCTGTAACTATCAATATTCATATTCTGTAACTCACAAATTCTAATCTCAACTCTAAGCAAGGAATACTAAAGTTTTCAATATTTAATTAAGATGTTTCTTCTAAAAGCTTAAGTGAAACCATCTAATTAAAAAAATGCTAATGTGGAGGTATAGACTTTCCTTGTCAAAGTGCTGTATCTTATTCCTTCTTCTGCTTCTTTCTGGTTTTGTTTCAGTTTTTTGAAGACAGACAATACCTTATCAGAATAACTTTGACTGCTATAAATAAAATATTTGAAATGACACCATGATGCAAAAGTATAAGTTAGGGCGTAATTAGGTGATATTAATTGGAAGTGGTTCAAGAGCAAGTCAAAATAAGTATTTTGCTGGCCACAACTAGTTTCAATGTAATACGGTTTACTCTTCATCCCAATACAATCAGTTTGTTTTAGGAGTAGATTCCATTCTTTAATTTTACAAATTACAAAAGTCATTGGCACTTGAACTGGAGTAGTAGCTCACATAGCATTTTACTTAGCTTTATTTTTGGCACTGAAAAAAAAGAAGCAACTGGGGGAAATTACAGGCACATAACACTGACTTGTTCTGGTAGTGTTTATATAAAGCACCAAACATCTTGTAAACGGAACTCTGTTAATACACATTAAACCAAATTAACTTTCCTCTTCACAAAAGGCTACTATTTTATACAAATGCAGTAAAAGCTTAAGCCTGAAAGAGCTTACAATATATTCTGAAACAAAGCAAAATGCTCCAGATTGGAATAGGGGGAAATAAAGAAAGTACATCAGGGAGGATTTGTGCTCCAACTTTAACTATTATGCTACACGGAAACCAGACTTAAAGCAAAGGGTCTAAAATCCATCTGAAAATTTAACAGTAAACTAAAACGTTTCCAGTCCTAATGAGTCAAAAACTTAACTTTCAAAAATACATTCATTCCTATCAAAACCTAACAAAACACTACTGTTCTTCTGATTGTCAGTAAAAGATTAGCATAGTTTAGTACTAGAGAAATAGCAGTTATAGATGTTCATATATGGGTATGAACAGTAGCTTCCCCTTTTTTGTAATAGTATGAAAAAATCCAATACAGTAACACAACTATTGCTCACTTTTATAAGCTCTTCTGCTTTAAACATGCTAAGAAACCACTTCACTATACCTTTGCTGTAGCAAAATATCACCAAACGCATTCTACAGCACACATATTTAATAGGCTTCTTTTATGTGCAGCAAAACCTAAACATTTTCAAGGTGAGGCTTGAAAATTAAACACAGAAGCATCCAAACCAAGTTTCACACCTGTTATTGACACTTTAGGATTTCGCAAGGCAGTGACTGAAACGTTTGCTTCGATGCGCAGCAGCAACTCTGGGACAGAACTTGACACAACTCACACACCTCCCTGTGGTACCTTTACGATCCCGACTCAAGCCCACCATCCCCTGCGCTCCCTCTGGACCTCGGCTTCTCTCCCTGCGCATCCCGAGGTGGGGACGGGGCAGTTTTCCTCCGCCAGTGCGGGGCCGGGCTCTGACTCCCGTCCCCTTCCACGCGGAACCCCGAGCGTTCTCCAGCGCTTCGCTCCTTACCCCGGCGCGAGCCATCCCTCCAGCCCGTGAAGGTGCGCTTCCCCACCGCCGGCATACGCTCGGGCGAAGGAAAACCCTGCGCAGGGAGATGTTCGGGACCTCTCAGGACGCTCAGAGGCAGAAAAAGCCACGTGGGGGTAAGCCGCAGGAGTGAGGGGCGCGCACCTCCCTCGCAGCCCAGGTGCGCGGGGCGCTCACTCACGCGGGGCTCCGTGAGATGCCGGCCGCCTCCTCGCCCTCGGCCGCCGCCTCCTCCCCGATGTCGGGCAGGCCGAGGAGCAGCCCCTTGGCCGCCGCCCGCCCCCCGGGCTCCTGGTCCGCCGCGCCGGGCGCCGGGCGCGGGGTGCGGCCGCCCCTGCCCGAGGCGGGGCGCGGGCTGGGGGCCGGCGGGGCGCGGCGCAGCCTGGAGGCGAGGGCGCCCGGCCCCAGGGCCGCCACCTTCATGGCAGCGGCAGGAGACCCTTCCCGACGCCGTAAGCCCTGTGGAGGGGCCGGCGGCCTCCGGCGGGAGCTGCCCGCTGCCTGCAGCCCGGCGGGCGTTGCTAAGCGAAACAAACCCCGGCGGGCACGCACCGCCCTGGGCGGGGAGCACCGCGCCGCGGAAGGCCCGAGAGTAGCCCCGATCAGCTGCGCACCTGCGGGGCGCCGGGCAGCGGCCTGCTGCAGCCTGCGAGCCGGGAAAATAGAGCGGGGGATTTCCCCTCCAGTGGGAATCTCACTTCGTATTATGGGGCAAAAAACAAAGCCCACCTGCCAGGGCAGCTGGGCCCTCTTCACACTTCTGTGCATAACAACAGTGGAGAATGAGAGCAACCCAGCACATCTTATTCACCATGCCAGGCAGACGCAGGAAGGAGCTGTGTGGGAGCAACAGCTCGCACGTTTTAAAGATGCTCCCAAGCATCCTAAGTGGTTTGGAGAGTAGTAGAGGCAGTCAGTGGTACAAGCCAGACAGCTGGCACATGAGGAAGGCAACATGAGTGGGGAATAATTAACTTTGCCCTAGCTTTCCAAAACTGCGTTGTCTGCATGGGTGGAGAGAAATGTGACCACACCAGCAGCAGTTTGGGAACACTGTAATGGTTGGTATTATGGACAAGGCAAACATTGTGCCAGCTCAGAATATGACAGGTCATGTGGCCCCTTGGAGTGCCCAAAAGAACAGGACAGGCTGAAGGTTAGTCCAGTTGCTTTGTACCTATGAGCCCCAGGCTCACACATCAAGCAACTAGTTGAAATTTGAAATTCACAGCTGCTGGTCCACAACAACCAAGGGTACAAAGTGAGGAATTCTATCCCTTTTCTTCCTAGCACATCAAGGAATGCAATGAGCTGGCAGAGAGTGCACAGAGAACACCGAGGACTGAGATTTGAAACTGGATTATTCTTGGCCTTTTTCTTGCAAACCAGAATAAAGATGTTCAGACAAAACCTTATGGAATAGCTGCACATAAATCTAACAGCAGCACAATCTGCATTTATTCGTACACTGGCAGAAATCCCTGAGAGATCCACAGTGAATGTAGCATAATTGAGCTCATTGGTGGGTTAGTATATTTATCTCAGCTGTATATGAACATCACTGTCTATAACTTGTTCATTACTCCCTGTGTCCTGGTTCTGGCCAGCACAGGGTTACTGTCTGCAGTAGTGAGGAGGGGCATGGCTAGGACCCTGAGGTTATTCTGTATCACCTCACCTCAAGCACAGTGGGCAGAGGGAAGGGGTCCTTTCTGATTGTGTTCCACGTGGTGAGAATTCACGTGTTAATTGATCACCTCTGTTGTACACTCTGTTATTAATATCAGTCATGTTACTGTTTGTTTCTTGTTTCATTGATTTTTCAAGTAAATTGTTCTTATCTCAACCCATGATCTTTACCTTTTGTGCCTCCAATTCTGCTCAACAGCCTGCCAGGAAGGGAGGAGTGAGTGAGCAGCACATTCTTTGGAGAGTCTCTCCAATGGGAACATTAACTGGGGAATACTATTCCTAAACCATGACACCCTGTCATTAAAATCTGCAGAAACAGTCAGGTTCCACTCCAAATCTCCAGACTTGAGCATTCCGCCTACTCAAGTCCTTTAAATATCATGCTTTCAACATAAATGGCTCCTCTTTAGTCCTAGGTAATATCTTTGATACTGTAAGTTTGGAACCACTTTTCATTTATTTGGTGTTCAGCTCCTCAGCAAATCAGCAGAATATAATCAGATGCTGCCTACTGCAAAGAGACTGCCCAACTCAGGTATAGACTGTGAATCCTGAAAGCATTTACAACTCTTAGCCACGGTAAGCCCATTTATTTACTCTCAATAAAATTTTCAAACAAATGTACAGGAGCAGAGCAGAAGTAGGTAGATTCCAGAAAAACAGAGAAAAATTTAGGTCTGATGTAACTGATGATTACCACTGACCCTGTGATTATTGCTTTTAGGCTTTTCTTTTTTATACCTTAGTCTAATTCTCATGGTGAGCCTTTATAATGTCTTTTTCTGTGGTAAATTATTTTAAACTGAATCTAGGTACTAAAATAAATGTTTAGAATGCATTCACCATATTTTTATAATTTAAAGTGATTTTTCACTAATCACCAAGTACTTTTTGTTTGTATTCCTGGCTGGATTACAAAACTAAGCATTCATAATATTTTTTTCACTGTTCTGAAACCAATTTTGGGGGCATTCGTAGTAACTAGAAAAACCTTTAGGAATTAGACATGCTGTAATTTGTCATGCTGTAAGGGTCAGAAAAAAAATTTGACATTTTGCCTGACCTCTTGTATTACATTTCACCTCAGCACTTCTCCATGCATTCTCTTCATCTTTATGTCATTTTTAGTATCCATGTGAACTATTGGCATTTTCTAAACAAATTATATTGATGCAGAAAGAGAAATTCTGCTGCTATATGTCATTGTGGATTTAGGAAACATAGGAACTCTGTCACATGCTAGTCTTTAAATAAGAGAAAGAACAATTGACATGTTGCATACCTGGCACACCATTATCACCAACTTGCCTCCTCAACTTTCATGGCCTAAGCATGAAGAAAGGATTTGTCACTTCACCTGAAAAGGCCAGAAAGATGAGATGAAAGCATCACAATGGGGATAATCCTATTACTGTAATTAGGGAATCATCATTTATCACTTCAACTGTAAACAAAGCGTGTTTTGTCTTCACTCAGGACTTCCCAAGCAAGTGAAGATATCTACAACCCCTTCATTACTGCAGTGCATGAAGAATGTATTTCACTAATTATTTGTCTTGTTTAAGTTTTTGTTTTTGTTATCATGGAACATAAGAAACCTGTTAAATCTCAATGTTTTTCATGTATGCATATAGAAAATCATGAGAAAAGCTGTTTAAAACAGTAAGTATAGAACGATTTGCAAGCTGTTTTCTAAAGTGGTAAAATAACATCCTTGTAGCAATAATGGTATTGAAGTTGATGAGGGATATGCTAGGAGGAAAAAGCAATTTAAAAATATTCCTGAGCTCTTGAAGGATCACACACCTACTAATAGCTGACAAAGTTTTATCAGGTCCTTGAAGCAACAACTAAGTACTAACAAAAATATACAAATGACTGCCTTGTTTATAATTTACAATAAATTGTGCTCAGACACACCAAAATATTTTAGCCAGTCTTAGACATTATCAACACCCTTTCAAAGCACATTTTACACAGTCTTAGCTCTCTCCAGATTAGATCCAGATTTTGCTAGCCCAAACCTTAATGTCCTGGCAGTTGCCAACTAGCCCACATTTCTGTAAAATATGTTCAGGAAAAAATCAAACTAGACTAACATACAAGAAATGAAACTACAGAATTCTATCTGACTTCTTTACAATTTTCTTTTTAGCTATCAAAAGCTATGTACAGCCTTTATGTATGTATAAAAGGAAACAAAAAATTTGAAATTATTCTGATTTTAAATTTTTTTCCCACTCTACCTCTAATTGTAGTCACAATAATATTTCTCATACCATTTAAAACTATTTCTTTGGGTGTTGTTGTCGTTGTCATTGTTGTTTCACCAGTAAAAATATTTTTAGTAATGAAATTACAGTAGTACCACTTTATCCACAAAGTTGTCATCCGGTTATATTATAAAAATATCTGTTCCTCTACTCATTTTATAAGGTGCACCTGCTGTGCCTTGGCCATGTATCACATTGGTCTCAAGCTCTATGTACAGGCCCACATACAGTTCTATGTGCTGTCAAACCATTTCCTGGTTTGAATTACACAAGTATTTTCCGTGTTACTTGCTGTGTTTCACAAGAAAAGCTTTCCAGTTTATTCACTGAATCTCCCCCTCTGTTTCAAATGCAAGAAGTAGTGTCCACTCTACCTTCTATATAGAATTTGCTGTTTAAACATTAATGCATTCTCTTTTTTATATCCCCATAGAGACTCTTTATCTTTTCTACCCTACGTCAGTTCCTAGAACATCATTCTCACTGCTTTTCAGAATTTCTACCACATTTTTAATACACTAAAATGAGTATCAACCATGATCTCTTTTAACATGTCACTTCAGTGCAGCTGAACTAAAATACCAGCAAAAACATGAATATGAGCAAGTAAATTTAAATTGTAGTGACTCTTGCATATCTTTACAGGATGACCAACTTTTTCAGATTTTTATGAAGGCTTGCTAGTTTTCCAGTAGTAGAAAATATACAGAAAAATGACCCCATGATTCAAATCTGTAGTTCAAAAATCAGTGCACTTTACTATTAGATTTAAGTGCCATCACTAATTGCTGATGAAATGCACTGACTCGTTCTCTCTGGGCTGGCCAGTTCAAGATGCAGCGAGATCTGAACATTCCTCTTCTCAGGTGAAGTGCATGATACAACTTGTAATCTTGGATATCATTAAGAAAGATCAGTATGATGGAGTCCCGACTTTGTTCTACAGCTTGCTGAAGAGCATGATACACCTTGAAACTGGAGCAAAAATAAGACAAAAATCAATGTTTTCTTTTATGTGAAGGAGAAGGAAAAGACAAACAGGTCTTAACAGGGGTCTTAATGTCTATTTTATGATATACAATGGTGATTACCTTTCTTAAATTACTTGCCTCTAACTAAAATAAAAATTCATCCTCTAAAAACATAACCTAAGTCTACTGTCTTTATATAGCCTTGTTTAGCAAAATTCCTTTCTTTACAAGACCACTACATAAGAACAGTGAAAAGACTAATTTAAAGGCAAAAAAAAATCATCTTTTGATGCTAGTGGTCTCACTCATTTTTGATCTTCTTCAAATGTGTTATTTTAAGGAAAGCAATCTGCACAGGTGGTAGCCTGACTTTTTGGAAAGCAAACAAACAAAACAAAACACACACACACACACACACACACACACACAAAAAAAATAACCCAACCAAAAAAACCGACCAACCAACTGAAAAAAACAACCAACCAACCAATCAACCAACCAATCAAAAAAACCTCCAAAAGACATCACCACCACCAAAACCACAAAAAAACCCCAAAATACAAAACCCACAAAACAAAACAAACAAACAAAATAAGAAACAAGAAAATGTTTGACTGAGATACTGAGATAAAACATTGAATGAGATGTTCAAATGTCCACTATTGTATGTGTGGAACAATTAACTTTATTAACTCAGGAAATATTCTGAAGTTACAATATATTATGTAAATATAATAAAGTAGATTTTGCATTTTTTAAATTAAATGCTAATTTTTATTAAATTACAATTTAAAAACTTATACTGTTAAAATACTTCTTCATAAATTTTCCCCCTTACAGATAAAATTTTATATCATACTCACTTTTTACACCAGGGATCCTGTAAGAGGTGTTCAGTCACAACAAAAATTATCTTCCTGCTCATTTTTATACTGTTAATTGTGGCTTCAAATTCAGATACACCTGCTTCAAAGTCCCGTTCCTCTAAACAAAACTTAATTTCAAAGTGGTTATTTTTTTCTAGAGACATGAAATTTTTAGACACCCAATTCTTGTCCTCTCGTGCATGAATAACATAGGCATCATAATAGAACTGTTCCTGTTGTCTCTCAAATTCTTTAAAGCCAAGTATTCTATTGACTAAAATATTCCAGTAGAAAGCTATTCTCCACCCTTCAAAATGGATGGTAAGGACAATAAAAATGAGTAGCATCACAATAGTGGTAGAGATCACAAAAAGAAGTTTAAATGGAGCACTGTCTTTGCAGGCTGAACTATCAAAATATAAAACCAAACTACCATGATATTTAGGTGGGGTGTTGCAAATGTACTGTGACCTCAGTAGAGGTATATTTACCTGGGTCACATTAAGCCAATCAGCAAACCAAGCAATGCTTTCACAGGTACAGTCAAAGGGATTGGAATCCATCTCTAGTTTTCTCAAGCTCTTGAAAGGTGGACCAAATACTTTTTCTTCAACTGAAGTTATCAGGTTTTTCTGAAGGTTCAATGAATTCAGAGAGTCTTGGTCATCAAACAGAGTTGCTGGAAGCAAATTCAAATTATTTGATCCTAAGTCCAAGTGTCTTAATTGAAACAGACCTCTGAAAACCTCAACTGGAATTTCATCAAGCCCATTTGATTTTAAATTGAGAATCTGCAGATTGGGAAGACCTTTTAAAAAAAGAACAGGGCCACCTGGATTTGCATGTTTCCAAAGTCGGGCTAAATTATTGTGCTGCAAATCCAGTATGTCAAGTCTGTCAAGTCCATCAAACAAGTCTTCTTTTATGTTTGCTATGTTGTTATTGCTGATGTCCAGGACAGTCAGGTTTTGTAGAGGATGAAAAGGTGAAGGAGAAAGTGCCAGATTACTACACCCTACCTTCCTCAGCATCAGTTTTCTAAGGCTTGGGACAAAAATGAATGATTCACTTTGCAAAGTCAATTTTTTATTATAGGAAAGATAAATTTCTTGTATATTATTGAGACCTTTAAACTCATGACCTGTGAGCTCTTGACTGATTTCATTGAGACCGAGATCAAGAATTTTCAGGTGTCCCATGGAAGAAAATGCCCCACTTTCTATTGTAGAGATTCTGGTTTTTGTGAGGTTGAGAACCTGTAAGCTAGAATTAGCAAGTGATAAAAATGTTTTATTAGTTATTCTTTGTAAGTTTATGTTGCAGTTGCAGAGACTCAGGTATTTCAGGTTGTTCAGACCTGTGAACATATTAGCAGTAATTCCTGGGAAATTGTTATTATCCATTATAAGGTACTCCAGGTGGTACAGCCAATGAAAGGAAAAATCTTCTATTTTCCCACTAAGTGAGTTTATGAGATTCAAATATTTAAGGCTGGATAATCCATAAAATAAACGTGAAGATATGTGAATATTATTAAGCTTCAGGTTTAAGTATTGTAAACTTGAAAGCCACTGAAATGAGTCATTTTCTATGACAGAGAGAGAATTTTGGGAAAGGTTTAAAATGGTAAGATTTGTTCCTTGCAGTCCCTGGAAAGTTAGGTTGCCAATGTAGGAAAGTTTCACGTGGCTCAGTGAGAGGTTCCGAATCGCTGTGTTTGATAATTCTGTACAAAGTTTCCTTGTGCGATTTTCACCAAGTTCAACATTGTTCAGTATGAGGCCAAACAGATTTCCAATTGTATGTAAACATCCCGTATGAAACTGAAAAGAAAAGCCAAAAAAAAGTCTTGACCTAAACAAGAAGATTGTATAAGAAAGTTGACCAATAAACCCAAAACTTGGAAAGGTTTTCAAATTAGATTTTCAAGCAGAAGTCCTACACCCAGATTGTTTCCCAGCAGAGTTAAGAAAAACACTTCTTGTGATAATAGTTCTATAATTTATAACGTGATTAACATATATCTGAGTAGTGTTACTTTAGAATAATATAGAAAGTGGCTTAGTGAGATACAAGTTTTTATCCAACTACTGAAACTCTTTCTCTAGAAGTATCTTAAAATTTCTGATATCTTTCTCCAGCTTAATTTTATTGGCACCTGTTAGGTGTTCAGTCTGCAGACACGTAAGAAGAAACCCAGGTTCTCTGTGCAAGCAGAAGCTACTGTGAAATGTAATACTATACACTTGCCTCCACAATATGGATTATAAGCTTCTACCATAGTGCTGGCCCCTCATCTTGATTAAGATATCAGCTGAGCAATCAAATACTCCGTTTGTCAGAATTATTCAAATGCATAAGGCTGCTTTTCAGACAGCAGAACTGTAAAATCAGAGCAGCTGAAAGTGGCACAAAGTAGCCATGCCCAAGAAAGAAATAGTGCCATTTACTTATCCACACACTGTACCCTTGTGCCAGAATAGCTCTACATGCTATTCTCATGAAACAGGCAGGGAAGCAATGTGACTACAAGCTAACCAAGCCAAAACACCTCAAGAGTTTCCCCAGTGATGCAGGGCACAGCCTCATTAAAGCTGGTGCCAGAAAGAGGGAGGGATGAAGTCACCCAGAAAAGAGGATGGTGGGAATCTCTCTTAGAAGTGGTACAAGGTTACGCCGCCTCAAAATATTCTTGTCATTTCAATGTACATATTCTTTAGAGAACAATCAACTGGGAAAAAAACCAAAACAAACAGAAAACAAACCAAGGAAATTCAGTGCACATTCAGTATTTGTATGCTGAGGGTCAACCAGTTTAGAACTGCCACACTTACAATCACTCTTCAAAGAATCATAACATTGGGAAGAAGATCAGAGAGCACAGTGAGGCAGGTGAAAAACGCCCATGTGGATTTTTTTAAAGGAGTGAGTATACTATTCTGCATTTATTAGTTCTCTGGGGTTCCCATAGGTACAAGTGAACACTCTCTCTTTGATTAGCTTGGAAATGAGACCTAGATTGTGTAACCAGACTTGCATAGAACTACACTTTTTACCCACTTAGAAAGTATGTCAGTCCTCCCCCTTCAGCATGTACAAAAAAGATTCTGCATGGAAAATGCCTAGTAAGGAGGATTCTCACAGCATTTTGATCTATGTCTTGCTTGAAACCCCTTATCTACATGGAACCAGCCTATATGAAACCAGCCTGTCCTGATTTCAGTGGCAGAACAGTAATTCTGTGTATCAGAGGTCAGGAGTAATGGTGTATACAATGGAATGGGTTTTGGACCTCAGTGGATCAAAACTGTAATGTAAATGCCATACAACCATAAAGCATAAATCCAGATAGTTCCATTTTATGCTTATACCTCTTGAATTTCTGTTTAAATGCTTCCTACCTCTTTTAGTGGATTTGATGACAAATCAAGACTATTCAATGAGGTGTTGCTAAGAAAACTGAAGTCTTCTTTTTTCAACTCAGTGATTTGGTTGTTACCCAACATGAGCTCATGGAGTTTTTTCAGCTGTTTCTCCAGTCCTAAATTGGCTGACTTCAGAGAATTATGAGATAGGTCCAAAATACTCAAATTCTGAAGAAAAGATGCAAGAAAAAAAACATAAATTACTTTTTATTTTCATTTTATATAATACACAAAAAAAAATCTAGAAATATTTCATTAGAGTATAACTGACTGGAAATTAGTTGCAATACTACAGTTAAAATAAGTTTGTAATAGAGAAATGGTAGCTTTCAAGCTGCTGCACTTGCTTGTGTTGAGTTGAGTGTCAGCAGTCCTACAACATCAGCAAGCACATTTTATGTGACTGAACTGGAATACTGAGTTTAGCAGAAAAGTTCGGACTTACTCAAAACCACATGCACGCTCATTAGAAAACTGAGTGACAATTAGTGCCCTCGAAATGTCTCTACTTTGTTTTGTCCTTAGGCTCTTCCTTTTGCATGATTCACTGCCTGGTGCAAAGACAGTGGAATAGTCCTTTCCTGCCTTCTGTGATGGTCCCCCCAATCTCTGCTACAGAGAAGAATTTTTAACCACGTGTAAACTACGAGAAAAAATGAAGGTAGAATAAAAACTTTTTTACTCTTTCTTAACTCTTAAAGTCCTAAGAGACACTACATTCAGCCTAAGCAGTGGCCTTCCTGGTCTGAATAATTACATCTCAACCTTGAGAATTTAGGCAGCTCAGATTCTACAACATTCCACTTTGCTGCTATTCTCATCATCTGTTGCTGCTATTCTCTCAAGACATATCAGGATATGGAGAGGTGCCTCAAAGGGATTCAACAGGGAAAAAGGAATGGAGAGCATTGGCTCACAAGGATGGATGAGACTCCAACATGCTATAACAGAAGAAGCCACAAGCCTTCTTCTTCAGAAAAAAACCTTCAGAAACGTTATATGTTGAGTATTTTGAGATGCAAAAGCAGCAGTTCTGTACACACACTGGAAAATACATTAAATTCCCCATTTATATTTTATTTACATGAAAAGGTACATTTCTGAAGCTTACCTCCAGGGTTTTGAAAGGATCATTTTTTATATTTAGTCTGTTGTATCCTAGATTGAGCTCAGTCAGGTTGGTGCAGGAAGCAAAGACTCTGTCAGGGAGCTTAGACAATTCATTATGTTCTAACTTCAGAATCTGCAACAGGGGCACATTTTGGCACAATTCTGGTTGCAGTTTAGAGATGCTGTTGTAGCCTGCATTCAAGTAAACCAGCTGGCTGTACTTGGTCAAATTTGCAGCACCTAGCTGTCGTAGCTGATTATGAGAAATGTCCAAACTCGTTATATTGTTTGGGAGATCAGAGGGAATTTGAGTCAGCTTTAGGTGACTGCAGTCAGCCATTTCATCTTCAATATGACATGGCTTTCCAACTGATACACACAGCCAGAAGACAAACATCAGTCTGACAGATAAGCTGCTCCACCAAAGAACAGCATTTTGCATCATTTTATCTGCAAAGGCAAAATGAACACAGTGCAAATTACAATCATTTTGACACAACTTGCACCTTAAACTGAAGGCTAAGCAAGCAAGCTTAGAAAATATGTAATTTCATACTGAGCAAACATTCAGTGTTTTTTAACCCATAAAGTAACATTAATTTCTGCAGAAGAGTTATGGCTAATAATCTCTCTAAATAGACTTATTTAAAAGCAGTAGTATTGTCTTACATAAAAATAGGTATGTTCAGGAAGCTACCAACTTTATCTATTATCAGTGTGAATTTCCAATAATTTTTATATGTTCTGATTAATTTTGCATTGCTTTAACATGCATAAAATACAATAAGTATGAAAATTGTACACAAGCCTCTCAGTGTTAGTCATGGAGCTCTGAGCTTAGCTACCCATGAAATATTTATAGTCATATGCAGTAAGAATACATAATATACTATGACTTACTGTTCTTGCCAGTTTTTGTTTTCCAAGTCCATCACACAAAATTCTGTCTTTCCATCTTATAGAGAAAGAATGAATACTAGGCTATAGAAACATGTATGAGAAAGTAAGAGCACACAAAATAAATCAGTACCAACATAATCAGAGAAAGAAATGGAGAGGAGCCAAGGTGTAGAGAAGACACTGCCCATACATCCAATACATTTATCCACATACTTTCAGAAAAACTTACACATTTAAGAATTTATATACTCCACCCCCTATCTTTTGGGCACTGACATGAGGATATCAACTTCTGTCCACTCTAATTTTCAATGGCTCTACCTGTTTAGTCATTGCCTTTCTAATGAATCTTAGGCTTTTTTATATTTTGTTCATTTTCCAATTAATATCCATTAGATTTAAATTCACCTGGTGATCTTGTAATGAAACTGTACTGCACAAGGAAGAAAATTAATTCCATATAAATTCTGACCAGAATAGAGCTGTAAGAGCTCAGAAGGGTTTGACTAGGCTTCTTAGTCATAGAGCTTTTCTAATTAAATGGCATTTCTGCTAATCCAAAGAAGAGTCCTCTCTATCTTCCATACGATTCTCTACAGAATTAATCTTTGGTAGAGGGAGAACATATTTTTGTGAGTGCTTGCCAGAATGTTTTTTCATACTTTAGCAGAGGACAGTAAGCTTAAGTTCCTGTCTTAATCATTTTTTCTTTTTTTAAGAAATAGAAAGCTTATACTCTCAACCCTGAAGCTTTAAGTGTCTCCACAATCTCGAGACACACATATCTGTATGGCCTTCTGCCAATAAACTTGGAACCTACCCACCAAACTCAGTTTAGCGCTGAGATAAGTCTCAGCGGGAGGGGCTCCCAGGTAACAAAGGCTATTGGTGCCCCAAAACGGAACAGGCGATAAATGGGAATAAACCTTCCTAGAATTAACAGGAAACTAGAAGAGCTTCTCAAAAGACTCACAGGAATTATGAGCTTTCTTACTTCTATAGAGACCATTTTCCTTTGCTAGGAACCTGTGTTTAATTATGATAATGCTTTGAGCACGTTAGAGTATTGCGCAATAGCAGACAATGAAACAATAAATGAGAAGAGAAATTAAACCAGCACATTTGTATAGGAAAAAAAAAAATTCATACCTGATGCTTTCTAAAGAGACAAATTTCCACTAGCATAATAAAAGTCTAAGGAACAGACACTGCAACCTGCAGCCAAACAGGAGTTTAGCAGGTCAGACCCCAGGAGAGTTTGACTCCATAGCTGACCTGCCTTTTCAGAGGGCATGCATTAGGACTGCTCTAGTGACAAAAAGTCACATTATAGTGGCCAGAGAGCAACTTCATGACTGCCTCTGTGGGAGCAACCTGGCCATCTAAGGAGAGACATTTGTAAAATCCAGTGGGAGTGGGGATACAATCAACGAATAGAGGGACCTAAAACATTGCGAAGGCGTACACAAAGCACTACAAAGGATGGCTTAAAGTAAACCTTAATGAAAAAACTATTCCCTGCTGGGCACTGCATGTCAGCCTGACCCTCATTCTGCAGCTCATATAGCCTGGCTCTCCATTTATCTGCCACTGATTAATGGGGAAGAGGAGGGGACAGAAAACTCTTGGTCCTGCAGACAGCCTAGCTTGCTACAGCTCTGCTGCCAAGCACAGCACCTGTGCCCCTAGAGCTGAGGAAAATAAAGGACCACTTGTCCTACCTCTTTCCTCTGCAACCCAACTCTGGAAACGCTAAGGAAAACAAAAGGGAAGCTTCTCTGTGGCAAAGCTTGCATCCTGGTCTGCATCATTTTCAGGGTTTGTTTTAGGGTGATCATATAGCTGCTGGATTCTGCAGCAATTGTTGCTAGCTCATTTTTAAGTTTGCAAGGCAGAAGAAATGTACTGCACAGTCACAGAATGAGTTATTTGGCTGACTTCCAGTGAGGCCTAATAAGCTGCCTTTTCCTGGTTTTTCCATTGCAAGAAATCTGGAATCAGCTTTAGGTGTTTTAGCTTCTGCTGGGTATCCAGTGACGAAAGCACACAACCATTGTCAAACTTCAGGGACAGCATTTCAGGTGCACAAAAGAAAGAAATATGGTTTTAACATTATGAGCAAGAACTTTAAAAACTGCACTGATCTGCCTAAGCTGTAAGTTAAGAGAAATCCAGGATCAAGGAAATAATGCAAACTCCTGAGCAGCACTTTGCACTTCGATATTCACAATTATTACTCTGAAGCAAAGAATTTTACCCACTCACCTCTGCGGGCTTTATCCCCTTCAGTGTGGAAGCATTCCGTCTTTGCACTAGTCCCTCAGCACGCGAAAACCATGAGGAAACACGGTGCCCAGGGCCGGGAGAAGTGAAAGCGAAAGCGTGGCCGGGCGCGGCGCTGAAAGCGGGGCGGGCGCGGGGCAGCTCGGGCAGCCGGCGGGCGAGCATCCCCCGAGCCGCGGCGGCCACGGCTCCCCCGTCCACACCCAACCGCCCCGAGACGAAAGGTTTCGGAGGTGCTGAGGGCGGACACGGCTCCTAACCTCAGAGTTAGGCTTCTGCTTGTGGTTGTTGGCCGCAAGAAAACTGATTTAAGCACACAGATGTGTCCCAAACGAGCAGCAGCATCACACGATGCTATTTAAAACTCAATTACAATTTATTCCCGGCTATTTCCAGTGTCTCTGAAAATTGTCAAGGGGTATATTCCGAAATCAGATATTCACACTGGCCAACAGATTACTGACATAGGAATATTACTTTTTTGATGTAGAAACAAATCACCAATGTTTCCATACAGAGCTATGTATAGTATTCCTTTCAAAAGGGAATTTGATTATGTGAGAAAGTAATATGTTTCCTTTATAAGAGAGAAAGTAAAATATTTTTGCATTAAGAAAAAAAAAATGTTTTTAGGAGTCCAAGTAAAGTTTTCAGGTACAACTTTCAGATGTGTGTCCTCATTTTACTGTTTGTGAATTTGTGTGTAAAAAACAAAATTAACAACTTTTGCAGATCATTATTCCAGCATAGCAAATCAGTCAGGTATTTTATGTCTCCCTACACCGTACTCATACTACATATAAAGTGTGCTCTTTGATCTCACTTCACAGTTCATTGCTTCTCAGTCCTCCCTGCCCTATACACATAGGAGACTATTAGGAAGCTAGAGTTCTCCCAGGCACAATGGAGGAAACACCATCTAATTCTGATGAAGCTGTTAATTTTTTCAGTAAGGCCTTTCCAACACTCTAACCTTAGAAAAATAACAGTGGCTCAGGGAAACAACAGCACATGGGTGTTCAAAATCTCCACTCTTACACTGGGGTAAAAACATTTATTATAGTACAGAAAACTTCAAAGCAAAGAAGCTCTTGCACACATTTTGCAGTGTGATTTACAAGAACCAGCAGATACTACTGTGCAAGATACACTCTAGGGCATACAGAACCAGTGTAGCCTGAGCAAGTATGGCAGTTCTGAGGCAGACAACAAAGTGGATACATTTGTTCTTGCTTCAGAGGCGTTCAATCTCATCAGGTTCCCAAGTTGCCATAACTCCACTCTAGCTTATTTTACACTATACTTATGTTTTCAAGTGCTGGAAAGAATATGACAGCACATAGTGGAGGGCACAGTCAAATGATCCATGTGTCTAGAGAATAATTTAAAAAAAAAGCAAGACAAAAATTAGGCAAGGCTCTCACCCTGTGGTCAAGATAAGCTTGAACAAGGTGGTTCTGAATGATGTGAAAACACAGTCAAAATACTGGAGATCTAGCCATTTCACTTATATGTTTAAGAGCAGAGTACCCACAGACCCAGTTTAAGTTAAGTATCCCAGCTATAAACACAGAAGAGTGGCAACATAAGTGCAGTATCTCACAGGATACTCCCAGAGCTAAAATTCCACCAAAACTTAGCCTAGGAGAAAACAAAAAGGAAGTCTATTGATCTTACCTGATCTTCAGACACAAAAAAGCATTTTAGCTTGGCACACGACTAATGGAACCTCAGTGTTTTTGTGAGCTGCGAGTTATATTGCAAGCATCAGGGGGAAGACCCAAAATAAGAGAATACATGCAGACACTTGCAGGGATGATCACCCACTCAAAAGGTGAAAGAACTATTTGTTGTGGTTGGATTCAGACCTTGCAGCAACGGATGGACTCATGGAAACAGAGTTTAAAGATATCTGGAAGTGAGCCCAGCTACCAGGAGAAAGAAGGCAGAAAAGAGCAGACCTGAACAATAAAGATCTGAGTTAAGTCTTGACAGGGGACTTCTGCAACATCAAGGGAACTAGAAGGCAGTGTGGCAGACAGAATTAGCTTGTATCTGCCTCCTGAGATGAAAATAGATGCTTCTTCTCTTGTCATTACATGCATTTAGCTAAGTTTAATTGTACTGTTGAAGTATCTAGCAAGTCACATGACTTTTGGGTGTAATAGTTCCTCTAAGGCTGCTCAGAAAAAAAAAGAAAGCAGCCAACACTGCTAATTTAGAAGTTGTAAAAATTAAATTACATTAGCTTTTTGTTGGCATGAAAGTGGAAAAGATTACCTGGGGATTCACAGGCAGAATATGTTCAGTAGCATCCTCCCAAAACTCAAAGACAGAAGAATTTTCTTTGATGCATTTCTTTTTATATTCTTTTTGTGGAATAGAAAAAGTAAAATGTTTGTGAATAAAATCTGAGAACATGACATGGGCAGGTAGCTGAGAACTCCAGCCATTGTTTGGGATTTAAGCTATCTAGTAGCCAGCCAAGAGCAGTGTCTCTGGCTGAAGTGTTTGTCACCTGGAAATAACATAAAAAATGCCAGGGAACATGCACAGATAAACTATAGCATTGACTCATCAGCTTTGACACTGCGGTGTACACTTTTCTGATGTGTTGCACTGACTGTAAGGATCAACTGCAGCTGTGGAATAGGTCACATTACCTGAGAAGAACAGGTATCTGAAATGTTCTGGCCCATAAGAGCATTCACAAAAGCTCATTTCACTAAAATTAGATTGCTTTACTTAGCCTAGCCAGGAGGCAAGTTACAGAACTAAGAATTCAGCTCTAGGATGGATTCCTCCTCAAAAATCACTTCTCCTCTCTTTATTGGGACAGTTAAAAAGGCAGCCTTTGCAACCCTTTTCTCTGCATCTTCCACTGCTCCAGCAAGGATGCATCAATACCAGCACATGTATTATGTCAATGTCTTTACTTTCCATCCAGCGAATTCTAATCCCAAAGAGAGAACCCTGGAGCCAGACAAAGGAGAAGTCAGTAACTTTAAGTTAACCTTTTAGACAGCGTTAGAGAAGGTCAAAATGTTTCACTTCATTATGTCAATATTTTATAAAATATGTTTCATGTTTGCAGCACTGGATTCATGTATGTATAACTATTGCAGTTTTAGCCTTTTTGCATAATGAAGCAGTAAAGAAGCTAGGATTTAGGACTTAGGTATTCTTGTGTTGTGGAAATATTTTTGTACCTCCAAGAACTCTCCCCAATAGGTGACAGCTTTCCTAAAATCTTGTTCTTATTCAAGATTTCTCAATTAAGCATGCATATTAAAATTTTTTGATTTACAATAGTTTCTGTTTATCAGCATCTCCCCATAGTATTTGTCTGGTTTCAGAATCCCTTCCTTTTTTGTTGTTCCTCCTTTTTCTGGCACATTGTCATGCATGTTTTCACAGTATATTTCCAAAAGGAAATATATATCTTAATGCAGCTCATATACAGTGGCTCCCATGCCAATGGGTTTCACTGTGAACACAGCAAACTTTAATACTAAAGTAGAAATTCCATCATTTGATTTACACTCATGCTTGCAACACAAATAGCAAACATTAGGACAAGCCTACCACTTTTAGAAATATTTTCTAACTATGCTTTGAAGGCAATGTAATCTCTGGCTTCTGAAGGCAAGATATATTTAAAAGAGCTGCATTGTATCTTTCCATTTACTAAAATCTCTGTCCAATTATATCCCATATCTTTTTGCATTGCTTTTTTTTCCTGAGTAGTCACTGTGGCCTTAGAGCCCTAAATGCTCAGATTGCCTTTAAGCTCACAGAAGGTAAGATGAACAGAAGTGAAAAACTATGCAAACACACCAAGATAGTCCACACTTTTTACTTTCTCACCCCCAAGAAATATTTGGCTGTGCTGACAGCTGACTTGAAATCCAAAGTTACTTCTTCACAATGGCCCAAGTACATGTCTTGTCCACACCTATTTTTTAGTGGCTCTCATGAAAATATGGGAACAGTAACAATAAATTATTCTTTAGGTTATTTTTTTCTCATGAAAATAAATATATTTTAAACCCTAACAAATTTCAGTGGTATGAAAGGAGATACTATCAGCTGCCTTGTATTAAAAACTTTCTAAAGGGTATCACAGCAGCCCACAAGCCCACAAGTACACAAGCTGGTGCATCTAACTTCTCTTACAAGGTGGCAAGCAAATCATGAACAAGCTTTTAAATGCAGTGAATATTCATTGTGAGCCTTCTGGAAATATCATGATTTACACAGTGCCAGTGGACCTCACACAGATGATCCTTCTTCTGTGTATTCTACCTGATTCTGTGGGATTTTTGGCAATGCTTTTTTTATTGTGAAGAATTCAAGGATATTTGCACATTGATCCCAACAAGATTTTTTTTAACTTGTCTTACATTAACTACAAAAATCAACATAATATAATTTTATTTAAAGTTTTGGGGTTGCTGAGAAGGATAGCCGAAGAAATTGTAACAGAATTAGGAAATTGTTCACAGAGATGGAAAAAAAAGAAAAGTCAATCATAACTTCTAGGAAAACTATTAGGCTTTAACTTTAATCTTGTTAGATGGAAATATGAAGGCTGACATACCAACACCTGTGCATTAGATTACTACCAGATTCATCTGCAGACCTGAAACATCTGTTGTTTTTCTAAGATTAAGAATGTGAAAACTTTTATCTAAAAATAAAGCATGGAACAATATATTTCAATTCCTTCTCCTAACCAGAACAAAGGCACAAAAAATAGAGAAGTATGTCTTATTGCAACTGGCTAAAAAAAATACTAGTTTTAACAGTTAATACACATTTACAATTTCATTTAATTAGTAAGACAAGTTTTATGTAAGGAGTGGAAATATTACTATTTTGGACAGCAATTTATCTATGAAAATTTGTGAGATTAAAGAAGACATTTTAGAAACAAATTGTAAAGCACTGGGCCTAATTCAATGTCTTGAAATTAGAGACTATTACAACTTTTTCTATATTGCACAAAATGCATTCCTTGAGGTCAATTTCTTCTTGCCTACAGCTTATTGCTTTGAGCATACAAAATAAATTTGGAATCATTTGTTTATAAACACAAATAGGCATTTGCATCTAAATATGTTCCCATGCATGTGGTAATAGCAGTGCTGCTCTTCATTAGCCATCCTTGTAAGGGGATTTAATTACCTAATGCACCAATAACTGGGCTATAATTTTGACGCAGTGGGGAATTTAATGGAATAACAGACTAATTTGCATTAAGGAAAGTAAAACTGCAGAACAGTGTTAAGGAAGTGTGAGTCACCGCAGAGTTCAGCACAACTAAAGCAGCATGTCTATAACATTGGAAACAGATTATCCATTGCGTTTCAAGTTTTGTAAGTATCAGGGAGTGCTTGAGGATAATGTAAGTGGGCAGTAAAGGCAAAAAGAAGTCCTGCAGTGTGTTGTGCATCTGTGCAGACAATGGAAAATGAGATACAGAGTTTATACTCTTAAAATATGGGTCCTTGCTGCAGTAATGAGACTTCACCCCAGGCACACAGAAACATAGGAAGCACAAGGACCAGGGATCAGAACAGAGCATATAGAAAATTCCATCTAAGACTGCCATCTTGCTCTGCAGCAAGTTACATTGGGCTAATTCTGACCTAATTTACCAGAAGCAAGGATTTATCATTCACTGCTAGTAACACAGGGAATACGCGAGATGACCTGACAATGAAGGTCACCGCATAGACTATTTAAATCTGTCTAATGAGTTTTTAACATCCATTTGAAACTTTGTGTTATGCAACCAATTGCTGAACATCATTAATTTTAAAAGATACTGAGAGCTAGGAAGATTCTGCAAGAGGTGATTTTGCATTTCGCAGAAAATCTTGCCACGCAGCACAGCCAAATAAAACCCGTCAGTGACAGTCCATGTCATTGGGATCTGCTTCCTGCTTTTACAGACAGTGTAGATCAAGAGGATCTGTAAAACATTTGCACAGGCCACTGTCACAGACCATGAAATACTGCCCACAATGTAAGGAACCCCAAACCTGCAGTACAAATTGAAAAGCAAAGACAATATTGCACAGGAAAATTGCAGGAGTGAGAACATACATTGACCATAGTAGCATCCTGCAATAAGAAAATTTATTATAGGACTGTCTATAATATGTAGAGGGCAAAGAATTATTAGAAAAATTGTCACAAGAAGCAAAACATTGACTCCTGCCATCTGATAGCTTTCTTATGGTTTATATATATTATACCATACACTTATCTGAATTGCTGGGTTTCTCAACAAAACAGAGATTAAGGTATTAGTTTTTCAGAAAACTAAAGCTATTTTTAGGAGAAGAGTGTGGAGATTTTAGAATCCCTGTATTCTATTTCTCCAAAAACGAAAATGTAAACATGTAACCTGTTAATCTACTACTTGTAGTCATGTCCTTCACATTATGCACAGTCAAAATCTGTCTTTTAAAGACATGTTTATAGGCTTCTTGTCATCTGATCAATAGAAAAAAAGTAAAGGCAAGTACTCTGATATTTTTCTGGATGTGAAGATAGCCATACCCTGAAAAAAATTCTCTATCCACAGATTTAGTTTATTTTCTTTTGTTAAGATTTCAATTCTGTCTTCTGCTTATTGGATAATGAAAGCAGGTCTACTTATTGGGAAGTTGCTTAAGGAGAAAGCAAGTATAAAGAGACAAACAGCAATAGGAAATTATGAGAAGAGCATTAAAAAGTTCTGTGAAAAACTGTCACATTAATGTACAGCATTACAGTCTGTAGTACCAATATCACAGTGAAAAAAAAAAAGGGGAACTTCCCGAGAAGTACTTTCTGGACTGCCTAGAAGCTTCTGAAATAGCAGTTTCTGTACGTGTCTTGCATGGTGAAAGATTTGAGAAGGATTTGGTGGGTTTCACCAGCCTGCAGCTGCCCTTATATCACTACTGAAGAGAAGGAAAGTAAACCCGGAACAAATATTTAGCCAAAACACCATGCCTATGTTCTAGCTTCCTTGGAGCCCATCCCTTTGGAATACTGCCTTTTTTGATTCCTTCAACCTTAGTGCAATTTCTGTACAATATTGGGCTGCCATGTTTATACTGTTTCTGATCATGTACACATGTGAAAATAGGATTTGCATGCAAAGAATATGGACTGTTTAAATTTACAACTCAGGCTGACCATCTGAAGGTCTTCTATTAGGCAGTAGGAGCATTTTACATCTTTGCCCTAATACTGGCCATTCAATTAAACAAAACCCATCAGGTATTTCTTACTAATTATCCAAAGAGTAGGTCTACAATTATAATTCTGCCATTGTATGCATCTGTCTAGTTAATAGCTCCAACTTTTTGGACATCCTGGAATTTAGGTAAGAAACAAAATCTCAGTATATCTAAGTAACCTACTTCAGTTCAGCATGCATGACTATGTCAAGCATAAGGTAAAATCCATATGGAGGATGTAAATTACATAGGCTGCGTTGCCTAACAATGACCTCACATTAATTTTTCCTTTGAATTACACCACACAAGTGAGATGTTGTGTTATGTTCTTCATGCCAGGCTGCTCCTGATCCCACTGGGAAACCTTTTGTAAAATCAGGGTCATTTATTTACATAAACATGATCATAAATCAAATTATTTTTTCTTCAATTAAAGTTAAGCCTCTTTAATCTATATACCTGATATCTGTACCTATAATGAAAACAGATACATGCGTATATAGCATAAGCCAGACTGTCTCAAAACAGTTATTTGTATCCCCCAAACTGTATAACTGAAGTTTCTTTAACTTCTAAGAATCTACTTTGGAAGTGATCTCCCTTACTGTACTTTGTAAACAGACAGTGGATACTATGCATCTCTTCTGATTTGAATCCTTTGAGTTAACAGCATTAAAAAACCAACCAACCAACCAACCAACCAACCAACCAACCAAAAAAACAAACAAAACAAAACAAAACAAAACGAAAAAACAAACAAACAAAAAAACCCCCAAAAAACCCCCACCACATAAACAAACCAAAACCTCAAATTAAAAGCACTGAAACAAAAAATTTGGAGAAACTATAGGAGGCAGCAAAGACAGCAGATTTGATCCCGTATAGTACTACATGGCCAAACACGTAAGCAAATACTGAGTAGGTTTATTGAAATTCCTTGAGATTTTGAGACCTGAAACTATTAGTCACTGCTTTATTATGCCTAATAGCTGAAATAAAAATAGATTGGTACAAAAATAATGGATCCAGAATACTTCTAAGATGCTTTTGCACTGCATTATTTAACAATTGACCTAATAATGGGAGTATAAGAAATATTATATTTTAGGTACTTTAACTATAAGAAAGTTAAGAGAAATGCATTAAATCCCCCTTTCTGTATAAGAGAGTAAAATAATTTCAAAAACATAGAGCTGCAATTGGTGCTATTGGCACTGTGCCACCCCACCCTCCCAAAGAAAGCTGTTTATAACAGGAAATGTCACATTTTAGTATTTTGAAAAGGCAGCCTCAAAGTATCAGTTTCACAGTTGCACTTACTCATGAAGGTGTCAAATTCGTCAGGGTTTAGTACTCTCAAAGAACACCACTAGATGTCAGCAGTAACTTTCTGCAAAAAACCAAACGAACCGGTTGGTTTTTATTTAGAGATCAGTACAAACCCTTAAACTAGCTCATGAAGTCCAAAGTTCCTCACGGAAGACATGTAACCTAAAGACTGCTCCTGCAACTGGTTCAGAATCAGGGCTACATGGCTGGCACAACTCAATTTGTTGAACTAATTCTAGAATTACAATAAATTTCAGTCTTATACTTAATAACTGAACATTTAATACACATAGAATGAATGATTTTATTTGGCTTAAAAAAAAAAAAAAAAAAAAAAAAAAACCAAGACCACATCCTATAGAATCTGTATGTGTATTTCAATCACTACTCATAAGCTGCCTGCTGCTGCTACTGAATTTCCCAGAATTTTATCCAAATAACATAAGGAGTAACATATGGACAGAACTGCACTTCAACAGTTTTATAACAGACTGCGTCCTGTGAAATTCAGAGGTACGTCATTATGACAGTGGTGAGATACGAAAAAAACATGGCTTATTATTCCTAAAATACAAGCCTTAACCTTCCACAAGACTGTCCACAAACTATTCATAAGAGTTTCTGGTGATGGGTTAATTTATGAAAAAACAAACAAACAAACACACAAACAACAATAACAACAACAAAACACCAAGCCAAAAAGCTGCAAGCACTTGGGAGTTTTTTCAGCAATGGACAAAGCACCTGAGAATTTCTCTCCTGATTCAGCTAAGTGTCTCTCCTGTCTGCTTACTTTACTGCCATGAGGATATATGCCTTACTAAAATGCTTTTGACCTGTTTTTCCTTTCTGAATTCTTGTGCTAATCTGTAGAAGCAGGCAGATCTGAACACCAAATGTGAAAATTCACAGTGTAGGAATAGTTGGTATTGGAATCTAGACTTTTACACTGCTCATCAAAGCCAGCTATGAAATCTAGTCATATGTGGTAATGGTAAGTTGTTTTGAATTGGCAGTATACGTAGTGGAACATTTTTGCACTTAAATTTCAATACAGGTTTCTGTATCTAAGAAGACACGAATTGAAGGCAGAAGTGATGAACAATTTTGATTTCATACTTGTGTTCCAAACAATGTCAATAGAAAGTCAAGTTATTAGTTTTGTTGCAGATAAGAGTAAGAGCAAAATGTGTTGCAAATAGTATGCAGATCGTAAGAAATTCTATCCATTTATGTTCCCCTACACGGTAAGCCTGGGCTGGCTATTTTACTACCTTTTATCATTTTCTCTATCTTATAGGTGGAGATGAAATGTTTCATTTTTAGGAAAACATGGGCACCTGCTGATAGTATATACTACATATTATCAGCTGTGTTTGTGCATGCAGTCAGGAATGAACAGCCTGAAATTGAAACAGTTTTCCAAATCAGTTCCTCCCATGAGATTTTTCCCACCTGTATTGAAAGCGAATTGAGCATGAAATCTAAGGCCTAAACAGCTTCCTGAAGCAGATTATTGTATTGCTACTTTCTCCATTCTCTCTTATTCCATTGAAATTTCTGTTACAGGCAGTTGGGTATTGTGTGAATTCAGTTTTAAGTGTTTCAGCATAGAGAGTATCTGAATTTATATAGCACCTGACAGGCTTAAAATCTGGAGATTACCATCGTGTTAGTTCTGGTTGAAAGATTCAATTTTGAAATGTCAAAAAAATTTGCAAAAGATCCAGAGTGCAAGTTCTACAGTCCTTGCAAGTTCTGTAGTACAGGAACGCTTCAAGGTATGCAACAGCATTGAGCTGTCTTACCCAAGTCAGGATAGTTGGACTTACCTAAGCACACAACAAAAACATCTGAATCAAATGGTGCTTCCCTTGAGCTACACTAACTTCCAAATAATTTCTGCTACCAAGACCATTACAGTAGATACTCAGGAAACCACAGGTAATGGACAACAAATCCTTCAAATTGCCAATAAAATCACTTCTGTCAAGAAGCAAGACAGTTCACAGCACACTTCTGTAACTTGTCTGCCTTTCAGAAAAGTTCACAGGTGAATTGAAAATAAAAAAAAAAAAATTAAAATTATGGAGGGAGACAAGCTATTTACAAATAAACTATTTAAAAATAAAGGGGTTCAAATCTTATTTTAAATGTCTGTTAAGTTACCTGGATAAATTTTTGCTACAAACACTTATTAGGAGAAAAAAGAAAAAAAAGAAAGGGTAGATTTCACAGAATCAGGGTCTTAAAGCTAACATGAGTGTTATGCCTTGAAATAATGTCTTTTCAATAGGTAATATTTACTTTAAGTTAAACAAGTACAAAAAGGAATCTACTGCAGAGCAGCACATCTCACCAGTATTGCCAACTGCAACCATGACACACAAATAATTTAGATTCTCAGAAAAACTCAGCTTGGCTTGAAATTGACCTTACATCAGGAGTAAAACTTGGGGCTAAGAAATCCTTATTTTGCATGTTAGTCCAATTAAGTTGACAACTGGAAGCTGTTACATAAATATGACAGCTAATTAATAACCTTCCCTCCAAACAAGCTGAGATTTTTTTTTTTTTAAGAATTATTCTTAAAATTATAGCTTTAAACACGAAATGGTGAGAGCAAGAAAGCTGTGGCTCAAGAACACGAAATATACAGAAAACTTTTGTATGTCCTTTCTTGTATTCTTGTATTCTCATGTATTTTTATCTCATGCCTCCTGTTACAGAGATGCTTGTTTGTACATTCTCAGAGCAACTATTCAAAAGCAATTTCTCTCCATCTGAAGCCATGCCCCTCACAATATTGACAAGGTCAGTGAGGTCCACAGGAAGTCATTTGCTGAGTAAGTGCTAGTCATGCAATTTACAGCTGCTTGGATGAGCCGTTTTAATTTACAGCACATTTTTTCAAGTTGTCAGCCTGCTTTAAAGAAAAATGCCTGAAATATTCCCATCAATGTTGTTGTATTCTCTCCACAAGTGAGAATGTTATCCAGATTTTTAATGCCAGATATAAGTAGGATTCTGGTTTTATGTATACCAGGAATTAGAATAGGAAGTAGTGCCCACTTCTTTTTTTGCAGCCACTTTTCATTCCTGTCACATGTAATATGAGATGAAGAAATAAGATATCAGAGCTCTGGAAGCAGTTCAGGGACATAATTGAAGGAGTGATTAATGCTGTTGCATAGACAGGATCTCCTTAATCATTTGAATGCAGAATAAATCGTGACTCCTTAAAAATACTTAAAGCAGACATTAGAACAAGGTTCTCTGCCAGTTATGCTCTGTTTCACAGAAGTTTTACATCAACAACTTGAAAAGTTGAAACGGGGCAGTGTGGGGGAAGGTCAAAGGATATCAAAAAAATTATTTGTTCTCTTAAGCAAATAAAACATTGTGTGTATAAATACATTCCTGAATAGTGCCTGGAAACACATCACAGAAGGGTCCTCTAATAAAGTGATCATATTATTCATTAACATTTAAAAACTATTCCAGCACACTGCTCTGTGGTATGTTCTCAGCCTGCTTTGCTGCAGTTAAGAAAAAGGTCCAGGGTTCATAGGGGAGGGCTTGTAAGCAGCTCACAAACAACGTGCTTGAAATTCCTTCCTTTTGTAGCAGGAGTGCAAAACTACAGTTGAATAATCAAGCTATTGAACTAGGATTTATGCCAAAAAGACTAATTTGTAAGCTGTGTCCAAAGTGTCTGGGTTTGAAGTGATTTGCATATTTCTTCCTCTGTTATTCTAGGAATGCTATGGGAAACTTGCTACCCCAGGTCTCAGCAGTAGGTTTCTCATGCATACCTTTCCAAACTTGTCTTTGGAAACATGAAAGCAATGAGTGCGACAAGCATCAATGTTATATTCGTGTGGCTTATGAATACAGGTATTCATGAAACAGGAATCTAACTTGAAATTTCTTACAATGTACAATGAGATTTTGTATATCTAGGTCACATTAAAACCCAATCTTAATGATTTATGCAAGAGCATAAGGGCTGTGATAAACATAAATAATGAAAATCTGCCAAATGTTTATGTGCCAAGATAAAAGGCAGACTTATAGCTGTGAAATAGGAAATAGTGATGACACTGCAACAAATGCAGGGCAGCTCTGGGCATTCCCCAGCACACAGCTATTATTCAGTACTCTACCACAAAGCTTGCTCTTGTAACTGGAACTGAGCAAAAGTAGAATTTGACTGTGACACTTCAGTATTCACATTATGTTCCTTGTTTCACTGCATAATAAATTCACTAATTTAGTCATGGGAAGTCATTAAGCTACCAACTTAAATCACTCATCCCAATGAAATTATTTTCAAATGCTGCTTTAAAGAGTGCACAAAAATTGTGGCAGAAGTGCCACTAAGTGCACTGCAGTGGATATTCAGTTTCAGTAAAAGAGACAAGCAAACAAGCTAGGCACTGAAGGCACAGTTGGATCTAAGTCTTTTTTATTTAACTCAACCTACACATACAGATATACCTTCTTCCAGGGTTTGACATTTTACGGAGATGTTTTGCTCTTGTCATGATGATTGCTCTTGTCATACTTTACTTCTTGTATGAGCTATTATGTTTAGCTCTTCCACAGACTGAAGCAGAATCCTTTGGAAAGAGAGTGGAAGATAGGCCCCTGTGCCGAAGGGCAAGGAGCATGCCTAATAGAAAGAAGCTCAGGACACTGCAGAGTGTATCAGTGATGCCTCACTGCACTGACCTGGCAAGCACCAGGAGCAGGGAACCTTCCTAGTGCTGATGGGTGTGGTGGGGCATGCATTCAGTCATCCCTGGTGAGTCCCTGAAATGGTTAAAGACAACCTGTCACCACCTCTTTTCACTATCAGCCTCGTTGTGCTGTGAAGAACCGTTCTACAACCGCAGACCATTAAGGGGGTGGAGTTACAGATCCTTAACTTCAAAGCATTGCAACTTTAAATTAGTCCTCTGAAATATCATCATAATAAGCCTTATGCTGTAAGAATAGCCTTGTGCTGTTTACTTATAACTTAAGTAAATATAGCCCATTAACTGGTTAAAAATGCAAAAGCTTCTTTCTCTGTATCTAAACTGCTGCTTGAACATTTCAATTTTCTTGGTACCATTGTTTGTTTTTACTTTAAATTGTCTCAAAAAGATGTTTTCACATAGGTTTGCGACCACGTTTACCTGCAGATAACAATCAATTTTTTGCAGCTTGTACAGTATTTTACAGATTTTTTTTACTGCATTATTTTTATTGATCAACAAGTTTTTCCACAGCTTAGCTTCTTAACCAACTTATCATGCTTTTGTCAATGCATTGAAAATAATTTAGGGCCCTGAGATAAGAACAGTCATCTGATTTCTTGATAGCAATGGTGCCATATTAAGTCTTCCCCAAATACTCAAGATCTCTGTGCAAATCTGTCATTGCAAAAAATACATATGTTGTGGCAAATGCAACCTGCTAAACTAAGTGGCTTTTAAGCTCTTTAACTTTCATTTTGATACTACAAGTGCTCTTGCAATGACATACGGCAAAGAATGTTTTCATTTCTGACTATTAGACTACCCTGTATCAAGCATTAGTTAAAGGGAAAATATCTTTACAGATGCACGTACCACATGACCAGCAAGGATAGGAGAACAATGACATTACAACTAATAATTCAGACTGGAAGCATAGCCTAAGATCATAACCAACAGCTGCATGAAAAAACAAAGCAATCATAAGAAGCTGGTTTTAGATGTCCAAAACAGGACATTTGGGGTTTTTTGGACCGAATTTTAAGGGTGGTTTTGGATAAACATAACCTTTGCAGAAGCCAAAAGCCCATCATGTGGTTTGGAAAGAAGTATTCAAAGATCATTGTTTGAATGGATTTTGGCAGGGTCAAGGCAATATTCCAACAGTACATACCACCAGTGCCACCCGCTTGCAGCACTGTACAAATAGTTTTGGAAAATAAAATCTGGAAGAGGCACTTTGTACAAAACTGCCAGCCCTCATTTGCAAACTGCATTTCATAGGAAGTAATAGGGAAGTACATAGTGAAATTAGGATAAAGTGACCGTCTGTATAAACTCATTCTACATCTGTACTCACCCACAAGCTTTGATTTAAGGTTGCAGTATTTAGAGTTGGCAAGGTCATGATTTGTTTTTCTGATTCCCATAGTTTTGCCAAAATCCAAACCATTTTGCTATTGAAACTTTATGTAATCTCTAAGAAAAACAGAGCCTTTCAGTAGAAATACTTTTTAAGGCTAATCCTTATAATCCAAGGGATGTGCAAAAATCCTTCACCTGAGGAGGAATAGCCCCAAGTACCCAAGCACACAGGGGTGCATTTGAACCTGGAGATCTCCACAGAAAACAAGCTGAACCCAACCTGTGCAGCAAAGCATGCCAACATCTTGAGTTGCATTAGCCAGCAGGCTGATGGAGGTGGTTCTCTCCCTACGCTCAGCACTGCAGAGATCGCTGTGTACAACCTGAGCTCCCTGGGTACAAGACAGACACAGCCATACCAGAGCAAGGGCAGTAAAAGCAATTAAAGGATTGGAGTGCTTTTCATATGACAGTTTGAAGGTACTATGATTATTCAGCCTAGAGAAGTATCAGATGGGAGGATGCAGATCCTGTACCAGACTCATCTCGGTAGCATGCAGAGGAAGGATGAGGCATGGACAGAGAAGGAAACACTGGAAATTGATTGAACAAAAAAATTTTTACTTAGGGTGATGAAGCACTGGAACAGGTTTCAGAGGTTATAAAGTCGCCATTCTTGGAGATATTCAAGACCAGACTGGATATGGCTAACATCAAGCTATTCTGGGTGACCTTCCTTTGCACAGAGGTTTGACTAAATAGTCTTTGGAGGTCCTTCCTCCATCTTCAACTATGACTTCACATGATCCATTTCAAACAGACCAGGCCAAACTAGTTTCCTTTTAATGCATTGTCACTTGGTCAAATCTGAGTCTGATTAAAGGAAAGCACCAAATATACCAGTTACAGTGAAAGCAAATTTCAGGCTCCCCTTTACTTTATATGTGACACAGAAAAACATTTGCTGATAATATTGTTAGAAAGCCACGATCCTTAACTGAGATCTTTACACTGTGCTGATGAGAAACTGAAACAGCCAATGCCAATGCATTTATTTATACATTTAAGCATTATTAAGCATGCATTTAAACAGAGATAGTGTAGACTATGCAATACTGCAGCAGACTCTAATGAATTGGTGCAGAGAGGTAGGCTACCTCTGTATATTCAGATTTAGATTTTCAATGTATTTGGTCTTATTCCAGCAGGATCAGGGCTCATTTGAAATCAAGGGTTAACATTTGCTCCAACGGAGCCTGAAATTTTTGCTGTAACCCATTTGTATTGCACTGGTCGCCTAGAGTGGAGAAATAAATACCCCTTTCAATATCTGGCAGAAGGTAAGAATTAGAAATGTGGCCTGAAGTGTGGTATTCTCATCTCTGCAGAGCTCTATATGAACGAGAAGAAGGAATAAGTTATATAGTGCCTGAATTTAACTAGCCAAAGATGTTAATACTGTTAATGTCCTGAAATAAGGACTTCTGTTGACTTTTCTCTCTGTCAGAAGTGCTGGGACCGAGGTTACTTTGACTAGAGCAGCTTCTGATCAACAGACATTGCTCTGAGTACAAATGCCAAGATTCATTAACATTCTTTGTCTTATGGTGTCCATCAAGTAGAGGTCTTCGAAGTCACCAATGAAGAAATTAAATTAAATATTTAACAACATACAAGTTAACATCAGTAAAAGAAAATATCTACTGCCATGACTAAATACCTGTGCACTAGAAAAAGGTGGGGGAGCAAGAAGGTTTCCTCCACGGTCATTTTTCTCATCAATTTAGGTTTCAACTAAAATACAGGGAAAATGATACTACAACATATATAGTAAATCCATAAAATTAGTATATGTAAATCAATATTATAGCATTTAAAGACTCTTGGATTTTTATTACTTATATGCAGATGAAAATAAAAAAATTAAATCTCTTTAGGTAGCAAATATATTCAAATAATGAGTGACATGTTTAATTTTGACACTCTTCCAAATATACTTATTATATATCCCAAATGATGCACATATGGGAAAAATAGAATCATGTAACTGAATAAAATTCTGTATGTTGACAAAGCCAAAAAAACCCCTGAACTTTAAACATCTGATTTTTCAATAGAAGCGAACATATTTATTATAAAGTTTTCTTTACATCCAAATGCTTGTATTCCTTCTGAAGGAACTGATAATGTAACTCTTTTGCAGGCAACCATAATATGGTGCCTTCTTTATCAACAGCAAATTTTTAAATCTGACCTTTCTACCATACAGCACTAAGCAGCCAACACATGTGTAAGAAATCTAATACTTGTTTTGTCTTCAGTCCTAGAGCTGGACATCTCCTGTTCTTCTGAGCTGGCATTAGCTATTAACTCTTCATGATGGACCTGAGAATGAAAGTACAGGAAATAGAGCTTTTCTCAGGGTTCTGGTGATCTAGAACTTCATGGATGCTTTGGCAATTGAAGAACGTTATTTCAAGTGACTGGCAGTACTGACCAGGCTGACAATACCTACAGAGCAGAGGAAAATTAAAACAATTTCATTTATTCAGCAGCATTTGTTGAAGCCTGTTGCAAGCTGTACTATACAGCCACTCAAGAGAAAACATTGCAAGACTCCTTTTCAACAAAACCTGATTGTGGGATGGTAACAGCTCTCTACCCATTACCTTATTGTATTGTAAAGGCTCAACACAGCCCTGTTGGAATCAATGGAGGTTATACCCATTTGCATCAGCAAAGGATCTGGCTGCAACTATTTAGTGGTCAACAGCAGCTCAAGTATATTCTAAAGAACTTGTTTGTTTTCCATTCTCCTGACTTTGAAAACTGTTCAGTTCATGTATAAAAACTTGCACTGTTCTGGAACATGGATCTATTTGCAAGAGGTGACTCATGCTTTTGCTGGAGACAGAATTAAAAGTAAAACAAACTGAACTTAAGTTAGAAAGGAAATAAATACACTGGCAGACAGAACTAAAAGGCTCACTGATGTCACGCTATTAAGTCCTAGAAAATTACTCTATCATTCTGCTGCCTGAGCCTAGGATTCTTTCCTTTCTTCTTAATCGCACTTTCTGGACATTATCCAGCTTACTTGATTCACCTCTCAACTTGTAGCCTCTGTCAATCTTTAGAAAAATAAGCCCTTTGGATTTTTTTTTCCTTTCTTCTTGTTGCCAAGGATTCTGTTTAAAAAGCATGCTTGCTTGACTTTCAGGAATTTGCACCCATATAGAATAGCGATGAGTTACAGCATGTTCAAGAAATGCACACACTTCCAAGCACAGAAAGAACTGATGACCAACAAGGCAGCTATGGTATTATGGTGCATATATTGCAACATTTCCTTTTTATCAGCCAGAAGGTTTATAAATGTTTAGTTGTATTTGTTTGAAACTAACCAACTAAGATCCTAATAAGCCTGACAAACATTTCAGTATGTGTTATCAAGTAAAATATTATAAGCCAGGTGGATATGAAAAGTATGTCTGGAAAGTTAAAAAATTCCTGCTTGAAAACAATACTGCAAAGGATTTCAGTAGAAGTAATTTTTCGTGATAATCCTCACAGTAATTGGGGATGCTGTCAAACATTAACTTTCAAGGTCATGTCTATGTATTTTATATTCCAAAATTTCTCACTAAGCTTAAGCAGAAAGCAGACTTTCAGTCTTTTGGGGAAAGGAGGTCTAAACCAGAAGAGATATAGAGAGAAGCACCCTTCCTTCAATTTTTTGCATCACCTAGGACAGCAACCTGTGCCTTCCACAAAGTGGAATTATGCTAAGCACCTCACTTGGCTAGGGTGTGTCCCCATGTCTCATCCTGGAACTATCCTTCCTTGTGCAAATTACTAAACAAACATTTCCAACAGAAATTCTTGATCCTGACCATCTCAGATCCCTGGACCAAGCTTGAAATTAAATTAATAGCCTCATCAGCCATTTTTTTTATTGCTGACTGAAGTGCTCTCAGACTTTCTTTCTTTCTTGACACTCAGAGACTCCCTGAAGAGCAAAATTTTTTTGAAAAGCCCTTTCAGCTGGATTTTTTTGGTTTGGTTTTTTTGGGTTTTTTTAAGTTTAAAATTTCTGCTGGAAATTCTCACTAAATACCCCACCTGCTTCATATTTTAAATATTCACTAAATTCCTCACTATTCATGAGGAAAAATGCTGCTACAAGGTATCAGATGACATTTGTTTTTCAATGTACCATTTCTCCAGTCACTCCAATACATGATCATCATCCAGTGTAAATTTCAGTAACACCCCAGTGGTTTAGTGCTCCCTGCTGTCTGGCCTTGCCTCTAGATATGTCCAATAGCACATGGTCACTGCATGGACTTAGGCGAAAGGCAGTAGCAGCTTTCTTGGCCTTCAAGCTCCTTCTCATCTTCATTAATGTAACTTCCCTTTCCCTGGCATCCATCTTTTTATAATCCTGATTAAGAATAATGCTTCAAGATTATGGGGCAATTCAGACACTGATAGTCAAATGGATTTCTGTTGGGTTAGAAGCAGATTTAAAATCTGGTTCAAAATAAGACTCTAGTCTAAATAGAAAGTTTTTTACATTATTTATGCCACTGTCAGATGTGTGTAAATTCCCCATACCTTCCCCACCTCAAGAGTTTCGTGTAGGTACATTCCCTTATTGTGAACACAGCTTTAATTTAATAAAAGAGGGCCCACCTTCCTGCTAAATTTACCAGTTATGGTGATCAGAATAATATACCTGTTTGTCTCTCATCATGCCACAAACTACTAGGTACGTACAGTAGGCAGAACACTTTTCACAAGAGATATTCTTACTGCACAGGTCACAAAATCTTTTTGCTGCTTCATTTTGGTCTTTGGCAGGGAGAGAAGGTCAAGACTCTCAAACAAGCAGCTACCATCAGAATATGGATTTGGCCTGCAGCTCATTCCTTTGCCAGGCCAAGAAATTCTTGGATGGTCAAAAGCAGGGTGCAAGCCAGGTGAATTACCTTGGCAGCCTGGGATATGGCCCACAGACTATTACATCACTACATTTATCTAAGTGTAAAGTTATGCAGGGAGCGCAAACAAACACCTGTGCATAGATAAGCCTGCTAAAAGCTAACAAGATCTTTCCCTTTTTGCTGTACTCTGAGCTTTCATATTTTTCCATCATCCAAATGATATAAAATATTCCAGATTTTAGTACTACAAGTAATGAATTTTTTTTATTTTTCATTATTCTTAAGGAACTTCAATGTTCCTTCATAAATAGAACCTACTAAATTAAGTGTTGTGCAGAAAAAAAAATCAAAAATACTTTCTTACCCAAAATACATGAACATGAATTTACTGCATTGTCATATTTTATCTGCTACTTCTATCCTTGAAGATCACTACATTTGATTCAGAATTTCATTCAGACTGCTTGATGTCAGATCAAATCTTGCCCAGGAAGGGTTTAATGGAAACAAATTGCTCATGCATAAAAATATACATTACAGGGTATCTCAGACTGCCAGAATTTTACTTGCTCTGAGTTTCAGGTTACTAAACCACATCCAGAAGCAAGTCCTAAGGGCTTAATGTTTCTTTTATCGGTGAAGAGTGGTTTCGTTCTAAAGAACAGTTTTATTTTATGGGTGACAGAGTGGTTCAGCTCCACCTTGCAGGTGAGCAGGTGCCTACACTGGTTTGCTGAGGTTAAACCACAACACTTGGCTTTAAAAACAAAACACAACACATCGAAAAAATCAAAACAACTTTGAAGCAACCCATTGTGAACAACACTTAATCTTTTTTTGCTCTGTGCCAACAATCACTCTGGAAAATATTTTGAGGATAATAAGCCCAGCAGTGAATTAGACAATAATTTAGGACACTGTTCTCAAATTATATTGGGAGTTATGAGGACATGCTTCATAGAATTGAAGGAGGTAAATAAGGAAGTCCCACTAGGTTTTCTATAGAAAGAAAATGAAGCTGATAAATTGAATCATGATGGACAAATGGAAAAATTACAATGTAACTATTCACAAAAAAGAACTAAGTGTCCTATTATTCTTTAGTGGGGCATTTTCAAGCCACCATTTAAGATCAATCCATCATCAATAGAAAAGTTTTATGCAGAGAAGCTCTCATAGCAAAGTCACCTTTATCTTTCACAGTGAGAAGGTCAATTGTCTTCAAATATGTTGCTACCAGTCATTCATGTTATTAGTCTAAAAATCTCTGAACTTTGTTGCCAAGCACCATTTTTAGATACACCTCAGCAAAACACAGCACTCCAACTGTTAAACAAACATTATTATGTCTATTTTAGAGTCTTTTAAAGGCAATGTACAACTAAGGGAGTCCTGGTAAAGAAGAGGGACAACAACATAAAGGTAAAATTGGTGTGTGCTTTACACCCATTTTCCTCTTTGTGTATTCTTACTGTCTCTGCTGCTGCTGTTCACATTAGATTGCAGTTACTAGCAAAGGCAAGAGAAGTAATCTGGAGATCTCAGCGGAGTCCATTACTTTCTAAACATGTAACTAAATACATTCTAGAGATTTTATCTGTAATTATAACACATCACTGAATCTTTCTGTTATGAAATTTATACAAAAATATTCTTTAATTGCAGTGTAAATACCTTTAATCAAGCACAAACAATTGTAACTATGAACAACAGATTTTGTCCCTCACTTGGTGTTTCTATTGGCTCCTGAAAACCTGTACATGCTGAAAGGTCATGCTAGCAAAAACTTTGTCACAGTGCAATACAATCAGTTATTGCTCTTCAGAAGAGTCACCACTTGTGGTATGAAAAGGTCAAACTGAGGGCAATCATCCTTTTCATGCAACAGTTACTAAAAGATTAAGCAGGACAGAACACAGTAGACTCTTCAGTTAAAATAGAAGACGCCCAAATGCAGCTTTCTATTGAAGCTATGTTACTGCAAAGTAAAGAATCTCTAAGTCTACATTATCCAACTCAGAAAGGATTATTTTAAACATATTTGTTATCAACTTAAACTTCTTACACTTACTTGGTATCAACAAAACCAAAACAGCAACAGAGAAAGACAACAGAGAGCCTACTTTCTTACCAAAAAAAAAAAATAAAAATGGTGGCAAAACAAAAGTAAGGAAATGTTTTGCTTTGAGAAGGGAACACACCCTTTAGAGATAGCCTGAATTTCTAAATTGCCTCAAACATGTTTAAAAGGTGACCTCTGTAATTTATGCTTCATCCTAGCCCAGGAAAGATGTAAAAGCTCCATATTTTTGTTCTGGGGCAGGGAGAAGGGGTATTTGTTGTAAATCACTGATTGCTATAGGAAGGCACCAGGGCATCTCAAGCACTACACATTTACCTCACTTCTGAACTGTTCACTGGGACAGGAAGGCTGATGGCAACGATATCTCCTTTTCATAAGCTCTGCTTTGCTATAGTTCCAACTGAATCATTCACAGACTGCTCTCTTCCTGACAGGCAAGAGTAGACCTCAAAAGAGGGCTCACAGCTTTCTACCTGCCCTGGTGAAACATCTAAGGGCATAATGTAGGCAACAGATTATTCACTCAGCTCTTTTTCAGATTAAAAAAAATCTGGATAAGGAAAGCAAACTGTTCTAATTTTAAAAAAGCTTAAACAAAACCTTTGCAACTGTTCCTACTGACTGCTGTATCTCTGTAGCCACTGAAGTTGCCAGAGTAGAAGCTAGTGTAGGTGTACTCACAAGCCTACTATAGGAGCAGGATTACCATAGCAATTCCAGCTCCCAGAAGCACTACCTTCAGGCATTTAAAGGTAACCTGCTTTTGGTGGAACAAAAAATCTAGCAGGCAAGTTCTCTATTTCAATAAATTGGGTCAATACCTGCAATTCAGAATCTGGATCTACAAACCCAGCATAGCTGACTAACAGCACAATAGAGAGAAGTCTTCAAAACAGTGCTGTTAAGAACACTGAAACTTAAAAATCATTGACCACAACAGGCGACAGATCCCATCTTTACCTGTTGCTGCAGCCAAGCACCAACATCTTAATTATGTCTAAGGAAATTCCAAACAGCCATAAAAAATAACTTACTGTAAAACAATGTTATCTTTTAACTGCTAAAACAGCACACACAGTATCTCTCAAAACCAATAAATCTATGCAGTTATAAATTGCAACATTGAGCATAAAGACACTTTATTATAATTCCTCAAATGCTATTACTCTTAGTAGGTTTTCATAAGGATGAACCTATAACCTACATCCCAAGCAAAGAGTATTTAAGTGTTAGAGTACCATACTCGCTTGTCAGATTTCCCTCCTTCATTTCAGCTTTTGCTCACCACCTCTTCCCTCTACAGCAAACAAAAATTTGGACATTATCAGTCACCTTTGCCCTGTCTCTGAATACCCCAAGTATAACAGTGCAGTCAGCAGCATTTGGAATGAAAGTAGTTTCATACCAATCAAGTTAAATTATAACCCATACTAACCTCAGTCCAAATTCTAAAAAGACCACCAGCATTAGACAGAAAGACATCCGGGATTCCTGAGCTGGGAACTATAGCCAGCTGCAGCACACCAGTAGAGCCTTCCAGGCACCACAAGTACTTGCAGCTTCAGAGAATCAGCTTGCAAAAGCCTAACTACACTGCTTTAGCCTCCTAGTTCCATCTGGATTGTGGGATAAAGACAACAGCAAACAAAAATCCTGGCTGAACTGAAGTGACTGCAAACAGGTAGGTGCTGAGAGGGGTTATGAGATGGCTGGGTATTATGTAGCTTGTGCCCTTGTTAGAAAATAATAAAGTTGAGAAGGATGGGAAAGAGAAATGACAAATTGAAGTGTAATAGTCCTAAAACCATGTGTTCTAAAGCAGGGAGTCAGAAAAGAATAGTCAGAGTAGAAGCTGAAATCTGAGCTGGGCTACAGCAGTTTTCTGTGAACTTGTTTTAAAGAGGGTCTCAAGTGGGTGGAAGATCCCAGAGAAAGGTGGTCAGTTTAACCATTTAGAAGGCAGCTAAGAAAAGTAGCACTAAAAAAGTCCATAGAGGGTAAGATAACACATGATTTTAACATTTTCTAAGGTTCATTTTTTGCTTTGCTTCTCCCTGTAAATAAACCTAAAATGTGGGAAAGGCAGGTGGGTAGTTAACTAAGGTCATGCACAGAAATTCAAGTCATCCCTCCTGCAGTTTGTCATTGTTGCAGGCATCTGCCACTCACAGACAAGGGTCCACCCACCACCCATCCCCACTTGCTGGAATGGGCTTTTTTGAAGATGCAACTCCCTCAAATCTAAATCACTGCACTCACCACACTGCTGCTGCCTACAAGGCCCACTCAGCACATGGGAGCTGTGCAAAAGCAGTGGTCACTCTGGGACAAGGCTTTCTCCTTACCTCCCAGAATGAGCCTTTTTGCATGGCTACAAGCCTGCCCTAGCAGGCTTCACTTTGCTCACATCACCACAGCGAGCTTTTGCCCACCATATCTTGCCTCACCATCCCATCGCCCCTAGACAAGGCTCGTCCCAGCACACCCCCAGTCCTTCCCTGGGAGCTTCTGTCCCACTTGGTGCTGGTGACTGCTTTTGAAACAACCACTTTGCACAAGACTAGAAGACTGCTCCAAACACGAGGCACTCAGCTCATGGGCAAGGCTCCCCCACGTACCAGGTCTTCTCTTGGGAGACAAGCCCACCAAAACACGAGGCACTCAGCCCATGAATAGCAGCAGCACACTCTCCTGCCACCCCCACCACCTTCACACCATATGGAAGCTGCACATAAGCATGTGCAAGTCCTACAGAAGGCTGTCCTTCCCCCAACAGCTCACTTCTCACAAGACCACAAACTTTCCTCAATTCCTTAGCCTATGGACCCATGCTGCCACAGCACACTTCACCCTGCCACCTTCAAAAGCATCTGCTCCTTCTGGACAAAGCCATTCATCCATTCCCTGCCGTCCATCCACCCCTGATCCCTTTTCCATAGGCTGCAAGCCCACCCAAATGCGTACACAAGGCACTTCGCTGGTAAACACCATCTGGTGTGCACCCTTCCTGTGGAAAGCATATACTGCTCTGCGCCTTTCGTGTGGAAACCTTTTCTGACATCATCCAGTGAGTACTTTCTCCACAAGCCCACAAATCTGCTTCAAGGGAGACCCTCGGGCTCGGAACACAACTGCAGCCACACTCCTGCTGGTCCTGCAGCAAGTGGAAACTGCTCACAAGCATGTGTCATTTCTCTAACTCCACCATTCACTTCAGTTGTGAACACAATTGTAAGCAGCATGGAATTGTTGTATCTATGTGTTCAGTTGCAAAATAATTGTAATTTTAAAAAGCACGAGAAGTGATACAAGTGTTTATTCTTGGCTCTCCTTGGGGTTCTAATGATTAATTCTTGATGTTTCACACTTCCCCCTTAATTTTTTTTAATAGAGGCCTGATAACCAGAGTGGAATGAGTAGCTCCTTCATGTCTATTACTAGGTATGATAATAGCTACAAAAAGCAATCAAGTAAAGGCTTGGTTTGAAGAATATTTTAACTTACTTCCTAGAAAGGTTCTAACACTGCTGTGTTTTATATTCTTTTTCCTCCTGTCAAGTTTTTGACAGTTTCTTTAGCAGCAATGTGCCAAAACTAAAGAATTGGTTTTTGTTAGAAAGCAATAATTTTCTAACCTTTTATCATTAAAAAAAAAAAATTAATCTAGTAGTTATATGAACTGCTAAGATTGTGAGACACTTAAATATGGAGAAAGATAGCATACAGTTATTATTGAGATAAAGAGCCACACCAATTTCTATGATCTAACCGTACCTTTACTTTCTGCAAAAGGAAGGAAGTGAGTTTTTGGTATCTTTAAAGAACAGTTGAACACCTTAAACCCTAAAGAAACTGAATTTCTCAGTGAGAACTTACTGAGTGTTGCTATAGTGTTAAAAAAAAGAACACCTGTTACAGTCTACCATAAAGCAGAGGATTTAAATTGGCAACATTTGTTCCTTGTGGAAATGAGTCCAACTGTTCGCTGTAATATCCACCCAATAGCACACAGCGTTCAGAGCACCAAGAGCTGTGAAATCTTGTTTCCAAAGCACAAAAGATCTGGACCTTGGGGCTGAATTGTAGGCATGATTAAAAATCATCTTCTTCCTAAAAGTTAATTCTGTGGTGTGAATGAGGCAGGCTTGTTTCTGCCCAGTTTCCTCCTGCTTCAAGGTTTTTCAAAGTATGTGGATGTGTGATTTTTACTTTGTTTCTTTTTACTATACCTTCCTAATTACATTGCTGATGAGATTGAATAGAGTCTTTTTTTTTCTTGAAAGGAGAAAAGATTTATGAATTAAATATAAATGTATACCATATTAAGATTTTAATTTGCTGGCCCTGGTAGATTGTCCCCTACTTTCATATATTTAATTCACTCATTGAGAAATTATTTCTGTGGGTTTTCATTTCAGTATTGAATGGAATTAATGATAGAAGACTTGAGTTGGGTTGAGAAGATAGTCAAGATGCCTTTTTTTAAAAAATAGCAACAAAACAAACAAGTGTTGTATGCTTACAACTGAGGAGAAGAACAGCTTCAGTATCTTTCCTAGTCTTTTTCCAAGCCTTTTATTGCTTTCATAATATTGGATTAAGGAAAACAGAGTCAACTAAAATAACACTAATTGTATGCTTACCAAAATACAGTAATTCAAATGCAAAAACCATATTACATAGAACAGGACTAGGCTTCAAACTAATAAAAACTTAGTATAGACAAAGTCACTGTAATATGTCAAGAAATAGTCAGAGTAAGAACTACAGTTGTCTTCACCTTGGATAAAGCATCTCTAGATGGAGTTTTGTTTTTCTGCTATGAATTATTGTATTTTCTATGGCAACTGTGCTTTAAAAACTAGCTGATTATTGCAGGTAAAGTGCTTTTTGGTGCCTGTGGCTCCTGAACTTTTGAGGGAAGTGACAGAAAACTAGCAGAACACTAACTTCTTTTGCTCTGCCAAGTTACTGAAAATGAAAACTCTGCTTGGCTCATAAATTCAGGTAGAAGTCAACCACACTACTGATCTCAGTGTAACCCCTCTGCTTCGTGCTGCTGGGGAAGGCACAGGAATTAGAGTGTAACCCATTTATTATGGAGCATCTGAATCCTTGTGGAATGGAATATGAGCTGGAGTTATTTGCACAGTTTTATTGGCTCAAGGCTAGAGGGGAGTTTGCTTTTCGTGGAAACTGTATCAACTTTGGCAGAGGAACAGAACTTGAATTTCTTCAGAGAGTCTTATGTCTTTAATATTTTCATTTTTGAGGAAATTGTGAACTCTTTCAGTGAAGATTTTGAAGTGTAATGTGTGTGTAAAAATATCAAGCCAACCAAATACCAACTAGATGCCAAAATAAATGATAGTTACAACTGCATTTACTACAAGAAATGTAAAAGTGACCTTTCAAAAAACAAGTGATAAGTGAAAAGCCTCTGTAATGGCACTCAGAATAGGTATTTTCAAATATTTCTGCATTTGTGTGGCTTAATTGACGATTCTGTAACTCTTCACTAGACTACTGTCTCAGTCACACTGCTGTAACAAAGTTAGCTGCCTGCTTTGCACTGGGGCACAGCCTTGGGGTTACAATTGTCTCAGTACAATCCACAGTGAGGATTGGAGGCAACAAGGTTTAAAACCACAATGGTAAAATAATTTCTCATTAGATGTGATAGGATAAAAAGTTACACTTATTCCTGGAATCTGCCATAATATCTGCTGACAGGTAAAGATGAAGCTCACTTTGCAGTCATGGTTGCCTCAGGTAGTCCACTCTGTTTAATAATGTAACTAAATATTATAAATAATTACATCTTATATGCTGCCTTCTTTTATCCCTTTTGAACATCTCCTGTCTCCTAGGAACTTCCAATTTAAGGCTTTGTTGGGAAGACATGGAAAAATGCATCTGCTCTTAAGTTAGGAAGTACAGTTCTGGGTGAAAGAAATGCCAAGTGTCTTCTGTAGTATAAATGGTATTTCAACACAACTGCCCGCAAACCTCAACTGATTTTCTGCTTATGTATTCTTCATGGGGCAGAAGTGCTACAAGTAGTCTTATCTGCTGTTCCTCTAGTTACCCACTCTGCTGCTAACTCCAGGGCATTTTTATCTAGATTGACCCAAAGCTTCTTAGTGATAAGGGAAAACTGATGGAACATAAGCAAAGCTGGGAGGAGAGAAACAGTCATGTCTGGTGCTTCTGCCACATGAGATGTGAATTGAGACGTAAAGATGCTTCTGTTTTTCTATTTACACAGTTTTACTATTGTGTAACTTTTTGTTACAGGTGCTTTTCTCCTTTTTCTCTCAGAGGCAACAAGTGTGCTTGCACTTCCAAGGCTCTGTCAAATTTGAAGCAGGCAGTGAAGACTTTGGTGCTTTTTCTGCCCTAGACAGCTGCTTGGCTTTTGCCTTACAGTACTCAGCTGTGACTAATAGTAAGTACAGGGAAATAATGAACAACTGGAAGCTTGCACAATAATGTTATTCAAACTAGTGTATGCCATTGTCAATATAAACTCAAATATATTTAGTGCTATCATAATTCCCCTGCAGCCTTCCCAATTGCCTGGTAGACTCTGAAAGCCCTCTTTATTGTGACTTTTTACCCTGGCATATTAGATTAAATAAATGGATGTTGTGCTCTTAAGCTTTTCTAATGGAGATTAAAATCTTGGTCAGTGTTGCTTTCTACAGTGCAGCCTTGCATAGGCCCATATGTTGAACTTTAATGTGCTAATGAGTCTCGCTGAGATTGGAGAAAATGTCAGTCCCTTAAGGACGTGAGCACCTCTTATTTTTAATTTAATGTCATAGTTGTATTTTTTATTCATTCTTTGAAGTAGCTGCTCTTTTTTCTGACATTCTTCATTTCGACAGGTAGGATACTAACACAGACTTCTGGTCAAGGCTTTGCATTCCAGCAGTGTTGAAATCTGGCTGCTAGTACATCATGTACTTTGAGCTTGGACCCCATGGATAATGCACAGAAACAATGTATTTAGTAGCAGGGTGCTAATTCCACTAGCTATTTACCTTTTGAATGATAGGTGCTATGAAAATAAGTGAGAATTAAGAAGAGCTTGCCATTTAGAAGCTACACAACTCAGCATTTGACAGCCTAAGGGTACATAATATCAAATTTATTTGTGGGAATGAGCTTGCGAGTGATGGCTACAGCAGAGAAAGGAGACAAGGAATTCTCCATTACAAAGTTGCAGATAAATCTGTCTGTTCTTCCTGGAAGCCCAACTGCCTCTGTCCCTCCCAGCTCTGGGAGTGCCCCAGATCTGCAAACAGGGCTTGTTCTAAACAGAATTGAGTCTGCTGTAGGACTACTGCCTCAGATAAATGCAGCATGTTGGTAGCTTTCAGCCTCTTAACACACTGATACTTTTCAAGTGCCCTTCAAGTAGCATGCAACATTTTTCAAGGAAAAATATTATAGAGCTCACAAAATAGTGGAATATCGACTCTGTTGAATATTTGTAACATTTATTTCATCAGTGCTTGTTTCAACTCAGTAACCTTCTAACTTATAATAAGTTTTGCTTTTACTGGAAGCGACTGGTTTTTTTTAACAGTCAGAGCTTTTAGAATCATATGACACTTGACAGTTTGCTTTCTATCTTAAAAAAGAATTCCTAGTTCACGAAAACATAAACCAAAGGGCACTGTAAAGGTGCAAAGACTGGGGTTATTGCACACTCATTATTAGCTTGACCTATTTGGCAAAGGGAAGTAGCTGATCTTTGTTTTTAATGTTTTTAATTTAATAATGCAAGAAAATTTAATTATGGGACATGTTTTTTGTTTCTGTAATGCTTTTCTTGTGACTTGAGACATGTGTCCTGCGTGCTTCCAGGATCCATTATGATTACAGCCTCGTCTTCACTTCTTCATACTGTCCTCCAAAATATTGCTTAAAAAAAAAGAAATAAAGCCACTTTACATGAAACATTTTAGATTCATCTTCTCAAGGCACCTGTAAGAAAAGATACTGCTTTTGTCTAAGGGAACTTCATGAGAAAGACTGGTATAACTTGCCAGAAGTCACTTAAAAGTCAGTTTAAGGTATTTGCAAACTGATACATAACTGTCATGCCTAAAAAATACCTGTGCCAAAACTTCTACCATATATGAAACTGCTTGAAAAACACCTTTAACCAGAATAGTGAAAAGTAGAAGTGTACTGAGATTAAGATACAAGCTCTTTTTTAAGGTTTATTGGAGGGCTTTTATAGATAAAGCTCTTCTTTTGTCTTGATATTTGATCACTGTAATGAAACTTATGAGTCTTAATTTTCTTCTGGTTCTATAGGTGCTGACGTTATACGAGCTATGCATTTTAATTTACTTAATGTACTTGCCTTGGAATTATGTGTTTTATCATTGGCAAAGATTCCACTTCATATCCTCCACTGCAACTTTCTCTACTGCATAGAAATGAAAGTGTATATGTGATCTACCAAACACAGACTTAGAATGCTAATTCTAATCCCTCTTTCCTTCTGAGTGCTGATTGAATTTGGCCTTAGTGAATTACACTGCTGCTAGATTTCAGTTCAGTTACTTTTAATCCTGGTGGATGTTAGAATGTGCCCAGATATTGTCAGTGCCCTGCAGTTGGGCAAATGTAGCCGAACATTTCAACAGATGATGGTTCATCTAGTGCAGCTCTGTTATATATAAACACACAAGGAAAACTTCAGTTATGTAGATTTCTTTAAATAGTTGAGTGTAATTTGTTGCTGAATAAAATGCTTTGTTTAATCTTGCAATGGCCATGAAATATACAAGTTAATTCCTGGTCACTTTGCATGTTCCAGTGCAGCAAAAGTAGTACAGATGTCAACATTATTTGCAAACTGTATACTAAAAATAGGTGTTGGGTCATTACCTTTCAAAAATAGAGACATTGAAAGATTTCGAAAAGCCTCAGTCTCACTTTCAAATTTAAAGTTAATGAGGAGAGGACTTCAAATGTTAGGTTCTCCAACTGGATTAAACTGTCCTTGTACCTTTCACCTTAAAGTTGGAAATCCTTGAAAATAATTTCCAAGCTGGTTGCAAAATGGGATTTACTTCCGTATAGGCATCTAAATTCAGAAAAGTGATTCTGGGAGCCAGAGCTGTTTACTCAATCTTCAGTTAACCTTGGGGAACTGGGATTTGTTAGCCTGGGGATTACAAAGTGGAGGCGGAAGAGTTAAAAAAGGATATCATATGGCTTTTGTACATACTGAGATAGCACTGTAGCTTTGACAAGCCTCAGCATATTAATACCTATTCATACCAAAACCCAAACAGGATTCATAAATCCTTTCTCTGCCTGGAAGCTGGTCCTGGCACCTCAGAACAGAAAGTATGTCTCACACTACTTCCTGGTTGAGTTTCTAAAAAGTCCTTTGTCTTCCCCAGGGAAGGTGCACAAAGGTGCCTTTACAAGGTGGCCTGGTGCTAAGAATTTACCTTGTGCGTGTGAGTTGAGGTTTTTCTCCCTCTGATGTGAGTAGGCTCTTAACCATGTTTCCCACCTCATTTGTGTATAACTAGAAGGCTGTAAGCTAGTTTGGCTGCTTTGTGAAAACGCTTTACTGAGCTGAAAAAATGTTCCACAGGAAGAAAACAGGGTATTGGCACAGGAGTGGAAACTTCAGGCCAGGTTCCTACTCCACTTGTGCACACCACAATGAGGTACCACAGACATTTTTATCACAGCTACAGTGGCAAGGACAAGCCCTTAAAATGCATATTAATAACTGTTGCATGTATGAAGATGAGATTATTAAATTTGTATTACACACTTTGCACAGGTGACAATAACAATGCATTGTAAGCTTTAAAGGGCTTGGGGATTCTGGGATTTTGTTTAAAGAACATCTGAGAAGTCTGAGAATATTTGAGGGTTTAAGTGGTAGAATTCTCATTCTCTCTAAATAGATACAATATGCTGATTTTTAATGTGCTGACGTATTGTGCTCATTGGTGAGCATTCACTATGCACTGCAACATCAGGAGAACGATCATCTTTACTGTTACAAGACCTGTGTGAAAGCCTTTCAGTATCAGGAAACATCCTGTTTTTTCTCTCAAAAACTGAGACTAGTAGGTACATATTATGTTCATGCCATTGGTTACATTGTGTTGGCAATTTCATTCAGTCTTGTAAAATCAAAAATAGATACAAGAATGCTATTCTTGTGTAAGTGATGCAATTCATAATACCCTTCTAAGATGGATTAGGTAACCTTATTTAACTCTATCCTTTAGAGGTCTTTAATAACCTTAACATATCTGTCATTCCCATCTGTTTTAATTTAAGGCTGATTATGCTAACATGCTTTAAAACTGCTAACCACCTGACCGTTCAATATTGTTTTAAGCAGATACAGCTTACAGTATTTTCAGAATATAAACACAAAGCTTGCTATTGTGAAGCAATTAATTTTATTAGGCTTGTCCTTGTTTAGTCTACATGTAAGCTTGGAGAGCTATTAACCTTTTTTGAGAAGCTTTTCTGGGTTTGGAATTTCCCCTCCCCCAAGCAAGCTCTGCTAACCTGCTACTGTTCCTGTAACTGTCAGTTTTCTCAATGTGTCCCCTGGGAAATAAATGAGCCCAGCTGAAGGTTAAGGTGTGAGCAGTGAGCTCAGCAGCCATCCTGTCAGATGGGCAAGGAGGTAAAGGTTTGATGCTTCCTAACAAGTAACAGATTTGATTAAGATTCTTCATTGTGCATGAAGGCAACACATGTGTTGTAAATGCCTTCTGGGGTAGTAAAGGCTGCCATGCAGGTCAGAGAAGAAAGGGCAACACGGGAAGGGTACAGGCATATGGTGTATTATAACCCTGCACACTATCTGGCAAGCAGACTGCAAATTTTTTTGCTGGAGTGTTCTCCTTTCAAGGTATTCATATTTTCATTATAATCAAATGTTTCATTCAGAGTAGAAGTATTATTGGGATTGCTATACTATTGATGCATTAGGTTAAATTATGTATTTCAAGAAAGCACTTTTGTAATGTAAACTATCATTTTTTTAAAGTAGTTAAATTGCATGTGTTACTAATTGATCTCCATTGAGTGTTTCATAACTTGAGGTTTAAAATAAGGCTGGAAGAGATGGCTAATTACACAAGTCTCTTATTTTTGTTGCTTCTATAACTTGGTTTTGTGTATTGCTGTGAAACAAGTGGCATTTAAATATGTAAACAGAATTGAAAAGAATCTGCTGCTGGGGTGACAAGGCATATCTTATTGATGATCTATGTGAGCATATTTAAGGAATGGTGGAAGGAGGCTGTAACCTGCAGACTAATATCTGAGTTAGACCATGATTATGCAGTGGATTACTGAAATGCAAACGGAAATTCTGTGGAAGCGGGCTGCTTGAAATATGCTCAGTGGTAATACTGAGTAGTGGTATGAGGGCTATCATAGTATTGTTGTTAAAAATTATAATAAACAAGCAGATATTACCTGCTGTTGAATACTTTTGCTTGTTTCAGGGCAATTTAAAGACAATTCAATAAGCTGAAGCTAAAGATCTAAAGAAATTTAATTGGCCAGAAGATCTATAGGGTGGTTTTTTCTCTCAGTGAATTCATCTTTTGTCTTTTGTCTGTAGCATCTATCTTCCAGCACAGATAAGAGTAATGTATTTGAATAAATACAGTACTTTTAAACTGAGGCTGGCATTTCTTGTTCTGATAGTTCTGTTGTTACAATACTGGAAAGTAGCAACAATTGTATTTAAGAAAGTGTTTATAAATAAAATGCAACATATGGTTAATCATGACTAGTCAGTCCATGTGTGCCACTTGTAGGTAACGTGTTTAAGTGTAATACAGAAACTGATGGCATGTTCTGAAATTTTAAGGACAAGTCAGAGTTCTGATCTTTGCTAACTTGATAGGATTGCATCTTCAAAGCTCATTGAAGTTTATGCATGGATATTCAGGAACAAATGGGTTAACCACTTGTGTCTGTAATTTTCCCAACTTGAACAACTCCATATTCTTACCAAAGCTCTGGCATGTCTGAAGTTCAGTGGGGTACAGGTTATACCTTGTTTTATTGGTCAAACACCTTATATGTGAAAAGCTCACCAATCATTATGATATACTTTCAGTTTCAGATGCTGTACTTTCTTTTAAAGATTTCCAAATGAACTAACATATTCTCTCTAAAATACAGCCACACATTATCTACAGATAATGTGTTCTCAGCTGAAATGCTAACTACAGACAATTTTTTTTATTTTCCAGTCAATACTCTGATCACACATTTTTGTTACCCTGCTTTGCTTGTGCTGCCTCATCCATTTCCTCATGTTTAAATACTTTGTATATATTTTGATTTGTGGATTCTCTACAGAAAAAAAAAAAAAAACAAACTAGCTTGTCATTATAATAATTAAAAGATTTATATAGAGACAGGACTTCAAATAGCTTATATCTAAAAATTAGCTTATCTAAATAGCAAAACCTGGATGTTCAATTGCTTGCCTTTAGACATCTTTAACTGAATAGAAAAAAAAGGTCTCAGTGTTTTTGCAGCTGTTCTATGGCAGTTTGGAACATTTATGCTTCATATATATGTATGTATAGGTGTGAATATATATGTGTGTGTATGTATGTGTATATATATATGTATCTATATATACATATATAGGTGTATACATATATATATTCAAATAACAAGAGAACTGGGCAAGTATTAAGCACTTTCTTTGTGCCAAATTAGAAAAAGTCATCAATGATTTACACTTCATAAAAGCAGTGCTTGGAGGGAAATTTCTTGGAATCAAGTAACTTAGAACTGCATATTTATGTGAAAGAAAAGCATTTTCTTTAAATAAATCCTTCATACTTTTCTTAATATTTGGCTTTTTCTAAGGACCAAGTACATTTGGCACTGCAAAAGGGAGAACCTGATCTTAAATAAACATTAAGAAAAGGTGTGCATGAGCTTGAAAACTGATTTCCTGGGGTGAATGGGGTAAGGATGAAGATGAGTTCTTTAACAGAACAAATGGGAGAAAATAAACAAAAGTACCAGCACCACTTAGAAAAGTTAATGCACTTAATTTTGTAATTGTATTTATCTTCAAATGTTTATTCTTTGCCATGGGACAAGATTTGTGGGAAGTTAGCTCCAGAAAAGTTGCAAAGAATAATATTAAGTGCAATAGTTGCAATAAATAATATTAAGTGATTGTTTCACAGCCATCTTATGTGTGTCTTTCTACATATAGCTTCTTCAATTCATAGGCTGTTTCAGTGTGATAACTGGGCACAAAAAGGGACTCCTTTTCCTCTAGATCTATAGTAAGATACAGAACCACAATACTACAGTCATGGAGTGAGAGGCAGCCTTTAAGTAATTTACTATTACTAGTTAGGAGGGGAAGTTCAATATTTAGACAGAGCAGTGGAAGTTAAACAGACATAATCATCAATGCCTCAGGGCTATCACAGAAATACACTGCCTCAGTTAAAGTAAAGCTGGATTTTTATAAAATTTTCATTTTAATTTCTTGTGCTTGCTAGACTTAAAAACAGGCAGTGTTTTTTATAGACATATAAGTATTTTGTGTATACTTATTTGGATATTGAACACATGTTCTCTTTCTGTGGAAATGTGTTTGCTTGCAAGCCTGATGGGTATGGCATACAAGATATGCCAAGCTGGTTTTATATTAAGGTAGTGCTTATAACTGTGCTATAGCAGCTTGAAAACTGGGCCTTGTGTTTCTCAGCAACAGACATGGGGAAGCAGAGGTTTGTAGCCCTTGCCAGAAAGTCTGTGAAACACACCAAATACTTCATAAAATTATTTGAATAATATTTATATAGACTTAGAATTCTAGTGCTTCAGGGAGTCCTTTCATAAAATCCTGTTTGCATTTGGCAGTAGTGACTCTGTAGTGCTGTATGTATCAAAAGAACATTTAAATATCAAGGAATTAATCTTCAAGATTAGTTTATGGAATAAGTAGTAGGAATCATGTAGAAATGTTACTATCACTCTCCACTGTACATATGAAAAATTAGATGCAGCATGAAATTTTAGACATAATAATCTGAAAACTAGGGGGAAAAAAACTGCTTTAGTAGTCCATGCAATTGCTGTGTTCTACTTAATGTAAAACTATGAGGAATTTTGCCAGTATTAGTCAGAAAATTATCTGTGTCTGGGGATTTTAAAAATATTTCTCAATTGTTGGATTAGTTTGTTCGATTGGAGTAGTTAGGTAAAAGAGTATTTGGGAGGAGCAGTGAATGAATGGTGTTCTTGATGAATGGTGTAGCAGTGCTTTCAATTTCCCCATGTGAAAATTGATGAGTTTATTCTGAGCTGTAAGTGATGGGGGGAATGGCTCAAGTGTGAAATGAGATATTGCCATAACCTGGTGAAAAAGAAAACTGCTATTTATACTACATTTCAAGGATTGAGGGGAAGGGGTGGAGGGGGGAATGGTGTGTAGCCCTTCCTATATACACCTCAGTCCTCTGCAACAAGAAAATTCTTGCCAATCTCCACTAAAATGAGGAAATGTCATTTGAGCTAGCTTGCTTTATTAGCTCGCACTCTTGAAACAACCAAAATGTGTGTTTTACTGAAGGAGTCACAATTCTTGCAGTATTGCTGAGAAATGGTAAAACAGACTGAACCTCTACCATATAATTATAATATGTTTTATAGTTCATTTGCTGTACAATGAATATAATTACATCGTGTCAAATTAATGGAAGATGCTTTTCTAAAGTATCCTAATAACCAGATTTTTATATTGTTTATTTTATATTTCCCCAGAAGGTATTGTTTATTTTTCATTGCTCCAGAAGATATTTTTTCCTTTGCTATGTTCAAAAATATACAAACCATCTGTGTCTGAGGGCTACTACCTACCAGTTGCTATGAAGTACAGGCTGACAAAATTAAGTAGCAATGGCATGTTTTCTCAGCCATATTGTTCCATAAAATAACACCAAAGTGATGCAGTAGGGTATTCATAAATACTGAGATCATACATATACATTTTATGTAGAGTGCATTAGCCACATGCAGGCTGCACGGGCACTGGAATTTTAAGTTCTTGCCCTTTCCTAATGTCAGCATGGCTTTTGGCATGGAATGTTTTTCCACATGTAGATCTTGTTTGACACATTCAGAATAATGCTTGCATTTCATTAGTGAAGAACTTGGTGGAAATGCTACATCAGAACATAAAGGAAGTAGAATATACTATGTGCATGTACAATGATTTAACTAGAATTTGCCATTTTTGCTTAGAAAATATAGTTAAAAACAAATTCATATGGATGTAATGCTCAGTTTTTCTGATGGAAGAAGAAATGCATGTTAGCCAGTTACCCTGAGTTACCTGCTCAAGGATCCTGTGAGACCACATTCGATGACGGATTTTGATTGATGCTAATGCTGTAGAGGAACAGAGAGCTCTGTTCTACCTCCACCACAGAATTTTAGACCTAAAACCAGTTAGGATTAAAATTACACAATGGCCTTTGTTAGAACTAAACACCCTAGTCTTTGCTCTAATGCCATTACATTTAGTGCACTGTGCTTGGTCTTAATTCACAATGTATAAAGGAGACTTTGGGCCCTCAGAACCAAAATCAGAAAACACACTGAGTTGGTGTCTAGAGCTATTAGGATGATAGGAGTGTATCTTGACCCATGAACTAAGATAGGCTCCACAAAAGCTGGTTTACAATTGTGAGAACTAAACAGGGAGGAACCTCTTCTGAAGGCCTAATAGAAATGGGTTTACCAAAAATAAATAACTTTTGCATCCTACAAATGAATTGAAGTGTTATAAACACACCCTAAATGTCCTGTAAAACTAGTTGGGATTATTGACCAGAAATGCAGAAATATATGAATGGCTGAAGCTTAAGGGTATGAGTGATTAGGAATGCAAAAAATATCTATTAGTGTGTACCTACTGGATTGTAATGCTTAGTATTTTAAACAGTTCTCAGTAACTCAGTTTTCCTTTTAAAATAAAAATTACTTTAGAACTTAGGCTTTAACAGAGCTGTTGCTCTGAGATATTTTTTAACTCCCTAAAATTTTATACTTGCCTTTTTAAATCAAGGTAGTTGTAACTAGTGTAATTTTTTATGGTATTTCACCTTAAAAGGCTCAACAGAAAAAAATATTTTGCAGTTTCCTATTGAATTAGAAAGATTTTATTGGAAAGCTGAGGCTGAAATGAATTTGCGGCTTTCAATTCACTTTGAATTGGTGGATTCAGATTACTTTAAGTAGCTCTGTAATATGTTGCAATGGTGGAGTGCTAATGAATACACAGATTCCAGGACAGAAGATACTGTGTGCTGAAGTAAACTGATATTCTTGAGCTTCTGTTAAACTATTCCCCTGAACAGACCTGAGCTAATCAGAAATTGTGGGAACTGGCTTGCATTCAGGATTCTGTTTTGGTCTATTCATATTTTGTGAAAAGGGATGGATTGGAAGAAACCCTTTTATATACAGTGTAATGGTTTACCCAGAAGGTATGAAAACATGAACAAAGGTTTTTTTAAATTGAGATGATTGAACGAAAATGCACATGCTTTTGAGACTGATGGTAATAAGCATCTCCTAGCCTTATGTTAGCACTCAGATGCACTCAGAGAACTGACTTAGCTTCACACAAGCTAACACAGAACTAGAATCACTTAAACAGAATTTTTGCGGCATTTTTGCTAGACCGATGAGTCTTACTGACATTAGACTGCATCCAGTCCCTGAATATCTGCCCTCTGAGAACCAGTTTATTATGCTTCAGGTATTTGTAATGGTATGTTTCTTGCACGGCCCTTTCTAATGCAGCATTCTTAAGACAAGACATGAAATTATTTTAATCCTGAGAATAATTCACTTACAGTAAGACCAATGACATCCTGTATCAGCAATATTATGGCCAGCAGAACTACAAAAGGGATCTTTAATGATACTGTAGTCAAATTGTACTGGCTTTTTTCTTGTATAACTATGTGTAGAAATACAGTTGTAATTGGAGCCCACAGAATTTTTCAGAAACACATCCTGTAGGTGAATCTTTAAGTATGGCCTCTATGCATAGGGCTTGATAGAAACACCATATCAGTTACATATCAAAGTCATAGAAACTAATGCAAGCAACTAAATAGCTTGACCTAATTGTTAGGCTATTCATGGAGCTGGATGAACAAGATACTTTTAGTCCATGGAAATAATTGCTTTTCAATATTCAGGTTATAATATTCTGGTATATATTATGGTATAGAATAACTCCAGTTTGTAAAGATGTATAAATACCTAGAGTCTAATCCTGGCCTGCCAAAGTTGTACATAGAAAGCTTAGTTATATACAATAGCTTCAGCTTTTAGTACAGACATCCAGACAGGTGAACCAGGAGTTCTTTATGTCACTCCACGATTAAAGTAAATCAGAAGCACTGCAGAAACAGTCATATCAATATCACTTCAGTCTGAGTATCATATTCCTGAGTTGTACAAAGAAGATGTGTGTACATATTTTTAGTCAGCCTATTTAATCTGAAAGAGTGTCAGGAATGAAAATGTGGAGCTTTAGACAAAGGTCTGACTAAAAAGCTGGAAGGGTTTAAAGATTCCACTCAGACTGAACAGTGTGTTGAAATGTCGTCTATGCAGAGCACTACCTGTGCCATCGGAGCAGCTAAACTTGCTCTGTAATGCATGGACTGATGTGAACTGGTGATGCCACCATTATTATATAAGATTAGTGTGAACTGACTGGATGAGGAAGTACTTCACGTGTGACACTGTGCCTATGAAGGACTCTCTGCACCTGCTGCCCTAGCCACTATCCAACTCTGCAGAACCTAGACCCCTTGCTGGAACTTCAATGTCTACACTCTTGAGAAATTCTTAAAAGGAGAGTACTCTCAGAGGCCTGAGGGTAACCTGCCCAACCATGGTGCTTGTCTTTGCTGTTGTTTGAAAGAACTTTGTAGTCTTCAAAACGAATCAGTCTGAAGTCTGACATTTATTTCTTCAATAGAACACTGGGAAACTGCAAAAGATAGTTAGTATGTCCATCTGTTCCAGAAGCATGACAGGCTTCAAGACAGTTTTAGCTTAATAGGCTGCTTAGGATATGTATTGGAGGGTTAGGGCTATCAAGTATCCCTTTCTTAAATAGGAGTATCTCTTAGACAGGTGAATAACTTTGGAGATACTAATATTGAGTTATCTGCTGCTTTTCTTTAAGATCCAATATTAATCAGATCAAACCTAACTATTTTCCTCCTACTAAGAGTGGGAAATAATTTAAGGTTTTACTTGCTGATGACTACTAGAAGTAGTCATCGTAGCTGACTAATAGTCTTTAAGTTTGGAGCACAAAAATCTTCCAAATACTTTAGGAGGTGAGCCATTGCTTTTATGCAAGGAAAGCTATATAAATGATGTTTCACAACCTACCTGTATGAATTCATTGAAATTATTTAAACCAACAGGTAAGATTGCATGTGTGCAAAAACATTATAATGCTAACCTGAGTCTGCTGTCTCAAGCAGACCTTTGTTTACATATGATGGATTTGTTTTGATGAGTCAGATTTCTCTGTAAGGAAGAAATCTTCAGAATTGTCTATGGGTAGAGAAATTAAGGCCTTGCATTTTGCTCTCACTAGCAATGCCTCTATTTAGAACTTTAGCCCTAAATGTGCTTGTGTGAGGAACTTTTTACTAGAATTTGGATATTACTTTAGGAAGCCTGTATATACCACAAGATTTATTGGTGCAAGTCATGTGCTATTTTGTAATTTCATATGTTATACACCTGGCATGTCTGTTCAGTAGCTTTTCTTAGCTGAATTCCAGCAATGTTAATTAGCTGTGCATTGCAGCAGCCACATGTTTCCTGGTTTTTAAATAACATTACTGTACTGATTTAAGTGCAGTATCACACTCACTACCAAGGTACAGCATAACTAAATTTCTTCTATAATTAAGTCTTACATAAGCATTAATATTCAAAACAGAAGTGGCATCTCTACAGTTGTTTGTCTTCAGAGCACAAAGGAACAGAGCATATGTTGATAAAAGTTACAATACTGTAAATCTTTACAGAGTTTCAACATTAGGTGTGTCACCAAGAAAGCTGTGATTCATAAGTTAGATAGCCTACCTAAAAATACTCTTTCTACTTTTCTAGTTTTTCTACTTCTCTCTCTCAAGGACACATGTACCTTCATGATTTCAAGCAAAAGATTAATTTATTGTAAGCAAAAATCAGAATTCTTCAGCATTAATTAGGGGGAATAGGCTTTAAAGAAAGCTGGGACCAATGGTGTCATGAGATTTATTTCTCCTGGGTGCTCTCTTCTGAATGGTTGCTTGATTTTGATGGTGATCCTGAAAATGCTGTACTTGGAAAATAGATCTATTAGAGTAACTTTTAATGTTATTAGTAACTTATTTAAGGATCAGGTCTGTGTCAGATGCTGACACTGGTGCTAATGAAATACAGCAAAATCTGTAAAAACTAATAGAGACAGTGGCAGCCACCTGCATGGCCTTTTTCCACTCAGTTAATTTGTGTGCAGCGATTTCAATACAAGGTAAATTCCAAGTGAAAAGTGGGCAACTTGTCATTTTAACAAAAGCTGGAAGGCAAATGGTTGAATGTCTGTTCCCCTGTTCAGATGTTTCCTTTTTAGTTGAAATGTTCCCTTTTTTCTGGTGTCAACAAGTCCCAGAGCACAAAAGTCTGGGGAAGTTGAGAACATGGAACTGTGGGGAGAGAGAGGGAATGGGCTTTATTTTCTTGCACAACTTGCACTTTTTCTACAAATTTATGATTTCTTTTCTATTTTACATAGCAGAGAGCAAACTGGGATGCATAAATATTTGTAAAACAAAGTGTCTCATCAATAGTACATTATTTCATGTATTAACTAACTGAAAATTAAAACTAACCAGGTGTCCTCTTGAATCTTCAAATTTATAACCAACCTTAATCTCATATTTTCTTTTGTTTTTAATACTTTCATTACTGTGTTCCATCTTTGCTATCTGTCTTCTGTGACCTTGTTTATCCTTGGATGAACTGAATATTTATGACCCAGTCTTGCTTAACAGGGAGCATGTCCTTTATGTCTGTCAGTTTTCTTTGACCTCATCTTGGTAATGACTGAAAGATTTTTCTGCTGTATTTTTGTACAGCTCTCATAAAGCAGCTTCAATTGGTTCTGCTCTTGCTAACTCATCTGTAGCTTTTTGTGCCTGCATCAGTGTGCTTTTTAGGAGAAAAGTCTGTCCTGCCTCTAATGTGACTTACCTTTCCTGAAATGAAGCTTCTCTGCTTATTTTAGGATTCTCCTAAGCTTGATTAAGACCTGTTTCTACTAGAATAAAGTGTTTTAAGTATCCCCAATTCAAAACAAAGGCTAAATTCACATTGTCCTCAAAAAAAAGACAATACTTAATTTTTTTAATACTTCATATGAAGTCAGGAAAGCAAGAGGAATCAAAGCTCTTCTTTCCCAGATGAGCAATGAACTGTATTGGGACTTGCAAAACAGAATAACAAGGAGCTCTAAAGAATGATAAACTAGAAGTCCTAAAAACTCATCTCCCAAGTTACTGGGTTCTTAGCTATGTGTGGTTAGGAGCTTAAATGTTCCTCTGGAGCTTCTTCTTCCAGGTGAGAGGAATGCAAACTCTCATGCTGGCTGGAATGACTGGAAACCTGCATTCCATAGCTGCTGGTAAGGACACAGGCAGATTTCTACTGGGACCTCCCTTTGATCTGAAAAAGCTCATCAAAATCAAAATATTATTGTCAAATACTGAGGTATCTGGTTTTTTTATAATAAGAAACTATGTTGGAAAACTTTGAGCCACTCCAGTTTGATAAAACCTGTTTATAAACAGTTATTTGAAGAGATCCTTGGGTGCAAATGTGTGGTGTTTATGTACTGATATTTGTATTTCTGGGAGTTTACATGTTGCTTTATGTAGTGCTTACTCTGGAAAGCTATCCCACCTAGTCCTGAGTTGGATAACTATTTGACAACTGCTAGTTACTCATCTTTGTAAATTAGTTCACCTCTAGCATAACAGTGGACTTAAAACAAGTATTTTTCTCATTCTGTTTATTGTACATCTCCTGCAATGACTCAACGTTTTGGAATTTGTCCAGAACTTATTTTCATTTTGATAATCATGTAAAATATTTACTGTAACTCCATTTGCTTCTTTGAAAAAAATCAGCTTCTGACTTTCTGCTATAATTTTGAATTTTACTTATTCAAATGAGTTTCATTTCAGTACAGCAAGATGCATCTGAAATTAGAATTCTGTTGTATGTTGAAAAAAAGACTTAATATTTCCCGTGTTGCTCTAGGAACTGAGGGATGTTAATCATAAGGTCTTGAAGGCTTTATAGGTTAAATGAAGTCTCACTACAAGAAGGTATTTCTGCCTGCATCATCCCATGACTGCATTTATTATCCTTGAATAGGAATGTAATATTTTGTTACATTCTAGATTATGATAGCTACCTAACAGAGTTTAGCGTTCATGGCATGTAAAAGGCAGGTTTGACAGTCACATCAGTCTAAACCAAAGCAATTGAGAGCAGCTCAACTAGCAACTAGAGCAGCTAGTCCATTCGATTATTTTTTGTTTGTTTTTTAGTCTCCACCACCACCACCAAGTGATCGTTATATTAATTGGTGTAGGTAAGCCACTAAGACATTTAACTAAAACTCTTGCATTGATGGAAAAGCTCAGCACATTTTGAAGAATCTTTGAAACTGCTTTTATTAAACCAGGGATTCCTTTTCATTTTTTCATTATTGAACATTAAATATTTGCAATTAGAAAAGTTTTGACACGAATTTTTAGATCTGTTACTGCAGAGTCCAGAGTAGAAATAACAGAAGCTTTCAGTAGCTGTGGGTTTAGGGCACAATTACTTTAGGCTAAAGTATGAAGCTGAAAGGACAGTTTTCCAGCTTCAGTTAAATTGTTTATTTTCATCATATGCACTATACTTGGCAGCTGCTCTTATAATCAGTGGGTCAGAGTATGTTCTTGGCTATGTTGACCCAGCTGTGTACTGTTACAGCTTGTGTGGAAATTGGAAGGAAGAAAATAATCCTATCAAATAGCTTACGGAAACAGTGCATTTCAAGCAAGATGACTAAATTGTAAATGCACGCTTCTTTGTCAGGTAGGTCACAGTTCTCAGTGTGGGTAGCAGGAATAGCCTTTAAAAAGGAAATCTGCTGCTGAGGGGCATAGATGTCCTCTATTACTACCACTGCCAATTGCCTGACTTTTTCTTCCGAGCAATTAGCTGTTTTTGAAGCATATGGTAAGTGGTTTTATTTTCACTATGCTTGAGGAATTGTTTTGCTTAATGAATGAAAAAAGGTTTTGCTCACTTAGGAGTAGCGATTTGTTAATGAAAGTAACTCGTAAATAAAAACATGTCAAGGAAGCAGTTACAACAATATAGGCCTGTTCACCAAGTGTTGCTGTGTGGATTTGGTACAAAGAGCTTTTGGGAGCCTGGGAGCAAGAAAGGATCACTAAGGCTAGTAAGAAAAATTGCCAGGTAGGCAAGAAGTTTCATGTATAAGACTGATTAAACAAACGGAGTTTGATGCGTTTGTCCTTCCTGCATTTGAATACTACATCAAATGAAGACAGAAACATAAAACAGCTCTGTGACATGCTAGTAGGATTACTTCATATTCTAATTCAATAGTGATGAAACTTTTATGTTGTACCTCTAAGAAACTTTACAGTGTTTTCATGTGCTTTTATTCTCATGCAGTAAAGTCTGAAAGTCATAGATCAGAATTAAAACCCAAGAAAGTGTATTCTGAGAGGAATCTTAATCATGATAACTTTGTTGTAGAGTGAAAGTAGTCTATTGAGAGTTCCTTGCTTTGTGTTTACTACAGCTATAAGAAAATAATGGATCACAGACATGTTTAACAGCAAATCAGAACTATAAAATGTACATTTTCCCTACCCAGCAGCACCATATGTCCATGTATATTGCCATTTTTCCTTTGCCTTTGCCTTTCCCATTTCTGGATGGGATAAATACCCAAATCACTTTGGTGTATGTTGGTCTGGTACAGAGTGAGGTGTAGGAAAAGCACTCTACAATCTTCAGTAGCTGGAATTTTTATTTATAAAATGCTGTTTGTTTGGGTGGGCTTGTTTTATTTTGGGGTTTTTTTGGGGGGCGGGTTGGGGGGTTTTTTATGGTTTTTTGGTGGTGTTTTTTGGTGGGGTTGGTTGTTTTGTTGTTGTTGTTGTTGTTTTTTGGGGGTTTTTTTTTGTTGTGGGGTTTTGGTTTGTGGTGGGTTTTTTTGTTGGGTTTTTTGGTTGTTTGGTTGGTTTTTTGTTGGGTTTTTTTTGTTGTTGTTTTTTGTTGGGTTTTTTTTTTTTTTGTGAGTTTTTTCTTTAGTCCAGAAGGTAAATGTAGAACATAATTACAGAACAGCTGGCATTGAAAGGAGTATCCAGAGATCTTCTGATCCAACTTTTCTGCTGTCAGAGCACGTACAGCTAAATGCAAGTTGCCCAGGACTGTGTTAAGATGGGTTTCAAATATCTCCATGACTAAAGTCTCCACCATCTTCCTAGGCAGCCTGTGCCAGGACCCGATTACTTTTAGAATGAAGTGTGGAGTTTTCATCTTGCGTTTAAATTGAATTTCCTGTGCTTCAGTTCATGCGCTTTGTCTCTTGTCCTTTTCCTTGACACCACTGAGAAGAGTCTGGCTCAGTGTTTGCTTTTACCCCATTGGGGAGATATACACTTAAGATCCCAAACATGAAACTAATCTCCAGGCTGAACAGTCCCAGCTCACTCTCATATGAAAGATGCTTCAGTTCCTTAATCATCTTCCTGGCACTTTGCAGGAGTTCTTCTAGTAAATGAGGCGCTTCTATGTAAGTGAGGAGCTCAGAACTGGATCCAGTATTTCAGATGTGGCCTGAGCAGTGCTGAGGGGAAGGTTCACCTCCCTTAGCTTATTGACAGTGCTCTTTCTGCTGCAGTCAAGGATGCTGCTGACCTTATTTGCAAAGATGACTTGCTGTTTTGGGTTCAGCATGGTGCAGGACCTTACACTTCCCTTTGACCTCTATTAGCTGCTTCTCGGCCCATTTCTCTGGTCTGTTGAGGTGCCTCTGAATGCACAACCAGTAAGCAACATTGGCCAGTTTCTCAGATTTGCATTGCTGGCAAAGAAGCTGAAGGTGCCTTGTTTGCATTGCCCAAACTGTCAGTGAGGACTGACTACAAGGGGCACCCCTGGTGACCTGCTGTGATCACCCTGCTGATCATAATTCTTTGAGCCTGGCAGTTCAGCAAGTTTTCTAGTCTATCTCATTGACCACTTGCCTAGTCTGCATTTCATCAGTGTGAGGATTTTATAGGAGACTGAAAGAATTCGTCATGTCAAGAGAGCAACTGCTGTTCTCCCCTCATACACTGAACCAGTAATTTCATTGTTGTAGGTCACTATCAGTTTGCTAAGCAGGATTTTCCCTTCATAAGTCAATGATGAATATTTGTAATCACATTATCCTTAGTATGTTTGGAAAATAAAGAAGCTAAGACACTTTGAATAAAGTTTGAAGATAGGAACACTTCAAGGAATCTGATCCCTATGATCTTTAAAAAAAGATATTGTCAACTGTATTGATGTCTAAACTATTTTAGTCTGGGTTGTGTTCACAGTGTGATGTGATCCTGATATATTTAGGCTGCAGAAAATCCAGGGAGGAAAAAATGTAGGTGCTTCTCTTCCTATTAAACTTCCTATTGATGCTTGCTGGATTTTACAGGTACATGAGGAGTAATCTATCTTTACTCTATAATGGTAAGTATTTCAGTTCCTGTCAAAGACAGCTGTAGTTTCTGGTGGAGACACTGATCTCATGAAGGAACTGTATTTTGGTGTTTAGCAGTCATAATTCAAGTCTCCTATGTTTTTCTTTTCTGTAAACTGGAGAGTTTTTTAGGTTGTATTGAATTCAGTAATGAAACCAGCCAGTTAGGTTTCCTACATACTTTGAAACATAATTTTGCTCTGGCTGACTCAGGTATGTCACAGACATACCAATCCTGTAAAGAGATTATTTGCAATAGAAGCCTTCCCTCTTCCTGTAAAAAATACAGGGAGGCAGACACTACTTATCTTTTTTCCTTTAAGTGTGGTGTCTTATCTTCCAGTGCAGTTTTAATGATATAGGTGTTCTTGTAATGACATACATTGTGTTAGCTGTTTTATTCTTCAAAGGAGGGTAGGAAGCAATGTTAAGTAAGTTTTTGTTTAAAGAGTTATATTTTTGCTTAACAGTATGTGTAGGAAAGAAAATAAGAAATGGCTGGCAAATTACATTAAGGGCTGAAAATCAACATTAAAACCCAGTAATTTGCAAAACATATTTACCTTAAAACATCTAAAAATCAATGGCATTGGGGTATCAGCTCTGCAAACAGTGGGAATTTATTTAATCTGTTGATTTTACCGTGCACTTACCTGGTAGCCTACCTTGAGACTCCTTGAAGACTGTTGAAGTTGTGTTGTGAGGAAGCTTGTCAAATATTCTTACTACAGGTATTTTACAGCCCTTTGGTCACCCAAAGGTGACATATATCTTCCCTTTCCAGAACCTGAAACTCCTATCTGTATCTGTGAGGGGGACAAGATGACCTCCAGCAGTACCTTCCAGCCAGAATTTTACTGGGGATTTTTTTTGGTAGTTGTTTCATTGCTGCATTGAGGGATGCAAAAAAATGCTGGTGGAAAAAGTCCACTAACACTTCTCTTACATAGAAAACTTAGCAGGGCATGCAAATAGTTCAGACAGCCTGAACAGTATTTGCGGTTGGTTATTATTGAGCAATTTGGGAAGGCTGTAAGAGTAACAAGGATGTTGAAATAGATAATGAGGTCAATGTTGAATTAGACTGGCAGGTAAGGACCTATGTCCAGTCTGCAAAATGTTCAGGAATGTATCTTACAACACAGTTCTGTGAGGTTTTGTACTAGATTATCCTAGAGCACTTGCCTTAAAAGTTGTTGCCCTTCAAGCAAAACTTCCATGTTGAGCTTGAACACTGCTCCTGCAGACAAAAATACAGAATTACAGAATATTTCAGTCTTCTTTTTTTGATATGAAAGGCTTCTGCTGCACTTCAGTTAGTTGTCTGTCCTGAAGGTTTTATGTGTGAGGTGGAAGACAGTGCACTATTTCAGACTCAAAAAATATAAGCCTTTTGTAAAGACTTAAAGAGTTCTGCTCACTGACCATGCTGAGTTTTGTTTATTTGCATATATGTTGAAAGCTGGAAGGCATGTAGCATTTGTACTGAAGATAAACTCTTTGCAGACTGGGAAATCTACATATATTTAATCAAGTTAGAAAACTGGGAAAATTCCCAGCAGTAATTTCATGTAAGTTTTTTTTATTTTAGTCCTTTCCATTTTTGCCTGTTGCAAATTGACTTTTTCCACGCAAATAAAGGAATTTTCCATCTCCTACATATAAGGAAAATCTAATGATGTCTACATAGACACCACTGCTCATATTACTATTTGTCCATCAGCATTCTTTTTAGCAAGAAAATAGAGAAAAGCGCTCAACATTCTACTTTACATGTGAGAAATTTTTAAAAGGAAGTAGCTATTAATGCAAATTAAATAATTGAGGAAATACAAATTGTTCTTGTTTCAAAGTAAAGCTCTCATGGAGATTTTATTCAAGCAGGTATTCAATTTTTTTTAGATTAAAATATTGCATCAAATCTGTCACTATATAGATACGGGCTGAACACCATTATTATTGTATTGCTTTCCTACTGTGTGGTTCTAGTTTTTTTAGTTTTGTTTAAAGTTGATGTAGTGTTATTAGGTGGAAAAGACAGTTTTATCAAGCCCAAGTACTTCTGAGAAATATGGCTGCACAAGATGCAAAGGAATGCCTCTTGCCTTATCGTCAGAACTTTCTGGGGACAACATGATTTACTAAGAAGTTGCCACCACTGTGCACAGCAGCTCAGAAGTGTAGGTCTTGGTTCAAGAGTAGGTCTAAGTAGGTCCATTCTACCATCCTGACATGGGGATACATATGTGTAGCCTTTTTGAGAGCAGCGTCATAATAATGGATGATGTGTGTTTGGAGAGTGCTCCCAAAGTCATTCTGTAAAAACAGTGCTCGAATTTTGAAGCTCATGGGATGCAATGAGAAGGAAATACAAGTGGCTTCTAAAAAACTTGTAGCAGCTGAGTTTCCCTGAAATGTGCTCTCAAGGCTTATTATTCAAAAGATGGATGACCTTAGATAATTTGTTTTTTACTTTATGCAAAGTAGTCTCATGTTTCTAAGGAGGCTTTGTCTTGATAGCATATTAGAGAACTAGTAATATTAGCAAATTCTGACAGCAGGTACTTAAAAGTATAAACGTGTTTTCTTTTGCACCACAATGTTATGGTCACTTAAACTGCAATATAAAATTCCAGAGCTCAGCACTCCAAACATGCTGTAAGTAACTTAAAGTTCATTAGGAGCAGCATTAGACAGAAATGCATCTTTCTTTGAACTAGAATGACTTCATAATGTCTTCTGGAATTGCTATTCTAGAGCTACAAAAACTGCTAGTTTTCTGCAATATTACCTTCTGCAGGAAAATACTTCAGCTACTCTGGACTGGGAACCTTTCAGCTAACTCTGTGCTGTAATGTCATAATTATTCAGGTCAGACTTACATGTTCCTTTTGCCCAACTAGGAATTAGTACTGAAGATTTAGATAACCTTCTTTGGCTGATGAAACATACAAATGTAGGAAATTTGAAGAGGTAGATCCTGCCCTAGAGGGGTGAGGCAGGAGGGTTTACTGGCTGAAGATTTAAATAAAAGTGAAGTGGATTGAGGAAAGTGGCCGAAGATGAAATAGTGAAATACTATTATATTTTACTGCATTCTTCAGCAGTAAAGCTGAGGACCTCTGGCTGATTAATAAACAATGAGCTAATTCTAAACTAGTAAAAAGTCTTTTAAAAGGACATTTTATGGTGAGAAATTTTGAATGTTGTTGCTGTCTTGATCCAAAATATCTCCCCCTTCGCTGAGATTTGTGATTAAAGCTTTGAGGGATGGGACGGTACTCGTTGGGTTAACATGTATGATGAAGTATAATTGGTTAATATAAAAAAAGACAGAAGGAGATGATGTGCATCAATAACTGGAAAATGTACTGGAATGTAGAATGTAGATTAAAGTACTCATATTAATTCTTCATAAATTGTTTTATTAAGCATGACTCTTGTTCTTTTTATCATGCCACATGCTTGACTACCCTGAATTTCAATTAGCTAGTTGCATTACAAGCTTTAACTTCATAGTTTGTCCCAATTTTCTTTCTAAAGAACTAGTTCTGTGTGTTTACTAAACTTTGCAAAGTTACACTTTGTTCTTTATCATAAGTCAAACATCTCTGCTTCTGGCACTGTGTAGCGCTTTTATTCCAGCCTGAATGGTCTATGTACTCTCTCTCCTCCCATTTATTTAAATAAATGGGAGAGCTTTCTTTTCATCTGTGGTTTCTACACTACTATAATATTCCCTTTGGCTTTTTTAATTAACTTCAGAAAGCTAAACTTTTATCCACTAGTTCTTTGGCTATCAATTTTTTTCTTATTTGTCTTAAAATCTCTAGCAAAGCAGTATGAAAGCTGCACTACTGGTATTTGCATAAAATATTTGCTCACTGTCCTTTTTCCTAGTGCTGATTTGAGTTTTATAAATTGTACAATTCACATCAACAGTTTTTTAAAGCTATTATAGGCAGTCAGCATGGAAACTTCAGTTACTGATGACTTCTGTAGTGGTGAAGGCTTTCCTTTCACATAAAATTTTATATATAGCTTCCAAAAATCGGAGTTAATCTCCAAGAAAAGCCAGTAGCACTTACAGTGCATTTACAGTTGCAACAGTCTCCAACTATGGCATGCCTACACCTTGCATCATATAGTTGCATGCCTTGCATGCCTATAGTTGAACAAAATTATGAGAGTTCATGTAGCAGAATAGTAGAATGACGTGTAAACATCAAAAATATAGACTAGTTTCTGAAAAACTAAGGAGGCGGACTTTGATCTGCAGCTATTTTAAGTGTGTGAACACATGGGCTGAGATATTCTTATCTAATCATACTGGAGGTGATTTTCCAAGGGCAGTCGCAAGCTATTTCACATAGTTCTGCCCATAGAATGGGCAGATCCTAGAAAAGATAGAGTGTAAAGCATAGTAGCAAAACTCTTTTGTCTCAGATGTGGGGATGATAGTACCCAAGACCAGAGGTCACACACTGAACTGAGAATTACTGTTTCTTGATAAGGCTGCTTCTTGTTAGTGGCTCGGCTCTTAAAAGAATCCTGGGATTCTTTGGGATCAATGGGAAAGAGCACTGTTGCAAAATTGATTTGGGCTTACTCTGCCAAGTATAGCAAATAATCTGCAAAGGTAACCAAAACGTACAGGACAAGGCTCACATTCGTTAATCCAATTCTTTTGTTAAAAAGACCTTTGAAAACAAAATAATCAAAACCTGCAAAGATACAAATGTAGAAAACACAGATCTCTTTACCCTACTTATAATTATAAAATACCAGCTTTTGTAGCTCTTCCATGAATTTCAAGACAGGCCGATTTTAACATAGTACTGAAATTCTTTTTGACAGATTTAATGAAGCCAATAGGGTATAATAGTTTATAGTCCACTTTAAAGCAGACTGAAGTTTTGTGATGGAAAGGCAAAGACCCTGGCCTTGAGAGATAAATCTACATATATGCAGTATTTGACCAGCTCAGATCTCTGTACTTATGATGCTGACAGGAAAGTAAGAACTAGTGACATCACTCTGTTAAGACAATCCTTTTTATGGATCCACTTGGGTATTGGAGAGAGCCTGTTTTTATTTAGGGTAGTATGAATTTTAGTGTTAGAACTGAAATGTGTATACAGTTGTGTGAACCAGAGATTTTTGTGGTAGGAGAGTTTAGAAACTGTTTAGTGAGACCAGCTTCAAACTTTAGAACAAAACTTTATTAAATTAAAGCATTAACAAAAGGGTAGGGCTTTGCCTGTAATGATAATGCAATCACTGTATGCACTAAACTGATCTTTAAGCACCCCTTGCTAGCTGCAAGTATACAACATCTCAGAATTTATGAGCTGTGTACTTAGAACTGGTGGTAGTTGTCCTCGAGGCTCTTAATCAAGGAGGTCAAGCTGATCAGGCTCTAATTCTGAGAGAATTCAGAAATAGAGTGTATTTTTTTCTCCTCTTCATTTTTACTTTACATTTTATACTTCTTGCCACACTATCAAAAAAGAGGATCTCACCTGCTTCAGTGCTCTTCTTCTTGCTTATGGGGATTTTTTCCAGTCATTTTTCTTAGTATTTGGCAGGACAGCCTGCTTCTTTACAGTCCTGTGTACTTAGCTTGTTCTGTATCTTGGAATTTTAACTTTAATGCCTCCAAAATGCAACTACATTGATGATCTGGACTAGGGGATCAAGTGCACCCTCTGTCAGTTTGCAGAGTGGGGGTCAGCCTCTTCTCCCAGACAGCAGGTGACAAGAGGACATGGCCTCCAGCTGCACCTTGGGAGATTCAGATTAGACATCAGGAAGAATTCCTTCACGGAAAGGGTTGTAGAGCATTGGAATAGACCGCCCAAGAAGGTGCTAGAGTCACCTTCCCTGGAAGTTCAAGAAACAATTGGATGTGGCACTCGATCCTATGGCCTAGTTGATAAGGTTGCTCAAAGGTTGGACTCAATAATCTTGGAGGTCTATTCCAACCTAAATGATTCTATGATTCTGTACATAATTTTAATTTGCACTTTTGATAATTGTATTGCCTGTAATTACATAAAATGTTTTTTTCGGCTGCTTCATAAGTTACAAGGTTATTGGTGTGCTATTTGCTATGCTTTCTGTAAAATTAACAATAACTTGCCTGAAACAAATATTAAATATATCCTGATTACATGTATTTACAGACATCACAGCCCTTCACTTTTCATTATACAGGGAGAAACATAAAACCTTCTCTATATTGAATGTAAGAATGCAATTAATATGAATCTCATCCCGATAGCACTCAAGAGGAGTGCACTTCTCTCATAAAATGAGGGTGAATTCAATGATGTTTAATGTAGTCAAATCACAAGCTCAGATGAAGAGGAAAGATTGTAAAAACCATCAAAAAATATTCACTTGTCAGGTTGACTAGAAAGTGGATCAGAGCTTTTGATGAATAATTGATGAATAATGACCAGAACATGAACTCCCTGGATAATGTTGTGGTTAAAAGCTTCATCTCCTTCAAGGTTCAGATAACAGCAGATGGGTTTACTTCTGTGTGTTGCAAAGACCATGGAATGCTGTGCCTACATTTCCTGAAAGACTTGAAGTGTGAAGAGGTAACTAACATGCTTTAAAAACAAAGATTTCCCTCCAAAAGGGTTTTTAAGTCTACTGCTAAACTGTGAAATAAGATAAGGCTCTGTCTTATTCAGAGCCTGTATATAATATCTAGGCTCAGAGAATTTATATATATGTGGGCTCTGAACCTATATACATACCAAAATAATACTAAATACTTGATAGCGGCCTTCTCAAATTTGCAAATATTAAATTGTCTATCATGTGGAAAGTGTTAAGTCATGTTTAAATGTCTTTATTAATAGCTCTGGACCTTCCTTATGCAGGAGCTGCTGGCAAGAGGAAACTTAAACCAATGACTAAACTATGATTTTTTAACTTTTATATATACAAGCTCTTTTCATAGCAACAATTCTTGTTTTATATGATATGTATAACGAGATAATGCAAAAATTCAGTGAATTGAAAGTTAAATTCCCCTTTCTAAATATTTTGGCAGCAAGCACTTCTGCTTCCTTTATTCTGACACAGAATTTTAAATGAAACAGTCAGCAAAACTGTGGGATGTCTTAATCCTTCCTTTGCAATTATTAGAAATGTAACCTTAGTGTCAAACATAATGAAGCTTGAAGGCGGCTATAATTTACAAAATTATGATTCAATTTACTTTTGTTTACAATTGATAACTGAAAGAAACAAACTCATAGTTGCTTATACAAGTATTATCTAATGAATTTTATTAGATAAAAACAGGCACAAACATGCATATATTTGGCTGCTTTTCCATACTTTTCTGCATGTACAGCCTACTGGCTATAGTGTGCTATATAACTGGGACAGTTTATATAAAGATATAACAATCCTTAAGATACCTTCCACAAGGGCAGATCAGAAGAAAAAAATATTTTATTATTGCACTTTAGATTTTAAATATTAAAATAAAAAAATGTATGTAATGATAATTGTTTAATGAGACTTTTGTAAATACCTTGACATCTCCATACTGCTTCTCCTAGCATATAGGAGTTCAGAATTGTGGTCCTGTGATACTAAAATCCATGATCTAAGAACTGTCTTGACTGCTTGTAATTGACAAGGTCAACTAAATTTTGCCTATTTGATCAGTCAATTAGACATAATTGATTCAATCAATCAAACTTTATCTTGAGGGTGTTACTTGTTCTTCACACTATTGTGGAATGCAGTAAATAATATGCGCAAAATTTTTCTTTGACTTATCAATACTGTCATTTCAGAAATCCCGCCAAAGTTACTGCCATTTTTCAAATTTTATTGCAGCTTTTCCAGTTCCATGTCTGCTCAAAATACTGAATATGTAAGACTACATCATGAAGAAGGATGTAAATCAGGCTTTTACTTGGTATAAAAAGCCATCTCTAATGAAGAAATTAGAGATGGTTTTTTATACGCTGCTACAAAGAATCACTTGCCAAACCCCTTGGTCATAGACTTTTCCCGCTATTTAAACATTGCAATTCTTAATCTCTAGGATGACCTGGATTTTTATTAAGGCAAGTTCTGTCTTGTGTATACAGATCAATATGATCAATCTACACAAGGAGAAACAGCCTTTCTAGGTCATTTTTTCTTAGTTTTTTTTACTCAACAGAGCCAATAATAGAAGCATTTGCTGTGTCCTTGTTCTATCTAGGCCTGTGGAAAGGCAGCCTTTCCTGAGCTTGTAACACAAATGATGTGCATCAGGAGGGTGAGCAAAACAAGACAGATTTTGAAAGCCAAGCAGACAGTATGAATTAAAACAATTCTCTTTCTAAGCACATACTGAAGCCAATTCTACAGCATGTGCTAGGATACTTATCAGCCAAAAAATCTAATGTATAGTTTTCTTCAATGAGGAAGAGCTACCCAAGGGACAACACTGAGGGTGGGACCATATTTGATTCCCTGCACTTCTGAGCAGGGAAAAATTCCATGTTTGTGACTTAGGTCTTTCTGGTAATGGTCATGTAACTATTTTCCATTAACGAATAGAATTATTCCTTATTGTATAGCAGTACAATAAAATATCAGGAAATTAAAGAAGTTGACTCAATCTCCCCTTGCTATCAGTTTTAGTCCAGTGTTTTATCTTATGCAATACTCTAATTGCTGTGTTTTGACTTCTCCAAGGCAAGGTTTCCTTTCTGCCTTCAGTAAGATGGCCTTTCGTGTTTCCACAGACCAGTGAAGGAGCAAGAGCCAAGGGCACCTACCCGGAAGGGTCAGTCCCAGGTTTCAACCTGATTGAAGGACTAGGAGTATATTGTAGCCTTGACTACTTGAGTGAATGCACATACACTCAGCAGGAGTGTCCCAGAGCCTGTGGCTGAGCTGTTCAAGGTAGGCTGACATCTCAGAAGGCAGTGCTACTGCGATGAACTTTGGGACTCCAGTATCTGAGTATATCAGTGTAAGCCAATTCTCTCTAGCCCCAGGTGTGAAATTGTGTGTGAACACAAAAAAATTTAATTAATGAGAGTGATTAGATGCTGGAAGAGACTGCTGGGAGAGGCTGAAAATCTCCATCCTTGCAGCTGTTAGACCCAACTGGACATAGACCAGAAAAGCCTCCTCCAGCTGATCCTGCTTGAGCAGGCTGCTGTTCTGGATGAGCTCCTGAAGTTCCTCCCAACCTCCCTGTTGTGATTACATGAATATGTCATAGAGACCTTTTGGGGTTGAAGAAGGAGTGGAAGAGAACTAAAAAAGAATGCAGTGCATGAAAGAAATGCAGTTCTTTCGTCTATTTGCCCCTGTAGTTGCTTTTGCTCAAAATCTTAGTAGTGGTACAAACAAAACTAGTACAGCTGATGTGAGAGTAAAGCAAGTACTCCAGTATCTTCATCTGGGGGTGAATTACCTGGTGATATTTGACACTTGGAACCATAAAACCTCACTGTACCTGCAACACCGATAGGCTTTGCAGTAAAATTTCTACACTGACTTTGCATATTATGTTGGAATTTTGCAACTTAAGATGTCAAAGACAATCCTTAAACCATTAGGGAATGTAATGTACTTTTTGAGTTGTAATAGGAGAATATGCTCCAGGCTAACTTTTTTTTCAGCTCAAACAAGCCGTGGGCTTACTGAGGGAATATTCAATAGCAAAGCTGTTGCTATTGAACAGAAAATTAAATTAAACCACTCTTCAGTTTTCTAGTCCTTCAAGCGCATGTTTTCAAATCATCTTGTCTAGCTATTTCAGTATATATGAGCTTCAAGCAAATGCTGTCTATGTTGTCTCCAGTTTCTAAAAAAAATGATGGAATTTACGCAACAAATTTTAAAATGTAATACTAATGTGTATTTTTGACAATGTGTTTGATATATTATATTAGTACTTCTAAATAACCCTTCCTGCCTCTTGGGGAAATCATTTCTTTGCACAATAACAAGTATGTTCTTAGCATTTGGTAACCTGAATAAACCAAAAGTTAAATAATCTTTAAGAAATCATGGTATAGAAAAGCTGGCAAGACTATTATGTTCAAGCTTAATTTATTTTAGAGCACTTTTGAGGATAGAAATAAATAATTTGAATTTATCTTTTGTACAGAAAATGTGCTCAGCACAACAACATCACTCTTTAAGTAGTTCCAAATTTTACAAAGTACAATTTTAAAGGTATTTATATGTTAACAAATGTAGTTGGGTATAGCTGTCTCTAACATGGTCCTGCTGCTATACTTAGGAAATGCTTTTTCTAGGAAATATAGTCTAGATTTCTCATTTTTGCCACTGAGTAATTATGCATAATTACTTTAACTCCCAACTGTTTTTCTCGCCTAGTCTGTCCTTAAAAGAACAGCATTTCTCGGTTCCCAAAAGACGAAGTGTAACAGCTTACACATAAGCCGTAATTCCTGTGTGGATTCTGAGGCTTCTGTAACAGCTTAGGAAGGAAATACTGATGTGTGAAAAATGGAGGGACATAAGTATTCTCATGCCTTCAGGTTTTTCTCTCATCACTTTTTTCTCTTGGGCTGGCATGTCCTAATGTGTAAGGCCTGGTTATATTGCTTGGCTGTGATTAACTTTAAAATTGTAAATTTGAATCTGAATTTGTAAATTTGTAAATCTGCATCTGGTTTAACCGTGATAATTTTCCAAAATTTTTAGAGAAAATAGAAATATACCACATGCTATCTATATTCCTGCTCCTAATGAGATAAAATCAGTTCTTTAGGATTTACCAGAAATGGGACTTTCTGTAGTGGTCATCTGAAAAAATACAGTTATAGGCTGAAGAATTCAGTAGTACTATGTGTGTTCCGTCTAGGAAAACCCTGCTTCTTGTTCATGAAGACTAAATGCTTTAGCAAGGATGTAATAGGCTTTAAAAATGTAATTATCAATTATTGTTTCTGTTTGAGTGTGGCTGAAATGGTTGCTCAGTGAGGCAGGTACTTCTGTTGTCTTTGCTCATACTCCTGCACAGATTGTCTACAGGCTCTTGCACACACCTGCACACCCAAGTAAGTGAGAATGCTGACTGTACATACTCATCTCTCTATAGGGGACTTATCTCTCTCCTGGGAGTAGGCAGGCACCTGCTCAAACTCACTACTTCCCCTGAGCTCCTTCTTTATGGTTATTTGTCTGAAGTAGCAGCTTTATTTCCACAATTCAGAGAATTCAGAGAATCTTTTGTTTCTACTGTTCGTGCTTATTAGTGGAGCTAATTTAAATTCCTGTTCATGACTTGAGGTTATTTTTCACAAAAATAAAAAAGTTTAAAAATCCTGTCCTCAGGTCATTAATCAGTTATGCCAATTTAATGTTTTCAGTTACGAATTCAAAAGCTGCTGTAGTAAATACTTGTAATCAAATAGCACTTTTGTAGAAAGCAATTTTTTTTTTCATTTCTGTACTTTGTGGTGAATCTTAAAATGAGACCTAGAAAATCTGACAAAATCCTCAGAAACATGTCACTTTGAGTTTTGAGCACCTCAGCTAGAGTTATTGGTAGCATAATTAATTCCAAGGTTATATTTCCTTTTTGCTGTATTTTGTTTTAATTAAAAGGAATTGTATAGTAAAAGATGCCAGATATGTACCGAGGTCTTTTAACTGCTTTAAGGTTGGCTAATTCTCCATGGAGAACTAGCAGTTGCTTGGTCTTATGTGAATCTGCTCAGTCCCTCTGATACATAGATCACAGGTTAAAGCGAATTTTGTGCTGCTTCCAGTAGGGATTCCTTAGAGAACACTTATTTCAACGTTGGCTGTCACTCTGCAGTGGGCTTACCACAGGAACTGAGTTCATGTGCATTTTTATGTTATTAAGCTGTTATTGAGTGAAACCATTGAGTTATCCAGTGTCTGTATTTCAGCTCAATACACTATTTTTCACAAACTTGTGATGAATCCCAAACTGTGCTCTGAAGGAATGAGAGACATGCACTACAGGCTGAAGGATGTCATGAGGGATCAGTGAGATAAGCCAGCTCATCTCTAGCCTAACCAAGTAAAATTTACTGAGACTGAATCTGGTGAACTTAGGTTCAGACCATGAACTGTGTATCAAGGTACTTTTTCACTTTTTTCATAGCTTGACTCATGCTGGTTTACAGTATGCAGACTAAACACATTTTCTGTGCTGACTGAGGACCAGCGGCAACTGGTAGCGACAAAGAATATCAGGATTTTTCTCAAGGGTCAGGGATACGCTTTAAGCGTCGTTATATTGGTGATGGGTTGATGGTTGGAATGGATGATTTTAAAAGTCTCTTCCAACCTTGATTCTGTGATTCTGTGTGAGATCTCTGGTGCCAGACTACCCTGTTTTAAGGTGCCTTATTTGGCCTACATATTTTATAAGCTGTGTGAACAGCAAACTGATTCTAGAACATTAGGACTCTCTTGAAATGTCTTAATATTTGCTTGAATCTAGGAGATCAGGAGGGAAAAAGCAAGGAAAAAAAAATCTGAGGTTCAAAATATTTTTACATTTTAGACATATTCTAAAGTTCTGTGCAACCTCAACATACTGAAGGCAAACTATTCAAGCTCCTTTAGGAAAAATCCAAAAACCTCCTGTAGCTGGTTTCTAGAATTCAGACATTCTCTTGTCTTACTCTCTGATTTTTCTTCCTAAATTGGGTTAAGGTATACAGACCAAATATTCTGTTGAGATGAGTAGTTTATTTCTATTGTAACAGTACAGGAAGGGTGTAAATTATGAAAGTGCTCCAAGTGCCCTAATCCTACACTCAGGAGTCACTTGTGGGGACTCTGCTATCAATGCGGATTCCTGGGGAGTAGTAATTGACATTTTTATCAGTTTCCAGTGGCATTTGAGCGTACCACATGAGTATGAATAAAAGAATATTCTCACATTTCAAATACTTGTAAAAGATGGTGCTCAGAAGTTACAAGACCTAATTAACTGTTTATGTCTGAATTGGAATATATTCCTATAATAAAGAATCCTCTACTGAGTAAATATCTGTTTTTTTGGTAATTATAATGGATATTCATTAGCCTGAATGGTGATCTTGACTGCACTTACTCAAATGCATTGAACATCTCTTTCTGTACCTGCACCTAAAAGTCTGTCAGTACAACTTTATCTGTCTTCCCTGGTGACATTTATCAACAACTTTCTAATTTTGTTGTCTAAATTGTGTCCTGTGCATTGTCATAATTCATAAACTACTTTTTATTACCCAAGTGAAGACTGCAGAAAAGGTCTAGCTGGAAACTGCTCTCCAAACATATAATACAAATGTCATTTTGCTATTCTAAACTAATTGGAATGCCTTCCTCTTGAATAAGGAAGCAGGTTGGGGCACTATTGCTTGCATGACGTCTCAAAGTATCCTGCTATCTCATGTGGAATTAGTTAATTTACATTTTTTTATCTGTGAGGGTCAAAAATGTTTCTTTGAATATCAAGCTTCACCCAACATATCTGATCACATATTTTTAAATAATTGTTTTATTCAGGTTCAGGATTATAAAAATGAAAGGGTAAAGGCAGTGCTTCAACATCAGGTGACACTGTAAGGGTTTTTTGTGGGGTTTTGATGTGGGTTGCGTTTTATTCTTTGTCCTTAGGCACATCCTATTTGCTATGCTAGGAACATTATTAAAAAACAAAAATAAAACCGAAAATTTTTGACACACTTGTACAGATTAATCAAGTATTTGAAACTTGACTTGTGACACACAAAAAAAATGTTAATGGTATAACTGGTCAATACCAGGGATTCTGGTTTATTAGACAGAGGAGAGAATCATCTTCTCAAACTTCCCCTGAATTTGATTTATTGTCGATCTTGCCATCATTTCTTTCTGTGAAAGAGGCCTGTCTTTGGTTTTCTTTCTAATGAAAATAAAAATAGAAGTGTAAAAATTCTTGGCTTTACAGAACAGTTTTAGCTACTTAATGCTGTATTGACTGGCTATGCAAAAGGAAAATCTGCCTGTGGAATACTAAAGGCTGTCTAATATCTCCTAGGTTACTTCTGAGCAATATATGCTTGCTTTGTCAGCTAACATAAAACCTGTAAATCACAAAATTTTGTAAGAGATGTAGTAAATTTAGGTTTTATCTTGGTTATTATCAGTTTGGTTAAACTACTGTCTGCTGCTTAAAATATAAGGACATGTCTTCTGCCACATCTCAAAACAGTTGTCTTGGAATACTTAACACTAAATAATGCAGCAGTGGCACTCATGTTTGGGAAGTTCTGGACTTCTTCTTGAGTATTTAGAAGGTCCTGTTTCTTGGTTTTTTTATTTATTTCTGCCTGGAAGATAGGTCTTGAACTTTATTATTTACATGTTTCTTAATGGAAATTATTAATTTTTTTTACTGTCAATAACAATATAGTCATTCTACTTTTTGTCAGGCCTTGCCTGCCCTCTCACTAGCCCAGACCACATGGCAGTGCACTGGGGCTATTGCTGTTGGGGGATACCAGTCACTCAGAGCTTTCCAGGGCAGTGGACATCCCATACAGCTTGATCAGTATGGAGATCAACACAAGCCAAAGTAAATTCCATGTGTTTGCTGTCAATACTTCAGTAGCCCAACATGAAGAATTACAGGATTGCAACATAACTGGTGTTATGGAATTAGGGAGACTGTCTAGTCCAATCCACTCTGCTCAAATCTGGATAACCTGCAGCAGGTTGCTCAGGACCATGTCCAGACAGATTTTGACCATCTCCAAGACTGGAGATTCCACAACCTCACTGGGAAACTTCCTCCAATGTTCAATCACAGAAAAGCTTTAAAATGGAATTCCGTGTTTCAGTTTATGCTTTTTGTTTTTTTGTTCTTTCACTGCTCCCCACTTAGACAAGGGGAAGGGACACTGAAACCCTTGACTTAGCAAGGTCAGACTTGCTATTTTTCAAAGCCATTCTTGTTACATTTATGTATTTAAATGGTCACTTACAGAATAAGTACTTCCAACGCAGTGCTTTCTCTCTAGTAGACTTAGCGGACCATTTTACCCCAGTGACACAGGCTTCATCTTTATGATGAAACACCTCAAATCTGGGTGCAGTAACTGTTTTGAGTTACTGCATTACTCTGCTGTAATGCAGACTAACTTTTTCATCCACTGTCATAATGAAGACCGTTACTACCTTTTCTAGTTTGGACTCCAGGATAGAGACACTTTTGCATGTCATGAATGTGTGTTCTCATGCTATGGTCCTGAATTCTTTAAAGTTTGCAAGATTGCAATGCTCATGTCCAAATAGCTATGACTACAATATGTTTTGAGATGATACACCGTATAAATATAACAGCCAAATCCAAAAGAAAACAGAAAACTTCAATCCCTGCAGGAAACTTCAATCCCTGCAGGTCAGTGATGGACCTAGCAGATCATAAGATGGGTGTACTGGTGCATTCATGTATTTTGTCCCTGGAATCTAACTTGCTGTTGAGTGCAAGTGAATGCTGTATGTCATATCCAGCAGCTGTGTAAAAAGAATTAGGATTTAGTATGCTGAAACAACGAAGTATTTTCACTTTTTGAAAAATGCAGTCCACTGCATATTCTGTTATTTAAACTACCTTTGCTCAATTTCTCACATTATCACTGAGGCAATCGCACATAGAAATACACCCAGATTTTCAGACATGGGTGGTGTTTTCAGGATTGGGAGCAGAAATGTGGAGTTGCTGCCATGCCACTGACTACATGCTGCGAAACCTGGCATGCATTTGGCTCCGTCCTTGGAACTGCTTCTGTAAAAGCTGTGCTTCTAAGAATGGTAGGAATGAACTGCTCAGCCAGGAATGCTGATTTGCCCAGCACTGTGATATACTCCCAAGAAAAGCTGCTTTCGTGTTTAAGGGATGCAGATTAACAGAGATAAGAATTTGTAGTAAGCCATCTAATACCAGTTGTCAGTTACTTGCTTAAACATTTATCACAGGAAAATGCAACACACTTTGCATAGCCAAAATAAAACAGTGAAAGTGCCTGCTGTGTCAAAAGGCTGGATATAACTATAGACCTTTGGGATCTACAGATTTAAATTTCAGTCCTACAGAGTTGGTGTATCTTTCTCTATGCATTCTCTCTCCCATCCATTTATAAAGGATATTTTTCTTAACTCGAATATCCAAATAGCCCAATTCTACTCAAGGCAAAATAGGTTCTTGCTGTGTTCATATGAGTGATTGCTGGAGCATAAACAAACAGACTTTAGTGTACTTAATAGTTGTATTTCAGTGTTCTGAAATTTCTATATTCTTTTAAAAATATGGTTTGAATCGTATAATGTCATTGTGTGGTAGTGATTACTGAAAGCCTTCAGGATTGCTTAATTTCCATGTGCATCACTCAGCACTGGAAGCTTGCAAAGGGCTGAAGCTTGTTAGTAAGTGTAATTGTTTGTTAATGAGATTAACTTACAAATAGCAGCTATGGTTTACTAGAAAATGCTTCTTAAAGCATTGCTTCTTAAATAAAGTTCTTAAAATATTAGCATGAGTGGAGGAGGGCCACAGTGATCCATCTTGAATGAGGAAACTGCTGAACATCTGCTGTGTCAGTATTCCGGTTTATGATGCTAAGCCGTAGACAGAGGACTCTTGGACACGATTTATGATAAGCACTGGCCAGAGCTACCTGTCAGAAATTATTACTTCAGTAATCCAATTGCATGAGTGAAGAGAAGAATCCATGGTCAGGGCAGTTTCTATCTTAGGAAAGGCTCTTTCAATTTTTATGGCTTTTGCCAAAAGAATTTATTCATGAAAAATAATAAGTAAACAGCTTTGTGATGGATTTGCACCAGTGTGGCTGTATCTGTAATCATTACAGTGGGAATCCTGTAACAAGACCTTCGGTCAGTAGAAGATGGAGCTTTCTTCTCATGGCAGGGGACATGTTGTTGCTTTATTACTCTATACTGGAAAGACAGAACTTTTTTGTTCTGTTTTTGTTAAGCAGGACAAAGTGTGGTTGCATGCTTCAGTGTTTTTCTAGTGATGTTTTACATGTATTTTTTGAATTTAGATTCAAGACTAACTAGGTTGAAATAATCAATGAGATGGTAAATTACCATTATGCTTAAAGTTCTACAAAGACGAAAGAGGTTTTTTGCTAGTCTTCCCCAGGCATATCGGGTTCCCTGAAGCAGAGAGAGGTACAGTGCATACAAAAGAAATGCTGTGTGTTAATGTTGCTTGGTAGCCTATTTGCTGTGCTAGAAATTATATAGTAAAAGCTTTGTGGCATCTTATTTTTCTGACCCTTAACAGCTGCTGTACTACTTGAAAAAAGAAAAAAGTTCAAATTCTCAGTAATTTCATAGAGCCAAAAGTATTTGTCTTCTGTTAAGGTTTGGGACCCTAGCTCTTGAGAGGAGCAGGGAAGCAAGGAAGTGAGTTGATTGCTTTAAAGAGAATAATTAAATTCTGAGCTGAAGTTTAATGTTCATTTCTGTCTCATTCTGAGTGTGCAACCTCTCCCAAAAATGAAGCACTGATTCTTTATGCAGCAGGTAAAGGACAAAAACCACAAATCTAAATTCACTCACTGAGTTAAAGAGATCAATTTATCTGGTTTTGTGATGTTTTAGTAAAGGTCATCATTTCTTTATTAATACATTTAGATTGATTCTTTTTTAGAGAGTCTAATATGTTCATACTCTATTTTTCTACAACAGATACTTAATCTGTAATTACTACACAGCTTAAATACTCTCCCCATTTACAGCTGTTACTGAGCTACAACGTTGTGAGGGAGTGAATTTTTCCTGCATCTTAAATCAATTGATTCAATTGACTGCAGTAACACCTAGACCAACCTCACTACTTGAAATGGTACCTTTCATTGTACACAATTTAAAAAATAATTTAAAAAAAGAATAGAGAGAATAAATGCATTGGCTACTGGCAGTGATTTTGTACAGACAGGACCTGGGATGTATTGGGCCTACAGGATGTTTTCTATGATCATTTGAATCTGTGTAACCATAATTGTAGTTTTCAATCTTACTGCAAAATGAGACCTAGCATTTTAGAAAAGAAATGTATTGCTAAAATGTGGTGGAAATCATCCAGAAAAAAAAGAAACTTTACAATGTAACTTTTACAAGCACTTTTATGACTCCTACACTTATGAAGCCTGGATGTCCAGTGAATGTTTTTCATTGTATTAACAATTCAGATATTTTTAAATAAAACTGTAACTGTTTCCAGTGTGTATGTAATGATATTTAAGAGAACTAAATTATCTATTTGGAAAAAGGCAGACTTCTTTCTAAGTTTATTTTAGAATTGCATCAGCTTTCAGTCATGCCACAGCTTTTTATAGCTTGACTAGTGCTAATGATCTCATTCTCTTAAACTGATAATAATAATAATGGAATACTTTGATTAACTTGAATGGCAGCTCATATTTGATATGGTGGTTAAAATTAACTGCACTGCAACAAGTTGCCACCCTGTGCTTTGTCTTACCTTATACAACCAAATAACTAGAATGATGGTCTGATTAAAAACAACAAAAAAAAAAAAAGAAGAGAGTGTCATAATAGAGCTGTGTATAATTTCTTTAGAAAGAAATCTGCCCTCTTTGCCCTCTTTGTTTTTCAGAACACTTAAAAATAAGTAAGACCAATCCAATACAGACAACGTGACCAAAAATACCATCACTATTTTCACATCTCTCCACAGACCATATATAGTGCAGGCAAGAGAAGCATTGCTGCTTTCAAGGATATCAGAACTCCCCTGAGAGGGAAAAGACTGGACAAATTTATCTGTAAAGGCAAATTTTAGAATGGGTACACTGAGATGTGGATAACTCCTTTAAAGTAGATAAATAGCTTTAGAGTTCTTAGAGGTCCTTTCTCTTTGGCTGCCTACTGTTAGCTTAGTTTAAGTTGGCATAGATGGGGAAAGGGTAGTGTGCTGCTACCAGTTCTTCAGGTCGACTGCTGCACTGTCGTCTGCTCCCTCCTGTTTCATGCCCCAGCCCAACCAAAACAAACAGGCAAGACTTGTCAGATCGGTAAGATACCTGCTTATGTTTCTGTATTTGCTGCAGGCTTTGGAATGCTGGAAATGTAAGTGTGCAAATATAAATTTATACAGTTTATTATGGTGCAATCAAATTCTCATTAAAATAGACAAGACACTATGAGAGGTTATTGTTATGGTTAAGTTTCTTTTTAAAGTGCTTTTCTGCACCTAAGTTTACTTTTTACCATCAGTTCACTGCAGGATGATGCCATTAAGAAGTGCAGACTCTTCAATAGCTTCTAATAACTAGCAGAAGGAATCTTAACTGCATCATCAGCTATTTAACTATAGTCTGAGAATCCTTATAGTGATATGTAAATCAGCATGAAATTATGGAAGAGAAATATGCTGGTGCCTTTTCACAATAACTGGAAAACTTGCAGGAAAGCATAAAAGGAGGCACTGATTTCCCTTGATAAAAGAGGAAATTTGTGAGATCTTAATGATAAACATGAGTTAATACAATTCTGAAGTGTGTGAAACTTGAGGCCACTGACTAGTGCAAGACTTGCAGAAATTCAGACTAGGTTCTTTTGAGTTCAGCACATCAAACACTGACTTCCCATCATACAGTTTTCTATACACTGAGCTAGCTACTTACACAGTTAAGGCTCCTACCTACCACTTAACCAAATGTTAGTGCTAATTCTGGCATCTCCTGTAGGTGGGAGCCCAGGCAGCAGAAGAGGCTGAGTTGTTTTTCTGTTCTCTTCTAAAGTATGCTCTTAGCAAGCCAGTCTTTCAACAGACTATATATAAATTAAGCTGATGAGTCTCAAAAATGTACATGTCACTCTGTTTATAGACTTTCAATGAATGCTAATTCATTGACAAAGTGTGAAAGTGTAACTTTTCAGCTAAAAAGGCTAGGAGTCAGCTCATTCGTTTGGAATGTACAGTATGTGATTATATAACTTCCTGAACTGGTGACATCACTGATGACCAATCAAAAAAACTATAATTCTCACTATGATTTCTATTTGTAATATTCAAAATATCAAATATGAGACTAAATATTTGGCTTAGCACTTTTATGGTAGAGTTATAAACAAAAACTGCTTTAATGCTTTTGAATATGTCTGATTCTGGCAACTGAAAGTTCTATGAAGTTTTGAAACCAAGTTCTGACTGCACTGGGCTTTCAGGAGGAAAAGGTAGAAAAATGTTTAATGAAGTAGCTATTCCCTAGGGTCTGAGTGCTTAAAAGCAAGGACATGTTTTAGCTCAGCTGATGTAATGGACACACATCCCTCAGGATGTGGCTAGTAATGAATGGATGTTTTTCATAAGTAGCTAGTGTTCTAAAATAACATCAGTGTGGGTCAAGCTACAGCAAGTGATAAGAAAATAAACTATTCAGTTTAGTTAGCTCTTCAGAAGCTTGGAATCTTACTTTAGACTTCTGCTTCCTCGAAAATTCCTTATGTTTATCACTAGACTTAATGCTACTGTTATTTAAACACTAGAACTTTCCATTTGTTAAAAGACCATAGTAATAGATTCAGATTTCCTTAGAAAGAAGGCACACAGTATCACTCAAATTTTATTTCCTCATTGTAGAATGACTGTTGGAGTCCTAAAGACGCAAAAAGAGCTCTGAATATTTTCCAGCTTTCAGTGGAAGTGTTGGAAGGGCAGCTAGGTGCTATGTTTCTGCAAGTTTTTGACTCTCAGCAGTGCTTTGGAAGTGTATGTTACGGCAGTGTAAATGTTCAGTTTCACAAAGCAGATGATTGTAGGAAGGTTTGGTCACTGGGGTCCTGCTGGTGGTACCAGAGGCACAATCGTTATTGGTAGAATACGAAAGAGAAGAGATGGGACGGCTGTATTCGCACTACACGCATTTTGTGCAGGGTCTGATGCTAGGTGTTCCTCTTCAGGAAATAAGGAGCAAAGAGCTCATGTCAGGAAATACAGTGACTTCCCTGGCCTTCCTATGAGTGCATCTGAGTGAAATGATTTATCTCTTTCCAACATAATTTTTCTTATTGTTTGGTGTGAGATCTTTCTCCACTCATTTATCTCTCCAAAGGGATAGAATATGGCTAATCCGTAGAAACAAACCATTCTAATGTGACTTTATCCATAACAATTTACATGCTTCAGGATAATCATGAAAGTCACTGTGGTGCAATTATCTAGAGCATCCCCTGGCAAAGGCAGTTAACTCTCTTGTAAACTTGTTTTCAAATACTGCGCAAGAGAGAAGTGCAAGTTCTCAGTTTTTGAAAATTGTCTTGCATCAGTATGGAGCAGTAAGCTGCGTTTTATTTGGAGCCTGGGAATACACATACACCCACTCAGTACTCCCTTGAAAGGTGTTAACTGTGCAGAACTAGAATAACTGCTCAGTTCAGGATTGTTATCAGTAATTCAATTGTAGCTGCTAATTACGACTAACAGTTTTCATCAAGAGCTATAAAAGTTCACACAGCTACTCTTGTTGAACAGAGTTCACACTTACATTACTCTAGGAACACAAATCTGATACCTTATGAAAATATCTAGATCCTGATATTTATTTTTAATACTTTCATCAGATATGACTATCAGTGTAAATTGTGTCTGTCACTTCACGTTTTCCTGCTACTATCTCTGATTAATAAAGGAATACAAATTGTAAAGGAAAATATAAAAAATGGGAGAAGAATCCTGAAAATCATGACCTGTTCCACTTTTTTTATTTCACATGCCACTTTATAGTGAGACATACATGTTCTCCGGTTAATTTACCAGCTGTAGGTACTTTGTTACTTCACAGACATTTATTTTCCAGAGTTTACTGCTTAAAATTTATCAATGTGATTTTTGAATGCTCTATTGAGGTTTCTTGGCACTTGCTAAAAAATAATTTTATTACTATTCAGGAAATCAAATTACTAGAACTTAAGAAATTTAACAAAAAGTTTAATTTAATTTAAAAAAAGGAGCCAAAACCAAGCCTGAATATTTAACAAGGTGTACCCTCTAAATCCTTTGCTGCTTAAAATTTTTATTATAGTAGGAAAACTTAGTTAAATTAAGGACCTGATAATAATGCACAGCTTTGTAATCTTTTTTAAGTTATTTTCCCCTCTGCCTAATTTCTAAATCTGAAAGAAGGAAGTTTTCAGCATTGTACAGTGAACCTCTACCTCCCTCAGGTTCTTGGAAATTGTTTTCCTCATAGAGAAATAACCATACTATAACTTTGAATATTCTCTGTGCTGTGAATCATGCTTTTAGATCCTTTTAGTAACAAAGAATTCTTTTTCTTTTAATAAAAATAATTGGTTCCACCTACATTTTCTTTGGGGACTCCATGATTGCTGTCAGAACAGAAAGCTCAAGTGTACCTCAAGTGTACCTCCAATACTTGTTAGAAATAAACTCTATTATTAATTACCTGTAAGTAAAATTCCAGTGCAGAAGTACTGAAAACAATTGGCTGTGAAATATGTTTTTCATTGTAATATATGAAACCATACTGAATGGATGAAACTGAAATTCTTTTTTTTTCTTTTTGGTGTGTTGAAAGACTGACTCACTGCCACTTACTTTCTTGACACCACAGGTCTTAAAAGGAAATTGTTTGACAAGAAAATATATAAACTGGCAACTGAGATTTGTTGTTATTCAAATCCCATTACTCATTCCACAGGCAATAAAATTTTCCTTGTTCTTGAATTTTATTTTGATATCTATTTGCACCCCTCATCATTCATAGTATTAATTATGAAGTCTTACTTTTCCAGTTGTGTATTAAGTTATTCCTATTGGGTATACTAGGTGTTGAGAAAAAGTTCAAATTTCACCACTATCTTTTTGTTCAGACAGAGCCATGGCCACTCTGCACAAAAAAAGATTACATTATGTTTTTCAAAAGCAGAAGAGTTTTTTACTTTTTCCGAATTCTTATAGCTTGTTTCCCATGGTTGTAACTAGATCTTTAAATTTGCAAATAAGTTTTGGATGAACTCAGAGAAATAACACAAGCTTACAGCCTTATGCATCAGCATTACTGTTCTGTAAAAGCATATAAATCAGCCGAGCTAGTCTGGCCTGGACCAGTTTGGTAGATTAGCATTTAATAACTGGGAAGAGAATAATAAATCTGGGTAGGAAATGTGCATCCTGAGTTCAAGACTGCTTTCTTCAAGACTGGCTCTGGCTGTGGTCCTCAACCTTTGGGGCTTTCCTGGCTTAACAGTAAATGACCTGGAACCATAAAGCTCTGGTTCAGCTCCTAAAGTTGTGATATAGCCAACGTACTGTTAACTTACTTACTGCCTGTTCCTTTGCAGTGAACAGGAGGCAGTGTGACAGAGCACTGCCAAGTGCTTTGTTGCTGCCACTGACAGAAGACTCAGTATTGGGGATCGGACCCTGTTGCCAAATTCAGGGTGAGCTGTTACTGTATGATGCCTTTCTCCTTCCCCCTTCTGGAATGCTGACAAAAGGTGGACAAAATAAAAGTTTTGTGTTTTCTGTATATGGATAAAGGACATGTACAGGTTAAAGGTGGACAGGTAGCATGCCCTGCATTTGTCTTCTGTATCCTTGAATTTAGTCAGAATCTAATAATGTGAGGATTTGAACTTGGAGGAGGAATTGGAACTAGGATTGTACCTTACAGACAACCGTGCAAATGCAAATTGGCTATGTGCTCCTAACTGGGAAATGGAATTCTGTTTCAGTTTGGACTGGTACACTAGAAATACCAGTTCTGTCTCCTCACACATTTTCAAAACTCTGGGCTCTTGTTTCACTTAGAAGCTTGAACATTTCCTCAATTTTGACCTTGGCCAATGAAAAAAAAGTTGGCACTCATAGATGTAATAGTGTATTCAAGAGTTTCTCTATTTAAAATATGCGCTACAGGAGAAGGAGAAAGTGGTAAGTCATTACGTTTTCTGATAACTCATTAAAAAGGAGGAAAATATTTGGAATTCTTCACACCAAAATGCAGTAAGTTTTCTCCTGTCTGTTCCTGACTATTCGCTTTAGGTCTGTTGAATATAAAGTCAGGTTTATTGACTGCACATCACAGTTTTCAAGTGGGAAGTCAAAATGCAAAAAAGGTGCTACTGGAAGCAGTGATGGATTTAGAGGAAAACAACTGGGCCAATTGATTCAGGCCTTGACGAGGACAGAGAGGTCTGCTGACTGCAGGAGGTGATGGTGGAAGTCATGTATCTCACCATGTGGACTGATAGAGGAACCCAAGGTTGGCACTGGTGTGATGTCATCACAGGGAATGTCTGGGAAGCTGGGCAGAAAAATGGTGAAAGATGCAGGAAGAGGATATTTTTTGATGTTGCAGCCATTGGCCCATAGGATGATTTTGGGAAAATTGTTTGTCTATGCTTGCTTACCTGCCTCAGAAGTGGCAGTATTTTTTTCTATGAAGTGCTTCTTCATTGTTTTAACATTGTTCAGATTTTTCTCAGCTTCAGCTATTTTAAAGTTACTGAAAATCTTTAGCTGTAGAAATGTTGAGCTGTTTTACTGTTAGCTAGCTAGACACAAAAAAAGGCTGAATGAATGTTAAAATTGAGTCCCAGACACTGATGGCTAGAAGTATGTTGTAGACGCATATATTTTCACATCTAGTGAAACCCTTACATAGGATTGGTAAATTGAGTATTACTAAGATTAGCCTGGCTCTTGTGAATTGCAGGAATAACAGCTGGCTTTACAATTTCAGAGATGTTATAGAAACCTTATACCTTCACACTGATTGCCATCTCTCAATTTTAAGTCAGGTTTTTCTGTTAATTTTTGGCACTGAGACATCTTTCTATTCTTAAATAAAAGATTACCTATTCAGAAAGGATAACAGGATTTTCATATTTCTTGTCCTGTTTTCTCACCCCTTGAGAACAGAAGATGTGATAAACTCCTTGTTGTTCTGATACATTTAGTAGAAACCAGATGAAAACATAACATTTGAGTTATGGGTGAAGTTATAAGCCTGTCACAAAACAGTAGTGTTATGCTGGGCCACCGTCCTGTAATGAGGCAGAAAGATTTGTGAACCTTTCTGCTTTTAAACTTTAATGTTGTTACACTGGAATTAAAAATAGTTACTCTACTTGATAAGCGTGAGAGTACTGTGGCTTACACTAAGCAAAGTGCTGTTCGCTAGAGGTGGTCAGTTATAAATTAAAAACAGGATCGTTTTATTTTTTCAGTTTGCTTGTCGCTGTTATTGAGACTTCTGCTTCAAAATGGTTTTGGATTGATCACAAATATCCTTGTGTCTCTGCAGAGGAGAGCTAAGAAAAGTTTTGGTGTTTCCCTTTGGGAGTATCACGTTGCAAACTACTGCTTACTAACTTGTGCAAAACCAGGAGCCAGAGTTCAGTGTGCTTTGTGAAGCTTGAACAGCACAATTCTGCAGAGTACTTGGGCAAGAAAGGAAGGAAAGCTGGCAACTGTTATGCACCAGAACTACTAGTCTGCATAATTATTTTTCTCCCTGTTTTGCTACTCTAAGGTCTTACTAATCATAAATACCATTATCTAGAGGGCCCAGGTGATTGGTTTCTTTCCCTTACAAAATTCATTTTTAGAAACATGACCTTGAAACATCTGAAGAAATCAGAAATTTTCCCCAGAACTCCTGCTTTGGCATGAAACTTTTGTAGTATTACTTACACAATTTCAAAGAATGGAAATGCCAAGATGGGTATTATAATCCCCTGGACACAGCATTCCTCAGCATCAAGAACGGAGGTGGTGTCAGGATTCTTCTCTGCAGTCTCTCAGTATTGTTTGAGTACTGAATGTATGTACATGAAGGCAAAAGCTGGAGCTGATGGCATTTAAACTGGCTCCTGCAGAACTGCCTAACATAACTGCAAATGAATTTTTTGTATTAAAAAAAAAAAAAGTTTATACATAATTTTAATAACTGACTGATAATCACTGCAAAGCAAGGTCTTTTTGCTATTATAACATATATATCCATAATTGTATGCTGTGAAGTCTCACTTAATTTGTTACACTGTTTCCTTTAAGGAGTTTGTTTGAAAAAGCTAACTTGCTAAGCAGGAGTATAGGGGCATATGGATTTCTTTCATTCTCATACTTCTGAGATTAAAATTTAAGACAGTGATACTTGGAACTGAGTTGCCTCATCCCTGTGAACTCCACTTTCTGAAAAGCCAGTTAGAAGATCTCAGCAATAGAATTTTCATTTCACTTAATGCACAGTAAACTTCTCAAGGGACATACTAAATAACAAAAACCTTTTTTTCCTTGGAGCACTGAGTATCCTGGTAACAAATCAGTTATCAAACAATATGTATCAGATCTCTGGTTGGATTTTTTGGCAACAATAACAATTAAAATACTGCATGATAATTTTCATCTTTTAGAGGGGTATTTCCTGAGACTCTGAGATGAAAGTACCTATTTTTTTGAGGTACTATGTATTTTAAAACTACCCAATCTATTCTTTATTTTTCAGATATCTTAACATAGCTGCCTGTCTTACACCTTTTATGTGCAGTTTTTGTTCAAAATGGTGTTTCGCATAGCAAATAAATTAAATTACATGTCCTGTAGAAACTGAAGACTTTCTGAGGGAGTTCAAAACTGAGTTGGAATTTTGTGATATAGTTGTTCTTTTTAGCTCTTCCAATGCAGAGAAGCTCATACTGCCAAGTCACCTATTAAGTGCTTAAACAGTAGCCTTTATCGACGTTTTTTGAGCATTGCAGATATCTAGCGTTACACTATCTAATGCCTTACAATTTACCTATTTTAAAAAGACATCTGCTGTGCTGTGTTGTTGAACGTTGCCAAGTTTGATTGCTAGCCAAGGCCTGTTTGTCCTTTAGTCACTGACAAATTCGTGACTGTGTTCCAGAGATGTGACAGATAATCAGCTGCCTCATGGCATTGGTAAAAGGTAACCCTGACCTTTCCTACAAATAATTAGTGTCAATTATACTCCCCACCTACATCCTTCTTGCCACTGCAATGGAAAAAAAAATCAGGCTTTTCCTTATTTTGTTCTAATAACATATGTCAAATTTAGCAATCCAGTGCCAGAATTTTCTGCATAATTTGAATATCGAAATACATCAGTCTGGGAAACTACTGTAGATTTTGTTTGCTTAGGTATTCCACCTCTTGTATGGATGTTAGGATACTGATTTCTAAAACGATAAGGTACTTGAAAGAAATTCCAGATGAGAAACAAATCAGCTGAAGTGGTCTTGGGTGGATGTTGACTTTACCTGTTGATTATTGGCAGAACACTTGAAAATTATTATTACACCAAACCAAGTATTTGAAAACAGTACAGTGAACTCATTTAATTTTATAGACATTAACTGCACAGCTCTGAAGATCCCAAGAGCGTTGTTAACACCCTTCTGAAACTTTGCTTCAGACTGATTTTTCCATGATGTTTCCTTTTTATGATAAGCAAGAATGTCTTTGTGATCCTACTCTTGAAAAGTCAGTTACAAATTGTAGAAGTCTGGCACTTGCAATTCTGAATTCCATTGGTTCGTGTCCCTGGACATGCATGAGGATGAAACTACATACAGCTGTGCTAGGTGGCTGATTAGCTGGAAATTGGATTTTTCCTCCCAAGTAACTTTTATGTGGTTGAAAATTCTGAAGCCTTACTACATATCAGATGTAGCCTGATTTAGTATAGAAATATATTGTTCATAAGGTTTTTCTGCCATTGGTGCAAAAGCCATTTATTGAGCATCTTAAATTATAGCACTTACATTATAAGCTTATGTTCTTTCATTTCTCAAAAATCGTGATAAATAACAGAATTGTATACAGTGGTTTACTCTTTTATGGAGTTTTCTGCCTTTTATTTAATATTTACTGTGAAAGAGAACAATTAAGGCCTTAAACAGCAGAATTACAGTTCTGTCTTCTCTTACCAAGCATTTTTCCACTACTAAATATTATTTCTAAAACTGACATTGTTTTCCTTTGTCTTCCCTAAGCTCAAAAAGAGTAAATTCTCTTCTTTGCCTGTGTTTCTTTATGGAAAGGGTAATTACATCAACTGCATCAACTGCAAGGGCAAGAAGCTATAAAAACATAAGCATTGCAAACCAATTGAGTCATCTGATTCAGCTTAGTGCAATGCAATGCATGCTGCCTCTTATCTACTTTATCCTGTCTTTCCTTGGGGCCACATAGGTCATTTATTCCGACCGATGTGGGAAATAACATTGGACACCGCCTTTGACAGTGAGTGGTGAGTGCCCAAGGCACAAATGCATTAACTGGCAGTGTACTGTTCATCTTGGATTTAGTCTGCTAAAGAGTTGGAAGACAGGCTGGCAAGTACCAGTGGTGTTTCACTGTGCTGTTTTTACTCTTTCACTCTTATTTTGTTAGTAAGGCAGTTTCAGTGGATCTTGACCCTTAACAAGTGATGCTTCTTGTTTAAACTGTAAATTCATCAGTCCAAATCTCAGATCATCAGTGGGTAGGGAGTATCTGTTTTTAATCTGTATGTGGTGCTGTCCTTTAAAATCCTCACCCTGTTTTTTCCCTGTTTTCAAGTATATTAGTTGCTATGGAAACAACATCAATGTTGTGAGCTTCTAAATCTTGAATACATTTGAGTTGCCTTGTTTGCTTTCCTCTTGTTTATGAATACAGTGGGTTTTTTCCTCCCACACTATATCTGCACCTTATTTCAGAAAGTGATGTTGAACAACCTCTTCACTGCTGCTTCCTTAAAGTTAAATGCTAGGATTCTGTAGTATCCAACCATTCTTATATCAGAGATTCTGATATTACTTTTTGGATTTCTGCTGATCTCAGTCTGATTCTACTCAGAGAAATCAAAGATCAAAATTTTTGTGCCAGAGAGTAATAAATATGCATAGTATTTGAAAAACAAAAACTTGGGCAATTGTTTGTTTCTTTTATCACAGCATGGTTGAGGTTGGAAGGGACCTCTGGAGATTGTCTGGCCCAAACCCCCCTGCTTTAGCAGGATCAGCTAGAGCCAAATGTCCAGGATGATATCCAGAAGGCTTTTGAATATCTTCTATAACAAAGATGCAACACCCACTGGGCAACTTGTGGCAGCACTTAGTTACCCTTACATTAAAAAAGTGTTTTCTGATGTTCAGACAGACTTTTCCATGTTACAGTTTGTGCCCATTGTCTCTGATCCTGGATACCACTGCATGCAACCTGCGGTCAGTGCACACACCCTCCCTTCAGGTGTGTGCAGATAGATGAGATTCTGGCCCCTTCCCCCCACCCGCCCTCTCCCAGCTTTCACTGTGCTAAACAGTGCCAGGTGTGTCAGCTGTTCCTCACAGGAGGGATGGCTCTTTTAGTCAGCTGTATGCTCCTTGACTGGAGTTTCTAGCACGTCAATGGTCCTCGTACAGGGAAGCCCAGAACTGGAGACAGGGCTGCAGCTCTGCAGGGGTGGCCTCACAGCACTGCATAGAGAAGGATCACATTCCTATTGGAATATTTCAGCTTTCCCCCCTCTAGATGAAATTTCTATGATAAACCATTAATGTAAGTGAGGTACCTGATGAAAAACTGGCAGCAGACTTTTAAAAATAAACATGTTTCATAATTTTATACCTACTGCTTGAACACTATTCAAGAACAAAACTTAAGACAGAGTTGGAAGTCACTTCAGGCTAAAAGGAAGTGAATGTTAAATTCAGTTTAGGAAGCCAAACTATGGCTTGAGCTAGAAGGCAATTGTAATCTAGAAGTATTGTAACAAAAAAGCTGATTCACTTCCTAGAATAAAGGATATATTTGGCAGGTGGTCTGCTAAAGTTCCTAATGTGTTATGTTATGTTATACTCCAGAGAAAACAAATAAGCTACCAAGAAAGTACAAACTGTTAACCTCTAAGTGGAGATAGATGCTGCTATTTGTTTAAGCAATTCTGGAATGCTTTGGCATTGTTTCACTTCCTAGCACAAAAGAAGAAATGACCTCTTCATGAAAAGAATGCTGTGGATAAGCTGGTTGGTACCTTATCAACTCTGCTATTGTAGTTATGCCAGCCAGACATGTTAGTGTGACTTAGACATGCCCTGCTATGGTATTTACACTTTGTCAGAAGTGTTTTGAGATTGATTTATGACCTTATCTGAAATGGATAGATGCTGCCAAGTTCTCAGAATGCATAAAATTTAAGTCCGCTCTATAATTTTATTTTAAAATTCCTGCCTTCAAAGAACTTGGAAAAATATGATGGTTTGCTACCTTTATCATACCTATTTGCTGCTGATGTTCCCATTCATCTGCTCTTCTCAAATCTTATTGCTTCTAACAAATGATGTGAAATACCATAGCTAGTGGCGTTTCTTTCAGATACTTTGAAGCTTAGGTTTTAAATAGTAATTTTTCCAGGGGGATTGTGAAGGTAAGGAAAAGCTGCATGTAAGGTGTGTAGATTATAACTGCAATGAAGGGCAGACCTTTAAATGTTCCCTGGTTAGCTCTGAGGCGAGTCAGAGAGAGATAGGGCTAGCCCAACATGCTCTCTATCACTTAATAAGCCAATCTAATCAGGCAAGAACAACTCTTTTGAGATGAGAGCCACAAGTATGGTCATGTCTAGGGAGGTGTTCTCTATTTTTAGTAAGCTGATTTCTCAGCATGATGCAATGCTGAAAGTAAGGGGTGGGGAAGCTGGAAAGAGATCATTTGGGGTTGATTTTGTTAGTTAATTTCTTTTCTGTTTTTTTCCATGCCAGACTGAACAAAATTAGATTGGTCAAAGAAGTATATTAAGAAGCATACTTATTGTTTGCTGGTTAGTAGTGCAAGGGGTAGAAAAATACAACATGCAGGTGGCTGAAAGAGAATGTAGCTACAAGGAAAAAAGAATATAAATATGAACAAATAGATTTTTTTTAAGCAAAACCACGCGTCCTAATTATTAGCAATGACTCAGCTATCTCTAGATAGTTCAAGTTGTACAGAAATAGAAGAGTTTTAATTGATTCTTGTTGGTTTGAGTCTTTGTGCCAACCAGACCTGACGTACGATTGATTAGGAGGTCTAGGCAGGTTGTAAAAGTCTCTTGCAAAGTATGTGCAAGTATTATGGGTAGCTTGTGAAAATCAATGTTTCTGTCCCATTTTCCCACCAACAAACTCTTCTCGCCATTTTTTTCCATTTCTTGCAATTGATATTCTGTAAGTTTAGTGATTAAATAGTAATAATTGTTTCTCAAAATGGAGAAGAAGAATGCATATCTGAATTAACAGAGTATGAAAGGGCAGTCCATTAATGTTACAATAAGGTGCGTGAGGAGAAGAAGTTATATGAAGCAAGGTTTTGAAATGAAGGGACAAAAAATTTGGGATACAAAGGTCTCAAGCTTTCTGGCAGCTGCTCTCAAGGAGTTACAAAGCTGAAGCAGTGATTTAAGGAAGAGGAAGTGATGCTAGTGGAGAAGGAGCAGCTCAGCAGGACGGTGGCAATAGCACAGGGATGTGGCTTTAGGTTTTAGCTAAGGAGAAGGTGATGAAGAATAATAGTAGAGGAGTAGGTAAAAGTTTCAGATTTATGTATTATAAATGGAGGGAAGAGGAGGCTTGGAGACTGACAGCTTATCTTCCTAAATATCTAACAATGATGTTTGAGAAATACTCAAAATTTTCAGCATAGAGGAATTGGCTGTTGGTGTCTAAGCAGGGGGAATAACCTTTGTCCTGGGTATTTGTTTATTTGCTTCCTCTGTAAATTCCAGTATGTAGGAACCTCTCATTGAGAAGGTAATACAATTTTCACTCTAGAATTCTGTTTGCCCTACTCTTGCAGAAAAGATGGGAAAACAGTTCCCTTTCATTAGGCAGCTATCAATCTTGAATTTGTACTTTTATACACAAGTGTAGAATATGCGATAAGACTTCATGTATGCTGCCAAGTTTGGTTTTCTAATAAATTGGGAAGCAAAAATTTCTAGCACTGTTAGCAATTCAGGCTTCTGTGCATTTTGACAGAACATTGTTGCTGAGATTGGCTTTTAGGGATCTCGAGTTCATAATGGAGACAAAACTTGGGGTTTTTTGGGTTCTGGAAACTAGGTGGCCTGGGGTGTTTCTTCAGAACTTAATCTGCACTCTTGCTTAGCATAGTTATTTAATGGAACTGTCGGTACATGACACAATCAGGACTGGAAAACTTTCAAGTACAAATTGACCAGATAAACTATTAATTGTCTTGACAATATCCTTGGCATTCTCTGAAAGCACAGTGCATTTCAGTAGCAGTTTCCCATTTTTCATTCTGCTTTAGATTACAGTTCACCTCTTGATGCTATTTCCAAAATTCTAAGGATATCTTTAAGACACTTCCTTTCTCTGTGTTAGTTTTGTTTGGAGAGTTTGCTATTTTCTCTTAAGACTGCACATTTAAGCATTCATTTTTGGGGGAACCTTGAATATTATGTCTTTGTGAGCTCAAGTTCACCTTTCTTTTCTCAAATACTGTCCTAAAAATCAGAAAATGGAAAATTCATCCATACTATAGTTCTCCTGATTTAATATCTGTTCAATACATCATAAAATTTGAGATGTTTTCTTGGGGTAAGTGAAAACAAAGTATATATGTCTTATAGTAAATATATATATGTATAACTTTTAAACTTATGTTAAATAGTCCAATTTCATAGCCTAGCAAACAGAAAAGAAAAATAATGAGTCTCTCAGATTCTTTTACATCTTACTTAAAATGCAGCAAAAATTAATCCAAAACTGTATGTCCAAACAGCTAAAAAGCAGCTTAATGTAATTTTCGTAATATTTTATATTTGAGATTAGGCAATTATACCTTCACTGTTGCCTTTTCACTAAATTATATCAGAAAGTAAAATACTAAATGTAGGATAGGAAATAGTGTGAAAATTGCCCCAGGAATTCAGTAGCATCTTTAATCCTGGTGTAAAACATGAGGGATCTAGTCTTATTAGGTTAAGACTCTTTCATCTCTAATTAATTACAAAAGGGCTTCAGGGTTTCCTTTTAAAATTTTTAAATATTTGTTTTTAAGAAAATCAAAGTTACTTCTCTCTTCTACTTTATGGCTGTACTACTTGTAATGAGGAATGTGTCTCAAAGGGCAACTGTGAATAAAAGAATATACTTCTTATGATAAGACTTTCCCAAATACACTCTAGAAAATGTTTCTGCAATGCTCCTGTGATTGTGTTAAATGAACGACCTTAAATCAACTCCTTTCTCTATTCAGTCTAGATAGAATTTTCTGTCTCCATTTTGCCAAGTATCCAATTGAATCCACAGTACAGAAAATTGATCAGAGTTGTTATTGGTGAGAACCTGAAAATACAAAGCCAATAACTAGAGTTTTATTCAGTGTTCAGAAGCTGGAGGAGTTCTAATCAAGTTTGACCCTGGATAAAACTAACTCTTTATGTCTGAATTCCAGTTCACTCTTGTACAGGTTGTGTGTGTCTCAGTTAAATATAGTAATGTCTTGGGAATTGGATATCAGAGCTTTTTTTCATAGGCTTGTCACCACCTGGAACCTTGGAAAAACAATGCTAACAAGTCTTTACTTCAGCATACCCACCTACAAGTATTCATTGTGTTTATCTACTGCTTTGCATCGAAGCAAGTTGACCAAACAATATTTTTTTTTTTAATCAGTCTTTTAAAATTTGAGACGTTTGATAGATGATGATTTCTTTATGATTAGAACAGTCCAATTTGCCTTTATAAGTCTTTCTCATTTCAATGTATCATCAAGTGATTACAGAAATTGAATGAGGGTCAGAAAGATCTGTAACTGTTAATGATATTCAGGATGGCTGAACTCTAGGTGTTTTCCTACTTGGAGAGTTAATATAATTGCAATGCAAAGCAATAAATAAAATGCTGATTTTAATACGGTATTTGCTTCTTAACTTAGGATCTGCTCTTTTGACATTTCCTGTCCATGAGTGACAATGTCTTTTAATATTTGTTATAGTTCATGCTTTTAAAACCATTTTAGAATGCAAATTAATTATTCATAAACCAATGAATTTTAATGAATTCTAAGCAAATAACAGTTCTTGAGTTGACTTAAGAATTAAATGTTGCCTTAATGGAGGTATATGCTTTATATCTTATGGAGCTGGTTTGAGAGAGCTGGAAACTAGTTTGTGAAGGAAAATAGCAGGAAAGGCTAAACTACAGTGGTGACTGATATGCTGATACAAGTATCTATAGACAAGGCTGAGAATAATCCTTGTTATTTATGTCAAAACTGAAGATTTTTAGCAATGTTCTGGTAAAGAACTGATGAATATTCGTTTTCTTTCAGCTCTGTTCTTATATGAGCAACTGTCCTCCAGGTACTACAAGTGAGATCAGGAAGCTCATTTGAATTAACGTGGGAGTAGGATTTGAACAAAGATACCAAATGATGTGTTCTATTTTCAGCTCTGTTCTAACACAGCAGGCAAGTGGTTATCTTTAAGCACTTAAATACTCATTGTAGGGTCAGTATGACTCTGTGCCTTGCACTTAAATTTTTATATAAGGGGAGCACGCCAGCAGCCGCTATTTCAGGTGCTTTCCTAGAAACACAGACATGCCAGTGTAACTGAGCCTTGGGGGGACTACCAGAGATTTTTCAGTCTCACAGCTGCACTGCAGGTCCAGTTTGCATCCTTTGACATTATGATTTTAGTGGATTTTGCCATGTTTTAAAACCCATGGCCTCTGTTTCCAGAAGCTATTTTAGCCTGTCTCTGGAGAGTATTATGATAGCAACCACACTTAGTGCAATAGTGATAGAAAACCAGTTTATGTCTTCCCTTACTGAAGAGTATTTTTTATTTTTTTAAAAGTCAGTGACTTTATCAATGCATTAAAAAGAAAGGGGCTGGCTGTGCAGTCTGTTTCATGTTGCTTATTAACAAAAAAAGTTAGTGAACCAATCACGGTGAAATGGTATTCTTGTAATGCAGGCTGGTTTTATTTTAATACTTAGCATGTAAATAATTACTTCACTAGTTTAACGTTTTCCGGGCAAAAGCTTCAGAATTGGGTTGCCAAAGCAGCAGACATCCATTTTTGATAAAAAAGTACTGTTGAACAGTAGTCATGGCACAGAAAGTACATGTTTGAATAATGGGAGCTGGGGGTACTTTCACCTGATGCTAGGACAGAGTCTTCACCCCAGCTGCAGTTTGAGAGATGTGGACATTCACCCATCTTTTTTAAGAAGGCTAAGATACAAGGAAACAAGACTAAATCATCATTACTGTTGAAGCGCCTATTTAAATATCCTGGAATGTTTCAGCTCCAACACCTCGGAAATCTAAACAGAATTTACCTACTTGTTTCCTTGTGAGCCCCTCCTAGGTCACTTTCATAGAGCTCAATACCCATTTTCAGAGAAACTGGTTCTTAGAAAAAGTGGGTAAGGTTGATAAGGGAAGAAATCTGTAAAATCCACCCAAGCGGACCTTAGTTCTGTGCCCAGGACTCCACTGTGACACTGTGATTGCCCTTGGATCCTGAGAGCAGCAAATTCACTTGGAGTGGTGGAGCAGCACAGCTTTGTCTACAAGTCGTAATCAGAGGTAAAAAATCTGCTGTAGCTCTAGAAAAGTTTAACTGAGCAAGAAAATAAAATGATTTCATATATGTAGTAAGTCAATCCCTGGCTAACATCTGGGAAGTTCTGACCAATACTCAGAACTCTTGCGTATGAAATTCAGTATGCTTGCTTAGATATATTTAATGTTTCTAAATGATTTTCTGAGAACTTCAGGTTGAAGAGTGCTGCTTGTGTTCTTTAGCTTTTATTCCTGACTCCTTAGGCAGTTGAGATATGAGTTAATGACAGGTCTTGAAGAGCAGAATTTTTATAAGCAGTTTTAAATTGCTCACAAATGTCTCCTTTTCTTCCTACTTCTAACTGAAACGAAAAAATGCGTTATCCTAAATAGGATAACATTGGTTTACATGGTGACTGCAATGCACAGTCTTTGAAAGTCATCTAACAAGCCGCAACCTTTAACCCTTTAAGATCAATCAATGTGTTTATGAACACTAGGAATTGTGATAATGTCAGGGGTTAGCTCGTTGTGAATGGGTGGGGGCTTAGGCTTTATTGTTGGCAAACTGGCTGACCATTGTACGATGGCTATCCCTAATGGTTATTTCCCAAGTAAGGACGAGTATTTACCCTGAGCGCTTATACAGTGCCCTGTCAATTTTGGCGCTCCGGTCTGGCGCACCAGAGGCGCTCCCCGCCCGCGTTCACACGGTAATTCGCAGCCCCCGGGCCCGGGTCGCTCTCAGCGCTGCCCATCCCCGCCCCGGCCCCTCCGCAGGACAGGGCACCGCGGGGCGCTCGGGCCGCGGGCGCGGCCGCCCCTCCGCGGGCGCGGTGCCGGGGCCGCCGGGGCGGGCCGGGCCGGGCCGGGCCGCTGTTGGCTGTTGCCATGGCTCCGGCAAGCCGGGGGAGCCCAATGAGCGCTCTGCGGCGGTGCCGAGGGGACCAGCCATTTTGCTTATGGAAAACAATGTGACATATTATGCTGTGCCGTACCGGGGAATAAACAAAAATCCCGTCGGGGGACGCAGAAGGAACGGGCATATTAGTGAGTAATTCCGGCGGCAGAGCGGGCTCGCGAGCTGCCATTTTGACAGGCTGGCGGCTGCCGCTCCCGCCGCTGCTCGGGGGAGGTGGAATGCGGGGCGATAATGCTGCATATCTGCTGTCAGGCAGCGGAGCGGGCGTTCGTGCCGTGAAGGCAGGCTTCCTCCGCAGTGCTGTCTCGGCAGCTCGCTAGCCGGCGATCAGGGCAAGGGAGGCGCTCGGAGCGCCGGGGAGCGGGCGCTGCCCGGGAAGGAGCAGGTGTGCGGCGCGGCGGCGCCGCTGCGGCTCCCGGCTGCTCCCGGCGCTCGGCTGCCGCTGGACTCCGCCACAAAAGGAGCCGCTTGCGTCTCGGCTGCTGCGAGAGAGGTACCTGGGCACGGGCTGTGACACAGCTGAGCACAACTTCGTGCGAGAAACAAGCTTCTCCAGGTATCTGTGCTGTGGAAGGTTGGCTTTGGTCGGTGGCTGGTTTAAAGTGGTTGCTGAATTCATTGATCTGACTGCGCTGTCCTTAAAGGTTTCGGTGTGGTGTTCCATATGGTAGCTGATTCAGAAGGATGCTTTCAATAGACGATAATTTTTTCAGTAGAAAATTCTACGAAAAGGCAAGGATTATTTTTTTGTTTGGATTATCACTGTGTTTTTTACTATCAGGGTAGCGTGGGCGAAATAAAATATTATAGAACTCGTGAGCATGTTTGAAAAGCTTTACATCACTGAGTTCATCACTAGTGGATTCCATGCATTGTGTTCAGCCTCAGTGTTAGATTTAAATTGTCCAACTGCTGCTGTGCAGTATGTAGGTCATAATAAAAAGCAGCTTTTTTACCAGCCTTCAATAGACTGCATGCCCCAGTGCTGTGGTTGATTAGTTTGTGGTACTTGTGCTGTTAAGAGTAGTGGTATTAAAGGCAGCTCACACCTCCTTTTTAAAGATATCGCACGTTCCGTGCTAGACAGAGCACAACACACCCATTGTGTCCCTCCGTTTGGCGTTCAATAAAAGGAAGGAAACGAGCACTCCACATGGAGCACCAGCACATTAATAGCGCAAGACGGTTAAACTTTTATTGAACAATCCCCGAGATTCTGAGATAATCTACTGAAGGGAGAGACAATAAAAACACTTAGACCTATGTAAGGAACTGATTGGAATGGGAGAGGTCTTCTGATAGGGTCTGTGTGTTAATGCTGTAGATTGTCAGTGCAAAATGAATTGTTCTGAATAGTTAATAATCACAACACATCTGCTGTAGTTAAACCTAGGTCAATGAAACCTCAGTCCCTCAGGACAGATAACATTTCTATTAAAAGTAGCATTTTCCAAACTACCAACTGTATTCTTATGCATTAATACAATTTCTGAATTAGCTTATACTAAAATGCATTAAATTATTCTGACAACTGAACCACATATTGGTTCACTTTGCATCTATACAAAATGAAATTGTATTTTTGGTCTTAAGTCCTCTTTAATAATTATGTGGATTTAAATCCCAATGAGATGAGCCATTTGTTTGGACAGTTGAGTGGGCATGAAATCAAGAATTTGAGGTCTGGTATCTTTATAGTTAAATTAGTAACCAGCACTCTGTAACTAGGAGCCAAATTCCAGTGTGTTGTTTCTGTATATATCCTGCAAAGGCATTTGAACAAGCATGTTCAGCAACTATCCCCCAAATGAGACATTGCATTTGGAAGCAGCAGTATATAATTGAATTGCTATTATGCATTCTCCCCATTAGAAAAGCTCCATCTTACTTGAACCATTTCAGGATTTTGGTTTTTGGTGAATGCACATGCCAGCTTCTTTCTCTGTACCTCTGTGTAGGGGTCACACAGTAAGTGGTTTAGAGAACTGCCTTCATCTGTGTTCTAGAAAGTGGAATGTGCCTTTACAGTGTGGAACTGCATGAATATTTATGACTGAGCCCGTAATTATGATGAAAATTATAAACAAGCAGAGCTAGTATTTACTTTAAGACGTTGGTAAGCCTTTAACAAAGAGGTAGGGAGCTTTTGTTACAACAATGAGAAACATGGATATAGCAGTATACAAAAACTGAAGGATCTTGCAGTTCAAGGTGGATTGATTCTCACTATGGGTTCTTCTCACTATGAAGAATTCATGTTTGAGGAAAACAAGTGAAGACTAACAATGACTAATCACTAAACAGTGTGCACCCATTGGGTTCTGATAGATGCATCTTATTAGTCAGTATTGTTTAAGCCAATAGTCTGTACTCTTTCCATTCTGCTTTTCTCCTTTTGTTATTTTTCTCATATCGATTCCCAGCTTCCCTCTTCTTCCTTAGTGTCTCTCTGGCAACATCTGATCCCATCAGAGGTATTTGTAAATCAAATCGGTGACTGTCAAGTAATGGTCATGGAGGTGCTGCAATAGAATCTGATGTGGAGGAAGAATTTAAATGAGTTAGAGGTAAGAAAGAGCAACCAAGTAATGAGCGTATCCAGTGTGAGCTAATTCCACATGATGTAAGTTTTAAAGGCCTAGAATTGGGTCACTGATGCAGAAATCGAATGGGCATGCATGGAGAGGGACATTCTTCATCTCATGATGAAGTGTACTTATGAACAGAAGGTTTACAAGAAGACCTTGCTAATAATATGACATAGGACAAATTGGAAAGTTTTGTATTAGAAATGGTAGTATCAAGTTCTAGTTGAAGTCTAGAAGTTTTTTGGGTTTCAGTGGAGCCACGGTTTCTATCAAGCATTATTTGAAAGCCTCTAGGTTATCCAAAGTCAGGCCCTCTCTTGGTCAGCAGAGATGTAAATAACATCAGCTGTCATGCTTTAATATTACAGTTGCTACAAACATTTTTTTTTAGGCAGATGACCTTAGAAGGTGACTCTGGGTCCATGTGTAGCTCTTAAACAGAATACCAAGAAAGCAAAAGCAGGCAGATGAATCCTAAAATGCAGTATTGTAGTAGCAGATGCAAATAGCAGTAGGAATAAGAGACCAGAATGACCAGAGGTAAAATCAAGTGGTGTAACAGCTCATTTGGTATGCTATTTGTTTAAAATAATCAGGTTTGAGCAAACAGTGATAAGCATCAACCAGCCATGGGGTGTGTGGAGCACAGTAACCTTGTAAGAGCTGGTACAGAAATGTGTTATCTACCCTCAGCCTATTGTCAGTGTACTTGCATATATGACCAACCTGTGAGCTACAGTACAGATGGATGTGCCCAGGAAAGACACTCAGGCATGGAGTTAGGGTGCATTGTATGAAGTGACACTGTGGAATGGCTGAATGTCACTTCTGTACCGGAAGGATCAGGTATTGAATATAATACATCAATTATGGGGTTGTGTCTGGAGCACACAGCCTCCATCAGATGTGACCTTCAAACAGTATTTCCGCTCCAGTGAGGCTGTCTGCACAAAAATAGAAATAAAAATTGTCGATTTCTGTTTGTTTGTAAACTAGAATTGTACAAATGTATACTTTATTATTGAGTTATATCCTACTGCTGGATACCAGTCCTTTCTCATGTTACTGTTGCCAGTTTGAATTTCCTTTCTTTACTGTTGTACTGTTGTTGTAGCTTCCTATTTGAGGGAAGACTGTGCCATAGATGCTCTTGTGTTCATTTTCATTCAAATAGTCTGGTGTCTTTTCATGAAAGTGTTTTGACAAAAGCTGACCTTTCTGAAATTATGAAGCTTCTTAACATTTTAGAGCTAAAACAAAAGCTAAAATTACTTTCAAAGGCACTGGTGTAATGGAAAATTTCCTGTATGGGAGGGAAGAGGGAGAGAAGGGCAGCATGTATCTTTGAGTAAAGGCATGCTGGATGACCACATTTTAGGTCTACTCCTGCTTTCAGTGTTTTTGAAGCATGTAATGTATTTTTCTGTTCAGATGTATTGTTCCATAACAGTGATACATCATAGCTAACGCTGCTGTAAAGTAGGAAATTCCAAAGGCGGACCCTTTTCTTGTTATTTCTAACTTCTTTCCCTAAATAGATTGATTTTTTTGGTCTTTCTGTACTGAATACAGATAGTGTTCTGACTCATCCACCCTTAAAAACCTCACCAGCCACCATCAGGGGGTTGAATAGCACAGATGTGGTTCTGTGTTCTTAAGTAACCTGAGTAGCATAGTGCACTTTTGAAGAGGTGATGCTGAAGATCCTGAGTCTCAAAGAATAGTGGGAAAAACACACTAGCAGGAAAAGCAAACATTCTTCCTTCTCAATCATTACTATGATCAAACTACACCCTAAACTTTCTCATTAGCCTTTTCAGAAAATAGCTGTTAAATAATGCTGAGAGATAGAATAATGAAAGCTTTATTTCTTTTATGGGTACTTTTCTTGCATTTCATGTACACGTATTAAAGCAGTGTACAACTGAACTATGTGATAGGTATCTAAAGCTATCCCAAGTGTAGCAGCAGTGGCTGATCAACTAAATTTGTCCACAAGCACAGTGGCTTTATTTTTTTGCTTCTTCAGGACCCAAAAGAATATGCAGGGATGCATGATGAAACCAAATGAAAATGGAATCAGTAACTGCAGTTCTCACAGCTGCAAATCAGATTATGTGAAGCTTATAAAAATAAAATGCATTGATTTCTAAAGGTTACATCTGGTTGTAGGATCACCAGTTGTGCTAATCAGAAATCATCAGTTGTGACTGAAGGTCAAAATAGGTGGAAGGATCCTTGTGTTTTTTCAGACTTTTTTGTGTGGGTTGTTTTGGCTTTGGCGTTGTTTTTTTTGGGTTTTTTTGTTGTTGTTGTTTCTCTGAGCAGCACCAATAGGTGAGGTCCCAGTTCAACCGAATCAAGGCTGAAAGGTGGCTGTAACCCGTCCTAAGAGGCTTAGGGTTGGATGGTGTAGCCTGTGATTAGAAGGGGTTGGGAATGTGTCAAGAGCAGGACAGCCACAGAGTGTTCTTGTCAGCATGATGCCATGGTGTCTGAGGACTCCTGACTAACTGCAGCCTGAATGTAAAGATTCATCACAAGAGTGCACCTTGAGCACTATCATGTTTAATAAAGCCACGTATCTCTCAGTGGGATCAACTTGCTGAAAGCTAATACTTTGTCAAAGTTTAGTTTTAGCAAATGGTGGGGTGGGGGAAGCTGTGCATGATTCAGTCATCTGGTTCAATTCTAATGTCTGTAAAATGTATGAACTAGAAATTACACATTACTACAGAGGGTCTCTGCATATGAACAGTATTTTCACTATTTGAAGTGACTACATGTGAAAAGTAGTGATTCAGGCAATAGAGCAAAGCATGGGTTAGATAGCTAAAGTGGATGCTTTGACTGTTTTAACATTCATTTTTTCTTAATAATAAAAAATTAGACACAATTATAACAAAAAAGTCTTCATTTTTAAAATGTAAATAAAGATGTATAAACATTTCTGTAAACATAAATGTGATCTGAAATATTGTTGGCATCAAGCAGGTGCAAAATGACATTTGTAAGGTACTAAATGCCTGTTTCTCACTGAATTTCGTGTTCACTTATGAATTTCAAATTCTCTATTCTATTAATATGAGAGCTTTTCTAGTACCTTGGACTATGATAAATAAGGAAGAGTAAATAATTGGTGTGAGGCAATTATTGGTTGGTGAGAATTACAAAGAATTGTATTTCAGGAAGGTTATTTAGTAAATCTCTAACGCAGTATGTTTTGCTCTCTCCGATGAAGCAGCCATCATAGACCTTCATAAGGAGTGGGTTCATGGATTCGATCACCCAAGCTTTGTATTTCAGCTGCTGTTTGTAAACATCATGAAGCGTGTCTGTGAGTTCTGAATTTCAAGCAGACTGTTTCAGCTTTTGACGGAATCCTAAGCTGTAGTGATTGGCCTAGATGAAATATACAATAAATTCTCTTTTAGACATGGAGGTCACACTACTGACTTCTGTGTATTTCATGCATTGCACTTGTTAAAATCCCAAGGAGTTATTGTCTGATTTAGGCATCAACCTTGTACTTTCTTTCTTTGTACTAATAGTAAGGATTTTAGAGAAAAGCAAGCAGTAACAACCCAAAGGGGTGCCAGTGCAAAATACTGGTTATGTTTATTTAATTCATATATTGATCATGTACATCCCACTGCTCCTTCTAGCCAGTTATGCGGCTTACACATTTTAATAAGCAAATTCTGACAGAAGACAGCAGTTGCCAGCACAAATTTAATTTAATTTAGTTTCTAGTGAATTTCTAATGAACGGGGAACTCTAAGCAGTGACATTCTCTCAGATAATCAAATTCATGGTAATTGCAGTTTTTCACTTGGAGAAATCTGTATTTGTTGGGAATCTGGAGGAAATAATTATTCCAGTGTGACTGATGCAATCAAATGGTTTACTTTGAATAAGTAAAATATAAAAGAGGCTAATCAAATGAAGTGCTACTGTATGAGAGCAAAACGAAAGGCTGACACATTTGACAGTAGAATAAAGACCAAGCCAAAGGCTTTGTTTTGACATACATGCAGATAATCAGGCAAATTCAAGTCTTTTAAGAGACCTCTTCTATAAGGGTCACTTTACAGATACGGATCATGTAATCTGAGCCTTGCAGATTATCATTCTACTTTTAAACAAGTACGAGAGAGGTTTTTAATTCCTGATTTGCATAGCTGTAGATTTACACATTCACATGCTTTTGCCATTGGCATTTGATTTGCAGATGACTGATTTATGGTCTGGAGCAAAGGCCAAATTCAGGACACACTTTAATTGTCAGGACAGCAAACTCTACAAAAATTGTTGGAAAGCCAGCACCTGTAATTAACACATACTATAGCAAAGCAGTAGGAGGATGCCTTCCAGCTCCAGGCAATACTCCTCTTACGAGCAAGGCAATAATAATTGCAGAGATGGTATGCTAAGTTAATCCAGGGGTGAATTTGTTTTTTGTAATGTTTAATGCTATAATTATCTTAAACATAATTCTCTAAAATCAGTCACTGCTTACATAAAGAACATAAATGAAAATAAGCATGTCAGTGTGACTAAAAGAGCTACAAAAAGTACAGCAGGGTCAGGTTCCCTTTTGCAATAGGTGCTGAACATATAAGGTGGAACAGGCTTGATGCAAACGTTAACTGAAAAGGTTTATTAACTGGTGGTTTTGATCACTGCATGAATACAATACCAGTGGTTTCTTGATTTCCTGTAGCAGAAACAAAAATTTCAAAAGTGTCTGAGGAAGGTGCAAATAGTAGCTTTGTAGATGAGCTTGGGAAGTGTTCTTATGATAAAAGATTACTGTTTCTTGTGATTGCATGAAATGTATGTGGGAAAATTTTAGCTGATATTGTGAAGAGACTTTTGGGAATTGCAAGAGGAGACAGGAAGAGAATTACAAAAGTGCCTGAAAGGGAAAAGGAGAAAGATGTAATTGCTGTAGTGACAAGACAATGAGCCATCTATATGTGCCCTCTGTTCTGGGGCAGGGACAGGTTCAGTGGCTTCAAAGAAAAATAAAATTAGACTGGTCTCATGGAGTGCATTTTGCATAGATCAGAATGTGTTACTTAAAACCGTGGACTCAGATACTGTAGTCAAATTGGGTGTTGACAAGAGGCCTAAACAATAGTATTCCTGATAGGGAGCAAAAAAAAAATTAGAAATCAGACTTCAAAAGTGCTGTGGAGAAATCAGTCCTCTCAGGAAAAGCTACAGCACATGTTTAGAGTGAAGGGGAAACAGGTGTGAAGAAACATGAGCCAGCTCCTTGAGGAATTCACATACTTGAGTATTCAAGGTTTTTTGTAGGGGTTTTATTAAAAAAAAAAAACCAAAAAACAAAAAAACAAAAAGTCACATTTGTATCCTAGTCAAATTTCTAATCTATATGCAGTGTCCCAGGGCAAGCCACAGATTTAATTTCTTTAATTGTTTTTTAGTCTTCATATGGACACATAGTAATTCCAATTGAAATGTTCAGATTTGAAAAAAAAAAAAATCTCCTTCTGTGGTATTATTCTTTATGTTATATTTTATTCTTGGGAGACCCAAAGGGTTGTCCTGTCTCTTCATAAGCACTTCCGATGAGGCATTAGAAGTCTGTGTTTTCGGTGTGATTACCTGTTATGGAAATGGGATTCTCTCTAGTTGTCCTGAACTAGCAATGGAATAATACAGTTCTGAAGATGGGGTCAGGTGGTAGGGAGCAGGGAGAAAAGTGTAACAGTTCATAAAAAGAGAGGCTGTAGTACTCAGTTTAAGTAGTCATTGTAAAAGAGGGAACTTGGTTGTCTGAATCTGAAGTCAGTATCCCAAACCATCTATGAAAGTGGTATTTACACTGAGCTATCTGCTCCTTCTGCTGTGTCTCTGTTGTCAGTTCTCTGCTCTAGGTTCTGTCTCTTGATTTTGTACCAAATTGTTTTAACTGGGACAAATTCTGCTAGAATGTTGGTGGGCTGTTTCATGTGTTTTGCTTGATACACCTGTGTATTAGGACTGCAAATTTATTTATGGAGAATGTCCATTTCTCAGTGTATTGCTTGGTTTTAAAGTTATCAGCTGAGCTGGAAGCTTGGAGGTGGCTTGAGTTCTAACATGGCTTGAAAGAATTATTATATTGCAAGCTTTCTTGTCTGTAGTCCTGTCCAATCTATGTAATTCTACTGTCATCTTCAGTATTGTATATATCATAGTTAGACTTCTACGGACTTTATCTTTCGGTATGTCTATGAACAGCTTCTCTTTATAGTCATTAATAGTGTGGGTTTTTTCTGAATTAATTGCAGATAATGCTGTGAGAATTTCACATTCAATACCTAAAATTGTCAAAACAAGCTAATAATACATAATTCAAAACTTTGTATGAGAAACCACTTCTTTTGAATTCTGGACTTATTTCTCTAGTGCTGACATGTGGATAGTTTTTACTAAACTGTCTACTCTTCACTGTCTTAAAGAGCTAAAAGGATTTTTAGCTTTGGTTTGCCTAAAAGCAGATAATTTTTTTAATGACCTTTTATTAGGGATAGGTTTGGAACTATACTCTGAGGCCTCCACCCTTTTTGGTGGGTACAATTTACAATTGTAGAATTTTTACCCTTATGTTTGCAAAACTGTGAAATCAAATTTCGTGTTTCGCATAATCGTAAATTAGTGCTGAAGTGATGATTCAAGTTTGGACATGTGAGAATTTCATCTGAATAATATTTTTAAAAGCAAGGGCATGACTCCAAGGAAGTGGTTTGTCTGTGACTTACCTCAAACCTAGGTGTATACAGTATTCTTTACAAAGACACATCCTAAACAAGGAACTTAGAATTTATTTAAACGTTTTCTCGAAGAGGGCAGAGAGAGGTTTAGGAAAATGAAGCTTACAAATGAATTTTTTATAGACTTTAGTGTCTTCAAAAGCTCTTATTGATGTTTTCTCTCTTTGGATGCAACCATAGGAATCCTCCCTGAATTAATTATAAGTAGTTACAGTAAATTTGTGTGCTTTTAAAATGCCAATGAAAAGGCTTTGGCATCCAACTTTTTGCTGTTCTAGTGTTAGGTTCAGCCCAAAGTGCCTCTAAATTTCTTTTGAAGAATACTGGAAAGATTTAGATAGAAGATGAAAAAAGATGTTGCACTTGTGTCTTTGTGTCCCATGATACAACGATTTTCTGATTGTTAGGACTTACATAGGCACTTAAGTCTTACTATCATTGGTAAGATCTGGGCTGAAAAGGTTGGCACCATCTTGAATTAATCTGCTAACCTTATTTACAGTATATTTATTACTGGAAATGTTTTCACATGTTTATATACACAAATTTTATCATATTTTGGGGATGTTCTGTTAGGTAAATAGTCCTGCCTCTTAAAACTTGATGAACATCAGGAGTTATGTTCAAATTGTGCTGTGCATTTCAGCCTGGGATCCTGCAAATGCTAACCAGATTTGCAAAGTGAGGTCAGTGGAGTTTTATGTTTTATCATCTTTAACTTTCAGTGCTATCTGTATCAGACACACCTGACCAAATCAACGTAAGTGATCACCTTAGCTTCATAAGAGGAGGAATGAGGAAATAGAGATGTCTTTGTGTTGTCATTTCAAAGGCAGCAATGTTTCAATAGTGCATCATAAAAAGATTTTGTGTGTTGACTTCTTTAGATGCGGATAACATAAAAGTTAGCATAGAGGTCTGGTTTTTTTATACTTCAATGCTATTTCTCTTTTTAAAAGTACTATTAAAACAGTTTGAACTACTCAACTTACAGACAGTTTCTACTTTGATCTTAACTCACGTGTTTCTAGTTCATGCCACCCATCTATCGTAAGCTGATTTTGTTATAAATAACCAAAAGCTGTACAGATACTATGTAAAACTATTAGTGATTTCCCCCCTCTTGTTGTACTCTGGTTTCAAACTCTAGTCTTTAGATAACTGTCAATCATATTTAATTTCTTTTCACCTTGCTCATCAGAATGTAAAGGCTAAAAAGATAACATCAAATGCTTTTCTCATGTTCTCCTTATGAGCAATTTGTTTAACTGCTGTAAGAATCAAATGTGCATGAGCTTAAATTTTAAGTCGATGAGTTCAAAGCAGAAGGCAGGGCAAACACAGCACAAGCAGTTTAATGTGTTTTGGCACTAAATTTGTAATAATTAAACTTCTGCTAAGGTATGTCTACTGTCTACTTTTGATGTCTTTATGTACAAGGCCGTGATTTGACAACTTTTCTATCTCTGCCTTCTCTTTCGGGAACTAAGATAGAAAACTGTGTGATTAGCGATTCTGTATAAATTTTGTAGAGAAAATTTACCTTTCAACTTCTTCGTTTTGTTTTTTCATATATGTAAAGCTTTCAAGCCATTTTAGAAGCAGAGGGTACCACAAGTAACTGATGTCATCTTTCAGGTTTTTTAAGTGCAAATGTTATTACTCTATTGTTGCTCGTAGTGATCATTGTCTAAGAGTTACAATTGAAAATTTCTGTTTTGAACAGTCATTTCATCAAGCTGACGAACAATAAACAGCCTTGAGGGGAAAGAGGGTCTTTTGAGCTGTTATTATTAATAGGCGGATGAATTTGAAAAACAGAGGATGTTAAAGTTCTAGGAAGGGAAATCCGCCTTTCCATGTGTTTATTTTTCAAAGAGAGGAAACTACCTAATAAGTGTAAAACTTCAGGGATACAAAATAGGATATCTACTTCAGATTATATTACCTTTGACTTCCAGTTCTCACGTATCTAAAGAACTCCCCTTCAAGCATTCTTTTGTGCAACTTCAGCTGCCGTAGGTTTATGGTACGGTATAGGGGCTCCTTCTTCTACCCAGTGTGCAAAATATGTATAGCCATATTGTTCCAACTTTCGGTTTGTTGCTGTGTAAGAATATTTTTAAGGACTTTTTCTCTCCACCTTTCCAGGAGGCACTGGCCTTTGTTTTATGAATTGGGGTCTCTTTAACAGCTTAATTTTCCTAAGGAGTATACACTGCATCTCATAAAATGTATAGTCACATGGGCTACCAAAAACAGAGATAGCAAAGACGTCTCGTTTTAGAGTTGTGTCTGTAGACGGTCTTCCTTATGGAAGAATTTTTCCATTCAGGGAGAAAGTTTCCCATGGAAAACATGGCTGCGGTTTTGGATTCTTTATTACTGATGTTCACTGATCAACACTGAAAGTGTACTGATGGAGAAAAACTGGGAAATTTGTAAAAATCTTTTAAGTATTGTCACTCATGGTGACTTTGCTCTTCTTGTCTCTGCCTTGTACCTGCCACTTAAACAAAGGTCAAGTTCTGTTAGCTGAAAAATTAGTTCTGGCCTACAGATAATTTAACACAGAGCAATTAACTGGCAACACAACTGTAACATCCTGTATTGCCTTAAATACAGCAAACATCAAATTGTCTTTCCTCAGCTAGGAAAAGCATGAATATAGCTCAAACAAGTGTTTCAAACTAATAGCCTGCTTTGCAATTAATGGTCCTGTAAAGAACACGAACAGCAAACAAAAACTGTGAAAGAGCTCTCATTTTCACTTAGGCTGAAGCAATACATGATAGATGAGTACATTATAATGTGCTTCTGTTAACAAGAAGACAAAACAAACACAAGCTCAGCACTGATTTCCTGAGCCATTCTCCTAGTGGGCTAGGACTAAGTGGGGTATAGAGTATCCACTGGGGGGTGTTGGTATCGTGCTGTAACTTCACCTTTGGGAGTCGAAGAACTTCCTAGAAACCAAGTCCTCCTTTCCCTCCAAGCTACTAGTGTGAGGACTTGTCAAATCTTTGGGGAAATTAAGATCCTCAGGAACAAAGAGATTTGAACAGGAAGGGATCAGTTTTCTGCTTTAGCAACTTCCTGTTGAGTGTGCTACATCATACTGCAGAAAGGAGATTTTTGGTAAGGAGCAGGCTTGGTAGGCTCAGGCATTTTGGCAGCACCTTTTCTTGATGATTAGCAACATGAAGGTGAACGAAGGTGGAGGCAGTGTAGCTGCAAGTAAGTTGAGTCTGCTGGTGTCATGTACCTGAGCTCTTGAAATAACTACCTTCTTTGCAGGTTGAAGGGCTGATAATTGTCATGATTATGTGAAACTGTGAGCAGCAAGGAAAGCAATTGTATCTTGGTGGGCTTTGTCTGACTTCAGCTGTTTTTATTACGCCAATATCGCTATGTTGCCATCAGAGGTAGAAAACCCAAATACAAATGTTGTGTTGCTGCAAACCAGATACTGCCTTTGAAATCAGACTTGTGGGGAGAAAAAGAGGAAGAGATATCAGAAAAATATTAGACACTGGTAGTATTACCTTGTATTCTAAAATGCTGAAGAATTACCTTATGTCCTTAGATTGTGTTTTCAGTTGGTGGCTCGTAGTAAAATGAATAAACTGACTAAAGGAACATTGATGGAAGGATGGTTCTCTACCTTGTTGTTTGACTTGTAGTGAGAGGTTTTGTACTCATTTGAGGTGACAAGTGTTATCCCTAGGGTTCAGTGTCTGAAAGCTTCATTTGCAGTAGCTCGGATGTTTCCCACCTTCTATGCTATCAGTAGCAGAAAACACTAAAATTACTTAACTGGCAGAGCTAAGAAGTGTTTTTCATATAGGTCCCTTATTTTTTCATTACTAGATTGGCGGCTTAGGAAATTGGCAGAAAACCATTGTGTTAATTATTGAGAAGCCTAAATTCCTTTGTGGATTTAGTCATGGTAATTGGAATAGAAGCTCAATACAGAGTGCGGAGGTGTAAAGCTGGCCTGGCCATAATCTGGTGGTTTAAGAAAAAGCAGAATGGCATTAGGCCTTGTGTGCTCTGTAACATAAGTCTTTGTGAAGCGGAAGGAAGGATTTGGGACTTGTGTTACTTCTGTGGATTTCTTTTTCCTTACATGGATCAGCACCTTGAGAGTGGCAGCTGCACACAGGATCCTGCATGGCCACAGAGCCTGGTGATGGCAGTTCTCCGTCGAGAAGTGAGCACAGTTTTATCCATAGATAACTCTGGGAAGGTGTTAATATTTCAGAGTAACTGAAGGCAGTTGCACAAACTTTCTTTTCTCCTAGGTAAGTTTTTTCCTTCTGAAGCTAATGAGAGAGTCCAGTTCCTGCTCTGCGAGGCACATGAAGTATGTGATTACTTTGTGAAAGAGGGCCAGTGTCCTCAAAAGCCCAGACAATAGCATGACGCTTGGTATCATATCACGGAAGTGGGAAATGTGACTGTAAATCCTTCTGGAAGTTTAATCCAGGTTTTCCATATCCGTGGCAGATGTTTTAATGTCCATCAGTACATTGTTTTTAAAAATAATGTGTGGTGGGGTAACATCATCTTCCATGGTTTTGATAGAGTGAAAAAACCTGAGAATATCTTTCAGATATTTGTGCTTAAGATTTAAGATTGATAAAATACAAGTTTGTACAGGACAGCTGTCACCAAAGTGTTTTTTGTTAAGGCAAGGCATTGCTTGTTTGGTTCAGGAGGAAAATTTTAGATAACTGGCAACTTTACTGTTAAAAGAGATACAGATGTTTAGAAATCTGAGTATATATAAAATAGGTATTTAAAAAAATTGTAACTTTTCATTTGGGTTCAAAAGACCCTGTTACTTGCGTTGGTAAGTCAGAGGTTGACAGTCCTAGCTTGTTTACGTTTCTGAGGTTTAGGCATTTAGGAAAACCCCACTCCCTAATGCCCTCAGCACCTCCCAAAAAACAACCACAGTTTTACACAGTAGTTAAACACACTCTAGCAGAAAATGGGCCTGAAGGACAAATAACATTGTACCAAGTTCTTGAAACAATGGCCTAGCAATGTATATTAAGAGTGAGATTAACAATAGGCATCTGTTTCCAATTTCCTGAAAAGGCCTTTTCATATTTATTTCCCTGTTCAGTTTTCACTGTTTACTCTTGGAACAAAGGAAGTTAGTTCTACTAGCAAAACCGGCAGGCATATTATCCTGTTGGTCCAGTTTCAGAGTGATAGCTGCAGTGACTGCAGTAATTTTTCACACAATTATGACAGCAGTTATATGGTTTGTGCCCAGTTATATGAGATTGGCTAAAGTATTGGAATTGGTTGTAAGAGATGATATAGAGGCTCTAAATATTTAGATAATATGCCTTCAGTAGTTGGAGGGGTTTAAATGCATGTGATTTCCCTTCAAGGTTGAGAGTATCCTTACATTTTAATGTAGTTATTTGATGCTAGTTTAAAGTTGTAGTAATTTTTAACAGATTCTAGATGATCTAATGGTGTTATTAAACATATTAAAAATTATAACATAGCTGTTTATTATAACTGCAAAATGTCTTGCAAAAATGGCTAGGGGTTTCAGTCTAACATAAATCTAAAGTCAAAAATGAGAACTCAGTATAGCTAAAGACAGTTGGTGTCTTTTAAAGAGAATGCAGGCATGCTGGTCTGGAGAACAACAGCAGAGTCAACTCTTCATCAAACATATGCCATTTGCAGACCAGTTCGTGTTAAAAATGTGAGGGTGTGATTCTGTATACTTTTTCCCTTGATCCATGTCTTGCAAATGCATGAGTTATCAGTAGAACACTTCTGTGACAAATTCAGAAGGCTGCTTCGATACTTTGTTTGAGTGTGGGCATCCCTGGCGCTAAGTTCAGTTAACACATGTTCATGCATTTTTAACTCATGTTACACTATATAGGATCAACCACAAGTAATGTTGTATTTCACCTGTATATAGCAAGGTATTGCATCCTGTCAGGAGCATGGCCACACTTCTTCACAGCTCCATTGCTTTTCAACAGTGGAGGCTACTGAAGGCACATGTGACATTGAAAAAATGTCTTATTTGTAAGATCCTTCAAGTTCATATATGTCTAAAACACTTTTAAGACGAGCTGAAGTCCAGGACAAAGCATATGATCCATAGCTTTCCTTCTGTAGATTTTTTCCTGTAATCTGGGAAATACTCATTTCAGAGATTGAGATGATCAGTTCTATGAATGACCTCTCTCAAGGGAAACTTCTGAAAATGCAGAGTATGTGCATTTTGCTTCCATTCTCTAATGTTAAATTCATGTAATGTTATCTGTCATAGTTCAGATGCAATACAAGAAATACGGTTATTTGGAAAAACATTGAACAAATGAAAGAAATAATATCCATATTCCTTGTTTCTTCCTGAGACAGGTAACATGAAATTCATTTAGACATATTATCATACTACTAGAAGGTGTTGCACTAATACTAAAATACATTAATAGAATCATGTATAGAATAATACAAGGAAAAAGCAGTCATTATATCTGGCTGTGCAGTGTTCATCTGCATATCTTGAGATGTACAGGGACATTTCTCAAAAGGAGGATTGTTTTTCAGCCATTCTATGTGAAGGTTCAGTGACTCAACTGTGTTTGAAAGGTTAGGCTTAGAAAAATCAGGATTTATATGAATCTGTGCAGAGAAGTAGGTGTGCAACTTTTGTGTATCAGTATTTTGAACAACCTTCCATATCCCTTACCTGTCAAGTTTCTTTCTTCTGGTTTATGAAAATCTCTGTGCTGTAATGTCTGGCCATGGAGCACCTGGAGACTTGCACCAAGTATCCACATTAGCAGTGTGAATTGTACACTTCTTGGTCATGTTTTAATTCTTTAATACTAGCAGTTGATTGAATCCCACTGCAGTGGGTCACTAAAGAAATTATATTCTTAATTTTAGTATTGCTGATAGCCATACAATGAAAGAGATTATTGTCAGTCTCTGAAAAGCATAAGGTGATAGACTTGGTAGTAGTGGCACATTTGTCTGTTTTACTAAAAAACATAGAGATACATTTGAGACCTAGATGATATATGTGATATTTCTGACATCTCATGTTTCCTGTAGATAAAGATGATCTGATTTGTACCCAGTAGCTAAAACACCCTGGTATATGCCAAAACAGTGCTTATGTCATGTTTTGTAAGTGCTATAAGTATTAATAGGTAAACTGTCATTTATTTACAAATGCAGTTGCAATGAGTGTCTGAAGAAACAAGGTACCAAAATGGATTAAGCACTGATGGTGACTCAGCTAATGGTAAATGTGTCTTCTGAGAAAGTGCCTCTGCAACGAAATGCTGAGCTGCAAAGTGTTGTGTACTATATTATGGCACTAGTAAATTGATAGCGCTAATAATGACTTTAACACATACTTTTAGTTCTGTATTTGTTTGGTATTAGTATTCAGCATGGGGATGTTTATTGATTTAGCTTGTAACCACCAGATGAAAGCATTATGGATGTCAAGGTAATATAAAATCTGACACTAGTGGTCTGGTAGATACAGCTCTTGTATTTATTTACAAACTATGCTGCATGTTCCACCTGACCATTACAGCTCTCAGGCTGGCTAGAACTCACACATTATCTGAAATTTAAGGTATTGGAGTCCTTGAATACCTTTGTTCTTTTATCTCAACTGAAATATAAATTGAGCTTTCTATCTTCGCTGAGCTGGTTTTGTGGTAAAATGGTGTTCTTAAAATAGACATCAGGAATGAAGTAGCAATAATTATTAATTTAACAGGTTGGTATTTAGAGTTTGTGTGTTTTGTTGCAGCTGTCTTTCACTGCTGAAACACTAAAAATAGCTGAGATCAAACGGAAAAGATGCTTTTGAACTAACAGAAAGTATTTTTGATATATTTTTATACTTAGCAGCTTTTTCATTATTGTTATGTGTTCCATAGCTAATGATTTTTATACAAGTCCTCAGGAACAAATGTGCTTTTCATGTTTGTTTTTAACAATGAGCATTGCTTCATTCTTTTAATAGTTTACTAAATACCTTGTGTCTGGCTTCCTGTTTCATGTGTCAGTGTAACTTCCAAACAGCTACAGTTCACAAATAAATCAGAAATTAAGGTGTCCCATGGTCTAAAATGTTTTCAAATGAGTGTGCTTCAGTAGACATGATTGGCAGTTTAGCAGATATTGAAACATTTTGTAATTTTACCACACCAGCCTGTTTTAGGTTTTAAGTCCCATAACTTTTCCTTGAACAAAAGTAACAAAAATTTTCAGTGGCAGTGCCTAACAGTGTGATGATGTATGAGAAGTTTTTCTGAGGAAGCAAACCCAAGAATTGCTGAGATTATAGAGGGAAGTTATGTAGAGGGATATGTTGTAAGCTTTCTTCTCTACCAGAAGAATCTGCAAAAAATTAAATAACAGTGATGATTTTTCACTGACTCAGTTTGTCTGTGTTGTCTTAAACTTCAAAGTAATTTGCTTTTATGTACCCATCAAGATGTTCAAGGTCTTTTCGTAGAGTCATTAATTTGTGTTAATACTTTCTGTTTCCCAGTATTTTTACATTATGGGAGGATAAGTTGGTTGGTTGGTGATGTGACGGAGGAGGACAGTGAGATGTGGATCGTGTCACTGAATGCCCTGGTAGAAAAAAATGGTGTGCCAGCAGCTTCAGGTCACTAGGCTTCCAAAATAGTACTGTTGCTGAAACTGGAAACTTAAGATGTAAACTAGAAACAAACTACTGGCTTCAGTCTTGGTATACTGATTTTTCCTGTCCTTGGATGTGTATACCAGTCAGATATGATGGACTTAAATGCAAATGGAATTACTTCCACCTCAGATGAAACCTTATGTAGAGAAGGCAAAACATATTCAGAGATAACCAAACTCAAAAGTTATTTTTCACATTAAAAAAATATCCATGGTGATTCATTTTCTGAGCTAAAAGTTATAATCTTTGAGGTCCCTGTTTTCCTTTTAACATTAGTTTGGTTTGTTTTTTTCATCAACAGTGGTTGTTCCCTGCTTCTTCTGTCTCTTTAAATAAAAATTTGGACTATGAACAAAGTTTTTTTGCTATGGATTTCCTGATTTTTTTAGCCTGGGTTGGGAGGCTGCTTATTCTGTATTACATTTTCATTTCGATAGTAGGCAAGCCCATTGCTGCTGAAAATAGCTCAAATGTTCTTAGAAAAAAACCTCAGTTGGCAGCTTAAACTCTTTCTCTTTTTCTTTTGCAGACTCTTGCATGTGAGTTAAATTAATTTCTTCAGAGAAACCTTCATAAAGGGCTAAATAAATAAGATCTACACATACAGAAATTTCTTACTTCTGCTGCATTTGAGACACAGCTAAACTCATCTGTCTGGTAAGTCATACTTTTCTTAAGAATTTGTCCTTCCTCCTGCCCCTATGCCTTGCATTCTTGAGTTTCTAATTAGTGTTCAAAGTAAACCAGCTTCGGCTTGCTGGTGGTTCTGGTGCATTCTGTATATGAAGTGCAAAGAGTAATCTCCAAAGGCAATACTGTGCTTTGTTTACAAACTTCAAAATAGAACCTGTGATTCTGTACGGTACTTCGGTATACGTGGGGTTTAATTATTTATCTAGTACTTTGTTCTCAATTTGCTGTAATGAAGGCGTTAAATGTTTTAAAGCAAAAGTGATGATTGTTCTGTCTTGCATTTACCTGTTTGAATGTTCCATATTTAATGAATTAACTTAAGAATTTGTATTGCAAAGTATATTTGGTGTCAAGTCAGAGATTAAAAATAAACTTTCCCAACAGTTCGTTTATGTCTCATCGATTGTTGGTTTCACCTTGTGTAGATAAAATAGATTGATGTTATCTAATACAATGCTTTATTTTTCTTGGTGATATGCCTCTTTCATAGGACAGTAAGTATACTTATCAGTAGTCTTTAATTGATCATATAATTCTGTAACAGTTCTATTAAAGGTATTTATGGCTTACAGTTTCTTTCTTTTTTGATGGTACAGCTTGAAACAATTTTTTCCCTTTGATTATGAATTATTAACTGAGTTTGACCCAAACAAAAGAAAGTTTGTCCTCTATTTTCTATTTTTATTCCTTATTGCAATAAAATGAAGAAAACCTTGGTAGAGCAAAAGATTTTTTTTGGTCCATGCTGAGGTTATTCTAAGCAGTTGGCTGGCATTAGATGGCACCCTATATATACCCAGTCCATCTGATCACTTATGCTGCGATGCTTTGGCTTACCACAATTACTGTGTACTTACATACTGCATGCCCTAGTTCTGCACAGTTCATTTCGCAGGCTTTGCTATAGCCCTAACATCAGTTTATTTCAAAAAAATATTGAAAACCCAATGTCATATTTAAAATAAGTGCTATATTTAATGTAAAGCAAAAGTTATACATTATATTTTCATAGGAAAAAACCACACAAAACAGATCAACACTCTTACATAAAAGCTGTTTGGAGGCTTTCCAACTCATTTAAGTTTTAGTAAGAAGCTTTACATCTTATTTTTGGATAAAAAGAGGAAAAGTGAAATGGATGTATAGATTTCATAAAGAATATCTTTCTTGTCTTACATTGATGGTTTTCCTATAAAAAGAGTCTGTCACCTGAGAATTACTTTTCAAAAAGCTGAAGCTTCTGAAGGAACTTAAGACACTGCATAAGTCATACTGCAGTTACTATTTGAGCAATTTAGAAATATGTGATCCCTTGACATGTCCAAAAACATAGCTGGAGGAGAAATTACACATAAATAGGCTGCAAAATAGACAAAAATATGTACCAATTAATTTTCAATTAAAAACTCTTCAAAGTAAGGACCAATGATGGTCTATTAATGACCATTTTTTAATTTACGTAAGTTTGAATTTACCATATACTTGGCATTTAATTTTTGACTGAGTAACAGCGCTGACATAGAGTAATTTGTATCTGGCATGCTAACACAACCCAAACTTTAGCTGAGTGAACTTGGCACAAAATTCAACTTAAGAGAGGAAATCTCAGGAGAGCAGTGGAATTCCTTTCATTGAATAAGTCTACCTCAGTATTCATGGGGAACAAATGGGAACATTTTGTGGAAGTTTCTGCTTTTGACAGTGTGTCTTTGTTCACTTCCCAAACATGGTGTCAAATATATGGAAAAAAAAAAAACTTTCTTATTTGAATTTTTCATTTTACTTAATGATATGGTCCCAAGGAACCCATTAAATCTGGGATGGCCTAACACCGTTGTTTTATAACTCTTTTTGTATGTAGAGAAAAAAGGCTCAATTAGAACAGCTTTGGTTATATAATTGTGTTCTGTCCTTACTGTCTTTGTGAGCTCAAATAGAAGGGTAGGAGGCAGGTGTATCTTTAAGCATTTTATGATGGAAATATTTTATCAAAGTGTCTCAGAAAATGTTTTCTTTTTGCCAGTGTAAGTGTTATCCAAACAATATATGATATTACTGGACTGTTAGCTTGGGAAACAGAGGATCATGATAACTTAGATTTCTTGTCAAAAGCTTTGGGCTGAGAAAGACCTTAACTCAATATGCTGTTTAGTCATGATGTTGCTTCCATGGTGTGATCTTCAGTTCATTTACTGATGACAATGGGGCTTTATGGGAACTGTTCTGTATGGCATTCTCATCTATGATCTAAGTGTATCAGCAGATTATACTAATACGTTGAAACTGCATGGATTTAATACATGACAGTGCTGGAGAAGAAAAAGGTGTTTTGAAAACTGGAAAGCAAGACCTGATGATAGAGGAAATCTGTCTGAGTAAAAGGCCGCCATGCAGTCATTCCTTCCTTTAATTAACTGCAGACTGGGGATATACTGAAATGGAGATGCTGAGAATGTGTATTCGTATGTGAGACCTATGAGTTGTGTCTGCACTGGACTACCTGGCCATGTGGTATTCTTAGATGGCAATAGATAGCTCTGGAGAAAGTTTGTGATGCGATTCTTTATGTAACCTGCTGCTTTAGAGGGTTGCAAGTTTTTATGGCATCCTGGTTATCTCCTGTCTGCAGTACTGCAAAATTGCAATGCCTCTTTGTTGGCTTTGGAGCTTAGGCTGTGCTTAACCTTTTGGTTGATCCAAATGAAACAGGAACTGGCAGGATTCCCAGCTTCTCACAGTAGCCTCTACTCATGATCATTGATCTGTGGTTTGAGGGGAAAAAGTAAAATTAATCCCTTTATTAATACTCAAGTACAGCAACGAGCATCTTTTGTCAGAATTAATAGTTTTAACTATAATTTCCAAGCTTTTGGTTGCTTAAATTTTGAAAAAAAGTATTTTCAATAAACATTTTCCATTTTCTGCAACTTCAAAAGTATTCATTTTCCATCTTAAAAAAAATAAATAGTTGACAGTCAAATGCAGGTACTTTTACATATGAAATAATAAATAGTTTAATTTTCAATTCTGCCCCAAGCCTTGAGTTTCATTTGATTCTAACTTGTGTATAAGTTTGAAAAGTACTGATTTGGGAATAAAGTTGCATGGCAGAGAATTTCCCTCTTTAGCCACAGAACCACAAAATGGGTAAGGTTGGAAGGAAGCACAGTGAGGTCATCTGATCTGACCTCCCTCCACTTGTGTGCTTGTACTTTAAAGAGAAAACCATACTTTAAAGCACTTTCTCTTCCTAAGTAATCTAATAAATATACTTTTATTTGTTTTCAAGGTGGCTCGCCTGAGACATTGTCTGTTTATACTTGTATGTATGTAAGACTGTACTTGTCCCCATTGTGTTAGTGTCTTAAGAATTGGTATGTTTCCTTAGTAACTTATGTCCCTAAATGTTTAATGCTGTTAGCATTAATGCTGTTAGAATGTTTAATGCCGTGTCATCTTTACTGCTGGACATAACTTGGGCACCTAGGCAGCTTCCACGCTTGAGACTGCTAATGACTTGTTTCTCAGAAAGGCTTCCTATAACAAAGTCATTTAGTACAAATACATTTAGAAAGGAACTATCCTGGTGCGAAGGAGACTTTTAGCATGTATATCTTGCCTAGTCTGTGCAAAACCAACCGGTGACAAATGTAGTAGCACAGCTCCATCATTTTGAAGCTGAAAGTCCGAGCACCAAGTCCCTGTGTGCGGGTAGGCTCTCGACTTTGAAAGTGCTCCTTGAGGCACCTGGATAGGATTCACTTACTTGTGTGATTTATCTTTATTGATCTAAGTGAGCTAAGCCACAAGGTGCAGCTGAATGCAGCAGAACTGTATGTGTGACCCTGAATCTCTGAGGCCTCTGGACCTTCTGGAAAGCAGTGGATTTCTTTTCCAGAGTCAAAGAAAGTTGAAATTAGAACAGAGATAAATACTTTATATATCTAATCATGTACTCTTGTCTTATTTAATTCCTGGGAGGGAAGGAAGCAGAGGAGGTGCAAATGAGAAGGTAAGCTATGTTGCTCATGTAAAGGGACAGTTGATTTGGAGGATGAGTCCTCTGCCTTGATAAGATTTAGTCTTTCAGAACAGTCAAGTTTAGACGAGCAGATGGAATTTTTCAAGAGTTTTCCTAGCCTTCAATATAGAGAATTAACTAGTTAATGTTTCCACAGTGATGGTTAGTCAAATAAAGGCACTTGGAACTTGTTGTCACAGGTCCATTGGATTCTCCCCATTTGTAAAATCACTTTTTGGTTCCTGTTTCCCTTCTGTGTCCTGCACAGAGCTTTCCAGTGCTGAAAAAGGAAGCTGATGGCTTCCTTTATGTAAATAGAATAAGCATAAATCCACTAACTTGGAAATAATTGTATGGTTTCTTGCTTTGTAGCAGCTGACTGCAAGGTGGTTTTCTAGCAAAACACTTAAGTGGCAGGAAGCAGGTCAGCATGGTGTTCATCTGTCTTCCTGGGATCTACAAAGTCTGATCCAAATTATTTAGAGTGCTTAGATTTCTGTAGTGAGGTGTGCCAAATGTTTGATGGTAAAATCAAGTGATTGATCAAGAAAATTTGCATTTTCCTAGATAGATATTAAAATACATGTATTCATTATAAGGAATGGGTAAAACAGCTGAAATCAACCAAGTGCTGACTTCTAATCAGAATTTGAACAAAATCATTCAGTTTACGTAAGACTGAAAATACCAGTATGGGACATAGGTAAGGAGCATGCTTTTGTTAAATTTTCAGATCTTTGTATTCTTTGGGTCCAGGTAGAATGATCAGCAATACTGTGACAGTAATGCTGTAATATTTTGCAGTCTGTTCTACTCTGAGTAATAATATTTAAGTGCTTGACCAGAATGTTTGTTTGGAGTTGGAGAGCTGTTTCCAGTTGAAATCTGGGCTCCTTTGAGGAAGTCATTTACAGGCCAGAAAACACAACAGAGCAAGTTTGAAAGACCTTTGAGTCATCTGGTTGGACTACTTATTACAAAATGTTTTCTCATTGAGTTTACAAACTTGTCTGTCAATTATCTGACAAACCAGTGTGGCCTGAAAAAAGGTTGTTCATATTCTTAGGACTTTAAAAGATTCGTGTATGTGTCTGAGCCTGTTGAACTGTCACAAACAGCTGCTACTCTGTACTTGTAGAATACTTGAGCATTCAGTGCTACAAGCTGTCTCTGCCTATCTGTGCTAAAACTAGATTGCTAGCTTAATCATGTAAATCACTGTCCTGCTATGGGCAAGTGGAAATAAAGAATACAAGCTCAAAGTTCAGTATAAGACCATTGAGTCTGGACCATGGTAGTGGGCTTGGCCCTTCAGATACAGCTGTGCTACTGACACAAACTGTGACGTGTCAGACCTTAAGCTTTCAGTCAGTTCTTAGACAGCCACTTCATTTTATGCTGTTATTGCCAAAATGTCGTGTTTCACACTGGTATCAGTAAAAGTCACTGATCATTTTCTGTACACCACTTGCATGTTGTATTCACACATGGTTTGCAGTAACAGCCGTTTGGTCTATGTGAAGACAGTTAAATGCTTTAGTCCATTTGACACAGGCAGTTCTCTGCTGGCAAAGCAGTATCTCCTGAGATGAGACCTTGACTTTTCCAGTCTGGCCTGGCCCCTTCTGTGTTTGGAATGAGGAAGACATTTAAACTGCTCTATCTCTCTGTCACTACAGGCTCAGCCCAAGATATATTTATCAATTGATGCTAGGATTGTTTTGGTTTTGCACTTCATTCCAAACGTTTTTTGTGGAATAAATATTGGTTGGTTTTTGTTTGTTTTTTTCTTAGGCAGCATATGAGGCATAATTACATTTTGAAATTCAGCCACATATTTGCAAGAAACGTGTTTGACTAATTGTGACAAGGTAAAACTTCGCACTAGATTAGCCCTCAATTGGAAGACATGCAGGTACAGTTAGAGTATAAAGAATTAAGCTGATGTGTCATACCTCAAAATTTGCAGTGTAAACGACCTCCTTTTGAACCAGATGTCTTTGGGCTTTTGTAAATAGGCTTATTTCTGACCATGATGATCTGCATGAGAATTATCTGTTTTCTGAATTATAGCAAAGATTTAGCTATGTATATAAATTTATGGGAAAAGAACAGCAAGCTATAACAACAACAATAAAAATCTTTTTTCTCGGTAAGAATGGGCTTTGGGCTTACCTTTATACTTAATTCAGGCTGTTCATCAAATTTTATCTTTTTAGAATAATTTTGCTTTGATGGCTATGATAGATAGAAAACTCACAAATACTGGATTTTTTTGTTGCTTTCCAGTGGACTTCAAAACATAATGACCTTTGCTGAAAATAACTTGACTAGCTGGAGCCATAACAAGACAACTTTTTGAGTGCACGTGGTAAAGGCTCAGCTGTTTGGATGGTATTTATCATTCCACAGATAGGACAGCTAAAAAAAATAGAGGAAATAGAAAATCAGTCATGAGGGTGAAATAAAAAACTAAAAAAACACTCGTATGTTATTTTTTCTAACTAACGATGAATTTGAGGAATATTTTTCCTATTAAAATATTGTTACTCAAATTCATGTTGTGTTTTCCCATCTATATTGGAGCTGCATATTGCAACTTTTATACTTTGTTCTTCATCTCTGCTCATGCTGAGGGGCTGTGATAGGTCAAACTAGATCTCTACATTTTCCAGTCTAGAGGCAAGTCAGCGTGCTCTGACTTTAGTGCTGACTTCATCATATCCTCTCAGCATTATTGGTGAATGTTCAGCAACAGTTTCAGTTTTTGGATTGCAAGTATATTGCTTTTTGCAATTCAGCTGCAAATGAGGACATAGTTATTGTTCTTTTGATCCTTTAGAAGGTTTTCTTCACTTTCGTATTTGCTATGCCTGCTGACTAAGATTCCAGTAAAAAAGTTTTCTCGGAACCAAGAAAAATATACTGCTGTAATGAAGAATTTTACCAGAAATGTTACTGCTACCTTTTTTAAAATGTGGTAGACCACTGTTACGGTACAGTCAAACATTGTGCTCATTAATTGCCAGGATGCAATTTCATTGCTTGAACGGGTGGAGAACTTCATTAGCTTCCTTAAGACCTTTGGTACAGTCATCTGTTTTTCTCTGCTGATGTTTTCTGCCTGTGAGCTTGAAAGCTTCAGAGTGGCTTTCCAGAGCTGTGTCTTGGAGAGCCTGGTGCTACAAGCTGCTCTGCAGAGGTGAGGAAAAGGCAGCTCCCTCAGTGGCTGTGCTGTAGCAGCCGCTGCTGTGCCTCAGGATACAGGTGTATCCTCACACACAACCTTGTAGCAATACCAATAGCAATTCCTATAAATCCATCAGTCGGTGTAAAGGGTAAAGTTCCTTATGTGTGAGGAAAGCCTAACTGAAGGAAAGGAAGGAAGCAGGAAGTTGTCTTCATTTTTTTCAATGGTGCAAATAGTTCAGTGATTGTCAGATGGACATTTCACTCTATATGAACACAAGCCCTAAGCCAGCTTCAGTCTTGGTTGAATTTACTTTTCTGAAAGTAAAGGGGTTTCAGCCTCGTGGCTGAAGACAAGATATCATATCTGAAGGAATTTGTCAGGTGCTTCAGGGATGCCTGGATGAATAGAGATGCTGTTGCAAAGTAGATTTTGTAAGTGTAAGCTTTCAATTCCTTGCTCCTTGCAGGTGCAGCGTTCCCATTTTCTGCCTGGCCCTCTATTAGAAAATACTTTTTTTCAACAGTATTTGCATTCACACTCACAGATGCTTAATACTGGGAATTAAAATTGTCCTTGTGAGGAATTTGTTCTGTTTAGACCAGGCAGCACACTTGATCTCATTCTGTACTGCTAACTCTGCAACTAAATTTCAAATTACCTTTTAAATTCAATCTTACTTGGTAACTTATTATATTTCCTGTTACTGTATTTTAGTGATTGAGAGAAGCTTTAATGCAGCTATGACATATTTTAAGTCAATACTAATGGTGAAAGAGATTTTTAAAGCTTGCTACTCTTTTGGGCTTTGTACTTTGCCCTTTTGTTACAAAGCATGGTGTTTGTAAAAAATGGACAGACCATTCTTCTTTGGAAATTACATGTGGATTTTTCTTCTGAGTATGACTGAATAATGTATTTTGTCCCTATTTGTAATGTCAGAATTTGAGTACTTTTGTTCACCTTTATGGCCATTTCTTAATCTCCTTCTTTTGCTGTTGCATAGTAATAGGAATATCATTGAAGTCAGTGTCTGGAGCAATGTAAAGGTGATATAGCTAAGAGCTCTTACTGTTTGTTTGAAGCTGCAAGTTGCAGAGCATTGTATTATTTTTAAAAATTTGAATATTCTGGCAGGAGGTGGTATAACTAGAAATAATAAGGCAAACTGTGTTTCCAGTTTATTGAGTGTTCCAATTTATTGAGATCACTGTGTAATGCAACTAATGTGGTTAATCAGTTCTCATTCCTTAGCTTCCTTAGTGTGCTCTTTGGAATGATGAAGTCCTTCTGGCCTAGACAGAAATATTAGTTTCGTAGCTGATGCCAAGGTCTCTGATAAGCTTGTCTGACTAGATGCTTTTTTTCAGTGGTACAATTTGGACATTAGGCTAGAGACACAGTGAATTGTTAGTGTTTGAACCAGCTTGCATATGAAGTCCATATGAGCCGCAGGCTAACCATGCCCACATTTTCAAAATCATTTTTAAATCAATATAACTTACCTAAGCGAAAATGTATATGCAAAAACAGGCATTAGTTTTTGGTCTTAGTTGCAGGATTAGTTGTTATTTATCCCACATCAAGTGGTCATTAGACCTAACCCAGGGGAAGCAGAAGTGACAGGGAAAGGAGATGCACCTTTCATGTGGTGAAGACAGGATCCCAGACTGAGTTGAACCAACTTTAGAACTGTATAGCTTGTCTTTGGTAGCCTTTGTAGGAAATGGGAAAAGATGACCGGTTTGTACACAGCCTTCAAACATAGTATACCCTAGTAGTTTCAGATCAGTAGTCTTATCTTTGAATATATCGAGTAGATGGTATATTCAAAGGTTTGTATGAGTGTTTATTGTAAGATATCTCTGAAATGTACAGTTTAACGGAATCTGATTCCTGAGTAATAAAAATTAGATTCCAGTAGCATTTTTGAATAAGTCATACCATTAACTTTTATTGCAGAAGATAAGGATGGTATTAACAAATTATAAGTCTAGCCTTCTTGGGCCATTCCCATGACTGCTTTAATGTGTAACAGAACAGTATTGTCAAAGGGCCAGGCAGGTTCTGATACTTGCCTGTCATTGCCTTCTGAAGAAAGCTTTGTTGGTCTCTTTCAGTAGACAGGGATGAAACATGGGGAAATAAGCTGTCATCACTAAAAGTTAGCCTGAGTTTCTTTACCTTCATGCCACTGCATGGCCCACACACATATTTTTTTTTCCCCTGTACCTCTGAAAGAACAGATGACTTGAAGATTCAAAGAAATCACTGTTATGTGGTACATGCTACCATGACCGTCTTGCAGAAAATACCAGGTTTGCCTGGATCCAAGCAACCATGTAAAGTTAAAATATGTAATACAGAACCTCCTTGCGCGTATGCAATAATTTTCTTGTATATTTTACTAGCTGGACATCTTCAGTCTAAGGTTTTTTTCCACACTGTGGGACATGGTACTGCATGAGGTGCTTCGTAGCTGGCACATGGATTTGTAGCCATAGTGGTGGGACCTTGCCGTGTCCCTTCACTTGCACATGTCTGGGTGACCTGAGACTAGAGCATTGCATGAGCAATGTGCCTTGTGCTGCAGAGACACTAACTGGGAAGCCAGGCTCTTCACTTTCCTTGAGCTATGGAATTTTTCTCACCTGAAGACTTCCAGTTCCCAGGGTGTTTGGTTTGATTTGGGTTTTCTTTTCAGCAAGTGGCTGGAGCAGGTCTCATGTGAACACAGGGTTAGAGTTGGGGCTGTTCAGCCTGGGGAAGAGAAGGCTCCAATGTGACCTTACAGCCCTTTCACGAGTGACAGGACAAGGGGGAGTTGTCTTAAGTGGAAAAAGAGTAGGTTTAGGTTAAATATAATGGAGAAATTGTTTGCAGTGAGGGTGGTGAGGCACTGGAGCAGGTTGCCTAGAGAGGTTTTGGACTCCCCATCCCTGGAGGTGTTCAAAATCAGACTTGAATGGGGCTCTGAGTAACCTGGTGTAGTGGGAGGGTTCCAGGCCATGGAGGTAGATGATCTTTAAGGTCCTTTCCAACCCTAACCATTCTATGACTCAGTGGAAAAAAATCTTAAAAGCCTGTTGCAAGGCTATGTTTTATTTTTCTCTGTTGCCAAAATGGTATTTAAATCTTCTGCTTTCCTTCATATTTCTCACTTATGTTTCAAAAGTAATCATTCTTAATGTTAAAATTTATCAGCAAAAGTTGGTTTTGCACAGGGTAACTGTTTGTGCAGTACTTCGAATGCAGCACAAGTCAGTGATAAATTTATAACATGATTTCATAAAAAGTTATGTTACAGCAGTAAGAAGGTGATGAACTCTAGCAGTGGGATAGGAGTGACTGGGAAGGCAAACACCACTGCAGTAGTTTTTGTGCCAAAACAAGTCCATTATTTAACTATATGTTTTTTTTCTTGTGCTGATGAGATCTTTTTTCCCAAAGAACTGTACCTAAGGAAATAGACAGTAACTTGGTTTCATATAGAGTGCGTTTATTCCTTTGTTCTCTTCAGGTAGGATCTAGTTGGGTGTTGATGACCTGTACTTCTTGACTTATACATAAATAAAATTGCCAGCACCTCTGTTTCAGTACTACCAGCAGCAAAGCGGTCACACAGTACAGGATTACAGAAGGTCAGTAAAAGCACACTGAAGTAGAGAAATCTCCTAAATTAACTATATCTTCTCACACTCTTGAGGTGCCCTGTTTTTAATTCTCTAATTGTAAATTAAGAGTGATCAAAGTGATAATGTTTAATATGAAGTGCCTTTTTTGAGCTGCTCAGGTGAACTCTGAGTGAAATACTGTGAGGGAAGAAAACCTGGTCTAGACAGTCATCTTACTTCAATACACTTGAAAAATTGGTAGACGTGGTAAGCAGTGGGGTATTCATCACAGCAGGTAGCAGATGACTGTCAGCTTTCCCAGTCCCCTGAGCAGAGATAAGTATCCATTTATGCTTTCTGTCAAGGCAGCTGTATACTACCCCATATACTGGGTTATTGAAAAGGCTCCTGTTTCATCATAAATGGGACTGCTCTTATGCTGCCTTCCAAACAACAAAATTTTAGCTGGATTTTGTATAAAATCCTGAAATGGTTATGCAAAAATAGTCTTTAGTGGTATAGTTTCTTGATATATAGCTCATTAATGTGATAGAAGGTTAGCCATTACTTCCTTAAAATAAAAAAAAAAAAAAGCAAACCACCACCATGCCTTCTACCACCCTAAAAAGCAGAACGGGTTAAATATGAACTTAAAAACACAGAGATAGTAGTACATTTCAAATCACAAATTAAATTTTACTATGCAGCAAAAACAGATGCAAATTACTGTTTTGATAATTTTGTACTGGAGTTTTAAAAATCAAGAGTGTTCCCAGAATATAAAATATTCATAGCTTATATGGAATTTTTATAACCCCTTACACAAATTGGGTTCATCTCAAGTTTTACTGTACTTTGCCTTGTTCATTAAACATTAAAATTACTTCATATATTGACTTCATATCGTCTTTAATGTCAGATACTGATAATCAGGACTTTTAAAACCTGTACTATGCATGTGGAATTTGCTTATTGATATCTATCACAGTAGTTGCTGCAGTCTTAAATCCTGGGTAGTTTGAAAACTTTGGATGCACTAAGTAGGAAATCTGTCAGGTTCTGCAAGCAGGTGAAAGACTTAGCATGATAGCAGGGTTGATAGTGTTAAATCATAATACAATACTAAAGATTGGCTATTAGGAAAAAAATCTTTACAGCAAGAGTGTCCAGGCATTGGAATAGGTTGCCCGTAGAAGTGTTAGAATCACCATCCCTGGAAGTGTTCAGAAGATGTGTCTGTGTCTCTTGGGGTTGTGGTTTAGTGCTGAACACAGTGGTGGCAAGGTTATGGTTTGTCTCAACAATCTCAGAGGTCTTTTCCAAACTTAATGATTCTATGGTCATAAGATAAGGATTCTAAGGATTCTGTTATTCTAAGATAAGGGAATTCTTCCACTGTTGTTCGTGCTTGTTCCTTGAGTTCTCCACAGGACAGTATCCATGATGATTCGTATCCCATCAGGATCTCAGGTGTATCTAGCAAGAGGGAGTGGACAAGGACTTCACTGTAGAATCTGCCCATTAGTAATTGTTTTGGAAGGGGGTTTTATTTAGTGAAAACATGCTTCAATTTTCAATTTTTGCGAGAATAAAGAAAAACTGGAATTCTGTAGCATAGACACCTTGTGAATATCCTAGGGGCAAGACTTTTTTTTGTGTTCTGGCCTATAAACTCTAAGACTGTTGTCCAAGAGATGGTCTCAGCCATTCCCTTAAAAGAAGTCTCACAAAATTAGATTTCTCTTTTGATAGTTCCTGTGTCTTAAAGGCTAAAAATTAATTACATGCCTCCCTCTTCATATTGGTTTTGTAAGTACAAATAACTACTGTCATTACTTTTTTAATTTCAGTACCTCATTTCATGTGTCAACTGCAGCAGCGCTACTGATGTTGTAATAACTTCTACCTTATGAATTCCTTTTTATTAGAGAATACTTTTTCAGATTGTTTCCATTTATTAGCAAAATACCTTCCTGTGTGAATTTAGGTGGTTATCTTTTTGTTCTGAGCTCTTGTTCTTAGGAGAATTCACAGTTCTGAAAGCTATATTAAGTCTTAGATGTGTAGTCCTGCTATGCAAGCTAGCCTAATATTTATCCATGTCCAGCATTTCTCTCAGATGATGAGAAAACCAGCGATGCACTTATTTAGATTATTATAAAAGCAAACAGTCTGTCTAGGAGAGTGAAATAAGGAGGTGGGTAGTGCCATGAAATATTTTACGGTCAGTTAGAAAGGTACAGATGCTCAGGGAGAACTAAGGCAAAGACTTCAAATTCTCCTGCTGGAAATCTGGCATTAATAAAGTGATACAGAAACTTGAAACCTGTCATATTAAGTCTTCAAAGAAATGTAAACTCTTCAAGAATAAGATCATAATGATAATATGCATTTAGGCTTGGGGCAGATGCACAGTAGAAGTTCAAAAGTGTTAAAGCTTGTAACCCAAACCATTGCAATAAGTAGAGATGCTCATTGAAAAGGGACTGAGTCCTGTGAAGTAACATTTTTAAAATTATACATGTGAAATTCAGTATTTCACATCAAGATTCAGGTTGAAGCCACTGAACTTTAGCTTCACTAGTGGGCCGGAATTGGGATTCCATATGGAGTCAACAGCAGCTCAGTCAGAAGGAAATTTGGTCTGGAATAGGTTTAATCACTCCTTGAAAGTGCTCGTATGGCTTGCTCAAGTAAATAGGAGTTCCAGAGGAAATTATTCAGCTTTAAGTAAATGCAGTGAATCTTGCCCTTTAGTCTCTCTTGCCATCTCTTCTCACTTCATGCACAAGTGTTTGTGTGTCATGAAGTCTCACTTCTGTATCTCCTGAAAATTTCAACTTTGCTTAAATTTGAAATATCTACTCAAAGCTTGAAAAGACACTCTAGTTGTCCCAAAATCAGAAAGTAGGTTAACTCCAGGTGCAGAAGAGACAGTATTTCATTGTAATTCCTTTTCGAATTTTTATTTTGAAGTTTTTAACGGCCTTGGCCTAAATAGCTGATACTGTCAATACTGCTGAAATGTAGTGTTTCTGCAACTGCTAAACTGCATGTGTTAAAATAAATTAGGATTCCTGCAGCTGTCTGATGAAACAATTTAGAACATTTAGTTTAAACTAGTTCTAAGCACCCACTCGTGCCAGTATTACTTCACACAAATAATTTAGATTCTAATTCTCATTTATGGGCTCAGCTTGAGGGAGGAATGTTTGCCTCTGCTATTTTTCCTTGCTTGGCTGGAGGAAAACCTGTGAAATACACCCTCTTGGAAGAGACTGAGTTCCCAAAAATAAAAGTTTTCTTGGGCAGCGGCAGAGTTCATATGCTGCATTTCCCTTGGCATGACACAACTGTGGAGCATGTCCCAGGGGAAACTTTTATCAAGGCAAGCATGCAAACCTCTTCTGCGCCGAGGCCACCAATTAGCGCCAAATAAGGTGGCAATTCTGTTTTTCTGATAACTAGTAAATAAGCCATGTACAGACAAATACATTCCACACTTTGAGAAATTGTGAATACTTTTAAGTGAGGGAGGTATCAGTAATTGTTCAAAATGAGAAGTTCTGAACCCGAGTGTGAGGTGTAAAATAATAACAAAGGAATCACTGTGAAATTAGCTTAATACATGACAGAATACTTTACTTGTTGGAATATATTTGACTTCAGGGTGCCAGAGCCATGTGAGAGATACTCAAAACAGTATCTTGTGATTTCTTTTGACAGAAGAAATGGGTTTAGGTTTTGAAATTTTTTTCCCCACTGCTATCACCAGCAAGCAGTGCTGGCCACCTTAAGTCCTATGTGCATGACTTGGTTCAATGAACTTTGTCTTCCTATTGGTAACCTTCTTATGCCTAAGGGATAACAGGTGAATTTTGACAAAGCTGGATCAAAGTTTTTAATTTAAAAAATAAACAAGAAAGCAAAAAAAAAGTTATGGAATGTGCTGGTTTTAAAGAAAATTGAAAAATCCTTTTTATGCTGTCATAGAAGTCTTTCAAAATAGAGCCTCCCTAATATCCTGATAGAACAGAACACTGAAAATTGCAAGTGAACACAAAAATAAACATGCAAATGCCACCATTTCTTTCTTATTTAAAGAAAACAAACTGGCAAAACACCTTAAAATAACAAGTTATCTCTTCAGCTGTAAATGTGTAATCTAGTATAGAATATGTTGAGCATTTATTTTATGTATGAATACTTAGATTTTCACTGGCTCTGGAGTGCTGAAGTGGCTTTTGGTTATCAGTTACAGTTTTTTGGTGACAGGAATGTATCTAATTTAGTCATCTGGGGAGCAGCACAGTTTGAATAAACTTCCCCTTTTTAGAATCTCTTGGTAGAGAAAACACTTTTTTTTTTCCATGTTCACTCATCTTTGAACAGCATTCACACCAGGTTCTCAGAATTTTGCTTTTAAATCAAGTATTGTGCTCAAAAAGAGTAGATCTGCAGCACCATCTCAGAAGCAGAGAAAATCATTAAGTTTAATTAGGATCAAATATTTGTTAAGCAGTGGTAGATGAATTGAGTCTATTCAGTAATAGAGAAATTGTTTGTGGGTAATTTGCTGTAGTAGTAACACATGAGGCATGCATGATTGAATAAATCTGCACAGAGATCTTTTTCCTTGTGGGTTGTTTCTCATTTGTGACAGCAGTTTTATTTACACAGTATTTGGTCATTTTCTGATACCTGAATCAAAATTTATTTTGAAGCCTCACCTACTAAACTGATAGGTTAAGGTGCCTAAAGGTACTGTATCTCCTCATACAGTCTTAAGTATCATTTTTCACCTGTAGCAAAAGCAAGTATGGGGAAATTGGTGGCATGATGAGAAACTCTTAATGAGTTTGTGCAATGCATTTTTAGTGTCTCAGTATACTATTCTGTGATAATAGAGCAAACAAGAAGCATCTAAGAACCCAGGTAAGAAAACTAAACAAGAATTATAGCCTAGGCTTCTTGTATTATAGCTTATTGGCTGAATTCTGCACCTGTCAGTGAGATATATTTCTTGTTGATTTACTAGAAATCAGTCACTATTGAGAATAAAACTTCATTCTATAGCTTCAAGGTGCAATATTGAACATTTACAACAAACATTTTCACTAAGGGCCTTCTTACTGAGGTCTACGATTATGGCTCAGGTTCGGAGTTCTCTCATTTTGAAGCTACAGTGATTTATTGAGTCTTTAGTAAAGAAAAATGTCTGAAATCAAGTATAAATGCACAAGATGCTATGGATAAGCTGAATGGAGGAAATTATTCAGCCAGCAGTGATCTGGACTTACTTATCGGCCGTATGACCTCTAGATGGATGCTAAATCTTTACCTATGTTACAACATTTCAGAAGGAAGAATAGCAATCAATTTTTTGTTAAGCTCTAATTCTAGAATAGTGTATCAAGATTCATAACTGTAAGCAATGATCATAGGGCAATCTTTTTTTTAGAAAGAAATTTTAAAATTAGGGCTGACCTTTTCCAAAAACCAAGAAGCTCTCCTCAAAGGGAGTTGATTTCTGTGCTTAGTCTCTAAACCCCAAAGAAATTATCTTTGCAAACTAATGAAGATAAAATTAAGCATTGTAGCCTGTGGCACCTCCTTCAAAGGTTTAAATGCAAATGGAAGGGTTGGAATTAGGTCAATCATTTTCTGGATATATTTTTCTAAAAGAGCTTAGTATATTACAGAAGCTATAGAAAGTATTGGTTTCTGCCTCTGTAAAATTGTCAAGGAGCAGTGGAAGGAGAAGGTTGTCTGAGAGTCGCCTCATGGTTTTGAGTGCAGCATGTTCCAGTTCCATGTTCCAGTTCCAGGCATTTCAGTTGAAGTGTCTTAGCTGTCATTAAAAGATGTGATGGGGTAGTTTTGTCCCTGCGAATAGTGTTGAGTTCGAAAATGAGGGAATCCACACATGAAAGACACCAAAGTGCTGGGCTAAGATCTCTGGATAATCTTTGTCCACAGCCCATACTGATCAGTGGTGGTCCCAGCATTAGACAGTCCTGTTCACCATTTAAGTAACGAGAAGAGACTGCAGTTTCTCAAGTTTAATAAAGGCACTGTAATGTAATTGCTGTCTTTGGAGGGACAAATTCACACAAACCCTTAGATCATTCTGACTGAGTAAATGCTTTGTGGGCTCTGTGACAGCAGCCAAGCTCTGTGCGCTCAGATCCCCCAAATGCACGGGGTCTGGCAACTGATTCAGCACAGGGACAGGCATACTACTTGCTGAAGGTGATTGTAAACAAGCCACAACAAAAGTGCTTGGCAGTGTTAAGCCACTGAGGATTCTTTCTTAATTGGGTGTTCCCAAATGGTCAAGAAACCCCAAACCAAGTTCTTGCAGAGTGCTTTCTGTCACGTTGTGTCCAATTCCTGAGTGCTTTCCAGTTAATTGTGTTATTTTTCTCCTACTGAGATGAGCTCAGCTGATTAGAGAATGATGTTAACACCACCAAGGTTGTGGCTTCGATGCCCATATGGCCCATTCATTTAGGAGTTGGAGTCAATGATCCTTCTGGATCTCTTCCAACTCAGAGTATTCTGCAAACTTCTGTTAGTGTCATGAAGATGTCCTCAGAACTAAACCTGGTCAAATAACTTGCTAAAGAAAAAGTGGATATGGGAAATTTTTTGGTGGCTGTTGAAGAAAAGGTGTTTCCAAAAAGTGTTCTGTCACAGGATGGAAATGTTTTAACTAAGTTTTATAAAAATATTTTTCTACTTAGCAAACTCTACCTGAGATAATAGCAGATGTGTACTTTGTAACTTAGTAATGATGCCAGTCAAAACAGGGTTTGTGAGTTTCTCTAAGAGACAAAATAAGAAAATGCAGAAGCTGCGTGAGTTCTGCTCATTAAGGCAGAGATTTGTGTTTGGGGATAGCATTTGGTTAGTACAAACCAGCAGTTACTCCAAAGCTTGCCACCTCTTCCAAGCCTAGGCAAATAGTTCATGGCTCCTGGTGTCATACTCAGGATTGACTTTTACAGCCAAAAGGCATATATGTGTACAGAAATAGGAATTTATTGTTAGTCTGTCAATGTTGTAAGTTCAATCAAAACAAGCCAGTATAAAGCCTGTTGCTTTTTTTACTGGAAATGGCAAGGATTCAATTTACTGGGCTATTCTGGACCTGACAAAAGAAGCATAGAAATTTGAAGTTTTCTGTGGCCTGTCCACCATCTTTGGTTTTGGGATGAAGGTGATGCCTCAAATTTTAGAATTTCTTGAGTGCATGTGGAATCTCCTCCTACTGGGACTGTTGGCTGCCCGGTACTATGCATGACCAGGTTTACCTTCCATTTCATGTTTACCAGAGTGAGACTAATAAGAGTTTTTCTGTGTGAATTATGTTGATTACCAGTTTTCTAATTTCTTCAAGTGAATATTTGGTTATGAGGCCTCAGAATCTATCAATGGTTTTGGCAACAGTTTATTACTAATTAACCTGTTTAGTTAAAACCTACTCGCTTTATAGCAGAGTTGGAATTGCTTTGATCAGAGAGATGATCTCTGTTTAGGACAGAAATTCAGAAGGAAGTTTAGTTACAGACTTACACACTTATTATATGGCATCCTATAAGTAGCTTTAATTGTACTGACCTTTAAAGAGACTGTGAGAAATCTGCACGTTTTATCCAGGAGAAAAAAAACCCAAAATAGTGTCAGAAGAGTACTTTTAAGGAGAATCATGTACAGATAGATAACATTGAGACTGTTATTATGGTGAAAGTAGATAATAGCAATAAGTATTTTTTAACCATTAGAAGAATATAAATTACATACTGGAACTACACAGTCCATTAAACAAATACTATATGCCTATTTAAAATTAAGAGGAAATAATTTTTTCCACATTTGTGAACCTACTTTTCTGCCTTCTTTTTGGGAAGAGTATGCATTAAAGTTTCTGGCAGTGCAGCTTTAGTACCAGAAAAATGTGAGAACTAAGACCTCTGTAAAACCAAAAGCAGATGTGTCAATTTTTTCTGCAAGAATATCTTTTCCATTAGAAATATGAACTTAATATCATGACTACCCAACAGCTGCTGTTTAAAATCTCCACTCTGAGGACAGCAGCTGAACCACTCACTCTGTAGACTGGATTGGAATAAGCATGTCTGACAGGCATCTGAGAATGATGGCTGGAAGGCAAAACTCATGACAGCTGGACCAGTGAATATAGACACTGATGCTTAGTGTTGTGCAGAGCTCAGCACTTGAGGTCCTGGTGAGTAGACAGGGAGCATGGAAGTGTACAGATGACACAGGATGCATTTTCAAACATGGTCTATAATTATACGCACCATTTCATGTATGTGATACTAATTGCATTCATAATTTCTGGCATGCTGGTCCTCATGTTTATCCAATTATGGAATTTGTATGTGACTTTTCTTTGTGTATATGCAAATTTCATCTTTTTTTTTTCCCATGCAATCATCTGAAAAACAGTAAGGACACACTGCTGTATGCCACCAGGGTGTACTCATCTGTGGGCTGAGTCAAGGCTGTCCCAAAATCATAGCCAGCCCTTCCAGTCTGGAAACAATATGTGCTTTGGTTATGAAAGAAATTATTATGCAAAATATTTAGTTCGATCAAATCACAATTTTTTTATTTATTGTTTTTTTCGGTTCTTTTGTATTCCAGAAAGAGTATGTCAGATGCTGCATTGATTTAAAGCAGATTGTTCATCTAGGTATTGGTAATGTTCTGTACAATTCAATGTGGCTAATGAAGCACTGCGTGCTACCTTCGGGGCTATAACTATGGCTTGGCATAAAAATATGACCTTGACATTCTTTGAGCTGCACAATGAACTGGTCGATAGGAAATTACTTCAGTTTGTAATCCTGTGTGGTCACAGAGTGAACACTCATTATGTTCCCAAACACAAAGAGAAGTAAAAGCTGAAGAGCAAAGTGACTTACCACTCTTAAAACATCCAAGTGAACTGTACATTTCCATTTCCTCTTGTACAAAATACCCTTTGTTGACAAGATGTGTTTACATTGAGGTGATTGGACACTCTTTTCAAGTGATACATGGAACAGATGCAATGATGTGCCAGATATTCTAATAAGACATTCTGTGAAGATGCAGTTAATTGAAAGGCCTTTTATTTTTGTGGGATAACTTTCCAGTCATCTCAAAGGAGATTGCTTCAAATTTGGGGGAAAAAAGCAACTTTGATGTTAAATATTGAGGCCTGCATCTGTTGTGCTTATGTTTGTACCTGCAGTAAACAATGGGAGCAACTCTGGAGTAATGCATTAACTTTTCATTTCCATCTTTCATCACAAATTGCTCACTCATTGCAAAACTTTAAATCTGAAATTATCTTTTTCCAAGTTTAGTTCCCAGATACTCTTGCAAATTATATGGGTAGTTTTAAAATAAAATATATTGAATTTCTTAAGTATGCCTCTGTTCTGGGAATGACAGGGATTTAATACGTTAATTGTGATTGAGATATGTAATTTTAAATAAAATTCTTGATACCACACTACAGTTTATAGTTGAATTAATGTTAAATTCTTAGCAGTCAAAAATTACGTAGTTCAAGAAGTACCAACAATATAATTTTTTAAAAAACCTTGCCTCCATTTATATGCCTCCCTTCAGTTTGTGTTAATGATTTTGATTCTTATCTCCTTTTCAAACTAGTAGACCAGTAAAAAAAAAAATTAAAAATCCAAAATGTGTTTCGTGTCCCCATTTTCAGAATTGTATGGGTACTTTGACCTTAGCTGTGCTGTCGAGATCGTGGAGCTTCTTATAGTAATAGGTAATGTCTGTTGGTTTTGTTGCTGTATTTTTTTTTTTTTTAATTTAATTTATTTTTTATGTCTGACTACCTTCCGGGTATAAGCTGTAAGTCTGTACTTCTTCTTTGAAGATCTTGGCTTTAACTCTTCTGCCCAGCCGGATGCACTTGAGGAGCGCTCAGGGTGACTGTTGAACATGTTTAGGCTTCTGTCATTTTCCCAGAGATTGCTCCTGCAGCAGAGCTCTAGCAAGGCTCTTATACTACCCTTTTTACATCCTGTTTTGTGCAGTGAAGCTTTTATATGTTTCCTGATCTCAGCAGGGTGCAGAGGTAGTCCAAGAATATACCTATTAGGCCAAAATGTCTGCAGGCCTCTTTGCCCGCTCTTTCGCCAGTCAATTTTTTGTCATAGGGCTTCATGTCTAGCATTGCCCTTTTCTAACTATCTGTCTTCTCCAATTGATGATTTCTTTTATTCTTTAGCAAACCTTTTACTCCTGTTCCTCTTTCTGAGATCACGTTTTCTGAAAAAAAGCAACGGAAAGGGAGTCTTACTCTTTTCACCAGTTCATTAGGTGATGTATTACTTTAACATTATTCACCACATTATTTATCACTTTTATCTCTCAGCATTTTAGAGGCAAAGAGAGGTTAATCCTGGGGTTAACCATACCAGGAGATTTGGATGCTGTCACATAAGTGGAAGCCATCAGGTGCTAGTGATTATGTGTTGTTTCTGTTCTGGAAGATATGAAATGTGTTAATTCATTCTGTACTGTAAAAGTGGTAAAAGCTCAATTAGAGTTCACAATTGTATCCAGAGTTTTCCTGAAGGCAGCTGGAGAGTTCTGTTTCTTTGCTGCAGTACTGTGATACATGTGGCTTCTTCGTCTTCTGAACAGCACATACATTGCAGTAGGTAAATCATGACCTTGGTCCTGATCTTTCAGGCAAGTCTGATGTAGTATGCTGTGTGTACTTTATTGTACTGTTTATATGCACATTTCTTTTGTAAAATGTTTATAAATGTTTTATATACTTGTAGTGGCAGGGTTCATGTAGAGGCAGTAGTCATATTTACAGTGAGTATTGCATATAGTTAAACTGGTTTCATCTATATTTTAAAAGAAGTTCAGATTAAAAACTCTGAGATGAGATTTTGCTGTTATGAGTCCATGGAATCATCCAATAGAGTTTGCTTACATTCCTACACATTTTGGTGTTTCTGCTTTAGGCGGGGAGGTGCATAATTTTTGCTTGTTTCAAGAAGTCATACAGTGTGAGAAGATGAATGAGCTGCGGATTTTGATTGTTTTAGAAACACTTGCCCAAGTTCATAGCTTTGCCTTTGATACTGCAAGCTTAGTAGAGAGTTTGGCTGGATGTTGAACATCTGCATCATTAGCCTTAACAAAAAATGTAAATGAAGAGAAAAAGGAGCTCTACAGTTTCTCTGTGACGCATTTGCATGCTTTCCCCTCTTCGGTTGCTCTGACTGTTTAGGGAGCAGAGACACTCTTCTCTGAATGACATAGGACAATCTGCTTCTAAAATGCCATATGGCCAGGGACCAAGTTAGAATTTACTTCAGTTTAGAAATTCAGACTTTTCTGTATTCTATAGGGAACCTAGATAGGACAGTGAACTTGAAATCTCTGAAATTCCTTAAGGCCCAGTGGCAGAAAAGTGTACGTGCACTTAGGATTCAGATAACGCAAACAAGCAGTGCAGAATTGTGCTAGTTCTAGAACAGACAACGTGTAAAGGTGGCACCATACCTGAGCAAGTAAGATGTGCGTGGGAAAATGTTGATCCCTTACTACTCTTAGGATTAAGTTATCCTTTGTGCTGTACTGTGCATTAGAAACCTGGGAGTTTGGAGTGACACCAGCTTGGGATCTTGAAGCAATGGCAATTGAATGTTACACACTTAGAAAGCTGGATATGCCAAACTCAGCAGTATGATTATTATATGTTTGGGTTCTTCACGTGGCTTGGTATCCCAATCTAAAGGTTGTATCCTAATTCTGTGTTTCTGTATTTACATGCATGGCCTCCCTGTGAATTCTGCAAGAAATTGGATAGCAGCTATTGGCACTTACACATACATCTCTTGTTAATGAGAATTTACTTCTGCATGCTCTGTCTCATTAACAGATAACACTGTACCTCTGTTAGTATTAGTAAAAGTTTTGTGAAAAATTTGTCTGTTTATTCTTGTTGGCAATTGTGTTCTGACATTGATTTTATTCAGCAAGAGTTTTGCAGTGGTCTGTGTATTTGTTCCCCATGGTTTCTCTCCCAAACACATCTGCTATTCATGACATTCATCAGTTACAGAAAGCAGCACCAAAAGGAGATATATAAAAGCTCAAGTCACACCCCCCCTATTGTTTTAAAAGCTGGCACACAAGAAAATGCTCAATTCTTAACTTTATCGGTATTTGTCCTTTTTTAAAATTAATAATCATTTCTGGTTTCATCTCTGTTCTTTGAGCAGCTAGTGAAATACTTGTATGTAATACAAAAATACTAAATATATAGAATGAGCTTTGTTTATGTGCATTGTTCCCACAAATATATGATGCCTTCCTCTTGTTCTCTCGAGGGTTGAGTTTTCCATCATCTATATTTTATTAGTGCTGTTACTTAACCCATGGCAGAGGGTGAAGGGGGGATGGGAAGGTGTCTGTTCTTGTAGCAATCAAGATGGTTTCTCCTCTCGTGAAATGTTTCCTGCTAACATTTTGTAATTTGAAATAGCAGTCTACATACAGTTGATGGCATTGAAATGTATAATGAGCAATTCCTATATGTAAGAGAGGAAGGACAAATTAAGAGGCTGGATTAAAGTGAATGTATCAACAAAATCTGGTATTTGGAATTTATCAAAGGCAGGGAATAGTAAATCTTAGCAAGCCATGCCTGTTCAGCCCTAAGGTTTTGTCACCTTGTCACTGATGTGAGTTTCTTGGTATTACAGATACTTTGTGTGTGAAATAAGGTGGGGGGAGGTTCTGAAGAAAAGGATTTTTTTTTTTTTTTTTGTGTCAGCTCTTCAAGTGAGCCAGGCACCCTTATCTAGACCTGCTGTCTTCTTTTCTTATTACAATAAATACAACCTTTCATATACTTTATAAAGCAGAAGTGAGGCAAAGCCATGCAAACCAGTAAAAAAGGGCTTTGTGACTGAGAGCCCTGGGAAAAATATACTAATAAAAGAGCCTACACAACATTTAGTAGACTTTTCCTTTATTTCCTTGTGTGTGTTAAATGATACATTTCTAAAACTACTTCTAGTAGTTTGTCAGTAGAGAATAGCTATAAACACATAAATAATCTGGCTTCAGAAGCCATTTATTAGGCTGTGTCTTGTATCAAATGTTCAATAGCATTAAAATAAATCACTATTTTTTTAATGCGTAACATTTTTATTACTCTGAAAGAAAGACTGTCATACCCTTCCGAATTCAGAGGTGAATAGACTTGGTTTAGGTTTTTTTAGTTGCTCAATTTTGCATTAGCTGCAGTTTTTTTCAATATTAACATAATTTAATCTTTACCGTAAGGCATGATCAGTAATGCAATATCAAATGGTAACTGTCAGCTTCTTAAATTCTTCATATTAATATTCAACTTGACACCTAATTTGCAAGCTCCCTCCCCCCACCACATGTGATACCACAATTTTTAGTGGATGAATCCTCTGACTCCAGCTGGAAATGCAAATTAAATGTGGTATGATCAGGATTCTTTTACATATTAGAGGCCAAAGATATACATGACTTCTCATTTAATGCAAACAGGAAAAACAGAGAAAAGAAGCAAGAGACAAAGAGTCTTGTGGCTTCCACTGGAAATTTCTGTCAGTATGACCGATCAGGTAGGTAGTGAAATATGACTTTATAGGTTCCCACCTAATAGGGCTGCCCCTTTGTAACCACATACCAGACAAGAAGGCTTTGGATGCTTTTACTATATAAAGATATGTTCACGTCAAGGAGTTTGACTGACAGTTTTGTAAACTGAAGTATTGTTTATTCTTAGAAAAGAAACAACATCTTGTGTCTAGATATGGAAAAAATATTTGGAGTGGACATTTTTGGAATGAATTAAAGAAAAGAAATAGTCTATAAAAAGTTTTACAAAGCAGAAGGTATAAAAATATCCCTGAACTTGCTGCATTGCAAAACTGCAGAGTTAAAGCTGCTTTTCCAGGTCTTACAGTAGCAAAAAACTGTTTAGGCTGCTTTTCATATAAGGTAACTGAGCTCAGTTAACTGTGTGCATGAAGAAAATATATGCTTTCTAATATGCAAAATCAGTGCTAAAAATCTGTTTCATGTGAGGGTTGTTTTTTTTTTCTGAGGCCTAAATCTAGCAGATTTCTACAGTGCATGGTTAGTTGTACCGTGGGAATAATCCCATCCTCATATGGAAAAGCCTGTTTTTATATCTCAAAGACTATGGATTCTATGAGCGTCTATTAAGGACTTTGTATCAGAGCCCTAATATTTTTAAATGGGAAAGCTAAGAGTGGGAGCCTGCTATAGGCCTGGTATTAGCCATAATTACAGCTTCAGATATTTGAATCAGAAAGCTTAATTTCTCCACAATATGCACAGATTCTGTCTACTCAATACACCATAGTAATGTCTGTAGCAGGGAATACATCAACACTGTTGTCAGTAGAAAAATAATTATCTGATGGCAGTGGATCCTTTGCTTGATTTTCTTCAATTCTCAACTTCTTGCAGATTTTCTCATCAGAAAACTCTTGAATTGTATAGAATAATGATATCATTCAAGGCTAAAATTGATGAGTAGGCAGTTCTTGGGCTGCTGATTCTATTTAACACTCTGGGAGCACAGCTCACCCTTGGCTTTCCTTTTCTGTGTGCAAATTCCATGTATTGTGCCTGAACAATTGGCAGCTGCAGCGGGACCGCAGAATGCCGAACAGAAGGTGTGCCAAGCCCAAGACAGTCGTGTGTTGCTCTTGCTTCACTGCTGGTGCATCCTCAGTGCTGTAGCGATATACTGCAGTGTTGTGGCATCGTAATGTATCATAGCAGCATGGCACGGTATTAGTGCAAAGCCTCTAAGCCAGCATCCTCATTTGCGAACCTGTGAAAATCTAAGGTTATTTTTGGACCTTTGCATCCTTCAGAGATGGTTTATGAGATGTGTAACAGCCTCATCTGTCTTAAGACAGCAGAGGAAAGTTGCTTCAGGCTGTCCTGTCATCCAGCTTTCAAAGTACCCTCTTTGCATACCTATCCTATTAGGGAAAGTTGGATTTTCAGCAAAGATGACTGTAGACAGAGCACTAAGATCAGCTGAGGCTTCCATGCCTGAGAGAAGATAAGCTGCCTGAGCCATGCAGGCTGTAGGCAAGGCAGGAGCAGTGTCTGGCTGCCTTTCCCTTCAGCTCACCTCTCTTTGGCCAGCGTGTCAGAAAGTGTTTCACTGCTTCGTCGGTACTTGCTTATGGAAAATGTCAGATGAAGCCCTTGTATGCCACAAAAGAAAAAGGTCTCAAAATTGCTATAATAGTTGTAAATTATTACATTATTTGAGGCAAGGTCAGGTGTCAGTGCATAGTTTCTGTAGTACTTGGAATTTAATACCTTTTCTGTGATTCAGTGTTTATTCTGGGAAGGAAAGCAAATTATAAAATAAGAATACATGCCTTATCATGGCTACTAATCTTGCTCCTGGTGCCTTGGGGCCTTCCCTAATATTGGTTTAGTTTCTTCTTTCTTGAGAAAGTAAAAATTTGAAACATACTTCCCTGCTTTTTATTTTAAATGAACTTCTAATATTGTATGCGACTTGTAATTTCTGATACTCTTTTCTAGAGTATGATCTGAATATTTCCTCTTAGTGCAAGCAGGATGAAAAGATTTTAATGAACGGGCTTAATGAATCTCATGAAACAATTGTTTACATACAAAAAGCTATTTTCACATATGTGGGCTGGGGATGTTTCTAAATAGGACCCACAGTCATCTAATTAGACACGCTTGGTATTAGTAGGCATTTGTAGTACTCACAGGACTAGTCCAAGGACAAGGGATCCCTGCTGAAAATTTTCCATTAAAAAGATAATTGCATAGCACAAGATCTTTCTGAAAAATCTGCCTAAATTTTCTCTTGTTTTTAATTAGGTGCTGAGATCTCGATCTAAATAGACTGAAAATAGGAAAAGGATTTACTTTCGTGGGTAGCAGAACTAATCATGCCAGCAGTGACTATGGAATTGTGAAAGATTCAAAACAGAGTGTTTTGCTTATAGTTTTATGATCTGATAATCCTGGTAGAAGTGAGTGTTTAGTGTATACAGTGATTAATTATTTCATATTTTACATGCAATATGACAGACTACATCTGGTTAGTTAATAACTACAGTACCTAGGTGTGTGCTACCAGTACCAGGAGGGTCCAAATGCTATTTTTTCTTAAGATGAGATTTCTAAGGTTTTTTTTTCTCCACCATCACCGTATTGGGTTCAGCTGTGTGAAGAGTTGATGGAGAGAGCACTGTCCACTCTGGTATGCCCCTTAACAGGAAATGATCCCAAAAAATGCTTGTTTGTGTGTTGGGTGGGAGTAATATTCTGTCTTTGAAAACAAAAATAAGAAACATGTAAAAAAACCAGCACAGACTATCAGTTACTGTGAAAAATGGTGTTTAATTAATTAAAAAGTTGTTTTCACTGGTAATATCAGTGGGAGTTTCTGTAACTGGATAAATGTTTGCATATTTTCAGTCAGAATTGGAGAGCAACCAACAGAGTGATTACTGGGGTACTTTTACCATGAAATTTAGATACTTTTAGGAAAAGAAGTATGATGAATTTCAGCGAAGTCAGGAGGCTCAGTGTAGGGACTATAGGCTACCTTTAATAATCTGTTATTCTTGGCATGTAGAAGGTAGAGATGTAAGGTCTTAGCTGTAGCCTGGTTATGAAGGGAATGAGAGAAAGATGACGTGCGCAGGTGAAAATGTTCTGTTACAAACCTTACATGTTGTGAGATGATAATGGCAACACATAATAATAACACGAAGAAGAAGAAAGTTTTAAAGAATGGTGTGAAATATGTTGGAGCTCTTTACATTGTCTTTCTCTGCTCAGTGTGTAGCATGCTTACTGAAATATTTTTTATCTTTTAATGGACACCTCCAGATTGAGGAACGACAATGGATCTCAAAGTGCGTCTGGCAGAATTGTAGGATGGAAGCTAAATCTGCTTCTCAAGGTCTTAGCAAGGGCTGGAAGAGAAAAACAAAGTATGTCTTGTGGTATTGTAGAGGTTCTCAATCAAATGGTTATTGCAGGTTGGACCTAGCAAAGGTACATGATTCTCCCATCTCTGGCCAGTATAAGAATGGCAAGTTGCAGACACAGTACTGGTTCCCTTGGGCTGTGTTTGGGGAATTGCCAGGACAGTGCCTGGACCTGAGAAGTTCTGCTCCTTTCACGGGGATCAACTGACAGCTGATGATTCCTGCCTCATGCACTTTCTTGCACACAGGTCAGTGCACTTGTGTCAAGCATGAGTTTGTGCTTGCTAGGGAGACCAATTCAGAAGACAGTGCAAGAACAGAACAAAACTTTTGAGCATTACTGATAGTCTTCTGTGCTATGTTTGCAGTTTCACAAAAGATTATTCTGGAATGTTATAAATGCACAGGGACTGCTATTTCAAGATCTGTAATTAGCTAAAGATGCAGATAGCCGCACAATGTGATGTTCTAAGGGTGCCTTGTCATTCTAGCTGCTGTTCATGTCAATTTTCATGAGCTTTAAAAATTCTAGGAGGGTATTTGTGTAACCCTTACACCACAAGAAGCAAATTAATATACATATGTATAATTTTTACTTCTTGGAATGCAGGTCCTTGCAATGGTTGGCTCTCAACCAATTTTTAGATAGCAACATGTAAGTGTAAAAAATAAAGATGTTGGGAAGATTTGGGGTGACCTTAAGATGTTAATTTTTCTCTCAGCAAAGTGATAGTCACAACAGAGGAACACAAATGTAAAGACTGAACACACAGCAGCAAATAGGTTCCATAAAAACCCCAAATTAGGTCAAATAGTGATGAGAAAACTGATCCCAGCTGGGGGATGCAGAACTGGGAGTTAAAGCATCAGACAATTCTGCTGAGGGAAAGGAAAAATGGGTAAACTGCCTATTTCTGTCTTTGATGCTTTCAAATGTATACGATAACCTCTGATGTGTTAGGTTGTCCCATAGTCTTGATTGGAACATTGTTTTAGCAGGTTGGAAAAATGTTATACCTGCCATTAAAAGCAAGCTCTTTTAAAAGAGCAGCAAAATTTGCTTCATAACTAATATGTGCTTTTGATGTGTTTGTGGAGGTGAAAAGATTTTCAGGCCTGTGCATTAGCCATGTTTTGCTTTTGTTCAAGCCTTGGATCTTGTTTTCAGCTACCAGTTTGTGGCTGGCTGATGGGGTTTTTTCACTAATTATATTAAGAAACTGATAAAATAGTAAATACAAAAAATCAACCAAGCTTCTTTCATCACAAATGCCTAGTGAAGATATATAGTGAAAAGGTAGCTAAGAGAATTGTCATATCCCTGACCATTTGCTTCTCTGTATTACTAGTGTTGTGAGTTGTTTACATTATGTGATATATTTGGCAGGTAATAAATCAGCTATAGCTGTTCAACCTGAGTCTCAAAAGCTATTTACCAATGTGTTAGCATGGCCAATGCATTTATGTTTCTTTACAGGGGGAATTGAGAATCTTTTTGAATTTACTCGAAATAATGGATCCATTATGTGTATGTGTCTGTATGACCTTTCTGCTAAAAAGGCTAAAATATAAAATTCCTGTAATGCTCAGACTGGTTGAGGTGGCAGAGGCCAGAAATAATTTATCAAAAAGTTAGTATGTAATCAGAGATCTTGAGTCATTTGTGTCATGATTTTTCATGCCCACCTCTTTAGGAACTTTTCTTGGCTAATGCAAAAACAGCTCAAAAAAGATCACCATTTTACCAGTTTACAGTGAACATAAAGCTTGTGCTAAAAATGGGCTTGTGCATAATAAAATTGTGTCAGCACACTGTAAACAGAACCCAGTTCAGTTTATTGTAGATTAAACATGGACATTTATATTCTAAAGCTGAGCTACAGAAAATGTGATTCTCCCTTACCTCTGCAATGTTCCCTCATTTTACTGATCATACACAATGCGCAGTTGTTCAGATACTCTAGGGAATGGCTAAACCCATTCTTCTTCCCAGGCTTGTTTATTTCTGACTGTCATTTTCTTGGTGAGATCATCAAGGTCATTTTATGTCATTTCCTCCTCTCCTGCCATTTGTTGGGATTTTTGGTTGGTTTATTTTTTTTCTTTGGTTTGTTTTGGTTTGGTTTTTTTATACAAGGCAAAAGAGCCCCCCTTTTCAACACTGCATATTTTTTTTTGATATGCAAAGCAATGGCATTCAAACTCGAAACTGGAACTTCCTGAGTTCAGACAGGCTGTCCGCTTCTTATTTCCAAAGCACAAAGATAGAATGCGTGGAGGAGTTAAAATGTGGCTGCAGACCCAACCTGTAACTATCCGTGACATACTTGTGATAGTCCTGCCAGTGTAGCTCCTGTGCAGGTGGCCGTCATTGCTCTAGAGGCATGCAATCCACTTCTGTTCCTCTATGGAGGTTTACAGGTCCCATTTTGCAGAGCTGCTCCTTGGACTTTTAAGTGCTGCCGGGAGATATTTTGTCCCTGGTGCAGGACTTTGTTGAATTTCATGAGTTCCCTATCGTCCTGTTCCTTCAGCATTTGAGGGCTCCCTCCATTGTAACAGTGACTTCCCAAGTCTGATGATCTCCATGAACTTGAATTTGCTTGGTACTAATGACCCATAAAAGAATTAATTTTTAAACTTTTGGTTACTCTTTCAATTAGGAGCCAAACTTATAAGTCTGGTAACCTGTGTCTTTGTGCCAAGTGTATGTGAAATTCCAGAAAGTTCAATACAAAAATTCCAGGCAGGCATTTTTTTTCTTGGTCCCTTGCAGAATATTTTGTTTCATTTATTTAACAAAATGACACTGCCAGAGTTCACATTGATTCTTTGTTCTCATATTGAGAAATTAGTCCAGCTACCCTGAGGTGCAGTCCAATACCTAAAACCATATGGTTCATTTGCTTAGAGATCTTTTACAGATGATTTGTTTAAAGGAGCCCTTAGCAGTCTAAGTTAAGATAGCAAAACGTTTTTTAGCATGTGCTCCACAGTGTCCCTTGTGGCTACTGTGAGTTAGTTCCTGTCTCAAAATTTCCACCTTTTGCTCCCTGATAGAATTTTCCAGGCTTCTCTCAAGTGCCTTTTTAAAAGACTCACAAAAAGCAATACAGGGAAAATTACTCTTACAAAACCAATGCTTGCTTTCGCTGTTATTAAGCTCTTCCCATGTTTGTCCCCCTGGAAGCAGCTACAAGAGCGGCAAAGATGAGTCAAGGAGTAGCACTGCTCAGCTAGTGGGATGCTGTGAGGGATCTGACCCCTGAGTGACTTGCTAACTCTGCATCCAGTGGAAGCTCAAAACAATTAGAGCCTGTCCAGCTACACCCACATTTGTTTCCTGCTGTCATACTTCAAGGAAGTCTGCTCTGTGTGGGACAGGGGTGTGTAAAATGTTCTACAGCAGCCAAACAGCAGCAGCTGAAAACAACACAACTTACTGGTGTTAATGCCCATCATCTTCATGTGAGAGCCATACATGCAAAACTCAGTGGAATAAAATAGTTGCTAAACATGTTGGAGTGTGGCTGTTAACTATAACTTAGGTTTATGTTACTTAGCCTTGCATTCTTGGAGAAGGAAGCAAATGGTTTGATAACCTTCTAGGCACAGTGGGGATGAATTACAAACTCAAAGTCCTGTGGTGAATAATTTCTTACAAGAAAAGTTTCAAAATCATCATTTTAGTAAAGGTGGGACTGCTTTTCTGTGAATCTCAACATCTCAGGTTTCTAGCTTGGTAGATAATGTGTGGCTTTTTGACAGCAACCTTCTTGAATAGCAGATCAGATCGTATATACTACAAAAATTGTCACAGATGAGAAATTGAGATCAGTGGAGAGGAGGGCTCTTCATCCTCCCACGTCTTGGAACAAGGCTTGGAAAAAAAAAAAAGGTGCTTTTTACTGGTGCTTGTGGTGATATTTATGTAACAGGTGACAACGTTGATCTTGGTTACATCAGTAAAATAATGTTTGTAGTGGTGGAGTTCTCAAGACATGGTTCAAATATGCTGGTAATGATTAACCTTTAAAGGAAATTACTTATATTTTGAGCATTAAGGTGAAGTTCTTAACATAAGCAGCTCTGGTCAGGTTTTCAAAGCACAGAAGTTGATGGAGTACAGCAATGCAGGAATCTTGCTCATTTTCTTCAAGTACCTATTTCTATAATAATGCTCACTGTGTTTGGCTCTTTTAGAATATAAATCTTCAGTTGTGTTTCATGGGGAAAACAGACTGACAGGTTTTATTCCTTTGAGGTAGCGCAAACAAAAATGTTTTGCCTCTGAATCAGGCTGTTTTAATACTGTGAAGTCAGGAAGTCATTAGATGTCCTTGGTGGTATGGAAATAGGACTTCTGTAATGGAAAAAGATTAAACCAGCATAAGAAATTTTCATGGATTTGATAATCATTAATATGTTCAATGAATTTTGCTCTTTTAAAGTATACTAAAAACTGAAGTGATGCATAGGGGAGAAAAGGTGACAATTACTTTTTGATAGTGGTTGATAGTTACACCATTTTTTACAAATGTCATTTGAATTTCATAAGGTGATACTTTGGAGACTCTTGCATAAAAGTTACTATATAACTTGTACTAAATCACTGAGCATGATCTGTGTATAAGAATTTAAGACAAACGCTGGTCCCTTGTAAGTATATCTATCACAAAACAAAATTGTGAATTATCTGAAACGAAGAAGGCCAAAAAGTTACTTTAGAGCCACTGAACAGATCTGATTTGTGTCTATTCTACAAGCAAGTCCTCATATGGCAGCATTCAAAATATCACATGTACATTCTGTATCTACTTTCTAGAGGCAGAAAGATAAAACTTTTATTTCGTAACAGTTGTTCTGTTCCCTTCTGTTTGCTGTATGGTAATACAGCAATATATATTATTGTCCATTAATGTTGACAGGCCACTACAAATTGTGATTTATTGAACATTAAGTGCAGCCATGTAGTGGTTGCTTGTGGGTGACTTATTAACACGTAGTAGTCGTTTGTATTTACCTAGTCTGTAAATTAAAAAAAAAAAACAAAAAAGCCTATATTACGTTTGATGTCGTAAGTGGTGGAAGAAATTCCATAGTCTGTAATGTCTGTTTACATAGAGCTTTCTTGTATGAAACAGTTTTTTAGTAATGTGATAATTAAGGAATTGGATCCTAAACTAGAGTAAAAGGGCACCATTGACCTCAGTTGAACTGCACTGGTTTATAACAGCTGAGGAAATTGCAGGAAGTATTTGCATTCTTCACTATTTCTAAGACTGGAAGATAGAGGAAAGAGCTGTGACCATAGGGCAAACAGAAAAAATTACGGAGTGTTAAAAGAAAATTTTATTTTGTAGTAGGACTCTATTGCTAGCATTATGCAAATAGTCATTTATTAACTCTGATGACTCATGTTTTACTTTCAGTTCATTTAAATAGTGATTTGGTATCATTTAAATGAAGCTGATACCCTATTCTTGGTCAAAACTTTAGAGGTCATGAAGTTTAAGCACAGTTTCCTTCCTTTTAGCAGAAAAGTAGAGGACTTGGTGCTGTATGCTTACACTAAGTGCAAGGTTTCTTCTTGGAAGGGTATAACGTGCAGCATTTAGTTCTATATGGAAATGAAGAGGCTTTATGCATGCATGGGCAGCTTTTGTACAAGTGCAGGTATTTGGAATACTTTTGCCTGACACCCACTAGAAATGGGGTAGATAAGAGCAGCCTCTGCAGACACTGAATTGTGATGGAGGATATGACTGATGTATGTATTCATGTCTTTCTTGCTTATTAACTCAGGTCATAACTTCATCTGGTATCACTGTTTCTAAAATCTGCTAAACTGAAGCAAATCATTCAGTCTCTAAAAGGGCTGCCTAGAGCGGAAGGATGGATTGTATTTGCCAACCAGCACAGAGGCTGTGAGAGACAATGAGATATTCAGTATAAAATAGGAGTGCCAAGGACACAAGGGAACAGTTAATCATTTTTGAAACCTACAGTTCTGGTTCACTTAATATTCAGAAGCATTTGCTGTTTCAGTGTTTCTGCACTTCATAAAAATTCAGTGTTTTTTGGATGGCATGGCCTTAGTTACTGATTCACTGCTGATATGTTCCTAGGGCGTTATCTTCTACTCTAATTTTGGTTTATGCTGATGTCACTTAGCTGAAGACAGTGTGGCACAGTCCTGCACTAGAGCACAGATACAGCTTATATCTTTCCTTAGACGTCCACAAACGTGTAATCACGTTACTATGTCCAGTAATACAGTTTTTGATACAGCTATTCTCCCAGTAGGAAAGCCTGCAATTTTCAAACAATATTCAAGAACACTCTGTTGCTAGACACTGATTGTACAATATACTTTTTACCACCATAAAAACCTTTTGAACAATTGCAAAGTGGTTTTTCCTCTTTATTTGGTGCATATTCCACTGGCTTTGGTAAGATGGAATAAATGTTTTAAAATACAAAGGCTTCACACCACAGTAAGAATTTTATGCAGCAGTATTGTTTGCTTTTACTAATGGATCAAATTTGATGGCTGTTGTCAAAGCAAACCACGAATGCATGCCATGGTTTACCCCCAGCCAGCAGCCAAGCCCCACGCAGCTCCTCACTCACTCTCCCACCAGCAGGACTGGGGGGAGAATTGGAACGATAAAAGTTAGAAAACTCATGGGTTGAGATAAAAACAGTTTAATAGAGAAAGCAAAAGCTGCACACTCAAGCAAAGCAAAAGAAGGAATGAATTCACTGCTTCCTATGGGCAGGCATGTGTTCAGTCATCGTCAACAGGGCCCTAACACATGAAATGGTGACTTGAGAAGACAGAATCACAGAGCCACAGAGTGACTGTGTTGATTTTCAGAATGCTCACTGTTTTGTGGTATTAGCACTGACTTACCATGTGATAAAAAAATTTCTAGCAAGAATGATTTATCTGTTGTACGATCTTTCATTGTAGTGGTTGTGTTGAGATGGCCAGTTTTGTAAAGTAGGGAGCACATGTGTTCTTTAATAAGAAATAATAAAATAATTGTACTGAAAAACAGTGTGACAGACACTTAGAAATTAGTTGGAAAGTACATATAAAGTGGACATCTCTTACCCAAGCAACTGGTGAGTTAGATTACTGTGCTATATCAAAAAATATTGAATTCAAAACAATGTATCAGCAGTAGAAGTAGTATATAAGGTTTTTAAAGGGAAAGTATGAACAGGAGAACATGAGATAGTTGGTTTCAAGGAGACATAAACTATTCTAAATAAGACAAGAATTTGTATTTTGTAGCTATATAGTAGAAGGGAGTAGGAGAAAAATATGACCCTTATCTTCACTTAAATCTGGTGTTTTCCCTGTGGTTTCTTTAAGGTAACTAATACTACATTAAAATATGCTTGAAGGCAAGGCACTGTTGCTGTGTCAGTAGTTAAATTGAGGTGAATCATAGGGCAGAGCTACAGAGCTGAGTGGAGTTGCATGGCAAACTGTTACTTTGCTTTACAGAAATTGTTTTGAAATTACAGGAAGTATTCCAGACTTTCTAAGCAAATCAAAACCTGAATGTCAATGTCAAATTTCTGTGAGTGGAGAGACCAGATTAAGATAATTTTTTGAAACACTTGGTTTGCGTTGCTCTTCTGAGACAATTTACAGTAAACTAACTTATGTCTAAATAAAAGCTTAGACTAGCCAAAAAATCAAACATGTAATTTGAAAACAAGCAAATAAATTAAGTCAAAACTGGACCTCTTAACAATTTTGCAACTTACACGCCATTTTCCAGAATTGCTGCTCTTTTCTACAAACAATTTTCTATGAAAAAGTATTTTTCTACAAAGTATTGGGTTTGGATGATAATGACAATCTCATCAAGTTTGCAAGGGAGATACCCATAGCGTTGATACAATAATCGTATAAAGAAGTGCACATTCTTCAGCAACAGAGGTGATGCTTAAGAATGGGATTTTGAGTGTGAGAGGGAGACTTGCAAGAGGGTAAGACAGAATGGGAAGAAATTACAACCAAAATACCAGAAAGCAGAAAGATGTTCACAGCCACACCTTTGAAATTAAAGGACTTTATTTAGGAACTTCTGAGCATATGCCATTGATAAGGCTTATAGGAAGTGGAGAGGAGAAAAATTATCTCAGATCACCTTCTGAAATGAGGATAGGATGCCAGGAAAGTGAGACAGAGTGGGGTTAGAGACACAGGTGAAAACTCAGTATGGAAAGGATTATACTACTGAAAGAAGGGAAGTAGAGAATTTTAGCAAGAGTGTAGAATAGAAAGAAAAAACTGGACATGCATCAGCAATAATATAGGTCATTTATTGTCTAAAACTGCTAGTTTTTCAGGAAGTAGGTAATTTTTAATTATTTGAAATAAAAATCAGAACACTAATCTGTCTTGGTCAAAAATTTCCTTTCAAAGGCAAATTGATTCCTACATACATTCCTTTATTTATGCATGGACTTTCAGCATTAGCTAGTTTTTTGATTGAAAGTACTCTGATACCATTTCATTTAGATGGGAGAAAGAACATCTTAGTACTTCAGATGTTACTGATCTTCAGGGGAAGTATTTACGTCTCCTGGGACCAATTAAAGGTGATGGTTTTGTGGAGATATTAAAATAGCATTTTACATCTTTTAAAATCATTCCTTCTTTTAGGCTTCTGGTTTCTTGTATGCTGTGTTTTGTAAGCAGGACCAGCAACTGCTGTAAGGAATGAAAAAGCAATTGTGTTTTCAGTTCATTAACTTTATTAATTTGACAGCTTTTCACAGATAGCCATTTCATGACTTCAGGAAATCTCAAGACTAGTTAGCATACCTTCTTTATTGGAGGAGAAAGATGCAAATTTTAAAATGCAGTGTGAATTTAAATCTTCTTCCTTTTCCTTCAGAAAGTTCAAGTGAAATAAATATCAATAATTTGAGTCACCCTCAATTTCTAAAATCTGATTTAATGTTGGTCTTTTAAATGTTGGATCCATTAAAAAGGCGAAGCTTACTTCTCTATCCATCTGCCATACAGTCCTGTCTTACCGTTTCATGTGACTATTTATGCATTTTTGGATTTGAATAATAGTGAAATAACATTTTCTAAATAATACTGCTAAAAGCCAGGCTATTAAATATAAAAATCCTTCAGAAGCAGGTATTGATGAATTCCACAGTTACCATATTTTCATGCCTACAGCCCCATGATTTTTAAAATATGTTTAAAATTTTACTAATATCCTATATAGGACCCCGATCTGTAAGATAATTAAAATATACCAATTGCCTCTGCAGATCTTGTCATTACTCTTCTGCCTGCAGAAAAATCTGGCAAAGGTAACTTTAAAGATGCTGTACTCCACTGCAAGGATCACTGGACTGCTGCCTGGTAGCTTATAAGTAACTTATGAGTGCTGAAAAACATCCCAGTAAGCTGCTGAGAAAACCAAGAACTGAGAGAGCACCCTGACACTTCCCTTGACAGAAATATTGTGGGTTTTCATGTGGCGAAGGTGACAGGTTGCCATGACAGTATTGAAACTGTTCCCATCACTGTTCAGTATGAGGTCTGAATCCTGTTTAAAATTAGATTTTCCTCCAGTGGTGAGTGAAAGCAATAGAAAGGTAACAGCCTTACCCATGTCTTCCAGTATGTCTAGTTTGTTGACAGTAAGATTTGTTTACAGTTAAATTTCCATTTTTCAAGCTATTTTAAATAGCTCTTCAGAGGAAAAATTACTGTAACTTGTTATGCCACTTAACAATCAGTGTAGTGTATTAATTCAAATAATAGAATGTAGTTTACCTTAATGATACTTTCTTCTTCTGAACACTCCTAAACAAAATCAGCATGCCTCCATGTTAACTTGTACACATTCATGTGAAATACATGTGCTGGGGTTGAAGCCTGCGTCCTTGTCACGTGCATGTGGGTTGGCATGCAGTTGAATTCAGTTGTGCTCTACATAGCAGGAGAATTTAATGAGCAAGTAACAGTGGCTTTTGAATGACACACTGCTGCAGTGCACTGTATGGTAGGTGGCTATAAAACTATAATTAAGTGTGTGGGAACTGAGAACATCTGCTAAGGGAATGGCACTTACTGCTGCCAATTTAAAATAAATAAATTTTTTTAAAAGTCTAGTGCTGTAAGACTGCCATTAAGATACTGGGTACACCAGATTAAGCTGAGGACATCATTTTAATAATTATATTAAGTAATCTGGGGGGTAGTATGTGAAGGAAAATAGTCTGTCATGCTGCATTATGTCATCTATCCTCTTTTTGTTATTCACACCGCACTTGATGAGGTTGAACAGCTGGTATTACAGCAAGGCATGTAACTGATCCATGTGTTTTCCTGAAACAGATACCATCCATGTGCAGGCACTTCATGAGTTAGTTGAGTGACGCTTACCAAGCAGAGCAATGACCTCTAAATAGCACTTGTGGTGGCGTCAGAACTGGGGCTGCAAGTACATTTGAACTAATCTGATAACCTCGACGTAACACTGCGTTTGGAACCAGTGCTAAACCCACTCGTCCTGTTGGCATCAGTGCTCCCGGGAACGTATCCTTGGCCAAATGCACTGAGTGGTTAGAAAGCAAAACAGGCTTTATATTCTATCATATATCATTGTAATAATGAAACAAACCTTATCTTAAAACTTTAAAATATTCAATCATTTTGTTTAGAATGGCACTATTAGCCTCCATTAGGCTAATACCTGGAGCAGACTGATTATCTGTTTGACTATTATCATAATTTCCTGGTTTGAGATCCTGTTTCAAATTTCTTGTCAAAAGCTAGGAGTCATGATTCTACAATATAATGATTTTCTTTACATTAAAAATTCTGGTCACCTGTAGTTTAGCTAAGTTTGGACTCACTGGGTGGAGTACAGTGACAAACTTTAACACGGCTTTGATAAGAATGTGACTTTTCTCTCGTGTTACAAAAATTCACCACAAAAATATCGGTTTGCAGGTGCTCAGTAGAGATTTGGCAAAAGCAGAATCTGAAAATCTGTGCCCATTGCCCATGAATGGAAAATTAGGATTGAGTACTTGAATGCTTCTAAGTGCCAGGGCTAGTATAGGAAATGAGTGGGACTATTCATGTCGGTACTGCAGTGAACGCTAGAGCAATCTGAAAATGAGGTGCTGGTGTTTGCTATTCTTTCAGACCCACTATAGACCAATCTTTGCAGGGGAAAAGGGAATAAGAGCAGTAGACTGTGACAAATTGCCTTTGGCAGGGGAAGGAGGAGTTTGGTTTGGAGAGTAGTGGCAGCAAAACTGGGCATTAAGTGAGTTAGATAAGACTTAAAAGAGCTTAAAAGGTGGAGGTTTGTCTAATGGCTCTAGAAAACTGATTTTGGTCTCTGTGGTGCCAAATAATGAGACTTAAGTATTTCCTCTTCCTTCCAGAAGGAAAGAAAATCTAGCAGGTGACATGAGAAGGAATTACCTTAGTGTTATGAAGGTTGTGGTAGGAAATGCCAGCAAATACTACCTCTACTGCTCCAGCTTGTTCCCTCTGTGTGGATGTAGTTGTTGCAATAGTTTTATAATCACTTGTTTCTGCAAATCTGTGGCCTCATCCAAAACGCAAACTGGGTCTCCTCATGGGATGTGGGAATAGGTTTGGATAAGGAGTGGAGTCAGTAGTAGACTCATCAAGCTGCTTGGTCCATTTGCTGACACAGTTTACTTTGGTAGTAGGGAATTAAGAGAGTGACACCCATCCTGGATTGTGCCCCTGTCTCTTCGTTCCTGCGGTAGTGGGTCCTGTACTTTATTGTGGAAGAGCAGGGAAAGCTCTCAGCTGTGGGTGGCTGGCAGAGGCAGATTCCATTGCACTGCGTAGGTGCGCCTGGCAGTGCTGTACGGACACCCAGTCACCTCCCAGGTGATCCCTAACCTTGTTCCATGTTCGCTGCAAGCCTGGCACAAACCCCTGGTCTGGGAAAGTGCTCAGCACACATGCCCACGGTTGCAGTGAAGGGAGTGTTTGATTAGCACAATATGTGTTCAAGGTATTCTGAGCAGTTAAACTCGAAGTGCCTTCAGCTGAGTTACCCAAAGTTACTGCAGTCTTCATCTTTGGTTTATCTGTTGCTTCAGAGAGGGTACAGTGGCTTTAACAAAGTTCTTTTGTTGGACGTGCATAGCTTTTACAATTATCAATGTACAAGGCAAACCTTGAGGAAAGCTAACAGTTATTCATAAGGTTTGAGGCCGCGTACTGGATAGTGGTCAAACATGGCTACCATCCTACAGGCAGAACATCGTTCTTTGTGTACACAGACAAATTACTTACAGGGTTTGGAATTTTTTAAGCAATTACAATTTTTATGTTACAACATTAAAATTCCGTAATCATACTTTATTAAAAGTTACATGTGTGTGTGTGTAGATTGCAGGTAAAAGGTACAGGCCATGTGGGTACAGGCACTTTCTGTGCATGTTTTCCCTGGGCATGTTTTCTACTTAATAAATACTGAGAACTATGTTACACTCAGAAAAAGTCTTTGAAGCATTCATTAGAGGCAGATCTTTTAATTCTGCAAAATGTGTGTGTTCAGGGTAGTTATGGTCCTCTTTGAGCAGAATGAGAATTCCATTGAAATGTTTTTGAGCTTATTATGAATATATGATATTGCTCGTAGAATTATCTATTATTCAGCCTATTGTTATTGTACGGTCAGAACTGAGAAGAGGCAATCTTGTGTTGATAAAGGATGATCTTGTCTCTGACCTTCCTGTCTGGAATGCTGAAAAATGCATTGAGTGGTTTCTTTCTTATTTAAGAACGGGAAGCATAACCATAGTAAGTCATGTTTATACCAAGTAGTGGAGTAATATGTTCAGATAGGTGTGCATAAAATCATGAACTGAGCAAGGTGTAATAAAATAGCACGAGTAGTAATCAACATATTTAACCAAATGATTTAGTATTTTACTCCATCACTAAGAATGTATTATCTGCAATTTCTAATGAAAACAGAGGGGGGAAAGAAATCCTTTGATTACTAAAGTTAAATCTGTATCTTATCTAAAGAACTGTTAATAGTAATAATTTTGTGAAATAATAGATTTTAAAGAATGGTTTATAACAAAGTTATATGCAATTTGATATAATTTCAAGGTGAAATTGCATGACAGGCATGTGGAAATGAAAAATTGTATTTTCCCCTGAATGTTCTTAAGTGTGTTCTGAGTTGTAGTTTCGCATTTGCCTTCAAGTAATTTGTCAGTCCCTTAAGTATCAGTCAGTATCATTCAGGTTTCTTGTGGGCTTACTTGTTTTCTTTCCAGCTGTTCTGTCAAATACTGTCTTTTTTCCCAATTTAAAAGTTACGGGTTTTTTCAACATTTCTGTGAATACTGAACATTTTTGTATGCCATCTCTCCTAATTGTTCCAATACCATTCTGCTAATCTTTGTGAGTTTTAGCTTTAGATGGTTTCTGATTTGCTCTAGAATCAATAAAGAATGTGCTCATCAGCAGAAATCTTAAATGTTCTGGTGAAGAATAAGGAATTGAGAGGGAGAAAGATAAGCATACAATCTAAAAATTAACCAAATGTCTAGAACTGTTGAAATTCAGCTAGCAGTTTCAGGTAGGTAGTATTAAAACTTCTCATTTCCATGAGTTAACTATGCTCCCAACCATAATGGTTGGTAGTTCTTTCTTTGGCTGTTTCTATTAGGAAGAACAGTAGCTTTTTTGCTGTTGTATATAGCATTGAGGCATGTTGGATTTCATGAGGTCTGAAATCAATTGAAAGTACAGTGCACATACTCGTGTTGTAAACAGTAGTAGTGACATTATTTTGATGTCTGTTATGTTCAGGAGTTATGCTATATGAAATAAAAATTGGTGATTTTGTCCCTTGGGTAAAGGGCAAAATACAGCCTCAGCAAAACATTCAAATTCAGGCTTGCAATGATGATTATTCTGGTTTTCATGTGTTGTATATAGAGAGTTTTCCTTTGTTTTGAGAGCACGTAGTATTGCTGCTGTTAAGTATCTTCTTTCCTGCAAACAGTTAAGTCTCTGATGGGACTACACTTACGCAAAGCAGTGCTAAAATTCTTGAGAAATGGCAAAATATGCTAGGAGTTAAGATAAACAGCATGGTATAAGGCAGGCTTTATAGCTGGGATAGAAGTTTATAGCATTTGACTTGTTTGAAGCGTCTCACTGTTGAGTCATTTAGGTATTGAGGCATTATGATAGAAGTCAGCATGAAGATTGAAAGGCCAGAGTAGTTTTTGTGCAGCAGAACTGAAGAAACCATATGTCTGTTCAGATGAACAGTGAATAAATCTACTCTAGCTTTTGCTTCACAACTCCTTAATCTAAACTGAAATCTTACGATCTTGCCCCATTTTATTGCTCCTTAGTTCTTGTCGTTTTGGGTTCACAGAGTAGATCTGCAGATGTACCAACAAACCTAAACTGGAAGATGTGGCTCAAGGAAGGAGCCTGTCATGCTCCCTGTGCTGGGAGGTCACTGCAGTGGGTGTGTCAGTGGTATTCTGGTCCGCAGGGCCAGAGGAGAGCTGATGGGAGGTCAAGCGTCTGTGTGGATGTCAGGCTTTAACACTTTTTTGCTGGAGAAAGTTACTTCTCTTTGCTAATGCTGAAACACCCTTTGGATTTGAATCACACCAGGGCTGTTCAGTGAGTTCCAACTGCATTAGTCATCAGTCCATGTGGAGTTTGGAATGAATGCAGTGGGAAAAGCTTGGGGTCAACTCTTCACCTTTTTAGACAGCTGAAATCTTTTAGTTGTTTTTGTTGTCTTCCTCCTGAGTGAGAAGGCAAATTAAACTGGGTGCAGTGTGGGAGGAAGTTTTGTGGCTGGGATTGTAAGGTCCATGCATTTATCCACACACAGCTCCTAAGCCTTCCTGTATGAATTCACTTATATCTAATAATGCTAGACTATATTGCCTACTTGGCTTTGGTAAGGCCTGTATTCTGTATGAGAATTCCTTATGGAACTTGTAAGCCTTCAGTGTTTCCAAGATCTCTGCATTTCTGTCAAACTTAGCCAAAATTGGGCACAAGTTTTAAGTACTCTGTAGGAGTACTGAAAGTTTTCCTGTACAATCCCTTCAAGTTTCTATCTTAGAAAATAATAGGATTAAAATCTTTCACTTGCTATCTTCTTAGTTAGTCTTTTAAGTTATAGGTATTCTTTCTGGTTTTATGCACAGGTTACAAAAGGATTAAAGCAAAATGCTGCTGCTTCAGCATACTCAAAAGAATATATTAGGTAGTCTTATATCACCTCACACATTGGTCCAACTCTATTAGCTATATGTAACATTACCCAGCAGTTCAGGGAAGCATATTTTATGTTTAAGACAAAACCAACAGAGGAAAACAGAAATGGAGGTGTTTTTTCATTAATTAACACGATTCCCACGGATTGTGTTGGGAGTGATATTGACTCATGGGGGAAAAACAAAAGCCCTATTTGAAGGAGTTCTGTTTAGGTGGAAATGTGTGCATGTTTACTCTGAAATTGATACATATTACATACCTAATAGAAAAAAGCAAGAATGTATTGTTTGTCATACTGTATAGAAAGGGAAAATTAGACAATACTTGAAGTATTCAAGTGACCAGTAATTTGCAAAGTTCTGGAAATGAGTCATAAAACTAAAACTTCCTTACATCCCTGATAACTTAGGTAGTTACTGCAATCTAAAGAAACCTGATTTAACCCTCCAATGGTGAATTTTTAACAGGAACATAGTTCTAATGATATTTATTTGTCTTGAGAAAGATGGAGAAATAGTTGGATATTTTGGGAATATTTGGATCTTCTTGGAAATAAAACTTTAAAATAAAATTTTAAAGAATGTCTAAAAGATTTGACAGGTGAATTCTGGGTACCGTTGTTTAAAAATTGTGTTTACCAAAAGACAAGTACTTCATTATGATGAAATGATTGAGACTTTCTAATAAGGCTTCTTTTCAGTCAGTAGTTTGTACCTTTCCAAAGAGTGATCTAGAAAGCTGGTGTATTGCCAGTGCTCCGTATGTCCTTTCCTTTAGGAAGAGAATTTGACAGGCTGCATACACCGAAGTATAAAGCTAAGTGTCACAATGACCACTATCTTCTGGGGTTTCAGATGCTGAAATCTCTTCCCATATATCTGTGCCCAAGCAGAACTGCCTTGCTACACATCCTAAATGAAGTAATATGTAAATTAATGCCTTAATGGATGTTTCCCATATGGGCTCTGGATACCTGTCAGGGGCTCATTGGTGGCATCTGTGTCATTTAAGTTTACCTAGCAAGGGAACTTCCTTTTAGGCACACTGTCTTACAGTGGAGATTTTTTGTAATTATGTCTGTGCACACCAATCCATTTGATCCATTTGAACATAGTTGTTGTAAAACAACAGCCAAGGCAGAAGACAAAAGCAGGGAACAAAAATAACCACCAGTAAAGGCTACAAAATTACAATTTTGTATTATTAAAAACAGTAGTAGGTCCCTGGAAAAAGGGTAAGAAATGTGAATTGGAGTCAGCAAGTTAATGGAACTTTTATTCTAACCATTAGTCAGTTAATGGAACTTTTTCTCCTTTTTTATTTACATTTAAGTAATAAAAATAATGAAAAAAATCACAAACACCACAAGCATGACTGGAATTATTAATAAAATTTTCTCTAGTGGTAGAGGAGGACATGCAGAATATAAGAGTAGCAGTTTGTCCTCCTCGTTCCTTTTGCAGCTGTAAAAATAACCAGTAAAATGTACAGAATGTTGTCAGCTTGAATAACTTTCTTGGTATCCTCTTATGCTTGTAGAATCATTTTAGGAAAATGTTCTGCTACTGGAGTATCTGAGAAGTATTTTGAGATGACAGCAAGTACCTATTTAGAACCAAGTGCAGAAATTTTATTTGTTTCCAGTACATAGCAAGTCAAAATAAATGTCTAGTAAAAATCACGCTACAAATAGGCAAAATTTTACGCTTCATGTGTTTTCTCTAGAGAGAGAGGCTTAAGTTGATACCAATTTAAATACAAGTGTTTGAACTTTTTCTACTGATGCTATGTGCAAGAACTAAGATTGATGTTAGAAACCTGCAGTTTAGAAACATGTAGTCTTTGCTTTTCCTATCAGACAATTGGTATATTTTCTCTGTTCGTTAAGAAACATGGGATAGGAAGATACCAGTATCTCTTAATTTTGCATTTATAGCATTCTCAGAAAAATTACATCAGGAAAAGTGTCTGGAAAGAAGTTCCTGTGTCATCAGATTTATTCCCCTGCCTTCAGATAGTACCATTTTTTCACATACACTTGCCAAATTCAGAATCTTAAGTCTGTCCACAGCACTCCTGACAAGTGCTTCAGACCTTAATGATTGTCATGAATAGAAATTACCTTAGGATTTTCAATTTACATTTAAGACACATGAAACGGTTGATAGTGCCTTTATTTCCTCCACTTACATCCTATCCCTTGATGTCCTTATAGAGAATGATCCGTCATAGAATACTGTAATGGATTCTTCTGTGTCTGGTACTCTTTGAACATTTGTATATGGGAACTAGAACCACTCGTGATTTTCCAGCACAAAATCTTAGCAGTACTGCTAATAACAATTTTAGTATTGTATTTTCTGAGGAAATAGGTTCAAATGTATGATATGCTGTAAATTAGGTATCAGCCTAAGATAGATTGTTTGTAGTACTGCAGATGATCCAGGAAACAGAGCTTTGGTATGTAGAGATTTCCCAGGCCACACACTTACTGCTGCTGAGTACAATGTGAGTTATCTATTGTGTTCCAGTAGAAGTTTTTGACCATGTACAAATTATTCAGCCATCCCAATTGTTTAATGACCTGATCAGTACATTTGCAGATAATGTGCATCAGTAACATGTACAATGACACTGCACTTAGAGTGAGGATGTCTCCACAATCCTGTAAGAAAAACTTAAAATTACAAAAACTGTGATGTCAATTGTCGGCCTATGTTTTTCTCTTTGATTATCTATCTGAAAACACTTAATTAGAACTGGGGTTCTAGCACCTGAGTATTCAGATCATTATAGGGTAAAGCAGTTTGATCTGGGACAAGCAGTATTTATGCTTATGTTTAACATAAAGCATAGAAGTAGTTCTGTGAGGCCTTCATAAAGCGTATGCTTAAGCATATGCTCAGCATATGCCTTGCTGTGTTGGATCTTAGTAAAGATGCCCTGCCATTTTGTTGACTTCTCGTTGCATGTTAATAAAATTGAAACATGAGGGAACAATTTCATTATAAACGTCTTCTACCTGTGCTCTGTCAAACATTTTTTCATACAAACAATATATTTGCATATAAGCTTTCTTTTCTACTTAAAGGTTCAGCAGGAGAGACTTCTTCTACCAAGGCAGCTTTAGGACAGTTATTTCTTTGTGTGAGTGTTGTTGTCCCAATCTAACATATCAGGGTTTAGCAAGTTTCATTGCATTCTCATTGCTGTAGTTGTTCAGCTAACAGTAAACATCTGAATTTCTTTTAAACAGTGAAATAAAATAGCCAGCTTCACTGTACTTTCAGAACTTTGCTTCATGCTTTTTTTTACCCTCCTTCACTAAATGTATGAGTTGGCATATAAAGTGTATAGTGGCCTGTTGCAAAACAGGAATGCTCTGCAGAGTTCTTAATGATGTGTATTAAAAGAATATACTGCCACATGCGAAATAGAATCCTGCCTGGTAATAAATACAGATCTACAGGTTTGTAGATCACCTGCAATGTTTAAACTGACTGAATAAATAATCCTTGTAGTAAACTCACCCACTGATTTGGTTTCTTAACTTTGCAGACATTTTCTCAAGTAGATTACTCTCTCTAGCTCAAGCTGTGAAACTGGCAAACAACATTAATGAAAGTCTGACACTCCTTCTCATGCAAATCAGGAAAGAGTCCTGTCCTCTCCAAATATCTGGGCACTGCTCTCTACCTAAGAAAATGAAACTCTGTAATTTTCCAGCCAGACACACATATCTATCCTGCTGTTGATCCATCTGCACCCTGTGTTGCAAATAAATTGCTCCTTTCAGCAAAGGTCCTTGGAGTAGAATTCCTTACAAAGGATAATAACTATAAAGAGCACATACTAGAATTAGATATAGAATTAATAGAAATACTCCATCAGAAAATTACATTTTAAACCCGCTTTTTACAATATCTTTTGTGAAATGGCAAGAAATAAATAACAGGTAACAGAATCACAGAATGGGTAAGGTTGAAAGGGACCAGAGTGGGTCACCTGGTCCAACCTTCCTGCTCAAGCAGGGTCTTCTGAGAGCACAAGGCACAGAATTGTGTCTGGGTGGTTCTCCTGCCTTAATGGCTGTAGGTGTTTGAAGATCTGATCAAGAATGGAATTAAACCCCTGACAGTAAAGTCATGCATCTTGATTCATGAATAAACTGAGGGTGGGGAAACCTTCCTTGACTTCTCACTAACCCTTTTTATAGCTCCAATATGAGTGTGGAACAGAAGGGGTGGCAGAATGTTTTCCTTCAGCACCCCACACTTCAGAAGTTACCAGGAGCTGAAGTAATCACAAGTAGATATCAGGGTCTCTTGGAGAAAATAGAGCAGATGTCAGTGAGATTCCCACAAGTCTTTTCAGTAACCTCTTGCAATGCAAAGAATTTCTGAGCTAAGTTAGTCATTGTAAGATTATCGAGGATATGTATTTCGTGAAACTAAATGTGGCAATGGTAACTACAGTTGTGTGCAACCCAACAGACCCATTTTTGTGCGTTAGCACAGTCATTCATTTCCTGCTGCATTAGCTCTTCCAGATGAAGCTAACTGTAGTAGAATGCCATGAAGATTAAACCTGGATTTCCCTCTACAAATGTTAGGCATGCTGCTGTGCTTAAACTTAGTGTTCTGTTACCTCAGCATCAAAGGTCAGGTATGAGCTGAGTAGAAGACTTGCCTGATCTAGGTGACTGATTTTGAAAACTCATGCATTGCAGTGGTGCTTTGTGTTTGCACAATCATTGCAGGTCTTCCTTCTGTCCCAGCATTAGGTGTCTGAGAGCTGAGTATCTTAGCTGATCACTGGGCATACATTTTGGCAGTGAAGTGTCTGATGCTTCCAGTGGAACGTTCATCTCACCTCTGTCAGGGGCAAACCCATTCCCAAACAACAATTTTCAGGAGGAAATTAAGAAGGAACAGAAGTACTAAACAAAAACAGCCCTTTGCTCCCTATTCCTCCCCCTGCCCACTTCCTTCTTGAAGGAAGGATCTTAAAGACTGATTGAAACAATGTTGAATAAAATAATTTCAGGCATATGGCTTTTAATTTCATTGCATTCATTTGGCTTCTACCCCAGTATCATTAAGTATTTGAATGGTGCTTTAACTCCTTGGAAGCAGAGAATTCAAAATCATTTTAGTATTAAATACAAGGCCTGCTGTTTCCATGCATGAAGATTTGGATTGCCTTATTTACATGCTTATCTTTTAGGTATTCAAGACTGAGTTGTTCTTCAGCCGAATTAGATTAATGTGGAAACGTAGATGATTTCTATGAGATCCCTCAGTGAGTGTCAGCAATGGAGCCTAAACTGTTCAGATAATTCATAGGAGGACAAAGCTATAGTGCTAAAACTGAATTTTGTCTGTTAAAACTTGAGTAAGAGTTAAACATGCTTTGGGTAAATATATCAAAGCCACCTGCTAGAAATCATTTTGGCTCTGCAATGTTCCAAGAGTCGTGTACTTGTTGGGTCCGAAAATAAATATCATGTTGCATGTCATAGCTTGTATGTGGTACCATCAGCGATTCAGTTCCAAGCTAAAAGAAGGCTTGGAAATGGTGTCTCCTCCAGCAGTCTGAAAACGCAGTGGGAATTTGAGGCTGTGAGGATATTCTGTAGCAGTTGAAGAAATCAAAAATTTCAGTCAGAGCCCATATCCCAAAAAAGCTTTTCTAAAAAATAGAATTTTTAAAGATGTTTTAGAAATTCTCAGAGGTACTTTGCTGATAGCTGCAGTATAAAAATAATGTAATAAAATTTCCATTCACATATTATTTTCATATTCTGTATTTTCCATATTTCCATATTCCATATATTTCATATTTTCATTTTCCATTCAACTATTATTTTCATAGTTCTCAAGAAGTTTAACATACTTCCTTTTTGTGACAAAACTGACTGAATAACAGCAGCAGAGTTCAGATAGTTTCTGAAAAACAGTCAGTTTTTCAAGCAGTGGAAGGTCTGGCCTTGTTACAAATACAAGAGAATACAGCAATATACATGTTACCTCAGAGGTACAGTTAATTCAGGGATCCTGTTGAGTTGAGTTAGAACTGGAATTCCGTTTTGATATTTTGTTTACTTGTATTAATTAGTACCTTGAGTCTCCCATCATAAAAACAGTCCCTCATGCATATCTTCCAATTTAAGCCAACATAGCTAGGCAGTTTATATTTTTAATTTATTTTTGAAACTGTATTATATTACAAAATCTGATTTTTCCCTTTGGTTTATCCTAGACTTGATGTGGGAACAGCGCAGTGGGAGAATGACTTTTTTTAGCCCTCAGTATTTTGGCCTCTAATGTATCTACCCATTTGCTAAAGTAAATTATAGTGGGCAGTGTAATGTAACAATACAGCTAAAACTGGCTAGTATGCAGATGCCACTTTATCATGAGATAAAGCTGTGACATAAACTGGCAGTAGGTAGAAAATAACGTCTGCTTTGTCCTGTGACATCAGTAGGTTAATGTTTTCTCCAATTGTAGTTTGGTTTGTTTTCCTCTAATATTTACTATACTATTACTTGCGTGTAGATACTGTGTAGAGTTGGGGTATCTAAATAGATTCAACCTTTGTGTGCACTTTACATTATTTTGATGCAAATTATTGCCTTTAAAAAGTGCATTGGTGTATAGTGACTTGATTTGCTGTGTAATGATTCCGTTAGCTGTTTTGATAAGGATTCCTCTGGATGCCAAAACACGTCCCAGTTCTGTGCATTGAAATACATCAAGCAACATTAAGAATGTCAGTGTTGTCTGTGGAGACATATTAAATCACTGGATGAAAACAACCACATCTGCTTATAAATCGTTGAAAAAGACTTGGTAACTTTGTCTGCTTAGAAAATATTTGGAGAGACCTACTCTTTACATGTCTTAGTTTGCACAAAGGAGTGAATAAACTTTATAAGCAGCTTTTAAAAATATTTCCACATTCCTGTATGGAAGAAATTTTTAGTTTACAGTTTCAAGACCAAAAGTTAATCACTAGTTTTTTTATCCCAGAGCAAATATTTACAACAGAGATATTAAACACTGGAAAATAGGGTGACTTATAATGGACGTGACAGCTCATCTTTTACTTTGGAAGGACAAGCAGTACCAATTTAATTAAAGCAGTGTTAAAATAGGACTGCCATTTGTATCACAGTGTTTCTCCACCCCTCTAAAAAGCCCTGCTGCCATTTTGTACCACACATTCTTGTCCTGTGCAAATTAATACATCGTTTTATTTTCCGCAGGAAATCTGAAGACTTTTATAGCAAATCCTCCAGTGTCAAAATGAACACAGGTATGCTGCATCTGTGAGATTTTTTCTATGTGTTATTTTGTGACCAGAGAAGATCCCAAATTTACTAGAATTTTCATTAACAAATTGTACTTTAGTTGGTGCTGAACTCAAATTAAGCAAGATATTTTAATAGTATGCCTGCTTATGTGCATTTGTATTCCATATATAAAATTTACATACATGTTTTTATATGTATGGTTATATATGGATACACAAAATAAGTGCATGTTTAGCCTTCTGTGCTTTATTTAATAGTATTAGTTTTGTGTGTGTGTGTGTTATGTGAAAGTACATAGTATGAGGATGTAATAGTGGTGGGAAAGTGTTATCAAAGCATCACATTTTCTTAAGAAAATGCACATGCTTTAAAAATCCTTTATTTCTGTTCTGTACTGTCACTAAATTAGGGGGCATATAAACAGTGCCCTGGATTATTGGCTGCACTTGCGTATCAGCTGAGGATGATCTTGAGGATATGTTGTACTTATGGTGCTTTGTATTTTCTCTCCAATTGCTGTGACCGATGTATTGACCAAATTAAGTTCTCTATAGAAAGTTACCTTCCTGCTCTGTGACAGGACACTGATATTTACTCAGGTACCATTGGACTTCTGAAGCCAATAGATAGTGCTGCTGTTTGGGATTGAAGAGGGAGTGGGCCTCTTGAAAGCAGACTGCTGAAATCCTGGCCTCGCTCATGTCAGGGGTAAATTTCCAGTTGCAGTCAGCTCTTTAGACTCCACAGGTGAACTGTCTGGTTTGCAGATGAGCTGTGGCACAAGGATGGATATATCCGTCCTTTCCAAACCAGTGGCTTTATCACTGCCCGCAGTGCTTCACCGTGATACTTGGTGTGATGTGTGTGACCTGAGGACCAGAACTGCCTTTGAAGTCTGAATTTCAGCAGCATGCTCTAAATCAAAGGGATTGGCTTTTCCATGGAAGAGGTGCCATTATCTAGATCACTGTATTAATCAGGCTTCAAGGCTTCCTGTTGTCTCAGACAACTGGAACTCAGTAGTACTGGTCTTTTTAAATGTATTTTTTAATACCAAGTTAAAATATATTGGCTCACTTGAAACCACTACATTTGTAAATGGAATAAGCAGGAGAAATTATTTTTTTCATTTTAGTGTGTACTTTTGTTCTCCAAAGTTCTGTTTGTTCTTAATTATTTTTCAAATGTTAACCAAGGTTTCATTTATAAAAATACTATTTTAAATTGTCTCATCCTCTCTCATTTTTAGTGAAGATGTCTTTCCTAAACATGTCAGTCTATATAATTAAGGTAGTACTAAAATATGGCTTGCTTCAGAGAACTGTAATTTCAGAAGTAACTTGGCTAATCATCATACTATAATTACATTGTGCATTGCCATCATATGAGTTAAAATCATATGATAGAGGTAATTTTATACCTTCTACTTCAAAAAATGTAAGTAAGGAGGTAAATTGCTAGTTTGTGCTACTGCAGTTCTGAAGTATGACTTCGTTAAATGTTGTACTAAGATTTTTCATGTAAGTTATGAATTCTCAAGGGAAAAGACATAAGATTTAAATAATCTGTGGCTGAGTGACTTCTCTTGGGGTTTGGGAGTCTTCTGATCACATGGGAGCCTAGAAAACAGACTTTAAAGACCTGAACACACCTGAAATCCTCTCCAGTTTCTTAAAGATGCCATGATTTTAGGTTGAACTCTAATCTACTCAGCACTTGGACAGTGAAAAACATTTCTTCATCTGCTGTATGCTTGATATTAATGTGCATGTTATCAGCTGCACTAAAAGAAGGTATTGACAGAAAATGTGACATTTCTTATCAGTTCTATTGATGTAGATTGTTTTCTGACTGTAAAAAAAAACCAACCTGTGAGTAGGGTGTAAAAGTGAACATATTGCACCTATCCTTGCACCTGTCTAAAGCATTACTGCATTAAGAAAGAGAGTGTGTCAGGTGGAAGCTGTTCTGTGTGGTGTTCTGGTCTAGCTGTTTCTTTTTTTCCTTTTTTTTTCTTCTTTCTTTCTCCACTCTGCTGTCTTTGAATGTGACAGTCTGTGTCTTTGGTTTGGGGTTGGTAATTTTTTGTATTTCACTGTTTTATAACAGGAATTTGTGCATGGTGCAATTGGAGGTTATCAGATAGTGTTGATTTGCCCCTAGTTTGTTTTTAAAATATGCATTTCATTAATCACTTCTGTAGACAAAAGAGCTGTCTAGTTCAATGCCAATAACTGATGGAGTGTCAAAGCTAGTATATATGCAGCTTTAAAAATAAAAAGTAAATCTATTGCTTCGAGTGGGCTCCTGTAATCCAGTGTTCCCTGTGGCTGCAGACTTGGCAGTCTGTCTCAGCAAACCCTCTGGAAGATATTTTTGTATACAGAGAAAATGTTTTGAAGAGCTTTGGTTTGCAATACTCTACCATATATGGGAGGGATTTTTTAGCATTTGATGTTAATTCTGTACCACATGTTATGAAGGAATATTCAGCAGCATAAGGCAATGAAATATCTTTGCAAAAGCAAAGAAATAGAGGTAAGATAGAGAGGAGGTTTTCAGAAGTATCAAGGGTACTTTGGCTCATGCTTCCTTCTGGAGTTCAAATGCTGTCATAATTTTAAAATAGTAGTCTCATAGAATGTGTGTGTGTTTTAAACCCAGACTAAGCAATCAGCAGCAGAATAATATTTTAAACTATTTATAGGGGGTTTCTTCAACAAGTCGTCAGGTATTTTACGGATTGATGAACATCATTAACTTGGATTAACTAACTCACAGAAAACATGAGCTGCCCATGAAGCTCGTATCAGATTAAAACACAGTATAAATGTACTTACTGTTCATTATACATATGTGCATGCATAGCTCATGTCAGGGGAGAGGTAATTGCATTGAGGAATAATAAATGGATAGAAGTTAATAGTTAAAATAGATTCTTAGTGTTCGTCTGTAAATATTTTGGCTGAGTTTCACACAGATCGTTCTTGACAAATGCATCTAATTTTAAAGTTATTAAACAAGTTAGTCGTTTGCATTAGATGAAACACATAAAGAGCAGCCAAGAGTGAAAAGTATGCAGTTCTGAAAGTTTCTATTTGTTAAATATTTTCTATTTGTTAAAATTATTAATGGAAGTCATCACATGGACTATTCTCTTACATTTTGTCTGGGAGACAAGAACAGAATGTCTTGGGTGCATGTGGTGTGTACATGTGTCTGCTGGGAGTGCGTTTCCAGTCTCCCTCCTGGCTGGACCTGGGGACACAGAGAGGCAGCAGCTTTGCCTGTCTTGACCTGTTGGATCCAGCACTGTGTATTTGCCTCAGAAGGTCAGAATGCAAGTAAGGAGAAAGAAGACCTGGTCTAAAGACTTCTAAATTTTAAGTCACTGTTCAGACAAAGGGAAAAATGATACCATTCACTAGTACAGTGAATAGAATAATAATCAGCAAACATTATGTTTGGATGCCATTTTTCTTTCCTTTAATAAACCATAAGATCTTATTAAAAATTTCTTGCCCCTGGCTGCTCTCTCTCAGCTCTTCTCACAAGGTCACCATCCTTTCATCTTTGCCACCTTTGTTTATGCCGCTGCTTTTTCTGACTCTGAAACAGTCTTTCCAAGAAACCCAGCCCTTGTTCTTAAAAGAAATGGTGGCATTTTGAATCATCTCCATCTGGCTTTGGAGCAGGATCCAACCAGTAAACTATTTGTGAAATACAGATACAGCTCACTTAGGGTGTTGCTGTCTCTTGTGGGAGCAGCTGTTGGGTTTATGTATTTAGGGGAAAGGGTTAAATGTGGAATCAGAATTAAGGGAGGGAGAGAAAAAGAAACTGCGATTGCATTTTCAGCAGCTGTTTTGGTTGTGAGTTATTACTCAACTTCATATTGTAGCATTGCCTGCAGACTGTAGCTGATTTGGGTCTCCTTTGCTTCAATGTTAAAGAAATACCTAGTAAGACAGGACTCATTCCTCAAGAATTCTTCGCATCAAAGGAATTGTGAATGTGTGTCTATGTATTTGCCAACGTGTTCTTTTGTATATGCAAACATTTTGTCTAGATTGTTTCACATATCCTCATTTGTTTCTTAAGTAGCAGCTGTACAATATTAATTGCATATAGTTTGCAAGTGAAATGAGCAGAAGATCATTAATTCAGTCTCCCTTATTGTTTCTTACTCCTTACTCCTTACTAAAACTTAAGAGTTTTATGGTTTCCTTTGGGCTTCATGAATCTGGGTGAATATAGCTAGTATTTGCTGGAAATCTCATCTATGAGAAAAGGAATACAGGCTGGAATAAGCCTCTTCAAGTTAACTGTGTAAGGCTCTGCAGTTTGTAAACTGCTTCTGTTGAGGCAGCGTGCAGGTTCTTTGGGTTCTCATTCAGATGAAATGGCCTTGACTTAATGGGAGCCTGGCCTGAGTGTAGAGGGGAAGATGGAATCCATCATGCATAAATATGTGCTTGCCCACACGCATTCATATTCTACTAGAAATTTTTGCACAACTCAGTATCATATAGATGTGAGGTTGTATCTTAATTGAGTGCTAATTGGTTCTCATTGTTTTGTACAAATACTGAAAATTAATGCAGGTAGACTTGTGCAAATATATATATTATATGTATAGGGGTAAATATTGTATGCAGTCAGTTACAATGTATATTTTATTTATCTTGTGTGAAGCCAAAATACTTTGCTAAATTATGGGTCCACTAAGTATAAAACTCTGACTCAGTTCAGTTACATTAAAAAAACTAAATTGAAACAGAAATTCCTGAAGTAAAAATAATTAAATATTTGTGGTCAGTTTCTTGTTGCCTTTCCTTTCTCTATCGTGAAATTCAGGAAAGTAGCTCCTGAAAAATTGCTAATAAAGTATCACTTTGTTTGAGTAAAAGCTCTGACAGTATAACGTTTTTTTTGCCTGTTAGCTTATATTAAATGTAGTATGTTTTCAAAGTCTGCCAATATTCAGATTAGAACAGAATCACAGTATCAATACATCATCAAATCTCGTTGGAACTACCTCTGATGTATGCCAATGGTAGGGAAAAGGAATACAGGAACGGAAAATGTGATTTTCATTACCATTGCCATTCTATATTTATGTAAGCAAACGAAAACAAATGTGCAGATTTGATAGCCATTGCCTTTGTTTCATATGTACAATGCCAATAATTAATGGCAGGTAATGTGTTGCTTTCAACTGCTGCTGGCTGAAATAATTTGGCCTTTTGCCTTGAGCCTTGGAATTGGCAAGGAATCTTTGGTACCACTTACATCGGAGGCAGTGGCTCTGATGTTTGCCAGTGTTAACAACTACTTAATGCATATCCTGCAGGACCTGTGGCCAGGGGAGTATTGGAATATAGGAACATTGAAATAGCAGGGGAATATTGGAATGAATAGAGAAATACCAAGAGCTCACTTCTCTTGCAGATGTGGGTTAAAGATGACTGTGGCTCAAATTACTGCTATCATAGGAAGTACTTCCTGCAAATAGGTTTCAGGTCTTCATTAAGACCTTAATTGTATGAAACTCCCTATCATAGGTCACAGAAATAAAAGAGGTCTTTGTCATACTTGCAATTCTTGACTTCATTGAGGCACTGAATGAAATTTCAGTAGTATCAAAGATTAAAATTAAAATAATTATAATAGTGAAGAGCAAAAAAAATATTCTGGTTAAATATAATTGGGAAGAATATTTATTAACTTTATTTTACAACTATGCTAGAGTTGCTAAAAAGCTAAGTTGTGGGAAATCTGTCTTCTAATAATAAGAGAGTATTTATAAAATGCAATGGCAGCTCCAGTGAGAGATTAGAATAAAGAAGGAAAGGAGTTGGGCAAGATCCAGAGGGAAGGTTTTTTCTATGCCTCATTTTTTAAATAATTTTAAATTTTTAGTCATTCTCTCAGAATGTTATTCAGTTCCAGACATACAATTTTTTCACTTATATTAGATTAAAAAAGGGAAGAGAGAGAACCAGGTTGTTCCACCAAAATAAAAAAAAATTATGCCCTCTCTAGTAACTTTGTTTCTTGAGCATAAAGGATCGAAAGGACTGAACAAAAGTACTTTGTCAGCTGATCGAACATGGGCTTAGTTTATGAATGGTGTCTTTCTAATGCGTACAATGAAATTATTTTACAGTGCAGATTATTGATTAATATTAGTCTGAAATGCTTAATCCTTTATCTTGATTACTTGTTTGCTTTTAGTAATTAGCTGTAATTAAGCAGTTTTTCAGGTAACAGAGTGTATGTATTTCCCTAGTGGATTAAGTATTAAATACAGCTTTCTGTGCTTATTCTTTGTGAGGTTTATTGTTGTTTAAAGCTTGTAAAATTTTATGTATTCTGCTTAATCTGCCAAACTTGCAAATTCACACATTTCTGCAGCAGTTCCCTAACGGCATGCTTATTTTCATACATGTTTGGCATATCTCACACTGTGATATGTTGCATGTGCTTGCTCCCTTTGTCTGGGGCTGCTGTCTGTATTGTTTTGTGCTTCCAGATAGCGGTGGGTGTGCTCGCAAACGTGCTGCAATGTCTGTCACATTAACAGCTGTGAAGAGAGTTCAGAGTTCTCCAAACCTGTTGGCCTCAGGTATAGCCACTAACCACTGTGATACAACTTCTGAATGGCTTTTTTATAGTGTTGTGCATTCCTGCCATATTACTTTGCAAGAAGAAGGGTAACGCTATTTTCTATTCCACTGACAAATCTATTACTTCTACAATGCTTTTTAAAAAGTGGTCTTAATTTCTCTCTGCCTATGCTTAGTAGCCATTCATTAAAAAAATAAGGAGTTAATTGTAAATTAATTTTGCCCTTGATATATATTTAGGGTCTCATGTTCCCTGTATTTTTTCAAGATAACAAAGCATGAAAAAGAGGTTTTGTTTATTACAAACTTTATATTGAAACTTAAGAACTGTTCTCAAGGAAAAGAATATGAGTATTGTTGTAAACTGATTGTCAGAAGCCTGATAAACTTAAAAAAAAATTTATGAAGCATGTTTACTTAAAAATATTCATTACAATAAATATTCATTAGACAGGCAGAACTACTTCTTATCAATACTCCTGTGTGTTCTTTGCAAAATGAATTTATTTCTAACACAAATTAATATCGGATATTTCTTTTTCAGGGTCTGATTCTCAGTCTCCAGATTCAGGTACATAAAACACTGTACTATTTATGCACCAGCTCTATACCATATAAGTGGATGAATTACAACAATCCTCTATTTATTTGCTTTCATTACTCCATACTTGCTCATTCTTCAAGGACAGAACCTCTGAAATTGTAATCCTAATTGTTAATGGTTAAGACCTCAAATTCAGGTCTCATTTGAAAGCAGTTATTTCCTGTAACACAGAATATGTTGTCAGAAAAATGAATTGTGTGGGAAAAAACAGACTGCTAATTTGCCACCTTTAGCTCCATCACTGTGGCACCATTTGTTGGTGCTTGCTATTTCCTTTTTAGTGCCTTACCCAGGATTGCAAGTTCTGCCCACCTCACTTCGCATCCTGCTCACTGTGTTACTTTTCCCAGCCTCTTACAGTATTTTGTCTTCAACATCTCCCTCTATGTTTGGCCAATGCTTTGAGGGCATTCCAGGTCTGAGGATAGAGAGAAAAAACATGGTTGGTTGGTTGGAAAGTCAAGGTGTCATTCAGATTTGGCAATAAGAGACATTATTGGAACAGCTAATTGGGTACTGTGGTGAAATTTTGTGAAACTGCCATGACCAACTAACCTTGTATGAGCTGAGATGTTTTTCAAAATCCAGCACAATTGTGAAGTTCAAGCAGCTAATCTGAAAGTGACAGACCTTGAGCCTGATTTATACAGGGGCCGGAGCACCAGCATCTCAAAAGAACTCTCAAGGTTAAAATCCATAGTCTATATGAAAGTTGTGGGAAGATGACAAACTGCCCAATACCAGGACCATTGTCAGTGCTTGAATTTTCTGAATTTTAAAGATCAATATTTTGTAGTGGCAGCTTTAGCCATGTTCTTATAACTTCCATGGTAAAACAGCATCATTGTCAGTTGTGTAGTTTGTTTAGTAGCTGGGTTACTATGTTGAGAGCAGTGTAGATCTACTAATCACACAAAAAATGTTGTTTTATTATTTTTTATTTACAAAAGCTTGGAGATCTTACAATAATGGAAGTAGAGAGACACTGAATGGAGACGCCAGCAGTTCATCTCTTTCAGCAAAAGGTTTTAGGAGCGTGCGGCCAAATCTACAGGATAAAAAATCACCAACTCAGGTAAAACTGGACACACCGCAGTCAATGTTATGCTGTTGCTGGGGCTGTTGTTCTGGGGAGATAGGACATATAGATGGGATACCTCTGTGAAACCTTGTCCTGATGTCCTTCAGACAGTGTGAATCACCTGTTCATATGGGTCACTGCAAACTGGTTTACTGTATAGATAAAGCATACTCCACACAGGCTGTATTCCCCCAGGTTAATTACCAGAAATTGCTTTCAATGAGCAAGACAGGCAGATAAATAAAACTAGGTCATACACAAGTAAAAGCTTTCTAGGAGTGTTCCCAGACTTCAAAGAGTACTTATTAATAGTTTACACTTGGAAAAATGCACCAGTCATCAAAATATCTGAGAATTAAAATTTATTAATTATGTGGTAGAAAATGCTTCTGCCTGTTTTGCGGAAAAAGTGTAATTAGAGCACACTAAAAACAAAAGCAAACAACAACAAACCAAACAAAAAAACCCCACCAAAAACAGAAGAACACTCCACACTTGGAAACATGTTTATCTGTCAAAAAATTACCAACATACCAATTTTCGTACTGTCTCTGTTACTATTTTAATTTAAAGGTTTGTGAGGTTCTGTGCTTTATATATGTGTGTTACCTGTGAATAATTGCTTGCTATCTAAGGTCATGGAGTACTTACATACCTGAACGCTTTCACAGCAATAATTCTTACTCGGTGTAATAATTGTTTTTTAAAAGAAAATGGATGATTTTGGGCTCCCTTCTGATTCCTTCTAATCCCACTTTACTCCGAGCAAATGGAACATCTGTTTTTTTAAACAGAAGCTGTACAACCCTGCACAGGAAAAGGTGGTGGGAACCTGACCAATTTAGTTGTCCATTGAATTGAGCAATGTTGAGATGAAGCCCTTTAGTTTGCTAGTTCCTTTATTTAAATATAAAAGTAAAACTTAACTATCTCCTGCTAACATTTACTTTCTTTCTGTTTCTTCTTCAATGTTATTTTGCTCTGTGTGGATGCTTTTGGCAAATAAGGCACCTCTGCCACCTCCTAGAAAAGAAAGTTTTCGGAAAGCAAGAATAACTAATCACGAGAACGAAATTAATCTCCAGGCAGTAACTGCTGGTCCGGCTAACCACCATCCCATAGATACTGCCTATTACACTAGCGAGACAACTGTTCAGGAGACAATGTCTTCTCAAATATCTAACACAAGTGTGTCCTATGCACAAAAAATCATTAAACCACTGACCTCAATCTCCAGTGCAGACACAAGCGCAGTAGCTGGCATTAGTACTACTCTCCATCAAGGCCAAAGCCAACAGTCTCAAAAACGTAAGATATCTACCCTGAAATTAACCCGGACACGTGACCCAGCAAGTAGCATTCCTTGTAATTCACAGCAACAGCTCAAGCCTGTTGAAGAGCCAGTATTTCCACAAAGGCCAGTCTCACCTGCCTGTAACCCCATGCCTGAGATACACACAGCATCTCTTTCCGTTCAGATAGTTCCCACCCCTGACAATAAAGCAGAGCCTGAAATCCAAGATCATCCACCTAGTATTTCTCCAGACACTTCAAAGATGTCTTCAAAGGATTTGGAACAAAAGTCTACAGTTCTTCCTTCTTCACAGGCTGCAGAGTGCCATGTGGTATATTTAATTTTTCCATCTTTTATTTTAGATCTTTGTGAATCACTTAATAACCATCTGTTTAGTTATACTTACATTACCAAAGTTAGATCTTATGTTTTCTGGGTAAAACTACCTGTCACATGGATCAAAACAGAAGTGAACAAAACCTGAAGGTTTTGGAAGGCTATTGAAAATAAAAAAAATTATCTAGCTAAGCTGGAAGGCAGATTTCTTTGTGCCTCTGTGAGCACCTTACAAAGTGCAAATGCACCGTAGGAAATTAGTGTACTGTAGGTGATACGTCTGCTTAAGTGTTTTTTCCAAGAGAGGGTTCTGCTGCCATAGATGCTGGAAGTATCAAGTATGGATAGAAAAGGGTTAGGTTGGGTGGAGGGGAGCTTAAATGCAGCTCTGTTTTGGGCAACAAAAAATAGGGTTTGTCGGTCAGTGCTTTCTGCAAGGCTGTGCACTGCCGCCTCCTATGTGCCCTGTGCAAATAGCACTTTTTAAAGAAAATGGGTTGGTAAAATCTTTGTCAACAACCTCCACAGTAAACATCACAGGGCACTGAACTTCTGCATCCCTCTATTTCCTCTATACTTTATGCCTACTGACATGGAAATTCTTTAACTATATTGATCTCATCTAGAAGAAATGGGAGTATCAGACATACACAGTTTAGGACCAGAGGAGTATGAGTAGGGTTTGTTGCCATTCAGGAACTCACTGAGTCAAATGAAATAAGCCTGGGAGCAAGAAAGCAGAAGTGAATACATACTAGGCAAAAGGAGAGCCCTGGATAGACTGACATTTCTACTCTGCTTTACCTAGTCACATTAAGATTTTTCTATTTTAAAAGTTAATTTTTCTAGCATATCTACCAATATACGAGCTTCTCTGTGTTTGAAATGGAGGTAGAGATGGCTATAGGTCTACGCGTATCTGCCTCAAAGCTTTGTCTGAGTGAGAATCCCATCATGGCATATTTGTGTTAATCTAGTTCTGCTGTAGTCATTGAGGCTACTCTGAAGTAAATGCGGCACTATTGACAGCCCTACTGTCAACAGTAGTAACACATCTGCTTTTCCAGGCTGTGGTTCTTCCAGAGCATCACATTCAACCAGGTCTCTACTCCGGAAGCCATAAGTATCTGCATTAACAACAGGATAGTTTTAAAGTTGTAATATGTCTGTCTCCCCCTTCAACTCCCAAGTAAAAATTTTGATCAGAACAAAGCTCTGTGAAATTATATGGCAACAATCTGCAATACTCGTTTTGAATTCTCTCCATTAAAAAATAGGAGCACAGAAGGATTAATCACATTTGTTCTTCTCAAGCCTAGACACAGAACTATCATCTTAAACCCTTCTTTCAGACTGCATAAAATTTAGAACATTTTGAGAAAAACAAGTTGCTTTACCCTTTAGAAGAACCAGTCTGCTACTCAGTGATTTTTGTCAGCTAAAACAAGTCAGTTCAAGCACGAGCCACAGTAAAGAATTCGTGTCAGAACAGTATGGAAAGCTGAGCAACAGCTTTTTGTGGTAGATAGAGTAGATATGGAAATTATACATGACAGGTTGCAAGTCTTTTAAGTATGGCCATCAAAGGGTACTGTCAAACAGCAGAACGTGTGTAGGTGTGGCCAGTACAACTTACGCATCTCTTGTCTTTTCACTTAAAAATAGTGGCTCAGCCTGTTAGAATATGATGCATTATATTTGGTCAGATAAATCAAAGTGTCTGTCAAACAGAAAGTATGACAGCTGGCAAGAATTAGGGGAAATACCTTTTTATGATCAAGAATAAAACTAATTAGAAGGACTAAAAATAATTATCTTCTAGCTACTAGTTTTTAGAATTTTGGAAGTCAAAACATATTTTGCAGTTTCTTTCTAATATAGAATCTGGTTTAGTTTCACTTAGAGCTGAAAAAAATCAGAAAAATATCTGTGGTTTGTTAGGCAATTCTGCACGCACTTTTCTGCCTTCTTGGTTTCAGTGTGTGGGAAGCACGATCAGAAATTTGGCAACTGGGTTGCTCTGAATAAAATGATAAAAATTGTGGTTGATCACAGAGATCATTAAGGAATGTAGCCAGCTTTTCAGGCTGTGTCCCTTTATGGATCTCTTATCTGCAAAATTCAGCTGACATTTTCCATGATGTTCAACTCTGAAATAAATTCTAATGAAGGGCTGTATTTGGCATCACAGTTGAGTCGTGGAGCCAGTGGGTTTTGTAGCTCTTTGTTAAAATACATACCTAAAACTAGAGTACAAATCAGCATGTGAGGTGGTGTAAAATTCTGCATCAGGTGAGGTCCCAAAAATTAAGATCCCATGAGCTAAAGTTAGAAATAAAAGCTGCAGCTCTGTGTTTAAAAAGATTTATTTTCTGATGACTCAGATCTCAGTTTAAAACATTGAAATTGTTCTACCTAATGCCAAATATTATGATACCCTTAGTGATCTTAGGTATTATATATCATAATATTTGCAAACTTCACAATTTGTCTCACATAGAAAATTAACTTTCAGTATACTATGCAGGATAGTACTTTCATTTTAAAAATTGGTTTATATCTGCAAGTTCTACAGGACTTTGTATACAAGTTAAAATACTTTGGTACATGCAGCTTATAAGGCAGTATGTCAATCTGTGTCCTTGAGGGATGCTCTCAGACTGTAAATTAGGCCTGCCAGCAGTGTTCAAAGCTGCCACAGAAACTCTCAAAAAATAAATGCGTTTAGAAAAGTGAAAGTCTTCCCTCTGCATCTGGGTTTATGTATGTGAAGGAGTCTGAGGTAAGATAAGGTAATCATCACTTCTTAAGAGGTGGTAATGAGAAATACTGTGCATCTGTGGGTATCGCTGTCTAGCCAATATGTACAACTATTACATCACAGTGTCAGTATGGAAATACACAGCCAAGAGAGCTTGTGTGGTCCAAATTAATGTATCTTGCTATGTTTGTGCTCCTATTTGCACTTAATTTCAGTGGTTATCTGTTGAAACTTGAGCAAGCAGAAGTATGGTATGACTCACTGAGTGACATTTTGTAAACACTCCTACTCAGAGAAAGGTTAGATCCCTTAAAAGTATATGTGAAAATAGAAGCATTCAAGTTACTCAGTATTAGGGGTTTTTACATTATTGCAGTCTTGAGAGATGCTGCTTCTTTGTACCATAGTGCAGATACAGGAGAAATAACTGAATCTGTTTCGACAGAGAAATTAGCATTTGTTAGTATGAAACCAATGCAGGTAAATTTTCTTGTCCAAGTTTCTTATAAGAAGTGATGAAGAATTCTGAACTGCAACTTCAGAAATAATCACTTGATATTTTTATGTTTATTCTGTTCCCAGGTCTCCTATTGTTCTAGATACCACTCTCTAAAAGTGAGGATGTGAAACATTTGTTGTGTTACTTGAATTCCTCAGATGAATTGAACACTTGGTTTAGTCCAAATGTCCTGGAGGAGTAAAACATCTATAGCGGATGTTTGTGGAAGTGTCTTTTGCCAGCCTTATAGCTGTAGAAAAGTGCATCTAGGAAAACAAGCCTGGAATTAAAAAAATTAAATAAATACATTTCCAAATCAGTTCATCTAGTAGATTTCCAGGTTTTAGGTATTGACAATATGTAGAGTGACATAGAAGAAAGAGAAGACGGGTTTCAATGTTCTTGAAGACAGATGTGAAGGAAAGAAAATTGAGCACGTAATTTTCATTTTAAATTCTGCATCACTAGCGTTGTTTTAGACAAAAGCTGAACTCCACCTCCTTATATTGAGTTTAGAATAAGAGGGCTAGGTAGAAAAATGGACATTGGAATATAATTTGCAGCATCAGTCTGGAGATTTTGAGATCAGCTTTTAACAATTAAAAATAGAGGTATTTTTACCCATTTGTGCAAATGTAGGGGTGTAATTTGATTGTTGACTACTAAACTCTGCTATGTATTAACAAAATGAGTTTATTCACTTACCTCTACGTTTCCTTATCTGTGTCTTGACTGTTGAAGCAAGGCCAGTACTCTGGTGTCATTAGTAATCTCACACCACTTCCCACATACCTTGCTTTAAAATGATAGATGGCTGATTTTGAAACCCATGCTAGGGTCACCTATCTACTTTATATGAATTGTATTCTTCAGGCCTGACATTATACTATTTGATGGAAGAGAAGCATTTCAAAGGACCATCAGAAAGCTGTGCTTCAGACCTTCTATTCACATCAAGACTGATGACATTTATCTCTAAGTGTTGCTCCACAACCCAAGACAGCCACATAGACTAGCTAGTTTTTCATTAATCTAATTGATTAAGTACTTGTTTGGCATTTAATCTGCCTGACTTCTGCTAGCATTTCTTGTGCTATATCAATAACAAACCTAATCTGAAGCATGCTGAATGGAACCAGTATTAAAAGGTTTCTGGAATGCATTCAGCCTTATCTTTCTCGTATTTTTCACTGTGAAAATCAGAAGAAAGTATTACTCGTATATGAGTTTTCATGCACAGTGAAAAATATGGATTAGTAGTAGCCAGCTGTATGTGTTTGAGATTACCAAATATATCCCAAACACACATTTTTTGAGAGGTATAAATCAGTTTCCAAAAACAATGCTGTTTTAAATCACAATTTCAGCCACTCTTTCCCAGAGAGATGGTTATACCTATGGCAGAATTCTACAGCCAGGCAGAACAGAAGTTCTGCTCTACAAAGCTGAGAAGCTTCACATTGGGAATCAGTACCTAGAATTTCTTCATTCCATCTGCCTGCATTGTGAGAATGATAACTTTATATCCTTTTTAAGAATTTGACTTGATGAAATCAGCTCTTATTTGCCAAACACAATAAATTACATTCTTTAAAATCTCAATTTCATTAGCTCTCTGGATGCACCCTGAATATCTGTTCTTGTGTTGTCCGTCCCTTCTTTTCTTAAGCATGTGAGCAGTCGTCTCAGTTCAAAGCCAGATCTGGTTTACTAGATTTCTCAACTCTCAACAATTATCTGTTATTTTAACAATATAGAGATTAATTTACATATTTTGGCTCAGTCATATGTAACTTTTCTTCTGGGGATGCTGTGAGGGTATCTGGTCTCAAGGACTTCAAAGCTTCCCTTTGGCTCTGCCTCATAATTGCAGTATGATCTCCCAGTTCCTGTCTTTTGCTGGAGATCTTGGTATGATGAAAATCATACCAAGATGATTGGTGGCATAGATGATGAAAATCATTGTGAATGATGATTCTGTCTTCCCTTTGTGTACCTTTGAGGTGAAATTACGTTTTCTTATATGAGTATGTAGATGCACACATCTTAAAACCCTGATTTATTATGCTATATAGCCATCTTAATTTCTCATTAAACTAATTTTAATAATATTTCATTGCTCTTTTGAGGTTTCCATTGTCAAATCAGTTCTCTCTAAAAATACTATGTTCTTTTATAGTCATACACTCAGTTATTGATTATTTTGATTAAGAGGTAATCTGCTCAGATTTCCTCTAAGAAAAAATTAAGTTGGGGGGCTGTTCAGTTGTAGATTTGAAACATTGCTGTGAATAAGATTTGGATTTTAAGCTGTTTGACTAAAGTTTCTTCACTGTTTTAACTACAGATTTTAACAGCAGCTTTTGGCTATTTTTGTATACCCTGGAGATCCAGTGATGCCAAAGATTTTTTTTTAATAAATTGGAACAAGTGATAGATATCTGTTCACATAGTTAAGATTCTTTTCTGTAACGCTTATTCATAGGGATGGTCCCATTGACCTCAGTAAGGTTATTTGTGTAAATTCTAGTTGATCTCAACAAGAATTATGCAACTGGAACCCCAGTGACCTCTCATAAGTAGCATAATCTGGGTTGTGTTCCAAGTCTTCCCATAAGGGCTTTAGAAGATATTTTCAGATTTTGGATTAAAATGCCAAAATGGCATTTTAATCTGATGGCTTGTAACATTTTTTGAATGATTAGAGTTGAAGACATCTGCCTAGTCTAAGCATAGTAAATAACCATATTACGGATAACAATGTGATAGCTATGACTAAATGTTGCTTTTTGAAGTAGTATTTACTATATGTATGATATCTTACTGTCCTCTGTTTTACATATATTTAAATTCCAAATGCTCTTTCCCAGCAGCTCTTCCAGAGTTCCTCAGCCCTATCAACAGTGAAACCATTAGTGCTGAAGTAGGCAGTATTTTGAATTAGGAATTGATTGAAAGCTTGTGGTTAATAGGCAGTATAGAAGGATTTGTGCAGCTGCTTAACAAATACTGGATGCCAACATGCTTTTCATCTTTAGTTCAAAAAGAAGTTGCAGATGCAAAAAGCCAGTTGCAGGACTAGTTTAAACTCAGTGTCCTGTGACTGATTTGAAATAACAGAACATAAAGCTCATAGATTTGTGTGGCAGTTTTCAGAAGCACACTCATGAGACTGCTGCCTTCTACTTTTAAGGAACTGTGCTGAATCCAAACAGGTTTTGTTTCAGTATGTCCTGTTCTTGTGCTCCCCGTCTTTGTTCCTCAGATTTATACCAGTTACCCTAACAATCCTTATGTCCTCTAATGTTGAAAAGACTTCTATTCATACACCTTATAGAGTAGGTTGACAGGGTGCTTCCAGGGTGCTTGGAAATTCTAAGATCATCCAAATATTTTTATTAGAGAGGCAGTGGAGAAGATGTATTCAGGCACAAGAGACAAAAAATTCTACCACCTATTGCTTGCAGATCATGTGAACATTCATTAATAGCATTTATGTTTAGCTGGCAGTCCCACCCATCTTTCTCTTAGAGTTAATTTAAAAATCATACTTGTCCTTGACAAAAAAAAGAATAACATTTACAGAGATCAGACTTGCAGATACATTTTTCCTTTGAAAACAATATGGACATGACATTCTCTAGCCTCATATTTATGTGAAGTATAAAATAGCATGAACCCTCTCAATGCACAATAGAGATCATTAATATATGCAGTACATAATGAATATTCATCCTCAGCACACTATGGTTTCTGGCATTGCTTCCACTAGTATTTTATGCATTCATTTCTTTCATGTTGTCCTACTCTAATATAGAGCGTGGTTGATTTATTTCCTAATCTTTGTGAATGTGAACTTCCCCGGGTGGATGAAAAACTTACACTTTTGTAATTCCCCTACACCCAGAAAGAGGCAAAGGGAAAAGTTCTTTATTCATTAAGTAATCTGTTTCTTTTCTTATTTTTTTTTTCCTCAAATCTCAGCTTGGAAACCAGAAAGTAACTGCCCCTGTGATGGAGGTAAATGCTTCACAGACACACAGACAAACAACAACAGAAGCTTCTCCACTGCCTCTTCCTTCTCCTGTGGTACCAGTTAACAGAGCCTTTTTCTCACCAGACAGTGGCACCCATCTAGTACCATATTCTTTGCCAGCGCTTGATGATTTTTTGCCTTCACGCTTTTATAAAACCCCAGCCCTCTCACAGTTTTTATATAAGTGCCCATACCTAGCTCCTGAAAGTGTTGTCCACAGGACCGAAACAGCCTCTGTGAGCACAGACTCTGCCATGAGCGAGTGCTCCTCCCGCACAGTGAGTGAGTCCTCCACAGCCATTCTAGATGAGCTGCAGACTTGTAGCTATGATACTACTGACTGCTCTGAAACACCTTCCCCAACCTTGAGCCAGATGTCTGCTGTGTCAGATGGCACCACCTTAACCAACACTGCTGCCACTTCTCATGTAATTATGCTTCCTTTTTTCCTCCTCCATTTTGTTCAAACAGGTTGGCAGAGGGGAACAGACTTGGACCTTGTCTGTCATCCCGTTATACAGACAAGTATTTTGTTAGTGATCTTCTGTGGTCACAGTGTGACAGTGCTTTGCAACAGTCATTTGGAAAAAAGGCATTGACAGAGCAGATTTGGGAGTAGGAAATGATAATAAAGTTGTTGCACAGTCCTGTGTCAGCTAAGGTGTATCAAACACTTTACTTAAAAAAAGTAAAATAAATTTAAGAAATACCTGTTTCAAATGCATTAAAAGCAAGCATTCCGTAGAGTTTGAAGAGATATGCTTAAAATATTGTTAACAATTCACAGGTTTGTGGAGTTTGTAGCCTCGGGACTACCACCATTTTTGATATACACTGAGATGCAGATTTCAATAATGTAATTTGTAAATGCATAGCAAATGTTTGCAATATTTAATGCAGTTTTTTCCCCAGCCATGACCACTGACTGCACAAAACTGTTTTTCTCTCCTCTAACTAACCTTTTCATCTCCTAAGCGCAGTTTCTTATAGGACTGAACTGCATAAATAATCTTGTATTACCCAAGTGTCCTGCTGCTTTTCTCTTGTTCAAGTCAAGGGAAAAACCAGTATGCAGTTAGATTCTTTATATATACATTCACTTTTCTGTACCTCAGTACACTCATATATGGGTAGAAAGAAGGTATGGAATCTGGGTCAAACCCAGATCACTTCTGATTTCTTTTGAGATTATCCACACGATTAAAATGAGTCAGAACAAAGCCTTCATTTAAATTGAGCAATTCTTTGCTGAATTGCAAAACAGAGAGATGCTCTGAATCCAAAGTTTTACTGGGTCACAGCACTGTTCAAACTTTGTACAAATACTTTAGCATACTGTAATTTTCAAGCCTGAAAAAAATTAACAGTATATATATTTTTAAAGATTTGTTTATATTTTATCAATGGTATTTTGTGCCCATTGGAAAGCCAATGATGGGTTGTCAATGCTGTGGATGCTGCTAAAAAGACAATACTAACAGCAGGCATGTAAAAGCTGTAATTCTTAACTTCTGTAACACAGCTCTGAAACTTTTTTTTTTTTTTAAAGAATCATTGCTGTGAATCTGCATACAACCCAGTAGTTATAGCCAAAGATACTATAATCAGTATGGACTAGTCAGACACAGTCATTGCATGACCATTTACTAGCTATGGGAAGCATGGAACATTTATATTTTCTTGTAGCCTACTTCTAAAATAGCTAACTGTGTTTGTTTTCCTTGAGCACCATTTTTTGCAAGCAAAAGTGAGCAGTTGGTCCTTCTTTCCTTTTTTGGGTTAGTCTCCCAGTAGAAGGCTCTGTGATAGTCAGGCCTGACCACCACTTTCTCTTTTAGACAGGGCAGGGATGAGCATAACATTTGTTCACCATTAATGGACAAAGCAAAACAAAGACACTTCCACCAAAGGGCAAAAATCCCCAAACAGTCCTAAGAACCCCACAGAAATTAAACTGCTGGCAAACTGCAGCATAGAAAAGTCTTCATCTCCCACTTTCTGTAGAGGAGGGCCAGATAGCCATAAATGCATCCATGAAATGGCAAAAGGATGGGGAAGATGATGGCACACGCACGTGTGTTGTCATTGGTTCTACTCCTGTAATGATCTTCATTCTCAAAAGAAATTGCTGTTGATTTTGTAGGTGAAAAACACTGAGAGAATGACAAAAGTAGTATAGGATTGGGCCATCCAGCACTGTACCTGCATGAGGTGTAACCATGCTATTAAAGACTTTATGTCTACATTGGGGATATTTGTTTATTCATGAGTTTCTTAGTGAGACTTTAGACAAAAAAGTTTTAAAACAGCTCTTCTAGAAGAAGTAGCAGTATCAGGAAGAGCTGACCCAAGAAAATTAACAAATATTCGAGGCAAAAGGTAGAGCTTAAGGTAAAACTGTGGTCAGTTTTCTTTACCTTTAGTCACAGATTACAGATTCTTTGAAAACCTCAAGTATGGGAGTTGCAATTCTTATTTGGGCTTATGCTTAGAACTGGAGTTAAAATGAGAGAACAGCTGGTTTTGGCAACAATTTTTTTCTGATTCTATTCCAATTATTAACATTTTCCCTATAAAGTAATTTTTGTGAATAGTTCTTGTTTATGTAGCTTGAAATTGTGGAATCTAATGGAAACTTGGAAATGGAAGTACACATCAGATTTTTGCCTTTTCCCAAGTTCCGTGACTGTCATGAGCTTCAAGAATCGATTCTGAGTATTTTAGCCTAATTCACTGTCTTGAGGTCAGGCATGTGCTGTGCAGCATTCTTGCACAGAACTGCTCAGCTGCCCAAATTGGGACCTCTCTCGCTGTCTCAGCAGAGAGAAAGTTAGAAAGCAGCTCCAGTCCCAGATGGATGCATTCCTCTCTTCTGATTCAGAAATCCAGAGTTCTGCTCTCTCTGATGTTCAGGCAAATTACAAGAATTTTAAACCTGATACCGAGGAGGATGTGGCTTTACTTTGCAGTGGAGGACAGGTTAAGTATACTGGAGAAAAAAAATTAATAGAGGTTTCTAAGGAAAGAAACATCATGAAAAATGAGGATTATTTTCCCAGTAAATTGGAATATAGGTGGCATTTTGGTTAAATAGGGGTTTCTTTCCATATTGTCTTCTTTTCCCACAAAGAAGATTACCTAGGAAAGCAAAAAGTCTAATCCATGAATAGGCATCTTAAATTATTTCACCTCCTTGTAAAATCTGGGAATAAACTGTCATCTGGACCTAAAGTATCACATTCTCAGATTGAAATGTCCCAAATTATTCCATGTGAAGGAAAAGCCTTTGAAACTTTGTAAAACTATTTTTATAGATAACGCTATCAACAGTGCAAGATGCATCAGAGAAACAAATTAAATAGCCACCCTTACAGACACTTTCCTCAAAGATAAAATTGTTAGAAACTAAGAAATTATAGCTGAGCTGAGATACTAACACGTTTAGCAACACACCCAAAAATGTTACATATGAACATGCCACATACACACTTATGACTGATGTCCTTCATCTACTTGTGTGAGTCCTGTTTCCATGATACTCTGTACTACTTAGTGTAAGTGCCTTACTGTCTAACTGACCTATTTGGTAAAGCCCTTCGCAGGAGTATCTCAATTTTTTATTACAGAAATTCATAGGACTACTTCCAGTCTACAAAGAACTCACACTAGTTCTGCTCAGAGAAACAAAGTCCATAATAAATGAAGGTGTAAGGCTCTGCACGTAGTTGCACCCTGCCTTCCCTGGAATCAAGCTTTCCCAAAAAGACAACATATAGGAAAAGAGAATGGGCGAACACCTGAAAGTAGAGGAGAGATAGCTGGCTTCATCTTGAAACCCTATCTGAAAACATGCCTTCATATCTCTTGAAATGCTGTCTTTGAGTTATGTAGCTTTTCTATTCTTACAGCTCCCAAACTGGGGGTTTTTCGGGTTTGGGTTTTTTTTTTTTTTTTTTTTTTTTTGGAGGAGAGGATCATGTGAGTAAAGCCAACTTAGTTTTGGTTCTAGACTTTTCTAAGAGAGGAAACAGAAAAGTTTCAATGTAGACATCACCACAAAAGAAATTTTTCAGTGCACTTCTGAAAACAGCCTTCCTTAAAATGGGAACCCCCTGAATGCGTCTAGGAGTTCACATGATGTCTGCATAGGACCCAGAAATTGTTTTGCTCTCTTAGCTCTGGGTGGCCAAGATGTTAAAAATTTCAAATCAGTAATCCCCAAAATAGAAATGTATACAGAAGGTCATGAAAAATTTTTTTATTTGTAAAAATAATATGCATTTTAATATGTTTTCATTTATTCTTTGCTGCTTCACATAGTCTCTTGTTTATGTTTGCAGCATGTTTTAGTTCATTTGTTATATAAAATTGGGCAAAGTTTGTAGTTCTTCTGATTCAGATTTGAAGAAGAGTTCTCCATTAAAGGAGACATTGCAGAGAGCTTCCTTCCCTTTTCTGCTGAAATATTCACTACCCTCTTACTTCATTCAATGCTTCCTCAGTATCTCAGTTTTGATAGTTTCCCTCTTGTCAAGTACCTCTAGTAACTAAAGCCTAAATGGCTTTAGGTGCTCACTGCTTTATTGCCAGTTTGCTTAGCTCTCTCATTTTTGATTTGGTTCTGTTATTCTGTGGTTGTGGGCTGTTGGTTTTGGTGCTATATATTTTTATTGTGATAGATTACATATCAGCATCCCACAGTTGCTCCAGCTGGCTACCATTTTTTAAAGAAATTTTTGCTCGCTCTTCTTAGCTACTCCTAATGAGACTTTTCCCTTCAGTCTGCACAGAAGTTCCCATTAATATCAGTGGTACTTAAGCATGTGCACTAAGGGAATATGTCTCTTGGTGTGAGGGATCTGTGGCAGACAGCCTTTGTCACACGATATTAGGAACTTTTACTGCCATCTTCATCTTCTGTTGCTGTCAGACATCTGCAAAGCTTGTTTGTGCCGTCTTCATTGCCTTGACCATGATCTTTCTGTCACTTTGCCCTGACAGCGTGCATCACAGACAGCACACACAAGGAGAGAAGAGGGGAGGTACGAGGTATATAAGGAACACATTCTGCTCCCTTTGTGCTAGGTTTTGTGTTTCAGTGAATGCAGATGCCATTATGGCTGTGTACCTGACAACTGGTAATTGTTGCGTGGATGACAGTCTTGCATCACTCTTTCTTTGGGATGGCAGTCCGAGGGCTTTGTGTGTAGTTTAATGGGATATTGTTTTGTCTCTCTCAGGCTCAGATCACAGTGAATGGGAATTCTGGCACTGCTGCCAGCCCAGTGAGTCACTTTCAAAGGCCTTTTTCCCCTTCTTCAGCTTACCCTCCACCAGCTTCACTCAATTCCAACATTGTTATCATGCAGCATGGCAGGATGATGGGTAAGCCTCACACAGAATGTTTGCTTTATACATTACACGACATATTCTGATTCATGTGGCAAAGACTGTAAACAATTGTAGAGTGCCTCACGTCCATAATGAAGCTATTGTCTATTCATCTACCTTGGGAAGTAAATGCAAAAAAATAATACCATTTATTGTTAGGTACAGTGGTGATCCTTAACTGGAGTTGCTATTAAGTTTTATTACTTAGGTGTGACCTAACCATTTGCCCATTTTCTACCAGCCATACCAAGGAAAGGGCATCTATCAAAACAGCTAAACCTGTGCAGCCCCTTCAGATTTTGCCTTAAGAAACCAAGGGCCAGCTTTGTACTTTGCTCCTCCCCGCAACTTCAATAATTCTTCAGCAAAAACACTGTCCACAAAGGGCGGGCTCTGGGCTTTTAAATACCTAAAGCCACATCAATCTAAAATTTGTTCATGGTTTTTTTTAGAGCATCTTTAATTTAAAAATTAAACACAAACCAAATATTATCAGCCTTAGAAAGGCTCTTTGCCAGTATAATCCTGTTTTGCCAAGAGAATAATTTGCTTTCTGCTTTTTCTACCAGTATTTTGCATATTCAGATAAGATTATACATGGAAAATAACTTGAATGTGATCCCAGAGTTTACATTTTTGTTGTGCTTGCAGGGAAATTAGGTGACAGTTCTCGCTCTGAGACTTAAATCTTAGACAAATGCTGCTGTCATCATAGTGATAAGTACAAAAACTGTATACATGGGTTTCTCCACATCCCAGAATTCTAGATTTTTTGATTGCTCCCAGTTTGCTGATCTAAAGGCTTATCAATACTGGTTTGGATATACCTAAAATACATATTTTCCCATGACTTAAACTCTTGTGTGATGCTGAAGTTCAGTGTTCCACAGTAACAGCCTGATTTAATTCTCTTTGCTCATGTAAAAATCCCCCTGATGGCCTCAGTTTGAGGCCTATGAAGAATGAAGGATCAAATCCAAAATGTTTTCTAAATTTAACAACGTGCATTTTGGGAAAAAGTTCCAAATATTCAGACGTTTGCCACACAGAGTTGCCCCTCGCCATATATGTGTAGCACTGAATTATTTACAGGATTTCAGACTTGAGTAAACAGCTGAAACAGCCATGCCGAATCCAGCGCTGCAGTGGGAGTGAGCAGAAATATTCAAATTAAAATTAGAACTTTCAGTCACTAGAGCTCCTTTTGCAGACTCATACTACAATTCATGTATTTTTCTTCAGGATAATCAGTGGATGTTAATGTCACATGAAAGTTAATTGAAATTGTCACCATTAGTGTTAGAACATAAATTTTCACTCCCTGCATTCATTTATCCTGTAGTGGATACATCTCACTGTACCTGCACTTGCAAAATAGAGGTTTGTCATAGCAGCCCACTAATTTGCTGAAACCTGCTGCCTGCAGGAGCAGAGCTCTTTTCCCTGTATACAGGAAAGGGTGCATTGTCTGCAGAAGTACAAATTTTCACGTCACTTCCCAGCACTGTGGTTTTTGTTAACTACTCTGTATTTTAGAAGGAAATGGTAATAGTGATGTATAAAATTCAGTAATTGTAAAGGAAGATTTGAGGCAGAAGGGTAGAAATTCTGCAAGTCACCACAAACCAGTAGCAGCCTGCACAGTTCACCTGAATTACTGTCGGTGAATCATCAGAGTGCTCTACAGGTGCCAAGTTATTGAAGACCATTTTATGGATTATATGTAGAGTCACATAAACATCAACATACCTTAAGGAAAGAACATTGTATGTCAAAATTTGGTTCTTAAAAATATTCGTGCATCAAAACTTCATGTTTTAAGGCACCTATCACATAAGTTTTTGTGCAAGGCTGTTTTTTCGAAATTCTGTGGAATTGGGGGATCAGAGTCTTGAAATTATGTCACTAGTTTCCAAGGAATGGGTAGAAAAGGTGCAAGAGTTTGATTTATAGGAGGAAGGCTGCGGCACCTCTCTCAATAACTTTTGCTGCGTTTGTGGGGTTTTTTCTTTTTCTGTGAGCAAGGTGTTGTGAAAAAGTACTTCTACCCTAATGACTAGAAGTTTAGTGGTTTGTCTGGTCCTTAAATATGTTCATAATTCTGTTAATGTAACATTGAGTAGAGTAAAGCCCTAGTTAAGGTGACTTTTTTTAAAAATAATGTATATGTATGTGATTAAGATTGTCAGTCTTTGTACAGCATACTGAAATGGGGAAGTGTATTTTAACTGCCAAGTATGATTATTGTGTCATTACACAATATTCTGTCATGTTATCTTTACAGAGTCCACAGAGACATACTCACAGCATGTTCAGAATGTTGGCAGCACCACCACCACCAGTACAATACCAATCTGTAGATCCTCAGAAGAAGAAAAAAAAATTACAGTAATTAAAGCTCCACATTATGCAGGGATTGGCCCGGTAGATGAATCTGGAATCCCTACAGCAATTAGAACGGTAGGAAATTCTGGGAAATCTGTGTATGAACTCAAACAATGAACTGATTGTTGTTAATAGGTTTTTCACATTCTTCTACTCTTATATAATGTGGAATACAGTGTGCGTAATCAGCGACCTCGTGAATGTAATATTGTGTGTTGACGAAAAGGAGAATGCTGATGGGAGCATAATTGGGCAACCTCATGTTTCTAGTTTTAATTAGAAGTAGCCAAAATTTTGTGTCTTTCTTGTGTCTCTTGTAGTTCTTGCCTTTTGGAGGTGCACAGTGATTATGTTTGGTTTATTTCTAAAATAAAGTTTATGCATATTATATATATGTGTGTGTGAGTGTGAACATACTCATATATGTGTGTGTGTGTGTGTGTGTGTGTATGGAAAAATCTTATGCTTTTGCATTTCTTGGAGAAGCGGTTCTCATGTCATCAGGGTAGCGTAGAAATGCGTAATTCAGTTCTGATAGTAATCTCAGGGAGTAGCATTTTTGTGGAAGTGCAGTAAATAATCATTGTGCCCTTGAGTGACACGTGAACGAATAGCTTGGGAGCCCTTTCATTGTGACCAGCCCAGTTTTGATCATCTGCCGCTGGTCACTGCTTGAGTGGTCCCAGGATGTCAAACTGAAGAGTTTTGTTTTCACTATGCTGAAGCATTCTTTCCACTCTGCTGTCAGGGCAGCCTCTTCTGGCTGCTCCAGAGAGCACAGTGGCAGCTGCACTAGGTCTGTAAAGGCAGCACTTACTGGCCTTCCCAGCCAGAGAAGAACTGCTGTGCTGGACGGAGAAAGTGAGAAGAGTGGGAGCCAGGATGAAAGCGGCAGAGCCCTTGCAGGTGAAGTCTTAGTGAGGTGCAGGGATGTAGCAGCTGTTAGATGTATCCTGTCTGCCAGTATTGACATATGGGGCTGTGTTGTATTGCCAAGAACTGCTTCTATGGATTGAAAAATTAGGGGGGAAATCACGAATTGATGGAGAAAATCAATAGGAAAAAGTCAGAATAAGTGGTAAGATGGGGACAATTTTTGTAAGAATGGGAGGGGAAGTTCTAGCATTTCTTGCTTTATTTTGGACATAAAAAAGTAATATCTCTTAAAAATGAAGACATTTCTTCGCAACAATGCAGTAGCTTCCTGACTTCTTTTTAAGTAAATAGTCCCTATGTTTTATATTGGATATAGTAATTGTTTTTGTGCTTTTATAGTAGCAGATTGTTATAATAGGCTGCATATCAGTTATATAAGATTATAACAGAAATCCCCCTTAAGTGTGCCTAATGAAGCTGGCAATCTGCCAAACTATATTTAACTTTCAGGTTGTATGAACTGAGTCTCTGAGATTTTCTCCTAAAAACATGATGCAATTTGAATTAGGACATTTTTTTGCTGATTTTGCTCTGTTTTTTGTTATGTTTTAATTTCAAGAAGTCTTATAGACTGTAATCTTAGTATTACATAAATAATTCTCACAATGAGATATAAGTTAAAAGTTTATGCTCGTGTGTGTATGTGTGTCTGATGAGCCATTTTGTGTCCTTATTCTACTTCCTTAAGACATAGATGATAGTAAAATTGTTTTCAAGATACTGATTTGAGATTACTTTATAAGTGTGCACACAAGTATATTTGAGCCCTGTGTACCCCAGCTGTGCAAGAACAAAGTTGGTATTGTTGTCAGCAAAAGACTCAAGTATGCTGCACCTCGCAAAAGTGCTAAAACTGCATTTTCCATTAATAGTAAAAGGTAGGGTGTATCACCTGCCCTTTCTCCAAGGTCATTGAGCAATCCAAATAGGAATCTTCCAGAAAGTTCAGCCTCAGTCCATCTATAGAGAGAAGTTTTCAAATTAGTTCGATTTATCATTGCATGTAAAGTTTAAATGTTTCTTATCCTTGCATTTTTGTGAAAATGGTAACAGTCTATAAAAAAATCGGTAAATGAAGATTCGTGGGGGATAGGCAATGTACACACTGTGTTCCAAAATGTTGTTCTGCTCGAAGTTAAGATTGTCATGAAGAACTCAGGAATATCTTTATTCCAAATTTTGAGTGCCTTTCAGGAGTAGAGAGGTTGTGCAAGATGTGGTTATCTCCTCCAAGTGTGTCTTTACTCGCAGAACATGGTTTGTGACAGCTGTGTAGCCAAGGAAAACAGAATGATGTTTTCTTCTTTCTATTCCTGCTAACCCATTCTGTCCCAGGCTTCTGAGAAGGGAAGGACTCCTATAAAACTTTTGATTCACTCAGAACCCTCATATTAACACGTTCCTTCTATGCCACTTCAGCTCCTTCTAGCTCTGGGAAATGCAAGTCTGAAAATTCAGATCATTGTTAAGTTCTGCCTTTGTGCCAAGCCCTGCCCAAAAGATGGTAAAATTCCAAGATACTAAAAATGAAGTCTCTGAAAAAAAGAGGGTAAAATGCTGTTCACTAACAAAAGCATTTGGTCAAATACAGCACCATTTACCACCGACAGGGATCTGGGAATGGTAAAAAGATTCATGGAAAGCCGTAAGACTGCACTGTTTTAGTCTATCCAAAATGGTTGCTTTATATCTTATTATCATAATTAATCTGTGGACTGAAAAGGCCTCTACTTAGTAAGAATGGAAAAAAAAATCAAGTCCTACTATGCTTCATTTCCATACTTAAAGATGTGATATTTCAGCTTGAAAAAAATAAACAAAACCCTAAAAAACAAAGTTTCACAGAATATTCTGAGATGGAAGGGTCCCACAAGGATCATTGAGTCTTATTCACTCTTAAGTGAATAGCCCATATGGGGATCCAGGCATTATTAGCACCCTGCTCCCACCAACTGAGCTAATCTCAGGGTCACAGAGGCCTCTTTAATTGCATACCTCCTGATGGATGATTACAGTACTGCAGTGATTATGGACTCTCCTAAGAAGCAATTGCAGTTCCTTCTTATGTACTCTTCATGCTATTTGGCCAATTGTTTTTTCACATGCAATGATACTGTGTTCCAGCATTTAATTGCAGCAGCTATAATATATGCAAAGCATATGAATGGCTTGGTGCATTGTGAAAACTGTTAATTCCTCAAACAATGCTGGTGTTGGGGATTAGTGACTATAAATTGAGAAAATGAATTTCAAAACTAATGTATTCTATTTCTTAGCTAATCCTGTCTGATTTGTAACTTAAAGCCAAATTATTGGCTGATGCCTGAAACCCGTAGGAGGGGTTGGGGAGATGATGAGAGAAAGAAACATTCAAATGTCCAGAAAGATTCTGGGAGACCTTCTTCCCTAGTCACATGCGAGCTTCCATACCTGATCTCTATGTGGGAGCCTCATGTGACTTTATGGAGGACCTGGCAGTGCTTGACAAACAGTAGGGACATAGCAGTAGTATTTATGCATTATTTGCCATTTGTTCACCTACCATGGGTTGGAAGACTCTTTTTTGGCTCAGTACAATCAGAAAGGCAGTTGCAATATCATGGGATTGTGGGAGGTTTCTGTTGCTGTGGAAGATGAGGCAGAGCAGGGAGGTGATGCCCCTCAAGGTGAATTCCTTCAGACCTCCTGGACTTCCTTGTAAACCTGTGAGCATATATGCTTCTGGAGTACCAAAAAGCATACTTGTTTCAAATCCAGCTAAACTATTCTAACCAGAGTTCCACTAGTCTAGATGTTTAAATCTGTAGGGGAACAATGTTTAAATTACCCAAATCTGCTTCTAAATAACTTATTCTTGGCAGAACTCAGCAGTATTGGTATATGGGGGAAGGGACCTATCTAGAGACAAAACTGAATCTCCTTTATCTCTATCTTGCAAGCAGGTCTAGGTAAAAAGCATAACTCTCTGCTTAATTTTTTTTGTTACACAGGAGATCCCCAAGTTCTTCAATTGACTGTCAGCTCCTCTTTTAAACAATGTTCTAATATTATTTAGTAGCAATTTTATGAGACCTCATATTGAGTCCTCAAAATACAGGAGTGTTTCTGCCTAGTCCCTTAACAGTAAGAGCTCATCATTGTAAACCAAATATATTCATTATATATAGAAACTGTAACAAGTAATCATGACAAAAGTGTGATTTTATAAAGATGGCAGTGAACACACTCAGATCTTTCCAGTTTTCTGTTGGGAAGAATTTGTAGATTTTCACTTTTTGTAGTAAAGACAAGTAAGCAAAGTGATTGCAAGTTTAGTATTAGCTAGTGCAAGATAATGCACTTCAAGAGGGGTCCTCTGAAGGTGAGGTTTGAAGATAATTTTTTTTGGTTGCTCAGAGAAGCTGTGGATGCCCCATCCCTGGAGGTATACAAGGCCATGTTGGATGGAGCTCTGACCAACCTGGCCTAGTGAAAGCTGTCCCTGTCCCTGGGAGGGATGTTAGAACCTGATGATCTTTAAGGTCCCTTTCATCCCAGGCCATTCTGTGATTCTCTGCATTAAAACTTCTGCTTTTCTGACTACTGTGGGACAAGTAAAATTTTAGCACATAAAAATAATACTGCAATCAGGTTTGCCTTTGTGTTAATCCTTTTCTGAAATATTATCATCCTACCTCAAAGAAAATTGCAGCAAAGTAGAAAATGCAGAAGGGTAAGAGATAAAAAGAAGCACAAACAGGTGTTGATACGAGCAGAGTTTGGGAGCCTTGGGATTACTTAGTTTGCAAAAGTAAGGATAAGTATCATTTAATGAGTGATTATTGAAAAGTATATTGTATTCGCTTTTCTCAAAACAGAAAAATAAGTTAAAACTAGGTTGTCTGGAAAGGGCATTTAAAATTAGTAAAAGGAATACTTCTTGTTTAAAATCCAAACATTAACTCTGAAATATAGTGTAGTCTTAGTTTTTTTCTCAGCAGTATTCCAAAGCTTTTCTGCATGATTTAACAATTACATTTTGAAAGTAAGCTGGAAATTGCCAGGAGGTCAAAAGAAGCTCTTCTTACATGCTTGTAATCATAACTGCTGAGGTGCTTTTATTTTCCTGTAAAGAATCTAGCATTTATCATTGTCAGATGTAGGGCACTAAGATGATGAACTGTTGGTCTGGCACTAATTCCTATGTTCTGAACCATTGTACCCTACCAAGATCAGAATCCAAGACTGACTGAATCTTCAGTGTCTTCCAGAATTTGTAACAGGAATTCCTTGATTAAATGCATAAATAAATTCAAAATACATGAAAATTATTCTATTAAATAGGGAATAAAAGATAAGAGACTTCCTGTCCAGGGTAGCTTAAATGTCTGATCCGGTGTGTACACACAGGTATTTTTATTTTGTTGTTAATTGGTAAAACTGTATTTTCTTTAGACAGTTGACAGGCCAAAGGATTGGTACAAGACCATGTTCAAGCAAATCCATATGGTTCATAAGCCTGGTGAGTATGTTTCTGTCTTTGTCTCCTCATGTCCAGTTTGAGGGATGAGAAATTGTCTGCTGTAAATCTCCTACCATCTGTACTGCCTTTCTTTCAGAGAACTCAAGTGTTAGAACAGCATGGGGTAGTAAACAGCTCATTTAAAGGATAAATCTTGTGCCTGAAATGAATTGTTTTCATAGAATGTCTTACTTGGTTTTGCTGAAATGGAGCTTAGGTGGCATTGGCCAGCTTTAGAGTTAATGTCCATTACGATTGTCATCAAGGTTGTCAGGAAACTGTATAAATGACAATTATGCTCATTACACCTCCAGAAGGAAGGAGACTTTACCCATCTGAGGTAGAGCTAACATGCAGTATGGTCACACAGAATGTTAGTGGGAGAATAAGAAATGTAGGCAGGAGAATGTGGCTTTCAAGATCTATTTTGAACACTAGTCAAATAGTAGGTATTTAGGGTTGCCTTTTGTGATAGGAACAACAACTTAACAGTCTGTACCGGAAGAGAGCTGACAGAAGGAAGAAATTGAGCTTGTGGAAGGGAAGAGAACAGGCAAAAAGTAATTTGCAATTTGGTGCTAACTTAGTCAGTATGTAACATGAGTGACATGACCAGAAGATACCATTTTAACAATAAGATGGCAAAACCAGTAAGTATAATGGGAAGACAGAATCTTCCAAAAGCACCTATGAGACGAGGAAAAGAAATACAGTGCTTGATTGCCTACCAATCTTCTGTTTGTATTTGCAAAAACAAAGCTGAATTTCTGTAATGAAGTGGCATGTATGGCACTACTGTAACATATGTATTTCTTTTTGTAGATGACGACACAGACTTGTATAATACTGCATATGCATACAGTACTGGTAGGAATTATTCCCTATTCAAAGTGGCGCTTTTGTTAATGTCAGCAAGTGATGGGGTAGTTCACTCTTCACGCTCGCTTTTGTTATGCTTATAGAGACACTTTCATTGTCTTGTTTGATGTCAGTTGTTCATGCCTCTTCCCCCAAATGAAACAAGTTTAATTTTAGTTTCGTTCTTACTACAGAAATGAATTGCAGCTGTGGACCTCTTACTGCAGAGGGAATACACTGTAACACTGTAGTTTCTTGATTACATTGCATTTATTTTCACTAGTGATTGTGAGTAACACAGCCTTTCCTTATGGAAATGAAAAGGGAACTACTGTATGAAAATGAAAATACCAATTACTGACATGGAAAGACAAAAACAATGTACTGAAAACACCTTAAAAATATGCAGCAAGAGTGCCTAATAAAAATGATTGTTTTACGACCTCGTCCATTTTTGCTGTTGGCACAGGTGGTGGCGTTATTTAGCTGCAAGGAAAGACATATTCATCTAAGATATGTAGTCATTATGTCTTTAAGAAGATTATACCCATATGGTAAAATTATTTACAAAAAAAGCAAAAATAAAATCATGAATACACTATGTGCAAAAAAGCCGTAGTACTTTCTGAAAAAATGCCATTCAAAATTTTTCCATTTCAGTTTTTGTTGCATTAGACGTGCTCTCAATAGTGCCTTTTTCTGTGCTGTTGAGAGGATTTGTTGTGGGTCAGTGGTTTGACATCTCTTTGTACTCTTGTGATCCTCTTCAAGATATGCTATTGCCTCATCATCACAAACTAACTAATTATTAAAACAATGAAAAAAGGTGTGTTTCCTGCCTCTGTCTTCTGAACATAGAACAACTGAGCGACAGGATGAGCCTGAAGATTAATTACAGGCTGTCATTAGCATCTGTGATGGATTTATACACCCATTAACTTCTCCTCCATCAAATTAATAATGAATTTGTTTTAATTATACTGCACTTTATCTATGTGTTTGTAATTTGGTGCAAAAATATGTGTTTTCTACTGAGCTATATAATACACAGCAATGTACTTTTAAATGTGCATTTACGCATTTTTGTAACCTTGCCATTTTATTGAGTTACTGTGGGTTCTTGTAGCATTCCATGTTGTGTTTTTTTAAGACTTACTCTCATGCTGTGACTATTCCTGGTTTTGTTTTATATTAGGTAGCTACAGTCCATCCTTCTCTGCTCAGGCACACCCAGCTGCAAAGACACAGACGTACAGACCGCTGTCCAAAAGCGCTTCTGACAGCGGCTCCGATGCCTTTAAGGTCTCGTCCCCTTTGCCACCCCATGTGCCACCTCCGGTACCACCACATCGCATGAGGCAAAGGTCTACACCAGAAAAGTAAGTTGGTGCATTTTCGAAATGTGCCCTTGCTAAGTACGGTATTCCAGTTGCAGAATGTAACAAAGGATAAAATAGCAGCTGTAGAATATGACTTCAGGGGCTTTATTGAAGGGCCAGTCAGGTGATGAGGGGTGGTCTTTGCCAGGAGTCATGGGCATCACGCATGGTGCTGTCATTTCTTCAGCATGCTAAAGAAGTGTTCATTCTTATTCATGATGCCACCATGAGCATTAAGGATTTTTATTCTCATTAATGGGATTGTCCTGCTTGTTGTGTTACAGAGCATTCTGTGCTCTAGGAGCTGTCTTCAATAGTTAGTCTCTGAGTAGGAAAGGCCATTTATTGTGTCCAACAGCAAAGGGAAGGGATCAAAACGATGATGTAATTCAAAATCCAAGGAAGAGCAAAACTGTATAACATAGCAGTCAGCTTACATTTCCCCAGAGCTCAGAAGTGTGTTATAGCCCCATTTTTTCCAATCTCCATTTTCATAGACAAAGACAGTGTTTACAGATTAAAGGGGCATTTCAAATATCTCACGGTTATCCATCCAGATTTTCTGCACAAAACCACATCCCAGTGGTTAGAGTCCAGTCTGGAAAACCTTAGTAATGAATAAATTAGAAAAGAAGTGCTTATCCTTCTGATAAAACCATGCAAGAGAGCTGCGCACAAATTCTGTTGACTTCAGCATATCTGTAGCTCAAGCAAAAAGCTTTTTCTTTAGTGTTTACATGAATTAATACCACATGTTAATAGAATATTATGTTACTATACAATTATATGTGTGTGGATATGTATATATTATATATTAAAATGGTAACATTTTTCCTTTCATCTGTGCCTACAAACCCATCTCTCTTGTTTACTCTCAAGCAACAAAAGAGAATTTGACCATTTTTGTCAGTTTGGACATTGTAAACATATCTATATTAAATAGTTTCAAGTAATTAGCAGTTGAATAAAGTATTATGAGGAAAGACCATACTAAGTGTTTTAAACTAAGATATGACTATGGCTTTTTGAAAAATTTGTAGGTAGTGGCAATCCAAAATGTAATTCAGTAGGTACACATAATGCAGAGGAAGATGAGATTGCTTAATGGTTACTGATTTTTGGCTTCCCTATTGCCAAGGGCAGGTTTTCAAGAGGAAATGCTAAAGGTTAGAGTTGGGCTGCCATGAGGCCATGAGGTTTGAATTTTGTTATCTGGTCATACAGAAGTGCAGATTTTTAGCAAGACACCAAAATGTGGAGCTGTTTAGCTTTGATCTCTCAAGTTGTGTGAGTCATTGTCCTGTGCTAGGCCAAATGCCTTGGTCCCAGAAACTGAGGCCTCTTGCAGTTCCTTTTGTCAAGCTTGAAAATAATTGCTCAGCCCTGAATTTGGCTATTTAGCCTCCCCTTTTAATCTCCTGCATAAGACAGGCAGTGGAAATCTGTGTTCTTCAGGCCAGAGGATGCCAAACACTTTATTTATGCTTTGCCCGCTGCTGAAAGCTTTGGCTCGTCAATCTTGTCCTACCGTTGGGAGATTCTTTTTTTAGTTGCCTATAAAGCCAGAGTATTTGAAATCTCACGTAAGAGGCTTAGGTCCACATGTATCACAGTTTCATAGCTGAAAGGCAAGATATGGTTTGCATTAGAAGTTGAGCTCAAAAATATAGTCCATACAGGATAAAAGGCTGAACACTGTAAATTAGTTGAACTGAGTGCAAATCAGAATTTCAGTAGCTTGCAGTATAACACAACTTGATCAGAACATTTCAATTTCCCTGTTCATTCTGAAAAAACACAACCTTTCCTGCTCTGAAAATAATTTTTTCCTCATTGAAAACCAACAATAAAGCCATGTAGAACTACTTCCCTTGAAATGTAGGGCATTTTATAAATAGAGGTGTCTGTGTCCCAGAAATTGCACTTGGAAGCATATTATAAACAAAAGCTACCCCATAGATCTTTTTAAGGCACATGACATGTGCATTATTGTGTCAGGTCACATCAAACCAAGTCACACCAGAAAGACCAATAGAACTGATAAAATTTGATCAGTGTGTGCTCTTTCTTATCATAAATACAGACAATAGCTGGTAGTATTTCCCCTTCCCTTTCCTCCAGCCTTTGAGTTACTAGTGGATCATTTTACACAGAGTTAAATAAAAATATATGTGAGCTACAGTTTTCCAAGTACAGTGAAGGTAGGTACTACAGGAGCTGCCATGAAAAGGTAGTTCTCACTGTAACTAGCTAACTATTCCCCCAAAATGTATAGGTGCCTAGTAATATGACATGGTAAATGACTGAAAAAATGTAGTAGCATGGGTTACTTATTATTCTCTGTATAGCACTGTTAAATTGAAAGCAAATTTGTAATTATAGAGAAAATTGATTCATTTCTGTTCCAAATTCAGCTGCCGAATTCTTCCTCTTGCTTATCTCTTCAAGTTCTAGGGAAACAGTACACTGCTTACACAGATCTTTAGCAGCCACTCTACTACAGATCAGGATAATGACCATCACACTGTCTTTTAAAAAATTCCTCATTTTTTAGCTCAGAAGATTTCATAACTTTTTTAATATGGCCTTATCATCATATTATGTGATGAAAAAAATACCTACCACTTGCCTATATTAGTAGAGTGCACAAAACGTGTATAGTTACTTGCAATGGTTTTCAATGCCGTGGTATTTTGACATGGTATACCAGGGAGGTCTGGTCTACTAGTTAAAATAAAAATATGAGTGATCGCAGGCTGGACATCTCTAGTATTTTTTCTGCTGTACTGAGCATACCTGCTGTAACCAGGTTAAGATGATACAGTGAAACACTGGGATGCCCTGCTGTACATCCACAGCTGAGATCAGAAAGAGTGATCACTCTGAATGTCATTTGACTTTGTGGATTTCTGTTGTACAGAGCTTTAAAGCACGTGGTGATGACAGTGAATTAGCTCAGTTCCTTGTGTTTGTTGTTTAGGAATGACTGGGATCCTCCTGACAGAAAGGTAGACACTCGCAAGTTCCGTTCTGAACCAAGAAGTATTTTTGAATATGAGCCGGGAAAGTCATCAATCCTTGAGCATGAAAGACCGGTAAGACACATAAATGAGATGGGTAACACAGTAAGATGTTTGGTTAGAGGTTATCTTTTTATTATTTACTCCTAATAATAACTACTTACAGGAATATTGAAGGGTTTTTTTAAAATACAATTTTGCGGCAATTTTTCTTTGCTCTTATCTGATGGTTGTGTTGAAAATGTGGGTTTGGCTTTTTTGCTAAACTTACATCTTCCAGTCTTTCCAAGAAATTACCACCATGCAAACATCATGGATGATGAGCAGAACAGATGGAAAATGCTTTTTCTAACTGGTATGCATCTCCAGAACTTATTTTTGGTAGTATTAATAGCCGATATGATATCTGATTAATTGCTGCATAAAAATAAACTATTCACAGTTGCAGGATGTGTTGAGTTGTACACCTAAGGAGATTCCGGTCAAATACTGGCCAAGGTTGCCCAGAGAGGACTCACCTGGACACAGCCCTGAGCAACCTGATCTGATTAGACCTACTTTTAGCAGGAGGTTGGGCCAGATGACCTCTGGGGGTCCTTTCCAGCCTCAAATACTCCGTGATTACTGAGTGTACATTAACATGTAATTAGAGGTCTTTATTCCTGTATTCTGAATAATGATTGCAATTGTGGGATAAAGCTATGCTTCATGCTTGCAAAATGACAATTAACAGTTTTCATTTGCTGAAAAACACATTCGCCCGGCCCTTCTAATTTAGCTTTGTGCTATCTTAACACTCTTATTTTAGGAAAGCTGTTATGTATCAATGGCAATATTTTCTTTTCTTGGTCTTTTACTTTGAGGATGAAATGTTTGAGGGAGTCCAGTTTTAAAGAAGAGGTTTTCGTAATCAGTGCTGGATTATTATTTGCTTCTTTCTGTATTACATGCTTGTTCACAGAAATTATTTTGCCAATTTAAAGCAAATTAAGGAAATAATTTCAGAATGTGCATTATGTCAACAGTGTGAAACACCTGAACCAAGCACCTTTTCCTTTGTTTTTGTGGTCTTTGCAGGAATCTAACTTCTGTTAGCTAGAAAACACCAAGCCATTTTCCTGAGAAATTAAGTTCTTGCAGAATTGATGCATTTTTCAGAGAGGAAATTGGCATTATATAGAACTGCTAATGAATCAATATAATTAGTATCTGAGTGCAGATGAACTTAACAAATAATTTTATTTAAAAGGCAATGTCATTAGTTCCAAGTGCTTTCTGAGTGTCATGGCTGCATTAGAGACACTGAGGTAATTTTCCGGCCTTCCCAATGCCAGAGTAATAGCAGATTCAAGTTAAAAAATAAGAAAATTGCACTGATGTTTCAAGAATGTCCTTGCTTTTCTAATAAATTACATTTTCCACTAATGTGAACAAAATAATTCATATAAGAATGGCAGTGCTGATGAATATCGTCAGAGCTATATTTTTCAGTGCCAGCAAACCAATGAAATAACAAAAAAGTGAGCTTTGCTGACTGTTCCTGAATCCTTTTTCCACTTGCTTATGCATTTTACTTTTGCTAATCTAAATCAAGAGGTGGAATTTTGAGTTTTGTTTGGTCCTTAAAATATTTTCATGCAGAAAAGGTTTAGTCATGTTGTATCCACTAAGCAGCATCCATCAAGGGCAAGACAATACTTTATCGTCTGAAGCTTAGACTAAAAGTTTAGGCTTAGCTGATGAACATACAAGGAAGCATCTCTTCATATAAGAAATTTTAAAAGCTGAGAAAAGAATATTCATGTACAGAATTGAGAGGGGTTTTTTTGTTTATGTATGATTCAGAGCTATAAAAAATTGGAAATTAATATAGAATAAAAGATATGAAAGTTGTGCTGAGAGTGAAAAAAATAGTCAAAGGGAGCTATCACAGTTTTATCAGTCTGGAATCCCTACTGTTGATAAAGATGCTATTTAGCTTTATGTACTTATGATACTTCCTTTGGACCATATTACTAACAGAAAATTACTTAATTTCACTGAAGCATTTCCTTTTCTTGGAGTCATTGAATGGGATATAAAAAGCAAAACTAACTTCTGAAAGGATGATCAGCAATACAGGTCAAAAGCATTTTTCATTGTGTGTAGGAAAAGCTGACATCTGAAAATAACACACTGGTTCCAAACTCAGATGAAAATTTTCAAATGTATCAGTAAGGCATGAATTACATCTTCTATCTTGATAATCTCAAAACATTTGATTTCTAATGTCTGAAAATTTGTTTTGATGTTACTGAAGGAAAATATTAATAAGAATGTGGAATATAAAATAAATACAGTTAATTAATATTGCAAAAGGTGGACATTTATAGTATCCGAACTAGAAAGTCATACTTCATTAGTTTTGTCAAAACCAAAAAAGTCAAAGGGAGTTTTTCTAATGCTCCAAATCCCCACATTTTTTTAAATTAAATAATTTCCATGTCTGCAAGATTGTAGTTTTGGTGGCAAAATAATCTGTTAAAAATATAAAATATTTACAGCTACCTTGTATCATAATAAGCAGGACAAGTCAGGTTTGAAAGATCAGCATTCCCTTTATTGGTGTAGGTACTACAGTGGAATCAATTGTGATTAATGTGGAGATTAGAAACATGGAATTGAGATTCGGTGTAAAGCTAACTTATAGTGGGAAAAAATATTCAGCAAATCCTTGCTGATCAAAAGAAGATCCTCAGTCAAAAGAATGTGAGAAATAGTAAACTAAAACATTGAACTAGTAACAAACATTAAATGGATAGATTGGTTAGGGATAACCAATTTTCTTTGTTATAGCTACGGAAGGATGAGTGTAATTTCAAACTGCTGTGTCATGTAGTAGCCTCTTTCATGAAAGAGGAAATAAATGTGTTTTCTTCCATAATTTGAATTTGTAAGAGTACAAAACATCAGCAAAAAGGGGAGGCTTGGTATTTTGAGTGTTTTGAGCTTACAGCTAAAAGTATGTGATATTAAGGCATTAAATGGTCTTACAAGACATGGTGATACAGCTCCTTTTTTCCTATTTCAAGAAGCTCAGAAAACATTACTTTTTCTTCTAATAACGTAACACTGATAAGATGGTACATAAGTTGTTTTGATGTATGTTTCTATCTCCAGTGCCAGCAATTGAACAAAATATTCTTCTTTTCCTCCAATATCATCCAAGCTATGAACCTGTTTCCTAAAATGGATGTTTACTTTCCATTAATAAGTAAATGGTGATGTAAAAACTTAATCTTGCTCATGTGTAATTGAAATTAAATTTTATCATTTACTAGTTTCTACCTTATGTATGAGAAGCAATTCCTTCATACATCTACATGTATCTATTTCTGCAGTAGAACGTGTAAGGAAAAATTTCAGTACTACTGTAAAAAAAAACTTCACAAAATTGGTACAAGCAATGCCTCTATTTTCATTAGGTGTTTTAGTCTAAGGATAAAAGTATACATGTGCTAGTCAGATAAAACTTTGAGGTTAAATTTGAGTTCTAGGTTTTTTATCTCTGCTCAACATACAAATTTTCTACAGAGTCGACATGCAAGAGGAATTTATGATCAGAATAAGTTTTTTTAATTACTGTTTTGTCAAAGAACAGAAATAGACTGGGCTTGCTCCATGATCTACATCTGTTGTTTTTTTATTTGGTTTGGTTTTAACTGTAGTGAAAAATTAGGAATTTTCTTTAGAATATGCACATTTGGTTGTTTTTGACATCTCAAGCTGATTATCAGAATATTCTGCTTGGTATGGTTAATATGTCATTAAAAAATATTTCTTCTCATAAAGAAATAGAGATATTTAATCCATCTGGTAGTAGGCCTAGAGCTACCGCAGCTATTTAAAAGTAGTCCAAAAGGGGGGGAAAAAAAAAAGGAAAAAGCGAAAGCAAATTCTTTAGAGGTAATAAAATGCCAAAATCAAATTTACAGTGGCCATCTCAGCCAACTGTTCCAGACAGGCTTCAGTTTGGTGTCTGAACTTGCAAATGCAAAATGTTGATCTACATGTAAGAACAATTTAACTTATGAGTTTAAATGTACACTTTTGATTATTACCTGTGAATGTCTATTTGTGTATCAAACCAAGAACAGGCAAAGCTACATGTAATACTTCAGATGTAATTTTTTTCATTGTCCATGTTCTTCTGTGCTTGAGTATGCTGATGCAGTGTTGTGTTGACCATCTGATGCAAAAGGCAAAAGGAATGAAGTTACTTAGTGGTATTTAGTAGTATATTTTCAACAAATTATCAAAATATTACTAAATTGCTAGATGAAGGATAGATTGTAGGAACATTACTTGACTGACAAGTCATAAAAAAGGACTTTCCTTTCTTGTTTTTACCTTCAATTCCAGTAGTTTGGGAGGTACTTTGTGAGATTAAGACAAGTGCAGCTTTTAAGTCAAAATGATTCATTCATTTTAAGTCTCTTAGAAGGGGAGATAATAGAAAAAGGTCTGTCAGCAAAACTGAATCCAAAAGCCAAGCAAAATCAATGGCCTGCATATTGATCTTGGTAGAACAGGGCATGCAATTCTCTCCAGAGCTGCCTGGCAGTAGGGAATTTGAAGACTTCCTAGTGCTCAGTTTCTTTCTGTTTGCTGCCCTCTGCGGTTGAAGCCGTAAATTAAAGTGGGACTTGTCTCTGTGGAGTTAGTTTTACACACTTTGTAACAGTCTCATTTTATTTGCAGCTACTACACGGGAAGAACTGAAAACTTAGTAACTAGATAAAATACACTATTTCTAGCTTTTTCTTTATCAGAAGAAATAGGAGGGATTTTAAGCTTGCAGCTAAATGCAAGAGTATGTGAAGTTGAAAAGGGAGGGAACTCCCATTCTCATTTTTATCTTCTTGGCTGTCTGGGGGGAGCTCAACTGATCTATGAGAGTGTTCTGCCTCCTGCAAGGAGGGACACCTCTGTCACTCTGGAGGTGTGGGGCTGATGCTCTCCAGGGCACCGTGAGCCTCACGAGGCTGTGCTCACTACCCAAGGAAGTAATGTTAGTAGGCCTGCATTTCTAGTGCCAAAAGCTCCCAATTCCAACCCTATATACATTTCAAGTTATTTATTTTATGTAAATACACCCATTTGTTGATACCAACATTTCTGTGAAGATTAATTTTTTGGTAGAATATAAAGGTAAAAACATGCAATATTTTAACATACGGTAACTTAGTTTGGAGAAAGGATGGAAAAGAATTGTTTAGTAATGCCTTCTCAGATTAGCCAGATCTAAATTGTGGATTTTTTTTTTTTTAAGGTAAGCAAAAAACCTCTAAATATGCCAGGCATTCTCTGTAATGAGAATCAAGTCGATATACAGCAAAATTATCTTCTGTGTTGTGAATCTGTCATTTTTTGCCCTCATGCTTCATATCTCTGTAGAAGAGAATCCTGTGGTTTTTTCTTGAATTAGTCATAGTCTCTATTAAATTCACACATTTTTAGTAGTCAGTTCACAAAACATATTTTAGTTGTGTTTCTCTACTAAAGACTAAAGTCTATAGTTGAGTTCAAGCACTTGTCATTAGTACTGCTGAGATATGGCTGTGGATGGTGGACATGTAAGGGCAAAACTCCAAAGCAGCTTCAATTCCTAACCCTGCCATGGAGCACAGCAGGTTTTTCATCAGTGACATTGACTTCCCTCTCCATTCACAGGAATGCTACTTCCCTTACTTGAAAGGACACTGTGAAGATAAGTGCAATAAAACAACAGTTGGGGTCCAGATATTGCACGAACAGCTCACAGATATGTGAGCACCAAGGGAGCTCTGAAGGGTTGTTGACCTTTCAATCGAGGATAGTTGGCAGGCTGTCCCAGTAACATCAAAAGCAGCAAGAAGAGTGCTGTAAGATGTTTAATTACCTGAAATGGTCAAGAGCACAAAGTTATCTCTTGCAGAAAACAGAAATACTGTATGTGATTGCTCCAGTGCATTGGTGGCAGTTTGACCCGGAGGAGAAAGTGTTACATACTTGATCACCAGTATCATTCTTTATGCAGGACCCTGTCTTCTTTGATTATTGCTTTCTAGGGCACACCCTAATTAGTGTCTAGGTTCTGATAATTACAGTTACAGAGAACCAAATTTTAAATTCAGAAATGTCTTTAACAAGAAGATTTCTCTGTTGCAGAGATCTTTAAGCCAACAGTTCACTGTAATTCTGTGCTGCATGAAAGCCTACATCAGATGCTACAAAGAAACTGAGGCTATTTAGAAAGTAATTAATGCAGCCAAGTTTACAGTCGATTAGATATCCCATTGAGAGCTGTACTGTTTTGCACCGTCATGTTTTCATGCTCCTTGAATAAATCTGTCAATTATTCTTCTGTTCACTGAAGAATTTCCTTAATGCTATCTTCAATTGCTACTTTATCCCTTCACTGTGAGAATTTTCAGATGAAAACAATGTATTTCACTGTGGAAAAAAATGCTTCATTATGTCAACAACGCTATGCAAGATAAAGCATTTCACAGTACTGCTGAAATGAATACTATGGAATGCATAATTTTTTTGTTCCCTATGTTTTGACCATAGTATTTAAAATACACCAGTTCCTTTTCATATTCTGAAGTGGCTTTTTAACATAGTGGTGCTTGCATGAGGCATATTCCTTATCTCTGCTCAGCACTTGTTTCAAGACAGCAAGATTCAGAATTAACATGCTTTGTGAGAAGACAAGGAATGACTGAAAGCAATACAGATAAAGTTGTGTCTTTATTGCTGATCAGATGGGCAATTCCTTGCCTATGCTGGAGAAGACAATAATTTAAATCATCTTCCTAACAAGGAATCTTTAGCAGCATTAAATGTACTTAACTAATGCAGTGATGTTTAAAGAAAAGGTCAAAGAGCGCTCTTAGCTTTAAAAGTGTAATTTTAAAATGTGTAACATCTTCCAGTCCTTGGAAGAACATCAACAAAAAGTATTCAAGCTACCAGTCAATGACAGCTCTTGAACAAGAATATTCTCTGTCTTAAATACCATCTTCATTCTTTGATTTTATTCCATTTCTTTCCTCATATTTGTTTTATGTTTCTGTGTGTTTGTTGTTATAGTGACATAGCATTTCTAGCACCTTGCTCAGTGTGTGCCTTTTCCTTCCCTTTTCCTTCACAACTGCTCCAGACTGATCGCATAAACCCAGATGACATAGATTTAGAAAACGAACCCTGGTATAAATTCTTTTCAGAGCTGGAGTTTGGACGTCCGGTAAGTGAGGACAGAATATTGATGTTTACACGTTAGGAAAAAATATTTTCAGAATGAGGAATTTGAATTACCAAATTCAGCAAGTATATGCCAGTAAAATTAATGTAAGATTTTTTTTTTTAAGAAGGGCATTAAAGTCCCATGATTTTTTTTTAAGTAGACTCTTAACTTGCGAGAGTAGTTATAGCAATAGCTTTAATAAGGAGTATGTATTATACATACACTAGTGTGTAAGTATTTAATAACAAGACAAATTCCATTATAAACAGGGATGTTTGCTAGTTCCCCTGTATTTTTTGCATTTGGCTGGATTATTTTTGAACAATCTTTTAGGACAGAAAAACATGTCAGTTTGCATTAGAGACTGGTAAGTTACAAATCATGTACTTCAAGGACTATATCTAAATTTAAATGTATGAAGCCATAAACAAATTTCTTATGCCAGGAAATAATGAGAAAATTTTTTTGCCTTTTCTTCATCTCCTATATGCATACATGCAGAATACATATTTTGTACCTGAACACAGGGATATGGGTTTGCTGTTATCGCACTGCACACCTGTTTGAACTGACAGAATTCAGTTCTGCTCTAATTTTGACAAATAGCCATTACCCAAAAATGAGCTCCGGCAAACAGATGCTGCCTTAGACCCGCTGCGAGGGCTTATGTTTAAAATTATAAACCGGAAGAGTTCCGTCTGGTTGAACGACGTAAAAATCAGAAATATCTCCGTTTTTCACCTTTGATTTCTTAAGGACTTGCAGTTTTTCTGCAAATACCACAGACTTAATTGTATCTAAGCACCAAAGGCTGTTTGTGTATTTTTTACAAGGGTAAAACAGTAACATTGTCCTTGAAGCAAGACTGAGAACTAGGTTTCACATCCTCCCTGCTACAATGCCTTAACAATTAGGCTGGAGATGCACCTGCTCCTGCTTTGGCACACCTCCTCTCTGGCTCCACAGAGCTCAAATTCTTTCTGTACACTCTAACATCTTTAGGAAAAAGGATAGCAAATATCTTCATCCCAAAATAATGTCTAAGAGGATAGTTGGAATATCCAGACAGGTGGAAGACAAGTTAAAATCCCTTTTGAAAAAGAAGGGAAGTAAACCCAAGCATTCCTTCAGTCTTTTTAAGCATTCTCATAGGCCCCCAGGATTCTCTGTAAGATTCTTTGAGTTTAAAAACCAAAGTATCTGGCCACAGGCAGGAAATCCAAAGTAGACATGAGCTTGAGAGTATCAGTATTTAAAATATTCCCATTCTTTCCTTTCCCTGTTAGGTAACAATTCTCTGGAGGCCCTTCAGAATTTTAATTAGTGGCATGCCAGGCTACATGGGGAGCCTGAGCACTTGACACAGCGCTTTGGAGGGCACTCTGGAACCAGGCACCTTAGTCCCTGTCTTTAGCTAGCCATAAGCCAAAATCAGAGCTCCCCACTACTTCAGTGAGAGTAGAAGAGAAAACTGTAATGTTTTAATCATAGCATTTTTTAAAATTACCCATTGAATGCCCTCTGAAAATGTTAAAAAAAAAAAAAAAATATATATATATATATATATATATCTGGGGTTTAATTTCTTGTGCAGTGGTCTATAATGTATCACATTTTCATGGATTACTTTTTATCTCCATTATCCAGCCATTCAAGCTGTATTGTCATTCATCCCTGTAAGTGGGCAGAAACAGTACAGATAAATTCTTCTCATGAACCGTATCTCAACAATATTTTACTGATATTGATAACTTTTAAGGTAAAATATATTGAGCTTCCTCCAACAGAGCCCAACTGTGATGCTTTCTCTCAGTATTAAAAACTGCTGGTGTTTATTCAGCCATTCCAGTTGTAAATTTTACCACCTAAAGTTACTAACATTTTATTAAGATGTTTTAAAAATAACACATTTATCCTTCCATTCTACCCATGTGTGTCACTCTTTGTATCTGACGCTGTCAACACTTAATTTCTAACTGTGTCACCTTTTCCACATGTTTCATTCCTTGCTGCCATTGATTCTCCTCCATTTCATCTCTACACTTCTGCTTTTATGATGCAGCCACCTAAAAAGCTTTTGGACTATGTTCAAGACAGTTCTTCTGGTGTTTCCAACGAGGTAAATGAATGGTTCTTTTTCAGATGATTCTCTTGGGAAGAAGGGTTGGAATGCTCACCATTTATGTCTTAAGTTTGTTAAAATTTAGTGGTTTCCTTCTGATAGCTATGAGACATTTCTAATTCACAATCATTGTATCTTTGTCTTCGTATCTTTCCAGATCACTAGTGCATTTGGATGTTGATCTTATTATCCTAGGAACTGTGAGTCCTTATCCCCAAAACTACTCAGAGATTAACACCCAGAATTACACAACAGTCCATACGTCTCTAACTCTTTGACAAATTCCCACTTTTCAGAGTTGGGCAAGTGCATTGCACAATTAATCCATCAGCACAGTATATTTTTTTATTAAAATACCTGACTGCAAATTCTGTGTGTCAAGTGGAACCTTTGTGACTAAGCTGTCATTTCTCCAATTAAGTACTTACAACTAAGGTTGCTCATCAGTTAAAACAGCAATTAATAGTCCTGTTGTAATTTATAACTCAGGATTGACAATTGCTGTCATTACTCCAAATAAAATCCATCAAGGTCAGGTAGTGGGCTCTCATTGCCCTGCTCTGAGTGGGAGAGATTCAGGCTTTCATTCCTTCTCCACTCCCTCCCCGTTTTTACAGCATTAGGGCAAAAGTCAGTGAATTCTCTAATGGCATCTTTGCTTCATATGGTGGCTTTACTTCATTCATACTTACAATTCACTCTCATCTTCTGTAGTTTCTCCAGAAGTTAAACTCAAATTGTCGTCTTAAATTTTTAATTGTTTACAAATTACTCTGGCTTGCTTTTAAGCTCTCTATATATGTAGAAAAGCCTCATAGTTGTGAAATTTGGGCCCAGTTCTCTGAAACAATAAGCTTCTAGGCCTTTTCTAATTCCTGTTGGTTTTCAATATATCAAGGAAGACAACGTAAAAGCCCTAACATGACTTTGGAATATTCCCATGTTCAGTAGGTCTGGGTAAAACAGCTATTAAGTAACATCAGTTTTCTCTTTGATTAATTTACAAAAACTTCTGTCTTTAATTTTGAAATTTTAATAATCTTTGGATATGATAAATCATGTTCAAAAACTACAACAACTTCATATTTCTCCAGAGGTGGAGACTATTCAAAAAAAGTTGATAAAGTATTATAAACCATCATGCAAATAAGCCTATTTGTTATTTACAACTTTTGCCTGCTTTCCCTAGCTTCATTTTCAGTCACCATTAAAGCCTTGATGCATGAAAACAGCTAAAATACAGGCTTAATTTTGAACATAAATCTCTTTTTTTTTAGTGAAAGCAAATCAAAGTATTCAAAAAAGTCTGCATTTGGTCCTTTGGAGATGTCATGTCCAACATTTAATTATTTTTTCAAGTGGCCTTTACTCATATAGAGCAGTGTTGAGATTCTGGAAGATGACTAAGCATCTTTGGAGATGGGGAAGTAGGAGAGATGTGTTCAGTTGGGCCATCTAAAAGGGGGTAAATAAATGCCCAAGAGCAGACAGGACAGCTGTAAACAGTAAAACAAGCAGCAAAAAACAACCACATCCAGTGTTTACTTTCACGTTTCCTCTCTATGTCACATCAGTGAAGCTCTACCTGTGGGGAGAAGGTATAAACTCCACACATTCTATAAAAATAATATATGCCTGTAGTAAAAAACAGTGTTGTAGAATGGGCAATGTATAGGATCTGTCATATAGAAAAAGCTTCAAAGCCAGCATCAAATAAAGGATAAAAGGGCAAGTTACATTTAAGGTGATAAGAGAATCTTAAAGGATGAAAAGCAAAAGCCATATAGTAACAACAGTCAATTTTGGTTTGATACACACTTTGGGCTGATCACTACCACACTGTTTATGGCCCGGGGAATGCTGTGGATTAGGAAGTTCCGTCTGGCATCATTTCCATTGTGTGTGTTACCCACAGCCTTCCACAGGAGACAATGGGGATCTGCTCTGCCTGTGGGAGTGAAACCATGGTCTGTGCAGCCCTGGAGCCACTACAAGTTGGGGGAAACAATCACTGCCTCGGGGCCATTTGGCCACTGTCGTGTCACAGGTGGTCAGTGGTGGAAGTGGTTGGCATCTGCAAAAAAGAAGCCACGACGACAGTCTATCTGCAGTGTTTGTACCACCTTGTGCAACAGTTCTAAGAGATCACCTGTGGTCCTGAGTTTCCTTCCTCTGCTGGTTCCAGACCATGGCACTGACTGGTCAAGAGGAAGAAGATGGTTGTGGCCAGTGTGGAAATGAGACTTGGATGTTTTCCAGGACAGGTTGAATGTGTGTTTTATGGGTAGTGTAGGGAAGCACACAGACCTAAGGCTTTTGCTTACTGTGGTTATGCTGTTGGTGTGAGCAACTCTGTGTTTGGCTTCTACAGTTTTATTGCAGACAGACCTCATAGTATTGGATATATATCTTAAAGTCATTGAATTTAGAGAGTGGTGGGAGAATCATCACAAAGTACTTTTCAGCCTTCAGAGAGTGTAAAGAAAAACTTGAAAATATGAACTATATGAACATTAAAGACTCAGGAATAAATAGTTTCCTCAGAATGTATTTTAAAGGATAACTAGCATGATACTTTATACAGAAGAGGTGATCAGTAGCACACTCATCAAGAGCCCAACACACATTCCAGATATTGAGAAATATCTGGTGCTAATGGCAGGTTTATTGTTTGAGAATATCCTGATGATCATCAGCATCACCTCCATGACACAACTGGCTTCAAAACTCAGGCTTGTATTTAATCTGCTTGTGGAAGGGAGGTTTGATGCTTCACTCCTTTCCTACAGCAGATAGTATGGTTTTTGTTTTACTGTGCCCCTTCTCTCTAATGTTTAAATCCACTGATTTCATGAGCTAGGTTACAGTACTTGGAATATTTCAGTCAAGAAGTATCTGTTTCTATTCTTCACATTCACATATTCATGACAGTTTTCATGTAAAAGTGTCATAAATAGTTTATCACCTAAGAACAATGCAATGACATATGGTTTTTAAAAAACACCTTGAAATCTATGTTTTGATAGGAAATCAAAACTTACAAGAAATAACTTCACTTTCAGTTGAAGAAATATAAGTTGGTTTTAGCAAATTTAGCAATTAAAAATAAGAGGCTTGGTCATAAGCCACAGTCTTGTGTGCTCTCCCATTATGGAAAAAAGCTTATGTGAAGCACCACTGCACAGAAAGCCACCCAACAGAGGGTACACATGATGGAAACATGTGAGAGAGGCTGGGCACACAATCAGTAATGTTGGGGGCCTGTCTTCCAACAGACATTTCCCAGTGGGAGAGCCGTCCTCATGACATCACTGATGCACACTTCCCTGTTCCATGGGAATGGGGTACACATCCCTCTGCCTCACCTTGCTCTTCTGGGATAACAGCTTAAACCCAGATTGTGTGAAGATCTCTCATACACAGCCTGCAAATGGCAGAGGAGCATGGCTTGAGGACATGTTAATTTGCAAACAATGAACATAATAGTAATCCCTAGCAGATGGACAAATGGCCTTTGATATTTTTAAATGCCACTTTCTCCTTCCTCTTATGGGGCACATGCTGGAAGTTGCATGCTTGTCATGCTCTACTGTAAATGAGATGCAGGTGAAGAATGACTTGAAGGATTCTACCTTTGAGATTATACAGAATGTCATTCTGATTCAAACTGGAATTTAGGAACATAACAGCATTTAACAGTGAAAATAGTAGTAGCAATAAGTAGTAACACAGGAGAAATACGTGAATACTTGCCCACAAAGCAAAGAATTTACTTTGAAGAAAAAACAGACATTTTATAAACCTCATGCAGAAGTCACTTTAAATATATTCTAGAAGACTTACATTCTCTGGAAAGTAACTTAAGTTTTTGAATTATTAACATCTTTTAACTGTTTACACCTGAGCTGCCATTCTTTCCAAAAGTCAGATTTTTTTTTTTACCTGATTTGGATGTGATTTAAATTAAATTAGAGTTCAAAAGTACTGAAAAAAATTGAATTCTCTTAGCCCAAGTTTTAGATTACATTTGTTTCATATTGTGGCATGTTTGTGTGGCTCTCCCTGTCCCACAATATAATGAACTTCAGTATAATACAAAAATTAAAGCTTTAATTAATATCCTGATGGGATCACTTGGTATGTGATGCAGGTCTTAAATAACAAAGCCAACTGACAAATTAACTCTTAACAACCATATTGTCTTTATAGTGCCCCACCTGTGAAAGCAGTTGAGACATTTACTCTAGAATGTCATTTAAAATGCACAGTCCTACTAAATCTCTTCCCAAATATTCTAAGACTGTGGGTGACTTCTGTAGGTATACCTAAGTGTCAGTTAAAAAATTTGGGTGAAGTTCTATTCATGAACCTGCAAATCAAATCACTGGGGAAAAAATGTAACAGAAGAAAGGACTTATACAGGCCATGAGTGTCATTTCTTTTACGGTCCTTCAGTACAAAGATTTTTCCATGCAGGGAAAAAGCCAAGAAGATTCTCTATAGAGAGAAAAATATTTCCTGCATTTTACTAATTTGTATGATAGTTCTTTTTCTAGTCCATTGGGTTAGCTGTGAAATGACAAGCCAGGAACTTGAAAGAAGTTTAACTCTTGAACCTCACTGCTTTGTACCCATGAAGAAATACACCAGGGACCATGCAGTTCATTCTAGAGTCATACCTAGTTACCAGAATTGTAGTATTACTTAAGCCTGACTGAAGGCTTGAAATGGTTAATTTAAAATTAGTAGTCATTTAAGGTTGATTTTCTATAATAATATAATTATGGAAGTTCCATCTCCCAGTGCTCATGCAGTAGCTACATCTGTAACTCCATAAGCAATGACTAATGTTCTATATGAAAAGAACTGTTCTTACCAGGATCATAAGGTGTATAAGGCCAATTGCTGGCCACAAACATCATGGGATTTACAGAAGTTTCTGACTATAAATGATTGGGGGATTTTGGTAACTGGGGCATGAGGAGAAGCTTTGCAGACCGCACTTGTACATGAAATAATTATTTTCAGATTTTTATGTTTTTATAGTAAAGATTTGTTTCAGCTGTTCTGTATCTGGTTTTGAAAAATGTATAGAAAAGCATGATTTTGGATCATTATTTATCAGTGCTTTAAAGGCAAAAATATTACTGAAGTAGAATAGGAAATTATAAATAGCAATAGTGATAAAAAGCTGCATAATTTATTCTCATGACATGTTGCAGTGTCTGTGATGGAGTGCCAGGATGTTAATCATCATGGGCTGTTGTTACAGGATTTGTCACAGAGTAACAAAGAGTCATCAAACATGATAAGCAAAAATTGTCACTCTTTTTTCAAATACAAACATATAACAGATCCATGTATTTGTTTTCACAGGCTTCATTATATCATCACTATTCAACAGACAGAGGCCTGGACAGGCCCTCTAGGTAAGAAATACTATTACTTCAGCAGACACAGATTATCCAGCCTGAGGGTTTTCTTTGGGACCTGAAATCAGCACATTTTGTGGAGAGTCAGATTTTAACATTCACCTTGTGAGCTACTGAGAAAATAGATGCTGGAACATGGTGTTGATTTTCATACTGATGTGTAGATATTGTTTTAGTAAATAAACCGTACTGTGTTCTGGGTCTTTCCACTAACCTCCCTGAGCTTCTCTCTCAATGGCAGAGATTTCTCCTTTACCGTTACTGCCTGCAGCACCTTCAGTGCTGTTTTCCTAAGCATGCTGCCTTGACTGTTCTCGGGTCTCTGTCTTTTTCCTATCTTGGCACTGAAGATAAGAAGATAGTTCTAGTTCCAAATAGTAGTCTAAGAAAAGTTGATGAATTTATGTCAAAGAAAATGGCATAGTAATTTTGTGTAAAATTTTTAAAACAATCGGATTAAGAACAAATCCATCTTTTCACTGTGAAGTAGGCTGTAAGATGTGTGAGACCAGCACTTCTTCCCTTTACGTGTTTTTCATGTGTTTGTTCTGGCATTTTTTAATCTATAAACTAATAATATAATTATGACTTTACTTCTTAAATTCCCTAATTCTGATCTCAGAGTCAGGCTGCTACTGATACTGCTTTTCTCTGTAGTTCTGCAAGTACTGCGAGTGACTACAGAAAGCGAAGGAAGTCAGAACCTGCTGTAAGTCATCAGAGGGCACACAGTGATCAGAATGCAAACAGACCTAACCTGGGCCGGACAGACACACAGGGCTCATGTACCACCCTTAGGAAGCCTTTAACTAGCTCATCTCCTTCTTCTCCATCAAGAGCAAAAGGTAAGAGGAGACCATATTTGTTAGCAGAAAGCTACTGGTGATGTGTTGTCCAGTACCTTGGTAGCACCTGCCTCCTTTCACTCAGTGCGTTATCCCAGGGCACGTGATGTGAAGCAACATCTTTGGGCCTTTCATGAAAGGCTGACTTGTTTATTTTGAGTAGTTTTAAGATTAAAAGCTGGATTCGTAACAAGGATTTTCCAGTTTCAACTGCTTGTTCTAAGAAAATCAACTAAATGAAGACAATGAATTCCACCACAATATATAAACACATAAATTTTTATTAATTCTACTACTTATTAGATTATCATGATTTTAAAACTGGTTCTATTGAGAAAGTAAATCCAAACAATAACCTGTAAGATTAAAGATGTACTTCCAGAATAGTAGACCTTTTAAATCAATAGCTGATGTCTTAGTCATTGTCAATTATCAGGACCTAATGTAATCCACCAAATATCCATAGCTATCAGGACCTAAATTAATCAAGAAAGCATCCATAGTCTGATTTTTTACTTTCTAAAATCTTGTAAGTATCTTGGGCAGCTGATACAATCTAATTTGCTTATTTTTGGCAAGTAACTCACCATTCTATTACTGTTTTCCACACCACTCCAGGAAAGAGATCACAGAGTCAGTTGTTCATTTGGATTTGGAGGTTTGGATGAGTTTTTTAAGAAAGATGAAAGGCTTCCAGTAAAACACATGATAGAAGTAATATATAGAGTAATACTGTATACAATATGTCTCCTTCTGCTCAAATTATTATTATTACTCACTTAATTACTCTATTTTGTTGCTATACTAATTAGTAAACTGCTGTAAAAGTAAATTTCCAGTGAAATGAACATAATATCCAGGCTGCAACAGAATGTGTCAAAGAAAAGCAGTGAGGAACATTGAGAGTGAGGTGGTTAAAAAGCAAATGTATTTTATATTGAGTGTTACAGCAGTAGTTTTAAAAGTGGATAAACTCATCCATTTGGTGTACCAGGCCAGGCAGTAAAAAGTTGATAAACTCCATTTACCTGCATGTACCTTTGACTCCACCACCAATTACAAGCACTAAGCATGACTTAAACACTTCCTGTGTTTGAAAATCTTTCCATTAAGAATACCTTCCACAGCCAATTAACTTTCAGAAGGGGCCACTCTGTTCTCTCCTAGCATTATGACCCCTGTAGAATGTTCATTTTTTTTGTAATTAACCAGTTTGTTAAAGAAGGAGCACATTATAAACTGTTTGATCAGCATGAATTTTGAACTTAAGTGTTTCAGATCTTGATTCAGTTTTTTCTAGAAAGCAAACTGAGCTGTTTGAAGCATCCTTCCTTAACTCAATGTTGCCACTTGAAACCATTTTTGAAAGTTCAGTGCAATTATGAAAGACCACAGTTTCAGATTTGTCTCATAGTGTCTTCTAGATCTCTACCACGCACATAAAAATATGTCTTAAAGCTTGAAAACTCAGGCCTTTGTTAAGGAAGTCTATGTAAGGGTTACTTTCTATTCTACATTCTGGTTAGGCTCAGTAAACTGATACACCATCTTTTGCACTTCTACAGCAATTTCTGAGCTGCCTTGTTCTGCCCTGCATAAGCTGTAGAAAACACCACTTCCTTCAGGGAAGGAGTAGGCTACCTATGAGCGACTGGGAGAAATTTCCTATTTGATCTGATATTAAGATTTATCTTTATTTTAACTTCCTAAGAATACGGCTGTGAACTCTAAGCATTATACAGGTTAAAAATCCTAAACACCTTCTTTCAGAATGCACAGGTGAAAAAGTCAGTATTTCCCTGAGGTCTAGATTTGTTGTTTTGGCTTTATCTTTAAATCCTTTGCTGCTTGTATTGTCTATTGACCTGCTTAAAAATCCCAATCAGTCCCCAAATAATGCTTGGTTTCTTATGTTGCTTTGATGGCAGGGGTTGTGGAGGAGATAACATCTCAATAATTAAAAAATAATTCTTTTTGTTGTTGAAATTATCATGAGTGCATTTTTGCAGCTGGAAAATAACTTACTTATTAGCTCGCTGTCCCAGGCTGTAACAAGCCATGTACTGACCTAGGGCGATAGATGCACTAATTGCTATCTCTTTTCTAGTCTTTCTAATACTTACTGATGCTAATTCCAACTTTCTGAATCTTTTAATTTCTGGCAATGTCTCTTTTTTACCATGCTGCTCTATGGATTATAAAGGTGGGGATCTTAGCAAAGTATATCCATCCCTTTTAAGTTACTCGGTGCACAACCACAACACCTCAAATGAATTAGATTATTGTAGCACTTACAGACAACATTTAGCTGTTCCAAATGATTCAAGAAGGGCAATCAGCTACAAGAATGGCTGGCAAATGACTCGCCAAAATGCAGAAGTCTGGAGTAGTACAGAGGAAACTGCTTCTCCAAAGAGGAAATCTCGTAGCTGTGATGACCTGTTAACAGATGATCATGATAGCTATCCCGATGCACAGGCCAAGGCTGAAAGCATGGGCTCTCTGTTATGTGAGGAGGACCCCAAAGAAATTTGCTCAATGAACTGGAACTCCCCATATGTTGAGGGCCGTGGTAGTGGCAGGTCAAGAGTTCGTCACAGATCTGCACACGATGCTCCAGGTTTCCTGAAGATGTACAAAAAGATGCACCGCATCAATCGCAAGGACTTGATGAATTCTGAGGTGATTTGTTCTGTGAAGTCCAGAATACTGCAATATGAAAAAGAACAGCACAAAGGTATTCTTCAAGGCTGGAGAGAGTCTTCTACTGAGGAGGTGCCCAGAGACATGGTGCCAACCAGAATATCTGAATTTGAAAAGTTAATTCAGAAGTCAAAATCAATGCCGAACCTTGGTGATGACATGTTGTCAGCTGTTACATTAGAGCCTCCTAAAAATGGCTTGTGTCCAAAGAGGCGATTTTCTATCGAATCCTTGCTGGAAGAAGAAACTCCAGTCAGACATCCCTCTCAGGTACAACGGAACTACAATTCTAAAACCCTGGTGCCAATTCATATTGAAGTGACCAGTGATGAGCCACAACGATCACATATAGATTTTTCAGACAGCGATCAAGATGGAGTGGTTTCTGATCTCAGTGACTTTATCCAGATAGAGGGTTCATCCTTTTGTAGTGAAAGTGACTTTGATCACTTTTCCTTCACATCATCTGAAAGCTTTTATGGATCAGGCCATCACCACCACCACCATCACCATCACCACCGGCATCTCATCAGCTCCTGCAAAGGGCGATGCCCAGCATCCTACACCCGCTTCACCACCATGCTAAAACATGAAAGGGCTAAGCAAGAAACCACTGAAGATCCAAGGAGACAGGAAGCAGAATCTGGCCTCTCTAAGATAGCATTCCTAGTCAGTCCAGTGCCTTTCCGGAGGAAAAAAAGTGCAGCTCCTAAAAAACACACTGAAAAGAAAAAATGCAAGTCATCTGTATTTGAAGCACTAGATTCTGCACTTAAAGACATCTGTGACCAAATTAAAGCTGAAAAAAGGCGGGGAAGCTTGCCCGACAACAGTATATTACACAGACTTATTACTGAGCTGCTTCCAGACATTCCAGAAAGGAATTCATCTCTTAAAGCTCTGAAAAAGAGTCCCACGCACCAGCCTTTTCATCCACTGCCTCAAGATGGTGCTATCCATTGTCCACTGTACCAGAATGATTGTGGAAGATTACCTCTTAGTGCCTCTTTTCCAGACATGGATGCAACTAACAACAATGATAGTGCACTGTGTTTCCAAGGTGGATTAACTTTCTTCCTCTATCCTTGTGATTGACTTATCCAACCTTACTCCCTGTGTTTCCCACCCTTTCTCATTCCACTTTGTGTCATCTCTAAGAAGCTTTCATCCCACTAAATTCTTAGTGAAGGAAATCATTTTCATATAGCTGTTGAGGATAGATAAATTTGCTGTCTATTCACAAAATACAGTAATCAGGACCACTGAAGTAGCAGTGCATTTCAACTAACTGATTATTAGTTCAATAAATTAAAATGATGTTATTAAGCAATTAGTTCATGCATCATAAGATGTTGGTCAAACTGAAAACAATATGCATGTAACCTTTCCTTTATTACTAAGAGAGAAATAATCTGCATCTAAAATGTTTTTGACTATATAATTTTGTTAAATGCAAGTGATAAAAATTTAGTGCTGTTAACTCTGCCAGTATCATAGATAGTTGAATCTGTTTTCTTATCAATCCACTGCTTGGTATTACTTTTTGTGAATAGATGTTAAGGTCATTTTAGGAAGTTTCCATTTCCACAATAGAGTTTCCAATTTCTGTGGCAGCAAAACTAGTTCTTTTCATACAATTTCAGTATGTCTGTGAAATTTTGAGAAATTTCCTATCCTCTTAGAAGGGAATTTCTCAATAATCAAAATTTCAATGAAATTGTCAGGGTAAGTATGACCAATCTGTTTTTAAAGTTACTGCTTTGAGTTGTTTGTTGCTCTGCTTCTTTCCTTCTTTCCCAAAAAAAAAATTCCTTGAAAAACATTCTTGAAATCCCAAGTGGATGTAAGAGATAATGTCTTTAATATATAAATTATATAATATTTGATCAGACCCATCTTATCCTTCTCACATATGTTTGTGTAACTTCTGCAAGTTGCACAATAGTAAATATGTATTTCAAGAGAAATCAGAATTGAAGCTGTTACCATCCCTTCTCAACTACTTATAATAGATATATTTAAAATAGAAAATTTGGTGAAAAAATATCTATAAAATGCAGTTCAGAATTGAATTAGTCATACTTGAGGCCTGATTATCATTAACCCTGGCAGACAGTACTATCATGAGACTGAAGTTGTTGAAAAATGCACTGGTCACATATTGTAGTTGCTAAATTAGAATTTTTCAGTCCATGAAAATAAGGAAATCCATAGTGTAAAGTAAATGTGGATTTCTAATAGCTTCTGCAGCTATGAAGGAGCCTAGCATGAGGAAAGCAATAAACTCTGTCAACATTAATATCCCTAAAGCAGCGTGGAGAATGAGTAAAGCAGAATATTCCATTAGTTTCCATCAGCACCAGTCACGGCTGAGCTCTACTTCTAATCAAGTTTTGTGTTTTGTTGGATCTGTGTGCATCTCTTACAGCCACACAGAGACCTGAAGGTCATAGCAGATATGTTTGGAGCTATTTTATCTTTAGATTTATGTAGTGGGCATAGATGCTCATTCAGGAACACATGCCATATCAAGAAAGCTGTCCAGAACTGGGAATATGATAGTTTTTGGGAATGACACGCTTGCAACCAATGGCATAAGTAATAAAATTCAGTCATCTCTCTGCCTCCATTGTGTTTATCAATACCCTCAAGTTTTCATGGCTTAGCCAACAACCAGTTAGAATGGATGGGATGCTTTCAGTTGTTCATTTTTTTTCCCCACTGGTACTTCTTTAGAAATGTATGAGCTTGGTAACAACAGATTGTGGGAATGAAGTAAAAGAAAGATAAACATCAATCACATTTCCACTAGAAAGTACCATAGTGGCAGTAGGAGACTAAAACAGTACTTCTCAGAACTTGAGAGGCAGTTCATTTCATCCTCTGGTCTTAAATAGTTCTCTTATATTTTCATTTCACATTGGCAATTTGCAGAGCTATAGAGTCTATAAGATTTTGATTTTAGTCTTACTAAAACATGAGGAGATATTCACCATCCTGTAATAAACATTAGTAAGCTGTGCTTTACAGAAGTCTGCCACATAGATTGGTGAGTAATGATTTGTATTCCATCTCTTAAAACAGAGTTGTTTTTATGAAGTAACATCCTTTTAAATTCCCTTGTGCTGCCTAACATGTGCCCCTGGTAAAGTAGAAATGCATCTTAGATCACTTAGGAGGGAACAATGTTTCGTAACATTTTCTCATTGAAGCATGCTTGAATCATGTGCTGTGCATGTAATTATGTGTTTATATTGTTGGCATTCCAAAACAGTGTCATGCAACCTGATGAAGTCCCAGTACTGCTGTCATGTCTTCCACTTGGCCCAGTAGGGGAGCATCCCTTTTCACAGTGAGGCATAAATATGCTCTCTCGATCCTCTATCATGTAGTTTCTTCTTCTGTGGATCAGAGGACAGCATTTGCCTTTGCTTAAGAGTTAGCATCTTTTTTTTTTTCCTTTAAAGGTGCACTTAACCATCATATCATGTGCTTTTCTTTCTGTTAAAAGTAAAATAAGAGATTTCAATATCTTTTCACCCCCCTAAATGAAACCAAGCAGCACACAGATTTGGATGGTTTTGTTTATCATAGTTTCACATAATTTCTGTTTCCAGTAGACCAGGAGTCTCCTGGAAGCTATTCTTCTGCTTTCACTGATGTGGGACGATGTACTCCAAGGGACAGAAGAGGAACTACAGACAAAGAGGTAGTGAAACAGCAATAAATAACACAGCAATATCCATATGGAAAATTGGTAACATATTTGAGACAAGATTTGTGTTGGTTTTAAGACACTATAATAATGCAGACCAAAGGAACAGTTATTGATCATCAGATAGTACAGCATCTTTCTTTAAGCAGCTCGGTACTTCAAGAAATTAAAAAAATATCAAGCTTTGCAAGATAAGCTATATTCTTCTATTTATTATTAAGATAGATATGGACATAAATTCACTAGTCATTGATCTGTCAAAGCTGATTGGAATGTGTGTTTGGAACAGAGAAAATGAGCAGATGTGACTGTGGAAATGTTCTTTAGAAACCCGAAGTGTTACACAAAGAAACTGCCTTGGTAGTTTCAAAACTGATACAAAACATCGATATTTCACCATTATTTTTGTTTGGAAAAGGCAAACCACTGCTGTTAGTGGATTAGACAAAAACATCTATCCTGTGAGCAGTCTCTTAACATCTGTAGCAGTTGGTCATTGTAATTAGATACTGATTTCCTGCAGTAATGCTTTGGAAGAGGAAATGGAAACAGGCACACCACCTTGAAAGTAACACAAAGTATCACTGAAAAGTACGTAGTGAAAAATAAAGTATTATTATTCCATATCATAGGAACACTTATAGATCTAGAACTATAAATGCTCTCCAAACAGGCTTAATGGATTTTATTAAAACAGAAAGTACTTTTAAATTAACCACCATCTACAGACTATGGATTTTTCACAATTCCAGTTGATTTTTATGAAAATATTGCACAGAATAATGGCAGCATAAAAGATTACTATATTTTAATTGCTAATATTTAAGATTTTGCTCTGGGCTATCTACCTTGGTAAATAGTGGTATGGTTAGAACTGAATTCAGATCCATATATACTCCACTGATATGTTTATATTGCTGCAATTTGATTAAAAGTCTGATCTTTTTTAAAAAGACTTCTCATTACAAAACACAGGCTAAAAAAGTTCCAGAAGCCATATTGTGTTTCTTTTAGAGAATCTTGTGACATAAGAAGTCATCTTTCAAGTTGAAAATATGTTTCCAAGCCAGTTTTAAGATCATGTAAAACATTTTAAAAATATGAAAGAGGAAAGCATCTCTATTTTCAGTATATTTTGTACATTTCAAACTATTTTGTATTTAAACAGCTCCATTTTTCTTTTAGTATTACCCCTTTCTTCTGTTGTTTGGTGTAGTAGTTACAGTACCAGCTGTATCAAAATCAGGAAAGATTTTGAAAAGCTCTTACCTACAGTTGATATTAATATCCCCTCCTGTCTAAAAGACTGTTTTTAATAACAGCAAGGAACAGAAAAATGCTTTTAAGTTTAGGCTATCTTATTTGAAGGAGATCTATAATGGAAAATTGTATTAGTATTGCAAAATTCAAGTTGACAGGACCCCTATAATAACTTTAGAGACTTTTTATTATAGTGAAGACAATTCTCTAGGTATGCTAGATTTGCTAGTCTTAAAATGATAAGAAGGGAGAGAACCCAGTCAAGAACACCTGGCCTGGAATAAAGGTAAAATGCAAAATTTACAAGTGTAAATCCTTTTTTATTCCTCTCATAAAGAGATATGCACCCTTACATCATTACAAAAGTATCTCTCAGAAATAGCATGATCAGCTCATTCCTAGAGCGACATTTTTTAGAACATGGCTATCTTACCTGTGCAAGTACTTGCAGAGAAAGTCTAAATCACTTTACCAAATACCCTCATGTGGTTCTGCTTATCACTTCTTGCACCTTCCTCCGAAGTATCTGGCGCTGGCCACTTGTCAGATGCAGACAGTCGATGAGTGAAGCTCTCGGGTCAGATCACAGTTCGTGTTTTCAGCACAGCTTTGAAAACAGTGCAAGTGTGTCAGCCACACAGGTGAGGAGAGGTAGGGCTACTTTACAGGTTTATTTTTGAAATACCATTGAGCTTACACATACTTGGTAATAGAACTTGACAAATGTATGAAAGAAATTACATAATGTGATTGCCTGTGATAGCAAGAAAGCTGCACAGATAACTCAGGAGATCACCTCCAGTCCTGTGCATTCTTAAAACGATGAATGTAATTATAGAAATCAAAAATATTCCAACCATTTCCAGCTGTCAGAGTATATATGTATGTAAATGTAATGCATCATTTGCAATTGAAATTAGCTAAAGATGACAAGTTTAACAGAAAAGGCACCTAAAATACTACAGAATATTGTGTGTATTTATTTTACCTAGAGATCTAGTTGCCTACAAGTCCCATTGACATAGTTAACTTTTTTATTTACTTTGGCACTTCTCTTAAACATAAAGATGCAAAGTAGTCTGCATTAAAATTTAGCTACTTCTGGTTTTAGAACACTAAGTCCCAAACACCTAACTGCCTTAAAAAAAAGCCATATATTTGTCTATTTCTGCAAGAACCACTGTAAAACTCATCCTTTTCTTTTTGGATCTTGGTCACCTTTTTAAAAGTTGAAACACATTTATCATATAGTAATACTACCTGAATGTATTAATCACTTTGCATATTTTTCAGAAACTGCCAGCTAGAGCTGTATATGACTTTAAAGCTCAAACTTCTAAGTAAGTACTAGACTTTTGTTCATTTAAGAATTCATAAATTCAAGCAAAGTCTTTCTGCCACTTAACTGGTGTTTGAGCCAGTTTCAACAGCAAAGGTCATGGACATGAGGACCCTGCTTGCTGTCACAGTAGTCCCTGCATTAGCAAACTGTGTGAGAAGTTATTTTGTAATAAAAATGTCTTAAATTATTATGTTCTCCATTGTATGTGTTTGAACACATGAATAGCTGTGCATCTTCAGCCTTCTAGAGCACAGGTTGTGAGGGACACCCACTGAATGCCTTGTTTGTTGTGAATTACATTTAGGTGACAGAGGGTAAAGTGCTTAAAATAGTGTCATAGATAACAAGTTTATCAAAGGTCTGTATAATGCTTCAGCATCTTCCTATCTGTCTTCAAATACACAGACTTTCTGCAGGATGTGACATAACACATACCAACACAAAAAGCAGTGGTCCATAATAAAATCAAGATTAGGAACCACTGATTTAGGATATGAGAGAGTTGAAGTAGAGTGTCTGCATTTCATTTCTGCTGTTGTTCCAATGATCCAGGGCATTTAAACAATCTTTAGACATTGACACTAGAATTACATTAGCTGCGTCTAGGACAAAATTCACAACTGAAATTACCAGAACAGCACATTAGCTCTTGAAAAACCAAATGGATGATAGGGCAAAGATCTCCCAAGCCAGGATCCAAAAATATCCTTAATGATTTTAATAATTCCGTTTTTTGGTGCCCAACATTTAACATATCACAGTCTCTGAGTATCAAGAAATGGTGAGAACATAATCCTGTGTTCTTCGTGATTCTGAATAGCTGCCTTGAAAAAAAGAAAATGTGTAGAGCAGAAGCACACCAAGCTGTTCTGCTGCGAAAAGGTAGTGATAGGCCATAAAGACGTGGGATACACTCTGTGGTTTCCCTACTGAATTCATAAAGAACATGCCAAATACCCTTCTGATGCCTGTCATAAAAGCAGTACTTAAACAGGTGATCCAAAAGACATCATATTTGCATGCAGACATCATACTAAGTGCTCTGGTGGTAACTAGCAATATTTCCTTGGAATCACAGTGTACAACAGGCCTGTGTAACTTACGGGATTCATAAATGTGAGTAATTTGATTTTATATGGTATGATCAACTGGTAAATGTACCACAGCTGTGACATTTTTTCTTTAAATGTTTAGTTGTTACATTCTGTTTCAGTTCCAAACTGTAAATATCTCAGGAACCATGCAGGGAGAAGAGTTAAATGTTAAGCTATAAACATCTGATATAAATAAATTTGTTACAGAGAGCTGTCCTTTAAGAAAGGAGATACTGTCTATATCCTCAGGAAAATTGATCAAAACTGGTATGAGGGTGAGCACCATGGAAGAGTTGGAATATTCCCAATTTCTTATGTTGAGGTTTGTTCTCTGTTTTAATTCCTTTAATTAATTTGGGTAATAGGTCCACAAACCACATGAGAATGATAAAAATCTGGTTTTTCTTTTTCCTTAGAAACTTTCTCCCCCAGAAAAAGCACAGCCTGCCAGGCCACCTCCCCCTGCACAGATTGGAGAAATTGGAGAAGCTGTTGCCAAATATAATTTCAGTGCAGACACAAATGTGGAGTTATCCCTTAGAAAGGTACAGTTGAAAACTATCTTCCATCAAAATACCATTATAGTGTCTCCTGCTACGCAGAATCAATATACAGGTAAACACTGTGCTTTGGTGCACTCTGCATTCAAGATTTGCAATGCACAAAGCAAGGCTATGGTAAGAAACTCTAATATAATACCTTATTGGCTTGCAGTCTGTCTCAGCTACCTGCAGAAACTGCAAATGTGTTTTTAATTTGGATTGTGGCAGATTAGCATATGCAGTCATCTGTTTTTTACTCATTTAAAATTCGTAAATGTTTAAGAGATCTTAAAAAAACTCCAGGAATAGGAATTTGGAGAAATTAGGGGTTGGAGGTAATTTGATGTTTTAGTTCTTTTTAAAATTAGCTTTTGTGTTTATGAGTATGATCATAATCTTGACAGCCCACTTTTGGTTTGTTTGAAAAGTTGACTTGCACTGGTTTTCTTTTGTTCCATCTCACTAAAGATAATTGTAGTGAACTCCAAACATCAACTACAGAAACAAAATTAAGGAAATCCAAGAGAATGCAAAACTAAAAGGCAAGGATTTGTTACAAAACTACACACGGTGAAAAGCACATCATGTAAACCAAAGAAGGGCGTAGCTTATGAAGTAAAAAGTTTGAATATAAATTTGATGTTTCCCATTTAGTTTTTTACAGTTTCTGGAAACAGTGAGGCCCTTACACATGAAAAGCACTTCTTTCTCTCAAATTTCCAGCAGACTCATTTTTTTGGTTTCTGCCTCCACTTATTCCAGTTTCACTGATAACAAAGTACTTACATAAATTTCATTGTTTTATCACTCTTAAGGAAAAATGAGCATAGCAGTTATTGCTGCATATTATAGTTGGGGCATTAGTTAGTGGTTTGGCCAACAATTAAAACAGGTTCCAAAGAAAAGTGTTAATGTTAATCTCCCAAGCAAGAGGAGAAGACTACATGAGATTCCCCTCTAATAAAAGAAGAGCATTTTCAGTCCACGCCTAACCCCTCATTTTACTGGGATGGTAGTTCTATATATGGTTATTATCAATGGGAGGAGAAATGGGAAAATGTAGATGATGGTCAAGACTGATGGGGAAACAGCACTGCAGAGAAAATAGTATTATGTGTTAAAATAATACCTGTTATGCACAAAATTACTTTTCAATGTATGTGCTGATAACTCATTTTCATAATGCATTTCAGGGAGACAGAGTAATTCTTCTTAAGCGAGTTGATCAAAACTGGTATGAAGGTAAAATACCAGGAACCAACAAACAAGGCATCTTCCCTGTTTCCTATGTAGAAGTCATCAAAAAGAATCCATCAAAAAGTGTTGATGACTATCCTGACCCTCCGATACCCCAAAGCTATTCTAGTGACAGAATACACCATTTAAGTTCAACTAAGGTAAGGATTTTCTGATGTTAGCTGCCACACCTAGAGTGGGTTTAGAAGGACTTGTAATTTTTTTGTTAACATAATACATAACTTAGGCACTAAGTACTCAACATTTTCTTTCTTGCACAGGTAGAATTGCATTACTATCTTGTTAATAAATTATTTTTAATAGACAAGTGCGTCTCATATTCTGCCAGGATTTATGCGCTTTTCTTCATTGCCTATTACATTATTGATAGTAGAGCCAGGCAAAATTTGGGCAGAAAAGTCAGCAGAGAAAAATTTATTTGGGACTCTTAGTAAGAATTTGAGCATTAAGGGTATGTCTAGCCGACTTTTAGTAGTACACTGTGAAGACATTCCCATAGCGCAGCTGTCCTAAAAGCCTAGAGTTCCATAAGCATGCAGGACATAGCCTGCCAAGACCAGTTCTGTACTTTTGAAGCAGAGGAGAACAGCCAGTGATTCTGTACTAAAACCTTCCTTCTTTTGCCATTCACAGTCTAGGAGGAGGCTGTAGGTACATTCTTTGTAGTGGTACAAACTGACAGTATTGTTTCATTTAGGAGTGAGATGATTGTCATCACATTGTCAATGAACTTGGATTCAGACCTATTTTTCACACCAAATGTGTATCGTAGATTTTGAATAGTTTTCCTTCCTAGACTAGATAGCCACCACAAATCATACTACTAGGATTCTGCAGAAAGATTCCTGTGTTCTGGTTTATTATTGACTTGTGAGGCTTTGCAGTTGCCTGTGTGGGGAACATAACATTTTTGGCAGTGATAGAAACTAAGGAAGTTTCTGCATACAAACTGTGCTTGGAATGAACATGTTATCAATTATTTTGAACACTCGAGATGGAAACTTCTCTAGATCTTCCTCTTTACCTTTGTTGTTTATTTCTTCAGCATGGGCAGTGGGTTTTGTCTTACCCTGCTATTAATCCATATTTCGTTTGATTTTGTCCCCTTTTCTACCTCTAGCTACTTGCATACTTGGTAGTCATCCACATGCTTCAGCTTTGAAATAAGTTCCACATTTACTTACTAGTTTGGGGTTGTAAAAAGTGATGAAAAAATGTCATTTATAGGCAGCAGTAGCCTCTGAAAATATTATGACGAAAGATTAGTTGTTTTGGGACAGTTGCTAGAACAGGTGTTGTCTGGTTTTCCAGCATGTGTCACAACAGAGAATGAGATCTCCTTTCTTCTATTGCCACAAAAGTGTTCAAGTAGCATCAAATTCTGTAGATGCCAACTGAGGTATTCATAAGCTAGGGCCCCTTATTGTTACAGGAATCCAGAGGATCCTGAAGGCAAGTCAAGAGTATGAAGCAGCTTAAGTGCTCCATTTTCTGGACATGCCTCTCCCCATTTTCTATGGCACAGGCTTGTCCTTAAGGTATTCTGCAGCTAAAGCTCCATAACCCTTGTTGAGCACAGGTGATGCTTCAGAGCATTTACATACTTACAACTATCCTGCTGCTATTATTTAGTTACGTATTGCTAAATTAGTTCAGGAGGGAAGGAAATTGGTAGAAGCCTTCTTTTTAACACAGGATACTCCTTCAATAATCGAGTTTAAAAAAAACCAAAAAAACCACCAAAATTTTTGAAGTTGCCTTCCCAACTTCTACTGAGACTCTTAAACAGACATCTTTTTTCTGAATTCAGCTGTATTCAGAAATGGCAATATCATGAAGAAGACATATTGTTCCTGACTACCTAGAAGTAGTTCAGCAGTCCTGAAGGTGTTCAGGACCTGATACCACTTTCCCTATTCCTTTGGATTTTTTTACCACATATCGCTCCTTGTTGCTAGAGCTATTGCACTAAACTTCTCTGGCCTAATGGCAATAAAATAAATGAGCAATACAAGGAGCAAGTTTTGCTCTCCATAACTTGGCCTAATCCATCTATATCTTTAGATCTCGTGCAGCTTATAGGCGTGGGAAAGTAAAAATGGTGGAGTCTCCTCAGCAGTATTACTGACCTTAAAACTAAAGGTTAGGGACCCTTGTTTAAGAGGAAAGATGAGGGAAAGAGACTGAGTATTGCTGTAACAGCCTAGCTCTGTTTTAGCAGACTGCATTTTATCAGTCCATACTGTTTACTTTCGTACATAAGACTCTGTAACAAAGGTTTGTCTAACTGTAATATAAAGCTATTTGCCTCAAGAAAACTCAAGCAAAAGGTAAGTAAAGTGACTTCCTATTCTGCAACATTAATGTAGACTTTTGAAATTATTTTTCTGTACTACATTAATACTTAAAGTCTGTAGTAGTCCATATAACTTAGACATGTACATCTAATTATTTTTGATAGTTCTAACAATGAGATCAAAATATTTTTTGCTCACTTATAATTTTGAGGATTAATAGTAACAAAAATGCATTTTCAGTATTTACTGAAGCAATGGATATCTACTGATGCTGTGTACGTATGACTCACCAGTCTCTCATTCTTAGAAAAGGACGTTTCTTTTACCAGAAGGATACTTCAATCAATATTGTGTAACGGTACTCAAAGCATACTGTTGTGTACTGTGCTGTCACTATTTTAAAAGCATTGTTGACTGCCTACATCCAATTTAAATTGAATGTACCTTTCACAAATGTTGACATTATTTTGAACTAATAGGGTTACTTTTGAAAAACAAATGCATTCTGTAGCTGCTCATGCCTTAATAAAAGTATGCAATGTATTAAAGATGTTTCTTAAACATTTGCTCAGAAGTACTAAGAAAAAGCAGAAGTATTAACAGTAGAATAATTAGAAATTACCTCAGTTGTTATACTTGGAAAGAAGTATTTAATGACATCTGAAGTGTACTTCTGAAAATGCTATTCTCAAAATAATATTAATGGTTCAGGAAAATTTCAGTAATATTAATTGTATGATTTAATAACCTTTGACAGGCTCACTAATAGAGCACCATAAGTAACATAACTTTAGCAGATCAAATGCAGTTGCCTTCATGAATGTAATGATTCAGAGCTGTCTTAATGTTTGACATTTATGACCTAAGCCAGAACCTGATACAGTTTCATGTTTCAAATGTCTTTCCTGCTGTTCTGATTCATGTAGTAGTGATTTCAGACACCCATGGTCACTGAAATTGTACCCAGTAATCCAGATGATTATACAGACGTTTTTCTTTTCCAGTTCACTCATATCTTAATTTTCTGTCATGCTTTTCTGTTTCAATTCCCTTGTTTTTCTTATTTTTGAAGTTGCCTTCCCTAGCACTGACCCCACTTTCCAGACAAGTTTCCTCGTCTTGGCCACACATTGATCAAAAGATTCTCCAGGCTGCCTCTAGTGACATGCTTTCAAGGACTGTTGGTTTTTCACCTTCAAGTATGTGCAACATAACTTCTCCATCAGTTCCAGACAGTTTTCTTTGTGACTTAGAAGAACTCAATTCTTTGGCATTAGCAACTTCCCAAACTGTAGCAATCTCCCCAGATAACAGCATTCACTGCATTAAGGATGGTCACTTTATGCCAAATACAGAGGTGTCTCTCAGCTCTCCTACAGCTCTTCCTCTGTCCTTTCTTGTATCTCCCTCTGTCTCATCTTCAGCCAGCTCATCTCATGACATAGCGTGTAAGCATGTCAGCAACAATACCAGGTCAGGAAAAGATAAAGATGTAATTGACCCTTTAGTTATTGAAGAACCTAGAGATTTGTCAGATACTACAATAGAAGGTGAACATGGCGCTATCTGTAACATCCCTTCGCCATATGAAGGAGGTTCTGTGTCCAGAGTGCTAGCTAGAACTGCTGAAAACGAAAAGGAAATCTGTACTGCAGATCTGTCACTTAATTTAGGGGAGCAGTCAGAACCTCAAGAATCAGATTTCTACGGAGGAGCACAAGACACAACAGAAGAACTGACAAGACTGTATATAGAGGAGGATCTGGTATATGACAATTTAGAATTCCCAATAGCAAGTGGAGAAGATTCTATGGATTGTTATGAAGGATACACTTCACCAAATATTGATAAGGTATTTTAATTTTTGAAAACCCTGACTTCTGTGTGCAGATAACTTTTAGTATAATTGTTCTCTGCCTTTCCTTGTATTTACATGTTTGTATTGTGCACAGGCACAATTTTACACAATTCCATTTGATAAAATTGAGCTCTGAACAAGCTGGTTTAGTGAAAGATGTCCCTGCCTGTGGCAGGGATGTTGGAACTACATGATCTTTAAGATCTATTCGAACCCAAACCATTCTATGATTCTATGATTAAAAATTGTCAGCATTAGGGGACAGTCCCTTCTCAGAAGCAGGCATATGCACCATTGTAAATTCTATGATGTATCAATTGTGCTGTTCCTTTCCCTCCTGTCCTTATTGCTTGCTGAGAAGCTTCTGGTGTGAAAAGCCAGTGAACCATCTCCCTCACTGGCCCATTATGTGCTGCCCCTTTTGAGAGAGAGGCCCCAGCAAGCAAATGCTGTCAACAGCTTCCAGAGGGAGGGACATGTGCCTCCTGCAGGGACTCTGCGGTTTGTGCTTCACATGTGTCACTTCACTAGCTGATATATTTATAGCAGGCTCTGTTATGAGAATCTGACTAACAGTAACAGATCAGATTATGTTTGGCAGTTAGACAAATGCTTCTTCATGAAGCCCTCCCCAGTTCCTCTTTGGGACAGTACATCACTGAACTGTCCCAAATGTGTGCTGGCCATTAAATGCCACAATATCACTACACAGTTTGTGTGGTTTCTAGGCAGTGTTTTAGAATAGATTTCTTTCTGTCCAGCACTTACTTCAATAGACTCTTCAGCCAGTTGTTTTGACTGTGAACATGCAAGTCAGGTGCTTAGAACAATACGTTTTAGGCGAAATGTTAAATTTTGCAGGCTACCTCTACCCCTAAATGACCTGAAAAACACAAGAGAAAAGCTTAAGAATAGAGGTGAAATCCATGGCCACAAATAGCAATTTTTAATGCCTTCTGTGGCAAGAAATTTCTTCCAGAAAACTAGATGACTAATAATAAGATTAGCATGAGATTTGTGATTGTTCTGGTTAGTTACATGTCTCCTTATTGAGCATTTGACATCCTTCTGCTGATTTTATAAGACAGTTTTATAGCAGTTACCTCTCATCTTTCTTAAACATTTAAGCCAGCTCTACTTTCTGCTGGAACATCAGGAGATTGATCCTCTTTTCCATCTTTCTTCTAATCTTCCATTTCCCTCTGCCAAGGCACCTACTTCCCACTCCGTTCCTACAACATCCCTGTGTACTGCTTCCCTCTCACCTCCTCTCCTCTCTAAACCCTTACATCAGCAGGAGAAAGACTCACCACAGTTAAAGGTAACTGCACCTCTTGAATATGGATTGTTGCAAATCTTCGTGTCTAATTTAAGTAACTGCAAGGCTAACACTGAGTTTGGTCTTCTCAGATGTACTGTTTTCTTTACTAATATTAAATAACATAATAAAAGGAGTATTAAGATAGGCTTTTTTCAAATTAAAAAAAAAAAAAAAAAAAACACAAGCTAAAACTGTAACCATTATGATACAATTAAATAGCTTAAGGAGATACTAATGATAGGAAAGCAGAAAGCCTTCAAATCCATTTCAGGTCCATACCAGGACAGCAATGTAACTCATTTAATTGAACAAAACAGAACTATATTCAAGTATGCAGAAACTAGATAACATTTGGGTTTCTGTTTTCAATTTCAATCCAAAGCCTGTGAGAACAGTAATAAATTTCACATTAAAGCACCACTGCAGAGGGTCATGTTCTAAATACCAGTTATGTTAGTCAAGGACTGGACAAAGATTATTCCTTTTTCAGGACTATAGTTTGTGTCAGCATTGAAGTCCTTTGGCAGAAAAATGAAAACTTGCTCTAGAAAGACAGAGTTAATTTCCAGTGCTGACTTCCAGAAGATTAATTTGCTCATGAAAAGGAGAAAAAGTCATGTAAAGAGAAACTATCCTAGAAAAGGGATGATTACATCTATGTCAAAAATACCCTTTCTTTTTTTCTTTTTTTTCTTTTTCTTTTCCTTGTCTTTTGTTTTTGTTTTTGTTTTTTGTTTTTTAATATCTGCCACATCTTACAATGTGCATTCACAGAAAACACAGACAAAATGGACTTAAAGAAGTCTTAACAGATCTGTTGGGTTTTTTCTGAAGTAGGGAAGAGACATAGGGCTTCTTTTCAGGACATTAATCTGTCATGAGCTAAGGTTTGTTCCACCTCAAAGAAGGCGGAAAACAGAGTACTGCACTTGTTTCTGAAGCTTTTAATAGTTTAGCAGTTGGTACAGTGCTTTTGGTGCTTTTGCTTAGCCTAATCAGAAAAATTAAGAACATTCCTCATGTACCCTGAAATTCTTTTTAGGTGACCTTTATATTCTTTGCCCTTATTTGAGCAAGCTGTGTTAACCTGAGCTGAAAGTAAATAGAAGGAATGTATGTTTTGAGAGTTAAAAGCTCTGCCCCAGGGAACCTCCAAGGTAGTGTATTGCTCTTAACTGGGCAAGGCAGGAGGCAAGACACCAAGAGCTGTGGGGATGACTCCACCCTGCAGACACAAGAGCCTGAGAACCAAGAAGAACTAAAGGTCTGGGTTCTTGTTACAGAGTTCTAGCTCTTAATTATTGTTTTCAAACATTTTAAATCTGGATTATTTTTTAAATCTAAGGAACAAGTTCCTTTATAAACTTAATCAGTATACCTATTTGAAAACTGTCAAAATAATTAGATACACTCCTACTAATGACAGATGTTTTAATCAGTCGACACTGATTACATTGCCAGAATGAGAGCATTGGATTAGAATATAGCTTAAAGTATAACCAGGTTCTGGCTGTCGTAATTTCTTGCTATTCGGCCTACAGGCTGGGTTTGAGAAGACAGGACAATTCCTGTCTTCTTCTTGTGCATGTTGCCCATGATTAAATTCTGCTTTCAACTGCCACAGCAGAAAAAACAAAACATTTTGAAGAATCAGGTATCACAGGTGAAGGGAAAACTTCAGAGAGTTCTTGAAATGGTGTATACTGATACTTCAGTAATTTTTGTCAATTTAAAAATACATACACATATATATATATATACACACACACATATATATACACGTATGTATATATATATATAATTTGGTATGTGGCTCAAAACTAAAGCATGATCATGGATGTGGAAGATGGAATACAAGGAGCTATGGGTGGGAAGTGTCACTTTGCACTGTGTTAGTGGGAGGGATGTGTCCTCCAAATGAAGAAGTCTGAAGACAAATCCTAAGGAGAAATGCTGACATTTTTCTGCCTCCTTGGTCTCTCTTGATATCTTTTTTTTCTGTTCTCATTCACCCCTCTTGTCAGAGAGGGTTTTTTGTTTAGTCACATTCTACTGACAGTCACAAATATCTAAGAAAAGGTTTCCAGTATAGCACTCCAGTCTCCTCACATTCCCCATAACGCACCCATGCACATGAGAATTCACATTGCTGCATACAAATGCCTTAAGAACTGAATTCTGACAAACATGAATCTGATTTGTAGTGATGCTAACAAAATGAGGATATTTTCACGAAGTACTTTCCACCAGGTATTTGCTTGCTTTCTAAATGCAAATCCAAGGGGTGTGTTCTGTTTAACAGCAAGGAATTATATTTGCCATTGGTATTTCTAAGGTAGCATTTCTGCTCTGTGCTGTTGAGCTTTTCTGTGTTACTATCTGAGCTACTTCAAGGGATACACATGCAATAATTGTTACAGCTGCATATGCTATGTGTGATTAATCTTTTAATTGTAACATGTAAGGGCATGTGCCAGAGCAGCAAAACCCTGCAAAAAGAAGATACAGTGGTAGCAATGAAAATAATACCCTTCCTTCTACCTGTCACAGTTGCTTCTTGTTATCAAGGAAAAGCATGTCTGGTTTGCATGTATGAATGAAGCAACAAAAATCCCATGATGCTTCATTCTTAAACTCTCACTTGACAAGGTTTTTGTGGTTCTTCTAGGCTAATTTAAAGAGGGACATATATGTTATGGGTAAACCTCCTCGTAGCCCAGTGATGACTAAGAGATCCTGCTGCTCACCTGTCAGAGGTCACAGCTATTCACACAGGGTATGGTACTGGATGCCCAGTGTGCAATTCTATGGACAGCATTTCCATGGACAAGGAGCTCAGTGTCTAGTCTTTCAGTATTTTGCTTTTACCCAAGTGTCTCAATACTATCAGTATGCTGTGTTTTCTTCTTTTTGTGCTTCTGTGCTATGACTGAGTAAAGGCAACAGGTCTGTGTGTGCCTGAACTTATATAAATCCGTTCGTGTACTGTATCTCTGCAGTACTGCATGGTATTTCCAGTGCTACAAGATGTAAGAGATCAAAGTTCTTTATATTGAGTCTCGTTTTATTAAAATTTCTCCTCTCTCTCAAAGCATTTTTAGTTTATTAAAATCACAGCTTCTAATAGTCAAAAAATTATACTTCATTGCATGTATACAGGCTTTTGCATGTATACAGATTGAATTTTTGGTTTTGAATCCATGTCCTTCTTTTCAAAATGTTTTGCTCCTGCTATATTTTTTTCACTCAATACTGTCCTCTTTATCCAGCAGTGTCATTCCAGATTTTAATACTCTTTAACCTTTTCCTTCTTATCTGTAATATAACTGTAACACAACTCTAATGTTTTTACTTAGCCAGAAAGTCAGGTTGTTTAGAGTTTGCATGGATTTTGGTCAAAAAGGTGATCTATATTATGAAAAAAGGGAAGAAAAAAAGAAAAAACACCACCCCCCCCCCCCAACCTAAACTATATGAGAATGAGAATTTATGGGTAATGCTTTACTTTCATTTAATTGTCCTTTGCATTGGTTTCTTAACATTTTGCTCTTAAAACTCTTAAGGGGAGTTTTCCTTGTTTTCCATGCTCTTGCTGCTGGTTTTAGGTGATGATCTTTCTGGTGCCTTCCTTTTTAAAATTTGAATTCTAGTTTAAGATATGCAGGTTTGTGTAATTTTCAAAGTCTTCGCTTTTTGGCAGGCCTCTGTTTGCTCCCAATGAGGGGACAGTGCTTTCTTCATTAATGAAGAAAGACAGTTCCATCCTAGGAAGGTGGGGATTCTTGTAGTAGCAGACAAACACCATCTCACAGAAAGCCCAACTAGGAATGAGAGTTTTAAAAAAGGGATTAAGCCCTATTCTAATTTTGCGCATTTCTCCAAATGAATGACATGTAATCAGTATATTAAGAGGAGTGTATTGGTTAATGTGTAGTGTATTTATGACTTTAATTCCAGAAATACAAGAGTACATATCATGCACCTAATCTGCATGCTCAGGACTCTACAGAACTTTTATATGCAAGTGCAATATGAATCATGCGTGAAAATCAGGCATACAACCAGAACCACTGACTTGATTCCTCACTTTTTAATGTTTTTGGGGTTAGGTTGTGCAGTATTTCCCAGGAAAGAGGATAGTCCGGTAAACTGAGGTGCAGTTGAAAACTAGAAATCTTTGTGACAGTCCCTTGTCTAGCCAATGCCACTGTATGGAAGAATGAGAGCTTAGGGAAAGAAAACAGGGAGGAAGCTTCTGGATGTCAGCTGGGGTATTATTGTGGGATGTATCCAAATAGAGAGCAAGCTCCAAGGTTCCCCTGTTCAGACATACCACCAATAACTTCACCCTATTTCTCCAAGATAGTAATTTTGTCAAAAGATTGTTTTCTCTGTGGCAATAACATAGAGTTGAAAATCATGAGTCACCTTGATTCGTATTATCAGTTTCTACAGTAGTTAATTAGCAATAAAACATTTTATTAACCATATGCAGAAAAAGAAAATGCTAACCTACCCAGTTTCTTCCTGGCTTGGTATTATGTTTGAAGCATTAAATCATTTGTAGCATTGTTTAGGACTTTTATTTCCATTGTTTATAAGAAAAGCCCTTAACCTCGGTTGAGTTCTTTTACATCTCTGACTATCTTTGGCATTCAGCTCAGCTACAGACCTGATGAAAGATTAGCAGCAACTGAGGTCAGATTCCTGTCTAAATACAAAGCATTCTGACTATTCTCTGCTTGCTTGACAAGCCAGCCATTGAAGGAGGTTTACTGAGAACTGTTTAATCTGCAATCTTTACTGTTTATTCTTTGGTAGAAATTATCCATATTTCTTGTACACTGGTATGGGGGAGTTAAGTGAGGGAGAGAAGACAGTACAGAGTATAAACAATTTTTTTTTCTTTTACTTGGAAAACCTCTTTACCATGTAGCATTCAATAATATGAATTTTTAAAAATTCTGTATTCTACCTGCCTGCATATTTAGGCACCTTTTAAAAGTTAAACTCTATAGACTGTAAAGATAAAGTACAGAGTGTTCACAATAGTTTTTGCACATAGGCATACACACTGCTGAAAAGAAATTTAACTAATTTTATCTGGAGATGTTGAGAGGGAAAAGGGGGAAAAAACCTAACAAACTATGTTCTGTGCTTTCCCATTCAATTTTTGAATCAGCCTGTGGATTGTTGACTGTTGCTTTCTCTCTTGGGAGACTGTATCATCTTCAAGAGTGGTAAAAGAGTGACTGAAATAGTCAAACCAAGAGAGAACCATGGGGCAATAAGACAAATTCCATGGCTTACAGATCAGGTTGCAGTTTACTCAATTCATGAAAGAAAGTGCTATGAGCAGTGTTTGATATCCACACTCCCAAAACAGATATGGTTCCCAGACTTGTCTCTACAGCATGACCAGAGGGCATCCTCAGTCAACAGAGAATACGATCCCTGCTCATATCAAGAGCTTTCCTAAGCAGCTGCTCCTGCACTTTCTGGCTCCAGACAGATTCTAATCATTATAAGTCAATGACTTTCTAAGCAGGATATGGTTTCTGTAGAAGGTTAGTATTTTTCATTTCCATTGCATCCAGATGCATTGAATATTAATGGTTGGTAATGCTCCGTTAAGAAGGAACATAGTTCCTTTCACAAAGCTTTGCACTGGAAATACAAATTACGTTTTTCTGCTGAAGTAAAAGTGTTAATTGTTATTTCCACACAATTAAATGTATTCTTTCAAAACTTTTTTCTGTTCTTTGCCTCCCAACAGCCTGCATGGCTTGAGATGAAACAGAATTAGTTAAAGCATAGCATGTTATGCCTGCCAAGTTAGTACTCTGTGTGTGTGTAATGTAAATTGGTATGTTGTTCGTCTGTGAATATTCTAGATTCTGCCATTATGTAGAGGAGATTTTATTTCTGCTTATCTAAAAATATTTCTCCCAAAGAATGTATGATGATCATCAGTTGCATCTGATTTTTCTAATGTTATTTCTGTTTCACAGTGAAGAGGCAGCAGGGTTCTATTCCAGCTTTGTACTATACTATAAATAGAATGGATTGTTCATAAAGTTCACAGTTTTGTTTAGTTTTTATTATGACCTCCAAAATCAGATCTTTAAACCTGCCAAGATTCATTTGTTTGTCATGTCTCTTAAGAATTTATTGTGAGTTGGAAGGGGGACAGAATGGGCCATTGTTTTACACAAGGTAGAATATGAACTCTTGAGCAACTATGTGTTACACCTCTGTCCAACTATTTGGACCTCAAACTGCAAATCTTTATTACATTTCAAATCATTTCATTTCAGCCACAGCGCCCTGTGCTTTCTCATGAAAACATACACAGTGGGGGGGAACCGTAAGTATACTTCTTGTCTACTAAACCAAAACCTAACATTTAAGCAACAGCCAGGAGATCATAAGATAACTTTTTAGTTTGCCAAGTACAATTATGAAGAGATTTCACAGATTTATAGATAACTGCGTGGTGTAGGAATATATCCAAAAAGGTCCCAGAGGGCAAAGCCTTACTTGTATAATTTTACATTCAGTGCAGGCAGACATGGCAACTTAACAGTTCTCCATTGTCTATACTTATAAGAAGGGATTTTGACATTTTTTAAATTCTCTCCATTTTTACATCTCAACAAAATGACCATTGAGGGTTTAACATTGATTCAAATTATCTGCTTTACTGACTTGATACAATTATTCAGAAGCAGTTCTGGATGTGAACAGAGAGAAAAGTAACTTGATAATGTTGATCACAGGACACAGGCCCACACTTTTTGGTGTGATTTACAAGTGCAATTTGAATATGAGATAAAAGAAAGCTTTTCCAAAAACTGGAGAAGGACCTAGAACTCAAGTCTTATTTTGACAAACATTGTAAGTTCTTGGGATATTTCAGTACTGCCTGTTAAAATGCAAGTTCAGTGTAAGATTGTTTCGAGATTTCCCCACAGCCTTAATGTCTAAAAATATTTTGAAGTTTTCTTTAGTCATTTGAAGATAGAGAAGAAGGGCAAAAAGTTACCAAATAGCTATACCACGCATATATGATTAGATTTGGATATTTAATCTCACTTAAACCACAAGTTTCTGCCGGTATTGTTGAGCAAACTGGAGCACCTGTCTCAGTTTTGTAAGCAATAATTGTCTAATTCATTTCGTTCAATATAGTATAAGTAGTTCATTACTAAAGTTATTTATTCCTAAATTTTAAAATATAAATATATTTAAATTGCCAACTAACCATTCATTCTCTTGAATATGTTTTCTTTTAGTAGTGTAAATGCTAGTAGAGTTTTCGTACTTAAAGTCTTAGATTAGCATACGGAGAATGAAATTACTACAAAGGAGTTTTTTAAAAGAATTATCTAGAAATGAGTAGGATTCAAATTCTAAAGTACAAAGAGAGCTAATTGGGAAGTTCTTGTTACTGTACTTGAGTAAGTAATTGGTGTGAATCCTATTCATGACACATTACATCTGCAAATCCTGTCCCCTTGGAAGCTGCATTTAATCATTTTTTGGAATATCACCATAGTTCTGCTTTCCTGGAATGATGATAAGCATAACTGAAAATGTTACTGCCACTTAGTTTTTTGCACAGATTGTTCTTGCTCTTGCTACACGAATGACCAGAGGTAATAGCTTAAACAACCAGTCTCCTTCCATTTTGTTAGTGTAATTAAAATATAAAAATTGACTTTTTAGGCTTGGGAAGATAACTGCCAGTCACGAGAAATTAAGTTAATTTCTTTTTTCTTGGAACATCATCTCCTTTTCCAATCTCTGAACCAGCAATGTGAAAAATAAGTGTAGTTTATTCAAGACAACGATCACTAAACTAAACCTAGCACCATTCTGTATACAGGACTTTCGAACCGGGCTTTCAGGAGCAGGAATTTTTTACTAAAATAAACACCTAATTTAGCCAGAATGATAAACACATCTACAGGAAAGCTATTTTGTTTTTACTGGGGAAAGTATAATAATGATATTAAGGTTTAAACCCAGTGAACTGTTTTAAGAGAAAATAATGGATACAATTATGTTTTGCTTCAGTGTTTTGTAATTAAAACTATTTCCTTTTCACAATTTCTGCAGTAGTATCCTGCTTCTTTATACACAGTCGGTCATATTGAGACACGGTTGCTTAGAAAAAAGATCAATTCTCACTCTTCAGGATTCATGGGCTTGTGCAGCAATCTTCCTTAGCCCAAGAACCTTCCGTTTCCCCTAGTGAGAGTTTATTCTTTCAATTCAAAAAACTTCATTTAAAAGCTGCCAAGGAATGAAAGGAACTGCATTTAGTAATTGCACACCTACCTCTTGCCATTTATCCACCTTACATCCTGCAATCTGCAGCCCTGGCCAGGTGTAGAGGCACAGGTCAAGGTTTGAATATTGTTTGAATTTCCATCCATATGTCCTCTGATTTGATTCAAGCCTCTCCCTCATTGTCAGAGATAGATGGCTTATCTGGGTAGCCACTGAAGAGCCCAGGGAGGTCCCCCAGCCACAGTGACAGTGTGTGTGAGCTGCTGTGCTGGGTACCCTCACTTGTGCTGGCTTCACAGAGCTTAAAGGCAGAACCATAGTTTTAGGTGCTGATCATGGAAGGTTACAGGGCTAGCACATCTAGACTCTCTTTTAAAAGTCTTCCATTTGGTGGCTGAACTATAAAATAAAAATAAAAAATAAAAAAATCTGTTTTAAAAGCAACTGGTTAAGGAGCCATCAGGCTTGCCTTGAAACCCAGTCTTTAGTGTCTCATGAGTTACCTTTCTAATGAAGGTTTTACTTACTATAAGTTCCTATCCCTCAAGTCCACCATGCAAAAAAAAAAACCTTTTCCCCTCTATTTGCCAGAAGTGTTTCTTCTTAGTTAATGTTTAAACCAGCTCCTTTACTTGAGCAAAAGTGCAAGGAACTCTTACTTCTTTTTAAAATGCATCATTTGTCCTATTTAAGGTTTCAGGCTCTATATAACTATACTCCTAGGAATGAAGATGAATTGGAGCTCAGAGAGGGAGATGTCATTGATGTGATGGAAAAATGTGATGATGGATGGTTTGTGGGTATGTTTTAATTTGGTTGCTTTCTTCTTTTTTTCCCCCTGACTTTTGCTACCCTCTTTGTGTACTGTCTTTTAAACAACTTAATTTTTCACATTTAGTATAATAAACTTGAACCTGGCTTTTATCAGGAGAAATCCCAACCAAAATCCAGTGAAATTAGCAGGTGATTTTGCACTTTTATCTTTTTTAATTGATAGATGCAAATTGATACATGCCTCTGGATTGTTGCACAGCATTGCTGTCATTTGTGACACAGAATGGACTGTGTATTACTGCTCTCTTTATAAAGGCCAGGTAACGTAAAACTTACTCATATGAATACATCCACAGCATTGACCACTTGGGAGAACCAAGTCTTACTGAACAAATGAAGATTTCATAACCAGGCCTAGATAAGGTGGCTTAATCATTTCATAAAGCCTCATGCACACAGCAGCTAACAACCATCTGACTAGTCCATAATATTTAAAAAATTCAAATTATTTAAATAGACTTGATGTTGTTGAAATTATGTATCAAGAATCTTAGCACAGCTTTTAAGCAGGCCTAACAATTTAATCAAATATGCCTCTTAATTTGCTTTTTGCTTCCTGCAATTATACTTTGTTAAACCTCACAAATAAAAATTATATAGTATAAGGAACTGTAGATCTTTCTGTTTGTGCAATATTAAACAGAAAATTTTTAAGGCCATGCTTACATAGTGATTTTCTGTTGTTATTCCCATCTTTCATCTATTGCTTCTTATTTCAGGAACCTCAAGAAGAACCAAATTCTTTGGTACTTTCCCTGGAAACTATGTCAAGAGGCTGTGAATTTTTTTTTCTACTTATTTATGCTGCATCTCTGCAACACATCTGCATAAAGCTGCTAGAAAACATGCTACGCTGGCCTTCTGTTTTCTTGCTTGCAGTCTCAAATAGAGACCATCTAGTTCATCCTCATCCCATCCCACCCACCAAACCGTTCCAGCAGTATTACAGCAACGACCACAGTGTGAATAACTAAGCTTTTCTGAGACAAGAGGAATCATTTCAACATTTAAATACTCCCTGCTTTAAAGTCTTTTCATGTGAAACACAATAGGAAAAGCCTGATGACAGGTACAGAGATGAGTTGCCATGGGGGGGGTAGGGGGGAAAGGGGAAAAAGTGTTCTTGGTTAGAACATTTGTGGTATTACCATGAAGTCTGGTGGGATTTTTTTCAGCATGCATGTAATACAGGGGAAAGTTGCTGTTTACTATATTTTTAAAAATTTATTTTACACATTCTTATTAGCTTGGCAGCATTTGTTGCTTCCACATTGCTGTGTCACGGGTTTGCCTATTGTACTGGTTTACAATGTATGACAAACTATAATATAGATTTTTGCCTGCACTTGTATGCTGTAACAAATGCACAGTGATTGTAAAATCTCAAGCAAGCAAAGTGAAAAATGGAAGAACTGCAAGTGTTCTGAACGGGTGCAATGGTATTGGCTACATCTTTTTTCTTTTTTTCCCTAATGAAAAACCGTAATGAACCTTGTAATGTTTTCTGTTAAAAGGTAAGAAGTGCAAAAGGCACAGACTTGGGAAGGAGGATTTAAGGAAGAGACAGCCAATGCTGTAAGCATAGACAATAATAACCTGCTACTGATGTCTGATATTAAGTGGTTGTAATCAAAATGTTGTAATAGTAAGCAACATGAAGTGTACGAGGTTAGTGTTTTTAATTATCAGGAATTTAAAGAAGCAGGAAGTAAACAGTGTTAGTGCAAAGGGTTGTTGGGTTTTGGTTTTTTTCTTTCCTAACATAGCCACCTGAAAAATATTCACATGCATCATGTACTGATTTATTTCACTATATATGTGTATGTATGTTAATGAAACCCAAGTTACACATTCTTTTTAGGAATTTAGACAGGAAAAAGTCACAAGTATTAAAACCAATATATTTTAGAGGAGTTGTTTTTGGGTTTTTTTCTGAATGAAACAAGTGTTTGAAAACATACATTTTCCATAAGCAAAGGTAAGCATAAATAGCAAGCGAAATTAAGGCACAGGATGATAATGACTATGGCTTTATAAAAGTAAAAATTCAGATTTGGTTTCTTCGGCACCTTATAGATGGCAAAAGCTTCTGCTGCATTTTTCATGGGTAAAGGATCAAAATTATCAAACTGTATGTAGTCTCTGTAGCATTTTGTACATAAGTTTGCTTTTTTGTACAGAGCCATTTGGTTGTTGATTTTTAAAAAAATTAAGTTTCTTATTTGCCCTCTTCACATACAGAACATTTCAATGCGTTTTTCTTTTCTTGCTCTGTTTACCATAAGCACATCTGGATAGTGCAATTCTGTAAGATAGCATTTTATGCAAAATTTTATTAATTAAAATATGGTTTACCAGCCAAATCTAAATGTACATATGTCTTTATTACTGAGAAGGGTCATTAAGGCAAAGGTAAAGAAACATCTTTGTGCAGCATACCTTTATTATTGCAGATTTCATGGCAAAAGCTTTATATTCAAAGGCTTTCAATTTTAAACTAGGTCTGCATGCAGCTTTGCTGTGAGATTAATACTATCTTTGATGCCATTTATGATTGAAGACTTAAATATCTGTTGCCTGTGATATTTAAAAAGTACTGTTTCTACTCTGTATCTGATTTTAGAAAAATGCAGGTTTTTCATACCTGGTTTTCAGGTAACTGACTTTGAATTCCTACAAGCAAAAGGTCTCTGTGGTTTTTTTTCCTTGAATAGACTTCTAATAAATTTTGCTTGGAGTACAAAACTGTTTCCCCCTTCATTTCTCCAAATACACACAACTTACCACTTAAGTATTGCAAAGTGCTTAACTCTTCAAGCTTATATGCAAATAGTTCCACCTTGTACTTTCACACACCCACACCCCCCATCAAGCGTACTCCAGTTACATATATGGGCAGCTAGCACTGCCCACACAGCTTTCAGCTGCTCCACTCCTGTGTCATCCCTAAAACACCTGAATGCAAAAGCAATGTTATGGGCTTTCTGCAGAGTGTGCCAGTCTGAGATGATTTTTCTCTTGCCTGAAGCACCCTTCACACAGAAGCACAAAGGTAAAACATACAAGGGTAAATTTTTTATACATGCCAGAAGTTCCTACATCCCAATCCTTCAACAAAGGCAAAATAAGAACTCCCATGTAAAGTGACAGCATGGGAATGAGAATTAAGGAAAACACTGGGTTTTGGGGAGCATTTTACACTTGGGACATCTCTGTTTGGCAAGGAGCAGTTGTCCAAAACAACTTGTAACAAGAAGCAAAGCAGTTTCTGGGTTTTGGGCAGGGGTTTGTGTTTGGGTTTTTTGTTGAATTTTTTTCACTGCCTGGTAGCATAGTTACTGCTGGTGCCTCAGAGTAGCTCTTTGGTCCTGCTTCACCATGTCACACTGGCCATTCCTGCCACGCTGCCTCTTCCCAAATGCTGTACTTTTACCACTGAAGAATGCAGTACAACAACAACCTGCATTTGGACAGTAATAATCCATTTTGTCAAGTCCCATTTATGCTCAGTTTTGTCTTTACAATGGCTGGGCTGAAAAATGCAAAACCACCACCCTCTCTAAATAAATAATAAATACATAGATGAAAGGGGTATCTGTCTACAGGGTGGTTAAAACCAGGGGCTGCTGCTAAAACTCCAGCAGAAAGCCCTTTGTCAGTAGAAGCATTGTCAATGCTGGGAGTGCTGTCATTCTGGACAATGCCTAATTTAGTATGACTGAAGTGACTGTTCCCTTCCTCTGCTAAATTAGCTTAAATCCACCACATACATCTCTTCTCCCAGCCCAATAACCAAATGCTGGCATACACAACCAAATGCTGTGTGGTTTGTCCTTTCTGTTTGCTGGGTGACCCAGTGTGGGATTCAGGACATCACTGAAGTGCTGCTTTGTGCCAGATACCTGGGAGAACTGTCAGAAACAGGAAGTAGTGTGCTTTAAGAGTCTTTTTCTGCAAAAACTAACCTAATAACACCAGCTGGTTAGTATAGTATCACTAATATAAAGAAATTCTGGATAGTTAAGGGTCTGAATGGTTAAGGGGTGAAACAGAATCCTCTGCTAATTGCAAAGTGAATGAAAAAGGGGAAAATATAGGTCATTGTAATGAGAATAGCAAGTCATTGACACGTCAGAAGATTGTAGTCCTAATGTTTTAGTCAAAAATAGAGAAATACTTAACTATATCCAGATAACCCAACATAGTCAATTCTGCTAAGTCTGCTGAAATCCCAGCTACACTATTTATGGAACAAACTAAAGGATTTTTTGAGTTTCGTTGTGTAAGCCCCTTTAAAATCATGAAGAATGCCCCACAGGACTAGGTGGTGCTTTGTCCTAAAGCCCTGAGGAAGAGAGACCTGGGGAATTAGAGGCCAGCCAGTTTAATATCTAGGAAAAGATGAGAACAGATGAATTAAAAGCCACAAATGCTCGCTGATTTTTATGGAAAACTATGTATCAAACCACTTTCCTTTTCTCTTGTCAGCATATATGCATCTGCTGATTTCTATTAGATGCATCTTGATTTCTATTAGAATTTTCTTTTAATGCTGTGAGTTGGCAGCTGGGTTTGTAGACTAAGAAAAGTCAGTGCCAGTGCAATAAAATCAAGTCTGTTACAGAGTTGCACTACATTACAGATACATTACAGATAAATAGGTAACATAACTACAGCATCCCTAAAAGACCATCGATCTCAGTACCTACCCTGCAGTGAGTATATTTGCTGTCGAGGCAAAGGCTTCCTAAAACAAGAAAGCCCATAACATACCAACAAGCCAGGGAGACTAATGCATGAGCAGTTCAGGGTAGTGATCTATATCCCAAACTAAGCAAAGGGTCACCCTAGCAGGTCTCACATTCTGTCACCCGTGCCAAAGCAAAGCATGGTGTCATTCTGCGATGCCTGGTATTTACTAGTTGCCTTTTAAATGCTGATATACAGAACCCAGGCAGGAACACGAGGTGCTTCCTGTGCATTTGAAAAAGCAGTGCATGAGCCCATGGGAAGCTGGAAACATGAAGTCAGAAGCTCTAGAAAGACCTTAGGTCATTGCTAAGTATAGTCCCTTACAGCATTAATAGTTCAGGGTGAAACCCTGACTTTGCTCCAGTTAACAGCAAACTACTTTGAAGTTAACAGATCCCACAGTCATTTCTGTGTTAACTTGAAATTAAAATTGCACAAGAGAGAAGCACTAGAACAATTGAATGTCCACTTTGGGTTGGTTTTATTGTATTGAACAGCATGAGTACAGGCAGAGATCAGAAACTGCTTCTTTAACTGCTCCCACAACAGAGCAGAGCAGATAATTCCCTTCTCTAATACTTAACAAAAAAGTTAGCTTAAAAAAAATTCATTTTCTTTAAAACAATTTTATCCATCAGAACCCCTTGTTGCAACTGTCAAATATCAATCAGACCAATACCTGAATCCACCGATTTTACAGAGCAGGGAGCTGCCAGACCAACACAATGGAAATCAGTACCTTGTCCATACACAGCAAATAGGGATGCTGAATTTAGTAAGGGTTTCTTCTGCAACTCTATGGATAATCAATCAACATTATGCCATTTATTTGACTGGATGCAAAAATTACCATTTTGCTTTTATCCTCCCTGTAATGGCCAGATAGATAAGTTCCCAAGTCCTAGCTAAAAATTGCCCAATAGAATCTATTGTTCGCATCAATAGAGTGAAGTCATATTTCTTTGAAAATTAAGAATATTTTTACATATATCTATGCAGATATGACAGAAATCCACTGAAACAAAAGAATTAATTACTTCCTGCTGCACTTCCCTGAGTCAGAAACTATTTAGGCCAAAGAAAGTGCTACTGGTGACTGCTAGGCTCTCATTTATGGGTTTTGTGTCACCTCTGAAGCATAAAAAAAAAAAAAAAAAAAAAGTTTCTAGTCAATATGTGGTGATGGAACCAGGGAAGAACCTGAACAATCCTGCAGGTACAACTCCTAGGGCAATTGTGCTGTAAATAGTTGCACTGTGCAGCTGCTCCCAGGACTCCCAGCTGCTGTTTCATTTGCATCAATGCAAATGCCATATATAAGGTTTTAAGAAATATGCCTTTTGATATTTAAATTCTGTTTCCTCAGGGGTAACAAAGGAGCAAAGTTTTATGGTAACTGACTGTTTTATAGTACCACAAAGTAGAAAGCATTCCTACTAAAATAGCTTTAATGCCTATACCAATTTTTTGAGCAATGTTTGTATAGTGATGTCACATCCAATTGCAAATCTGGAGCACAGAGGGTTCCACTGCATCAGAATGACATTACATCACAAGTGACACCAGGGCAGGAGTGGGGGGAGGAGGAGGGGGAAAGTGTTGACTGACAACCAGAAATGCGTTGCTATCCTCAGTACAGACACATCTAAACAATTCATGTTTCTTGCTGCCAACACAAATAACAACCTTGGAAGCCATTATTTCATCACCCATATAAACGAATAGCAAAGTAATCCTCCTACATTTTCCATCCATCAGATAAATCAGTAAACCACTTTAAAAACATCCCAAGAATAATGTAATTATTTATCTCTACCAATGAAGAATTAGCATAGACTTACATGCAGTGGCTCTTGATACTTCCCTCCAAAAGGAGGGGATTGACTTCTCTCTCACAAGCCAATGTTTCCCTTTGAAAGAGAGGGCCCTGTATTCACATGTGTCCACTTTGGGTGCAGCGCTCTAGCTCCAAGTGACTGGAACAGTAATTTTCTATTTAAATATCTTAAAGGATCTGGTCCTTTAAGATTGCTTTGGCCACCTTACATTAATATAAAATGGACTAAATTATCTCAAGACTTTCTACAAGTGCCACTCAAGAACCAAAAAAATTAACTGCTCTATTAAAATAATCAAGCCTTCAGTCCTTTGCATTGAGTTTTTTTCCCTCACCCTTGAGTTAAGCACACAAGTGAAAGCAGCAGTGCAGATGGGGAATGCTGAGGAGACTGAACATGTCGTTCTACGTGGGTCATCGCACCGCTTCTGTCGCTGTGATTTGCTAGATAAACCCCAAGCATGCAGTGACCCAACTCATGCTTCCCTGCGTTAGTGCTCCGAAGTGTAATGTGAAACATGTACAAATACCAGCTGGTTTAATACCCGCCAGAGGCTTTTCTTACACTACCACAGATTCATCTGTTATAGATAGGGGGGTTTTTCACACGTAACTGGAAATATTTGAACAGGTGAGAATGAGGCCTTCCCTCCTTACACCATAAAAGAGGACAAATGAATGTGCCCAGTATGTCTGGCGTAGTAGAGAGCAATACTCATATGCCATGGAAGAGAGTTCAAGGAACTATTTATAGATTCATTTCATCTGCTCCTGCAGCCAGCTCTGAGGTACAAGACGTAAAGCAGCACACAACACACAATCTGAAGCAGAAAGTAGGAAAGTCATATGCCATCAAAACCATAGGGAAACAGCCAGGATGCACAAAAAAACCCTTCTGCTAGCCACCAATCCATACTTACATTCTGCAACAAGCATACTGCTACAGAGGGGTACAAAATTTTTGTACCTACCATTTCAGTCAAAAGGAGTTTTAAAGAGGAGTGGTCAAAGAAAGAAATTGGCCCAAACCTGCATCAGCATCAAATACTAATTTCTGATCATCACAGCCTTTAATTACAAAACTTCTATGGTGTTTAGGCTGTTACAGAAAACTGACCTTTGAGTTGTATACATCACTGATAAATTCTGTGCACAGTAGCCTGAAATTACTCCTATCCAAACTATCCAAACTTTCTCCATCCTTTGCAACACATACTTCCTTTGTTTATCTATGTCATTGCAGGGTCACAAACAGTGCAGGCTTTGAGACAGGAATCCTCAAGCCAGAAAACCTGCAGCTTATTTGTACAGCGTTCTTGCTAAGAGGTCCTTGGGTCCTTTAAGGTCTTAACCATTGCTTTAATGCAGGGGGAAAAAACACTAAATTAAAATAAATTGTGTCACTTACAGACATACATTCACAGGTACACCCTGTACCTCAGATACAGAAACAGCAGATGTTTCAACGCATTCCACTAAAAAAAAAAAAAAAACAAAACAAAATAAAACAAAAAAAAAAAAGAAAAAAAGAAAAAAAAACCTCCCCTAAAAACACAACAAAACACACCAAAAGCAGAGAAGTGGAGAAAGAGTAGTGGAGCAGTGTATTCAACCTTCTCCCTTCACACACACATCCTGTTCTTCCATGAATGACGCCTCCCCAGGACAGCCTTAGAAAGGTAACTATTACAGTCAGACCAGACTAAACAGAGAAAAGAGGAAAATCAACAGGGGAAGATACAAACAGCTATGGCAAGCCCAAAAAAATCCTCCAGGCTCTATGGGCCTGCCCACCCTGTTGAAGCCCAGCTGGAAATTAGGCATCATGCAGCTGCTCGCTCAAACCCCCCTAAACCAGTGACCTATCCTACTTTCCCCTCCTGTTCCACCACTCCTCTTCCTGTCAGCGCCAGAGGCAAAAGTACTATTGAAGGAAAGGCAGACATCCATGGAATATGAAACATTTTACTACTGAAAAATACTGCAATTCTCTTTTCTTCTGTTCAAGCTCTCACACTCTGGCTCTTTTTGCCTTATCCAGAGGTCTACCAAAAGACCTCAGCATCTTTATATCATTACTGAAATCCAGAACTTCCAAAGATGAAAAGATCTCCTGACATGAAACTTAGGTTAGCTAACAGCTCCCACAGCACATGGACTGGAGCTGGTTAGAAAATCGAGACTTGAAACATTCTGGCATTACCTCAAGTGAGACGACTTTAGCAAGTTACTTTTAAGCTCTGAGGAGTGGAAAATGAGAGATTACTGAAATGCAGTGGGACAGGCAAGAGGGGGAAAAAATGAATCTTACATAATTAATTACTTTCATTCTGTATTTTCTTTTGCTGATAAGAAACTAACTCGCGGACATGAAAACGCTGCCAGTGTCCTTTAAACAAGCAGAAAGAACTCAAAATAGTAATGGGGAAAATATTTACAGTATTTAGCTACATTTAAGCATTCTGCCTAAGTAACTAGAGCGTGCGTCAGGACCCGAGGATCCAGCTTTGTGGCTAGCTATATTCTGAAGCTGCTAATCTCTGGCTCAGGGCCCACTTTATACTTAAACCAGAATACAATATTTGTCTTTCAGCTGTTGCCGTTTGTCATGACCCAATAAACATGGCTAACTCTTCCATAGCAACTGCTGTTAAAACGCTAAAACCAAGCCACAAAGTGGCAGAAAAATAAGTGCTGAACACAGTACTTTATGGAACATAAGACAATTGTGTATTAAAATACATTCTTATGCCTGTTTCTAAGAGAAAAATACTCAGAAGTTTTGGCACTTGGACTACAAGTGACTGTGACCTAACATGTGATCTCACATGTGATCTCATCATTTGTTTGTGTATGAAGTCTTATCTCTTGGGAGACCACAAAATAGGTCAAGGTATTGATCTAGAGGTTTGACACATGCTTTGAAGAAACACTTGACTGCTCTGTACTTAGAAAAAAAAAATCCATATATTTTTCAGGCTTAAGGCAGAATGAAGTTTTGTTTTCCCTTCCTCCTAAGCTTCCCAGATAGAGGTCTTGGGTGACTAGACTAATAGAGAACAACTGTAAATACCTATTACCAAGGATATCTTTCTCTCATAGACACAACCGCACACAAGCTCACAGACAGTGGTTGACACAAACCCCTGTCCAGTACAGAGATACAGAATGAGCCACCATGGACCATGGTCCAAATTCTCATGGTGTCCTGTTGCCTACATGCCTCCAAAAACCTGTAGCCAGCCCAAGGGAAACACCAGACACACTCTCAATGGCATTCACACAGTTGGGGTACAGTTGCATATAAGCACTTTGCTCTGCTATATTCAAGGAGGCCTATGCAACAGCACTACTTTACAGCCAAGGATAAAGGTGTGGTTAAAAATAACTGCTTAGAATGAAAACTAGGAGAAACTTTGGAAGAAAATCCAGACAGGATAAAGCAGCTTTGCCTCCCACCCTATTTTTGTCTTCCATAAAGGAACTTTGTAGATAGTCATAGCATACTCAGACTTTTATTATCCGTTATTCACAATGTAAGACAGTCCCAATAAGTCAAAAGATAATAATTTTTAAACTATTAACAGAAAAAAAAAATTAAAATCTTAGAGCAGGAACAAAGTACAAATCACAACCACACAGGGATAAGCATTTTCTTTTTAACCAAGAAATCACTGTTCTTTTCTTGACACTGCAGATCTTTTTCCAGATATAACTTTCACTGACAAAAATATGCCAGAAGAAGGGAGAAAACATACATACACACAAGTGTTTCCATGGGGAGGGAGATACGTTATACACAGCATCTTTATTGATAGTTTTACCACTCCAAGAACAAGCTCTCTCTTGTCATCTAATAATTACTAGATGAAATGCTATTCAGAAAGCACTGCTACTATCTCCTGTATGATGGGTTCCTCTAGTCACACAAGTTATACAATGGATCTGTTCTAAGTCTTGAGTTTTACAAAATTCTCTGAAATTTTTGTCACATCTTGTGCTACTGAATAGAAACAGCTCCTTCTCCATACATTCATTCTCCTGTAACTTTTTATCTTGATTAGTTAAGGAGTAGAAAAAGGTTAATTATAACTAACAGAGAAGGGACATACCACAGCATTTTGTGCCAACTGTAGTCTGTGAATAGTGCGGATACAATAATTCACATCCCATGAATGAGATGAGAAGAACAATTACAAAATACATGTCTGAAAAGAAAGTATACAATGTCCTAGCAGGACATACACAGCAGAAGCTGACTGGGTCATCTCTGAAACACAGCTGGCCAACATCTTCTAAGTATCTGAAATTACTCCTGTCCGCTGAATTACAACTTAACAAACCCCTTTGGAAGGCCTGATGTTACCTCTATCACTTCCACTGCCCATTTCCCTGGTCCTAATCACCTTATCTCCTCCAGAAAGATTGTCAGATAGCCTCTTCTGTTCTGTGCCCTGTCAATACTTGACTCGTATCATGAAACCCAGCACAAGAAAAGATGTATGGTTAGCTAATAGCATCCAGACACGTATTTTGACCTACACAGCGAGAGGCAATGATAGTCTAGTGGTAGATGTTTACCTTTTACACCTAAGGTTTGGGAAGAACAAGAGATAAGTGTCTTGATGTCACTTGATCTCTTCACTATCCCTTTGGTAAATATGATAAGCTTTTCTCTTGAAAAGACACAGTTAAAGTTTCCATGTAGCAATAAAAGATTACATAGCTAAATGCATAAAATCACCCATGAAATCAAGAAATAGGACTAATTCTTGCAGAAATAAAAAATGAGACTTCGCTTTTAATAGAGGCAGTGCTGGGCGTCTGAAGCGGTATGTTATCTTTCTTGTAGGTGCATGTCATTGCACACCTAATGAAGTATTTGGACTGTTTCCTGAATGCTGCTCTATAATATGCCTCATGAAAGAGGTTTTATAAATCTAACAACTCCTGTGCGTTATTTGTTCAGGTAATGTCGAATGGCAAGCACATCAGAGAGTTGTGTAAGAGCCAGCTTGTGTTGTTCAAAAAATTATGTAAGTGCCAGCATGTTAATTTATGAAGCATACTGGGCTTATCTGCTGGCACAGAGCCTTGCTAACTTCATTCCAACTTTAGTCCTTTGAAATGAGCTTATCTTGTTTCCAGTGCCAAAATGAGCTCTAACTTTAAACAAAGAAGGCATCAGCTTGCCAAATTTGGAGATGACGTTTGACTGCAGCTATTAAAGGGAGCAGAACCACTGAGTGAATGAGCTCAAAAGAAAAACAACTCCTTCCTCAGTCAGCTCTAAGATTCTCCATCAGAACTTCTACAGGTTATCAGAACTGAAGGGCAAACCCCTCTCCATACACAGTAGGAAAACACAGACCCTCAAAAAACATTCAACTCTCATAAAATTTATTATGAAATTTGAGACATGCAGCAATTAAGCACAAAATTTGAGAAATCATTTGGAACTTTTTTGCCAGGAGCCATAACTGTAATACATGCTGACTCCATCAGGCTCACAAAGAGACCAACAAAGGACAACAAATTCCCTTCCTAGTCACAGCCATATCTAACCCCCGGCAAAACAGAAATACTATGACAGAAGCAACCCTTCAGGAAACCAGTGCAATAATCAGAATCTCAGTTACATAGATTGAAAGTCAGTACATGCATATGTCAGTTTGCAAACACAGAGTTGAAAATGCAGGGTATTGACATGAGTTTTCAAAATTAAGGTGAGCAGTATTTCAATGCCTTAATGTGACATCAGCATTTCATTCCATTCAATACATTCCTTAGATTTTTTTTTAAAACACTAGTCATTATTTTATGAATGTGCCCAACTCCTCCTTTACATTTTTTGAAAATTAAAAGGAGAACAAGAAAAAAAAAAAAGTGCACAAATATCAGATAAGATGAAAACCAAGCACATCTGTAATCAAAAAACTTTTGAAAAGAAAATATTTCAATTTCTACTTTCAATTTGCATAGAAGTTTATGAAACAGTTCTGAAATGTACCATTTCACAAAAAAAACCAAACAAACAAACAAACAAACAAAAACCCAAAAAAACCCACTTTCCATTTATTGGCTTAATTTAGAACAGATCCTTAATGCAGGCTTCAAAACTCTCTAGGACACCAACTCCCTACTTGCTAAATAGGAAGCTCCTTGAAAAAATTGAGGTTTAAGTCTTCAGTTTCTGCAGTATTTACGGAACAAATTTACCACCTTTGAAAGTTAAATAATTTGGGGGAAAAAAAATACATTTGTGGCTTCCTAAACCTGCATACAAAACATTTAAGAAAATGCTTATCAGTTGCAGTTTGCTACTCAGCATCTAAACAGCAGAGAAAAATACCAGCATTATGTGAAAATTATAACCAAAACTTTTAAATGAGAGGTCCATTGACCTAAATCACTGCTTCAAAGCATCTACAAAGCTGGGGCAGGTAGGGAGGAGTTGTAAGAATGTCCTCCTTCACCTCCCGTGTATGTCATGCCTAGGAATTTCTAATGCCTGGGAGAGGGGTACAGTACAAGAGCCCACTCCTCCCTGCTTTGCCAGATGTATGAGAAGAATAACAGAGCTGCTTGTCACACCACCTAGGAAAAGTAGAGGATTTCTTCCTTGCCAGGAAAAACTAAGGGTACTTCTAATTTGTCAGATATCCAGTAACCAAAAGCTGATAAGAAAAGTTCACCAGGATCCAAATTATTAATCATTCCTGTTCCCTAACAATGCAATTAGGAAAGACTACAATCTGTACATAATCAGTCTTACTGCTGTGGGAACTCTTTTAAAATAAGTAGTATTTATTATAAAAAGACTGCCCATATACCCATGAGTTTTGAAATAGAAATCAGGCTGTGCAGTTTGGAACACTCTGACCTTTGAACTCTGGAAAGCCAGTTTCAGTACAGGCTGTTCCACATGTGCAAGTGATTTTCAGGCTCCATTTAGCATCCTAGATTGTTACTGCCTAAGCTTCACAAACAGTGGACTAGTCCAATATACTTCATTATGATATAGACTAAGCTCTGAAGTAAGACAGGAGGTTTATGGCTTAAAATGAAGACTCTGAAGCATTTGGGGTTTTTTGTTTGTTTCTGCCTGTACTAGGGTTTATTCTAGTTCTGCAGCCTGAAACAGAGCACTCCATGAATTTACAGAAGGATGAATTGGTTTTAAACATTTGCTCCTTAAAACCTTTTTCTTCAACTCTCAGTCTGCCAAATTGTCAAGAAAACAACATTTCGTTCCATCAAGGCAGGGCCATACTGGGAGAAAAAATTAGAAAATTACATCCAAAATTATTGTGATGTGAGTTAAGAAGCTTGTCTTTTGCTAGTGACATGGAAAACAATACCATGCCATGGGCACAGGAGCTTGATTGTCCAAAGCCAGGGAGGCAGCATGGTGTGCAGTAATGGATTTGTGCAAATGCTGCTATTCCAATGCACAATTTGTGGAACCAGTACCCAAATCTCAAAAAATTTGAGTGACACAAAGGAATCTGACATAACTTCCCCCAAAACCTTTGGTTCTGGGGGAGGACGTGGGTGGAAAAGAGTAGTTGTACTCTTCCAGATTGCATTGGATAGAAAGACAACATTTGGCACTAAAATCAAATGAAATATCAACCTAGAAAGCAAAAGTCTGCTTCAAACATTTGGGTAGTCATACTATAAACCAGAAGACTACATTATAATTCTGAGGAGACTACTTTATATATAAAATCATAGCACAACCATTAAGTTTAGAGGATGTGTATCTCCAGGTAAAAAAAGTTGTAACACAAATGATCTTATAGTACAACAGAACAAGAAAATCTATTAAAAATACTTCCTTTCTTATATGGAAGCCTCAATGGCACAAGGAAAAAAAAAAAAGATGAAACAGCACACTGCTTCATATTTACAAAAATCTATTTTCATAGCTACAACTATTATGAAAGAAAATATGATGCCCTAAATTCAGAGAGAAAAAAAAAAAGTTCTTTACTTTACTGAAAGGAATACACCTTTGTCAAGTGGATAAAAGGCTCTGTCTTCAATCCAGCCCAGCTGGTCATTTTGGCCTAGTATGTAAAAACAGAAGTGCTCTAGGTAGATAAAACAAAAACAATGTACACATGCTATGTAAATGGGTGAAGGACTTTCTTAAAAGCAGGCACCGAAATGGAATTAAGAAACAGCCTTATGTGACAAGCATCAAGTCAGTATTGCCTTTCAAATCTTTTATTTTTATTTCCCCTCTCTAATTATAAAGAAAGAAAGACCAAAAAAACTGAATCTGGGAAACAACAATAAAACAGGATCTAGCAATTGCTCTCCAGAGCAACAGCACCTTGGAGAGCAAGTCACTCTTCCTGTAAACCAGGCAGAAAAAACATTATTCTTTGAGCAGGAGCTCAGCTTCATATACACATATGATTTCCACCAAAACTGAGAGCAATCACCTGCCTAGAAAAAGGTTAAACCTACCCTGCCATTACATGTATCTAACAAGATTAGAAGGGACATATGGGCAAATCTCAGTACAGTATAGAAACATGAACAAACTTCACAGACACTTAGTGCCAAACTTGGGTCTCTTAAAAAAAAATAAACAACCAAATAAAAAACTCCACATCCAAAAGTAAGCCTGCATATTAAGTATAAATCAGTAACTTAATAATGGGAATTTGGAAGGAATCTCTCCACTGAACAAGTCATTGTTCAGTGGAGAGATTGTACACAGCATAATTTTTGACACTGGAAACCCAGAGCCTGATTATGAGTTTGACCTGACACTGAAATTCTTAGATTTCCACATTTTTTTCTGCTGAAGTGCATTGCAGGATTCAATATGTGAGATTGCCAGTGTTCAGAGAAAAAGAAAATGCAAATGCACATGAAAGAACTCTTTAAATTAATACATCTAACATGTTATTCATTCCCAGCTACAAATCAAACACGCTACAGGATTCACTAGGAAAAGAGGAGTAGAAATAAGAGCACCAAATATGCAAAGGGTTTCCACTCAAAACAGATACCAGGGAAGAGGAGAAATTACTTGGTAATAAATTCTGACCTTGAATACACACAAGGTAATCTGTCAGGATGAACCACATAGTGGCAATATATTGCAGGCATATACTGAACCAATCTCAAAACATGTTAGGACATAGCAGATATACTACTCAGAAGGAATGAGAGGATTTTTTTCCTCTACTTCAAAATATACAAAAGTATTTGAGCTATCAAGACTGAGATATCACCCACCTAAACACCTGCCTTATTTCTTTAAATGTGCCTATCTTCCTTCACATTCCTAATGTAAGCTGTGCCCCCAGCAGCTGACAGTCACCCTGCAAGCTCTTTGTGATACAGATATCCTTTCTGATGGTTTTACTTTGAAAGAGTCACAGCTATGTGTTTTGTTCTGATCAGGGTGTGAATTATGCTTCAATAACAGAGAATGTCTTTGAAATATTCTTGACAAGAACACAGTTACAAAAACCTTTGATGAACACCACTATCCACTAGCAAGTCACAAGTAAAGGATAACTACCTTAAAAAAGCCAAGATTTCTACAAAGGAAAAAAGACATCATCACCTAATACCGCATTTCTCTTCCTCAGTATGAGAAATATGTATGACATCAGTCCAGATTTTTCAAGGCATTAGGACTGACGCATGCCATGGTCTCAAGTGACTATCTAAAAAATGCAGCTGAAGGGCTGGAAGGACTTTTTAATGCAATAAACTATTACATTACAAAAAAGACAAGATTTGAAACAAGACCTTGAGGGGGAGATCTCCTTATTAGTATTTCTGTTTACATGAACCAGAGTCCTGTACAAAGTCAAAGCACTGCATTGCATAGCTGAATCAAACAGCAGCAACATAATCAGCCTGATATCAAGTCAGCAACAAGGTTGCTTTAAGAAACCAGAAGGACGCTGCATCCTGAAGCTTGCTGATTGTCAGGCTGAGGAGGACGCTGAAGGAGCAGATAAAGTTGATGCATTTGTTGTAAACTTTCCAGCACTCAAGCTTTATTTGTCTGAGTTTGATACTCCCCTCTGTGGGTGGAGAAGCCGAGGGACTGGCTGACGTCACCCAAAGAGTAGGGATAAAGTGCAGTGCCCACGGCTTGGGAATGAGTAAAACTTCTCAGGAGGTATAAAAGGTCGGCTGCCCTGTCTGGCAGGTGATCTGCTGACAGCAATCTTCCTTCTACAGCTCATCTCCTCACACGGACCCAAGGAGAAAAGAACAGTAACCAAGAAAAATCTGCCCACAATGCCACAAAATGTTATTCTCCAAGGACCGTCACCCTGGGGATTCAGGCTCTCAGGAGGAATAGATTTTAACCAACCCTTAATCATAACCAGGGTATGTACTCTATCCACTTCCTTTCTATTTATTCCATTTAATAGTTGCTGTAGATTTTTGTCCTTTACTTTTCTGGAGTTAAGAGATGCAGACAAAGCTGTGAACAGATTTAAGAGTAGCTGCTAGTTCTGAAGAGAGCCAGCTGAATACTAAGAGTTTTTACAAGTTTTGTGTGACATGTCTCTGTGATTGGTCTAAGAGACTTTAACTGGACTTTTACTTCTGTCTCAAAATTAAATTCAAGTGCCTTGGCAGCAGAAAAACTCTGGCATAATTTTCCTGACTTTAAAAATTTCATTCAAACTTACCAAAAGCAAGACCTCACTTTTATGCTTTCTACGACTAGCCTCTCTTATCACTGGGGGAGAAGACTGTTGGCAGCAGATCCACATGTCTGGGAGTTTGTACTTTGCTGATTTATCTGGCTCTTATTTAATTAAATCAAGTTCTGTTTATTGCCAGCAAAGGCAACAGTACCTGTTTTTACATATCTAAAGGTTTTCACTTTCATAAATGCTAAATGAGTGAGTTATTAAAATGTTATCCAGTCCTGAATATGAAAGAGTTATTTTGTGAGTTTTGCCATATTTAGAAACTGAAAGTTACCTTACTACCCCCCTCCAATAAATGGCAAGAATTTGAGCCTTCCTCCTTTTTCATGGATTTTAAGCTATTAGCTGCATATTAAGAAACCAGTTACTCAGTGTAGCATACAACACACTGTCAGCTGCCCTGCATCGACAGATGTGGATCTACTCAAAAGACAGGATACACATTTTGATAATTTCTGTATTTTGAAAATTGTGTTCAATGCACATCAGGCTAGAAAGAATTTGTTCTCCTTGTATTTCTGCTGCTTTTCAGGACCTTAGACACACCAAATGTGTGTTCCAAGAGTCCCCAAATCACTCTGCTTTTTCTTGGTTTTTGTTTTTGGGGTTTTTTTTTTCTTGTTTGGTTTTTTTTTTAAAAACCCTACAACTATGACTCACTATATACACTATTCCTGGTATTGAGTAAACATCAAAAGCCTTGAAGGATGTATACCACTGGTGATGTCTTGCAGTAAATATGTTTCCAAACAAGAATCAGTAGAAAGTGTAAGGACCAACTTTTCACATATTAACTAGTAAAAATTAGCTTAGTCATTCATTCCAGGTTTATAAAAGTATAAAACATTTTATGTATTTTAAATAGAAGCAAATCAGAATGCTATTATTGGACTGAATGTAGTTACATAGATACAGAATATAGCAAACCCTTTGGAGAGACAGGAGACAAAAACGTTGAATAAAAAAAAAAATCTCTGGATGTTTTGGGGCCTTCATTGCCTTTTATGGGCCTCTAAAAGGAAAATAGTTTCCATTATCTCTAATGAAAAATATTTTAGCGGTGTCTGGTTTGTATTTTCTTTGTGTTTAGATTAAGTGCAATGAAGTTTAAAACTGCAATAACAAAGGATGTTACTATAAATGTAACTTTCTAAAGAATACATTACTTTGCAGTTGACTCATACCTACCAAATGCCTCACAAGATATAAGCCATTGCTTTCTGACATATTACAGAAATACTCAAAATCACATTTCAAGTAGAACAGTGAAATAAATATACATACATATATATATAAATGTATAGGAAAGAAATAAGGTTACATTTGCTTCACTCAGGTTTACGAATATTAATGGTAGAGTTGTTTAAAGTTAGTATTTTTGTTGCCATATCATACATTTAGAAGAGTCCCTAAATAAGTATTCATGCAAAATCCCTTAAGAAATAGAGAACATATCACAAGATTCAAAAAAAGTCTTGCCTCTTGGGGCCTAGGTGTTCCTTTGGTAGAAGGTATCATAAGCAGCCCATTCACACTTGGCTTAACTGTCCTGACAAGAAAAAAAAACATACAAAAAATAGAAAATGTTTTAAAATACATTTGGAATAAAATAACTGGGCAGGTTGTAAGATTGTTCGGCTATGTCCTTGTTCAACAAGAGTCAGCTTTTATCAGGACTTGTCAAGAGAGATAGATGACATAAGAGACCATTATCCACCTGTCTAAAGAACAGATGTCACTTCAAAAGCTCATGTGCAAATTGTTCTGTTGTTTTGATTGTTTCAAGCAAATGCAAAAACTACAGACCATGATCACTGGGAGAGAGAAAGAACAGGAGGGGACTAAAAATTGTCATATTCAAATTCTATTATGGTCAGAATCAATTTATTAATCACAAATACTGAAAACATTGAAATCCTTGGAACTTTGCATAGATGCAAAGAAATTGCATTAATGAAACTGATTACAGGAACAAGTGAAACTTGTACAGTTTGGGGAGAATGGGAAAATATTATCAACTCTAGATTTAAGTTCTATTTTATTTTTATCGACCTTTACCAATCACAGTGCAAGTATTCATATTTACTCATTTTTATGTTTAGCCACTCTGTCTGCAGACATTCATAGCCCTGTTCAGAAACCACACAGCCTGAAATATTTATGATGGTGCAACCTGATAAGATTTACAAATCTATTATCAGATGCAGGGAGGTTTTCTTCGAAGTTTCATTGGAGACATTGACCCTCGTGTGGTTAAATAGTTAGTCTGTGACAACATCTGAATGATCAACACATATTATTGTATTTATCCAAAGCCAAAATACCCAGGATGCAGGAGTAACAGGCACATCATGCAGACATGGCCTGAAGAGCAAGGCAAAAATTTTCTCAAAGCAACAGTTAAAACTACCTCATGATGCCAGAGTGAGCAAGCGAAAAACACTACAGCCATAACACAATTCTAGGCATTCAAAATACACACTTAATATGTCGCTAATAAGTCCTTAAGAAACAGTATCACTTACATTATTGAAGTACCCACAATATCAACATCATACCCATGACATTTTGCACTGCATAACATGATCCCTTTCTATAAAATGTAGTTTGCAGGGCAGGTGCCTTTTCTGCACCCTAGCAGGCCTGGCACATGGAGCTCAGCACCCCCATGAAGGTGTTAAGGCCCAAGAGAGTCATCTCAGAAGCTTGGCAATAATCATTTCAGCCAAGAAATAGGAAATACAGACTCCTGGCCCTTTCCCTCCTTGCTCCCACCAAATGATCATAAACCCCATTCAAACATGAAAGTGGTAATGCTGCAGCTGGTGACAACTTCTAAAACCTGAGGGATTTACCAGCAACACAGAGCAGGGCATGTTCTGCTAGCAGCACAGCTGCAGGGGAATGTACTGTACTAGACAGATATGCTACTTTATAAGGCAGGATCGTTATCTCAGTGCTTGCTGCAGTATGTCACAGGTACAGCAGCTGATTTGTTGTGATGTGTAAAAAACATAACGGGCAGAGTAACCTCTATAAGGGTTACTTATATAACCTCTATACAAGCTATATATAGCTCTATACAAGCTAACTTACTCCTGAGAGGGAACCAAGAATGGCTGGGTTTGCTCAGTTAGGTATTAGAGCATCAACAGTCACATTGGAACACTAGGAATTCTGCTGCAGTTTGTCATTGTAGACATATTCACAACATGCTAAGCCAAGTCAGGAGCAGTTCCATGTTGAAGAGAGAAGAATGATTATACTTCTAATCCCTGTCTTATTAAAGGGGTGTAAGTGGTCTCAGTGTTGATCATTTATACTTGCAGCTATTGAAGTTTGAGAAACACAGTTTTTGAGATTTCAGACTTTGAATTTACGAGCAACTTCCTTGATTCATATTCAAACAGATTATTCAGGCACCTTAACATTTGTTAAACTCACAATACACTAGTCCATTCTTTTAAAGGGTGGGGGTGTAAAAGCCTGCAGCTGGCCACAAGGGCCCATTTGAAAAGTCTCCCTGAGCTGGTAACAACACCTGCATTGCAGTTTGTTTTCTGACCTCTTTTGCTCCATTCCAGCATGTAAACTTATTTTTTATACCACTGTAACAATCCCTAAGGTCTCTGATCATTCACACCCACCTAATGGAGATGGAGACCTGGAAGGAGAAGAGAACATCTCCCTTTTGCTGATTTTTGCCATTTTTTTAATACTAATACAGTGAAACTCATATCAAAAAGAATTTCTATTTGGCTTTTTTGTTGACAGTAGCATCCCCCTCAGAGACAAGTCTGCCAGCTTCACCAAAGCTGGGGTTCAGAAGATGCTGGAGGTACACTGGGCATCTTACTCTCTTCCTTTGCTGGAAAATTGTGAAACACCAGAGCTGATGAATGCCTCCATAGCATGTTTTCCATAGTATGTCAAGATAACACTTGCTTTCACTATAGCAGAACCCATAGTGAGAAAAATTCTCTCCAATATAGCTTTTTCATTTAATATATGCCACAGATAAAACAACTACTTTTGGAAATAAGAATATACTGAGTTTTTTTCCTTCCTACTGGGCTTCATTTACTTATAAATAAGCAGCTGATGTTACTTTGCATGACTCAACTTGTCCCTTCTGCTGTTCAAGAGCTGAATTTCAGAAGCTTATGTGCTTCAATTTCATGTTGCTGTCTAGGTAATTAAGAGTTTCCTAAAATGGCAATACACATGTAAGGGACCAAAATCCCACTCAGTGACTTAAGACCTGTAGTGTATGTGGTATGTGTTAGCATTGTGGTGGTAGGGGAAGTCACCTTTTGTAAATAAAGGCCTGCAATTGTAGAACAAGCTTCAGTAACTTGTAAGGTCATGGCCTCTCTACAATTGTTATTTTAAAGCAAAATTATGCTGCATTTCAATCATTTTAACAACCATATAGAATACTGTCATCTACGGGGGGGAAAAAAAAAAAAGAAAAAAAAAAAAAAAAGCCAGCATAGAAAGATAAGCTTAGGGCTATTTCTGTGAACGTCACAGATGGTGGTACATTTAGATGTGGTAAGAATTGCACCACACAGACCACCCTGAAGGATCAGGGCTACTGTTACTTAAATGCCACCAGACTTAAAGCTAAGCACCTTAGGGAGTTCAGTAACACAATTTCTTAACAGTTCTTTTATTTTGCTGGTGTTGATAAGTGTAAAACATAACTTTTTTTCAAGCAAATTATATAATGGCAGCTGAGAAAGATTTAAAGCTGAGATACAGTAACTACAGAAATCTGAGTAGAAACTAATAAAGAAGTTTGAAGATAATTTCCCTCTAATTTGGAGTTATGATGAATAAAACATTCATATGGTTACCTGACAATAGAACCACAGAAGCTCTGGCAAAATACCTCCCCCATCCAACAGGAAATAGGGGAGCATGATGAAGTTTATTTTCTCTATCGATTTTCAGGCATGCATGGTGATAAAGCAGTTACATTTTGATCTTTTCAGATTACACCTGGAAGCAAGGCTTCAGCAGCCAACCTGTGCCCTGGTGATGTTATTGTAGCTATTGATGGTCTAGGCACAGAGAACATGACACATAATGATGCCCAGGAGAGAATTAAAGCAGCTACACATCAGCTTTGCTTGAAAATAGAGAGGTACGTGTACATGTCTGCCTATTTCAGGAAGAAGATACTACTCAAACAACAGTACAATTATTATATGGTGGAACTATTTAAAATAGTTTGAAAAAGTCCACAAGATCTTTAAAATTACAAGCACCTCTTAAACTACCTCTTAAACTTCAGATCAACCAAGACTCCCCAGAACTCATCTTCATAAACACAAAAAGAAGAGCTTCTCTCAGGTTACTCATGATGTAATTCTGCTGACTGCACAAGTCCTTTGTTTACTGTCAGTAAGCAAGCAGTTCTTTATGTTTTGGAGAAATATTAAAACCCTCATCTAATGTCAGTTGTTCAGTGAGCTCTCTGCTCTAACACTCTCTCAGCCACAGATGCTTATCACTGCCTCCTTCCCGAAACACCACCATGTCAGACTTTCATAAGGGGTGACAAAGGAGTGAGTTTAAAGCCAATCTTTTCGGTTACAACATAGTAAGCCTAACACAAGATTCGCCAAGTAATGTTCAAAACAAAACTGAGAAACACTGCCTTACCTAAACTGCAGGAATCCAGAAACTTCTGTGTTCACTCCTCTCAACTAGAGCCAGGAAGAGGTACAGCCTGCAGCTTCGCATCTCCAGATGAGTTTGCTTAGCCTGTAATCAGAATCACTAGCACACTCTCAGCTGTCTTCAAAATCAAGACAGACCTGATTAACCTGAGGCTCTCAAGTAGAATCAGCTCTTTATTGCAGTTGACTGCAATAATTCTTTCCAAATACACGAAGTGTTTTTTTTTTCTTAAGGAGTATTGTTGAATTACTAGAGAACACACCATGGTTAAAAATTCCTTCTCTTAATTCAAGGTTCTGTTACACATTGATATGCCAATTAACAACTATATTGGGAAGCCATTTTCAAGATGTGATAAATGTATATACAACAAGCAGTATCAGATTAATATTTAACATTACTATATGTTACTTTAAAATTAGCTGCCATATTTCATTTTATCAATGAAAACAGATATTTTCATGTTTGTTACCTCTGCCCAGGTGACTGAAAAAATCATCTGTGCAACTTCAATTTCCCCTTGCACATACTTTGCACACCTAGATTGCACTTCTACATTGAACAGCAGGCTTTGCATGGAAATTATGGTCTTTAAGGAAAAAGAAGTTGATGTTTAGGATTATTGCTAATATATTCACTTCTTCATGCAAAATATTCTGAAGGCCCAACGTTCATTCTACCAACCATTAAAAAAAAAAAACAAAAGAGTTTTGTCAGCTCAGGTCAGAAAGGCACTATTTTCCCTTTCCTTTTGTGTTTGGTAACAGTTAACATATTTCCCATTGTTCATAGCATACATAATTTTTTAAGTAAATACATTTTCTATGTATTGGTTACACATCATTGAAGCATTTTTGTGCCGAAACATGAAAAATGCATAGAAAAAGCCTGCAATTTTCAAGCTGCATTATATTTTATAGCAAAATACACAACTCTATAGGAATTAAAATTATTTAAATTCTGCCTTTCTTTCTAGGGCAGGAACAAAATTATGGACCCCACAAGTTTCAGAAGATGGCAGAGCACATCCCTTCAAGATAAATTTGGAAGCTGAACCTCAGGTATGAACTGTAAAAAGTTACCTAACCATTTCCATTTGCCTTTTTACACTCCAAATAATCTCCCTTGTGGTCATTAAAATTCTTTAACTAGAACTTCATCCATAATTGACCAGTTTAAGCTAATATGAACCACCATGATTATGACATACAGGAACACCATTTTATCTGACTCAATGTTTTTGATTTTTCAGCTATAACCAAAACAAAACATTAAAAAGCTACAACACATTCTCATTTTTCTTTAAGAGTCTACATATCACCATAATTTTATTATGAAAATAAAATATGTCCTTTTATTCTGATACAGTTTAAGTTGCTTTAACTCTTTTAGAGATTCTTTGTCACATGAGGAAGTTCTTCAATCATGAATAAATGTCAAGTACCTAAGTGATGAACTCATCAGTTCACAAAATTCATTTTGACATAGCAGCTGGTTAAACAGAGAGATCCACAAATGCTGGATCTCTTTACCTCCATACATTTTTATACTGCACCACAGAACTGAAGTTTACAAATGTATACAAGACCCATGTACTGGTTATTAAGCAAATCACTCACCACTTCTGACTAGGAAAGTCTTGATCCTTGTTTATGACCACAGCAAATCCAATCAATCAACAGCTGTCTCTCTCTTCAAACGAAAAAAAAAAAAAAAAAAACAGATAAAATCAAAGACTTAATATTGCTAATAGTTAATTAGCTAGCTACTGCTTGCTAATATCTAATTAGTTAGTTACTGCTTACAATTAGTCCTTTATTTTCTTGTCATTTCTCTTTAACCTACATGAACATTTGCTGTTATCTCAAGACCAGGGAGGGGAGGAACACTCTGTTGATCCTGGAAGGTCAGGCTCAACGCAAATATGTCAAAGTATTTATTCTGTGATATCCCAGAAAATAAAATATAAGTGCAGATTGCATTTCAATACATCCTGTGCAATAAATACTTCCACCAATTCTGTTTTCATGGAGACACTCCCAAACATGAATACAGCATTTCAGTGTTACATTTCTCTCTCTTCTTTCTGATCTTAAAATTTGCATTAAGTGATACAGCAAACTCCTTCAGAATTAATATAGCCTCTTCAGCAGCAGGAAGACTGTAGTGTAGAAACAAAACTATTTTAAATGCATATTTTTGTGAAAGAGCTAGGATACACATTAAATGAATGCAATGGAACAAATTCACTAAAAAAGCAATAGAGAAAACCATGCAGGCATGCATGACACAAGAGTAATCCCTCTGCATGAAAGCTGCATTCCTAAAAAGGACAGTTCCTTAAAAATAGATCACAAGATTTCACTAAGTGCTATTTGGCAGACTATTGAAAAGCAGCCTCCATTGGACAATCTTAAAAACTGTTTCTCCTAGATTAAATAGTGAACCTTTTCATTTAGTATATCTCATTTTTGTTCTTAGGAAAATCAGGAGTATTGAGTATACTTAATAAAGAGCAGGCACCAGAAAAGCAGCAATGCTTGCACATAAATATTCTAAATTGCTCCTGGAATGATTTACATTTTACATTAAATTCTTCCATCCAAGAGCATTCATCACTCTCTGTGAGGGAAAAAAATACATATAGCTTATTTTTCTCCAATTGCTGTAATTTAAAATTAAATTTTACAGCATATTTAATCTCAAGGCCCAGCAGTATGTATACCAGTAGACAAAACAGTACAGTTTCTTGAATCTCAGATGACAAATTTTTGCACAACTACAACCTGTGCTGTCCAAGTCCAAGAGTTTGCTGAATTCTAACAATAAATACAGGCACTGAAGCCCAGATGAATGGAGAAAAATCCAAAAGCAGTGATGTGTTAGTTCAGATATAAAACCACTTTATCCAAAAGTATTGTTTGCATTCATTGGTGTGCAGAAATTGAAAACCACTGAGTTCTATTTCTTCCATTTATATAATAACTAAAATTACTCAGAAGGTCATAGATCTTATAAATGTATCATATTTTTTTCACTCTTGTCAAATAGACATTTTAAAATTCACCACAAAAGTTAAGTCAGTTATTTAAAATATATAACTAAAGTTATATATTCCAACTAAAGAACAATAACAGATGATGACTTACACAGTGTCCTTAATAAGTATGTAATTCATGTTTGTAAGCTAATAAAGGTTAATTACAAATGAATGCAAAATCTATCTTAAATTGTTCAGCAATTTGGCCAAATACTCGGCCAAAGGACTTTACTTTAGCTTCAGTGAATGAAAATTATTCTACAGATGCTTGGAGACAGCTTTGTGAAACCTGATAAACAATTAAATACTGTATCTACTTAACATCTATGGAAGGAACCCTCACACTGTAGCAAACTTCTGTATCAGCCTGACAATCTCCCAGGAGCCATGTGGAGACTGATAAAGGGAATTGTGGGAGCACAATGAAAGCTCTCACCATTTTTAAATCTGGGAAGAGGAAACTGAGGCAACAATTCTAATTTATAGCAATAAGTGGCTGACTGCGAGTCACCCTTGAAAGCTACCCATTCCCACATAAAAAACAGCCACCCCGACTTTGTTAGGCTGGAGCAACCTACAATATGATGGATAAATAATAGGAAATAACAAACCACTTGAAGAATTACTAATACAATCACCTTGTATTCTGAATAAAAGCAATTTAGAACATAAGGTTCTCAATGAATACAATTAGAAAGAGAAAACAAAACCATCTAAATGGCAAATTGTATCATAAAATTATTTTTAAAATGCTTTCCAATATATTGTCAATGTAAAAGAATACGATTACTTGTAAATGTTTTCCATTACAATCACTTCAACCTCATTGAAAACAATTTGGTATTCATTACCACCATTTCTTGAATTGTTTTTATTTGAACTTTTCTTTTTTGCTTCTATTTTTGCCTTTAAACACTTTGTTCAGTGAGACTAGACTTTTGGCCTTGAGAGGGATTATACATTCCCGGGAGATATATTATGCACATAGATGAGTACAAAAATCTAATAAAAACAAAGCCCATTGTTCTAAAAAGTAAGTCTATTGTCTATTATCATTTATAATCAACTTCTGAAGCAATATAATTGTGCTGGGCTAGTTTTGAGGACCTACCCCTTTCTTAACAGCATTCAAAGATAAAGATCTTAGTCAGATGATACCTCCAAAATGTACACATTTGTGTTCTGTCACAGTAATTACCCCAAAGAATGCCACCATAAGGTCTGTGATGGATGCATTGCTACAGACTTTTGGGGCTGCATTATTTCTATTTCTGATACCTGCATCAATGCAAAAACATAGCTAGTCCTGCAAAAAAAAAAAAATCAGTCAGTTGGAAAAAATTAAGAAATTAAGTAATATAATTCTCAAATATTCCTGATTAGGAATTTCAACAACTTCCAGTTCTCATTTAGCTTTTGAACTAAAAGAGGACTTTTCACAGATTTAATGAGATCAAATAAACACAAGAGCTGGACTGATTTTGTTGCTGTATGTTCTGTCACTGACGTTTTAGATGAGTTATAAAGAAAACAGAATTTAAGTCTAACTAACTGCAAATAGTTGTTTCACAACTGTTACATTGTAAACATGCTGTTATGGTGCCACATCTTCTGTCCTGTTCATTTCTCTATGAGAAATGAAAAAGGGGGATGAAATTACAATGTTCTCAGTTGGTTTTGTTTGTTTTGTATCATACGTGGATTTGAATCAATTTTAAATACTTTGACATTAATATCTTTCATTAAGTATCCATGATCCTAAACACTATTAGATTATTTCCATTTACTAATACATTTTGTTAACTGCAACTCAGTTCTATCAGACAGAAAGAAGGAATTGCAAGTTAAACCATTGTACTCATTTATCTGATTGCTGCTTTCAGTAGCCTCTTAAAGTGCTACTAAATGCTGCTAAACATTTTCATTTAATAAAACTGCATTTTACTGTTTGCATTTTCTGGTTGCATATTCTATATATCCATGACTTTTCTTTAGTCTGATCCCAAACATATTTTGGGAACTGTTGTACAACAATCATACTCAAAAACAAAGCCAAATTGGAGAACTGGAAAAGATTTCTATTAAAATTGAAGTATTAATGACTTGTGCTGTCTTAACATTGCAAATTCGAGTCTCTAAAGATAAGACCAACTCAGGTCGTAGAAATGTATTTGTTAGAAACAAAAGCTTTTTATTCCATATAGATGGAAGTTCAAATGCTCTCTCAGCACTGTTTCCAAAGAGTGCCGCATGCCATCAGGACAAGGTGATGGACTGCAGCAATTAATGTTCTTGACCCACTAGGGTAAAAGCATGAAAGGAAAAAACCCTCGGCAGATGACAACATTATTTGTTTTCAAAGTCTCTATTTCTGAGGCTTAGGAGTGGATTGTAATAAATACACAGAATACAAATAAGTGAATTTTCATGCAGTCAAAAGTCTTTATCATTCCTGGCCAACCACTATACAAGGACATTTTAAGGTATCTGAAAGGCCATCTGAGATTTTATTTCCAGATCTTATCCCTTTAAATTCCACAAACTGAGGAAATTATCCTGGCCAACAAGAAAAAACTAGTACTCCAGAAAGAAACAAACACAGGCAGAACGATTTCAAATTTACCCATTTCTGGGTTTTACTTATTTATGATAATTTCACATTATCTTTAAATTATACAGCAGTGCAATTTTTGATGCACAGATATGCTTTAAAGATGAAATACATTCAGAAGAATGTCTTCAACCTGATGTATGTTTAAGACTTTATTTCAGTTATAAGAAGCATTAAAAATTACGCGTTTTCTAGGCAAGACACAATAAAATAATACTGTTGGAAGTACCTCCATCAGCATATGATAAAAATGGAGAAGCTAGAGATTAGCATTAAAGCAAAGCAATTAAGATAAGTATACTTTTAATGTTTTAAAAGAAAAATATAAACAGTGTAAAATCTAGAGAATAATATGAAAGGCCACAATAATATTGATCCCTCCCATTTCTTCTAAGCCTTCTGCTTGCCTGGAGGCAGGAAAATAAGGTGTATGGCTCAAGTAAGATACAGAAAATTCATGGAAAAATATAATATGCTTGCACCAGTTAAAAAATGTCAGAGTTGCAAAAGTAAAAATGCAGAGATTAACAATACTGGTGTTGTCAGTTTTACTCATTGCTAGCTTTGGTGTGCATTGTAGCTCTGTGTGTTTTGTCTGCCTATCATGTACAGGAATTCAAGCCTATTGGTACAGCTCACAACAGAAGGGCCCAGCCTTTTGTTGCAGCAGCAAATATTGATGACAAAAGACAGGTAGTGAGCTCCTCCTATAATTCTCCAATTGGGCTCTATTCATCTGGCAATATTCAAGACGCGCTCCATGGACAACTGAGGGGTCTCATTCCTTACTCATCGCAAAAGTGAGTATTCATATTTACTTATAATACATAGTCATTTGTGGTATATCATTATCTGTTCTGTTTTCAGTTTAAAAGTCCAGCTCTTGCTGTTTTTTCTGAGAATCAGGAGATTATTCATTATCAAAAAAAAACAAAAAAAAACCCCAAAACAAAACAAAACAAAAAAAAAAAACCTTGTGATCAATGAAACTATTTTTTCCAACACAGGGAACTATCCATTCAGCTTTCTAGTAAGCAGTGCTGCAGGTAGATAAATTTGCCCTCTGTGTTGGGCTGCAACACTACCCTCCAGCCTTCTCTCCTGTAAGTGCACTTTACTCTGAATGTTTGTGAACACTACAGTGATTGTGTTTTGAGCACCAGGAATGAACAGACTAAACATGGTTACTTCATGGTTAAAATGTGTAAACTTTGTTAGCCATGTTTTAACTAGAATTGCACATTTGTAGGCCAAAGAAAGCTATTTTAACTCTTTTTTCTTTACAGGATATCAACTACTTTGAACACAAGCATAATATTCGGCCCAAACCTTTCATAATCTCAGGCCGAAGCAGGTTATAAACTTTGAGTGCTGTGCTGGATTTGATGCATGGTGTTATTTTTTTAATGGATGGATACTCATCATTGATATTAATTAAGCATTCTGATGCATTTGAAATTTACTTATAGTACTAGACAGCCTAATGCTGAAATTTAAAGCAAACAAACAAAAATAATTAAATGGTTGACTTGCAGACCTCAGGCTTGAAATTCAGATTTCTGTTCCCAAAAGAAAGCAGATCTACACTCCCATCTTAGTTACACTGATCAGTCTGAAGTAACTGCAGCCATGATTCAGTTTACAGCATAGCACCTGATATTGTACACTTACAGATCTTTGGTGAACTTCTTCTGTTCAAACGCAAATACATGTAATTCATTAACTTGCTAAATAGAAGATAGCTACATATTACAGATATATTACATATACATATAAATAAAAGATACCTTACATATAAATAAAAGATAGCTAAAGATAGATAGTTATAATCTAGGCCATTTAGAGATTTCAAATTTGCTTTTCAGCAGACTTCTTTCCAGAGGGCAACCTACTGCTGAACTAAAAATAGGAAAACTGATGCCACGACACGTAAAACTCCAGTGCAGAAAATCTTACATATTTAAATCCATCATTTTAGTGTAATAATCCTCTGTCTTAACTGGTGATTAAAGTCCTCACTACTGTTTACATTATTACAGAGCTGAAAAAAACAGTGCAAACTATGTGACTAAAAACACAAGGAAGCTCAAAACAGCCTGAGGGATGAAATATATTGTGATGTGATCTTTCATCCTTTCTAGCAGTAGCAATTTTTCTAGGGGAATTACTGTTTTACATTTAATCCTGAAAATCAAAAATGCCTGCATCTTAATTATACTCATTTAAATCTGACAAACTAGAGCAGAAAAATAGGATGATAAATCATTCCAGTGTACAAAGGACAATCTCATATTTATCATCAGTTTTGAGAGATGCCTTAAATTCGTCAATTACCTGACTGTAGAAAATGGTCCCATCCTGCAAACAAGAACTATCAATGTAGAACACCACCACAGGGGAGAAAAGCTGCTCAAGGACAAAACCGTCCTTAGCAAACATCCATGGCTTCTTCACAGATAGCACTTACATACCGTATCAAAACTGCCTTTGGGACCACTAAGTACCATTTTACAAGTGCCTACTGGACCTATGAAGATTCAAATAAGTTTATCAAGAGCCTAACCTCACAATTCATAAATGAAAATTACACAGAGTTTTCTATGAAAATGTTGAAGTAAATGGCCATTTACTTCAATATATGAGGAAAATAAACTGCAGAAACTACCCCAACAGCTATGCAACAACTTTAAGAATTTCAGTTGGGCAAGGTCTGTCAGGTGATCTAGCATTGGGGAGGTCAGCACTTGCAAACTGCAGAACCTCTGACACGGGGTGTTACATCCACAAAACCTTGGTTATCAAACTGCTTGTCTGCTACTTTTCCATCAGTTTGACTTAATCCACTGCTAAACACACCAAAAAACAAACCACCACCTTGGATCTAAATATCCCTTTAGGCTGAGGCTGAATAGGACTTTGACTAAAAGAAGACTTAATTGTGGACTGCAGGTTTGAGCTAATGGATTTGGCATTGGCCAGAATTTTGGACTTTACTCTCATGAAACTAATCACAAATTCTATTTAATATAGTTTATATTTTATTTACTTTTTACCTATTATTTATTCTGTTTTAACATTACTTTGGCTTCACACAGCGAGAGCATGGGTTGTGCTTTTTCTAGTGTTTTTCTGCTGTTTTCCATTTACTAACACTATTAGCTCTGACAAAACCTAGTCTACTGCAAGATCAACGGTGGTATTGATTCTTCTAAAAGAAAATACTGTAAATACATATATTGCCCTGTGTGAAACTTTTGGCTAACTCATGCTCTATGATGATGCACAACTATATTTGCTTTAAGGCTTGCCTACCATTTCTGGAATGCTTTTGTTTGGCATGTCTTTGATAAGAAAGTATTTTCTCTGTAAAATTTTGAGAAAGTGGTCCTGCACAACTTCCCCTCTAAATCAATGGAAAAATTTTGAGTTTTCTACTCCACCCAAGAGTAGCTGCTGGGCAGAGTTCTGTACTATCAAACTGGGAAATAGAGCATTGTCCCAGGTTTACAGAGCTTGGAAAGGAATAACCACAACCCTTGTATCAGGTTGGAGGACAGAGAGGATGCATTTCTTGCCCCACAGCTCAGAATATCACAAAAATGGTAACCAATGACTGCAGAAAGATTGGTTATGTGCAACAGCAACAGCAAAGAAATACCCCATAACGAGGAAAGTCTCTGAGGTATTATGGAGAGAAGACTGAAGCATTCAAATTAGTGATCCTTAAAAATACTTCAGGCCTAATGTTCACATTCTTTTGCTAATCATTTTCCAGATATATTGAATTGGGGTACAGTAACTTCAGTAATGTCAAGGAACACTAATATCTCTAAAAAGTACACATCTTATTTTTTATCTATAAATTATATGTAAAATTACCTCAAAAGCAGTAAAAGCAATTCTCTGAATATGTACCCATTGTTCTTGTGAAGGACCACTTTACATTCTAATGGAAACACTGTAATTTAGAAAAGCAAAAGTAAGCCTGGATGTTTTATTAGCTTTTTTCTCTGTAAAGATTAACTTTTTAAAAATTGTTCAACTAGTTTTAAAAGACTAATAAATATCTTACTGTAGAATTTAAGGAAATCTAGGTAGGTTCACATTCATTATTTTACACTGCTTCACAGCAGTCTTTTCAACAGTGGAGTGAGACGGTTGTGAAGTATAGAACTGGAATGATGTGTCCAGGATTCCAGTGCTGCAGGTGTTCTGTCTCTGACATGGACAACCCACAAAAACTTTGTCTGCTACCCTTTTTATAGATATTAAGAATTACTCACTTAGAACAAAGAATTTTAGGGAGGCTTACTTAATCCTCAATAAAACCTAGCATCAAAAATGTAAAATAATGTTTTATTCTGAATTATTCCATCTATCGATGGATTTTTGTTATCTTTAAAGAAAATACATGCCAGAATTTTAAGGACTGCTTTATAGCTGGCATTGATACTTTTTACGGGAAAGCTATTTTCAATGACTACACATACTTTTGCTTTTCTCTGCTTTCTGTACTTTCGCTTTTCTGAGCCTGTTCTGTTTATGCCTTTCAGCCCTGTTAACATCACCATATCCCTGTCCTTTTCTCTTTGTTCTCTATAATCCAATGCACACTGCACACTTTTCTGCACTCTGGCCATTAACACAGTGGATGCAGCACTCCTTCGGGGCTGGACTGTGGCAGTGGACGCAGCACCCCCTCTTCAATTAGCACGGTCAGCTCCATCTGCCCCACCGAGCTGAAAGCAGTGTCTAAGATGGCCCCTAATGTTCCCCTGGAGATGGAGCTTCCTGGTGTCAAGATTGTACACGCTCAGTTTAACACACCTATGCAGTTGTACTCAGATGACAATATCATGGAAACACTGCAAGGCCAAGTTTCTACAGCTCTGGGGGAATCACCTGTCATAAGGTAACTAGAGCAGTATCTATAATATTCATGAATACACAAATTTAAAATATACCAAAAATCATGAGCTTTCATAATATCACACTGTTTCTCTGAGAAAGGGGGAAAGGGTCAGAAAGGAACTAAGTAATTTCAAACCATTTAGTATTTTCACTAAAATACTAGTAATTTCTGGGGTTTAACCCACAGTATTAAAGGAGTCCTTCAGAACTTACAAATAAATATTCCATAGGTAATAACCTTAGAATTGTGGCTAATAAATAAAAAAATATTACATTATCTGGACTATCAGCTGGACTGACTATCGAAATCAAGATTCTGGTACCTCCAAAATTCAAAACTGTTTATTATTATTATAATTCTTTATATAATAATAATTCAATTATTCTCTCTTATTAATAATTCATAAAATAATAATAAATAAAATTTGTTTCCACTGTTGAAATTCAGGTTAGGAAGATTAGGAAATTTTATAAATAGTTATAGTGTTCTAGACACTCAACTCCCATTCTAGACAACTGATTCAATACAACTAGCTCTTGTACAAAAAGAGACAGAATTTACTCTAGGCCTACAAATCCATGTCTGACATGAATTTTATCCACTGCACGACTAAAAGCAGGTAGGAGCCTTATGTATATGGATAACAATTATGATTATATAATAAAAATTTTTAAAGCCCTCTTCTTTTTTTTTGAGAGACAGTTCACCATTCAAGTTGCTTTACCTTTATTTTTGCATAATAGTAACCTATTTTCCTGTTTTACAACAATACTGAAGTTAATAACTCATGTATGGTGTAAACTAAAGCTAATTACTAATATTTTAAATAAGCAATAATCACCAGCACCAATGAGCCTTCTTTAGCACCTTGCAGAATTTGGCGGCTACTAACAAAAAACCCTGTATTTATATAAAAGTATCTAAGTTCATCCTGATGAAAACTACAGTTCATGAAGTCTTTGCAGAATGAAGTTACTCTAGTGCTTGAATATTTTTGCTCAATCAGCACAATTAGAGAACAATAAAAGAAAAATTTGCTGCTTCATTATTCTGAAATAATGGATTAAGCCCAAAGTAATCAGATTTCACACTGCCTGTGACATCGCCACTTTGAGAACCTATTCTCTACACAGGTTTGAAATGTCTCTTGCTGTGGGATTGGTTTTCACAATGTATGCATTTAGAAATGTAAGATCACACATTTGTGTCTGGTTTTTTTGCCTTCTCTATGTAATTGCATTATCACTTGTTATACATTTAGAAATATTTTAGCAAAGAGGAGAGAATTCAGGGGTTTAATTAACCATTGCCAAGAATTGTAAAAACTAAGCTACCTCTATTCATTACAAGCTTCTGACAAAACAAGAAACTGGTAGTTTTTTCACCAGCTTAAAGATAGCTCAAAGAAATCCACTGATTGATGAAGACCAAAAACTTCACATAAGCAACAGGGGTCACTGTTCAACTCCTGCTGCTCTTACTGGGCCATTTGGCAGCTTGGATGCTACCCTGGGAAACAAACCAAACCATTTAAAGCAAAACCCACTCTAATTCTTTTTGGACAATAGGACGTCAGTTGCAACAGGAAATTTAAACCAGACATTTGTGTGTATAGCTGTATGGTAACAGACCTCATCAAAGTAAATTTGGATGTTTTAATCACCCCCCAGTAGCTGTTTGAAATTTACAGATGCAATACATTCAGTCTAATTCCTGTCAGTGCATATAGTCCTCTACTCTTCCCCTCGACTACTTAGGGTTTCATTTATCATTAACAACTCAAAATATTCAGCACAGCTTAAAATAATCTCAGTAAAATCTTTGTCTCACAGGGTATTTGAGATCCAACCATCAGCTGCTGTTTGGACAATAAATTACTTTGCATTTTTTAGCATTAAATTGTCATTGCAAAAGAAAGCCGTGTCTCATTTTTATTAAATTAAGAAATAGAACTTCTGTTTTGTCACTATTCACCTTACAATGTTTCCTATTATGCAATATGTGTTTCACTCCTTTTTGTCATCTCCATAAGTTAAATAAATAACAATTATCTTAGCCAAATAATCACTGTATTACATAATGATTGAGGCAACTTAGAAGTCATGTTCTCCCAAAATATTTGTCTGGTTACGTTTTGGCTGACCTTATGTAAAGGCATAAGCTGTGATTTCAACAACATTCTTGAGGGCAGCTGCTGCAAAAAGGGAACTTCTGGATACCATACCAAAGAGCACCTGGTAACACAGCAGATGATTACAGGAATGAAACTACTTTGAGATCAAATGGCCCATTCTCAAATGTCAGTAGAGCCAGAGCAGTAATTACAGAAAAACTTTAATGAGTTTCTAGATTTATTTTTGTAACAATTGCATGATTTAATTTTTTTCAGCATGTTTTAGATCAAAAGGAGGCTATATAAAGCAATGCTACCTGGAAGAAAGAGTTTTTCAATAGCTGTAGGAACACATGGTCTTTATGTTTGTTTCCTGAATCATACTCTATGCCTGGTAGAACTAATGCTTTAAAGCTATGTTTGATAAACTGTTTTCCCTTCTCTTCCTCCCTTTAATACAGTGATCCATCTCCCAACTCAGTGTCTCAGTCTGACGTGTACAAGATGCTGCACTCCAACCAGGAGGAGCCCAGTCAGCCACGCCAGTCTGGCTCCTTTAAGGTGCTCCAGAATTTAGTCTCCGAGGAAGGTGGTTAATAACAACATATTCTGCCTGTTCAAATCATTTTTAAATGTTTGTGGGTGGGGGGAAGCCAAGAAGAAAATAAGAAAGATTAGAGATATAAGAATTTCTGAAAGCCCAAATCATTCTGTATCTTACAGCCACCACACCAGTCTCCTGCCATTGCCCCTCCTTGCTTGTACAGCAAGCAATCTCCTCTCTGAATACAAAGCAGGTGCTGATCACATTTTTCAGAACCTCTTCACAGATTTTAAGATCTTTAATACAAAGTTGACTTCAATTGCATGATAAAAAGTTTTATCTGAGAAAATTTTTGGGACAAGCTGCTTATACTCATGACACTAAGAAAGAAAACACTCTTCCACATCCAGGAAAAGAGGAATTTAAACCAACTCTTGAAACCTCCTTAAAACCCACTTCCTCTTCATTCTACATAAAAACTGAAGAGGACAATATAATTTACAGCCATATTTCCTTCAAATGACAAAGTTTTGAAAATAAAATTATTAAAGGTTGCAAGTTTATTATATTTGCAGTAAGCAAAAAGAGTAAAATACAACCAAAATTAACATAAAAGAGAGGTATTTAAAATTTTAATGTTTATATGTCAATATTTACTAGAGAAGGAATAAATACATTTTATTGTCTAAATAAATATCATTGGGGATTTTACTTAGTATTTTCTTGGATTTTGTTATCATTTTGTATTCATATCATGTTATTAATCTTTCCAAATTTGTTGTACAGTTAGTTATATCAATAAGAAGCTTTCTGAAAATATGTCTTGATTATGTTATGTTTCTATGTTACAGCCCAGTCCTCCTCCCTCTCTGCTATATCCAAGACCTACTATCAGAGAATTAGGTGATCTCCATGAGACAGAGAGCAGAGTATAAACAATCTTCTTTGTACTTGCTTCTTGGCTACAGCTACACAATATTTTTACTGATTCCAGAGGGGTGGAATCTGGCCTACTAAACTTTTATGGTGAAACTGCATTGTTTGTTGATACAAGTGAAAGCCTGTAAATACCTCCAGAAGTGTATGTACAGTACAGAAAGCACAGAAAAGTGTAGGAAAGTACTTAACTGCATTAGATGTTTTTATATTAGCCCGTACATAACAGGATTGTTTTGTTCCTCAGATGGGCGCCCTGTGGGAACAAGAAGTGTGAAAGCACCTGTAACAAAGGCACCTACTGCCATGCCTGGTGTCCAGAAAGTGCCATTTTGTGACAAATGCGGGAATGGGATTCTGTAAGTTGTTTCTTTTTAGTTTTAGAAATCCCTAACTCAAGCACACGTCATCCTCAAACACCACTGCAAACTACAGAAGTGTGTTCCCATAATGCTTCTAGAGAAGAGATATAAAAATATATTGTTCTAAATCTCCAATTATGAACCTGTACCTTCAACAATTTTGATACAGATTATATAAGTTTTGACAAAGTACCATCGAGGCTTTGATTGAGATTTCTCAGGACCTTTTGTAAGTCAACCATTAACACACAGGTAATGAAACCAGCACTGATCTGTGCTGTGCTGTCTCGGCTGTGAATTCTCAAAAATTTCTTGCTAATGCAAAGAATCCTTCTGCCAACCAAGTGTGATTATTCAGAAAGCTCTGTAGATATATTTTAAAACTATCAGATTTCTATCTGACTGGCATCACTAACTTCAGCAAAGAACTCAGATACTGATGAACTGAGACAACACAGACACAAAGAAAAAGCAATGTGGTTTTGAAACTCATTTTGTCACCCTTTTGATAGGTTATACTGTACTTACTGTCTTGTAACCAAACTAATATGTTTCTTCAAACTCTTCATTTTCCAATGCTCATGAACTATGTGATCAACTCTACAGCATTTTATGTCACGTACTCAAGCTCAGCATCCAACCTTAAATTATACAGTAGTTCTTAAACCACAAGATGAACAACTATAAAGACTTAAAATACCTAGAACATACTTTGTGTCATAGAATCATAGAATGATTTGAGTTGGAAGGGATCTTAAAGATCATCTAGTTCCAACCTCCTGCCATGGGCAGGGACACCTTCTAGCAGACCAGCTTGCTGCAGTTTATTTTCTCATTTTAAATGCATACGAATTAATTAGCTTTATTTCTTTCCATTGTTTCCATATAGAGGGACAGTGGTGAAGGCACGTGATAAATACCGGCATCCAGAATGCTTTGTGTGCTCTGACTGCGATCTCAACCTGAAACAAAAAGGCTACTTCTTTGTGGAGGGCCAGCTGTACTGTGAAGCTCACGCACGTGCTCGCATGAGGCCTCCAGAGGGATACGAGACAGTTACGGTTTACCCAAAGTGCTAGTCTTATGTTAACACACAAATATATGCATGCACACAAAAAGCCTTTACCAGCTTAGAACTGCAGTACAAGTGCCTGGACTTCTGCCTAAATCCAAAGTAACAGCCTTTAAACCTTTCCTTGTGGGATTCTGAGAGAGGCGGAAGTCCTTATTAGCCAGCAATAGCATATTATACCAGCAAAATTCTGCTAAAATATTGTTTTTGAAACTGACAATATAACTCAAGGAAGTACAAACTGAAACAGCTCTCCTGGAATACAAAAAGTGAAACAGCTGAGGTATTACATGGATGCTACAGCATATACATGAGTGTTGTAATCAAGACATTATTTTTAACATAATTAAGTATCTGCGCAATCACCAATACCATCAAAGTCTTACGGGCTGGGCCACTACATATGTAGATACTTGACAGATCAATAGAAAAGCAGCTATTTTACATGGATAGCACAAACCAAGCAGTTGTTCATGTCTGCCATTATTCAACTAGCATTACTGTACGCCCCAAATATGTTTTGCTTACTTTGCTTTCAATTTGGGGTTATACTGCCTTAATTTTCTGATGCAGCAACTGTGATAAAGAATAAATGTCAAGTCACACAATAAAATAGCTAGTATAATAAAGACAGGTTAGTATGAAACAAAACAAAAGTTCTCTGTTGTCTTAATGATTTGCAATGACATCAACTTCCACATCACTTTGCAGAAAATTGTCTGAGGCATGCACACACATAAATTGTTTTTTGGAAAAAGAACCTCATACCCTAATAGGAATTCTCTCACTGCAAACTGAGAATGAAAACAAATTTTAAAACCTTTCTGCAAAAAATTATACTGGATTTTTGTATCTCCACCTTTCAATTTCCATAATAGAAACAATGTGGAAATATCATCACAGTTATCTTTATTGCTGGTAAATTAAAGCTTGGGCAACTTTAAAAATAAATGTTAATTAAAATATGCAAAGGCAAGGTCTTTTATTAAAAAGCCTGGTGACATCCTAAGGAATAAAACACCAAAAAGCTGAAAGAATATGGTTTTGTAATCAATTTCTGAAAGTCATCAAGGCTACATTGCTTTCAGGTAGGTGCCAGCTACATGGACACACCTAACGTGCAAACTAAACTTAGCATTTTCAGAAAATATCAAAACAAATCATAAATTCTTTATTGGGGTATTTTGAACCCACTTTAAAGTAGAAAAATCTACAAAATTTTATGTCAAGTCCACAAGACTAGCAAAAAAAAACCGATTCAATGACAAACAATCTTATATACTTTTCCCATTCTATAACGTAAGAAGCCTAAAATGCAAGTAGAATATGGAATCAAAGTAAGAAATTACAGATATTTTTAATTTATTTTAAAAATTCACGAGTCCCAAAGATTGAAATCTTATGTCCACATATTCAAAGACCTTTCAAAATGTCTTAAAGTATTATTTCAGAATTTGAAAGTTTTTAAAATGTGTGTGTCACTGCATTTATTACTTACATTTCTATATCAAAAGCAGAGATTAAAAAAAAGTGTTGCACCCTTTTCAAAGTTAGCTCCTGTATTACTTTTGGGTACAAAACATAATTCTGCTCCTCCGCTATCATGGAGGCTATATGTAGTATTAATATTTTTCCATTGATAAAACCCATAAATCTGAAAATCCTTTTGAAAATGAGACTGCGCAAAATTTTCACAAATTTAAAATGTCATTGGTGTTTGTTTAATGTTCATGTCTTTGTGGAGTAACTAAAGGTAAAAATAAATCTACTACATACGATAATATTCTGTGTTTCTTTTCATTTGGTGTGGAAAATGAGAAAGTGTGCGTGTCAAGTGACTTGACAAAAACAGAGGTTTGGATTTCAGTCTGACAGAGCAGTATGCTTCAGATTTATCAAAGCCCTGGCAGGAATCAAAAACAGTTTTTATGTTAGGTATTTGAGTATATAACCCAGGCTTTCTAAAACAGAATGAAATCATATGCTTTCAAAGTTAAAGACCCAAAACTGCTCTCTTTAACACACCAAATATAACAATCGTAAACACGGGGAAACCCTTGGAAATGCAGATACAAGAACTGTTAGGTTACAAGGAAGTCACAGAACATGACCTAATGCTAAAATTTTTATATAAGTTCAGTGGTATTGCATCATCATGTGGTGCCATTTTGGGAGGTCTGAAGTTGGATGTGGCTTTGACAGAATTAGAAGGTAAGCCTATCTAATTGCAAGTACTGACTATATGAAAACCTGTACACCAATATAACCTCAAGGAAACTATGATTTTCAGTTAATGCAGATTCTGAAAATCCTGATCCCGAGAGAGGAGAAAAATAGGAAATCTCATCCCACAGTCGCTTCAGTCTGGGAGAACTGAATATAGTTTTAAATGTTAGAGGAAGATACACCAATTCTCTCTATGGCATTCTCAAGGTCGAATTCTTCATCTCAGTAGGGTCCCATACGTTCCTAGCACACAAGGTGTCCAGCTAAAGACCTACCCACTTTCTCTTCTGGTTTCAGAATAGTGCAGCCAGTCAATCATGATAGCAGCTTAATGCTACTGTGCCTCTCAGGTGTGTCTAGACTCTTACATATATTACAAGCCAAAGGCAGATACGGCATTTATTTTTAGATGAAGAGAAAGGTAGGAAGTGTGACCTCATATGCTTTTTATCTCAGCTCTTCAGATGCTGATCAACAGGTGTGAAAAGCTCTCCCCAGCTATGTTACTGCTGCATAAACAGCAGGGCAGTTCTGGAAGATTTTAAAAACTTGTATGAAACTGTAATACTCCAAATGAGGAAGCCAAGAATTGCTTCTGAAAATACATAATTAATTTATATGGTACTTTTGAACCAATTCTTCCAAGACAAATGCTTTTGATCTTTTAAATAATGCAGTGTTGCCAACAATCTGAAATCTAAAAACTAACTCTAAAGTAGTGAAGTAAAACTGTGTTGTTTCCATCAACTAAATAGCGTTTTTCATTTTCTCAACTACATTTCATCACCTAAAAAATGAGACTAGCACTTTTGTTCAGATCAGAAGTGAGCTATTGAAAGTAAACTCCCCCCACCATTCCCACTGACTGCATTTTCGTTCACATTACACAGCAGCTTCAGAGTGCACAAAGTGGTTTCCTTTAGGATGAAATTCAATTACAAGTTGTTCTCTGGGAGCACTGCTAACATACACCAACCTCAATCCATAGACCAATTATGGGACCTCAATCCATAGAAGCAAACTAGAGCTCAACAGACCATCCCTGAAATGTCAGACCATCCCTGAGATGCCAGGTCCTCAATACCAACTGAACTGCTCCTACTGCATCTTGCTGCCTTCTAAAGCACACACATTTTTAAGAATTGCTTGCAAGCTTCATAGAGGAAGCGTTTCTTAAAAGAAATTAAATTACTGACTGCTTATCCAGTCTCAGAATTTGGACCTGATTTCAGATGTGCCAAAGCTCAGAGTTGTTTGATCAAGACTTCTGGTTCAAATTTCTAAAAATGATATCAAAGACAATAACTGTGCAGCTGGGTATAGATCTGACTTGCTTGTAAAACACATGCACTTGATTTAAACTCCATTTTAGGGGTCTTTTTCACAAGGACAAGATCATTATTTCCCTAGTGGGTTGATACATTTATAAATAAAATGGTGGGAAATGCTTTGTTGGCATGTATCCAGTAAATTTTATCTCTGAAGGCAGCCACACTCTGCAGATTTGCCCATTTCTGTTCCTTTTTTTTTCCCTCTTGTTATCCGAGCAAGTTATTCAGATAGCTTCTTTTGAAATTGTTAGCAAGAAATTTCCACAAGCAGATTATTCTTTTTTTCTAAGTGCACAAAGTTTTGAAATAAAATGCAAGTCTTCAGTTTATGGTCAGTGCCACCAACTAAAATCTTTGCCTCCACAGCATTTGCTGGATAAATAATGTTATCTACACAATGTCTGAGTTCACAAAGGATTTTGTTTCTATATATGGTAAAGCACACATTTGTTTTAGCATTTTCAGTGAGTGTTTTTAGTTACATGCACCCTACCTAATCCTCCCTCTCTGCACACCAGGGCATGATTCAAAGACCAGTAAAGCTTTTAGGAAAGTCTTGAAAGACTGTATATCATATTATTGTGAAAAAAAAAAAAAGCTCTCTTTGACACAGGCAAGGACAGTTGTCCAAAATAAAACTTTAAAGGAATATTGTTTTATACAGGGCTGACAAAAGTATAGCTGTGTTAGAGTGACAAATCACAAAACACAGAAACTGTAGAATAGTTAAAGATCATTATTCTTACTCAGAAAACAAAATATTCATTAAATACCAACAGGATTCTGAGAGGAAAAATCTCTTCCAAGCTTTTCACAATTTTTCTTTTCATGTTATTGTTCAAAAACAAATTTATACAGATGACTCATTCTCTGTTTAATGGTTCTTTTTCAATTAGTATATTCTTGCTTTAAGATGTTTTTAATTATCCTGTAAAAGCACGAGTTTATAAAAGGTTACACATTAATTAGACCAGATATCCCAAGGAGATTGGACTGGAACAATATGTTCAATGGCAACCAAAGGGAAAAAAAAGGAGATAAACAACCATTAATACATGCAGCCAAATTGTCTCTGCACATTCAGACCAAAACCTGAAGTTTCTCTATAGCAACAAAGAGCGATATACTGATTTTATGCAAAACCTATAGGATGTCAGTGGCAACATTTTACACTCCTGGCACAAAGCAGAGAAATATCCCATTTACTTTGAGTTTCCCAGCGCCTGCTTTTCAGGGTAATTACAAGGTGCTCACAGGCTGTGCAAATACAGAAAGCATAGGAATAGGTAGTTTTCTGTGAGGAAGAGTAAATCCCAAAAAGAATCTATGATTGCACAAATGACAATCAGTCTTTCACTCTACTTACAGGAAAAATATCCATTTCATATATTGACTATTCCATTTGTGTAGAACTCATTCAGAGCATTAATAATAAATGAATGCTATCTATTTACTACTCATATTTCTGAATGAAATTTCACTAACTGGCACTGTCACAAATAATTCTCACCACTGCTTTACTTCGTGCAGTTTGGACATCTAACATTTTTACTTCTGTATCTTGCACATTTAAGAAAGTTGGGAGTGGGATAAAACTGCCAAATATGAGACATTTAACACTTAACTAAGACACTTTTATTCTGTCATTCTAGTATTTTCCAAGAACTGCATTCCTATCTGCTGTTTTACTTTTGCAAAGTCCTTCAATTTGATTTTAATTTCACTGCAAGAATATCCCTAGTTTCCAAATCATGGTCATGTTTACAGAGAACTTCTGTTAACTGCTCCAGATCTCTTGCACCTCTTCAAGCAAGCCAGTTCAAAACTATATGCAAGTAGGATGCAGGAGGTTAAAATTATACTTGCTTCAAAATTAAATTCTTCCACTGTCTACCTTACCTCATCCTTAAAGAAAAGTGTATACTACAAGACCACTCAGAAGCAGAGATGGTCCAACTGAATCAACCACTGTATTGAGAATTAAAAATAATTGGTACCCCACAGTTTCAAATTCAGACACAGCAGACAAGGTACTTACAGTATGGAAGGGAAAATGGCATGATGACATAAACTTTTTTTCACACAAGGCTGGTGGACTGAAGTTGAAATAGAGAAGCTGTTAAGAATTGCAAAGTGAGAAAAAAATGCACAGGTAATCACTCAGCACAAAGAAAGAACATACAGAGTGTGAAAACTAGTCATACACCAAGACACCAGCAAGATCTTTTATCAGCTGATCCAATTATTGGCTGGCTCACAACAATTCCTCTCTTCCCTAACTAAAAATGAACTGGGAAAAGAGAAGCCAGGTAAGGATCCTGCACTGTATTAACAGGACTAGCTCCTTAAACTTCTGCTTGAGTATCTATTAATGTGTGACTATACAATCTCAGGAACTTCAGAAGATTTCTTAATCCTAATACCAGACAATAATTCTAAAAATGTTTACCTGTTACTTCTCTGACTCATAATTTGTATAACCTTTTCCATTCTCACACTGGTTTGTTACGAGGTTCTTCTCTATGAGCACATGCACCACCCAGCTCTGGTAATGGCCTTCCTTACATATTTCCTCTTCATTGCTTATTAACAACTGGCCTTTTTGAATCCAGAGCTACTTTCACCCTTGACAGAGTACGAAAGTGTAGTGCTTCAGAAATTATGCACCAACACACAGTGCGGTTTCTCCTTACAACTCCACAGAAATGCCAACGAGGTTAGTTCCCTTATTAAGTGTGAAGTTTTAATGACCCTGTGATACTTTTCTTTGAAAAACATGTCTAAACACAGATGGGGCTTTTGATGTGTTAGCAAAAATTGTAGCAGTTATTGTCCTGCTCTAGGCAGAAGGACTGAGTAAAATATACTTTACACTGGTAACATCTGGGCAAATAACAAGCTGTCCAATCAATCATGGCTCTGCTGTAGCATATAAGGAAAAACAGGCAAAACCTTCAAGGCATTCAGAACGCAGTGTTGCACCGGATCTCACTGCTGTTTGCCAAAAGGCTTTTCATAGCAATAAAATTTCCTGGAAACAAGGCCTCCTCCTGAATGCTGAAAGGGCTCAAATTCATGTTCTCACCGCAATACAAGAGATAATACAATAATCTGAAAGTAGGACAATCTCTTTTTTTCCAGAATTCGAAGGTCAGACAAAAATGTTGTGTCTAACCTTAACTTACCAATAAAAGAGGATACATGGTACAAAATAATTAGTAGAGCAGGACAATATTAATAGCTAGACTCATACAGAGTCCTACACAAAGGTGGGCAAGTTAGCCAACAGTGGTGCTACGAGAATCCTCTTTTGAGTTTATATCTTAAACTACTCTGCCCTTGATACTTCAGACATCCCTGGAGAGGTCAATTTATATAAACTGACAGCAGCTCTGACTCATACACTGCCTCTCAAGCTAGAGAACCAAACTGACATTTCCAAGTATTTAACAGATTTTGTCTCTGTGATCACCCGGTCAGACCCCAATGCCTCACATACTCGTATATTCACTCCTATCATGTTTCAATAAACCTGTCAAGCTTGCACCTGTTCCAAGGTTGGTGGAACACATCCACTCATCATCTCACAATAATCAACAAGTGACAGCTGTCCCTGTAGCTGATTCTAACATTTCTATCATAACGAGGGACATAAACAAATTTCATTAGCTGTTCATATTTAGACCATATTTCCCTAAGAACACTCATGAGGCTATAAAGACTTGAGCCATGCATTCTTCAAGACAGATTGGCATCTGATACTGCAAGGTATGAGAACAATGGGCTGCTTCCAAATATGTCTCTCTTCCTTTTTCCTTTTTTTATTAAAACCGGTTAGTGAATAACTGGTGCTGACTCTTTCTGTGAAAGCTTTCTTTAAGAAACAATCAATGTCAAGTGCCAATTAGTAGTCATCCTTAGCACTTCTTGAACCTGCATGTTGAAAGAGCAATGCCAGACATTTTTCTGAAGTTTTGTGTTAGATGATGTTGAATCATTTTGTAAAATAAATCAGAATCTATGCAATATTTTAAGGGTTGAAAATACATCCAGCAGGTTTTAAATAATACCAGTTCTGATTTTATTAAAACAATTAACCTCTAATCATACCTGCTTATTGGAAACATCATAAAAAGAAAATTAAAGAAAAAAAAGAAAGGAAAAAGACAATTCTCCTTGGATCTTTAAGAAAAAACAATTCACCTTCATCTTCAGAGAATGTCTCTTCCACCCTAAAATGACTACCTAAAAGGGGGGGGGGGGAAGAAAAAAAAAAGGAGGTTTTACCTCCATATCCAATTCACTTACCCACAAAGGAAAAATTATTTTCTACTAAGTGAACGAGCAATTATGTACCTTCTTTCCATAACTTTTTTTCTTTTTTTCACCAAAATCTTTAACAATAAGTTTCATACTAACCTGCTGCAGCTATTCCTAGCTTAAACGTGATCCAGTCAGCAGCCCTCAGCTCTTAAGGCAAGCGGTGGGCAGTGAGATGAGTGGGCCACTCTGGCTACCAGATGAACACAATGGCATCCATGTGGTCCCATTCAGAAACCGATATCAAAACCAACTTCTGGGGCACACAGGGGATCTCCACCACTTGTACACAAAGCCTGGGACTGTGCTACCAGAGTTCTGCTGAGATATTTCTTCCCTGTTCCTGCCTTGGCAGCCAGAGAAGTCCTGGTCCACCAAGCTCTCTGAAGAGCCTGTATGTCCCCAGTCAGAAAAGAACAAAAGCAACTAGGAGGTCTTGAAAGTTACTCTCAAAATGCTCTTTTATCACACAAGGTGCTGGACATCATCTCTTCATAGGTTTTACTTTTCCTGTTAGCTGGCCTTGTTAAGGTGGTTTTTGCTCTTGTACATACCAACCGGTCACTGCATTATTTTCTTGACTTCCATTTAGTGTATGCCTAGTTCTTCCTTACAATGCAAATGCTGGCATCTGATCATATCCCCCCTATAATTTTTAACTTTGATTTGCCCATGCATATTTCAAGAGATTTTATTTTTTCTTCTTTATTTTCTGATAAATTACCAATAAACTTAATTTAGGAAGCCAAGGGAATTGCAGAACAGCATCAAAGTTCAGATCTTTGAAGCAAACTTTAGGCTTATTCTACTCAACTTTTTCTCCATTTTTTACTCTCTGGTCACCATTGAAATCTGAGGCTGAATTACGGCATCTATAATCTCTTCCAAGCTTGCTCAACAGACCAAAAATTTTTAAGAATGCTTCAAAAATTCTTTACAGTTTAAATCTGCTATTTAACTTTGATACCTTTTGGAAGTGCGCATTTTGGGGGTTGGGGTTTTTCCCTCAAGCACCATATTATTCCTCAAAATTAGTAATACAATCTCATAGCTAATTATTTTGTCTGTACTCAGACAACTGCATGCCACTAAACAAACCCCATATTTCAGAATTCTTACTATGCCTTTCCTCATTTTGCTTGTCAATACTTCCTGAATTTTGTTCATTTATTGCTACATTTCAGGCAATTTCCTGATGCACACTTGCGCTATTTCATCTGTTCCTGTCCTTGGTTTTCAGTTTCTTTCCCATCCACACCTCTTGTGAATATTTTTGGGTGGTTTCTAGTAAGAAGCATGTTTTAATGGACCTGCAAATTAGATGAGTCCTTATGTTAACAACACATAACTATGATATTATGGGAAAGAGCTCACGAGAGAAAGAAGGACAGCTAAATAAATCATCACTGACTGCTAACACAGAACAAATTAAAACTGGCTAAACCAATTCTTCATTTTCAGAAAATTAACTAACAGCCCCCCAGTTTTCTGTGATTTCATGCAGTGTTTCACTTCCTGGAATGTCCTTCTGCATTGGACAATTTTCCTGTACTTCGCATAAGAAATCCAAAAAGAATATTCTGTTATTTTTCATTGATTTTCTTGTTGGAGAAATACAGATGGTCTCTCATGGGTCAATACCTGGATGTGTGTTTACAGAAAATGAAGTGCACAATGTAGTTTATTTTTAAACAAAGCAATGTACTGGTCTTGTTTCAGATAAATATGTACATCTGAATTTTACAATGATCCTATTGTTTTTAAGCTAAGACTTCCATTATGTTTTCCGGTCAAGACCTCCATACCCATTCTCTGTTTGTCTCAAATTTGGCACTAAACACTTTTCTGTATTTAGGAAGCTCATCTTGTTTACTTACAGCAAACAGGAGGTGACAACTACAGACGGCTTTTCTTGCTGTCCCTCCTGGTCTTACTGGCTTTTCAAGAATCCAGGAAGATCACAACACAGATAAGCTAAGAAGAGTCTCCATTGCACAGGATCCCCATGATAGCACAAACAGGCAGCAGAATACCATGAAGAAATTTCCAAGAAAACGTTCTCTTTCAGGGTAGATCTATAATTTCATTATTTAGAACCCTCATTTGGTCTGTAAGCTGATAGTATACCACAGGATTAACTCTCTCCCTGACTGAGATTCACACACATACTTCTGGTAATAATAACTTGATGGGTATGACAATTCCTGCCACATACAGTGGCAGACCTCACTATCCTTAATGGTTGTATCTTCACTAATAAAGGAGGTGCAATATTCTGAGAAATTTCCATTATTTGGATGGCTTATATCAGAAGTTGATAAATTAATTTAACATTTGTTCAATTCAAATGGTGAATTATTCTTGAATCACTAGTTCACCCTTCTTACTCTTGCACTCCTTGGAAACAATGCTTTCTGCTGTCTCCCAGACCTTTCACGGTGTATTATGGTTCTTTACAACTTAACAAACATTTTGTAAGTTACTTTTGACAAAACAGCCCAAGAAGAACAAAAAAAACCTACTTTGCTAGCATAGCTAAAGGACAAGCTGAAATGCCTGACTCAAAGAACAAGACCAGTAACTGCTAAAAAGCCACTCCTGAAACTTTAAGGTCAAATTTCTCCATCCATGACTCCCAGTAAAAGCTTCTAATTCTAGTGACAAGAAGGGCACTGAAGAAACACCTCTGGAGAAAACATTGTCACCAATCTCAGAACAGGATACATAAAATTCTCCAAAACTGTAAGCAAGGGACAGATTTCAATGACAGATTTTATGCCATATTAATTATGGATTGCATATCTAAACCAAAATTTGATTTTCCCCTTGTGATGCCACAAAACTTAAAAACAAAAATAAATTATTTCTCAATTAGTAAGTAGCTAAATTTAAGATTTATGTTTATTGGTGTTGTGTAATACTGCTGGTCTAATTCCAGACACTAAACTCTTCAGCTGTCTCTCAACAGGTGTAAAGCGGTCTCACTAACTTTGTACTTCTGCAAAAATATATTAGAACTATTCAGAGAGCCTGAAAACCTTGAGTATTACAGCTATGCCATTCTTCAGGACTGAGAGTCGTGACCCCACCTTGACTCTCTCACCTATATAACTGCAAACTACCCATCCAAAATGATGCTCAAATGGACAGTTATCAATGTCTCTGTCAGTCTGCAGAACTATGACCTTCTGACTTTACAAACACATGTAAAATTCTAGGACTGAATGCCAAGTCCCATGACTGAATATTAAAAAGCCCAAATTTCTTCAACATCTCCTACCACTGAACTAGTCAAGCACTTATATTACAAAAGCCTGGGACTGTGCCACTAGGGCTCTGCTGAGAGATGTCTTCCCTGTTCCTGGCATGGTAGCCAGAGAAGTCCTGATCCAGCAAGTTCTCTGAAGAGCCTGCATGTTCTAAGTTATTATACTACAGATTTTTAAATCTGAATGTGAAATTAAAAGGTTGTGTTTGAACTTGTTCTTTCACCAACAAATCCCGCAAGATCTTCAGCTTTTACGCAATATTTGGCTTTAAATATATATCTAACTTCCACTATGGAGAAGCAGATTTCCCTAAGTTTTTCAAATTTTAATCAAGCATTTCTAAAATACTTTATGTTACTCATGGAGTATGCAAAATACTTAACTTCTACAGGCAAATTTGGAAGTCTGCATTTAAAGTGATTTCTCTAAATAACTAAAGAACAGAACTTTGATTTTTCTGCTTGAATTAACAGACAAAATGAGAAAATAAATTCATATAAAGGTTAGAGTTTAGTAAGATAAAAAAGCAAAAAAATACGTGCATATTTACCTATATACATGCACTGTGTACTACAAATCTCTTCTGGCATTGCACTGTTTGTAGTTCAGAATCCCTTTTGAGTGCCGCTGTCCAAAAGCTTCAGAGGATAAAATTACCAAATGTTATGTCTGCCAGCAGAGGGAGCCAGTTTTATTCCATAAACATAGGGTTTATTCCATAATCAAAAACATTTTTGAACAATAACATTCCTGGGCTTTTTACATTTATCAAGTCAGAAGAGAATAAAATATAGTAATTTCTTAGTGACATCTCTATAGCATGATTTTGCAGGTCTCTGTGACCCATACAGCCTTATAAAGTAATTTGAATTTCCAACAAATAAGAAATAATGGAATAAATTAAATAAATTTTGAAAGCCAAGTCTTGTGTCATCACTTATACATTTCTTACCCTTTATTAAATAATTCATTTCTTCGTTTATTCAATTATTCTAGACAGTAATAAACAACCAGGTTAATCACTTTTGATAGCATATACAAAACAAGAACGCAGAGCAGCTTACCTTATCAAATTTAAAGTTATTTTGCTTGTCACAGGCCTGCTTTTTGATCCAGGAGGATGACGGAAAATCACTCGTTTGTTCTTTATTATATGCGACATCTTGAGATTTTTTTATTACACTTTAATTACACGAGGGTCAGCAGAATGCCTTGAGTAAGGTTCAAATGTGCCTCCTTTCATACCACCTGACTGAAAAAAAGACCTTCTCCAAATGCCAATTTACAATATAACTGAGTTAATTAAAATATTTTTCATGCAGAAGCAAGAAGCAATATTGAGTAGCAGACTGCATCATATTTTATAAACATATATATATATATGTAATCCCCAAAGATTCCTTAAATTTCCAGTGAGAATGTTAAGGAAAATTTTAGTCATTATTTTGAGGAATTCTTAGTTTTAAATGTTCTTTCATAGATGTGGATTTTCAGGAAAGGATCTTAAAATTGTGACAGAAAAAGCAAAAACATAACACTAAAATGAGCTGCATTGTGGCAAAAAATAAGGAAATTCCTATGACACTTGCAGTTTATAGTGGTAAACTCCAAGTCCAGTTCTGGTGTAGGGATTGTTACAGACAGCAGAGCTCAGGCATTATTCTCCCTAAGCTTTCTGACATATAGGGCTGAATACAGCATTGGCTTTTCCTGAAACATTATGTCCACCAATACTGCAGGAGTGGCAAATTTTAGCTAAAGAACATGCAGGGATCTGATTAATTCTTTGCAACCCCAAGTACAGCTAAACCCCAGTCTGCTGAGGCTGCATGCCTAAGAAGTGAAGCTGTAAGCAGTTTAATCAAAAATAAAGCCATTTTTCCCATAATAATTTATACAGCAGAGAGGGAAAGTGTGCAGTAGCTTAGGAAGTACACGTAATTAAAATGTTCAGGAAAAGCACTCATACTGTGAAGAACAGGGAGCCTGCAGCTCTCCATGGGAGCCATAGGATCAGCAGTACTGTCAGCCTGACAAGGTGCTGACTTTCTAGCAGCTAACTCACCTGAACAGCTTTGCATTCTGAAAGACCGCAGGTGCTTCATCTGTGAGGCCAACCACGCAACAGAGTTACAGGTGAGTAAGCATTTCTGCTTTCTCTTTTCAAACAGTTACATTTTCCTTGCTCCCATCACCTTCCTCAGATGAATCAATGTCAGTCAAGTAAGACAAGGGTAAAGGACATAACAAAAAGAAAACAGTGGTTAGCAGAGCACAGTACTAAACAACTGGCAACAGCGCTCCAATGTGAAGAGCTTGAAAGTGACAGACAGAGTAACAGGGGTGTTACTCTATTAGTTATCTGGAGTGACTGAACAGATATTTATGCATCACAAACCAATTTAAAAATGAAAGTCAAGTTTAGTCTAAGGGGAATGGCATAAATTTAGCATCTCAAAAAAAACCCCAAAAAACCTGTATCAAGATGAAATGCTCTGCGGAATGGAATATTATCCATTTAGATTTCAAGAAATAATGACACAAATCAACTAATGAAGTGTGCTCTCATATATTCCTCATACTAACTCCAGGCTTTATTTCTTATGTCTTCTAATGTTTTTCTTACCCCTAAAATGTCCTCTGGCTGCCATTTTTCACTACATATGATGAAAATATACAGGATAAATTAAACCAGTGCAAGCATATTTACAAGTTTTCTTAGAGTTATGAACTTACGTGAGAAAAGGAACAACGGGGGTTTTGTACAGAATGTGGTCCCATTCTTCTGACAACATAAAAGTATTACTGTGCTTTCATCGGGCACTGTTTGGTCATGATTGCGTTCTTGCTTAAGATCTCCAAATAAAAACTGAAGGTCAAACCCTGAATGGTAGAACTTGTGTGGGATACCGCCAGATGTCTCAAAAAAAAAAAAAAACCCAACAAAAAAAAAATCAAACAATAGATTAACAATATCTAAATCTTTTTTATACAAGCTAGTCACTAATTTGTTTTCCTTGCTCCACTTTTTAAATAAATACTAGTGATTTCAAGCTAATGGGAACATCATAGGGAGCAAAAAGTTCATGTAAACTGCAATAAATAATCATGTATCACTAATATATACTAAAGATATATTTTTGCCTTTACATTTATTCTTTCTGCTTCAACAGGTTCATGCAGATATGGCTCACCTATGGTAAGGTTTGCATAACTGTAAAAACAAAATTACTTAGGCGTTCAAAACTCAAGAAACATTTAATAAAATACTCTGCAAGAAGCAATATTGTGATGTTACCCATATCCAGATCCTTTCTTACCTGTATTAGTATATAATTTCTTTCCAGGAGGAATGTATCTTTCATTGTGTTTCAACTGTGGACAGAAGTACACACACAAGCCTCTTATTGTTCCGTAAGAGCTGCCAAATCCACATCTAAAATAAAAACCAAACACATTAAATAATGTTTTGGAAATATTCCAGGCTTTCCATATCTAGTGTGCTAAAAAAACAGTAAGAAGAAGACCCAAATAATATATACAACTCAGGAGTTAAATATAAAAGCAATCAGACCCATTGTCCATGGATCTATTACTACAAAAACTCCATGCACAGTGTTACGGACAAAAAATAAATAAGATGGTGGCAGAGATGAAGTTTTAGGATACCTCAGTAATACATATGTGTTCAACAGAAGTTGTCTTGATTTTGTGCCAACAAGCTGAAGCACATATATTTCTGTGCTGAGTTCGGCTGGGGAAGAATTGACTTTCTTCCCAGCAGCTGGAATGGGGCTGTGTTTTGGATTTGTGCTGAACACAAGGTCAATAATGTAGAGAAGTTTTTGTTATTGCTGGTCAGGGCCTACACAGAGTCAAGGCCTCTTCTGCTTTTCATACTGCCACATGATGAGGAGACTTGAGGTGCACAGGAGGTTGGGAAGAGACACAGTTGGGACAGGTGACCCCAGATGACCACAGGGATATTCCAGGCCATATGGGATCATGCTCAGTATAAAAAGTGGAGGAAAGGAGGAATGTGGGGTATGTTTGGAGTGATAGTGTTTTGTCTTCCCAAGTCACTGTTCCATGTGATGGGGCCCTGCTCTCCTGGAGATGGCTGAACATCTGCCTGCCCATGGGAAGCAATGAATGCATTCCTTGTTTTCCCTTGATTATATGGCTTTTGCTTTCCCTAATCAACTGTCTTTATCTCAACCCATCAGTGTTCTGGCTTTTACCCTTCTGGTTCGCTCCCCAGTCCTGGTGGCACGGGAGTGAGTGAGCGGCTGCCTGGGGCTTGGCTGCTGGCGGGGGTGAAACCACCACAATTTCCAACAGAAAGCTCTGAGATGAGTATCACACATGAGCCCTGTCCGGAGCGTCTCCCAGTGACTTGCAGAAATGATGAGGACACACCACCGTCTGGCGCCAGGGCGCTGATCCCACACATGGCTGAGCGCAGCCATGGCTGCCCGAGAACGCTCAGCCCCACGCACGCCCCGCAGCGTTCCGACCGCCGGCCCGCGCGGCAGCACCGCAGGGCAGGGAATGCGGTGAGTCCCCAGGGAGCTCCGCAGCACCTCAGCTCCATTTCCCAGCCGTACGGGAAGCACTGAGGCCCGGGCGCGGCACGGCGGCGGCGCGGGTGCGCAGCAAAGCAGGCGGGGCCCGCCGGCACCACGGGCCCGCCCCGCGCCCTGCGCCGGGAGCGCGCGTGCGCCGCCAGCATGCGGCCGGGCCCGGCCCCCGCGGCGGCGCTGACGGACGTGGTGAGTCCGCCCTCCCCTGCCCGGCCCCTCTCCCCGTCCCCTGGGGAATGGATGGGTGGATGGCTAGGTAGGTAGGTGGGTGGGTGTCCCTCCTCGGCGGGAGGGGAGGGTTTCCGCTCGGGCTGGGCTGGCGGCGGGTCCGGGCGGGGCGAGCTGGGGGCTGGTGTCGCGTGTCCCCGCTGCCGGCTGGGTGCTCGGCGATGGCGTTTGGGCCTCCAGACCCAGGGATACCTGGGGGGATGTGCCAAGGCCCCTCGGTCCCCTTTCTGCAGGGCCCAGGTTGTGTCACACGGGGGGCAGTGGCGCCTCCCGCAATGACCCTTTCCTGTACCCCCTGCCATTCCCCATCGCCCTTGGGGGGACTCTGCTTGCCCGGCTTTGGTCGGGGATTTGTCGGAAGAGGTCATCATGATGGTGCGAGGCTCTTCTCGGGGGTGCCAAGCCATAGGACGAGAGGCAACGGGCAGAGCCTGAAGTTTCACCCGAGCACGAGAGAAAGCTTCTTTACTGTGCAGTGGCTGACCACTGCAATAGATTGTCCAGAGAGGCTGTGGATTCCCCCTCACTGGTGATATGCAGGAACTGTCTGGACACAATCTTGTGCAATGTGCTGCAGGATGACCCTGCTTGAGCGAGGAGGTTGGACCAGATGACCGTAACACCAGGGGTGTGGGTTTGATCCCCATCATGGGCCATTCACTTAAGAGCTGAGCTCATTATCCTTGTGGTTCCCTTTCAACTCAGAAGATTCTGTGACCCACTGTGGTCCCTTCAGCCTCACCTGTTCTGTGATTCTGTGATGTCCATGATAAACCACTGTCCGAAGTGGCTCCTTTTGCAGAGCTCTGCATCTTATTCATGAATAATAATAATAACAATAACAACAATAATAATAATAGTAATTTAAATAAAAAACAACTTTCGCATCGGCCCAGGCAGACATTTTTTCGCATTCTGGCTGGCACTTTTGTGGATCCCACGCTCCAAGACCCTATTAATGCAGATAACCACATTATCTAAAATACTTCAGGATTATGTTTTGGGAACCAAACTGTTTCTTGGCACTCCAGAATCACTGAAACCTGAAAATCCTTCACCTACAGATAAACTGTAGGAGCTGATTATATTTTGTGTGTTTCTCTTTAGAATGCTCTTAATGGAAAGAAAATTAGTCCTATGTTTTGGGATTTTTACTCATGAAAATGAGTAACAATAGTATTGCACTTGGAAGTGTCTCATATTTTGTAAGCAAACAGCTGTGCAATAAGTCTTTCCAAAGTGTCCTAGCATAATTATTTTTACAGGTGTTCAGTGGTTTTTTGGAGCTGTTAAAACTGTTAAGCATTATTTTTGTGGACTCCTAGACTGAGCAATACCCACACTCATCTGTCACTTTTTGTTCCTCTCTGTACTGCCACAGCTGTTTTTGTCTGGTTGATCAGACTTGATTGATCTGTCTGAAAAAGTCCTCTATAATAGGAGGGTGTTTTTCCATCTGCATGAGTTCTCTGATGAAGTTCATGTTAAAATGTCTGCAGTGAGCAGTTGTGAGGACACAGAGCAGGGACTTCAAAAGGGGGAAAAAACAGCTGGGTGGTCTCTGTGGTAGCTTAAATAGCTCTCCTCTCAAATGTGAAACTCAGCCATAGTTCTAGAGGTTGTGTATGTGTCACCCCTCCACCCCATTTTTTTCTCATTTTCCTGAAACTGTGATTTCCTAACTAATGAATGCATACTTATAGATGTGCCAAATTACCTTTCTGCTCAGTTCTGGTTTTGCTTTACTTGAGCAAAGAGAATATATATATATATATAGATATAGAGATAGATATATATTTACATTGTATTATGGGAAACATGACATTTGGATTGAAACAATGAGAAACAATGACATTTTACCTAAAGTATTTCTGTATGGTAGAAATACAGAATTATGGCTTTTTTGTCTAGGTAGGAAATGTATTCCGAGGTGCAATTGGGGTGCTAGTTCCAGTGACTGTGCACTGCTGTACCAATCACTTCCCTCTTTATTCACTGGCCTTTTGTAACCTGAGCAGCTGCAGTAATTGCTGGTGTGCTTGCACACTGTGGTATAACAGCAGTCAGTTGTGGCTTGAGAGAAGCCATGTTGAAATGACTATTCATTTTCATTGCTTCTTTTTTCTCCTTAGGTAATTCTAGAAGCTATGGATATACTCTTCAGAATAAGAGGAGGCTTGGATCTTGCATTTCAGCTTGCAACGACTGATGGTGTGTCTATATAATAATTATGTAATAATTGTATAATTTCATAATACTTATATAAAATTCTCTAAAGAAACTATTTGTAATATTTTTTTTCTTGGCATTTCAGCAGATGTTAAGTGCTTCTTCGCAAACCTGTAATGATTACATATGAAAGATGTTGTTTTTTATCTCCCTAAATTTTCTGACAGTCTTTTTCCATCATGTGTTTTTTGTTTTAATAGTAAATAAACGTTACACTGACATTTTTAACCCACTTAATTTGCATATACTTCTTACTTATGGATATGTTATTGGGATCACTTTTCAGCTTGAAGCCAAAGGTGACCCTGAAATCCTAAGCAAACAGAGAATAAGTCATTAGTGCCAATGAACTTGGTTATAACAGGACTGTATTAATAATACAATTTTGAGACCGTGGTCCAGTCTTTCTAGAGAAATAGAGAAGGGGAACAAGCTAACTAGTCACTCTACTGAATTTAGGCAGGATTGGCTACTGCAGTTCCATGTGATAGCAAGGGGCTAGTCCATATGGCATTAAGGGGCTCCTCCAGTCCCACATTGTTACAGTAAAATGACGTTCTTTTCAGAAAGTCTGCTCAGGGCTGTCAGTGGCCATTGAGTTGTCGTAGGGCAAAACGGGGAAGGAGGCTGCCCTTAGTTCAACACTCGGTCATTCTGCATCTTAAAAGGACATGTCTCTAGTAGAAACACTGAATTGCATCTAGTGGACCTTGGTAAGGAACTTGGGCTTATTTGAGTTCATGATGTGGAGTGGAAGTGTTAAAGAGATTGACCTAATCCAAAGCAGCATGTTGTGAGTTGCATCCTCAGAGGAAGGCTATTTATTTGTCTACAGTGTGGTGGATTGTAACTGCAGTGAATCAGAGTGGTGTTTGAATTGTCCACATGTGTGGTTTTTAAGCCTGTTGGTGTGTAAATATGCCACACTGCTCCTTTTGAAGGGCAATGAGGTTTTTCTTTTGGAGCAATTTTCCTTTGACTTTTCTAATAACGTAATTTTTACAGACTTCTCATACAAAGTCATCTGATAGTGACCAAATATAAGTTAATGCATCAGAGATATACAACATAGTCTTTGATAGTTTGTTAGGCTTTTTTATTCAAAGTAATGGTTTTTCATGTTCTCAGTGAGGAAAAAAAATGTGGCTAATGTGCCAAAGTTACTCTGTCATACTCTAATAGGGTCATATCCAGTATGGGTTCAGGTTGTAAGGTGTGACCTTACAAGCTCTGAAATGCAACTGTATATACTGGTAATAAAGTTTCAGGCAAACCAGAGTGTGGTTACAGGTTTATGTTGGCCAAAATTTGGTCCTCAGCTGGAATGTAGGCCATGCTTTTCCAAAGAGTTAGTCTGGTTTTGGTTTGTGTTTCTGAACAACGATATGAAGTCAGAAACATCTGACTGAGATTGAATCTTCCCAGGATTTTTTTGAAAGACTAAATATACGTAAATGTTTGTCCATACATAGAACTTTGTTTGCAACTGTTGTCTTGGTTAAGAGTTATTAGAGGTGGTAATTGACTGCAGTGTAGGTTATTCTTCTGTAATTCATTCAGCTCTTCATATTTAACAGCATCTGAGAAATGGTGCTCTTTTATTCAGGGAGGTGTGAGTGTGAATGTTGGAGACAGACCTGCTAAGTGAAATTCTACCTCAGTTTTTGTTTATCCAGTATTTTTTCTAATCATAACAGCACTTGCATTTTTATTCCAAGTCAAAACAATTTTATTGAATGTATGCCCAGCAACTATAAAAAAAAAAAGTGAAGGAATTTTCTAGGCTAATTGTATCCTTGTGTTTCAGAGGCATCAACGAAAAAGGCATTAGGATATGTTTTCATTGATCTTGAAAACAAACTATCCTCAGAGGTTCTTGTGTTAAGAATTTGCCACAGTTCAGTCTATGTGTGGCCTAACAATGGTATGAGCACAGTTCCAGAGCTGACTGATGAGTCTCCCTGTAAGGAGATACGACGATTTATACAGTGAGTATATTTAAAAAACGGGGGGGGGGCGGGGGGGGTGAATAGATTAATTGCATATTATAGAAATTTCTCTTTCTGCTGATACTTCAGATTTGATCAAGATGATGAAACCAAACGAAAACTTGGCAAAAAAAAGGATAAAAAGCTACAGGATACGGTATGTTTCTCACCCCACAAATAAATTATCTAAGACGAATTACCATGTAAACATTTTTAGACTTGCCCTCCCTAGGCTTTTCTGTACACAAATAGGCATGGACATGACTTAAAAGAATGCTTTTAAAGTCATTGAGACTCAACATGAATGCAGAAATCCACCTATAGTAGATCAGCACATAGAAGTTTGTCTTTAACATTACCAGCTTTTTTATTGACCCGAGTATTTCATTACTGAGTTCAATACCAAATATCTACAGTCTTACTTTTGCCTTCTTGGTCCATTTGTAGCTGGAAATGTACTGTTGGTGTCTTTATTCTCTGCAGCAGCAGATAATCAATGTGGACCTCATGTTGGAAATGACCTCTTCATTAGCTGCTTTGGCTCCAGTCATTGAAAGGGAAAGGAAGGAACACCACTACATAAATATGACATTACCAGTTGATGTTGTTGTATCTGTTTCTCCAGAAGAACCATGGGGAAAGTGAGTGTTATCCTGAACTTGTAATTTTTCAGCTTCATTTCTGCTTTTTCTTGAAATAATGAAGTAAAACTATATAATTAATCAGTTTAATGAAAAATATATGGTATCTCTGTGATGTACTTTGAACTGTGTAAATAATAAAAGCTCATGTACACAGCTTTTAACTTTTAATAATCTTGACACATGATCCTTTTGGTGTCTGTTAAAAATTCAGTTTATCAATGTCTGACAGATTTGATAACTCATAACCATTGCTTAGCAAGGAATTGAGGAAGTTGGTAAAATGTTCGAGAAATTCTTGTATGTGAGCTGTATAAAAGTGAGAGTTGGGGTGTATTTGATGAGTCTGTAATCTCCTAGGTTAGGGGCTGCAGCTGGCTAGGTACAGATGGAAAACATTTGAATCTGCCTCTGTATTTTTTCTTTGCGTTTTTTCCATAGGATTTGACTCTGAATGATGCTAAATGGGGTGGATAAAATGCAAAAAAAACCCCCACATTTAGTCATGCATGCAATTTTTTTTTTTTTTTTTTGCAAATGCCCATGCTGGTTGTGTTTCTGATATGAGACCAGGGTAGCTGCATTTTGGAGGATTGAATCACTTGGGACTCATTTCTGTGTGCAGACAGTCTTTGAGTAAGGCACAGTAAGGCTCTGCCTTTCCCTCTGGGAGCTAAAGCATTGAAGTAGTGCAGTCATCTGACCAGGTCAGACACGCATATGGGGATTGTATAACTCAGAGCTGTGAGAAATATGATTCACCATCACTGCTCCACGTTTTGAATATTCTGCCTTGTACTTTGCAGGGTACAAAATCTCCTAGTGAAAGCAATTCATGGGCAATTAACTGACATGGAAAGATGTATCATGAAATATGTGAAAGGAACATCAATTGTGGTACCAGAACAATTTCATTTCATGTTACCAGGAAAAAATCACCTTGTAACAGTCTCATATCCTACAGGTATTTCAGATGATCAACTGGAAAGTTACAGAAAGGTAAAGCCAACAAACTGTAACAAAACCTGATTGCTTGTTTTTAATTACTTTAATTGAAGCAGTGGTAAGGCTTTCCAGTTAGTCAATGTAGAATAAATGCTAGCAGATACTGCTTGGTTTTTTAATTTATTTTTATTATAACCAAAGCGGTGTACTGAATGTGGAAACTTGATTTATTAGAAGTTATTTTATACAATGTGCCAGGTCTCATTTTTGTAAGGGAACAGTAGAAACTTTAAAAGTACATAAAATTTGGTTGATAAAGACTTCAGATAAATTATACTTCCAGTACAGTATTCTTTGGATTTCTCCACCTCCATGGTAGAGCATCAGTTTACTTTTAGTGTGTTATTACATTCAGGCTTTAACACCTATCCTGAAAGGGTTGGTATTTGGGGTTTTGTTTGTTTTGGTTTCTTTCTTGGGGGTTTGTGGTTTTGTGGGAGTTTTGTCTGTTTCTTTTGAGGGGACTGGTTTTTGTAGCTCACAGCTGACCAGGCTTAGATAGTTTTTGGCTTGTTTTTGCCTTCTTGGTTGGCACATTTGGAAAAAATATGGATGAGGTGGAAAAATGTTGAGATAAGGTACTGCTTTCAGATTGAGACTGATACCAGTCCAGGTCACACAGCTTCATGTACTGAGAGCAGGGAAAGAATATTCTGCCCTCTTAGAGGTGTAGAAGCTGTGGGGACTTTTCATTTTCTTTTTCTGTGTGAAGCATTGCTGGGTGTATCAAAACCAATCTAGCCTTGTGTTTGCAGAGGCCTCGGGCATTGGTGGCACTCTGTGTGTTTCCTGCTCTCTGTCTGCTGTTCCCTCTTACCCACTGATGGGAAATGTTACTGCAGCGCCTGTAGCTGGGTTCAGTGCTGGGTCATCTGCCTAAAATGTATTACCCGTGTTACACACATTATCCTAGATGATCTCATCATTCCTTTCACTTTTAAGCTCTGTGAAATAAGACAATATATCTCTTTAAATGTGGCTGCTGTGTGGCAAACAGAGCTTAAGAGATTTAAAAATAGACTGAATCTGCTTGAACCATAAGCCCAATATCTTTAGTTTGTCTCAGTATGTGTTATTTGTATGCTCCAATATCAGTTAAGATTATAATGTGATTTGTGTATCTACATTACTGTGTAGATAAAACTGTAATCCTTGTTTGTGATGGTGTATTTTATAATACTTTCGTAACAAACCTGTCACTCGTGGTATCCTCAGTGGGGCCCCAGTAGCAGATGTTATGTAATAGGTCTGCATAAAATAGTGGGCCCTTTAGATGGGAGGTAAGCCTCCATGAGCTTCCTTGGAGAGGTGCGGTCTCGTAGTAAACATACCTGCTGAGTGTTGAACATATTTTGATAATTTGCTAAGCTGTGCTGTTAAAATTATGTCTTTATTGCTACTTACAATGTGATTTTCCTTTTAATCCAAAATTTGAATTGTGTTTCTTATTTTTATTTGAACTTGCATGTAGGAATTGCATGGGTTATACAATCTGCCTTGTGACAGACCATATTTCAAGAGAGCAAATGCTTATCATTTTCCAGATGAACCATATAAAGATGGATATCTCAGAAATCCACATTTACATCTTAGTTCACCTGGCATGGAGTCTGGTATGGTAAGTTTAAATTGAAACATTTTGCAGAAAGTACCTTTTTTATTTTGAGATTTTTTTATTAATAGAAATAATTTAGATAGTCAATGATGTGTAGATGAGAAAGTGAAATAATTGGCTTGACCTTTTAAGCAACAGGGCTCCTCTGCACAAAATGGCATTGCTTTAATTTGCTGTATTTGTCCCAAAGAAATTGGATTTTCTTGGGAAAATGATGTACACATTTTTAGCATGTATTCTAAAAAGCTCCTCAGAATGAGGAAAGAAACAAAAAAAACTATGCACAGAGAAGTTTAGGAGAGAAAAACAGGAGGAATAATCACGTGTGAATAACGACCCTTCAATTCTTCCAAAGATGTGCAGTCCCCTACTGAAACTTTTACAGTGCAAGTGACAGGTCATGTGACTTCTCTGAAAACTGATGCAGGTGTGATCAGATGCTTCTGTATTCTCTGTTCCTGTGCAGGTTTATTTAGTACAAGGTGTATATAGTTACCACCACTATATGCAGGATCGCATGGATGACAGTGGCTGGGGCTGTGCCTATCGGTCTTTGCAGACGATCTGTTCTTGGTTTAAGCACCAAGGCTACATGGATAGACCTATACCAACACACAAGGAAATTCAACAGGTACAGAATGTTTCAGGAGATTATTTTATGCATATTTGTCTTGAAAGGTTTGTGTAGATTATTTTATAAATATCAAATTCATGTATTCTTTGGATTTGTGGGATATTTTTTTATCCCTTAAATTGAACTGGTGGTTCTGAATTGTTTATCCGTGTTGGGTGACATTATCTGTACAAATATGATACATTGAAATAGTCTTTTAAATGTTTTCTTGGATTAATGTTCTATTAGAAGCTGTGATATGACATTTTCCATGTTTTTGTCAAATGAAAAAAGAACAAAGAACTCAATGTGTTATGCTAAAATCAGTTTTAAAACTGACTGTATTCAGTGACAGCTGGATTAGTTCCCAGATGCTATGCATGAATTTACTGACATCTTTTACAGCTTTGCCTTTGAAAGTAGTGCACTTTTCCTGATTTTTGAACTCTCCTTCACTTCTTTTTCTATTTTGAATTCAAATGCATACCTGAATATGTTAATTTATGTTAACAGCAATGAAGTAAAACTGTAGGCTTGGGTAGCTAATACCCATACTTGGATATGCCTATCAAGGAATACTGCAGTTACCTTCAGTCTTCTAAATATAATTCTTCTTGTTATTTGCTGAATATTTTTAGCAAAGTTTAATTCATTCCATGAAACGACTTTTATCGTACATAGCAGGGATGTGAACACTAAAGGTAAAACTGCATTTCCTGAACATTTCTCAATCCACACCGGAATGCTGTTGAAGTCTGTGCACTCCTGTAGTATTTTTAGGCATCTGAAAGAGAGCAGTAGTGGGCTTTGTGTCCTGAGCAGAAAAGGCCCCTCTCAAGTGCTGCATGTAATATATAAGCCTCAGAATGAAGAATAGGTTAAATTAAACTATAACTTTTGATATGTATCAGTGGCCTCTTCCTCAGAGTACTATTTTATGGATCCTTTTCTGAGATATTTGAATAGAAATCCAAGCCTTTCCATCTGTGAAGTGGCTTCTGTGTTGTACAAATGATGCACTCCATTATTAATCAGCTCAGTGGTCACCCTCCCAGCTTGAAGTCCGCCTGTGGACATGGGGTTGTAGTCTCTGCTCATGGACATTGTTCTGCATTACTGCTCAAAGCAACATTTCCAAAACAGAACCGCAGTGAATGAATTCAACATTGGTCTGCTTTTGACAAGCTAGGTTCAAAACACGTGCCCATATATATAAACCAGTTTTGTTCACAAAAAGTGGTGGAATCCCTAAATGTTGTTGATATTTGGTTTTCTTCCTCATTATGATGTTTCAAAGGCACTGGTTGATGCTGGAGACAAGCCTGCAGCATTTGTTGGGTCACGGCAATGGATTGGTTCAATTGAGGTACAGCTTGTTTTGAATCAGCTTTTTGGAATAACATCGAAAATATTATTTGTCAGGTAAGAATCACTACCTGTTTAGTAGCTTAGTAATTGCTAAAAAGACCAAATGCCTTAAAATGCAAATTATGATTACAGTACATGGGAGAAGAGGAATAATTGAAGAGATTATAAATCTTTTAAGAGTTCCTTGTTCATAAACCCTGTATTTCCACCTTTGGTTGTGCTGTGTGCTTACAGATGAAGGTGGTGGTAAAGTTTTTGGGAGCTTGGGGTTCCAGTTTCCAGTTGCTATAAATTGCCTAGTAATATGCAAATTGCCTGGTTTTATAAAGCTATGGTCTAATGCTTCCACAAGAATGTGGCTCCCATTCGGTGTGCTTAATCTATAAATTGCTTGATGATATGCAGACTGATATGGAATTCAGCCTATTCCTTTGCACCACAAGCATAATTTTTGATGCAGGCACACAGAGAACTGAATGGTCACAGAGAACTGAATGCACACTGACAAATTATGACTTGACAAATTATTACTGTGGCCAGACTTGGGAGTTTAGGATTGAGGCAAATTGTTGATAAGTCTGGAAAATAATGTTCTCCTTTTTGGGTTTGTGTGACAAATAAAGCGAGGAACTCGTTTTCATTCTGACAATCTGATGCTCTCGTACACAATGAAGGACCCATCAAAGATACTGGGACAAAAAGAATAATATTTAGCATTTATCAGAAGAAAAATTACCATATTTTTATCATTTAGGCAGCACTAAGCCAACACTAAGCAGACTAACAAATCCCTGAACATATTGTGATGAATACAATCATGCAATGAAGAACATATACTAACTTAGTGTGTATGAAAATACCAGTCAAAATACTTCTCATGTGTTATGTTTACTTAAATTTACATTGTAGATATTCTAAAAGAGCTGGTGATGGGGATTCTTAATGGTAGGAAAATAGTTCAGGTCTTTAATATTTTAATATTTTTTTTTGTTCCAGAGCTTGTACTTGTAGATGATCCACCTATTATTTATAGCAGCTGTAACAGTCCTGGCTGTATGAAAATTTTTATTCCTGCATATGAGAATAGAGAATACACTCCTTTCTGAACTGGGTAGAATTGCTCATAGTACTGCTACAAGGGAGCACCAGTTTTTTTCATTGTTATGAAAAGCAACATCACTGCCATGCTGGGAAGAAGAAACAATCATGCAACTTTTTCGGCTGGTCCCTGGCAGTGGATGGCATTTTTGTCTTGGGCTTATTTCCAGCTAGCATCTCTGGTTCTTTATGGAAATAAGACTTCACAGCTGCACCAGCAACACTGGTAGTGGATCCATTATCAAAAATGCATCATTTCCCAGAGTTCCAGTTTTGTATTCTGCCTGCATTTAATCCATTCTCTTTACTTTGGAAGTAGGCATACAGGCTTTCATTGGGTTTTTAAAAGATTAGCCACTATGTAAAGAAATATAAAGACAAAATATTTAAAATGTCTGTCTTAATTTACTTGCATAGCAGCTAGACCTTGTGTAAGAAAATGTTTTTCAGATTGTCTCAGGAAATTTACACAGGAATAATCCAAGTGACTTTCTAATTGGTTATCTATACAGTTAACAAGTATGATGGATAATTAGAGAAGTAAGCCTAGTGAGAATGACAAATCTATTATTGTTTTTCTTACCTAGCCAGGGTTCTGAACTAGCATTGCAGGGAAGAGAACTTGTTAATCATTTCAAGACTGAGGGAACTCCAATTATGATTGGTAAGTGCTTGGGTGTTGAAGAATGCTAATGAAAGTGCATGGCCTGACTGCTGAATTTCATTTCAATTAGAACCCATTCAATTTACTGTACAAGAATTAATCAAAACTGTAGATGAATTAAAAATTACACTTTTCCCAACGCAGCCTTGAAAATGATACAATTTAGTCTGGCTGGTATCTTGTTATTGAGCATTTCTTTCAAGCTCAGTATTAAACATGGTAACAAAAGTCAGTCTAAATGGTGTTTTTATAAATTGTTATTAAGTCACAACTTGAGCTTACTTCCATTCTCTAGAGGAGCAGAAGTTCATAGAGTTCCCCAAAACTTTCCCTCAGAGAAGAGCACTGCTTATCTGGCTTGGAAGAGAAGGTTATTATCCAAATTAGTTTTAAGACCAGTTTAAATAATCTGAAATATTGGTAAAATAAGAAGTGCTGTTTGTAAGAATACTGTGACATTAATTGAACTATTTCCATGCTGTGTTTTAGGAAATTAGTAATATTGGTATTATTATTTTCAATTTTAATAACATTATATAAGCAGTGTTTGCAGCCCATATTTGGCATTTCATAATAACAGTGTTACTTGCTCAAAATAGATGTGCCGGAAGTCCAGACTGTGGTAATGGTGATGATTTAGATTAGATATTAGGAAGAAATGTTTCCCAGTGAGCGTGGTGAGACACCAGAACAGGCTGCCCAGAGAAGCTGTGGATGCCCCAAGGCCGGGGGAATGCCCAAGGCTCAAGGCCAGGTTGGATGGAGCTTTGAGCAACCTGGTCTAGTGGGAGGTATCCTACCCACAGCAGCGGGGTTGGAACTAGGTGATACTTAAGGTCCCTTACAACCCAAGCCATTCTAGGATTCTGTGAAATTTTCTTGGCCTTTCAGCAGCCTTTTTGTCTGAATTTCAAGAACATAGAATCCTATATTGGAAAATCTTTTAGGCTATAACTTATCCTTCCCTGAAATGCTCTCTTGTAGGTTGGTTTAATTTTTGTTGTTTGGAGGGTTGGAGATTGGCATTTTGAGGGTGGGTTTTGGGGTTTGTTTTAGCTTGTATTCTTCCAGAGATTTTGCAGTTCCTACCTGCTGTGTGGAGTAGTTACTACTGTATTGCATGTTCTCTGAAAGCAACATGCAAGAGTTGACCTGTGCCCATCTCATAAAATTATCCCTTTTTCCTGTTTGCAGGCTGGAGAAAGGGAAGTCAGAATTTACTACTCTGCCCCTAATATTCATTAATGTAATTAGTAGAAAACAGCAGATAAATCTTACCTAGAAATTTTGATTTCTGTTGTAATTTCAGTCCTTTTACGACCAGGAAATTTTCCAGGTTTCTTTTCTACAGTTAGGTTTCTTCAAAGAAAAAGTGCAAAAGAGATGTTTGAAATATTCTTTACTTCATCTGATGGAAGTGTTGAGGATTTAACCTGCCTTGCTGACTTGGAACAAATTTGGAAAATAAATTCTCCTATTTTAGTTACTATGACTAATCTTTCTTAAGTGTAGTAAAGATATGTTGTTTAATAATGTAAAGAATCTTAGGTAGGACACTTTTAGAATCATCTTGATACAAGCTAATCTATTAATAGAGGGTGTTTATGTACTTGTATTTAACCCTTGCACATTAAGTCAGTCCCAGTGAAAAAAAATTATAGCAATCTGTGTTTTTCCTGTTTTAGGTGGAGGTGTTTTGGCTCACACGATATTAGGAGTGGCCTGGAATGAGATTACAGGGCAGATTAAATACTTGATTCTAGATCCACATTACACTGGAGGGGAAGATCTGCATGTTATTTTGGAAAAGGTGAGGCTTGATGCACATATACACACACACATTTATGTATATACATGTATATTGGCACTAAACAGATAATGCCCAGCCAAATACAAACTGGCCGTTCTGTGGCTTCTGCATTCTTTATGTGCTGATCCCAGTTAACCTGCATACTACAAGGTGCTAAGCATTATCAGTTTCTGAAACTTATTATCTTTGGAGGAGATGTATCAGATCAAGTTACTATACTAGAAAGTAATGTTCATTATTTTATCTGAATTCACCCATCTCCCATTTTACCCCGGAGTATATATGAAAAATGTGTTTTGTATTTTGAATAAAACAGAAAATTCTGTTCAGGCTGTAAGATGCTGTAAATGAAGCAGAGAAGATAATTTATTTAAAATTATAGAAGTTTTTTTATAAATCCAACACTTAACCATTCCCAGATCAGGCCTTGCACAATGATCAGAGGGTAGGTACTGAACTGTTCCAAAAATGTGGAAAAACTCTAAAGAGCTCAAGGGTATATAATGTCATTTCCACATTTAAAACCACTAAAAGGGATGAGGAAGCACTTTACAAACCAGGAAACACAGTGTCAGAAATGTAAATTCTGAAAGTGGCTGTGTTATGTAATCAATTTCTTTTCTGTTTGCCATATTAAGTTGCAAATAGTAACTTTTATTTCTAATTTTTTATACCCTTGGGGGGCTAGGCCCAAGAGGGGAAAAAAAACTGTTTAAGAAACATTTTGCTGGCCTATAATGATTATAATGATCAAAGCTTGAAATGAATACAGGGAGAAACAATTTCCAAAGAACATGTAGGACCAAATGCTGTTACAGCTATCAGTTCTTAAGAATGGTCCAATGGTCCAGGAAGATAAAATATATGCAGAACTCGTTTTCCTCCTCAAAACTGTCTGGGGAAGAACTAAGGTGGACTGTGTGTAGCTCTTTTCTTCAAAAACACGTCTAATAATTATGTGGTACTCTGCAAACTTAAAACCTTTGTTAGATTGTTTCTTTCTGCTGAATGAGGCTGAACAGCACAATTTCTGAAATTAGGAGCTCTGGAGCTGAAATACCAACTATTGCCAAAGAAGGCAAGGATTCAGGATGAGAAAGGGAAACTGAGAGCATGATGGAGTTTCAGAATAATATTAGTCTCTCAGTAGCAGCAGAAGGTAGTGGGAAGGGGGGTGGGGAGGAGATGATACTTCCTAAGAACTAAGCTGGGGAGGGAGCAAGGGGGAGAATGTCTTTGTAATGTGTTTCCAATTAACGTGTTTCCAGGCATGTAGAGAACTTTCTGAAAATTGTCATTGCATTCTATAGACATTCGAAAAGGATTCATTCAGCTTAGATTAGTATGGTTAGTAAAATAAGAACAGATCCGATAGTAGTAGACAGGAAAGCCAAAACTTGTAGTAGATTTAAAAGCTGTCTTGCTTTTCCTTGCACAGGGCTGGTGTGGCTGGAAGGGCCCGGAGTTTTGGAACAAGGACGCCTATTATAATCTGTGCCTACCTCAACGACCAAAAGCTATTTAAATTCATTCTTATGCTGGAACGTGCTAAGACAGAATAGTAGCTGATGTAGATAAAACCGTCCTGTTATTTATCAAAATAATGCTTTAAGTCAATCAAAACCCAGTTGAAATAGAAATGTTGTTGAATAACTTAAATTAAGAAACTATTTTTTTAAAATGAAACCTCTAGAAATAAGAGTTATCTGCTTTGAACTGTATTCCTTACAAATGCATTTATTAGGCAATGAATACTCTATACTTTTCCATAGTACAACTTTATACAGCATTTCGTCTTCTGCTAAAATCTTTATAGATTAAATGCCAAACCCTTTTGTTTTATGGAATTCTTTCATGACAAAAAAGATGAACTGTCCTCTGCCCTTCAAGATCCACTTAGCCAGCTTAGGAATTTGTGCATTAGGAATCTGTTCAAAGACCTTGTTTGCTGGTGGTACTTTTGATGACGCATTTTAGGAGTGTGAGAAGAATGGCTATATGTACTGAATTTTATTAGTATTGTTGTCATATTTACACAGAAAAAAAATGCAGGAGAATTAATTTTTACACGCTCATTTATTTATGGCTTTATGAATACAAGTATTCTAGGGGGGAAAAAACCTCACAACATTCTTCTGTAAGAAGTAACAATAAACAATCTTTCCTCCTTCTCAGAAGGAGACAATGTCCCAGCACATAGATCTGACTGCTCAGTGTATCATCCAGTCATGGTCCTTCAGATTTCAGATACCCCTTATTTCATGTTGGGATTACAGGCTGTTTCTTCTGGCAGCTAGGAGACAAGATCTGTCATATAAACAAACAAAACAAATCTGTAGCTACTTCATCAGTACATCAGTAAGAGTACCTATGGGTTTGGTTTTTTTTTTCTGTGTAAAGTAGCCTCTTAAGTGGCACTCCCCATGTACTGTCCATTTCCAAGAAGACCCTAACCTTAACTACCTATGCAAGTTCATCCTTACTAGCAGGCTTCTAAATCTAACTGCTCTGTGTCTAACACAAATTTGTTTTACTGAGATGCTAAAAACATTTTAAAAAATACTCTGAACTGTATTAAACCAATACTATTACACACCATCTGATCTTCTTCTCTTCCTGCTTATGGATCTGCTGTTTTCACTTTCGTGTTTCTGTGCAGCTGGATCCTCTCTCAGCCAGCCATGTTTGTCACTTAGGGAGTATCCAGACTGTGCTCTCAGTTTCATTGTCTGAGTGTGCTGAATTGTCCTGAGGAACTTGGCACATTCCAGAAAGCCATAATCCAGGGCGAGATCTGCTGCTGTTTGTCCACTGTTGTTGCACAAGCTGAAACACAGAATTAACAATAACCAATTAAACTGGAATAATGAGCAAGTAGTAATTAAGTGTTAAATTTAGGCAGATGTATAAAAATAAGTACAAAGACTCAATACCAAGGTTTGTCAAGGATAGCATAGGGCTCATACAAGGAGTTGGTGTTAAATACAACAAGGAATAATTACTTTAAAATAAATTTGTCATCAGACTGTTACTGGCTTAGCATATCAGAAAGGCAAGAAGAAGGTGAGATTATGATCAGGAATATTCTCTCAGCAGTTGTCACAGAGCTATATACCTAAACAACAGCATGTGATCTGTGCTACTTTGGTGTTCATGTCAGTTTTTAATACTCTTTGTGTCTATAGTCATGCTATATTTGCAGTCTTAGCATGCATGTTCGGAGCAAGTTAAATGTACTGTGTAAAATGCACATCCTTTGATGCTCTTCCTGAAGTTACTAAATGTAGCTCAACTTACTCAATTTTAGCATCACCAGCAACAAGGAGAGCAAGACATTCCAAACTCCCAGCTTTTGCTGCTTTATGAATTGGGGCTTCTCCAAGGCAATCCTAGAAACACAATTTATATATAACAGTGATTTGAAAGAAGAGGAATAGGATAAAGCTGTCTTTTTCTCCAAAACGACCAGTTATGTATACCAGTCTGTTGTGAGCTGAGAGACTAAAGGAATATAGCTAGTGAAGTGACCTTGCTAACTGCCATTAAATGTCTAGTGTATTCATCACCACAGAGTAGAAACACTGTCCACTGTAGTACTCATTGTTTAACCTTTGCCTTCTAAAAGATAATGTACACAGAAATACTCTCTACACGGATTAACAATATCTCTTAACACCATTCAGGGGTTGCTATGACCAACAGCTTGCTACCAGCTCAGAGGTATAAGGAATTAAAATTTGCAACTAGAGTAAGAATCCTTATATTTACTGGAAATAGGGGCAAAATTTTGGAGGAAAAATAAATATTCAATTGTGTAAAAGAATTGTTTGGACATCTGCATGCAGCACTCTTAAGTGTGAAAATTGAATTATACATAGCAAGTGAAATCACTAATGCAATATAGACAGGATTTCTGGTTCATGCTAGAAGTTACTCTAGAATAAGCAACCTGAGATACCTCATGCAATACAAATGTTTTTTAAAACCCTCTCTTAGATAAAAAGCATGTAAATAATATTAAATGGATTTACTGACATGCCAGATTAGAAGTGGAAGGAATAAAATTTATGTGTTTTTACCTGTTGGTTCAAATTTGCTCCTGTCTGCAATTGCCAAAGTAGGAAAAAAGCTTCACCACCACAAGCAGCCAGGTGAGCTGGAGACTGGCCAAAGGCATCTGCAGGTGCGTTCACACTGGTTCCTGCCTCAAAGAGATTGCAGAAACTACCAGGCTGAAACGAGATATCAGAAGGAAAAAGGAAATGTTACTGCCAGTGTAAGCCACGGCAGGTCTCAGAACACTGCATCACAGCAAAAATCATCCCCCTTGCAAATCACTGGACCTTCATGTTCCTTGAGACTGCCTTTTAAAAAATCTGGAAAAAAAGAAAAAAAGCAGTGCAAGAATGACTTCTTTGGTTTTTAATCTCTTAACCAGAAATACCGATCGACAGCGGCAGTGTCCCAACACTAACAGCAGCAGCTCCAGGCAAACTGCACCTCATTCACTTCCGCAGCCGGGCTCCCGGTAAGACACAACCACAGACCGACCCTCGCAAACCTCACCTCTGAACTGCAGTCCAGCGTCAGCATCGCTCCCCTTCGCCGGGTGCGGGGCTGTCGGGGCTGTCGGGCCGAGGCGCGGGTCGGTCCGTGCCCGCCTCCCCGGCCGGCTGTGCGCGCAGGGCGCCGCGGGCCGCAGCCCCGCCCCGGCCCGGCCCGCTCGCCGCACGTAGGCAGCGGCAGCCGCCGCCCATTGGCCGCCCTGGGGGCGCCGCGGGGCCGCGGCCGGGCCGGGCCGGGGCCGGGGCGCGGGGCTGGCGGCGGGGGCGGCCATGGGGCGCGGGGCCGCCCGGCACGTCCCGCACACACTCGCGGCCGCGGCAGTGCCCTCCGGAGCCCCGGGCAGCCCGGCACCGGCCGGGAGCGGCCGTCTCGGGAAGCCCCTCCTGCGCCGGAGCCACCGAGCCGTGAGCGCGGCCTTGTTTGCTTGGCTTTGCTGCTGCCCAGCGCAGCCTCCGAAGTGCTTCTGCCAGCGTACCTTAGCGCTGCTTTGAGAAGGCTAGACCAAGGCAGACTTGGATCTAGGAAAGAAAACAACAGAGGATTAATGTAGGTTTTCCCCAAAGAAGCTTAAGTCTGTAAAAAGAAATCCGTACTATCTTCCTGGCCAAGCTCTGCCCCTCGGCCCGGAGACTGGCCAGACGTGCCACCCTGTGAAACCCAGGCCTCCCCTTCAGCACAGACATCGCAGCAAGTTCATCACCAGTCGGAGCAGGACTGGGATTGGCGATGGTGGAACTGGGCACAGCCACCTCTTAGCACATTTGCAAAAACAGAACTTTGATTGTCACTTACTTGAGCTTGAAATATCCTAGAGAGGGTGAGTGTCCAAGCTGCACAGTTCTGTTCCCTTAGCACTGTGGTGTTTCATTCTCTGTCAGATGCCTACATGTTTGTTATGGAAGTTACTCAAAATCAGTACCATCACTTTTAAAAGTAATTGAAAGTCACATATTTAAAAAAGAAATAATAGTGGCATGGTTTTGATAAACAGAATTAGGGGGAAAGAAGCTTAACAGTGTTCCCTTAGGGTATACATAGTTCTGAAATGAATTCACAAATATGATGAAACTACCTTCTACTTTGCCTTTGGGAAAAGCACACAAATTATTTTAGTGGAACACAAGTATATAAAATAGAATTTTTAAAGGTGCAGAAATCCAGGTAGATAGGCAGTGAATCAGTTCAGCAGAATTATTTCAGTAAGTGACAGTTTTCACTTCTCTTTTATATGGAAAGAAATACACTTGTATAATTAAAAGTATAATTACAAAATGCTGTGTTGTTTTTTTCCCCTGAACAGCTACCCAAGCAAATTAGTTAACAAACAATATTCCTACACTTCTAACTATGCATTGTTAGGGATGAAATACATCTGCATATATGCCAGAAATCCACATTGTTTATGCAATCTTAAAACTTTTGAAAACACACATATCCAGAATTAGCTTAAGACTAAATAGTTTTGCATTGCCCAAGAGGTTGTGTTGTGTTTTTGTTTGTTTTGTTTTAGTTTTAAAGATCTTCCCTCCCTACATTACCTCAGCAATTGAGAGGTTTCAAGCTGCACCTGCGGAATCCCATCTTTCCAGCCTAGCCACCTATACACGCATTTGCGTCCTGCCAGCCAAAACGCTCTTCAAATTCCTGCTATTAATTAGTCCTTGAGCTTCAGGTCACATTTTGCACACCTCATTAGTGCCTGCAAAGCTCTTCTGCTTCTGAATAACTGGTACTTGTACTGGTATAAACACAGAAGCAACAATTCTCATCTATTTTGTATGGGGCAGCCCAAGTGCCAGTTAAGGACAAGGCTTCCTGGCTACAGCTGTTCTGGAATGTAACTTAGCAAAAATTCCTCCATGCTTTGTATCTCAGGTGACACATCTTGCATAGGTACCAAGAAGATTAAATTAGAAAAATGGTTCTAATTAACGTGTGTAAGCAGTCAGATAAACAAAGGTGGCTGGTGAATCTCACACCCTTCAGCATCAAAAGCAGCCGTGCAGCCCATTGTTGTCTCTGCTGCTTTCACAGACTGTTCTTCACTCTGCCTGTTATATCAAGTAATTAATTGATACTTTAAAAAAAGAAAAGTTTATTTTCCTGTAGATTCCTTTGGCTGTATCATCTACACAAAATGAATCAGGATGAATTTTAGGATTTTTTTTCGGTACTTAAAGTCATTCAGGACTGCTGGAAAACATCACGTTGAGCCCACAGGTTTAACCACACAAATCTGCAAGCATCACTCTCCCGTTTTAACTGTTGCCTCTGTCCCTGTTGCTATGGAAACAGATCGCGCTGCCAAAACTGGAAGGATGATAATCATCGGGGGGGAAGGCTGGGAACAGAGCTAAAGATTATTTTGAAAGCACTCTCACGTATTTTGGTATTATTTCCCTTTTTCTAAAAGAGACAGCCAGAAGCAATCAACAGGAGTGGAAGCAATGCTTTACATTTCAGGAAAAATCTTGGACGGCATTTTCCCTCAATTATCCTTCTAAGTTTTGTAATATCCATACGAGGAAAACAAACTACATTACAATAAACAGTTTCAGATCCCTGGAAGTGGTGAAGTCCCGCCTTCTAGACTGAAGTTTCATGGCCTGGTGTCTTTTTCTCTCAATTGCGTTCAGAGTTTCTGCTCCTTTTGCCTATAGTCGCCTTCTGCAGAGCATTTTGAGCTTCTGCTTTTAATTTCTGACAGGACCGGCAGGCAGCAGGGAAGATCCGGTGGGTGTCCAGCCCGCAGCCTGTCCTGTCACCGAGTCACAGTTTGGCACCGGACAACGGCCGGAGGTGGAGCAAAGCCCAAACGGAAAATGCCATCGTCGCATTCCCGGTCTTCCTCCTTCTGCCTTTGCGAAGGCCGCGGGACGCCAGGCCCAGCTATGGAGCGGCGCCGGGTGCCATCACAGGCCGGGCAGGGCTGCGGGGGGCCGCGGAAGTGCACAGGGTGTCGGGCCGCGGCCGGCGGCGCGGGGAGCTCGGCATCAGCGGGGCCCGCGGCCGCGCTCTGCCCTAGCCGTTCCCGGCCGGGCCGGGCCGGGGCCCGCCCAGTCCGGCAGGATCGGCCCGAGCCTCCCTCGGGCGCGGGGCTCCCGGGAGACCTCGGCCGGCGGTGCTGGATGGCGCTGCGCAGCGAGCCGCTGCCGCCACAGCCGGGCGTGCAGTGCGACCCCGCCGAGCCAGGTACCGCTCCCGGCCCGCCCCGCCCCGGGCGGCACGGCCCCGCTTCGCTTAGGTGTGCTTTGGGCTCTTCCACGGCCGAATTCACGCACACAAGGGTCAGGCTGTATTCACTGAACGTTTCCTTCAGGCTGTCTTCACTCAACTTTCCCGTTTCATAACAGAGCCTTCTCTTTCATCTTAGTCTTTTGAAGAATGTATTAAAAAGGGCACCCGGCCAGCTTCCGACCTCCACTGTGCTTACTAGTGCTGCTCCATCTCTTAGGGGACAAACCCAAACGTGTGTGCGTTTAAGCAGAGGAGCACTCCCGTGTTACAGAATATGCTTCTGCTCCGTTTGCAGAAGCTGAGGAGTCGCAGAAGGGGACAGAGGCAAGTGGAGATCCTCCAGCAGCTTTTCTGGATGGACAACAGTACTATGAACAGGTTGTGCTTTTCCTCTTTTAAGTAAATATTATAAAGCAGATGATTTTCAATACCTCTTCAGTGAAAAAAGAGACACCTTAGAAAAACCTGTAAGAGGTGTCCCATGCCTGGTTTTATTCCATTAAAAACACCAGTTGTTCCCCCTAAATAAGTTTTTCCTAGACTTTCCCCAAGCATCTAGTGATGTCTTTCAGTTCCCTCTCAGGTCTCCTAAGGACCAGATAAGTAAGGAGCAGCCTATCCCTACAGCTAACTTTCCAGCCAGGTTGGGTTTTTGGGCAGCTGACTGGCCAAACACAACGCACTGTGTTTTCAGTTACCAGTGGTACCGAGCCCTGACCGAGACACAGCGTTCAATCTTTGTTCCACACCTAGGAACTGGAACTTGGTGAAACACATTGTTTGCAAGATTTCTGTCCCTGCCCACTTTGGTTAAAATTGGTCATCCAAGTCTTTGAAAGTAAATGCTCAGGGAACAGTATAAGACCAGCTGGCAGGTGAACTTACACATCAGCTTCCCGTGAAAATTAGAACTTAGTTCAGGAAGATGGAAAAGAATGTAATACAAGCACTGAATCAGGTATTTTCCAATGTTACACGCATAGATTCAGTATGGTTTACAGTGCAGCCATAGTACAGTGACAATCGGTCTCTGGGTTTGCAGCAGGAACAGAATTAATTCACTCAGGGTTTCTGCTTTCTGAGCCCTTTTTATTAATGAATTACCTGAGACTAACTCCATGGAGCAGAACACCTGTCTGTTTCTTGACAAACTGGTTTGGATGTGCATCATATATATTGCTGTATATCCCTAAATTTATTCTTTGAGCAGGTTGTAATTTTCAGGGGTTTTTTTAATGTATGTCTGTAGTGCCTAAAAGTGAACATGCTCATAGCACTGTACTTTTAGATATTAGAAAAAAAAAAACAAACCCACTGCCTAATCACAGCCATGTATCTCATAGCACTAAATTCTCAGGAAAGGTGAGATTAAATGTGACTCCTCTACTTCTTTTTCTGATATTCATGACAGCTAGTTGTAAAAAGAAACTGGCTTTTTTTCCCCCCAGAATTCTTTAAAAATACAAAGCCCACACAGTCATAATGGATAAGCTCCCAAGACAATTAGTAGTTTAGACAATAGCTTGGACAGTATTAACAGGGGACAACTGGTCATTTGTGAGGACATTTGACTGTTAAACTGTTGCTTGGTTCTAAGCTTTTGATATCTGACATTGCTTTATCAATATATACAGAAAATCTGAATGAAAAATACAGAGAAGAACATTTTAATTTCAGTATTGTTTTTATGTAGTACTTATGAGTAAAAATATTTTAGTAAGGACACCAGGCTCAGTTAACCGTTATATTACAGTTGTTTAACTGTATCTTTAGATATAATTTCTCCTTAATGCAGAAGCAAGTACTCTGAGATTCATTCTTAGGAGTGAAGGTATCTCTGTTGTTTCATAAGAAATGTGGAGCAGACAGGTGGGTCCATAAAATAATAACCAGACATCTGGCTTATTAGTCTTTGTAAAACCAGCCCTTAGCTGAAATGTAAAAGCAGACTGTTAAACCCTCAAGGTATAAGAAGAGCTGACCTAAGTTAAAGGATGTCAGACAGATGGGGCAGGGACTCTAAATTAGACTTTATCTCCTCAAACTAGGTGGGGAGAGGAGGAGAAAGTTTGTCAGAATGTCTTTTGGTTACCCAACTTTCTCGTGGTTGTTGACTTACTCTATCCCTGTTTTCTGCCAGTTCTATGGTTGCAATTTTTTGTTCTTTGTTCATGAGAGAAATACTCCAGGTTGAAAAACTGTAAGGGTGTATATATCATAGAATTATTGTTTGTTTTCTCTTTCCCAGGGGTTGTATGAAGAAGCATTAAAGCAATTTGAAAAAATCAAGGATACAGATTTTCAAGCAATGTATCAGCTTGGTGTAATGTATTACGATGGACTCGGCACTAAAAAAGACCCTGTGAGTAATTTAGCTTCACATTTTTTATTTTTCTTCTAATATTAGCTGATAATTACTAAGAGCTTCTTTGTAAGCATCATTATTTAGTTTAAAATTAACAGCCTTTTCATTTGCAAAAAGTTTCATAAAGTGCAGATATTTAGAGAGCATCATTAGAGAGAGAGGGTCCTGGGTTGAGGAAGTTCTCAAAAATGGCTATAATAAACTAGGTGAATCTGAGAAATACAGTAATTTGTATTTTAAAATTAACTTCCAAGGGCTTGGTTGGATTTTGTGTGGAAGCTATGTTTAAAAATTGCTTTAAATTTTTTACTTCTTAATAAGTAATATATTTAGATGAAAATAAAATTAGTCAAAATAGAAATAAAACAAGTATATTTCAAAGTGCAAGGTCTCTGGCACAAGATACACTTAAAGGTACTTTCTATTCCTTTAGCATAGATGCTAGAGATTATTGTGCACCTGCCAATGGTTGACATTAATTTTTTTTAATTAGACAAATGGGGTAGAAATATTTTTAAATTAGACACATGAAAAATTACATTTGCAAGAGTTTGAAGAAAATCATTCAAACTGAAGGATTATATTACAAAAAGAGGAAGACAAAGGAATGATTAGCTACAATAAGAAGAGTTAATTTATTGGTGAAGATAATCTTAAAAAGTGGCATAAGGAAAGAATACAAACATTAGGAAAAAAGGGCAGCTTATAAGACAGAGAGCCAAAAAAATGAACCGACAGGTATATTAACAAATGGGACTCTTGTCTCATGCTTACAGCATTGTCAGCAGAACTGAAAATATTCTGATGGGGTTTGGAGGTGGTTCATTTTTTTGTATGCCTGACTAATTATCACATTTGTTTACTAGCAAATAAACATTTTAGCGAAGTTTTTTTCTTTCTTGTGTATTACAAGGTGAAAGCTGAATAAAAGAAAAACCTTTTATAATGGACTGTTTCTAGAGTTTTTAAACAGAGTGTCCATGCTAAATCCTAACAGTGTAAATCTTATTTCTAAAGTACTTTTGAGCTCCAGTTGCTCATATGCAATGTTCTCCACCTACTTATTTAATATTATCAGTTTTTATTCTCTATGAATCTAAGGTATTTTAAAGGCAGGAACTTGAAAGTGTACTATGTATCACTTTGCGTTCTTGTTAAGGTTGCTTTATGATTTCAGATACATTACACAATATTAAAAAGTTCTCAGAATTCTGAAATTGAAAATGTTGCAATTTTAGGACGTGACATTGATTTATGTAAGCACAATAATATTTGTGAGAAAATTTTTATCAGTGAAGAAGAGTGATATAATATCAGATTAAAATTTACAAGGAAATGTTTTGCACTAAAAATATGCTGGGGTCAAAAATTTAGGGGCTGTCTAGTAAGCAAAGATCATTCTGCTTTGGTATGACACTGTTTTCCATGCTATCCTGCCAGTATGCCTCAGCCTTCCTTCCAAGGGAAAAAAATTACTTTTCTTGCAGAAGTTAATGCATTCTCAGATTATACATTTCATCTTCTTCACAGTCTGAACATAACAACTTAAATGGCTCAATTTTAGGAAAGGGGAGTGGAATACATGAACAAAATACTCAACTCTGATGCCCCAGAAGCAACATACTTGAAATTTGCAGCTGCATACAATCTTGGCAGGGCGTATTATGAAGGATGTGGTGTAAAAGATTCAACCACAGAGGCCGAAAGGTAAGGGCAGTCAGTGATTTTCCTGAAAAATTTTAAGATTCTGTGTTACTTAAACTTTGTTGTCCCCATTTTCTTAGGTTGTGGCTTACTGCTGCAGACCATGGAAATCCAAAAGCAAGTGTAAAGGCCCAGAGTACTTTAGGAATGCTTTATTCTATGCCTGCTCTAAAAGATCTGAAAAAGGTAAAGCCTACTTGTACCTTTTGAAATAAAAATGAGTCATAATTAATTTTTAATTTCACGGAAACAGTACAGTGGTATATATGACTCTGAAGGCTGTATTTTGAGTAGTTAGGCATTATCATCCATTTAGCCTGTGTGAACAGATGGCCAGAATCCTTCATCCTTCATTTCGGCTCACTTAACACTGCTAGCCAAGATTTTTTTTTTTTTTTTAAATGAGAGTATCAGAAAGAATGATAGAATGGATTAAAGTTTTGTCAACCTTGGTAACCTTCAGAAGCCCAGCAGGTAACACTGATTAGCAGTTCTGACAGTAAATGAAGCAGGTTTAAAAGCCTTACAAGGATTCTGCTTTCTGTATAAGCACTTCTTACAGGATGGTTGGTGTAAAAGCTTTTATGGAAACAGTATAGGAGAAAAGCAGCTAAGTAAATATATACTCCAGCTTTGTGCCTCTTGTTTAGGCCTTTTTCTGGTATTCAGAAGCATGTGACAATGGAAATTTGGAATCACAGGGAGCACTTGGCATTATGTATCTCTATGGACAAGGTATACGTCAAAACACTGAAGCTGCTTTGAAACATTTGAAAAAAGCAGCAGAACATGGAAACATCTATGCTCAAGGCCATCTTGTGGAATATTACTACACTAGAAAACTTTACTCAAAAGCTGCTGCAGTAGCCAAAAGGTAATGCTTTATTTTTATTATGGTTCGTCATGCAAGACCATGTAAAACAGGTTTAAATTATTAATAAGATAATGATCTTGTCTTTCAAACTCAAGAGATGTTTGAGATAATGAATTGTAAAATTAATCTTCAACAACTGAATAGCCAATGACAAAATTAATACTGTAAGGTTCTTAATTACTCAGTGATTACTTCTGATTCTATAAAGCAAACCAGCATTGAATTAGAATCCCAAGTAGATGCCAACATGCAACCCTACTTTGCAATCCTGCAAACCCCAGATTACTGATTTGCTGGAAATAAGATGCAGATAGATTGACTACTTGCACAAGTGGCACACAGTAACATTCATGCTTTTTACAGTATGTTTACAAAGCTGCTGCTGCACAGAAATAAACATGTCACAACTTACCGTCTTAGAGAAGCTGCACTCTCTACATGCTATGCATAGTAGAAGCTCTGGTAATTCAGTAGTTCAGCCATAGATGCTGTTTGCTGTACTCTGTGCTGAAAAGGATTGTTTCTCTCTGAACTGCTGCTTTTCTTTCTTTTGCACTGTCAATAGAGTGATAGCTGTTCAGTCTGGTCTAGCCTGTCTCACTCAGAATGAATCCCCTCCAGTCAATGCTGCACTGTAGATTATCCAGACAAGTACACAATGCACTTCACCAGCTGCAGGTGTGATTGCAGAAAATAGCAATGCAATCCCACACTACAGTCAGAGGTGACCATTTCTGAAACAAAACATACGCAGCCATACTTGAAACAGTTCCACTTAATTAGAATTGAAGTTGGCCTTGAGGCAAAAATCTCAGCAGTTCAGCCAGTAACATCAAGCACCAATATCTATTCTGCTAAAATTTGTCCTTCTACATTCATATGAACTGCACAGTTTGTTGTATTATGTACAAACATAAAAACATTATGTGACTGTGTACCATATAACCTTGCCTAATATTTGGAGTCTACATTACCTACCGATACTTCACTTCAAATAATTTAGTTATCCCACACAGTTCTACTTACCAAATTGCTGTGGTATGTTCTTGAAGTCTGTGCTGTAATAGAATTTTTGCCTGACTTGACTGGGTATCATTATTTGCATCAGCATCCTGTAGTGTATCTTGTGGAAAAGAAGGCAAAAATGTTATATATCAGGAATAATAAGAGAGGTAATATGTTACTGTTGTTTTATTTGATTGCTCTTGCTAAATAAAAACAGTTGTGTTACTGTACTTGGTAATGGGACCAAATGAGGTGGGAGAACATCATTCTCAACACATCCAAGTGATCTAACAGGTATTGACTTGCACAGGGTAGTTGAAAACAGTATTTCATAAGTACTGATTTATAGGAAGTACCTATAAACTGAAATTACTTGCACTTTTCCTGCTATCAAGTCTGTGACTTTGACACAGCTAAAAAGATGTGTAAAGAAGCATATAATTACTGTTTGATATCTGGAAAGGATATGAGGCTGGGGGTATCTGTTTTAAGACAACAGAAAAAATCAATTCCCACTTAGGTATAGCATTTTCTAATATTATGGTGACCATACTAGATAATTATAGCTTGATAGTTAAAACAACATTCACTTTGTCCCTCTGATTCTTAAAATGGTTCTTAGTAAAAGCAACATGCTGAAACTAAGATGACAGGAAGAAAGGAAATAATTGAGCTGAGACAGTGATAAGTGGTTTTCCTAACAAAGTTTTATAACCAGAGGCTCTCAAGTATGTCTGAGATTTTCAGGTTACTATGATTTGCCAATATCCTAATAAGAACTGGAAATTTTAGAATCATAGAATGGTTTGGGTTGGCCCTTTAAAGCTCTTCTAGTTCCAGCCCCCTTGCTGTGGGCAGGGGACATCTTCCACTGCATGAGGTTGCTCAAATACATGAAATAAGACCTTTGCCTTTCTTCCACATATAATTTCCATAAAATAATGGGAACAATTAGTGTAAAATATGTTGCCTTTTATAACTAGTATAACTATAGTGAAAGTGACTTCAAAAGTTGTATACTTGTTTGCTGTTTAATATCACAATATTCAAATAAGACTAACTTAAATAAGAAATAGAAGAATCCTCATAAGATTCTGAATACATGTAAATTTCAGCTTATTTTGGATAATAATGTAAATGGAAAGGAAGCATTGTCAAAGTTATATATGGTCAACTTGAATTATTGCTTGAACTAGCATTATCTAACATAATGCTTTAAATTCCACTAACAGGGTTACAAAAAATAATGATATCGATATGCTAGCCAAGACAACTGATTGTCATCCAACATACATAGCCAAGGGGGCTGCTATGGCTGCTTTCTACTTGGCTAGATGCCTTCAGCTTGGCCGAGGCATAGAGCAAGACCAGAATGCTGCTGAGAAATACTATTCTAAGGTAAGCTGAGAAAGTCTTACAGACTAGTTTATATCTCATGAAATGGGGTAATACCTTGGATCAGTCTCTAAACTTGCTATTTCATTAAAGACTCCAACATTATGTTAAAAAATCTTTGCAAGAAAACGTAGAGTGATAGAAGTGTACTGAAAACAACTAAAAATAGTCTTGAAAGGATGCTATCTGCCCACTTGCTTAAGCAAGCAATGCAACCAACAACAACAAAAAAAAAATCATGGTAATCACCACAGCAAAGAGATTGGTAACTTGCATTGCATGATAAATTAGCTAAACAATTTGAATAATTTTATGCCAAATTAATTTGCTTTCTGTCATTCTCTCACAACTGAAAAATCATAACTTTGCAATATACTTTAGATTCTGTAACAATTACAACCTTTATTAAGCATACTTAAATTGGCCATAACTGGTTCTCATGCTTATTTTTATATTTACAGTTTCAGTGATAGCTGAGGATCTACTGCTTTTTCTGTTCAATATACACAGGAGAAAAAAAATCAGTCACTTTTTTTTCAAAGTTCTAAATTAGGAGTAAGATTGAGGAAAAATAAGCATGAGGAAAACTATTAATAATGGTCTCTATAAGATTAATCTGTTAAGTAATATCAGTGATGCCTAAGGCATCAAGGCAAGGTGATTATACCACCTGAAGGGAATGTAGCAAGTTGGCACCTGTGCTTCAGAGAGACTAAAGTTTCTGTGCATGTAGTGGCCATTTGTTTCTGCAAGGAGAATACTTTGATGTCCATCTTGGTGCAATCTAAACGAATAGAGAGTTATGTAAGTGATAAATTATCAAACAATTTTTGTGACTCTTTACTCAGGGAAGCCACTGATAGAAGAGGCTTAGCAGAGCAAGTGATCTGAATACAGACATTTTGAACACTTTGATCTCCTACTGTGAAAAATGTTATAGAGGATAGGATGAGAAGGAGATCACAAAGGGAATATAAGCTGAGGTATTATGACCATTGTAGCCAGTATTCCTAGTAAAATCTTACGGCATCCAAGAGGTCCATCAGGATTAAATAGCTGCATGGCTTTGTGGGAGTATAGCACTCCCCACTGTCTTCTAAAGTCTAGTAAAACTGCCACAGCTGAAAGAAGACTACAACTTTCATTATTCACCTGCTGTACATCTGAGACTGATCTAGGAATGTCACTAATGTCTCAGTATAAAGAGATAATTCCTATTGACTGGTGTCATGCATCTCTAAATCAATAGCAAAAGAGAAGCAACAGAAAATAAACAAGGAAGCTCCCTGAAATAGTAACTTTAAAAGAGTTGTGGGATTGTCCAGTATTTTTTTGTACCTGGAAAATTCTCATGTTAACTGTGCAATTACACTTACTTAAAATCATATTTTCTTCTTGTCATTAACTGCTCAGCTGTGGTTTTGGCTTACCATTCTTAGACACAGTCAGTTTTGTAAGAGATGAGAAAGAGAAGATGGGCATCCCTAGGGGTCCTGAAATAGATGATAGAAGTGAATGAAACTCATCCAGTCTGTAAGCAGATTTATTTTTCTGACTGTGGTGCTAAACATGCCATGCTAACAAACAGAATTTTAAAAAAATAAACCCAAGAGTAACACTAAAGTATGCTAATTTTAGTTATTCATCTTTTTTTTGTTACATGGCATTAGAAACAGGGATTCAAAGCCAAACATGTTAACTCTTCAATATGTTAGTGAGTTGATTGTTTCAGATAGCTTTGCTGACACTTAAGAGACTTATTAATGTTATATTGACAACATGCAATTTTATTGTAGCTATAAACTAGAACTCTTGTATTCTTTGTTTTCAAAGGCATGCTTTCTGGATCCTGATATTGCTTCTCACCTTGAATTGGCAGCTAATCTTGGGAGAATTTAGTGTTTCCTTTAACTGTGACTGGTATATAAATATAGTTCCTACAATAAACCACTTTTAATCTCCAGCAATTATAGTCTGTTCATCACTTACTGCTTGCTTTTCCACTTTCTATAAATTACTTAAAGCAATTCACTGATTGATTTTATCTAAAATAAAGAGAAAGTAAAAAGCTCACACTCAGATGAAGCCAAGACAGATTTTTTTTTAAATAGTATTGAAGACTTAAAGGTTTATTAAGGACATTTCACTGGGACAGATGTATTTTTTTCATGTCATACTGCTGCTACATAGCACATGAATCAAACCAAAACCAAATAAAAATGGTTGTTTCCTCTCTGCATATATAATGTTTAAATTTTAATATTCTGAAAAGCTTGAACCCAAATTTGTCTTGTTTTCACATACAGCCCACAGCCATTTTTAAAGCTTAACTTTGTTAGTAGTGGTTATACTTTCTTCCACATACTTTCTAATGCATCCAGATCCACTTAAATGTCTTTATACATTTTACTTTTGGATTGCAGAGACTCGGAGTTGGAAACTGGCCAGTAGAACACCAAGCTTTAAAATTCAAACCATACCAGCTTCTAAAACTAGAAAATACTACTTACAGAACTGTGGAAAAAAAAGCCCCAAGTGTAAATACAGAAATATTCAATATACATCCTCAGCATGAGCCCGGTTTTCCTCAATCCTTCATATTGCATTCACACTGCCTCTGTTTGTAATACTGCCTCTGTTAGAAATACTGAGAAACCTTTTGGCTAGGTGTATGTATGTCTGAGCAATGTCATGCTGGATCTTTTATCAAAAGATACTTTGATTAACCACTAGGAAAACTTACTGATTGCTAATGGTAAGCCTACACATTTCTAAATGCCTATTTACTTATGGAACTTTGTAAGTGCACAATTTGCCTTGCTTCTTAGGACTGTGCCACGACCTGAAAACTTTTCTGAAACTGTTGGAACAGAAGGCTAGGTGTTGCTAAAAATGTTAATTTAAATACAGTATACAGACTGTATGTACCTTACAATACAGGCAGTCATAATTGCAAGTAATTTTTCTAAGAGCACAACTGTACTGAATTGAGAAGACAGTAATGAGTGTCACCTAGGGATTTTTTATGATGTTTAATTATTTAGATGTGCATTAACACCGTATTTACATATTTTTACATAAATTTAAAAAAAAAACAACAACTGAAGACAGTTTTCTTTCCTTTATAAAATACGGGAAAGATTTGAAGGTTATTTGAAATTGGGGTATTTGAATAAAACAGCCCTGAATAATATCAGGGAAGTTACCAGAATGTTTTAATTAAATGTCTACTTGATCATTCATAGAAGCAATTCATAAGCACTAATTCTCTGAACTAACATTTAACACAGGCATTCTGTTAAGACATACCAGTTTACAATACATAATTTTGACACAGACTTCAAAGCAATGTAGATATTTCTTACGAAACTAGTGCTGTCAAACTCATTGATCAGGTGTCAGTGCAGCCTCGCTATCAAGTACTGCAATCCGGTTGTGATATTTATTGCTTACAAATGCTTCAAACTACAGGAAATCTTTGGTAAAACCAAAATTGATAAAATTTTCACAATAGCTTTACATGTAGTATTGCACGACAAGGCTTTTTCAATACACAAGAAAAAAAGGAATGCTCAGATCCTCAGTGAGGAGATTAGAACTGTACAACATTCATTAGTTTACCACTATAAGCAAAATTTCTTTCCATAAATGTTTAAAATATCTTCTGGTTTCTTTCAGCATATATGAACATTTATTTTTCAATCTATATTTGAAACAGAGGAGTAGTCAAATAGAACAATTTAAATAAAAATTGGCAGCTATACAGCATTTTTTGTCTACCCTACGACAGCATCAGATCTTTTCAAGTCTGTGTACTTCACAAAAAACTCAAGAGGAAAGAAAAATGCTAAAAATAATCATAGTCCTCAGCCCTCTATGGAAAAGAGGAAAATAAGTTTCATGTCTATTCTTGAACATAGACATTTCTCTAGTGGTCCAATTGTGCAGATTCAAACCTAAGTGGCATTAAGCTGCTCTAAATGAGCTCTCAGCTCAGGACAGAGTTCAGTTAGCAGCAGTTCCAGCAAAACCTGAAAAACAGAAAAGAGTTAAGATGATGCCGGTGCCCACCAAATGAGAATTTCTTCTTCCTTTCTGCCATGTTTATAACAGAGTAATAGCTTCTGATGTTATTATAAATATAATGATACTTCAGAAGCACATAGGTTCACTTATATTCATCATTCATGCAACTAATTTTCTTTCATCCAAAAGTCAGCACATGCCCTACAGGTAACATGGGAAATGACTTAAGGTTGAAAGGACGCAAGTGTTAAGGGCAGCTGCTTTCAGATGGGGATTTCCCACCCAGTATAAACTGGTGCTGAAGTGGCACTGTGTGACAGGCTGCTGTCTGGAATGTGCCAGAAGAGACTGACTGACTGTGAGGGTATTATACTTAGATCCAGCTGCATTTTCCAACTAGTCCCATCAGTTCAGGAGTGGAACTTTTGGTGGGCTGTCATGTCCTAACTATAAGGCAGGCCTGGAGCTCTCTTTCTCTAGTTCTCTTCAAGGTATGTTTATTTTTCTAAGCTGTATGAAGAAATTAATTTGTACCTTATGAAGTCAGGCATGTTGGATGTGGTGGAGGATCTCTTTTAGACAAAAGCAAGCTGCTGTCAAACAACCTTTTGTTATTCAAACTGTCAAGTGATCAAACCTAGAACATCTGACTTAATAGTAAATAAATCTCTGTGAAAACACACCCCATAGGCTTTAATACTGAGTGAGCAGAGCTCAGTAACTAACAGGATTATGATGTTAAAACACTTCTTGTTACTCACATAAAGTAGATGCTTATTAGCCTTCCTCTCTTGCAACGCATTGAACACTTTCACTACACCATGACGAGCATTTTGTTGTCCAACAAGGTTCTGCAGAGTATCTGCAATAAACATTACTTCAGTTTATATCGTTTCACTCATGCTAGGCAAACCCTCCAGTGAGAATCACAGAATCATTCTACTACCCAAAATCACAATCATTAGTGTTGGAAGAGACCTTCAAGATCATCTAGTTCAACCATAAAGACCCATAAAGGAGGGGAACCAAAGCTACTGCACTTCATTAGCCCTTGGCTACAAGATACACAGTCCCTACTCACCAACCTTTCAGAAACACAGCTTGTAACTTAGGCCACAGCTTGAAAGATACCCTTATTCTCAAGTTACCCGAGTTAGAAAACAGTGTGTACATCTCAATGACAACGTTTTAAGTGTTTTAACGTGATATATCAAATGCCTTTTCAGTAGTTCACCTCACCAAGTCTCATCTCACACATCATTAAACCACTCACTTAAATAAAGCCAGAAAGACAGAATTTCTACAACATTTAAAACAGATTTAGCACTTGAATTGCTTCTCAATCTTCACAGAGAATACTTCCCACAAGTAGGCAGTAAGTCAATTATTTACACTTTGCATTAAATTAGAGAAGAAATAGTGATTCAGTACACCATCATTAATCTAAGGTGCATTCAGCTATGTCCTGACATATGGCTCCAAACTCAGAAACAAACAAAAGAACACAACCACAAACCAACTATGGAAGGCTATTTAGGTAAGTAGGTGAGTGTATAACACAGGGAGTAAATGGAGGGTTGTTTACACATCAAATGACAAATATTTTGCATGTATACTTATTCCTTTTTTGCAGTAAAAGTTGATTAAACTACCTAATGCATGGGGGTATATGAGATGACATCTCTCAGTGAAGCCATAAAACAGCTCATTCTCTTCAGATGGAGCAGAGAAAAAGCATTCAAGCTATGTTTAAGTGCATTTCCATGTGCTAAAGGTAATGATTTTGGTTCTTTTCAGTTAGCTGCCTTGGGTTTACATGAGGAGTCAGAAATATGTAACTGGACTTCCTTGCCCTGTGAGTGGCTGTCCCCCCAGCCACTCAGGATGAAGCATCTCAGAATGGTGCCGCAGAAATATGCTGGCTGAAGAGGAAGCTGCCTAGGCTTGGGAGATAAGGGTAGGCAAAGGAAAGTGTTGAAAAACCTACTCCACCTAGGATGTTCTTCTGCCCAGGCTGCAGGTCACTCTAACGTTCAGCGTCCTGAGACCTCTTATCAGAAACAGGCAACACACAACACTGACAGCATGGATAGATCCCTCTCTCTCCAACTTGGAATATAAGAGGAAGAAGTAATTGGGGTGGTGCCACTCTCCCTATTTGGCAAGTAGTTCCAAGTAGCAGAGCCACATACTTACTCACAGAGAACCATCAGAGAGAGAATCTTGACTGAGGTTCCTTGATGAATATTATGCACGGAAATACAGCAATTTTGATTTTGCATCCACCAATAACATATGAATCCATGCCTTTTACCAGACAGGCACAAGAGGCAAAGACTAAGGCCAAAATCGTCCTTATTTATGCAAATAACCATAACTTCTCTACAGGAAAATAATTTCATTAACCAGTTTCCTTACCAGTTCTTAAATCTGTGATTAAGCAGAATGAAAGTGGTCTCACCTGGAATGTTTTCAAGTAGTTTTTGCTGTGCTCTCTGTTTTGTCTCCTGCTTTTGTTCATCGCTCTTGGCTCTCGGTGGTGGAGCTAACTTTCCATTTGGCCAAAAGGCATCTCGAAACACACCAATGTAGTAAACAAGCATTGGTTCACTGAACATCCAGTGTACAGTGTCACGGATTTGCCTGCAAAGATGTGTACAAGGGAGCCCATCAGAGCTAGTCTTTCATATTTTATGCAGATTCACTCTTTTTACTCCTCAAAGTAGAGGAAGAGATGTTCTTTTTCATGTAATTACACCAATATATCTGAGTCGATTTCATTGGCATCACAGCAGGTGACTCAGCTCTGGGTGCTCTAGGATCAAGGTCACTCTGGGTACCTGACTGAGACCTGAAGAAGGCTACTTTTTGAGGTAATCAACAAACAAACATTACAAATTACAAGTACTACATTGAAATGTACATCAAAACTATATTTCAAGGACAGGCATTCCAAAGGCTCCACCAGAAAAAGACATGGAAACCAGGTAACTAATTGTAGCAAACTCCAGACTAGTTGTCTGCAGAGATGTGCCTGCTGGGATAAAAACAAAGTTTTGATAGAAGCATAGAAAGTCCCTTCACAGATAGCAAAAGCACATTACTGAAGGGATTACAGATGGAGATAGCAGCCTCCTCCTGTGGCTGCACCACTCACTGTGGCCTTCAGCACCAAGAGTCTGACATGGAGAGCAGGCTCCAGTCACTACTGCTGAACTGGGCTACACAGCCAAGTCCCTTAAAATCAATAAGGTCAACCTACATGTAAAAAGCTACAGAGGAACTTTGCATGCAAGCTATGCTCACACACTCTCCCTTCTCTGTCCTACTTAATGTGTCTTCCAGTTATCAGCAGGGTATGAACAAATGAACCAATCAATTTAAAACTCAGTGAATGGATACTGTCTGAGACCAGTCCAATTTACTGCTACATAGCGTACATAAAAGGCTTTAAAATCCATGCTAGTGTGTGCTAATTTAGTCACTGACTGGACGAAGAACAGCCTGTTATGCTGGTAGAGTAAGTCTAAAAATTTCTTCTGACCAATGATACAGCTTTTTACATGAAGGCACACTGACTTCATAGCCTCATGCAGGCCTCACTTGGCAACATAAAGATAATTCACATATGTGTATTTTCTCTACTAAACATAACCTATTTGTAAAATGAGGTGTGGAAAACAAATGCAGATTATCATATCCAACAGGATGTCCGATTATTTTTTAACAGTTCTGTTTTCACCCTTTTTTTCACAGAACAATGACAAAGGTTCAGTTAAAGTAAGAGCTACTTACTTGTTGATAGTTCTTCCAAAAGTGACTTGTACTAGTGCAATTAATGTTTTTCTGACCCACTTGAACACTAGAATGATGAAAAATGACAAAAAATAATGACCAAGAAGTTAATAATGTTAAAAACCCATGATCACATCCAGCACCTTCCCCCTACCTCCCACCAAACCAAAACCAAACAACCTACCCCTACAGTAAACACATCATTACAACCCTTTCTAAGATTCCATTAATTGGGCAGAAGTTCATTTTCTTGGTTACCTTCCTTGTACTGTTTGCTGTATGGTTTTTACATCTTGCAGATTACATAAACATACATATGCATTCTAGGTAAATACTGTCAATTTTTATATGTAAGAATATTTCAAGTTTATTGAGCCATAAAACTACTCAAAACCTTTCTTCTACTACAAAAGAACAAATGTTCTCAAACTTCCCACCCTTTTCATTCCTGTTAGTATAAAGTACACACAGCAGCACCATTAAAATTCTGAAAACCTTTTCAGTCAAACCAAGCAGTCAGCTTTCCAATACAAATAAAGGAAACAAATGTGAGCACTTCCTAGTAATTAGTGGTTAATCTTTCTTTCATGCTGTTCACCATCACAATAAAGTCTATATTTGGAAGATGCATCTGCCATTTTTGGAAGGTGCCACATTTTGTAATAGTTACCCTGTAAATAATTTTATAGAGCATCATGTGTGGCTGCACATTCAAATAGAAACAAAAATAGTTTTATTACCATCATTCAGTTACGTAAAGGGGGGAATCCAGTTTTTAAAAGATACCACAATTCTAGCCTCATTTTCATCATACAAATTGCAGAACTAAAATGCATATATAATTCACTTTAAATGGATATTAAAATTATATTTCTTTTGTTAGAGACATGTTCTATAATAAAGCTGTATTTCCTTCCTCAGAATTCATACAATCTAACAGACAGCCTATTTATAAAAAGCATACTACTGTCCTTTTATCACTTTTCCCAATCTTTTTCATGAAAATTTAAAAAATACTAATGCAAATGCTCTCTTCAGTTACATTTTTATTGCCTTTTTATATTGCAATTTCATTTTTGAATGAAAGCTCCAAAGTTATGAACTACTGAAAAATAGCTTGGTTCCAAACAAACAGGCCATACAGATTGTAAGAATGTTCCCACTTATTGAAACAGCAAAAAAATCTGAATTATTAAGTGCCCCACAGAACCAAGAGATTCCATTAGCAATTGAGCAGGTTTACAGCTTACTTCCTCGCAGTTCAAAAATCTCTCCAATCAGCATGAAACATGGTTCAGCAAGAGAGTCCTTCTTCCCATCCACCTCCTCTCCGTAGTCTGACAGGTCACTGTCCTCTTCCGTTTCTTCCTAGGAAGATAAGGACAACATGGCTATGCAGTGCAGTTCCCCATCCTTCTTCCAGAATAGATTTAGTTACTGCCATGCTCTGGGAAAGGAGCACAGCCAGTCCCCTCTCAAAAAACAGTGTTAGAGCCAAAAACGTCTGCTGGCAGGATCTAGCAAACAGGATCTTGCACTAGAGAGCTTGAAAACAGATTGCACTTCCCATTGGACCAGAGTGATGAGGACATCCTGCACTGCTGGAATCATCATCACTGCTACATCTTTTGCTTGCAGCCTTGCCCCAGTAAGCACCTCAATGCTGCCCAAATTTTCAGGATCTACTGCCCATATTGCACCACCAACACCAGCTGGATAAAAAAAAGCAGGTGATGTGGAGTCGTGTACTGCCAGGAAACAGGTGAGAGCTGTAAGCAGGAGATGGCAGTCAGAGGTGTTTGTGATTGCAAAGCCTCCTCTGACACAACACCCACAAAAAACATCCAGGATGGGGAGATAGCCAGCTGGAACTGTTTGCAATGCAAGCAGCTAGGAAGAAAAGGGGTAAATCTGGTTTTTGCACAGGGAGAAGCAGGTAGCTGGCTCCCCAGGAGAACAGACATTGCCTTCACAGCTGAAGCCACTCAGTGGGAACAGGAACTAACCAGTTGTCCTTGCAGTAAGCTGGGAACCAAACCCAGCAGTGGAAAGGGAACCAGCCACTGCAGAGACAAGCACCATTAATTAATGAGAACCAGTCCTAGGCAGAAATACAATATTGTGATACCTAGTGACCTGAACCTGAGGATACCAAAGCTCAGGGCACCAGAGAAGAGCTATACAAATAGACTCACAGAAAATGACTGGGTTGAACCACCACAGTTCTGGCAGTATCATCTATTCAAAAGTGAAGGGCAAGAAGCAGGTTATTTCTGAGTGCCATGAAGATTGCTTCAGGATCAGGACTACCACAGCTATCATTATTCAAGGCAGCCAGCACATCCCTTTGCTTTCCTGGATCTTCCCCTGCACGCCTGTGCTCAGAGCAAAGCTGAAGAGAGGCAGACCTGACTTCCACTGAGGCTGGTGCAATGTTCCAGTCTCTGCATGAGGAATGGTCAGAATGCTGTGCAAATTCTCTTCAGCCTGGTTTTCAGAGATATCAGTCATCTCTTCCTTTTGTCCTCATCATTCCACCATCTAATATTGGTTTATTTCTCTGCTATTCAGTGAATCTCCGAACATTGAGAAAGTGCAACAGGAAGTGTAAATTCTTACACCACAGTGTATTTTCTATTCAGTAAGTTTATAAACCTAATATAATCTTACTACCTTTCTTCTAGATGATATCAACTGCATTTTTCTTCTGATTTGGTTTTGGTCTAGAGAGCTAAGAAATATGTTGTAAAGCTAGCCCTGTCCAAGGAGTTGTATATATAAAGAAATTGCTGCAGTATCTAATCCTGGAAACAACACTCAAGAGGTAATACTAGTGCTCTAATATATATTTGAAAAATGTGAGATGAGATGTAGAGGCAAAGAGAGAGAGCAGAATGAGAGCATTCTCTACTACAAAGTCCAAAATACAAAATAAACCAGGGATTCTCTGTTACAAAAAGAACAAAATTGTAACAGTTTTAAGTGTGGCTTAACACAACTAACTTCATTTATGACCTCGAACCAAATGATTTAACCCCAGTTTAACTGCTTTAGGAAAGTATCCAAGATGCTATCAACTGGGCAAGACTGAGCTGATCCAAAGCTCTTACTGAAAGTCATGGGAGTCCAAGAAACAGCAGAACTAATCCCAGACTGCGTCACAATCTCTCTCCCTGCATTTAATTTTATTATTTTCACATTAGGATAAATGTTTGAGGCACTCATTCAGAGGGTCTAACAGCTCCCACCATCTGTATTCCTTTGTCTTCTCTTATGTTTAAGCTTAGGGAAAGAATGGAGAAGAGAGGGAAGACAAATGTGAAGCAGGATGGTCTTTGCACTTGCACAGTGCCTGGCATAACACACTCCAGCCAAAATTAAGCTCCTAGTCCCACAAGCAATAAATAGTATTAAATTTAAACTCAGTAAGAAGTTATGTTCCAACTCCGCTGTTGCCACACTCTGTGGGCATTTTTTGCTCTACTTCCTTTAGTTTTTCAGTATCAGTTGCATAATTTCTGCTTTGTTTATTTGTTCTTTCTCCTCTCACATACTCATTACAAATTCTCTTTCCTTCTCCTGCACTTCCTAACTATTTCCTCCTACACACTCATATAATACAACATCTATGCAATCTAGCTTTATCTTGAGGATGTTTTTCAATTAAATAGCAAAATACAAATAGCTTCACACTTCAATGCTTTTATGCTAAATCTACCTAACAGTAATTTTAGTGAAAGCACTTCAGATTTTAGAACTCCAGTACTTCTATCAAAGAGTAAAACTAGTTTCTCAAACTCTCTTTGTATTTATTACTCCGAAATGAGGCACATGCATTCAGCACCTAGATGCAAACACAGTGTAGTTTTGAAAGATATATATATAGGATTTTCTTATTTATGAGATGCAAGACCACTTTTCTCCCTATTAAAAGGCTAGAACTGTACGTGTTCCCCAAACTCCAATTATCCTGCAGAAGATCCATCCACTCCAGACAACTACAGCATGTCAGAAATCAACTATTTGATATAAATTTTGTATAACATGTAACTAAAAGGGGGAATAAAAACAGCTCCTTGAATGTTACTTTATCTGAGCATGAACAACAGAGAACAGAGTGCCATGGAATTATGGTCAATTCAGTCAATGAGCTGTTTTAGTCACTAATCTAGTATTCATTGCATTTTGATAGACAATGGGTTTTTATGGCTTAATAACAAATTCTCCAAGTGGTTTGCCCACATAGACTCCTGCCTGCATTTGCAAATTCCCTCACTAAGCCTGTACTATTTGACAACAGTTTTTTGTCAAAACTAGCTCTGCTTCAGAAGTTGTCCTGAAATTATTAAGGGTATACAGTTGTTCCTGCCAAGAGAATATTCCCAAGTAAGAATTATTTTTACCTGCCAAAATCCCTCTGGAATATGCATGTCCAGAACTCAAAAAGTGGAAAATTCTGCTATAAAAATAAACAATCCCACATGAACTGCAATTTGTTTATTTGTGATAGCTTACGCATTTGCCAATATGCATTTACCAAAAGGCAGGAAATCTATTTTATTAATAAATATCTTTTAAATTCATACGCAGCTCTTACTTCTGACTCTTTGTTCACTTACAGTAAATTACAAATGACCTTTGGAAATATTGCCTGCCATTCAAATACTAATGACTCTCCCTGCTTACTTTGGATAAGTAATTAAATTTGGGAAGATTAACTTTTCTACCACTTACCTCCTGATGAGAAAACAAATCACCAGGAAGTCGTTCTAGAAATGAGGAGAGTGAAAAAGATGACTTCTTTCCTTGCACATCAATAACTTTGAGGTGCTCTGGGGAAGGGCTCAAGAAGGCGTAAAGTGCTTCACTCTGGCACAGTCTTTCATCAGAGAGTAATTTCTATGAAATAAAAATAACGAAACATCACAACACAGCAACACATCAATTAAATATTTCTTGTTAAGGAACAAGATGTGATGCAAGGAGGCATCCAATAAAACTGATTAAGTCACAGCTCAGAGGTAGTGTGAGAAAAAAATCTTTATCTCACAAAGATACTTTAAGAAGCTAGTTCTAAAGTACTGGAACTAGTAAGACTAAAGCTTTTAACCGTACAACTTAATTTTTATAGAAAAGTTCTCATCTGTAAGAAATTTGTTGTGAAGAGTTTTAGCTGGAAGTAGCAATTATAGGATTAATTATTTATGATTTCTTAATTAATCAAAGTTTAAATTAACTTACCACTAGAGGAATCGTTATTATCAGTCAAACTCATCTCAACTTCAGGCATTTTGGACAACTTCAACATTTATAGTGTCAAACCTTACATCTGACCTATTTTTTCTAGACGCTCTCTTTAGGCAATAGAGAGACAACATCCTCTTAATTCTCCTGTTTAGATATCTGTTAGTTTTGTCTTTGTTTTCTTACCTGCAGGAAATTATTAAGCTGGTTCTTGGATTTCTCCATGAATTTCTGGTCTATGGATTTGAAGGGCAGCTTGCTGAGAGAAGGCAACTGAACTTTCTTTAATGACGGAAAACACTGTGTGGGAGAAAGGAGAGCTCAATTAACATGCATGCAGAGAAAAATACAGGTGGTTCAGAATGGAAATGGAGAGATTCCTTTGTATTCTCATCTCCCTTCCACACACCTCTCAAGAAAGAACCTTCCCTTTCCCACTACGGGCTAACACATCTAAACCCTTTCCCTTTACACCACCATTATCTATCCCTTACCAGACAGAAAGGTTAAACCATTGTAAAAAATCCTCAACCTTCTCTCTCCCCAAAAGCTATCATTTCTAAGACTCCCCTAGAAGCCAGACACAAAATCTACTTCTTACAGCAGGCTCTTGCATGGCAGTACAGAGCGTATACCATTTTGACATGGGGTTAGTCCAGTAAAACATCATTAAGGGGAAAGAAATAATTATAAACAAGTTTCATAATCATCTGTCAGAGACCAGAAATATGCAGTTAAAATCTAGCTGTAAAAGGCTAAAAGCCAAAAGGCTGGCATTACAACTGGCAGCATTAAATTTTTATCATTCTGACAAATTTTAGCAATTTGTATCTTTTCTCTCCCATAGCCAGGATTCATACCTCACTGAGTTTGCGGTGTAGGTTCTGAAACTCACTGAGCTTCCGGGGAACAGTCCAGTTCTTAGTTTCAGCTCCACCAACTTCTTGTAAACTCACCATGACAGAGTAACAGGGCACTTGTTCTCCATTCTCTTCTAAAACCTTGTGGGGAAAAAAAGAAAAGAACAGATAAAGTAATTTTTGTTGAAAGTAAACAGTGGAACATTTGAGCTGTCAGATGATTGGATTGCAAACTAAGTCATCAGTCCCACACTTCTCTTGAGATTTGAAAGCTACCTATGGAGCAATGCCCTTACTGAACCAACCTTCACCCAAAATGCTGTGCCAGTCCTGAATCAGTCCTCTAGCTAACCACTATTACATCTTACATACAGTTTTGCGACACTGTCCACCAGTAATCAAATCTCCCTGACATGTCGTCTTCAAACAGCTGCATTATTTTGGTTTTTAAAATACCTACCATATAGCTTTCTGACTGCTCATCAATACTCCATCTCTCCTATCTGCATTTACCTGAGTGTTCTCCCTTTATACCCACCCTCCCTTCCCAGTGCTCCTGCTGAGGCTCACCCACACATCAGGCACAGCAGCTCTGCAGCTGGGCCCTGTGACAGCTGGTGCTTCTCAAACCAATTTCTCTGCTCACTTGAGCTGTTCTGCTTGCACAGTTTGTGGTATCCATGCAGTGTCTATTTCTGAGGGACACACAACTTCACAAAAATACTAATGAATCAAACTACAATCCCCAGCCAGAGGAAGGAGAAACAATTAACCACATTGTGCAAATGGGAAAACTACAGCAAAGTTAAATGATTTTTCTTGAGACAATGGCAGCAGTCTGACCACACTATTTCTTAATTTGATACAAGAAGTGACATAGGAATTTCATCCTTATGTCCTATTGGTAACAGATTTTTGTTTACTTATTTTGAGGAGACACCTAAATTGATTATGAAAAGCAAATAAGGGAAATGTATAAAATACTTCACTCTAGAATGCTTGTCTTTATATACATGCAAATAACAAAAAGGTAATTATAAAATACCACTCCCCATCTTTTTGAACAAAGTTATAATTTTAAAGCTTTTTTTAATAGAATATTTAAATCATCTAATTAGGATAAGAATACATTTTAAAATCATAGAATTATGACATTTTCTGAGAAGCCTGTAGAAAGTCTGACAACACAATGCTATTGATGAACAATTTGACTAGCAACTACATTACCATTGTAAAAGCCATACGGCTGAAATGTGCCTTCGTATTTTTAAGCTATTCAGAGCTGTACATTGAGAATATTCCCTGTGATGCATTCCTCATAAAGCTGCACATGGACCACTGGGAAGCCAAGTGTGAGGCCCAGATTTCACATATCTCTGTCAAAAAGCTGCAGCAGCACCCAGACTGAATACAAAGCACCAGCTTGAACGCCTGAAAATGTGCCTGGTTCTCAGCACAGCTATTTGGAGAAGTGCCTATCTCCTGCCAGACTGCTGCAAAAATAGATGCTTGAACAGCCTCCAAGGTGCAGGTCAGAGAGACATGGCACAGAAGAAGTGGGATCATCTGGGGCAGTCCCTGCGCTGTCTACCCTGGGCTAGGTTGGACCTGTTTGTAGGTGACTCACAAACACCACTTGGCTGTCAGGTGATCACTGCTGAAATTGCTGATTTGAGTCATGCCTATGATTCTCCATTCTGAATTTGTTCCCAGGGCAGGGATTTGCATATGTACGGTCATCTGAACTGTAATTGTCAGGAGAGAGTCATCCCTCTGAAAGCACATTCTCAAAATGGGAGGACTTAGTACTCCTGCTTCAAGTTAGGGTCTATGGGCAAAATCATCTAAATTCAAATTACTAGATACAGACACATTAAAACTTTCTTCAAGTACCCTCAGATATCCTCATATAAATACTGAAAGTGTTCAGGAACTCCTTAAGAATGCAAAATTTTTTATCAACTTATGTACTTGTGAATTTGGTTTTCCAAATTAATGAGTCAACTGAAAAAAGAAAAAATGGAATGTTGGGAGGTCTTCTAAACCAGGAGATCTACTTCTCTGCTGCTAACAGGCACCATCTCATGTAACTGCTATTATGAATAAATGCAAACTAGAGAGCCCTATTCCTCTGATTCTCCCTTTTGCTAAGTAAAGCAAACAAAAGTGCTTTCATAGTCACTTCTCATGTGAGAAGTTCCTCATTCAAATCCACTCTTCTCAAGGGACCCAGCCCAGCACCTGCAAAACAACTGTAACACTTCCTCATCTTGAATGTATTCATTCCCCTCCTAATATATTCAAGGGTTGCATTTACCCTTGACAGACCTGCAGCCCACTGAAGATGAACTACACATCTGACAAGCCACAAGCATACCTACTGCTTCCAGCCAAAAGGTGCTCCGAGGGTCACAGCTGAAGCCCAGATCTCCTGCTGAACACCAAACCTTGCATGCCACACTGTGAGATTTCAGTGCCCTTCAAACACTACTATCCAAAAAATCATCCAGCATTTTCACAACCTTCCTAACCTTCTTCCAAGGGCTGCCTGTACAGTGCAGAGCACAGGGGGGGAAATCACTTCCCTATTCCTGCTGGCCACACTATTTCTGATGCAGACCAGGATGCCATTGGCCTCCTTGGCCACATGAGCACACGCTGGCTCATGTTCAAATGGCTGTCAATCAGCATTCCCACGTCCTTGTCCACTGGGCAGCTTTTCAGCCACCTCTTGCCCAGGTATGTAGTGTAGTAACAATAAAACACAGGCAATTTTTGCACCTTATTCAGATCTACAAACTCAATTTCTTATGAAAGAAATTGATGTTTTAAAAGATGCTGTTCTCTGAAACAGTCTTTCTTTGGACAAGGGAGACAGAATGCCTGCTACAATATTAAATGATACACGGCCAAAACCATTAAAGCAAGCAAAGCAAGTTAGGTTATTTAGCTCTAATGGGGAAGAGACTCACAGAATTACACAAGTTGTTATCATAGCCCCCCTCATTCTGCATGTTCCTACTTTGTTTTTCAACCTCTACCAGTCAGCCAAAACACTGGGTCTCCAAAGTAAGTTTTATCAGAAATATCAGCTACCAAAAGATATCTGTATATAATACCATTTACACTGTTTTTTAATATATATATTTTTCACACACATAGAGCTAGTACATTTATATGACTCAAAACTATAGACTGAAAGATTCAAGATAAGAGATTACAAACAAGAGTTTGGTAAGGTTTTTTTTCAAGGCTTCAATAACTAGTTTTTTTATGCATTCTCTGTTACCTGATTTAGTAGATCAGTTTAAAAGGTCAATGACTCCTATTACACTTTCAGCTCAAGATCTATAGCAAAATTTACTTCTACTAAGCTTTTCTGCAAAACAATAGGGCCAAGTTTTTCTCTCTCTAAAATCACAGAGCTGTATTCTGGGATTAGCAACAATGTATTTTGCAGACAGAGAAACAATGTCACCTACTCATGCCCCCTGAAATCGCCAACTGCAGCTAGAATATTCCCAAGCAATTAATTAACATAGATAAGTACCACATCCATGTTTTCTCCAGCTTACCCTTTGAAGCATGGAGCTGTAAACAGCACAATTAATGAAAGTCTACATTTAATTATCTAATCCAGTACTAGTTAAAAGTTATAGCTAAGGCAGGAAGTAATTAGAAGCCTCTTCCAACCCTCCCTCTAATTTCGCCAAACCACCTCCTTCCCTGGTAGTGAAGGAGACGCTGGGCAGTTGTATATGGTTACATACACAGAAAACTGCCATTCTGCAGTTTTTCTGCGCACAGCGTTTACCAGATTTAAAAACCAGGCTTCAAAAGCTACAAATAACTCTTAGAAAACTTAAGAACTTTTCAGTTCTCAACAGTGTCACCTACAAATGGCACTAAAACAAAACCAAACCCAGATGTTTGCACGTGGAGAGTTTGGTTTTAAAAATGACACCTTACATTTTTTGACCTGTTGGATTTATTTTTTCTTTTACAAACAATGACTTTAACTGTTGACAGACCTATCACTGGCTTGCAAGAGCTTAAGACATAACCAAATAAACTCCACAGCACATACTATTTTCCTCCAACAAAGAGCTGCCTCAAGGAAACTACTTATATTCATTTCAGGAACATTTTCGTAATGGCATAGGAAGGCAAGCCAGTAGAGATCCAATTAATCTTTAGATCTCTGTAGAGATACTATCAAGAAGATTGCTTATATATGTCAGCCTACACTTACTACATAACAAGCATTCACTGAGTTCCTTTCATGGTAAATGCTAATAGAGAGTCAGGAGATGGTAATACTTCTTGCTTTCATTACAGGTTTTTTTACATTGATTCTACAATTGTCTGCCTATGCCCAAATGGGACAGCAGAACAAGACCCAAAAAAAAAAAAAAAAAAAAAAAAAAAAGGCAACAACTTCATAAAGTACTTTCTTTCCAGGCATTCAAGCCCCTTAAACTGTACAGCCATTAAATACAATATAAAACACAAAAAGTGTAAGCACTGCATCTTTGAGACATAGCAGAGACACAACTACACCCAAGTGCAATAGCATGGTAATAAAGGAAGAGACAGTTCTCATGAAAAAAAGTGCCCCCAAGAAAGAAAATTACTCTACCCAGTGCCAAAACTTGTTTATGTACATGCAGCTAATTTTTATATCTTCATTACAACAGTGTCTGAGGAGTAGAAACTCTGTGTATGCATCATAGTAGATACTGGGGAAACAGAAGAGGAGCTCAGAGAGGTTAAGGTTCCTTCACCCACAAGTAAATATTAAGTATAAACAGGTATAAGGAAAGTATCTATACATTTTTCTTCTGCTTTTCATGCAAGTTTGAATAGACCCAGAAGATAAAAAGGCATAAAAAAATTCCCTACCTCGCCTGAGACAATGAAGGCTTTCCACATGCCAAGATTCTCACACCACCAGTCTGTTCTTGCAATGTGCAGCTGAAGGTCACTGTGCTCTCTCTCCATCAGAGTAATTTCATCCTTCAGCTTAGAAACAATCTGCAGAGAAAAGTTTTTTCATTACAATTGGTGGGAAAAAGCTGGTGCAACACACTTAGTTGTGTCCTTAAAGGACACTGTTCAGAAAGCAGAAAAAGTACAAAGGCAGGGGAAGAACAATTTATATGGAAAAAAAACCGCAAGTGAAGGAATTGATGGTGCCTCATAAACTTCTAGAGCACACAGCAATCTTGAAGGTCAATCCTCACACTACAATAAAATACAAGTTAGAAGTACACAGTACTATCCCACTATCAGCATAAAAGACACTTGAGATAGGATTATATATTACACATGGTTATGTTTTAGAAGAACTTGAAATTGCCATTAATGAAATATGCCTTACTGAAGACATCGTTATCATTTTCAGGTACACACCATTTGACTGATGAACCTGGGAATAGATTTCATTTCTAGGAATTTAGCTCTGTTAGAAACCACTCAGAAAATTACCACTTATTTAATTTTAGTTTTGAAAAGGCAAGGATTTATTATTGTGGAAAGCACAAATTTTTAAAAACGTTCTCATCAAGACATAGTTCACCACCGTAATCTCATAAGGAAGTGTATCTCGTCACAGATGAAAAAAAAAAGTAGCCAAACATCCTGCCAGAAGACAGTATGACAAGAAAAAGTGGAAGTATACAAAAGACGTGACATTAGAAACATGGCAAAAGCAGCTGACGCTTTTGTATTTTTAAATATATCACGTAGTCAAATTTATCAGTTCTATCATTTGCACCACAAGTCGTACACTCTACAGAGCTACAGGAATTCTATCTTGTTCAGAATTTTGTTCTCATGTCAGATGTGAAGTATGATCTACGTGCCAGCCATATAACAATTTTCTAGGCAATACCTAACCTTCAGAATAATTTAGTATTTTACTTTATTTACTACCAATGTAGAGACTTCTCTACAATCACCTTATATTGACTCCATCAATGTATCCAAGAACATTAAAAAAATACAGAACAGTTCAGATTTCATCATAAGTAAACAGCTATTACACTGACAAACTAAATACTGAGACTTAACAATAATACTGGATCCATTTTGCTATTCTGTTTCAAAGATATATATTTTTTCCAAGACAAAGAATATTTTAGAAACAAAAACATACAAGGAAAAACACACTACTTTAGTAGGGGTACAATCCCCAGCAACCCAAGAGCCTAAGTATAGAAAGAACATAGATATTATGGTTTCAAGAATGCAAAGGGAACATAGAACATCCATGTGAAGGGAACAATATACAAAGCTTTAGTTATATAGAATCATAGAAGGGCTTGGGTTGGAAGGGGAATACTCCAGAACAGCCACAAACATTTTCAGTTGTCTGCAGTATCCTCCGGCAGAAGGGAGATGTGGAAGGGACAGAGGGAATGAAGCTAGCCAGGGCGGCCTCAGACTCTCGTGTCCACACCTTTCTGCCAGAGGTAGCTATCCCCAGAGCTGGGGCAGCAGAGAATGAGTGGGGTGTCAACTTCTATTCAGAGCAGCATCTTAGCACTCACTCTGAGTGGAGGAACAAATGTACAAAGAAGCCAGGCCCTGAGCAATGACTAATACTCAGGTACATTTTTGTCATCCCTAGCAGCAGGATCTTAGGAAAACAGCTTGGCTTCTTCTTCATCTTACCCACCATCTACCATCTGCAACCAAATCTCATTACACCTGACGAGACTGGCCCAGCTGCACCTGAACAACAGACCTGAATATCACCCTCAGCAGCAACAAAAATGAGTCGGCCCAAGCCATATGCAAATCACTGCGTCTCCTGGAGCATGTTCCCAGATTGGTTACCTGCTTCGCTTTGCAAAGAGAAAAGGAGATTTTTTTGGTTGGCTGGTTTCAACCCTAGTCCAGAGATCTAAAGTTCCATATCGCTCAGAATTTTTCCTTTGATGACAGTGTGCTTTCTCCTAGCTCCTAATAAAGGAATCAGGCACTCCTAAAGGTTTGGGGGTTTTGATCCCTTCATTCGAGGCCGTCCGTCAGAGCTGCCGTGCAGTCGAAGGAGCTGTGCCGTGCCCCTCAGAGCCAGCAGAGGGCACAGCAGGTGACCAGCACTTCCCCCCGGGCAGCGCGGCAAGCGCCGGGACAGGACAGGAGCTGCCGGAGGAGCTGGGCAGGGAGGCAAGGCAGGGAGCTGGGCAGGGAGGCAAGGCAAGCGCCTTGGCCACCGACAGAGCAGCAAGACCGTGGGAGAGTGGTTATTCCATGGCCAACAAATCAATGTAAATCACATTTGCAATTTTAGTCACAATAGCTTTAAAATATGGGAAAAAACAACAATTAAAACTAGTTCTGATTTCACCTTCTATTTAACAAGTTAACTGAAACAGCCATCTGACCCGTCCAAAATGTGACAACTGGATATTACATAAGCATACACATATCCAAAAAAAAAAAAAAAGAAAAAAAAAAACCAAAATAACTGAAGGTACATACCTTTTTGTCGGGTTTTGGTGAATTACAAATGGAATTTAGAGCCTGTTTCTTATATTCAAGCTTATCATTTAGCTGGCGAAGTTTATTTACAGCATAACTGGCCTGTTCATTAATTCTTGTGCTGCATTCTTCAGTAGCTTCTTCACAACCTTGGCTCTAGGAATAGAGGATGGGGGTAATTGCAACATTAATATGAAACAAGAGACAATAATTCATAGAATGATAGAATGGTTTGGGATGGAAGGGACCTTAAAGATCACGTAGTTCCAATCCCACTGCCATGGGCATGGACACTTTGCACTAGACCAGACTGCTCAGAGCCCCATCCAGCCTGGCCTTGAACACTGCCAGGGATGGGGCAGGAGGTAGGCTATCGCTTGCTCCATAAGCTTTTTATGTATAAGAACACTTCATGATATAAATGAAAATGTAGGTATAACAGATATTCCAACCATCAGATTCAAGATGAAACATCAGTCTGAAACATCATTGTAAAAAAACAAACCAAAACCAAAAAAACCCCAACAAACAAAGCCTCATTACTATTTCTACTACAGTTCTCTGGCAACTCTTGCCCCTTGTGTAAAATGACCTTCAAGCCAAGGCTTTAGTGTAAGTGAGAGGTAGAAATAAACTTTGTTTTAAAAGCAACAACAGCTTAGCAGTCATGGTCAATATTCAGAGCCAGGTAGAAAAGCAAATACTTAGCTCTGAGCTGAAAGATAATGAGGATGGGGCAGTGGGAAACAAAACCAAGAAACCCCCACATTTCTAACAAACAGTCCTGCCTCCCACAAACCTTCACAAAACAGATTTGTCATCCTGCAGAATAATCTAAACCAAATTCTTTAGCTTTCTACACAGATTTTACTGCTGTTTTTAGAAGTGTTAATAAAAAAGTGTTAAGAGCACATATGCCTTACCATAAATTCATAAATCATTTTCGTATATTCATTCAGACAAACCAATAGCTTTTTCCATCTTGTGTACTACAGGCATGCAAAAAGAATAGAAAACTTCACACCTTTCAGTGACATCCTCTTTAACATCTTCTGACATATAGCTTCAGCCTCCCATTTCTTACTGTACTTCCCCAAATAGGCATGAAGACCTTGAGATCTAGCAAACACAGCACTCAGCTTTTACTGTTGCCATGTTCAAAGATCTTTGAGGTCTGTTTGTGACTGACTATATCTAAATTTATCTGTGGGAAGCTGAGTCTGTTCTCATGAATGGGGGTTCCATGTCATTTAGTGATATTCCAACTAAGTAAACTGTATCCTTATATAATGAATAAAAAGCTAACAGAAGGAACTCTCATACTCTTCTGAATTCCATGAGTTTTAGAGGAGGCAATCCTATTGTAAATTCCATAGTATCTTATTTTAAAAAGTCTGAGAAGAGATAACAGTAGCAACAATAATTAATCTCCTTAGCATGATGCTCATAAACATAATGCAGAAGTCAGGAGTTCTAGGCTAAGAAATTGTTGGAGGTTGGGGGAGGGAAGTGGAATTTTTACCATTCTGTTGCTAGGCTAATACGATCGGGGCCATTTACTCTCACAAAAGAGACAAAGACTTTGGCTGGGCGGCACTGGAACAAGAGATGGCAAGTCTTGATAATGACACTCGCTCGCAGCTCTCGGAGGAGAGAACAGGGGGAAAGATGTCTCTCTGTTTTTGGCTGGAACTACAGGAAAGGAGAAGCCTGGCTCTGCACTAGTTTTTCTCTGCCTGCTGGGTGAGTCCTTGCTTTGAGGGGAAAGGCACGGGACTCCGATCCTCTCGTCCCCTCCGGGAGGGCATCTGCCGGCCGCGCTGTACAGCGGAGCGGGACCCCTGCCTGCCACCACCCCGCGGCCTGCCTGCCGCTGCTCCGCACCCTGCCTGCCCCAACTGTGGAGTTTCCTGCCGCCTCCTCTGCTGGCTGGCCCCGGTGGGCTGACCCGGCCGCTCCATCTCCCGGCTCTGGGCTCTCTGCTGCGTCCCGTCCATCTGCGCTCCACCCTGCTCCAACCCGTCCGCCATTACACGTGTGGCACAGATCCAACCGCGCCACAGCGCCATCTGCAGCTTCCCGGGAGTCATCGCACCTGCCCTGCTGGTCTAGGAGCCCAACAGCGTCCCTGCTGGCCGTAACCAGCCAACCAAATGAGAAAAGTGCCTGACAGCCCAGGGACATTTGCCACTGAGGTTTTTTTTTGTTTTGTTTACTGTTTTTTACCTTGTTTACTGTTTCTTTGTTACTGATTGTTTACCTCATTATAGATACTAGTAAAAAACTCTTATTCCTTTTCCCATACCTTTGCCTGAGAGCCCTTGATTCGAAAGTTATAATAATTCGGAGGGAAGGAGATTCACATTCTCTGTTCTAAGGAAGGTTCCCACCTTCCTAAGCAGACACCTGTCTATCAAACGAAGACAGAAATCTATGCCTTTTTCCAGCTCTGCATTTGCCTGCTATGTGGCCGAGTAAAAACCCATTAGCTCTATGCCCTTGTCCTTTCTTCTGTCTATTCTGCATGGGCTGGAAACTCCTAGGGTCAGAAACTTGCATCCAAGCATGCGTACAGACCTCAGCTCAGAATGTTGTCTTCTCCTTGCACTACAGTAACACAAATAATAATAATTAACAATATTGGGTGTTATTTAAAATGATATTGTAAAGAACCATTAAAAACCCCCAAACTTACACTTGTTGGGAAGCACGGTGGTCAAGGAGTCAAAAATGCTATTTTCAACACAGAAGAATTAAAATACTTTTCATATGAAGTTTAGTGCTAGCAATCAAAGAATTGCAATTAATTACAATTCAGTGAGGCTGTACTTCCAGAGGTAGGCTACATGATTTCTGTCATTAACTTTTCAGACACTTAAAACAAAAACCACTGCTGAATCACTAGGTTTATCACAAAAATGCTAGAATGACAAGATCAAGTAACATGTATTCAAAACATCAAATTTATCAAATTTATCAATTCACTCAAAGCTGAGATTGCAATGGATTGTGCTATTTTCCCCTGACTGCTAAATTGATAATGGCTTCCATTTCTGAGTGACGTAGAACACAGACATCAGTCTCATTTTAGTGATCTGACACATGCAGCATCAATACAGTCACCAGACCCTCTCCTCAAAGAGCTGGATGCAAGCACTGCCTGCTTCTGTATTTCTGCTTGTGACATTTGTCTAAGTAGAAATACTTGGAGGTTTGTGGTGGTTTGTGGAGGTTTGCCCCAGAAATAGAAGGTGGTAACAGACTGAGAAGAAGAAAGAACTTGTTCCACTTGCAGCAGGACCAGCAGTCTGGCCTTTTCCTGATTCCTATTTTGTGACTTGATTTTCTCACTTTTAATCAGGGCTCATCCTTTTGTCCTCACCTCCATGAGTGCACAGCATGACTTTTTACCTATCCAGCTATAGCAGCGGAATTTATAGAAAATTAACACAGGTGATGCCTGTAGTGCCCCGGGGAAGTGAGGACATAGACCCAAACCCCAAACTAAACCAAAACCAATCAGTATTTGCTGACAATATGTATCCCTCCAGAAACTGATTCTGAGCTGATTTCTGAGCTGTTGTGTCCTGTACATAGGGAGGAAAAGACCCACAAACCCATTAACCAGTAGTGCATTTTCACCAACATTTGAAAGAGCATTGGGAGCTTCAGGAAGTATCTCTTATAATTTGTTTTCACCTTGAAGACCCTGAAGCATGGCACAGCACCATTGGAACTGCTCTATTCAAGAGATACTCTAGCTGTATATACAACTTCATGCTTAATTTATTGCTAAAATGGAAAAAAAAAAAAAAAAAAAAAGGAAACAAACAAAACCAAAACAAAAACAAACAAACAAAAAAACCCCAAAACAACCTTGACTGCTATAAGCAGACTTGGCAATATATATTAGTCTTTCAGGTTTCAGGGCTTTCACAGACTACAAATCTGGCACATACGTATACAAGGACTCAGAGGAAGGACAGATGATGCTGATGTCAAAAATATAATTTTTTGGCAGCTACAGGAGATGTTATCAGACAGTGTACAGCTAGCACTAAAGTGTAGTGTCAGTTTTCTTAGAGAAATGGTTATCTGTGTTAGACTCAGGATAAAGCATATGAAGAGATTAGAAAGCACAATATTTAATGCCTTAGGAAGTTCTGGAGAAAACTGTTAAGAGCCATTGCACAAAGTCTCAATGACTGCAAGCACAAGGACACAAAGTCTTTGAAGTACCTGCCACCCTCAACACAGAGCTGAGTTAGCAGTGAGAAAACTAGAAAACACATCTTGAATATTTTATTCAAGGAAAAGAATAAAGGGAAAAACAAACACTGAAAAGATTCAGCAAGCTCTAAAAGCACATATTGGAAGCAATTTACTTGTAACAGTTCATCTCTGCAGATTTGCTGATATGCAGACTACAAAGACTAGAACAACACACCTACAGAAATTAAAGTCATTTAAGCAGTAAATACAGAAGCCTTAGGTTCTGGAAAAATTGTTTCTACATAGCAGAATGTAGATCAGCACTTCTGGATTCTGTTTATTTGTTTATTTAGATTCAGATTTAGACAAACTGTTATATTTCATTGAGTTCTAAGCAAGTTCACATGTAAAATGAAGACATCCATGCTGATCTGAAGCAGCAGCCTGACTGAAAGAGGCACTCAGTAGTCTGAGATGTGCTCTTGTCAAAATGTTCTTAGATAAACTCAACACAAGTTACCCCGACATGACTGATTCAGACAACCCACGGATAAAACCTGCCCCAAGAAGAGTTGCCATTGGCTTATTGCTTATGACATTTTGAAAGCTCTGTTCTAGTGTTTAGAATTCTTATGCAAGATTTATCTTCCAACATGGCCTATTAATTTATTCAACTAATTAATAAAAAACTAAGATTATATTCTAGATTGCTTTTTTTCCTCTTTTGCGCAACTTTTAATACCAATTTAGTACCTAGAAAATGCATGGGAGACAGGGACAGAATGTCTGGGCAGAAACCTACTGATGTCTCAGTGAGAACTTTTTCACTAAAAAACAAAGCAGCTGAGCTTATATGAAGTATGTTTTGCATTCTCTGTTTCTAAGGAGCATAATAACAAATGTGAAATACAGAAGGCTTGGGAATCTGAAATAACTACTTTAACTAATTTGAAATTTAAGTAGTGAGTAATTTTTTACCATTTTGTTTCAAAGAGCTTGTAAACATACAAATTTTACCAGATGAAATTACAAGAGTTATGATATTTATAAATAAATTAGAAAAAAAAGAAGAGTAGCCCAAAGCTCAAGGACAGAAGATGCTACTACATGCCTTTTTCAGGACAGTCTCTCAGGTCACTTTAAATAACAGTGAAAGAAATTGTCTCTGTGACTCACCACTTCATCTTTGTCCTCAGGAGTAAGCTGAGCAGAACTTCTTTCTTCTTCCTTCTTTACTGATCTCTCATATAAATCACTGACAATGAATGACGGGTAGTATCTGTCCTTTAGAGTTTCGTAAACATCTGCCTGAATTCTGTAGAATACTTCAATGCCTTTATTTCCCACAAGACTTTGCTGTATTTCCTTATAAAGGGATTTTTCCACTGGTATTTCTCTGCTTTCCACAAAAAAATTCTGATAAATTTCACTCACCAGTTGAGGTATTTCAGCCTAGGAAGCAAGGGAGAGGGAGGAAGAAAAGAATAATGAAAAAATATTGAAAATATCAGGATGACTCAGGACCCAGGTGCATAATTTGAAGGATAATCAAGCTAATTTCCTATCCAAATGTATGAGAACACATCTGTGAACCTCTTACTGAGATCAAGCATGCTGCCTGCCTCTGCACCTCTGCTAAGCAATCCATTTTACAAGTTAAGTATTGATATTTGTCAAGTGAAGAAACAGCTGTGCTCTAAAATTGTCAGAGCTTCTGCACCCACCGCTTTTAAATCTATGTTCCAAAAGCTGACATTAAAAGGTAGAAAAGTGCTAGAGCAACACTGTGGTTACCATTTTAAGTTCAGATTGTAAAGATCAGCTGTATCAGCTCTTCTGTCTTCTGCTGAATACAATCAACTCACTTTATACATGATTACAATTAATTTGTAGAGGAAAAGGGGAAAAAAAAACCCAAGAAGAGGAAAAACCACTATCGAAGAGACATTTACCAATACAGGAGGCCGGGTATTTTCACTGAGCACAGTAAAGTGCATAGGATTGAACTTTGCATTAACGGACAGGAAAGAGAGGAAGTAATGCAGGACAGCCCATGATCAGCTCCCTAAATTACCATCTCCCTAAACTGGACAGAATTGAAAAGGGTTTATCCACTCCCTTAGTAGGGCACAATGTTCTTACCTGCCTCATCTGAAAATATACAGCCACATGACTGCAGGACACTACCTTTTTGGAATATAAGCTGCCCTGTAGTGGCAGATATAACCATATTCGTATGTATATACATATTGTTTTGAATGGGAAGAGAGAAATCACAGCTGAGAGATCATAACATGATTTATAGTACCTTTTCCAAACATGAGCAGTTTGCAAATCAAAACTAATTTATAGAACTCTCTTTATAGTGCCTGACAAACTGTTTTTATGACCACTCTCTAGCTGGAATTGGTTGTTAGCCATTTCTTCAGATTGTGTTAATGGCTCACTACTCACACTCTACAATTTGCCTCTGTGTTTACATGCTGTTCTGTGTGCTTTCCAATTGACTAGAATCTTTATACATAAGAGAGCAGTAAAATTACAATGACCAAAAAATTATCTGATATCAACAATGAAATTTGTATTTCATGCTAGCATGAATCCTGAAGGTTTAATTGCTTCCCCCAAAAATGGACCACACTGCTCACGAACATCAAATTTGTCCTCTACAGATTCTTGCTCTGCACCATTGCTTCAGGAGACTTGTTGCAACTTTAAGTGGTATTTCCTATCCTTGTTTCAGGGTTCTAATTCCTACTTTATTTTAGCCCAAATTATAATATAGCATTGTTTTTTCCTTCTAGCAGTAGCGTGGCATTGCTGGAGAAACTTAGCTGCTTATACAGTTACAGATTAGGAACAGGTCTTTTAAAGCAACACTTTTCTTCCAGAAAGGTTTAAGAAGATATATATATATACATTTTCACTGTTTTGGATTGAATGGGCTACCTTTAACAGGCAAGATGAGAAGCTTAAGTACAGACACACAATTGGAATGTACTTCACGTGAACTGATACAACTAAAGCAAATATATTACTGCTTTTTTTTTTCTGGTGGAGGGGGCAATAATTCTACTACTTTTGCATATCAAGTATCCCTTTTAACAGATGTTGTTACACCAATGAATGGTAAATCATCAGCCAGTAAATCAACAGCCCACAATTTTTAATTGCAATATTATCCTCAAATATGGACATGAAGCAGTTTAAAAAACCCAAATTGCATAGCACCCATCCTATGTTATTGATATTTTAAAAACATAAAAACATTTCCCAACATCAAGATCACAACAGAGTGTCATCAAAGCCATATAAGCTTGCAATTTCTTCCACCTTGTTAGCATTCTTCAGATTCTCCACAGACTCCCAAAGGCCAATCAAAGCCATCTTGTCCATCCTTTCCATGTAGATCCGGAAGTGCTCTCGGTATGAAGGGTTGGCCAAAATTTCTTCAAACTGAAGAATCTGAAGAAGAGAAAACTAAGAATAAAAACTAGGAAAATGACAGATTTGGCTCCTTTCCATCCCTTATAGGGAAAATCTTTTCACTTGATGCGCCCACAGAGCACTACGCATCCCACAAACATGTCCTAGATTCAACTACACAGACCTCCTACAATAATAGTTTTGCTTCATTAAAAAAAAAAAGTTTTAAGTACTTAGAAGATAAATTCATCTTCTATCAGACAGTAAATACCTCCACATCTTTCTGATCAGGATACATTTCAAAGGACTAAGATGGCATTTCAAGGCACTCATGAAATACTATTGTCGAAAATTTAAATTTCCATGTTCTTTCAAAGCAGAGGAGCCAAACTGAAAGCTAATTGATCCATTCTTTACTTGTTTCAAACACCAGCAGTTTCCATACCACAGCCCACAGAGCTTTGAGATGTATCTCAATTATTCCCAGGGACACAGAGGAAGATGTAATACCTTGGCAGCTAGGGCATTTGATGGCCAGTTCCCACTGTTATTGAAAAACATCTATCAGAAATGCAGCCAAGAAAGAGTATGTTCTGTGATATAATGCCCAGGACTTTTCCTGAGAAGAGTGAGGAGGTTGTACATCAGGCAGAAAAGGAAATGAAACACAGACTTCCCATACCCACGCGGATGCTGCAGCCGTTAAGAAGATGCATTAAAAAGCCATTATCACTTCCTTAACCTCTACTATTTTTGTAAAACCAGGCCTTTTCTTTGAGACTAACACCTGAAAACAAAACACCTCCCTGATAAAATGATCAGCACTTCCCATCCTGAACAAAATTAATAACCTTGTCTTTCTCTGAAAAATAAGACCAATTTTCTAAATATCTTCTCAAAACCAAGCAACCTTTTCTTTCCAACCTTTCAGTCTCACAGCTGAACCAGTTTTCATGTCACTTATTTAGTGCCATTACTTACATCACCAGGAATCCAAATATACTACCCAGAGCAGTCTTAATCTATTGCTTTGTTTCTCACAGACACCAACCAACTCTCACCTTTTTGAAAGGGAAAGGGAAAGGGAAAGGGACTTTAAGCATCGGGGCTAATGAGTCTTCCTATGACTTTGCATTTTATAGCAAAGTTTACTTGGTACAGAGCAAGATGTGTACTCAGAGATTGAGGCATTAATGATTTATCTAATATGGGGTTTCTGATTAATAATAATAACAACAACAACAGCAATAACAGTACAATTCTAGTCAGCATCAGAATACCTCCCTCTCTGGGAAGACTACTTGTTTTCCTAAACCTAGTACCTATGAAACTCTACTAGCAAGTTAAATATAAGGAAAACCATTTCCTGGTCTCAGGCTACACATGAGGAACGCACCTACAAGGGCACATACACAATCACTGGTCACACAATCACTACCAAATCAATTCCTTAATGAACCAAGCTACACGTGGTTCTTTAACAACTGCATACATCTGTTTTGTCTGAAACATCTCCCCCCAGTTTTGGGCAGTGTTTGAGTAAATTATGTTTGTCTCATATGAAATGCTCATTTACATCTTCAAAGTTCCCCTGTGACAATCATGTGCCATCCCTTCTCTTTATCCTTTACCATTCCACTATCTTCTGGACATGACTTTGCTCTTAGCTTTAGAACTATTCAGAAATATGAACATCTGCCTTGAGAGCTCACTCTCTAAACCTCACTGAACAGCAGAGAGTACCTTGTTCAAGTTAGGCTTAATACAGAAATGGTGATCAGGCTGTCAAAGGGAACAACACAGACATGGCAATTTAAAGGCCGGTCTGTGGGTTAGCTTCATTGCTAGGCATCATCATATTTTCTATTCACTCATTTTAACAAGGACAGTGATTTAAAATACAAGTGGAAGAAGGTCTTCCAGCCCTTTGAGCAGATGTGTTCCCCATCTCAGGGACCGCCAGCTCTTTAAATAATAGCGGAGTTAATAAATCACAACATGGAGCACATGCTGTCACTTCTTGAGTAAGAGGTCTCCTTCGTCTCTATGCCTCTATTATCCAATCTATACCCCTGCAGGCCGCCAGCCAGGAGGGTAACTAACAAACAGCCCCCTCTCACAAGTAACTAGGGGTAAGTGCTGCTGCAGGGAGCAAGGTGAGTGCAACTATCTTTCCTGCATAGCAAAGTGCCCATTGCACCAGTGCCCCACCGTAATCAAAGCAGTGGTGCCTAGCAACAGTGTTACATAAATCTCCTAATAGATACCTTGCAAATTAAAGTACTTTCAAAAATAAATTAATGGGCAGAAAATCTTATTCTCTTGCAGAAATGAGACTTCTCAAATGTTTTCTTGTTTTTTCTTTAAGACTAGACTATTCTGGAATTACTAAGTATGTTACAAGCGCTGTAATAAAAACATTATGTTACAGCTTCAATACCAACAATGATAGACGCAAGAAGGTTTTCGTTTTGAGGCAAAAATCGTAAAATGCATGTGTGCTGGTTTTGGCTGGGGTAGAATTAACTTTCTTCAGAAGCTGGAATGGGGCTGTGTTTTAGATTTGTGCTGAACACAAGGCTGATAATGCAGAGATACTTTTGTTATTGCTGGGAAAGGTTTACACAGAGCCAAGGCCAAGGCCTTTTCTGCTTTTTGTACTGCCATGCTGGCAAGGAGGTTGGGGGTGCTTGGGAAGTTGGGAGAAGACACAGCGGGGACAGGGGAGCCCAACTGACCAAAGCGATATTCCAGACCATACAGCATCATGCTCAGTACGTAAAGTGGGGGATGTTTCGAGTGAAGGCATTTGTCTTCCCAAGTCATGTTCCATGCGATGGGGCCCTGCTCTCCCAGAGATGGATGAACACCTGCCTGCCCATGGGAAGCAATGAATTAATTCCTTGTTTTCCTTTGTTTGCATGCATGGCTTTTGCTTTCCCTGTTGAAGTGTCTTTATCTCAACCCATGAGTTTTCTGTCTTTTACCCTTCTGATTCTCTCCCCACTCTTGCTGGTGGGGGAGTGAGCAGGTGGCTGTGCGGGGCTTGGCTGCTGGCTGGGGTGAAACCACAACAACAGTCTTTTTTGGCACCCAACTCTGCTGTGGAGTTTCCTTCCTTGTAAGATTTAAAGAAGTTCTGCAGTAATGTGTAATCCTCAGCAAAAGATCATTTTATGATTCAGTATCACCACGGATTAGAGCACAAAACTCTAAGCTATGTTGGCACATACGCAGGCATTAGGGCATGTGTACACCCTCAAATCTAATATCCAGTTAGCAGATATAATCTTCGAATTATCAGCCTCCACAGCAACCCTTCAAATCCTTTTAACTCGAGAGCAGCTTCCGGGTTTGGAAAAACCAGAAGCTTTACTGTTGCCACATCAATTCCCTGCTCCAACAGGAATGTAACTTATATACCACAGCCTCTTGTCACAGCCTCTGCCTTAGACTAGGAAGGGGTTAGGTTTTTCTATTTGTTTTCCTAAGTGGGGTGCTTTAACCACCACCCTAGCGTATGCACACATAAGAGACTTATCCCTGGCCCTACAAAGCAGGAACTTGGTCTTGTTAAATCCCTAAAGATAATCACAACCTCTCTCTGACAGGAACATAATTAATTTAGGTCTGCACAGGCACCAGGTACAGAATAGATGCACTGTACTATATTTCTTTGCAATATGCAAAGGTTCCCATTCACTACAACTATGTTGACCTGTAATGAATAACCCAAATAAAGCTGGCAACAGCACTGCAGATGGTTGGGATGAACAGCATTTGGGTCACTAGAAGTTTTCTTCTGGGATAATGGCACACAGACTGCGGGACTTCTGGTTGCTGCTTTGGTTTTTTTCTTTTTTTTTATTTTTAGAAGACAGGAATAAGTGGAATGTAAAAACCAATACTGATAAATATCTTTTGCCAAGTTGCATTTTAAAAATCCCTTAACTAATGCTTTGTCTGTGCATTGACTAAAATGAACATCTGTATTCACCGTATGTTTTAAAAAGAGGCAAGTCATCAGAAGGCTGTCTCTGTCACATATAGCAGTAGCTGAACTAAATGCAATGACTATTTAAGTATCAGGAACTATATACTAACCACATAAGGTACCTGACTATTTTACTGCACAGACTATTTTACTTTACATACATAATGTAATAGTCCCTGCCTTGAGATACAAGGTTGCTCAGCACAACAGAGGAAAAAAATCATTTGCTGAATAAACACAGATAACAAGAATCCAATTAATTACTGCAGTACCGTGCAGGCACGGTTTCTAAGAAAAAGGACTAAAACTGCGCCAACTATTAAGAATTGCTTTATATATTACACTAATTCAAACTACATTTTCTCTGAAAACAAATCTACCACCATAGGCAGAGTTTAAATCAGGATCAGAGGTAACGACAGAATTCAGATTCAAAGAATAGCTGTGATTCGTTTGTTTGCTTATAAGCATTTGATTATAATTCACATATTTACGATTTCCCTAGAGAATCTGTATTCACAAAAATTAGATGAGTAAGACATATACAAAATCAAATTAATAAAAATCACAAGACTGTATAATCAGACAGAACATTGACAGCTCCAAATAATCCATCTCCACATCTAAGCCCATAATCAGAACATGCATTAAAGACTTTTTACCAGCATTAAAGACTTTTTACCAGCAATGCCATTACTCCCCTACTACTGCAGTCAAGAAAAAGCTTCCTATAGGATGCACTGGTTTAGCTCACTAGTCAAGTCTTTGTTCAACTAGTACCAAAAATTCCCCAAAGTTAATAATGTATTCAAGCTTCTGTACTACACTTACATAAAATATTAAAACACCATCACTAAATGCCTGTTTCTGACCTATTTCATGCAAGTTGAAGGAAGGCAACTTACAGTTTCTTTTACAAAAGCTAGTTATTCTGCAACTTAGATGCTACCTTAACAGAAAAGCTGGCACAACCATGATCTAAGGAGTCTTAAGGGCCACCAGCTGCAACATACCAATATCATCTTATCTACTAAATCCCAAACAATGCCTTTCCCTTTTGCTTAGAAAAAAGCCTGAGTGTTCAGTCAATACTGCCCAAATAGCAAGGGCCAACAACCAAAATAACACCGGCTGCCTTGAAATAAGAACCCAGACTGCAGCTACCACAGCGCTGAAGAGGATGGGAAGAATCAACAGTGAAGAGAGACTGCTTCCTCAGCTAAACCCTGGGCATTTTTCTGTGCTCAGAAGAGGACAGCATGGCCTCCATCTCTCAATCAGCCTCCCTCAGCCTCTTTTGTGGCAATGGAGAACTGGCGACAACGGAAGAGGGAAGCAGTTTTCCTATTTTCTACACTGACATGGCTGTAGAGGGGTTCTAGGGCTTCATTACAGAAACATCAAAAGCTTAGAAGCAAAACTGCCTCAGAGCCCATTGTTTTCACCATCACCACAACAAATGCCTGTTCAACAAGTCATTACTCCTATTAATAGTACCATTAAATCAATACTGAGCGGCTCATTGGTGTATTTGCAGGATATAATCCCAGGTCAGCAACGCCCACCAAAAAACCTCACTGGTTTATAAAACATGCAAGATGAACTTCAGGAATTAATTTGATTTTAATAATAGTATTCTATTTTATTATATTCCTGATCAGTCCCTGCCTCTATCAAGTGCATCTTCATGACTGACTCCATTCTCGAACACTCTTATGTCACCATGTATCTATCCAGAAAAGTTCATAACATCTCAGCAGGCATCCCAAGTGGCATCACTGGCTCATGCAGTGCTGCCACATGCTCCCGTCTTTCTTTTTCTCCTTGGCACCTCTTGCTACACCCAACTTCAGGAAAAAGATCGGGACTGCCCTGGCACAATCTATGACACACCATCTGAAATCATTCTTTAAGGACAAGAGAGGAGTAGGGAATCATTCTGTTTCAGACCTTACTCAAGAAAAACAAAGGGTAGGAACTATTTCTCCATCATACTACTTTTTCTAGCATGCTATATTGAAAATTAAAGATCCCTGCATGAAGACATAAGCTATCTTCTACCTACATGAAAAACAAAATATTCTTTCACATTTGAATACATCAACTACCGTGCTTTGCCCAAAGGGAACATAGTAGATTACAACAGAAGTCACTAGAATTTTTAAAGATTTGCAAGGCTAAGTAGTCATTTTATTTTTGTATATGGTGGCCAACACGACAGTAGTTACTTCTAATTCCAGACTACAGTGGTATTGAAAACCAGCATTCAGTCAGCAGCTTTACCAGAGTTTTTCTGCAACAATTGCCCTGAATTTTGTCGATCGCCTTCCATAAGTGTTTGCTTTTGAATAATTTAGTGTTTTCAAAACCCACACATATTTCCTAAAGTAAATATGAGGGCCAAAGAAATATTGCACATATGTTGACAATCTTATTTGAAAGCAAGTTGCTACTTTCATAAAGGCTGCTACCATGTCCTTATTAACTCCCTGCATGTGATATGCCTGAAAAGTTACACGTGCTTACAAGCCACTCAATCCTTTATGAAGTTTCACATTGAGCAATATTCCAAGCTGAGTGATCAATGTGTGTTTTCAGGTACTTCAGTAATCTTTTCCCAAGATAAATAAACTATGCAGCAATTAATTTGCGCTTGACTCCTGGGGGAAGGGAGGGATTAACGACAGTGAGGTAACTTGATCCAGCGCTAACACATTTAGAATGACCTTCAGACAATGCGATTTGTACCTTCTGACTTGGAGGGCCATCACCTTCATCAGAAATGCCATCTTCCTGCTGATCATAAGCAGGGCCTCCCAGGAGCCTTATTCTCTTCTCACATTGCTTCTTTGCCACTGTCAACTGATTAATATACCTCTTCACATTGCGAGCCCTTAGTAGGTCAGCTTTCATTGCTGCAGTCTCTTTTCCCTTTGAATCTAAGAATAAAGCAAATCAGAGACAGTATTTTACAACAGGGAAACATCATTGTACCATTGCCTCTGTGAACTGTCTAATCAAAGCATCTGTCATTCATGAATCAACTATGCTCACCAGTACAGATATTGGCAAGTTTGTATTTGAAACAAACTAATGATTTTGAAACATTCTACAATGATAACTTGAGGGTTTACACAGAAGAGGGAAAAAAAAAAATCCTTATTCAAATGCATAGTGAAACCTGACCCCTACAGCTCTTTTTATAGGTTGTTGAAGACACAGCCCAAGACCTCTACTACAGGATGTACATTTATCAGATGATGCTAGAAGTTACCTACAGCCATGGCATATGACTGCATGTGGAGCTGATGGCCTATGTACCTTAGTGAACATAGCATTGACTGTCTGGAGTCACGAGGGACTGGGCTCTATCCCCCCCCAGCCCAACATGACACATTCCCACACATTTAATTTGCAAACCCAAACTTCTTGTGCCTGATGTGAAGAGCATATCTACAATATCCCCTCCAGACAACCGACCAAAGTTCACGCAAAATGGTCAGATGACCAAGTAAAAATTTTTAATGCCACGTCAAGACTGTACAGTACTGTTAAAAAGTAAAGTAACATGAAGATGACAGTCAGCTGAATAAGACTTAGTAATAGCCAGTCTAATGTTTGTGTATCCTACATTCCAGCCTCTTCAGCTAATTACCAGGGCCTAAATAAAGAAACAGCAGAAAAAGCAGATATAAAACCCTATTGTGTGGAAATCATGTTTAATATCTGCAGGATGCAACTGATTCATTTATACGCTCTTTATTTTCCTCTTGTTCAGTGATAACACTCATGCTTTTTTGGGCTGCAACTATTACTCAGTAATAAAGTACTTGCCTTGTACTTGGCTCTGGATTATTCGATTGCTCAGGGATAAATAGAAAATATCTATTCTACTGTGTTTTTGAAATATTAAATGCTAGCAAAATCATGTAGGTAAAAACAGCATCTGATTTTCAAAACAGTTGCTGTTAAGAAACAGCTACATAGGTTTGTGAATGCATACACAGCAAAAAGGAAATCTCTCAAATTATTTAAAAATATCTATTTTAAACAAGTTTCTAATACATTATGGCAACTTCTCCTTTTACAACTGCTTTCACCCTTTTACTTCCCCCTCAAAGCCACATGTAAGTATTGCATGCAACTCTAAGTTTTGTCATTTACACACTGAAAGACAACTCAAGGTACATGGAACTCCCTGAAGTTCTACACATAACTGAGTCCAGATATTCTCCCATTATCTTTTCCATATTTTTAATCTCACTTTATTTGCTGCATGTATCTATGTTTGTAGGGACACTTCCTGATACAAATACTCTTAGTATTTTAATGGATGAGTATCATTTGCATATGAGCTGCCATATAATAGTGATACTCACTGAAGCAAATGATAGAATTATTTTTTAAAAGCCCTCTGTTTTCCTGGCATGTCATCTCCACACAGAAGTCAACGGAGCATTTAATTTAGTGTTTCAATTCCCTAAACAGAGGTATCAGTATTAATGAGAGAAAAGGAAAGGAAAAGACCTTAAGGACAAAAGAACGCTCTCCCATCAAATCAAAACATATACGGCTATTACAAATACATGAACAGGAATTTAAAGTGAAGATTAAACCCCAACATTTTCCCTGCTGCACTTGACTCTAAGATGATTTTTCAGAAGTTCTCAATTCTTTCAATAGTTTAAATGCTTTGGGCTCAAAATGCATATTTGAAATCCTACACTTCTGAAAACTTGCACAGGGTAGTATGCAATGATCATTCCACCTTCTTAAAACAAAAGTACCCTTCTTGGTAGAAACAAGGCATTCTTCAAGGGTTTTCAAAGTACGCATGTCTACTTTACCTGAAGTCTTACTATCCTGTGATTGCAGCAGGCCTCCAGGAGAGATTAACGAGCCTACCTGTTTCTGGTGATTAATTTCTGTCTTAACAGATCCTTCAAAAACATTTACCTAAGCTCTTCATATCCCAAAGGAGCCTCTCCACCCAAGAATCACTCAGGACAGCGATAAAGATCACATGGCCAGCCTGTTCCTGCTCCATGGATAAACAGGACTAGTCACCGTGAAAGCCTGGCAGTGACGTCTTTCACAAATAAACAAGAGGCTGATGAAGAGCAGAGCAGCACAGAATGTGGCTAATGTGCTACAGTGCAAGAAAGACAGCATGGAAGTGTGGGCTAACGCTGAGCATCACTTCTCTCTTCCAAATTATGAAAGATAAGCCAGCAGAAATCAGGAGGAGAATTTTCAGCTCAGCTGAAGAAGGTTAGGTGGATCACTGGTTTTCTCCTAGACCTAATCTGCTTTTGAGATTTTATATATTCTCAGATCTAAACTGCTCTGCTTTTTTCACATTAAGCACTATCAAAAAGGTATTTTAAGTTTTAAAGATTCCTCTTTTTAATCTACTCTTGTCTGATTCCACCACTACAAGAACACTGAGACAGAATTAAGAGTGCTTTTTGCCATTTCTGAGTATCAGCAAAGATGATGTTCACTACAATGTATTCAGGTATCACTGCATAAACCAAATAAAACCAGAAAGGCACAAGAGGAAAGGCTTGCATGTATTCACATACCCTACGGCAGCCATCAACAAATGGAAAAGAAGTAGATGTATGCTACTAAGACACTGCTTCACCACAATGCAAGAGAAAAAAAATCCTTTGAATAATATTTTTTTAACTAGTAACAACTTTACAGTTCAGATATTTTTCTAAAAAAATATTACTAAAAACAAACAAAAATCACTCCTCATCCGCAAGATGAGGAACGTGCTACTTTGGCACTTTCTCCCCACAAGTTGCATACATGTTTACCAGCAGCAACTGAGCAGAGCCTCCATTTCCAAAGGAGCAAAGTGTCTTTTATTAACTTCCTCCAAAATAATTCTCCTTATCTGGGGAAATTTTGACAGGACATGGCCTGCCATGGAGGAACTTCAAAACCCCAGAAAGGTACTGTGCACCACTCCCAAAGGCAACCAAATGCCATTAGTACCAAGAGCAGATTTTCAAACTCTGCTCATCAATTCACAGTTGTGGATCCAATTTGCACCAAACAACATTCAAATGCAAATGGTCCAAATGCACTCAAAGTTACCAAGTAATCAAAGCTATGCTACCTGTGCAAATTTTTATATTCTATGCATTTTTGCACATCTGCAGTGATTTCTGACAAAGCTTCCACATTTTCCTCCAAATTATTCACAACTACCTTGATTTGAGCTCAGCTACAAGTATACCCCAGAAGCATACTCTAGAGCCCACCAGAACAATTTCTGAAAGTGATTCCTCACACTTAATTTTAATTCCTCTTCTTTTTTTTTTTTTTTTTTTTTTTTCTCTCTGGTGGTTTTGCTATGTGAGCAGGTTTATATGTATTAAATACATCAAACTGCAGTACATATTTACACCATCCATTTTTCAGTCAGAATGCTGGACCTTCCAAATAATCATCATGCCAAAAAAATGCCACACAAGCTTTATCATCCTTAAGCACACTGAAGGATAGACAAAAATAATGTAAATTTGCTTAAAGCACAAACTTAATTGTATTTTAGACCTGCATGATCCATCCCCTCTCTTAATAGTACCAGCAGAAGGCAGAGATTTCTCATTTCACCTGCAAAGCTGTATATGGCAAAAGCATGAATAAAACAGAAAGTGCAGTTCTTGTTCCTTTGCAGCTGCACTGACCAACGTGACCTGTCACGAAAGGAGTGGCACCACACGCTCACCATCATAAGCATTTTTGCAAGAATTTTTCCAAAAACCAGGTTAAGCACATGCAGGGCCTCCTAAATGCCATGCTGAACTATTTAAGTAGTGAACGTCAATTTAACATTTTTGTTTAGACAGTAACTTTAACCTTATGTATATAACGTACAAGTCTTTACAGACCTCCTCCAACTCTTAGAAACCCTGAATTACACATTTTCAAAGCCTACACAGGCCTGGAAAAGCACTTGTTCAATTCTGCAAGAGCAGGAGAACCTTTCAGAATAACACACATGGTTCTTTCACTGCCCGTGGTCCAAGCAAAGGGAAAACCAGCTCTACTGTGGTTGGCAAGAGACTGAGTAAAAAAAAAGTGCTAAATCCTAAACTCTTCCGCAAACAGGTCTGGGAGGAGGGACTTACAGAGAGATCATGGACAAGTTAGGCACTGATATTAGCAATGCACAGTACAACACAGCTTCCCACTCACAGCCACAGCTGAGAAAAATAAAAGTCAAGTGGCACTAAGGTAAATCTGAGCATGAGAGTGAATATGTATACAGTAAAATAATATCCACCACGGATAGCTTCTCTGTAGGTCCTTGTATCCCCTTTGGTCACATCTATCTGACCAGTCAGCCTCTTCCCTCCCTCTTCCACTGATCAGCATCTCTCCAAACCAACTGAGGACATGATGCATTACTATCACTACCAGATACAAAGGATCTCAGGAGCAAGAAGACAAATTTCCTCTATGAAGTTGATTTGAAAATCACAAATAAAAATTAATAAATGTACCACAGTCAGAATCTGTAGCCTTTGCCATCATCCACATGAATTCCCTCCACACTTACTGCTTGAGCAAGGTTAGCTCTTTAAGCCTTGCCAGGAAACTGCAAAAATAATTGTGTATGAATGTTTATTCCCGTGTGGAGGATGCAGGTCAGGGGGAGGAATTATAATACAGTTTTGACATAATTAAGTCACACGGCATCTGTAATCTGTTGGAACACACAAGTATCCATTTTACTTCACTTTAAATTATCATCTTGACAAAACCCACACATAACAACCCATATAACTAAGCTAGCCTGGAGCCCCAGATTTTTTTTAAAAGTCCCTTTTTACAGCTGAACATTCAAGCATCTTTCAGAACCACAGCACCTGAGAGGCCTGCCCACAGACAGCTCTGTTTCTGTGCCACTTGTCAGCTTTGCTTATAAAAGCAAATATCTAGACACACAGTGGGAAGGCTCAGCAGGAGAAATCTGCTGCTGTAGCACAGCAGATCTCTCCCCACAGAAATGGCTGCTTATTCGATCTGTCTCGCAATCCCTGCTTGGAAAGGAGCAGTTTTCTCAACAGCGATGCCCTGGGGTCGATTACACTGTGGTGTCTGAAAAACAGTCCCATCCAGTCATCCAAGGGTGGTTTCCAGTCATGCTGTGAAGTCATGTGTAACGTAGAGGGAACAGAAAATTAAAAGACAAATCAAACAGATCCCTTTACAAAAAAATCCCTTTAAAAAAACATCTGTTGGAGATTTGCTCTGTATTGCCCTAGGACAAGGTACAGTCCTTCATGCATTTTTGGGTTTGTTTTAAAAAGCAGCTAGTAAAAAGAGATCCTTGCTAAAATTCCTGTAGGATCCTGTAATACAATAACAGTAAGAGAAATCTGATAAAATTAGAGAATCTGTTAAAATTAGAACCAGTGTACTTGAACACGTTACAGCAAATATCAAGTTATTATAGCAACTTATTTTTGTTGCGATTTCATGATTGGTGTTTTTGAAACCTTTTCTTTACAAAAATTAAGATTTACTCCTGCTTCTAGAAACTTGCACATCATCTGTCATTCATGATACAATTTCCAGTCCAGGTATTTGTCCTCTTACAAATTGCTTTAATAGATCAAAATGCAGTAAACATTTTCAGATAAGCATTTAGAGTCCTTCAAAATCTTTAGCAGAAGAGATAGACTTTGTAAAAAAAAAAAAAAACCAAACCAAGAAACAACTAAAACACTTAAAATTCAGCTTAAATTTAAATTTGGTTCAGTACTTAGAAGAATCATATCCTTCTACACCTTTAGCTGTAAACCACTCTCCTCACCTCCTGGTAAGGATTCCTTCTAACCATAGCCCATGCGACCGTAGAGAGTGGTACCATTTGAAAATACCAACAGAAGAAAAACCAAACACAAGTTAAAGTAATACAAACCACCAACAAAACAAAACTACCACCAAAACCCAGCCACCTCCTACAGTCACTGCTTGAGTGATCATGACCATTTTGGAAGAAGATATGCAGGAAGACACTGTTGGAGAAGTAAGGCAGATACATGCACACACCAGATCCTGTGCCTTTGTAAATGAGGGAAGTAGTGCAATGTCACCATGCAAGGTAACAGCTTTTATTTACAGTGGCCTGCACTGCTCCAAAATAAACTATCTACACCTCTGGAAACAATAATACTGTGTTAGGCTTCTTATTCACCTTTAGCAATGGCCAAAAGCAATTCTCCTGGCCACAGAAATTTTATCATCTACCCACAACTGGCATCATACTGCAAACCTCTCAAACTACTTTGTCTCAACTTTTTAGACCTTTGACTCTCTCAGGGAGTCAAATGCAAAACTTCCTGCTTAACATGAATCAGATGGTTTTGTATGTTTTCATTTGCTCTCTTATGCTCATATGCCAGAAGATTCAAGTGACAGAAATCTGAAACTCAAAAAACCACTATAACATACCGTTTTATAACTACAGAGGGTTTAATACAATGATGTTTAGAAGTACTTTAAAGTACTTCCTGGTTTTATTAGATGGTCCTAACAGCTAAATATTTTGCCAATAGGTGGCACCAGCACTAGTTAAATCACGTGTAAAGAACCCTGCCCTTACTGAGGAACAAGCCTTCCTCTCCAGCCTTACTGGGCACCAACATTAAATGCATACTTTGGTATCGCCAGATAAAATAGTAAAAAGGTCAATTAACTGTAGCTCCTATGAGAAGTCATCAGTCTGAAACCTGGTCCTCAGGTTACTCATCCTTCAATAATAGACACTTAATCTTTTCAGAAAAAAGAAATATTTTTGGTCAGTTTTAGAAACTTAATCACGTATCCTTAACCAATAGTAAAGGTCCACAGTCCTCAGGCATATTTATTGCTAGTCATGCAGCTGTACAACACTTCTTTTGCTAAGCAAAGTATAAATAGTAGCTAAACACTCACTACTGCAGAGTTTTGGTCACTCCTGCTACACTGACTGCTCCTCAGATTGTTTGTTATCCGTTCTTCTATTGAAAACACTGCCTCAGGAAGCTCCCATAATTCAAACTGATGAGGCTGAGACCACTCTCATTAGGACCCCACCTGGAGTACTGTATCCAGCCAGCTCTGGGGACCTCAGCACAGGAAAGACGTGGACCTGTTGGAGCAGGTCCAGAGGAGGGCCATGAAGATGAACAGAGGGATGGAACATTTCTCCCAAGAAAAAAGGTTGAAACAGCTGGGATTGTTCAGCCCACAGAAGAGAAAGCTCTGGGGAGATCCGATTGCAGCCCTCCAGTACTTAAAGGAGGCCGGCGAGAAAGATGAGGACAGACTTTTTAGCAGGGCATGTTGAGATAGGACAAAGGCATAATGTTTTTAAACCAAAAGAGGGTCAATTAAGATTATAGAAAAGGACTAGGTCTTTTACAATGAGAGTGATGGAACACTGGAACAGGCTGCCCAGAGAGGTGGCACCTGCCCCATCCCTGGAAACATTCAAGGTCAGGTGGATAGGACTCTGAGCAATCTGGTCTAGTTGATGGTGTACCTCCTCATTACACAGGGGCTGGAGTAGATGACTTAATGGTCCCTTCCAACCCAAACCATTCTATGATTTTATATCTATGTACATACTATTCTACACTTGCTCTACTCTTACAGTTTGAGAGCGGACATCAGGCTCAAAAGAATGCTGGCCAGCCAATGTTCAGCTGCTCTAGCTGAAAACCCAGGCACTAAAGAAGCAGTTATATTCTCAGGACCCAACTTCGTCACAGAAAAAAGGAAATATCCACCAGTAAGGCTATCTCTCACCAGGCTGGAGTCAAAGCTAAGAGACCAGCATGATGTAAAAGGCAAGAAATCATTACTAGCAGCCAAGGAGAGACTGTCATATACATCCGACTGCCATGCTCACATGTCACTGCAGGGATGCACTAGGTACTGGGGGAAAAGATTAAAAAGAGAAAGATAGAATGAGACTGTGCAAACACACTTCCATTTTGCATAAAGCTTACATTTAGTTATTCACCATTAAATCCAGGGGTAGCATTATGCTGTAACATCAAGGGAAACATCAAAACGTAACACTAAGTAAATGGTAGTCTGTTCTATGAGATTTTAACAATCTTTATATTAGCAGTGAGTTGTGCCAGATTTTTCTGTTGCCTTTTGTTTTAAGGAATGTACCACAGCTTTTTTCTTTAACCTTTTCTTCTTAAAATTCAGGAACATATTAAATTCATTACCACATTAGGTAAAAGGCCATCACATACTTCAGGAAAAACAAGACACAAAACAGTCTTCAGAACTAGATTTTATCCCTCTACAGTTTTGATAGCCCTCTTATAAGTTTATTGCGCATAATAAAACTTCTTTCATGTAAACAGACCCTGAAAATTTTTGGTAGATGAAAACCTTAATGCAATAACTGAAACGGATTAGAAATCTGCCCTAAATTTATGTGAACTATAAAAAGATTGTATTGCATGACTCTGTTGGGCATACTGCTCCATGTATCAAGCAAAAAAAATCACCTTGTTCAGACAACGTGCACAATAATTGGCTATTTAATAAACAAAAGGGTTAGCCCCAATAGTCCCAGTGGCTAACAGAGCCAGCAGTGGTAATCAAACCTTCAATGTTATACAAGATTACCATAGGAAAAAAATAATAAAAGTCCACGCCATAACACAAAACTTCAATGCACCAGCTAGCAAAATTTCTGTTAGATTTTTTTAAATACAGGTAGAAGTCAAGAGCCCATAAAAATGCAGAATCAACTTTACCACATACCACCAGCTACATAATATTTTTATATTGATTCAGCAGTACCAGACACTTGTAGTTTCAGAGAAACATCTTCTGTTCAGGATTTAAAAAGTAGATATTTAAATAGATAAACTCAAGTGAGACAGAGGAAAATTAATTAATAAGTAATTAATTGTAGGAACCTAAACTGTATAAAAATATTCCCCAAATCAATTATTGTCTCAAAAAAGACCAATGGTAGCACAAATGGAAATACAGGCTCAGCAAAATTTGATTTTTCATAACGTTCTCAGAGTTAAATTCCCTGTTCTCATTTTATTACTTTATGAAACAGACTTTCCATTCAATTACCTGTCATCTGAAAAATATTAATATCTATTTCTATAATGTACACTTGCATAAAAACCAGTGCCTAGTTTTCCTTTTATCTTGGTTTGATACAAGCAAGCTATCCTACTGGGATGCCCATTTAGGTCTATTTTAGAGTGTTAACAAAAAGCATTATCAACCTTGTACTTTCAGAAAGCTGAGCATGGACCTCAAGCTCTTCAGATTGCCCAAAGTTTCCCCATCCCACAGCATGATCATTTTCCATTTCTGCATTTTTCATTGCACTTGAATTACTTTTTAAAGTTTTCCTTTCTGATACAAGGACCTAGTGAAGGAAATCACGCAACAAATTCCCTCTGCTCCTTCTTCTCCAACAACCTAGAAAAGGATTTTTTTTTTAATCTGAAAGATAAAGATTACATGAGAGCCTAAAATCTTTTAGATTCATATATAAAGAAATTAATTTTACTATCTGTTGCTTTTTTATTATGCATTGATACAACTTAAGTACACCTGCCTAAGCAAAGATTTGGTTGTAATTTTGCCATCTCCTGAAGATATATGACACTTTTTACATATTTTGAGAACCATAAAAGTGGTATATATAATAAATACAAGTACAAATATAATAGGCACTGCTTTTAAAAAGGCAGACATTGCCAAATCATTGCAGAAGGATTTAAGAGCACTCTTTATTCCAACTCAAAAACATAATACAATGAAGAGTCACAAAAAGTCTGACTGACAATTATGCAGTATCATTCCTTCTTCTGTGTTTTGAAAAGAGAACAGACTGAGACTTTGAAGAATGGATTGTATGAAAAAGAAAGTGGAGATATGATTCTCAGCATATGAATTTGTAATGCCAGAAATACCAGTTGCAGCAAGTTCTGAAAATGAGTGTATCATAGATATGACCTTTCCTGTGATCCATCAGCTTAGATGAAGACAGGGTAGGGAGATAATCATACCATGAGAGCTTCCGGAACATTCAGACAAAATACTAAAGGCACAGCATTCCTAAAATCTGTCTAAAAAACCCACACACACCGATTGCATATGTATGTTGGGAGTTCAAGCAGCTTTTCAAAATGAAAACAACAGATGTGACTTAAAAATGGAATCTTACCTTTCTGCCTCTTCACTTGGGGAATATTGCTGATTGTGGTTGCCTGAACTATTTCCACTACAATTTGATACCTGATTTTAAAAACAGTAGGGAACAAGGGTGAAGAAGGGGAGGAGGAGAAAAAAAAAAACATGGTATTAATTTTTTACAATGTGTTCTTCATACAGCACACTTAAGAATTAATAAAAATCAAAACAATTCTACTTCTTCCTCATATGGAAACAGAATAATTTCTCAGTATACCTGCAACCTAAGGAGCAGTGTGCACATGGAGTAGGGAAAACAGATTATTTTGAAACAAACATGAAAAGTCCAACTAACGTTAATACTTCCCTCTTTGCTCAACTGATGGCACTGCATAGATATGTAATATTCAGTAAACACAATATAAAGTCACACTCCAGACATTAAATATAAGTTTCCTGTAGGAAATTAGGATAGTAATTCAGTTTAAAAGGAAAGAGCTATTTGTAAGGTTCTTCCAGCTAATCCACTCAATACATATATGGAGCATACATAAATTCAGAGAAAAAAATTACTTTAAAATATGTAAAACAAAGTACTACACTCCAAGAATAATGAAAACACGTTTATCACCTAAAACTATACTACACAATAGTAGACAGTTCATGTAGCTAAAAACCTAAATTTTTAGTAAAACTGATTTTGTAATTAACAGATAGAATGTGCTCAACAAAGAAAATGACTGTCAGTTAAATCTTTCATAAATGTCAAAGTTCTGATTATAACACTCAAACTCTTCTCAATGCACTTATTTTGGTAGCTATTAATACTGATAAGAAAGCAAGCATTCCAGTGAATTTGCTATCTAACAAGTTAACTCTTAGATGAAAGCTGAAGCCTCCAGGAAAGGCTGCTATTTCTGTGACTACTTATTCTCCATTTAAGGAAGACCATGTGATCCTTAAAACCTTTTTCATGTAAACTTTTTTACCATTTACTTTTTTACCATTTTTTACCATTAAACTCAATTTCACCCATTTCTCTTTCCTCCTATAACTCTTTGATTGTCTCTGGCTCTTTGTATATTCGTATTTTACACACAAAGCATACACTCACAACTACACTTCCAGATTTTTTTTTCTGCAGCAATCTTTAGTCTATCCAAATTCTTCAATTATTAAATTGAAACCCGAAAACCTGTTTGAAAACCTGTAATTTTTCTAAGACTATTTCCTTTTGCCATTACTGTATTTTGATTGTTTCCATCCACCACCACAGTTCTTGCCCAGGCCCTCAAAAGAACAACAGCCCCATAATAAGGGTGGTACTGTGGTGCATGAGAAGTCCCACATTTAACTCCCCACTCAGAGACTTCCCAAATTATTCCGAGCAGCTTACTTGTACTTCGATATGTATTGGTTATGTGATCTGTAAATGGACTGCAATGACACTCATTCATTCACCTCATTCAGGTATTGTAGGCTTACTGTGAAAACATGAATTTATCGAACAAAGTACAGACAAACAACTGCACATGGAAGGTAGTTCCACTTTTATCTTGCCACTTTTTTCTTTCCAAATTTATTCCCATTTGTTCACATTTATGGTTTCACATGTTTTAATTACCAGTACTTAACACAGCATCTCTTTTTTCTGTTCTTTAAGTATGGGAGATACTCCAAATTACATCCTCAAGGATACTATTTAGTCTGTTCCTCCTAAGCACTGGGCCCTTGCTGCAATTACTGAATGGGAGTGCAATACAACTCTGCACCACAGAAACACCACCCTGTTTATACAGCCAGACCATGACCCTTTCTCCCTGAAAGTCTGTTTCAAATATTCCAGCTGCTAGATTCTCTGTGGTGTTAGTGGGTAAACATCTAAGGATATTTTAAATGTGATGTATTAATTTAACTTTGAAGAAGTAACTTTATGTGATAAACTGGACCCTTCATGGCCTCACATCCACATTAATTCCTTCTTCCATATTCTCTGTTATATTCATGCTCTTCTCTCATTTCTTAAGTAAAAGATGATTTAGAGCCAGTAGTAATGGTCTTCCTTATGATGAATTGTGTAGTGACCTTTTGCTGCTGTAATAATATCAGAATAAATATGATGCTGATCCTGAAAGAGGAATAAAAACTATCCAACAGTTTATTTCCTTATCATTATTTGTTCTCAATTGTGTTTTTAACTCAGCATGTAATTTATCTTTAGTCATCTTCTGACAGAGAAAGTAAATGTTTCACATCTGCTGTGAAAGAATTAATCTTTTCTTCCTTATTTGCAGCAGAATTCCAATTGATCCATACTAACTTCAGTCTGAGGGGAAATGAAGGTGAAATTTCACTGTCTAACTTTTTCTTCTTGAAAGACTTAAGGACAACACATTTGTGAAAACTTGATAATACAAGGATAAAAGTCTGACTCCCTTCATGACAAGCATCAAAGAAATGAAACATTTTAAATAGTGAGTTTGAGGGACATTTGTAGATAACCATATAATGGTCCCTTCTGTGAAAGCTTCGCTGTTTGTTTTTCTCACCCCATTCCCCCCAACAAATTTAAGTTTTCAGAAGGTAGAGGTATGACAGGAAAAAAGACAAACAAACAAATCAATTCCAAAATAGCTCCTCAGAAATCAGCAAATTCCTTTTTATGAAAATATCAGCTCCCCTGATTTCCTTACAAAAATTAAAGGGATATTTCCACAAAAACAACAGTGAAGTTCTAAGAGATTAAGTTACCAAATGTTAGAGGCCCACTATAGATACCAACAAATTATGAATCCTAAAGAATCTCCAAAATTAATAGTAAGTAGTTCCTGCATCATTTAAATGCATTCTAAAAATAAAATCCATAAAAGCAATGCAGAAAATCAATAAAATATTTCTTCTTAAGGCAATGCTTCTAAGCTAGGAGAGAAGCAAGATTTAGAAAATCCTAGCATCATTATTATCCTTTCAGGGACAGCTATTTGCACAGCAGAGCTTTACACTTGCTTGTGAGGAGACCCACATAGCCTCCCTCTCTTTTCTGACTTCCTGGCTGAGAGCAACCACTGAACCAGCCAGGGGTTTTCCCAACCTTCCCCACCACAAATACCTGCTTACAATCACAAGAAAGCTTAGCAAAACTCTGTTAATTAAATCAGTCTGGAAGGATGCTTTACCAGCCTTCCCTCCCATACTGTCACGTGCGTACATCAAGGAGCACCCAGGAGTCCGTGCCTTCTTGACTGTGGTCAGTCAAGAGTCTGAGGATATGTTATCAGTGTCTCATGGCCTCTTGAATTGAGCAAAATATTTTCTTTTTATTTTATTAAATAGATAATAATCAATCTGCAAAGATAAGCATGACAGGAATGTTTAATAAAAAATAATGAGTTTCCCAGCAACTGTAGTGCCTTGGGATAAATTTCCCTCACAGCTAGGACTACACTGAAAATTGCTACTGCTTGTATCTGTTCTTTACCAAGAGGGTATGTAGCAACATTACAAGTAACAGGAAGAGGCTTAGAGTTCATGAATGCTATGTACTGTCTTAGAACAGACACTGAAAAACTAGTTCCAAATAAAACCAGGAAAAGGAATTCTTGATGAGCATAATATTATTACCCAGAAAAGCATCTACCTAGGAAACTGTTTAAGTAAAACATTCCAGTAATTTATTTGTTGTAAGAGAACTGGAAGCATTTTCCCCACTCCCATCACTCCAACAGACTCTTACAGTGCTTCGCAGTGATAACTGCACAACAGCTTATTTGTTTCTTCCTCTTTAATTCCTCCTTTATAGATTTGCCCTATAATTCACTGTTGTGAATTATAGCTAAATACCACCCCTTTTTTTTTTAATCCATATAAGGACTACTGTTTGTTTTTCTTAATGCAAATCTGTAAACTTCCACTGGTTAATCATGAAAACTTTGCCAAATAGACTACACAAATCTGAGATGACTACAGGTCGGCCCATCTCTCTGTGGGTGTTCCCCACAGTGCTGGAGCACAAAGAGAATGGGAATGCCTTCTTCCACAGGAAATGCTCCTTAACTACCATCCCAAAGACTGGCTCTGTACAGAGGAAGGAAAGAACACTGCTTCCAAATTCAAATACTATTTCCCATCAAAAAGAAGATACACTTTCTCAGACATTTTCCCATTAAAATCCTGATCAGCTCAGACTGATCAACATTTTGTAGGGTGTAGAGGAACACATTTCAAGATTATGGCAATTGGACTTCACAGACTAGAAAGGAAAAATGTAGGTCCAGCCAAAACCACATTGTTTCATAAAGCAAATCTGCTCTCTCATATTAAAGAATGCAATTTAATGTGACCTATCAGCTAAAAAGAGAACACACTGAGCATTAATGTGCTTGAACAACAACAACAACATAAGAGTTGGGTTTCTTTTGAAACAAACAGATCCATTAGTGTGATTATGCTAATAAATGTATCAATTAGGTTTTAGGCAGAGTCTAATAGAGACTAATTTCTGCTCTGAGGAAAGGCACACTATCCCAGAGCAAAGAGCAAATTTTACAGCAGATGAACAATAAGTAGCCAAGCAACAGAATCATTTCACCATCACCTAAATGCATTTTCCTATCTCAGAAATGCAAGTGGTTTCAGAATCAAAAAGACCAAGAGAAAGTACAATGTTATTTATGCAGCCCACATACTGCATCCCAATAAGCCATCTCTTGGCCTCATCAGGCCAAGTCTAATAGAAGTTCAGGGTCACAAGAGATGACACAGAATGCACCAAATGTAAGTGATATGCATGTGTATTTTGGATGTTGCTGCAGCCATTTGAGAATAAGCTGGCCTGCAGCAGCAACAGAGGAGAGTTGGGAAGAGGAAAAACTACCAGTTCTGGCTGGTGGTAAGAGATTAGGACAAACACTCTGGAAATGGTTTCAGGAATCCTCAAAACTTTGCTCTGCTCAACAAAACCAGCTCGAGAACATCTAGGAAGGTCCTGCAACAGTAGTGTCTCTGTTCCCCGCTTCCCAGTCAGTTGTTCCTTATCCTGTCACATAAATCAGAGGGAAACAGCTCAGCTATAAAGATAAGGCAAGCATAAACAACTGGTTCTTGGGCAAGCAGTCTTGAGATGCAGGCAATATCTCATATTAAGATGAAAGATATAAGGAGAAAGAGATGAGACAGGGAGTGCAATTAGCATGAAAGTGAGCAGGTGCTATTTGTATTAGAAAACAGGAACATCAAACAAACTCATTATATGTAGGAGCTCAGAGATTATTTTTTTGTTTTTAACAAACTCTGTAGAGTTCACTAACATGGTTAAGAAGGATGCAATTGGGAAACACCTCCCTGCAATAGTCCAGGAAAACTTCTCATCCTGTGGTAAAATGTACTGGAACTCAAAGCTCTCTTTCCATGCCACAGAACCACAACAAGCTGTTCATAGTGCTCAGTGTCCCTGAGGTCACTATGGTTCACAGTCACCAGACCACCGTGGCCAGTCATAATTCATAAAGATAATGAGGAGAAAACAATCCACACCAGTGGAAATTCAACATATTTCATCTAACTCCATAGAAGCAAGCTGAAAGGAAGAGTCCAGTATGCATTTCACACATTTCAAGCATTTATGCCTTTCAACAGTATAGTCATCTTCAGTATACTAGTAAGCAGAATTTTTATGCATTTTCTGCCTGCCACTGAGCTAAAATGCTGATTACATTAGAGATCTAACAAATGTTTTAGCTTATCATCCTTACTGTTTCTGCTTCACCAAACAAAAAGAAATCTAAAATTAAATTTAAAAAGAAAAATCACAATTCATTCATATCTTAGCAATGGGCTAGAAAAGAAGCATGTTTAGTTCTGAATGAGCCACAGTGAAACATTAAATACCTCAGTTGTTTCAGGAACTCAACATCGGAGCTGCTGTTAATGAGCTTGATGAACTCCTCATAAGAAGGAGCATATGTGTAGTCTTTCTTCTGATGCTCATTCATCTGTTCTCTGTACTCCAGCTGGCTGAGTAGCATTCGGTTAATATAATCTGGATCGCTCAGCAGTTCCACCACTGGTTTCAGTACTGGAGAGGAAAAATATTTTAAAATAAAATCCTTATGTTGAAGAGGAACTGCTGTCTTGCAAATGAAAACTGCAGATAAAAGGCAAAAATAAATATGCAAGTTTATAAAAATAAAAAAATCCAGAACCATTCTTCTGGACCACATAGTACATCTGAGATCACATATACCCTCTTGACAAAAACTGGTTATTCTATTATACGAATTGATGTACATTGATCAAGCTGAGCTCTACTTGGAAAATTCCAAGTGTTTTTGTTCTTTATGCTATGTGCTTTGAAGGCTATGACACTACAGCCAGTATTAATGAAAATTGAAAGCAAACTGAATTGCGTAATATACTTGAGACTTCGTAATTTCTGAATTTGACAGTGACATAAAAAACGTGTACTGTATTTATAGCAAAGTGTAGCTGACAAAACAAAAAGCAAAATAGAAATCGCTCAATTAAAAAAACCACACTGGATAAATCAAAGTGTAAAATAATGAATTAAATATGATATCGTGATTCAGTTATAGAATTGACAGATTTAAGGATGTGTTTATGTATCTGAATAAAATACAAAAGGCCAGAATTATTCATATAATCACTATAAACAATGCCAAGGAAAGCTGCAAAAGTATTCCTCTACGAAAAAATAGAGAATGCAAAAGGACAAACAGTGGTTTTTTCTGAAATGTGATAAACAGGCTGGCATCAAGTCACAAGAGTTAAGTATTTGCTTGGTTTTGTGAATATAGTGTCTTATTGGCTACCACAGAAATTAAATTTCAGAATATAAAAGCAAAGGATCAAGATTTATACAAAATAAAGTTTGTAATTGCAAATATTGTACATGTGCATCATCTCTGATCTACCTTTTGTTGCAAGAATTTCTGCAAGGACTATGCGCAAGCTGACAGACTGGACATCCTTTGAGGGTAGGAGACAATACACCAGAACTTGAGAACATTTTTGCAGGAATCTTACTTCTTCATCAGAGCTCCTCAAGCATGAGTGCAGCAAAAAAGGTCTTGGTGGATCTTCCTGCCTAGAGGGAGAAAAATTTAAAAACTTTAATAATGAAGGAAAGAAGAGAGAGAACTTACATACCACTTGTATCGTAAGTCATCTATGATCATCAGCTGCCAATTGACAAAACGCTGCAGCACGAGCACTGGTTGGGTGCTGTGCGCCACTGAACACACACAGCGAACATGCTGCAGGGAGAGTAAGCCCATGACGGCACACTGTCCTGTTTGCAGACTCCTCACAAACAGGTTTTTGGATGACAGCTCTGAAACGAACATGAAGCAAATCTCCCTCACTTTGATTCTGTGCCCAATACTGTCAGGTTTATCTCCCTGCAGGTGCCAATGGTTTTCTGGACTACTCAGAACATGCTTGACTCAACTCCTCAACTCCAGGTCACAGCTGCACTTTTTCTTTATACAAAAACAGCTGTAGAAACAGATACAAGGTACCCTAGCAGTTCATTTATGCCCACATGCCTGATGTGCTCCAATCTATTTTAACAGCAAGGTGACCAAGCCAGTGGTTCCAGACAGATGGACACGGTGTCACCTGAGAGGCACCACGGTAATTTACAGAGGCAGCCAAGACTGGTCTCCAGTAGAAGGTTCTAAAGGGCTACAAGGGCTTGGATCTGTCACACCTCATACCAGTACTGCCTCCAATTTTCCATAACATCTGCTGTCTTCCTAGAGCTGGAGGTTGCTGTCCTAGTCAACTGACTGTTACTCACAAAGCTGCTCCAAACACATTGACTCTGTGTGTGGAAAAAGTGGCCAAGAACTGCATACAGTCAAACCAAAAGCTTTCAGTCGGACATCATTGTATAACATTGTATAACAACTAATTTTTGCTAGCCAGTCCAGGACAATGAAAATATGTTTGAATAGTAACAATAAGAATTACTCTAATTTTGTTCTAATAATACAATAATTTGTCTTAAGGTGACTAAAATTAATTTTACAATTAATTTTTAGAAAAAACAAATATAAAGATGACGTTTGGATTTGATTTGACTAAAGCCTCTAACTCAATCACCAATCAAATGTTTTGTTTGCAAACATCGATCATTAAGGAGGTTTCCGTTGTTATAGGTAAGACAAATTTCAAAACAAGTCCCTTGGAACACCTTGAGTGTAAATACTCTGTTCTTAGGTGCAGTGGTTTATGAAGATGATGGGTAATCTTCATTATCAACCAGCCCAGCTGGTGCAGCTGACTGAGCTCAGAAAGCTGTTTATCTTGTTCTGGTAGGATCTTGTCTCAGTGACAGCTGAATACATAGCTATTTTCCTCAGTGCATTTCTATTCCTCTCGCATACTCTAGATGTATCCTGAAGCCTTCTCTACACCACATCAAACATTCCCCACCAAGTTCTCCCCTAAAGGCATTCATTATTTATCCAAAACCAGACATGTCCCAGGCAGATTACTAACAGACAGAAAGTCTGGGTCATTTACCTACAGCCACCTCTTACTGTGGAAATAAAGTCTTCCAGACAGGTTGGTCTATCCAAAGTCAGACACTGAGAAACACAGCCAGAAGCGTATGCAAAAAAAGCTGGCAAACAGGATGACTCACAGTGACCGAAGAATCGTTAAGGTTGAAAAAGCCCTTTTAGATCGTCAAGTCCAGCCATTAACACAGCATTGTCAAGTCCACCACTAACCCATGTCCTTAAGTGCCACATCTACATGGATTTTTAACACTTCCGGGGACAGTGATTTCACCACTCTCCTGAACAGTCTGTTCCAATACCTGACCGTTCCTTCAGTGAAAAAATTTTTCCTAATAATGTAAACCTCCCCTGGCACAACTTGAGGCCATTTCCTCTTATCCTGTTGCTTTTTACCTGGGAGAGGAGATAGACCCCCAGCTGGCTACAACCTCCTTTCAAAGTAGTTGTAGATAGCAATAAGGTCTCCCCCTGAGCATCCTCTTCTCCAGACCAAAACACCCCTAAGCTCCCTCAGCCACTCCTCATATGGCTTGTGCTCCACACCCTTCCCCAGCTTTGTTGCCCTCCTCTGGACATGCTCCAGCATTTTCATGCACTGCTTTCTTGCAGTAAAGACCCCAAAACTAAACCCAGAATTCCAGGTACAGCCTCATCAGTGCCAAGTACAGGGATTATCACTTGAAATTATTCCTGTGTATTAACAACAATGATACAGAGTTAGAACTAAAAGCAAATGGTGTGTCCTTTTCAACCTATGAACAAACCCCATCTTTTTTGGACACTCTTACCTTATCTCTGGGACATCTTGCATAGTGATTAGATCAAGATAGACTTTCCTAACATGTGCAAGGCATGAAACAGAGTCGTAATGCACACAAAATTTCACTGAACTGAGATTAGCCTTCTTCGTCTTCAATATCTCTCTACAAGTCTCCTGAGGAATGCCGGTCTGTTTGGGACTGCAAACACACTGGAGCATTAACTGTACCTATAGTATCACCCATGCAAGAGAACTCTGTCTCCCCATTGCAAAATTCATTCCCAATCAAGAGCCAAAAGCTTTGCTGAGCTGGATCTGTGCCAGGACTTTTCTTACAGACAGTTAACAGAACACAAATGAAAAATGGAACAGAATAAACAAGCACATGGGCAAGTATTTGGTTCTTACCTTTCTAATTTGTCTGATGTGTTCCTGCCTACAGGAATGCAAGGGTGGAGTAGAGCTGCCTACTCTCCAATTTACAGGCCATTTTAAAAAAAGTTCCATTTTTTCCTGGAGTTATCCCCATTACCTGAAAAGACATGACACCCTAGAACAGGGCATCTCCCCAGAACAGGTTTTTCTAGCCAAGCTGTACCTACATGTGATCTAAAAGCCAAAGGGAAGATATTTATGAAAATAATAGAGAAACAAAGTCTTTGGGAAATTCAACTCTAAACAAGCCTTTCCTGTCAGTGCCAAACAGCTCTGTCAACAAATCCTGCAGTATGCATCACTGTTGGGCAAGAGAAATAAAAGGATGAGAGAAAGCAGGAGAGGAAGCCTGAGGGGAAGATTAAGAGCTACAGAATAAATCAATATGCCAGTGATAAAACAGACAAGACAAAACATACAGGTTTATATCCTCCTTTGTATGTATACAGGAAGCATTACACTTCTATTTGTCTCAAGATTACCATTGAACAGCTTGCAGGAAAATACTGTGTATCAACAAAAGGTCTAGCCAGTAAACAGCCACCCTTTTAACCCAAACTTCCCCGTCACTGATACACATAAAAAAAGAGAGCAGTGAGCAATCACAGAAGTATTAACACTGCTCACCTACCAAACCATGTTTGTTTACTACCTTGGAGCAGGAGTTAAGATGTCCTGATCAGGCATACCCTTAAGGCTTGATGTAAAAACTAGATCTTAAACTCTGTGGGAATGCGACACTGCTCATTTTGCAGAGACCAACAGGAAATGCAGAAACTTACATGCAATCTGCATACATGTACACAAAACAGCGTGCTGCTACATCTCTCCAGTGTCAATAAAGATATTAAGCACTACTAAACCCGAATAGTAACATAGACATTATTTCTCTTCCTATTTAATTCTGCACAGGTATTATTAGGACTGTGTGGTTGGATTTTCCAAACAAACAGTCCCTTAGTAATCACAGAAAGCTCTGAACTAAAATTGTGCACAGATATTTTTAGACAGAGCTTTAAAAGCCCAGTCAATTAGCCATAAATTCTGAGCACAACTGTGTGCAGTGAACTAATATAAATGTGGCACTTTAGCAAACAGTTCCAAAACAGGCATGATACAAGCTCTGTAAACCAGGCTCATTTATCTGCTTTAGACAATACTCGAATAATGGCAAGTGGCAACTTAATTCATTTGTGTCTTCTTGAACAATTAAGACTGAAGTGACAATAGTGGTCTATCAAGATGCAAGTGACTTCAGTGATTTAAAACAGTAGACAGAACATAGGCTCTACACAGTATGTTTACAGGTCGTATCCATCTTCACTCCCCCATGAGCTACAAAGTCAGCCTTAACCTTACCCAAATTCTTTTTCTGTAATTTTATGAAAAGTCTGCTCTCAATTTTTAACACTATTTAATACTTTTATATAGTGTCAGAAAGCAAAGGAATTTCCTTCAGTTGTCCCACAAAGCACTGGAAGATTAAGCAGCAGAGTACAAATATAGATGCATAGATAGGGCCTGCCAAACTGAATTCCTTTGTACCAGGTCTATACCAAGCTGTACTTTTCTTTGGGAACAAACTGACACCTACTGTAACTATCATCGCTCTGAGGCTGCTTTGCACAATTACTGCCTGTGTATCCCACTGAATGTCATCAGCGCTAAGACTTTACCCCTTACTGCTGCAAACCTACAGTTCATCCAGCACTCTATAAAGGAAAGCAGAAGAGCAGATTTGCTGTGGTATTCCTGAAGACAAGCAGTTAAAACATTACCAAGGTGATAGAAATACGATCATTTCCTTCCCATACTATAACTAAGCAATTCTGAACTAATATCAACACCTTTTTAACAACAATACTTCATTTCTCAGGAATGCAGGATGTATGGCCATTCCATAAGACTGGACTATCACCTGGGCTTCCAGGTTTCCCAATACAGGGATACAGGGACCTCATGCAAATCTTTTTTTTGCAAGGATCTACTCTAGATATCCACATTTTTGACTGGAACCACCTGATAACTATCTCTATTATAAAGACTAATTACAGTTAGGAGTATTAAGACCTGGTATTTGTGGTTGGATGAATGCTTCTGATGCAAAACATCTTTGACAAACATAAGTCATACTTTGAAATTATTACGTAAGCAAATCAGACACACACACCCCTCTCCCCCCTTAAAAATACCCAAACCAAACTGAACAAAACCCCATGCCCCCCAAAAAAACCAGCCAACCAACCAAAAAAAAAAAAAACAAACCCAAAACCAAAAAAACCCAACAAAACAACAAAACAAAGGGCCTGTAAAAAATTAACAACTCCTCTACAGGAAATTACTTACGGATTAGATAGATAGATAAACAGACAGATAGATAGATAACAAAGTGTTCCCTTCAGCCTTTATTTAGTCTTTCAAGAAAGTCTTGCAGAGCTACATTTAAGTCTTAATGAGTACAATTTTGAGCTGAAGTGCACATGCAACTCAGTCTAAATAAGTGGCATCAGTATATTCAACATTCACCAAGCATTTTCATTAAACTGATTCTGAGAACTACCAGAACTACCTGCAGGCTGCATCTCTTCACCTGTATCACCCTCAGAGCTCTAAGCTTCTTGACAATGCAGCAAAGTAAAAACTGCTTGATCTACTTCAGCTAAGAAATAAAAGAAACAAAAATTTAGACCCTTACAGGACAGTATAACAAATACACCAGAAAAAATATCTACTTAAAAAAAACAAAAACAAAAAACCAAACAAAAACAACCAAAACAAAAAAAACCAAAACAAACAAAAAATCCAAACAAACAAACAAAAAAAAACTCCACATAAACCCCAGAAAGCACAACAAAAAATACAGACAATGGACAAAGCCAAACCCAAAATTTCCACAGCTGCTATTTTATCAGGATAAATCAGCAAGTTCTATAAATCACTTCAACTAATGTTTACTGTGCATAAAACCTGTCATTTGTACATGCCACAGTTACCTCTTTCAAGAAAAAGCATTTGATATATTAAAGACAGAGGCAGAGAACTTGCGAATGACTTACAAACTGTAGTGTTACCACATCAGCACTGGGATGTCTTAATGCTTATTATGGCATCAAGCTTATACACAATCATTAACAGAAAACCCAAACTTCCCACACTGAAGCTTGAAAACGAATGGTGAGTTTTAGACCAGGTGCTACCCATGGGTTAACTTTAATAACATACTCAGGCCTTGGCTTTTCATGACTATTTTGCTTTCAGCACTTTCATACAGCTTTTCCTATTACAACAAATCTCTACAACTTCATACTAATCGCCCTGATATACCTTTCCAGAGGCTGACTGTGATAAGCAGTTCTTGGTATTTCTGGTTTCTGGCAAATGGAATTATAAAAGCAAAACAAGAGCTGTGGGAGGTATTTAGTTTTTATCCAGACAACTTGGATGCCTCTATAGGATTAACCAAGGTAAATCTCAAGTGCTTTAACTCCCTTTGCATCAGTCTGCTCTTGATCCATTTGTGTTGGCAGCACCTTTTATTTTTACTATCTTATCACAATACATACTGTAATCACAAAAAATTGAAGCTATATATCCTATCCATGCCAAGGTATTCACCTGGGTCAAGAAAATGAAGAGTTATTTTCTCTCCTTACCCTGTCTGTAATACATAGAAAACAAAAGGAGAATTATCAAAACATGTACGATACAAACTTTAATCCCCAAACTGCTTGTCGTACTGATCACTCAAACAGCAATTTCCCCACAATACTTTCTCCCCTCACACTTTCCAAGAGCATTGAGCTCTTAACTATAGGCTCTGAATCAGCACCCGTAGTAGCCTGCAGACCCCAAGCATTCATGTTGCTAAGTCATACCTTATGTGGCAAGTCTGGGCACAAACACACATAAAAACACTTCAGAGTATGTCATTAGATGCTGTGTAGCAGTTAGTTTGCCAGAAGCAGCCTGAAATACCACATATTCATATTTGCAGAAACTAATTCTTCCTCTGTCTTTGGGGTCAAAGGTACCCCAGCTATAGGCTGAAGACAGAGAACACTCAAAATCAAAATAGATAGGGGAAAAAATTAAAATACTAATAATAGTAATAATAAAAATAAAATCTATGTCACCATGACCTCTTCTTGCTGAGGTTTGCTCAAAAAGCACTGCCTGTTAGAGGGTTCAAGATGAAGCAAGGATTGACTGTCTCCAATTCCCACTTGCCTACTCTGCTGGTTTCGGCCAGGCTAATTTTCTTCCCAGTGGCTGGTATAGGACTATATTTTGAATTTGTGCTGAACACAGGTTGACAGTGTAGAGATGGTTTTGTTATGGCCAAGCAGCCCTTGGACAGCATCAAGGCCCTTTTCAGCTCCTTTAATCACCTCATTGCTGGGGGTGAACAAATAGTTGGAAGGAGACACAGCTGGGACAGGTGACCCCAGATGACCAAAGGGATATTCCAGACCATATGGCATCATGCTCAGTACATAAAGCTGGGGAAAGAAGGAGGAAGGGGTGGATGTTTGGAGTGATGGTGTTTGTCTTCTCAAGTCAGCGTTACACATGGAGGGCGCTTGTCTTCCCAAGTCACTCTTACACGTGATGGAACCCTGCTCTCCTGGAGATGGCTAAACACCTGCCTGCCCATGGGAAGAGGTGAACGAATTAACTGTTTTGCTCTGGTTGTGTGTGCAGCTTTTGCTTTACCTATTAAGCTGTCTTTATCTCAACCCATGAGTTTTCTCACTTTTAACCCACAAGTTCTCTCACTTTTCCAATTCTCTCTGAGCCTGCTGGTGGGGCAGTAAGTGAGCTGTTTGTGTGGGTCTTAGTTGCTGGCTGAGGTTAAACCATGATACCTACTTATCTCAAGCAGGCAAATCTTATTTTGCCTATGCTGCACCCAGCGAAAACCAGTGTTTTATTTATCAAATGTTAGTAGTTCTGTAATAATATCTAGGGCAGTTATTCTTAGGCCACAGTAACGGCAAGGGAACTCCCTTTTCCTTTCATGTGGACAGCTTTACAGAAAGACACTTTACTATTTGTCTGCACCTTGCTAAGTTCTTCTGGTACTGACTAAGCATTTCATCCAGAAGAATAGCTGCCTTTAGATCTCAAAAAACACACATTGCCAGAGGGAGACTACATTCCTGGGATCAGATAATTCCAGCTCCTGGGAAGTACACTGCCACCACAGACAACACTGCACTCACATAACCACATGACCATTTCCATCATTGTACACCATCTTACTCAGCTCACAGTCCATCCTGGATCACATAAAATGGCATTGCCAGTATTCAGCTTGCTTATATTCTGCTTAAAGTAGCCAAGGAAAGACTCTTGAACGAGATATGAAGGAATGACGGAATAAAAGGTGGTATGAAACATGGATGGTGGAATACTAACCTCTTTACCCTTGCAGGATGCACTTGGCTAATCCTGTTATAAATGCGCTCCTGATCCTGTACATGTGGGAAAAGAGCAGTGGCTTCTGAAAATAAATCCAAGTCTCACTTTTCCTCCATATCTCAAATTCATAAACTAGTTAATACTGGACACAGGAAATTATCATATTCAATTTCCATAAACCAAGCTAATACTAGAAATTAGATCGTTTCCTATCTAAATTATTTGAAATGCCACATTTTCAAATTGAAAAGTGACAGTTTCCTTTGAAACCCCAACTGAACTTCGAAGTACACCCCAGTGACACATATAAGATGAAAAATCTGGGAGCTGTCTTGCCTACAGCTTGTATTGCTCTATGTCACTCCACACAGTTCTGCCCATGGCTAGAAGTGTCTCTGCCTTATTTCATTCAGTAGATGTGTGTGGCATTCACAGGAAAGACAGCTGCTGTTAAAGAAATCCAGGGGATGGAATAAAGAAAGGGGAAACAGACCTAACGCTACAAGGTTCCTTTCTCCCAATGCCTTGTCTCCAAGCAGCCAGCATGGAGGTGGCCTCTCCCCTTATCACAGAATCATAGAACGGTTTGGGTTGAAAGAGGCTTAAAGATCATCTAGTTCCAACTCCATGCCACGAGCAGGGACACATTCCACTAGATCAGGTTGCTCAAAGTCCAATCCAACCTGGCCTTGACCCGTGCTTTGAAGGGAGACATGGTCTTCCAACACATTTCTTCATTTCTGGCTTCTGCTGGCTATTTACCTTGAGCTGTTTATGGCTTAGTGAATTTTTTGAGATGGTTAAGATAAGCCAGAGGGAAAGCAGGACCAAAGGAAAGGCCTGTAGCACCCTTCCTCATTCTGAAAGGTTTCAGCCTATTTTCATCCCCTCAGACATCCTGATTAATCACAGATTGAAGTTAGTCAGTGAAAGCAGAACAGTAAAGGAATTTGTGTGTCCAATATGCACTCGGTCACAAAACACACAGACTTCACTCTGAAGTGAAGACAAGACATCTCTCCTCCTGGGCACGGATGGTTTCTTTCGGCTATGTTAGTGGATTATTTATTACCATGTAGGAAAACAGACAAAATGGTGCAGGTGGCACCCCCTCCAAAGACAGTGTAAGAGGTATTTAAAATTTCATAAGCCACCACACAATAGACAAAATGCCCTTTACAGTCATAAAGGGCATTTTGCAGTCAGTTTGCAGTATAAACTCAGTGGCAGAAATGAGAGTGAGTGCTCGAAGATGTATCACAACAGGAAAGATATCTCGCTCTAATTACAGCCTCTATTCCACTATATTTATTATCCAAAACTAACTGGATTATGAGACACAGAGGGAAATGTGAATACCAGTTTACATTTACTACTGTCTTTAAAACATTAACAGAAAATAAAGTAGATCAAGAAGATCTGTGTTCCCTGCAATAGGAAGATGAATTTTTTGTGTTTGAACTATGGCAATTGTGATTTAACCCAGAAGGCAGGGGAACACCACACAGTCTTTCACTCACTCCCTCGCCCTCCCACAGTGGATAAGGGAGAGAACCAGAAAAAAGATAAAACTCCTGATTTTGGGTGACCCAGTTGTAGCCTTCAGGTGCCTAAGGGGAGCTGACAAGAGAGGTGGAGAGACCCTTTACATATGCCTGTAGTGAAAGGACAAGGAGCAATGGCTTCAAACAGAGAGTAGGTTTAGATTAGATATTAGGAAGAAGTTCTTCCCAGCGAGGGTGGTGAGACCCTGGAACAGGTTTCCCAGACAAGTTGTGGATGCCCCACCCCTGGAACTGTTCAAGGCCTGGTCTAGTGAACGGTGTCCCTGCCCACAACAGGGGATGTGGAACCAGATGATCTTAAAGTCTCTTCCAACCCAAGCCATTCTATGTTTCTATGACTTTAGATTAATAGAAAAGGCAGAGAAATTAATAAAAATAATAGAACTAGAATATATAAAACAAGCCATGCACAATGCAAATGCTCAACATCTGCTGACTGATGACCAGCCAGTTGCTGAGCAGCATCTCCCAGACTTTAGCTTTCCTCCTAATTTATATACTGAGCATGGTATCATATGGCATGGAATACCTCTTAGGCCAGTTTGGGTCTGCTGTCATGGCTATGTCACCTCCCAGCTTCTTGTACTGCCCCCCCTTCAGCCTCCTTACTGGCAGGGCAGTATGAGAAGCTAAAGTCCTTGACTTACTGTAACACTGCTTAGGAACAACTAGAATACTTGTGTTATCAATATTATTGTCAACCTAAATCCAAAATACAGCACCGTACCAGCTATTAGGAAGAAAATAAATTCTAGCCCAGTTGAAAATCAGGACAGCAATATAGAAAGTAATTGAAGGCTTCCAAGCTAGAAGTGACATACTTTGTAACTCTCAGTCTATCGCTTAAAATGCCAGCAGATTTTAGCACAGTAAACGCTACAGCAGTAGGCAATTTTGTACAAAACACAATTACTGTTAAAACTCCAAATTCTCTTAAAAAGAAAAACACTATCAGCCTAAACACCATCAGAATATTTGCTGTGCTTTCAGGTTTATTACATGCATGCTCACATCACTTGGCAGCACAAATTCCATCTGTAGCATATGAGCACAATGTCACCTTTCTGCTGACTTTGCAATAGCATGTACATAGCATTTAAGATGTCTCTCCATCTTCTAAGAAATGGTGAGCCCTGTGCAATTTCCATACAGCTCCCTGGATTTTTGGAGCAAGTTTGGATGAGCAGCATGAGGATACTCTAGTGCTTTACAACTTGCATCATACAGCACCATGTTGCTGATCTGTCAGGCACATTAGAACCAGACCTTTCTCCCTGTGAATTCACTGCCTTGCAGTCTGCAAAAAAAACAGTCAATGGGTCTAGCTCCAGCCTCTATAAATTGTTCAATTAGAGCTGTCAGATTGATTTGTTTGGGCTTTTATTTAACCTGCTCTCACACTAATTCTTGATAGGACTTTTTTCATTACCATGTTAATGCAGCCTATCTTACTCAGCACTAAGATGGATTGACTACTTCCAAGTGAAACAGTTAACTGGAAAACAACCAAGAGAATTCATTTTAGTTCTATATAGTGGAAATAACAATCCAACAAAGACCAGATGAAGTGGTCATAATTCTCAGTAGGTAAGAAATTTCACTAAGAATCAGCATTAATAATAATTCTGCAATTCTAGATCCTACATCCCCAGCTTCAAACAGAAAAACATTTAGACTTAAAAAAACCTCAAAAACAAACAACAAAAAGAAAAAAATCAACTTCCTCATTCTTTAACTGTTCAAATCAAATTCCTCCCAAAAGAAAGCACTTTATTGTGATAAAGGAAAAGCGCAAGCATGACACTTAAAAATCAAGGAGCACTCTTAGGAGTTTTACTGGACCTAGAGATTTCTACCTCATTCCAAAGGTAAAAGAAAGTAGTGTCTAGAACCCACTGCAAGGTCTACTGCAAAGTACAGACACTTCAGTTTCTTGTTCTCTTGAATATAACCACTATTTAGTTTCTTTTCTGTCTTTATTTTTTCTACGTGTTAGCTTACATAAAAAGTTAACTAGGATCTACCACAAATACATTAACTATATCTTCTCATCCAGAAGAGAAAGACATGTCAACGATAACAGACTGGCCACTGACAGAACACAATTGCTCTTTCTTGTCTGAAGGGGTGTCAAAAATATATGGATCTAATTGTACACAAAACAACTTCACAGAATAAAATGTGTAGTCTAAACCTGAATGACCAAAGCATATTTCAATTAGGAAAACCAAAATGCAGGTAAGTGCAGCTATAAGCCCAAATTCCATGCACAATAAGACAAATGTGCATTCAGATGCAGGAACTGCATAGGCTAAGAGCTCCCATTTGCAATTGCAATTTGGGTGGAACTCCAGTTCAGTGGAAAGCTGTTTTTTTCCAAGTGGACAAAGAGACCCTTGCGAAGAGGAAATTCGTGAAATTAGCACGATAACTTAAGCAGATAAAGAAAATATAACCAACAATTTTTCCAGTAGAAAAACCTTGTTACTGCAGGACAGGCCACTAACAGAAATCACATGGCTTTGCCTCCCAGGGATAGAAGAAATGGAAAACTGAATGGAATTAATCCTGCCGCTATTTTGGGAAAGGTGCAAATAACTATCTTCTTGTCTGTTGACTGCACTGCCAGCGGCCCTTCTTTCCCTTGCAGGTTCACACTACTTTGCAGGAACTGCCCACCTCCTACTGTGAGCAAAGGATCCATGGATTAAACTGAAACAGCAGTGAATCCAAACTCTCAGAAAAAGGAGTCCAAGTGTTTCCCTACAGATGTCCTGAAGCCTACTTGATCTCTAAAACTGGCAACACACTTGAATTATTTTATCAGTTTCTTACAAAAGCATTATACACAGTCTTCATCACTTTGATTTATCACATCTGTAAGTAAAAAGAGAAGCAGAAAATTCCAACGAAATGCAGTCTTGTTTTTACCTGGCATTGGCTCCTTTAAGGTCACAGAAGTGCGAGAGTAAAGCTTTCACTACATCATTGCAGACAACTTTAACTACATCAATGTGACTCAGCCTCTGTCGCAGCTGCTTGGCAATCTCCCAAAAGTCTTCAGATAGCAGCTGGTACAGCTGCCCCTCATCTCTGCTGAGATGCCCATACCAGGACAGGATGTAATCTCTATAGCTGTAGTCAAACACTGAAAGGAGAAACAAAACAATAAATAGCAAAAACTGCAAAAGGACAAGACACACCAAGACAGGAAAAATGTAATCCTCCACCCTTCTCAAAAACCATATGGGTAATAGTTTCAAACGTCTACTTCTTGCTAAAGAAAGTCAGGTTGGCGAAGCTACAGCAATCTGCACCTAACAGGTTACTGCAGGTCACTTTGCAAAGCAAAGCCTTTAAGTGGATTTGATCAGACAGTCAGGTTACCAGCTACACACAAACCTCAGACTAATACCTGTCTCTCAGCAGTAGCTTTGGTTATATGAACTGTCATATAATCTGACAGTGTCTAAAATGTTGCAGACTTAAGCCAGCCTTCTTTACATACGAATTCCATAGACTACATTCCAAAATCATGGCTAGAAAGGGGAGGTGGTAAGATCTTTGAATTTCCAGAGACATATACAACACTGAACAGCACCACAGAAAGTACATTATAGGATCAGAAGAGCTAAGAAAGAACAAGTGGATTAGCAAGACCACATGAACTTCAAAAATGACGAAGCATTCCAAACCATACGGATAGGCAATAACCAATATCACCGTAATTGCAAATCCCATGGCAGCACTGTCTTCTACCATTCCGATTTTTCCTTTTGACATTTGTATGTCACCATTTTTACTGATGTCTCACTCTAGCAAAGGTTCCTGGAGGTCTAAGAGGGAGCTGGAGGTGTTGAGGGACAGCACATGGACTGTTTAGTGGTTGCAACAAGGGGAGTAAAAGCTGGGATTGTAAGGGTCAATTTGCATTTACCAGAGGAATAACAAACAGGGGAGAATAAAGTCATGTGCCTGGTAATTTGAGCAGCTTCTTTAGCAAACATCCTGGTTTCAAATTTTCATATCAAAAGTCTGTCTCATTTGTCAGTGTAAGTCCATGGTGCAAAGTAATCACAAGACTCCACTACTTCTTACTCTCCACTTTGATAGAAGTTGTTTGCTTGGCTGTTTAGTAAATTATGAAAATCTCCCTGGCACTGGCAACAGTGAACTAATAGCATATTAACAGGACAACAACTTAAATTCAATATTTTCACCTTCCTTTTCAGACAAAACTAGCAAACCTCAACCAACATCACCTCAATAAAAACATTTCAAGAGAAATGGCTAAAACTGATAAAAATTTCTAGTCAAAGGCTTCACAAACTAGCTTCCTCAAGTTTATAAAGAAACTGAGTCACTTCAATGAGTGTGCTGAAATACATAATTCAAAGCCTTTTGCTAAATCATTTCAAGATTTTTTAATTAATAAACAAATTAATTATAGGTTTGAAATTTTTATTCTTTTTTTCCTAATCCAGGAGAGAAAGAAGTATGCAGAGCCATATAACAGGATAGGAACTTCCAAAATACTTTCTAAAATCGATGAAATATTTCATTGAAAACTCTCACCCACAAACACCAGAGTGATAACAAGTTATAAAAAGTAGTGGTCTTCTGATAAGCAAGCAGAGGAATAAGCTGTCAATATACCAAAGAACACTGGGAATAGCATTTTAAAATCTGACGTTTTATTACTTATCTCAAGTCTTCCATCAATACACATTTTAAATATCTATTTTTCCACAGCTGTCCCCACATCCTTCTGCAGCCACCTTTTTCTTATAGCTTAGTCACTCTCTTCTGATGAAAGATCCAAAACACCATGGAAAGCTGATCTCAGCACAGATTCTTCCTTTTCACCTACTCCATAAGAGAGCAATAATTTCTCAAGTGCATCTGCAACACATTGCATTGCAGCACTTTTCAATCAGCATCACTGGCAAACAGTGACTTTTTCAGATTTTCTTACAGACACCCTCTCTATCCTTTCCAAGGGTGCAAAGTAGCTATGTCTTCAGCATCTTTTGCCTAAGAAGACAAGCCATGGTATGGAGTAGTCTATTTGACAGAACTCTACAAAGCAAGAGCACAAGAGCAAAACTTATATCCTGATCCCTAAAGGATATATTCTCTTTCAGAGAAGACCTATTCCTAATGACCATTAATTTATAACTATTTTTAAGCAACTCCTCTCCAAAATGAGCTCAGTTTCCAGCACACTACATATGACATTCTTTTTTATTCCTTTTAGCCACTCACAAATTCTGTCACCTTCAGTGTGAAACAACCACAAAATCTACTGGAAATATCACACTAAAGATAAAAGATCATCAATCATAACCAAAAATCAACCATGCAATTACGAAATATTTCACTTGTGTTTAACTCTGCCAGTTACATACTTTCAACACCTTAAAAGGAGTACATGCTTTAAACCATATTTTCCTGCCCTTGTGTTTTAAAACTCTTACTTTACATGTCTTCTGTAGTTCTCTTGTCACTTCTGAACCTTGTTGTCCTTCCTGCATTACAATAGTGCTGTTCTCTATAAAATTCAGGGTCCTTTAGAGCCCAAGATGTATGCCCAAGTGAGCAGTGAGATAACTTTTAGGACTTTATTTATTTAAACAAATCAATAAAATTTAAAAAGGACACCAGCCACAGACACTAACAGTAGTCAGTTTAAGTAAGAGACTGCCTTATCCATGTGTCATCCTGGCCATGGTGTGCAGCTGTTGCTTTAGTTTCATACCCATTGATGCTGCGGGTGCCTTTTCACCACGCTAAAGAAATACAGAAAACAAATGTAACAATTTTATAGAGAGCAGCTTGCTTCCTTCAGAGGAGAAATCTGCTCATTCATCAATTCTCATTATTTTTATACTACATGTTCTCTAAAACATTGAAAACAACAGTCAGAAGACAAGGAAGGAATAAAAAAAGAAGCAGAACACATTCAGGACAGAACCTTATTACCATCAACTCATCCACTACAAACATGAAACAAATTTCTTCTGATCAAATCAAATGCAATGACCACAACGAGTCCAGTGCAAAACTGTAGAAACTTCAACTGGGTTTTTTACTTTAGTTCAGAAGATCCAAGTCCCAAGTCATTACAATGTGTTTAAAAGGCATTCCCATGTGAAATTGAAGTTGAGCCTGTTCAATTACTCTTTTTAAATAATGTAAACTAGAAGAGTGTTGGGAGTAGAGAGCCAGAGGCTTGTGTGGAGATTTAGTGAGGACACTCCTCTAGACCATTCCTTCATTCTTACTCCCACATATGTCCTACAGTAACTGCTATCCTTTCTTCCACATCCATTCAAAGGTTCAGTGGCACCACCAGAGCCTGTGGGTCAGACTGGCTTCAAATCTGCAGTTTGCAGAACTTCACATGAGATAATTTTTATATTGCTAAGATTCATTACCCAACTTCATTAAAAATAACAAAAAGCAGAAGAACAAGGATCAAATGCCTACTCTTTTTCTTGAAGCAATATTAAAAAACAGAGCATGAATATTCTCACTATGCAAATACAGACAGAGACTCCCAAGTTTCAACAAGAACTGTCCTTTCCTGAAAGCACTCAAGAGGCCAGAACCACTACATTAATTTATAGTCAAATCCAAAACTCTCCTGTGAGCTACTCTAGAGCAGCAAGCATTGCACTCTGTAAAACAGAAATACAAGCCTAACATGAATTGTATTAGGATTCTGCGTGAGGAAACCACCATCAAAAAGCCAAGGATCATTACCAGAATTCTGTGCTACTACAACAGTAGATCTAACATGAATGATGGGGTTATAAGAAGCTATATTTTTAGAAAAATACTGTCAATAAAACTTTAACAGAAAAAGACAACAGACTACACCACAGCTAAGTACCTGTCAAAGTACTGTTCTAGAGAAGCAAATGGTAAATGTTTCTTTACTTCTTACAGCCACTACCTTTTCCCCCTGCCAAAAGCCAATCCAGACAAAAAAAAAATCCCAAACAACAACAAAAACCTGAACAAAAACATTAAAACTCCTACATCAAAGAGGGATTTACAATTACTAATAGAATTACTAATAAATACTCTGAATATTTAGCTTTATAATTTCCAAGACATTAACATTTAAATTGAAAGAGTTGAAGGCCTTTATTCACTTATGGTATTTTAGATATCATTATGTTTTGTCAATACAAGTTAAAAAGATGAGGTTTTATGCTTAATCTTTATTTACTGAAGTTTCTCATGCCCACTAAATCTTTACTTAGACCACGATGCAAAAGGCTGGCAAAATGATGCCTAAAAGCCAACACTTCAGTGACTGTGAATCTGCCTCAGTCACTAGCAATAGTGTTTAAAGATTTCAGTTCTCTTCTAATGTTTGTGTTTGGAAAACCACCAGCATTTCTTGGCTTACTTGCATATTGAAATTCTATGAAGCTGCCAGGTTTAGCAGCCTAGTGATAATTCATGTTATCATTGTGCATGGATGGATGGGCCCTGTGCAAAAGGGATCCCTAACTGTCTCCCATTCCACAATCTTCGGTTCATTTTTATTAAAATTTTCCTGGCATTTGTCTCTTTACTGTTTTTTTAATGCAGAAAAAAAATATTAAAATGTCCAAATATATAAACCATAGAGGGAAAAAAAGTGTAAAAATTTCTAGGAAATGTATTAAAATTAAAAAATCAAACAAGTTTATGTTCAAATAATTTTCCACATGCACCCTTTGCCAAGAGTTCTTAGCTTCACGTGTTTGAATCCCAGTAGCAGAGAGAACATAAATTCAAACTGTTTTACTGATATTGTAGACCAAAAAAACCCATTTTTGAAAGCTGTTTTTTGGGGAAAAACAACAACAACAAACCAACAGCTTTTCAAGTAGAGAGCAGCAGGAGCTACTACAATTTTTTTTTCTAAATGTCAGCATGTACATCTTAAATTGCGAAAGGAGACAGAGCTTTTCCAAATCTTTCAGTAAAGGGAAGTACTGCCTTACATCCCTAACAGAGTTCTTCTAAGGCATCAACAAAAACAGGCAAGATCCGATCCACAGGGATAATCTAATTAATTCCCCAAATATTTCCAAAAAGAACACTTCAAGGCAGGTTTGAAGGAAGATAACCCACTACGAAAGAAGGGATGGCTCTCTGGCAGAAATATTTTAAGAGCTGAGAAACACAGGTGAATTTTCGCAGCAGAACAATTTCACCAGTAGAGTTCTGCTAGGATTTGAGCTATGGCCTGTTCTGTTTTACTTACTCATAAATGACCCAGTAAAGCAGCTAAGTGATATGAAGACCATTTTTCTCTGCACTACTGAAACTGTAGAGACAGACAGTGAAGAATAGCAAAAAGACCACAGGATGTGGAGCAATAAAAATGGAAAATGAAATTTAGTTCCTGGGAGGCCAGCTACCCCCCCAGCAGATCAATCTACTGACAGCCACAGCCTCAGCCCAAGCAGTACACGCTGTGCAAAGTAGCACGAGTCTGACTGAGGCACAGCCTCTCTCAGGGGACGTCTTACCGCACTACCATGTGTGGCTGGAATTCCCACAAGCAACAGGTAGCACTAAAGGGTATTTGTGGAAGTGGCTTATCTTTTCTTTTCGTAAGATAAATGAAGGACAAATAAAAATCAAATCAATCAATACAAATCAAGAACAGTACTGAAAAAACGTATTTCACTATTAGTTACTCAAGTACTACCAGTTGAAAAGGAAACTCAGGGTTAACAACTAAAGGCCTTTTCTTTCTGCCATATTCAAGAAAATCTCTTTATAGCCTTACACTTGTTCTGATTTTTAGCACTTAGATTTCATGAAACACAACTCACTGTAGCAGGGCTAATTCATAGCTTTCCCCCACCTTGTATCTACAACTAAGACAAGTATGCTATAATTAATAATGAAGCAGCACTCTACAGAACCAACCTTTTACACTACTCTGTTCTTAATGGAAAATACCAAAGACATTTAGGACAGAACTGTAAACCAACAAACATACACAGAGGTTCCTACTTGGTGGTGTTTTGTGTGAGGCACATTGTATAAGGATGATTCCCAACAATTTTGTTATACGGGTTGCGGCAAGACAAGAAGTTATCCAAGACACAGGCAACCATTATGAGCCAATGACCATCACAGGAAAACAATCTAAACATCTAACAGTTATTGAAATAAGACTGATGGTTGAAACAGAAACATGAATGATTTCTTCAGTTAGACCAAGGATATGACTGATATTTATCCTTCCAACTACATTAACACATCATGATGAGAACATAGGAAAAATGCAGTAAAGCAAGTGGCAGCTTGAAGTGACACAGAACCTCAGGAAGGCCACTCAAAACTCAAGAGAGAAAAGTCCACACAGACTGGCCACAATAGCAAAAGCATGGCACGAGTAACAGTCAACAGGCAGTTCTGGAGGGGTGCAAGGTAGTTAGCAACTAACAGTAAACCCCAGACAAACTTCAGTGCACGATGAAAAACAGCTGAAGAAATCAGAATTAACCAAAGGCTGTCTCTTCATACCCAGCAACAGCATCTCTGAAATCAGATGACATTGGTTTTCCCAAAAATGTCATCCATGCATCTCTAAGGTAATGTAATGAGAAGTAAAATCTGTTCAAAAAAACCAACCAACAACAACAAAAAAACCCCAATACCCAAAAAAACACCAACCAAAAAACCCCACAACCCAAAACTCTACTGACTGTGATAATCTGACAACACCTAGTCTTAAACATCAGGTGGCATTAGGACTCCGAAATGGTCCTCAAGATTAAAACCTCATGACAACTGAATGTCTTCTAGGTAAATGAATAAAGCTTTCTAAAGCATTTTGTTGAGGAGCACATTACATCTAGACAGCAAAAAGTGATCAAAAATTCCTGAGACTTGTAAATACTTTAATCCTGATCAGTGCAAGACTGGAAATAAATACAGATGGTATTTTTTATATCTCGAGTAATAAAGTTTTATTTAACCACAAACTTGGGGAAAAAAAAAACCCAAACCTGAAAACATTCACATCAAAACAACTACAAATTTCAGAAATGTTCCAGGCAATAAGTCCTGTCTGTTTTCACAAAGACTGATCATTTTGTGCAAATAAAAAAATTAACCATTGCATTTGGGATTGCATTCAGTATCTCAAACTTAGGATGACTCAGTCACCTTTCAAACCCAAAACAATTTGTACAGTAGTGATGCCTTAGGATTTTAGCTGCTATATTTTTCGTGTATCTGTAGTTTTAGTGTGTGGCCCTGGACTCCATATAGAGTGCTAAAACGTCTGTTCCCAGCATATTTTAAACAAAAAAATTCCTCTAAAGCTCAGGATCGAAGGACACTTCACTTCCTCAGAGCCCCAAGATATGTAAACAACAGTGAATTGCGGGGAGAAAACTTGGGATAATTGACATCATCACCTGAAGGTGTAATAGGAGGATTAAGGCTCGATATGTTAATGTACAGAACTTATAAAGTATGAAAAACTTGTGACTCGGTGTCCATTTTGGGTGTAGCCCCTCGAGTAGGCCTTTTCTGTCCTAAATGTATCTTGGAGGCCTTCAATAAATCTAACTGCTTTTTATTCTCTTAACTTTGTCTAGCCTCTGTTTTAGGTAAGTCTGTTCAGGCATCAGTAGAGCAAAAAGTACAGTCTCATCTTTGAACTGCAAAACAGAGAAGTTGGCTTCATCACTTAGGCCTGGAAGAAATAAAATGAAATCGGACAAGTTTGCTCTCCAAAATTCAGTGTGAGAATGGAGCGTAAAAGCTAGTTCAAAAACAGAAATAGCAGAAAGGCATGAGAGCTGTCACAACATAAGGTACTTAACTCTGAAAAATGAATCATTTAAATATTAGCAACTTCCTTTCAGCCTTACAGAGTAGGGATGGCCTCATGCATGCAACAGAATGATCTGTGGGATAAACACCTTAAATGAAGACAGCTCCTATAGTTTTACAGAAACAAGTTACTCCTACATGCAAGTAACAGGAGGGAAGTGAAAGAACTATCTTTCCCTCTAGAGTCCACAATACCTGTTGTCTGTCTCCAATAACCCCACTACCTCAAATTCTATGATTATGTCAAAGCTTTGTTTCAAATTCCACAGCAGGTTATCCAAAACATAAAATACACATATGAAACACTACAGCAAATAACTTTTTTGTGCTTGTTTCTACACGTAATGTTTAGACTCTACTACCCTTTTCACACCATCAGGAATCCCCTAATCTGACTGATTCCAGATGAAAATGCTTTCTAAGAATAACTTATGATCATGTTATAATAGTTCACCTTCAGAAAATATGACATAGGTAGGTAAAGTGCTCTAATTTTACATTTTAACCACATATCCTGCTAAATATCCTCCTTTTTATTATTCATAAAAATAACTTTAAAAACATAACACATACCAAGTTGTCATAAGACAACCAACCTGTTTAAAGCAATGATAATTTTCAAAGATACTTTCCATTTATGAAAAACATAGGAAAAAGTGCTGCAAAGAAATCTTAAAGGAAAAAGTATTCAAAATCAGATAAAGTATTTACAAAAGGCCAATAGACTGTTCCAGCCAGAAATACAAATGTTGATTTTAGATTCAGTTTTAATGGCAAGAATTGCACTAAATGGGAAGACTGTATGTAAGAGTCTACAGGATTTCTCAGTTCAGGAAGACCCAGTCAAGATTATTTTTAGTGTTACCTCTTTGCTTTGTGCACAGGTATTAAGGACTGTATTTCAATGTATTTCTGTAAAAAAACAGCCACTAAAATTACAAGATATCAGTTGAATTGCAAAAGCAACATCACATGACTTACTACAGTGGACATCTTGAGAAAACTAAGACATTGCTGGTTTACTTTATATCACGGAAGAAACCAGGGTCATATTCTAAAGTCTTGGAATAATGTGCAGTTATAGTTTGCTAAAAGGAAAAGAGATATTCACAATCTAATGCACATTTGACCAAGTTAAGACTCACCTTCTTTCAGTGCTTTATCCATATTGTGAGAAATAACCACTCTCCTTGACTGGATTGAATCATGAGAGCTTCCAGACCAATTACTCTGCAATTCAAAGAGAACATACACCATAAGATGAAGGAATAAATGAAAAGTTGCAGAAGGAATAAAACTGCAATTCAAGGCAACTGTACTGTATCATTTGGTCTTTACAGAAATATTGCCACACCATATGGCTAAAACAGAGGAGTGTCAATTGTCTATGAAGTTATTATACATTGTTCATTAAGCACACATGAACACTCTAGTATCGACATTGTACAACTTGCAAAATTACCTTAAGTTAGGTTTTTCTGGTAGAAGGGAGCTGTATTCATTTGCAATTCAGTGCACTGAGAATAGGACATGCATGTAACAGAACAACTGGAACTCTTCTATTCAGTATTTTCACAGCAAATAAAACATCTTTATAGCCTGCTGTGACAATGGACTTAACTTAGCCTCATTAACCACTTTTAAAACAAAATAGAAGCCTTTAGATCTCCTACAGTAATTTTGGTTCACATTCTTTTGGGCTTCTTTCTTCAAAGATACTTCTGGCCCTCTGCATTTTAAGCTGTTGTCCTACACAAATATTTGTCTGTATTGGAGTACTCACTCCCACAGTGTCCAAACAGGTCGGTGGATGTAGAAACATTTTTCAGGGTGTAGACAAAGAGCAGTGATTCATGATGTATTTATAGAGAAAGGAGTATAATTCAAAACAGAAATAGAAACAGACCCCACTGCCACTCAGCTTGGAGCTCACTCTCCTTGGCAAGGAGAGAACACTTCAGAAACATCCCCATCCCTCCAACATTCACCACACAGAGAATAAGAAAGCAGTATACATTTAAAGTAAAAACACTGTTTAATGTTCTTGAAGGTAATATACTGTTATTTCAGCCAATTTGCAGGCTAATACTCTGTATTTTGGCTTAAGATTTTTCTTCTACTGCAGATAGATGCATGTAGAGTCTAACAAACTTCGTCTAATAAGACCCAGATAAAGGAGTCTAAGCATTACTTTTAATAGCAAAAATGAGGCTTTTCAAGCTCACTCACACGTAACACACAGCAACTGCGATGGGTACTACCTATGCCTTGAGTGCCCTCCCGCCCATCATTGATTTGTTCTACCTTTTGGGTGAGTGCAGCAACACTCCCTAGACTTCTTCTAGGCACTATTCTGAGACCATGACTGTGATCTTTCAGCTGATTTCTTCCCTCCTTTACAATGCTATCAATGGCAGGAGCAGCAAGACTTCAGCACATTTGCCTCCATTTGCAGCTCCCCCTCACTACCAAGACTATAGTTAACAAGGTGTAAGAACAGAGTATTTAGTGAACCACTACAGATTTCCAAGCCCCTTTTTGACCTGAACACAATGCCAATGAAAGCTTCAGCCATACCCAGCTAAACAGCAGGAGAAAGTATTTTTGCTCTTTGTAAGGACACCTAACACTATTTGTAAGGATGCAATACATCATCTCTGGCTGCTAATGTTATCACACTTCCTCAACACAAAGCTGTGTAATGCCAGTCATACAATTACTTCAGGACTTTTCTGCTTTATCTGCAGCAGGGAATTGTATGATTTAAAAATTTAAAGAGAGAAGATAGACTCACAGAGACATTAAACACCTCAAGTACCTCAGAGGAAGGGGAAGGGATTCAGAAAGCCCAATTAAACAAACTTGCTTAGGTCTTTCTGTGAAGAAAGAGCTCCTAAACAGGAGCCCACAATTCTGACTGAAGCTCTATGCTCAACACACTCCATCTTCCTTAACATTCTTGCTACCTTGGGTATCCTACAAAGCTAATCCTTCTGCTAAACTGAGCCATACATGCAATAGAGGTCAGTGACCTCAAGCTAACTTAGGCATCAACAGTTGTATCACATACGTTGCAGTAAGCTTTTTTTATGGCCTAAAGCATCAGTAAGTGCTCCAATGCAGTGCTCACCAAATTACTCCTTTCAAAACCAGCTTAAACACGAGCTTAAAAAAAAAAAAAAAAGGCAACCTTCAGAGGGGATCTAGAGTTGCAAGTAGGTAAGTAGCTTGCTCTACATCACCACCTTATGATCCAATCTACACAATTCCACAAAGCAGGAACTGAACGTTTTATGCTTCAAACTTAAACACTCATTTTAAGAACAAGGCAGACTATTACTGCCTCAGCGAAATGGTGCCTCTTGAACACCAGACACAAACTCACATTTTAGCTTGCAAGAACATATTCCATTGAGAGTATCCTCTACAGCTGGTACGTTTGACTTCTACAAGGCATCATCTACTCATGTGAAAAAAAAAAAAAGTTGTTCAATATGTGATCAAAAAGAATATAAAATGTAAAAGGTGAATACATGAATACCACCACTAGCAATAGTGATTTTGCTGCTGCTGCATGAATGTAATTACTGCAGGGCAAAGGAAGATGCATAGTGTGTTGGACTTTCTGAGAACTTTTCCATACTCATACAGATATTGCATACAATCATGCATTGTTGGAGAGAAAAGCAAAGAGCAAAAAAAACCCCACCTTGGTTTGAAACAAGGTTTCAAGTCATTAAAAAACAATTTTCAAGAACAGATGAGAATCTAACATTTGAATAAACAGAAATGTTCAAATGCATTGGAGTGATCACAGAATTGTCTAGGTTGGAAAATATCTCTTATATCATTGAGTTCAATCATTAACCCATGATACTGGGTGGGTTAGTTCAGTTTTAAGAAAAAAGCTGAGGGAGACCTTACTGCTGTCTCCAACTACCGAAGGAGAGAATACAGAGAAAAGGGAGCCAGACCTTTCTTGCACAGGACACTAGGAAACATTGCAACACAGGAAATTCCCATCACAAGGCAAAGCTATTTTAATCATGAGGCTGCTCAAGTACCAGAACGAGGATGCTGACAGGCTGTGGAGTCTCCATCTTCTTCTCACTGAGTAAGAAGGTGAACTAAATTCCCTCCAGATATTCCTTCCAACCTGAACTATTCATGATCCTTGATGACCCTTCAGAGAACTGTGAATTTAATTTCATGATTGATAATGTATCAGATCTAAAGGTGCCTTGTCTAAAACAGCTGATCAACCTCATTTTTCCTTCCCATTTTATGAACTTGAATTTAGCAGAATCAAGTCTTAAGTCTTGTTAGTTTACATCTACTTCCAAAAAGTTCTATTTCTGTGACAATAACAATGATGAATTAATTAAATAAGCAGGCATCCCCAAGTTAGATGACACATGGCAACAAATCCCTTAAAAACAGTAACTACCTGGTAACACAGAAAACCAGCATCTGTGATAACAGAAGGATTTCAGAAAATTCACAGTCCAAGCTCAACTCTAACAGCTGAGAGAATAAAAAATACAGCATGTTTCACTGGAAGACTTTCTTCTCACCCCTGTCTCAAGTCAGATGGAGGGCATATGTAGAGAACAGGTTCTGCTAGAAAGCCTAGGTTTGAATGTTTTCACATTTTTCTTCATGTCACTCTTCTAAAGGAAAATGGAGCTAGGTTTCACAAAATAGTTGACATAACCCTGACTGAGCCAAAGATGTTTGTAAATGAATTTAACACAGTCAAAGATCTAGTTTAGATGCTCTTTTATGCTGATTAAAACCTGGCATGTTTCTCTAAGTCCTGACTTGCACTATCACAGCCCCCAATAATTCTTTTTTTTTTAAACTGGGCTCCAGTCTGTAGATTTTATTGTTAAAGAATGACCAGACTGAAATATAAATAAGACTTACACAACTGGAATTGAAGGGGTAGGGGTGGAGCACATTTGGAAAGTTCATGCTGAGAATGAGGTTGCTAGCAAACAGGAGGCCTGTTTCCTGAAACAGTTCAAGTTTTCCCTCAGTTTTGACTTTGCTTACAGTCTGAAAAAGAGGATGTGTGCATTTCCTGTAGACTTCCGAACAACACTCATTGTTTGATACTTTTGAGAATTATTTAAGAAGCAGAAAACAGCATGAATGGGCCAAGAAAAAAAAAGTCTGACATGGAACTTGAAATTTTGTCTTAGGTTCAGTCTGCTACAGATGCAAAAATTAAGTAAATGTCAATTATTGGTTTAAACAATTTAAGTAATTTAAAATTAGTTCTGAAGAAAACAGTAAAGAATTAAGAAGGTCTTTCTGCAACTACACTCAATAAATGGAAAAGTACAGAGAACACAGGAGTATCTTCCACTAGAGAGAAATTCATTTGCAACACATGGCCATCAAAAGCAATTTTTAAAACAGCAGCAGAAAGCCAAGCACCTGCTACAGGCACACCACATGCAGCCTTGCTCTGCCGTGGAATTAAGGCCAAAAGCAGAGAAAAATTTGCAATTATTTTTCAGACATTAACTCACAACAAAGCCAGACCAAAGACCAGGACAGATCCCACAACAGAAATGGGCATTATGAATGAGACACTCAGTTTAATCACTGATCTGAAATGCAAAAACTGCATCTAATTCAGCATACATGAACGAACCAGTTACTCACAGTTACTTGCTCCTCCCACTGTTGCCCTATTAACTTTACTCTTACATTTGTAAAACATATATTAGCATCAGACTGGACCTTGACGATAGAAGAGTCATAGCTTCAAACAATACTTCACTGAACTCTCCATAGATTCATCTTTAACTGACGTGAGTAGATATGTTCTTATAGTAGTAAATATTACTTCAACTAATGATGCAAAAATAAATTTTCTATTCACAAGACTTAATATTTTTTAATTAATACTTACAGTTCTATTTAAGATTACAAGGCAAGTGTGTATGCATCACATTCAACATTAAGGGATACCATAACTACCAATTCAAAAATCAACATACTTGAAATATGTTAATCCTATTATCTTAAGCACTGTTATCTCAATAATGATTTTATGATATCATCACATTGTATTTCTACTATTATAGTAGCTCCTGGAACATGTAAACTGTGTTTATTAGATGGGGATCTTCTATCTTAACTGTACCATGTTTGAAACTGGTAAAACTGTAGCAGTGTAAAAACTTTATAATTATGGCAGAATTTTCTTCACTTGAGATTTCATATAACACCAGATAGATAAGAGTAAGTACATGAAAATCAAACATTTCTCAGGTATTGCTTTCATTCCCATCAGTATAGCCAAGAAATAATTGGTAAGTTAGCATTCAAATTTCTGCTCAGCACGAAATATGTCATTATCCTGTGCTGTAATATTTAATGTTGCCATCAAAATAAAGTCTTGCAAGAACCGTCAATGTACAGGCATAGCCCCAGTTTACTGAACATTTCCACACTCTCCTCCTCTGTAAAAAGAGGCAACAAGAACCTATGGTCTATACTTCAAGGCCAAAAGAGCCATATGGCATGAAAACTAAATTGCTGGCAAGCTAGAAAAACCAGCAGAAAATCATACTTTGCAGAGTCTTAGCTTAGTAACCAGTGAGAAACTCCTGCGTAGTCTACTGCAATACCCTCCCTGCACTTGAATTTTCACCATACAGCCACTTCATAGGGTGTTCTGTCTTTTAAAGAACACCACAGAACATGCCAAATGAACCATCATCATTAATTTTATTACCATTAACTTGATCTCTTTCACTGTGCGCATTTAAAAGGGGAAAATATGGTATAGAATGACTGGTCACAAAAACCTCCCACAAATCCCTTAGGACTACATAATTTCTTTTTTTTTTTTTTTTTTTAAACCACTTGAAGTAAGAGCTTGTGAAAAGATACAGTATTCTATGTAACTGGCTCTTTCCTTGGGTAAATTCTGCTCGTCTCCTTTGCAGAGAGCAAGGAACAAAGACTTAGCAATAAGAGGGAACTTAATCAGATTTCATTTTCAGAATGTTTCTGATATATGACTATACTATTTTCAGTGTCAAAGCGTACCTTGAATGCAGGATGCTTTCACTCTTGACCTTATTACAGAGGTTTTACATCCACCATTAGGATTTCCCTGCAACAGACTTGGACATAGAGTGAGATCTCTATGAGCCACCAGCCATCCTTATCAACTCAGCATGGCTTGGTTATCAGGAGAAATTAACTAGCTCCCTAATTACATTTTCAGTCATAAAACACTGTTCAAGTGAGAAGCAGTCCCTCCAAAGGTAAAAACAGCAAAATAAGAGATGTCAATCTAACACAAAGTTGAGAACATTAAATGTCAAGCACAATACAATGCAGAGCTGAAAACAGCACAGGATGCAATTAAAGGAATCAGAAAGGCCTGCATGACAAAAAAAAAATCTCTAAATATACACAATGAATAAAAGGCTGTGTGGAAAACTAAGTCTGCTCACTGCTAAGGAGTTATGGGACAAAGAAGTGAGAGACTGAGTCGGAAAAACACTTAATTTCCTGAAGTCAGTCTCCTGTGATAATAAAGTTATCACTTTCAAGTTACACCTGCAGGTAATAAACATATGCAGTCCTAACAAAGCTTCAATTCTGAAGAAGCTTACAAATCCCAAATTACAACAGATGTTCCACAGATCCCTAAAAATAAACTATACCAGAAACGTTCAAACTACAGGCCCCTGCTAACTATAACTGAACATTTTCAATTAATGCAACATTCCCTTAATGTTTTAAAATATTATTATGGAATTGGTAGAAAATGCTAAAATACATTTTCATTTTTTAATTTCAGGACTTTCCTAGCAGTAAACTCAACAGCATCAAAGGCTCATCATTGACCTGCCTATAAATGAGACAGAACTAAGAACAAAAGTACAAGACTCTCAGTTCTATTAAAAAGACAATAAAAGTAAACATATCTTCTCCTTTCAATCCAGAAACAATAGATAAAAGACTGGCGGTAGATCAGAATATTTAGTTGCAAGCCCAAGACAGTCTATAGCATGACATAAGGGCCACAGCCAGAGACTGCTATTGCTTTTAAAAAATTCTGCAATATCAGAGCTCTAAATATCCCCTGTGTACCCAGAGAATGAGAAAGACCATAGAACATGCTTGGTTTTAGGTTGAGAAAAACCCATAAATACTTTTGAAGTCTTACTAAGGTACAAAGATCAAAATTGAAAGGAGTTAGGAAGCTTCTCCTCTCCCTCACAGCTCCTCCAGACTACTTATTACCTCCAGAACTGTTTTGCATCCCACTTGAAATTGATGCCCACAGATGGCAAACCTTCCACTTCCTACAGCTGCTGGGGCTCCTGCAAGCTTACCTTCACAAGCTTCAGCTCACAGCAAAAGTCCAACCGAGAAGGAAAATAAAATTCTGTGTCCTTTCTCTCTGCTTCCCTTATGTTCTTCACAAAAGGCAGAGCACTCAGCTTGGACACCATGACAGACACCCAACCTAGGTTAAATTGCCATCCCATTTGAACCATTCGGACCATTTTCATTTCACTACCCATCCTCCTACGGCTTGGATAAAAACCAGTACTATGTTCCAGGATCCAGATATTTCAATGACTACGTGATCCAATGAAAAAGCTTTACCCATGCCTCCTCCACGAAAACCAAATTCACAAAAATCCATGTTCAAGGATGGAACAAGCCTTTATGAACATAAAACACAATCACATGTAGTGTGATCTGTCCTGAGGGCCAGAAAGCGAGAGTAAACTACTACTAAAAATTGAGAGCTATTAAACTGTAGTAAACAAGAGCGACCAAATACGTCAGGAGGTGAGTTTTAAAAAAATACCAAAAATAATTGACAATGAATTGTAGGAAACTAAAGACAGAACACTAGAATCATTCTCTGTACGCAGTATCATTCATTTAATCTGAATTTAAAATGCAGCACTTAAATCTAATAAACTAATCATTGTTTTCTGCATTATTTAAATGAAGTTGATAACCCAACTCTCTATTACTCGGAGCTTTTGCTTTGAATCAGAGTCAAAACATTATGCTGAAAAGAAAACTCCATCTCTGCCAGGTTTTTTGGCAGAGAAACAAATCACACAAATGTGGGAAAACGTGTTTTCCTTCCCCTTCCCACTAACTTGGTTAACATGGTTCTTCGTATGAGTCAAAGCCATCTCCCTCTACAACCACACAAGTTAAAAGCAGTTTCGGGAGCAAGCTCAAATTTCAAAAGGTGACACTTGTTCTAACACAGGGCTATCTTTGCTATGAGCAAGTCCACTGGTACTTGAGAAGCAAAAATCCCCTTTGAAAGAGACATTCTCACTAAAGTATAATTGGGTCATCATGCCTTTCTGCTGTCTTGCATTGTGCTGTTCTCCTCCACCACAAATAATCTAATCCTAAAACATCTCCTGAGAAGTGCTGAAAAATAACTGACAATAACATAATGTACAATTTCAAGGATAATATTTACCAGTATTATCAGTGCCTGCAAGTACTTAAAAGTAATAAGCAAGACACTATTATGAGTTGTCTGTACACCTCTCTTTCCAATGAAACACAGATCTTTCTGTGGAAGCCAGGAGACTGCCCAGATAGTCTTTGTGAGCAGAGCTGTCACAGACAGAAAAACTATGTTGAAAGCACAGTTTATAATGGGGATATAAATCACACAGCTTGCTTTGCAATTCTCAGCTAATTTCAAATGCTCTTGCTGAGATACCTGATTTCAGGAGGAAGCCTTCACCGTTCAAGTCCCAAAGGGGTTACACAAAAAATAGAAAAAGCACAGCTCCATGTTCAAGAAGATGGCTTCTCTAGTTGCAAGTTCAAGCAAAAATATTAAAGACATGCACCTTGCTCTTCTGAAATCCAAACTTGCAACATTACACTTCCTCACTCATATTCCTCACTTGCATGAACAGTTCCATGAAAATCAACAGCACTGAACTCTCACATGCTAAGTGGTTGCAGAATTGAGAACATAGAAAAAACTTCCCCTTTTCAGCACAGCACAAGGGACTCCATCCAACTTCCCTTTGAAGTTGATTAAGAGTAGTCCCACTTACTTTCCAAGAGCCGAGTCTGACTCCCACTAGAGTAAATATTTATTCCTGAATACGTACTCTTTCCTCATTTGCTAACCGCAGTGTGAAAAATCACTCAAAGAACAAAAAGTGAACTGTCTGTCTAGAGTTCTCACATACAACACATGAATAGCAAGACGCCATAGTAAAGCTTTCACCTTAATTTTTTTCCTAATTATTAGGCTAACAGGTGATTCTTCCCTCTTGTTGAGGAAAAGACACAAAAAGGCTGAAGAAACTATAGCTTTACAGTCATCCTTCTACCGGCTCCCAGAAAAGACAAAAGGATCATAAGGCTCTATGAAAAATGTGAGACTAACAATTGAATGATAAAAAAGCAGTGTAAATGAAAAAGATGTAAAATGAAAAGACTAACCTACAAATTTTTCAAAGATAAATGTATTTAGGAAACTTTGCAGGAAGTTTTAATGAATAGCCAACACTTCTATATGCTGCCTATCTAGACAATTTCATTTTCTTCACCTACAGGTTGCTGAAGTCCCAGTTAGAAAGTCTGCTACATATACAAAATCATGCTCAGAAAAAGTCTTCAAGAAGCTTCGCAGTCCTGAAGGCACTTTGTATCAGAAAGAAATCAACAAAACTCTAAATTGAAGGTATGAGAAACCCAATTAAGATGCCTGGAATCACATCTTCTAAATAGAAAGAGTAAAATACCTCTCTCCTTTTCTGGACATCCTTTTTATATAGCCAGGTTAACATCTGGGAACAGTGCAAAGAGGCAGGAAAGAATAATTTGAACAGAATCAGGGAGACGGTAAAGAAATAATCCTGGGAAAAGGGTTTTAGCAGGTACTGCTGCCTTACCAGTGAATTTTAAATACCAAATTTCATTCTCCCTCTGAAACAACAAACACATATCATTGAGCTACAAAAAATGCAAACACCACAAATTAGACCACACAAAGCAACAGCAGGTCGCAACAGCAGCACTATTTATAAATACAAATCCAATGGACACACAGGAGAACATATTCAAGAGAAATACACAGTAACACACCTCAAAAAGAAAGTGCAGATGGTACAGTAACAGAAGTGACTATTTGTCTCTGGACAGTTCTAGTTTCACTGCTGTTCAGAAGGATTATGCATTACATTTTTCACAAAGGGGGAGACAAAGAAAGCAATAAATCGGGTTTTTTTCCCCTTCAAATACTGGCTTCCCAAATTAAACTGATTTTTATTGTTTGACTTTTTCACAAATCTGAAAGTTGCTCCTTGTAGCAGCAAGGAGACTTCAACTGCTAAGTTAATGTATACATCTTTTTGGTACTATGTAAAGGTAAGTTAACTGACATCCAGATGTTCAGTAAGTATACAAGTACATAAATGCTCCTGGAGCTACGGCATTTACACTGAAACATTTATTCTTGTATATCTGAAAGCAACAGGAGTTGTTGTTTTGATGATCAACTGATCAATTTATTTTTTCTGTTTGGTGTAACATAGTTGAATGGCTAAACAGAAAAGCATTATAGTCCTTTACTAGAAGGTGCTTAAGCACCTAACACACATTTTCCCTAGCACTCCTATGACAAAACCCAGCTGAACAATACCCAGCTATGCCCACATAATACACTACACACAGAACAGGTACCTTCTGCTTATCACTTTGTGCGTTACATCTTCTCACTTCCCCACTTTCCACCCTTAATGCTCATACACATTATTTATTCTTCTCTTCCTTCAAAAAGCTGAGAATGATGTTGAAACCTCAAAGCAAAGACGACGTTTAAAAAATTCTACCAAGACAACAAAATGAGTATTACACACAGAGCCACAAACAGATCCTGAATGCACCTTTGCAAGTTGTATTATTCACTGAATTCAACAACCCTGGCCAAATGATCCCTACTGACAAAAATATCCTGCCAGCTTCCATTAAACACAGACCAGGAAAAGCTTATTGCTCCCAAACACCGGCTCTTGCTCTTCCTAGGTCAAAGAATGAAGGAATAAATCATAACTACAGGTTGGTAGCAGATTTGATTGAAAAGACAGATAGGCATGTGCATCAGCAAGTGAGTTCTAATAGGTTCTCTGCCCTGCCAGCACCCTCTGCATTTTGCAAACTCAGCTACAGCGACTGCAGCCCCAGAAACACGTGATAGCGTTACTTACTTAGGGCTACCAAGAAGTGTTCATGTACTAGATGTAACAAACTGGGTTACCAGAACAGCTAGGCTGCACACCCAGGTGGCACAAAGTACACTCCTTTTCTTTTGTAGAGTGCTCTCAGGTACCCTGTATGACACTACTGAAGGGAAATAGCACTTACACAGTAATGTACTGCTGCAGCACTTCATGTGCTAACACACCTACAGATCGCCAGCGAGGGGCCAAGGCTGGAGTCACCAGCTGAGACATTAAACACTACAGCCCTGTGACCCATGGCAAAGCAGCAGTGTGGGCAGATAGTCAATTTGCAGCAGTAGTTTTTCAGGCCCATCTAGCATCAGCTCCCAAGCATTGGACGATGTGGAACAGGGTTGGGGACAGGAGGAAAGTTTCCAAATGCCTCGTGCTATCAGTCTCATTCAGAAGAAACCAAAAAATACGAGCCAGTAAGCTACAAGAGCTCAGGAACTAGCTCATTTTAGAATATGTACAGAAAATAAAATTGTTTCCCTTCTGCACAGAGCTCTGCAATGGCTTGAGTATAAAATGACACTATGATAACACTATCTGAAGCTGTCCAACTTCAGAGCACGCATTAAAGCAACTCTAAGATGCCTTTGTGACCAAGTGTCTCTCTCTTTTACCAATGACATTTCAACGGAATGAGCAGAGAAGGATTTGAGACACAGCCAACAGTGAACCACCGTGTGAGCATTCCCGCAATCCGGAGGTCTCTCTCAGAGCAAAGTGCTGATTTTTCCGGCGCGCCTGCTACCCTCCAATACAACTTCTGCCGTTTAAAGCCCCGTCAAGTGGCAGAGTGCGTACAGGCTCCTGCGGCGGCGGGAGGACAGCAGGACACCGGGTTCGGGTGGCGCGGCGTTCCCCGGTGGAACGAGGGCCGCGCCACCTCCGCCCCGCCGCCGGGCAGGGAGGGCGCGCCGCGGCCGCCGCCCGCTCCGCTCCCCTCCCGCTACTCACCCCCGCGACCTGCCGGACCGGAGCGACGGTGGCGAAGTCCGGTGGTGGCAGGCGGCGGCGACCTCGGCACATCAGGACGATCAGGGTGCCCAGCGCGGCGGCAGCGGCGGCGCAGCCCGCGTAGAGGGCGAGGCGGAGCAGCAGCAGCGCCAGGCACGGCGGCCCGCCGCCCCCTGCCTCGGCCCGCTCCTGCCCCAGGTGGACGACAGACACGGCCAGAAGCCCCAGTCCCGCCGCTAGCACGAAGCGGGACGAGCCGGGATCTTCGTCCTCCTCGTCTTCCGCCGCCTCCTCTTCACCGCCGCCGACCACAGCGGCGGCCGCCGGGGCGCTGCGGCGGCGCGCCTCGCCGCCGGGGCCGTGCGAGCCCAGCGGGCCGGGGGCGGCGGCCCCCGCCGCCTCGGGCTGCCCGGCCGTGCTGCTAGCGCTGTCGGCACCGGGGAACATGCTGCTCCTGGCGCCGCTAGGAGCAAGCGCATCTCCCGCCGCGGCAGCCCCCTGCGAAGGTCGCCGCTCCCGGGGCCCCCGCTCTCCTCCGCCGCCGCCGCCTCCTCCGCCGCCCGCCGCTGCCACTGGCACCGCTGCGGCCGCCGGGGGAGCCGGAGCTCATACCCAGTGGCAGGCGGGTGCGCGGCGGCCGGGCCGCTTTCTGGCGGCAGCGCTGCCCCGCGCTGGGCGGCGGGAGCCGAGCGCCGTGGCAGCAGCCGCGGAGGCCCCGCCGCGCCGCTCGGTGTCCGGCCGGGGAGGGGGCGGAGGCGGAGGCGGCGCCTGCTCGGCGGGCGGGCCCGGGACATGTGCGCCGGCCGCGCCGCCCCACGGTGGAGCCCCTGGGCTGGGCCTGACCGGGCTGTCGTGCGCCCTGCTCTGGCCCGGGGGCTCCGCCTTGGCGGGATTGGAGGCGTCTCCACGCACACGTCGGGAAATGGGTACTCTCGGACGAACCGAGGGGGTCCCCACCGGCTGCAGGGCGGAGCCGGGCCCCGCGGAAAGCTACAGGACGCCTCTCCGCTGCGGGCGCTGAAGCATCCAGGCGGCGACTCGGCCCGAGGGACTCGGGATGATCACACCGGGGCATCGAGGCCCTGGCCAGAGCACAGAAGCCTTGGCCTGGGGTATCTCAGAGATCCGGAAACCGTCCTGAGTGTGGGCGATATGCACCCCTCTGCCTGCTCCCCTCTGATCAGCCAAAGGAAGCCATAAGTGGCTGGATTTCAGAAATAAAAGTTGATAGAACAGCGATGAAAATGGTACAGCAGTGATTCTAAAACAAACCAGCCTCACTACCCCTAACGGAAGCCTGCCAGCACTCCTATCACTACCCTCCCTCAGCTGGTCTTATATTTTACATCTGCTTTTGGTAGAGCCTGAGAACAAATTCCTGGAAGGGCACAGGACTTGCCATATGTCAGCTGTGCTTAGGACGTGTGTTCATCTTGCCATAAATGAGGCGCTGCTACAGCTACACTGACTTTGTGAGTTCATAGCAGCTACCAAGCACAGCTGAATAGAGAGCCCTTGATCTCTTCAGAGTCGTCTGCAAAAATCAGCTTCATTACCTGGTGTGCAACAAGCCAATAATTAAACATCTCAAAAGAGACATTGATTATTCATTTTGGAGTTGTACAAGTCTGGGTGCTCAGTGGTATTCCACAAATCAAGCACACCAAATATCAAAACTTTACTATTTATACATTTTAGCATAAGAATTAGTGTTCATTGGCTTCAAATTACATAGTCCTCTTATTCATTAGCATTTTATCTTCTATTGGTTAATGATTGCTTCATTTGCCATGTTAAGTAGTCCACATGCTCAGTCTTCTTTTGAGTTGGTGGATTTCTTGGGTTGGCGGTCCTTGAGTCAATGGTTGCAATCTCCCTCTGCTAGAATTACTTTTTATCCAGTTGGAACTTATTTCTGTACAATTGCTGAATTGGGTTTAATAGTTTCTTCCTTATCTTGGAAGTTCTGCCAAATGTCCTTGTGTTCCGTAAATTCTGCCTTCTTTGTGTCCACTGTCAGTGGTACATCCTTCTCCCCAAGCTTTGTTAACCTCCCCCTAGGTCTGAGATCACTGAAGCATGTCAAACCCTAAACTTTACCAAGGCAATTCTACCAACAAGTAATTTGTTTTTCTAGCACATGGACATCACTTAGAACTTGCATGTTACCTGCTATCTGTTTCATGGATTACATCTCCCTTCTTCTTGAAGGAGTGGCCCTGGCATGTCACTTGTAACAGGGAAGTTCCGTGTCAGCTCATGATGCAGAACTGTAATGGAAACAGGCACAAAACAGCATGGAGCTAGTCAGGATTCTGAGTTACAACAAATGTTTTACTCCATCACATTATTTCCTAAGCTATCTCTAACCTAACTCACAGTGTGTGATGGTCTGGTGTTCATATATATCTGCTTGTGTGTATTAGAGGTTTGCATAGCAATGTATTTCCTCTCAAAATCCCAAAGAAGTTATGAAGTGATTTTAGCTGTCATTTTAAAGATGTCATTTTTAATGTTGGTCACTTATCAAAAGAGACACTGCTCCTTGATCTGATCAAAAGTCCTTACAGTAACTTATAGATCATTTACTACAGTTTGTTCTATTTAGTGGATATTAAATTGCATGAAATCCTTTTAAATGCTAGCTCAGACCATTCACAGAGTGTCCAAAATTGATTATTTAACTAATATCTCTAATGTGATGAAAGGTTAAAATCATCATAATAGTGAAAATACTATTGCAATGGCAGTCCTCTCCCATGTGAATTACCATGTGGTAAAACATCCTGATGATTCACTGAAGGACTTTGGGACCAGGCTTTTTCAATACACCTGATCATTAAGACCAGCAGAGATTCTTGCAGAGTCTGAAAGCTTTTTGAAACCAACATGCCAGAAGGTTTCCTATAAAGTTATTTTATTCTCATAAGGTAGAAAACAGAAAGCAAATATCCATCTCCCAGCACACACTTTATTCATCAAAGATTTCAGAATATACAGGACTTTGGACTGAGTTCAAGATCTATTCTGGGATCTTAATAAAGATCTACACAAGGAACCAGACAGAGACCTTCTACTGCAAATGCATTTAGGAAACTGCCTGGGCCTCTGTAAAAACTACTTAAGGGAATTGAATTTTTAAATTAACCTGAAGCAGAGCATGTAATGTTGTTAGTCCTGTGTAAACAGAGATTATTTTCTTACAGTATTAATTCTCAGAAGTGGAGAGGAAGATAAAAAAACCCAAACCTACCCGCAATAACAGTTTATGCAGTGCTTATGCACTAAACCACTTCTTGTCTGAATGAGTAATCCCACCAATTTTAGCTAGGATTTACACATCATTCCCTGAGTTTGATATGTCTAAATCAACTCAAGTGTGTATCCATAGAGGTAGAAGAGTACTTGATTCTTTTTCTTTTAGCATTTAGTAAATCTCTGTGACTTTTCAACCTCAGGTACAATTCCTAATATTTTAGATGACATCCTAGCTCCACTGAAGATAATAGCAATTTTCAAGTTTATCTCAGTGTTATGTGAACTTCCCCTTTTGTACTTTAAAAACTACTTTTCTGTAAAAGACAAAAGGACTTCAATGAGGTCAGTTTTCTGAACTGGGGATTACTATAGTCCCTTTCTGTAATGATTTACTTAGTTTATGAGAAAAGAGATTCAAATTCTACCTTGTTCAAGCACTACAGCAAATATCTTTCCTACAGAGATAAGACAATTACTTGTTTTAAAAGATAAATTATGTCTGATTTGGGGAAGGATTCAGCATCTTCACTATTTTCCTTTGAGCTAGGAGTATCATTTATCTTTGTAACATACACTAGACAAAGCCCCACTGATTTGAACATAGTTTTGCAGCTGCCTTTAATGACAGTCATTCAACTTTCATCTTCACAGTACTGAAAACTTTAAACTTCAATGAATTTGCACCTTTAAAATGTTCAGGCAAGCTTAAAATGAACACTCTTCCAGTAGGCTTGTTCGCAGTTGATTTCTGTTTCATCAGCCTTTCCAGCTCAGATCCCATTGCTATAAAGGGACTAAAACAAGTTACCACTTCTCAATGAAAACAAAAAAAATTACATTAAAGAAAAAAATTAAAAGTGTGTATGGTGCATATGTAGTTTATATTTTTAGCATACTTACAACTTTGAATTACTTTTTTATAACTACTGTGGTGCTGCATTGCAGTTACAGTCATGTTAGGCATTTATAGAAATTTCTAAGCTTCAGTGCACAAAACCCAGAAGTGCTCATGAATTTGTAAACCTGGTGGTAAACCAGGTAAACTTGGATAACACTGTTAGAAGGAATCATAGGAATCCTAGCTAACAGAGCAAGAGAAATGGAAACTGGATGTTATACCTCTCAGTATCTTAAATGTACAAAATATGTAAGTTACACTAATATTAACTGATTTTATTTTTTGCTACACTTTTTGAGACAGTGGTATTGTATTGTGCAGTCAGGAGCTTGACACACAGGAAAAAAGAAAAAGCACTCATTTAGTGTCCAATGTGAGGAACCTAAGACCTCACATGGCGGGGTCAACAAGGACTCAGCATTTTGGAGCACAATGTCTTCCAAATGCACCTTCCATTGATTTTAGCTGCAGTTGTCATTATTCAACATTTCAACAGTGAACTGAGTGAGGTGCCAGAAAAATGAGAAGGAAACTCATGAGAAGTATAAAAATTTAGTCAATGTAAATTGCAGAACCTCCATTAAACACTGTGTAGCACAAGTAGGACTTGACTCTGTTTAACTTAGACACATTCAGTTGTATTACTCAAGAGATTTCTTCCTTTCCTTGTCATTAAATCTTTTTCCTGATGAACAATGGGAACAAAGTAAAGTTGAATTTTGTATTTTGAATGTGTGGATCAGTAATCTGGAAATCTGTCTTTTTACATAATTTTTTCCTCCTTTGTTAAAAAGTAATATTGTTTTTATTAAGAAATGCTAGGATCTGATATTGCAACTGTTCTCTTTGAAGGAGTTGTAATCTCTTCCATCTTTACACAGGAAACTACCACTTCTCAGGGGCAGATCACTAGTAGGTAATCACCACTTACCTTCTCAGTGCCAGAAGTAATGAAAGTGCCTGAAGGTTTTATCCATGTTGCTACAGCAATTGTACTGAAATTCAAGGTGGCACGGGGAAAGGTCCAGATCCAACCTCAAATATTTGGATCAGACTTCCCTAGAAGTCCTCCAGATCAGTTTCCCCTTTCCATTTCTTCAGGATACATTGCCTAGATCTATAACCCTGGCACTATAACGTAGGGCCTCCTGTCTCAACCTCTGGTCCTGTTGCCTTAATATGGGGCATCATCACCTTAAGATGGCTCACAGTCACCTCATCCTGGGGGACCATTGACTCAGCTTGGGCCACCCTCCACTCCATATGGGCTGCCAGCACATCAACCAGGAGTGCCATCCTCACAACCTGGGGCACTGCCATCGCAATCTGGAGCACCATCAACTCGATATGGGGCACTGTTACCCCAACACCATCACCTCACCATGGACCCTCATTGCCTTAATCTGGGGCACCGTAACCTCGGCCTGTGATTCTGTCAACTCACCCTGAAGCCCCATGATCACAATCTGGGGACAATCACTTCAGTTACGGGCACTGTTTCCTGATCTTGGGGCCCTATTGTGTCAGTTTGGGGACCATCACTTCAATTAGAAGCATTATCACCTTGGGGCCCCATTGCTTCCACCAGCATACCATTGTCTCAACCCAGAGCCCCATCACCCCAACTCGGGGCACAATCACCTGAGCACATAGCTCCATCACCTCAGCCTGGAGCAACACTATGTCAGACTGAGGCACTGTTACCTCAAGCTGGAGCCTCATCACTTCAGCCTGGAGCCACATTGTCCCAGCCTGGGGACCATCATCCCAACTTGGGGCACAATCACCTTGGCTTGGGACCCCATGGCCTTAGTGAGAGTCCCAGCTCTCTGCCCCATTCCCATGGAGCAAAGAAGTTGGCCAGCAGGACTAGGAAAGTGATTCTTCCCCTGTATTTGGCACTGGTAAGGCCACACCCTGAGTACTGTGTCTGGTTCTGGACCTCTCAGCTCAGGTAGGACATTGAGGCACTGGAGCAAGTTCAGAGAAGTGAAATGAAGCTGGTGAAGGGTCTAGAGCACACGTGGGGTTGTTTAGCCGGGAGAAAAGGAGGCTCAGGGGAGACCTTATTGCTCTCTACGAAAACCTGAAAGGAGGCTTGCTGTAGCCGGGTGAGGGTCGGCCTTTTCTCCCTGGCAACCAGCAACAGGATTAAAGGACACAGTCTTAAGGTGCACCAGCAGAGGTTTAGGTTGGACGTTAAGAGAAATTTCTTCACAGAAAGGGTGATCTGACATTGGAATGCGCTGCCCAGGGAGGTGGTGGAGTCACCATCCCTGGAGGTGTTTAAAGGAAGACTGGATATAGCACTTCGTGCCGTGGTCTCGTTGACACGGTGGTGTTCGCTCAGAGGTCGGAGTCGATGATTCCGGAGGCCTCTTCCAACCTCATTTTTTGTGTAACTGGAGAGCGCCCGTGCCTGACGGGCACCTCCCACCGGGAGGTCCCGGCGCCCGGCTCCCTTCCCGCCCCGCTGAGGCGCCGCCTCTCCCCGCCCTGCGGCGCGCGGGGCTGGCCGGGGCTGCGCAGGAGCGGCGCGGCAGCGAGGGAGCGGCCTCGGCGCTGCGCAGCTCCCGCCTCCTCTGCTCGCTCCGCTCTCCTCCCGTGCCTGTGAGTATCCGCCCGGCTGCCTGCGCGGTTACCACAACAAAGCCGGCAGAAGGGGGGGCAAGGGGGACACGGCGGCGGCCGCTGCCGCTGTTTCGTCCCGGGGGCTGCCGGCCGGGTGGTGGGGCCTGCGGTGCCTCCTCGCCACGGAAGGTGCCTGGAGGGCGGTTGGGGGCGGTTGGGGACGACGGGCATGTTCCTCCCCCGTCTGCGGCAATTTTTTCCCGAAACAAGGTGGGAGACATGTTTTGGTCGTGTGTACATATGTATTATTTTTAACCGTTATATAATTTAAAAAATTATTTTGTTTTAATTAGCTGTCTTCCTACTCGCGCCCCTGCCTAAGCGACGCCCACGTTGGTGTCCCCCAGGCGCGTCGTGCGCGCTGCTTTTGCAGGGCTGGGGCTGGCGTTGAGCTGCCAGAGTTTGGTCATGCCGCGCTGAGTCGTGTGCTACGCCCCACATCAGTGGGGGCCATGCCTGCCCGCTTTGCTCCTCGGGGAGATTGGAAAAGAGGTGGGAGATTGCCTTCTGAGGCACCGGCCCTCGTTGTCGCTGTAGTGGTCGGCTTTCGGAGCAAGTTACAGTGTCGTGTGTGCTATCCTTAAAGTTACCGGGCTGTGAGAGACGCTTTGCCGTGGTGCCCAAACAGAGTCCAAAGGGGTGTTTTGGTTGGGTTTAATTAGTGGGAATTAAGTCAACTGGAATGATTATTATAAACAACTTGCCTCGAGTGTGTTAATCATTGCAAGAGTCACATTTCCACACTTTCCTCAGGACAGTCTTGTAACTCCCCCTGCCCAGCACAGGGCTGTGTTCTGCACTAGCGGTTCCCAAGGTGGGGCTGTGGTTTGGAAGAGCAGCCAGCCACCAAAGCTCTCGACCCTGGTGGGTTAGGATGGAAATCACAAAAGAGGTAATTCTGAAACCTGGGCCGCTGCAGCAGAGCAGAGTTCTGAATTCATTTGAAAGAAACTCAGAGAGATGGTAAAACAAAATACAATATATGTTGTATTTGTCAAACTCTTTTTTCCTGGAGTTTTCACAGCACATTATGGAAGTTGACATTTTAGAATATAGTTCAATGTGGCTTATGGCACAACATAATTTAAAATCATATAACCTTTATGCCTGGCTGAAGTTTTTCCTTTACAGCTGTACTACACACAGTTTTTTGAAAACTGGTTCAATTATAGTATGCAAATATTTGCACTTACGTATTCTTACTATAAAACAGAAATTAAAAAAAATCTAGTGTTTGCATTTGGTTGTGTATAGATTTTTTAATTGCTGGTTAAAATTTCTGTGCAACATTCATAAAAACACCAGGACAATGAGGTGGGATGGAATGAATGTAACAGAAATAGTAGTGCTAAATTTCTTTTATATCCCTGCTTTTGTCTGTATTGAGGTGCTCAATGTAGTATATAGAATGCATTGTATACATTTCTGCTTCCTTGAAAAAATAGTTAATCTCTCTTTTTTGATTGAAAGTGATTGTTCTCTCTCTACAACTCCAGCAAAGTTCTACGAAGTTAAATTCTTCAGAGGAGTTATTTGAAGACTAAAATGAAATTGTCATTGCTAGAAAATAAGTAAGCTTAAGAATGAAAAAATTGGCATTTGAAAATATAGTTGTCAGAGCTTTGGACTCTGTTTTTGGAATGTTTCAAGCTCTTCCAGCACTTTCGCAGTTTTTTTTTTTTTTTGGTTGGTTTTTTTTAGGGTTTTTTTTGTTGTTGTTTGTTGGGGTTTTTTGATGTGTTTTGTTTTGGTTTTTTCTGTTTGTTTGTTTGGGGGGGGTTGTTTGGTTTTTGTTTGTTTGGTGTGGGGGTTTTGGTGGGTTTTTTTGTTTGTGGGGTTCTTTTGTTTGGTCGGGGCTTTTTGTTGTTTTTGTTGTGTTGTTTGTTTTTTTGTTTTGTAGTGCATATGTTGATTTTTCTCGACCTAGATAATACTTGTAGTGGTTTGGGATAGAAACCAGAGAAAAGGCCAAGTAATTTGGGTACATTCTATCCCTTTTCTTGGAACTTAAAGCTCTTATGACCTACTGGGATTTTTATTTTGGTTTCAGAAGAGCATTCAGAGGGCCTTGAGTTTCTTCGTAAGAATTGCATGGGTTCCGAGAGCCGTTAGGACAGTAGATCCTGATGAAGCTTTGAATTCAATTGGCCTATCCCTTGAAAGGCTTGGCCCAGGAGCACATAAAAGTGCAGATTTTGTAGGATGGGTCGCATATGGTCATCTGTGGCATAGATGACAGGATCATCTACAAGCTTTTTGAAGTCTGCTCTTTTGGATGACATAATATTATGCCTGAAGCTTAGATGTAAGAATCTGAAAGTGAACTGGATCCCAGGTGAGCCTAGGTACTCCCTAAATTCATGGGAGATGGGCAGACTGTTACTTTACTGCTTCCACCAGATCTATTCCTTAAAGCTGTTTCATTCTTTGCTTCCTGATGTTATGTTTGACCAAGACTGGTGACAGTACTGGTCTAAAACATGACACATGTTCCTTGGCCAAGTCATTTTCCATCCAACAATTTCAACGGATATTTAAGTTGAAATCACAACTCATCACAATCCAGTGATGAGTATTTGTCATTCTTGAAGTGTTTCATTGTAATAATAAACACTGGAAATCCAGGCAACCCACATTATGTTGAATTTAATAGAGCCCTCTGTTTCAACACCTTACCTGCTTTTCCATTCTTTATGTTTTCTCATATGAAGAAAGGAACAAGCTAAAAAATATAATGCAAGAGATTATCTCAAGAGACTTTTACCTCATTTGCCCGTTACACACATTCTGAGGAAACAGAAATATATTTAGATTCTTCCTAAGTGACATTTTTTGAAGCTGTTATTTGTATACTGATTTAGTGACTGAATTTTTATGCTTTCTCCTGCTCATCACTACCACGCAGTACTTGTTCCTCTTATATAGAAATATAGTCACTGAAGATTAAGAATTGCATCTTATTTTCACTGGTTGTGGAGAATGTAATTATTACATCTGTCAAACTGTATGTGTGTGTTTTAAACTGTGATAATAGGCACATCTTGTGATGGAGGGCCTTATGAAGGAAATTTTTCCAGAAACTCAGGTCTGTTTGATGTGTGTTGAAGTACATCTATGCAAATAGTTGAAGCAAATGGTAATGACACACCTATTTATCCAGTCTCTAAGCACACTAAATTTGTAATGTTAGAAGCTGATGACCCTTGTAGTTCAGTGGGCATTTCTGTTGTGGGAGACAGTTCATGTGTTGTGCCACTCGGTAGACTTGGCCTGATATTCAGAAATATGCTGTGATTTATGTGCTGCTGTACTCCATCAATAGTTTGTGGTGTACTTGATTCCTTTATGGTCCTGCCATCTATTTCAGGACTGGCAAATGTAACTCCAGCCTTTATGTGGCAGATATACTGAAGTTTTGCTTTAATAAGAGCAGTTGTTTTCCTTTTTCTTGCATGCAGTTTTTAGCTGCTGTGCCAGACTCTCCCCCATCAGTTGTGGATAGCCTGGTTGAATACATGTTGGCCCAAAATTTAAATCTTGGTATTGGGCAGAAATACTCTTCATAGATATGTAGCAGTATAGAAGGAGTGGGAAATCTAAGCTGGATTTCTACTTTGCTCTTCACCATCAGTACTTGGCAGTAGAGTCTGTCCTTTTCTGGGCTTTTCATACCTGTTCTATATTATGGAAAGACTGTGGCTATGGGTCAGTTTTGGGAAAGATCAATGCCAAAGCCTATAGCAGCTTGCTGCCTTTTAGTCTTTGAGGTAGCTGGAGGTAGGACTCTTCCAGCTGGTGGGAAACTGTATGGCAGCCGCCCCATGAGACTTTGATGTGGGTGGTGTCACTTATGCTTATAGAAATGGAGGGCCTTCCAGAAGCTGCTGCTACTTTTATCAACCAGCATATGATTTGTTGTCCTTATTTTTTACTGTAATTGTAAGCTGCTGCTTTTCTTCCTGGATTTAGAGGGTTTGCCAGTTATTTTCTTGGGATTCTCAGCAATGAGTGAGTAGCCATGGTCTGTTTAGACAGACTTGATGGCCATCGTCACTCCCATCATTTATCCTCAGTATTCTCTGACCCAACCTTTCTGCTCAAGGGGTCACAAAGTGACTTTTGCTGGAGAGCCTGAAAAACAAATATTTAATGTGTTTGTATGAGTGAAGTCCTGGAGCTACAGATGTACACCTCTCAGCATAATGTATTTCAGCTTTCCACAGTAGGGGAATGGCTTATTTTTGGTTCAAGAGGAACTATTTTTTCTTTCCTCCCCTCCCGTTTTTTTTCCCCCTGCTGTTTCTGCCCTTTGTCTCCCCTCTCTGCCTTGTACATTAACTTGAAAGCCTTTGCCCAATAGTTACCTGGGCTTCTTTGGTGGTGGTCATGTGCTTTCATTTGCTCCAACCAATGATTACTATGTTCCGGGATTTTCTAGTGCCCATTGGCTGAACTGAATTCTTGCTTGAAATAGCTGTGAGACTCAGGACTCTCTGTTGCAACTCTTCTAAAAAGACTTGAGTACTTTGAAGCATCTCAGGTGAGCCTACCTGTTTGAGACAGAACTGCTGTTCTGAGGGTTAATCTGTCATTTGTCTGGGAGTTAATAAACTGTATCTTACAGCATACAGGGGAAAATCCTTCCATTGTGTCCAGCAGAGAACCAGGACTAAAAGCAAACCAAAACAAACAATGGGGGAAAAGAGCAGAGGAGTAAGGACAGCAGTGGCAGTGTATACTGACCCCATCAATTTGAAGTGGTAAATCTTCCCTCCTTCCTCTTCTCTAGCTAGGAGAGAGAAAAAGGCAGTAAAACACATTAGGAAGTCAACTGAGAATCAGCCAGACAAGTGGTTTCAGATGCACTAGAAACAATGGTAGTTCTGGTCTGAGCTGGAATTAGCTCCTGTGAAGGACAGAAGTGCTTCCATGCTCTGTTCAGATTGCTTAGTTCGGGCACGAGTCTGCTACTGCCTCATGAGCCAACAAGAAGTTTGTCATTAATCAGCCGTAGTTCCTTACACATAGGCTGTAATCTGAGCAGAGAGATTCACCTCAATGTAGTTATGCCTGGGGTGATCAGCAGCAACATGGTTACCTTAAATGGACAGAGACAGATTTTTCTTGCAGATGTACCATGAAAGGAGAGAAGCTAATAATAGTTGCAGGATGTGACATGGAAAATTCTGATTAAAGAAACCAAATACGATTGTAGAATCATAGAGTGGTTTGGATTGGAAGGGATCTTAAAATTATCTGGATCCAACCCCCAAAAACAGTTGTCAAGCATTCGAGCAGATGTCCACATAGCACAAGTGCTCATCCTTGGAGTTTTTGAAAACTTGGTTGGACAAGGCCTTGAGCGAAACTAGGTCCACCTTTGAAGCTGACCGTGCTTTGAGCAATGGACTGGACTGGACAATGGCCAGAGGATCCTTTCCAACCTAAATTTTTCTATGATTCTAATTCCAGCTCCTGTCTACCTTGTGGTGTTTTGCAGAATAACGCCTGTGCCTCAAATGACCCTTCCATCTCGGGTTCAGTGAGGATTTGTAGGAGGAGCAGAGCTTGAATAGATTTACAGTGTTGGAGTTTATTCTGAGCTGAAGTTGAGGCCTTGTGTTCTGTAGATTGGTTCAACATCAGTCATGGTTTGGATTGGGGAAATTGGTACTCAGGTTTTGAGAACTTGGGTACCAATTTGTGTGCAGAACAGCTGGAGCAGGTATTTTGCTCTGAGCTTGGAAAATCAGAATATCTGCCAAAGAGACTTGTTGTTTCATTCACTGGGGGTTTCCCTTAAGGGAAGTAGTTTTCTAAGAGCTATATTTCTTCCTCTGTGTGCTTTGTTGGTTCTTACTAGCAAATACAAAAGCTTTAATTAAAGAAGAGGTAAATAGGACTGAATATGCGTGGTTTGTCACACAGGTTTTAAGACTTGTGTTTTCCCAGGTTTGCCGTCTTTTGAACTAACAAACCCGCAAAAGCAGAACTTTTCTCATCCTAACATTTTTATTGCTCTCTTCTAGATGTTTTCAAATTTGTCTTTCTTGTTTGCTGGAGTTTTTTTAAGTTTCAGCCAAAAATGAGGGAGGGAGAACAAGCCAGGTGTGGTCCTTTAGCATTTTCAACTTCTCCCAAGTTCACCATACTAAGAGGCAATTTGGCAGTCAGCAGCTTTAAGGGGGCAGGATCCACAGAAGGGAACTAATGAGAATGTAAAATCAGAGGATTTTGGAGTGTCATAAAGAGCATGTACCGCTGGTAATATAAATCTTTCATTTAAAACACTTTCAGCCCTAAACCAGAAGATGCGCTATTGGAGCTAAATACAATATTACATTGCTTCTGATACTTTACAAGTATGTTTTTTAATGCATCCTAGGGTGATGTCTGTTATTTTTTGTTGTTGTAAACATACTATTGACTCATCTTGAATGCACTATAGCTGTGCTGTATTATGGCCTTTGTGGTGATGCAGAGGATGCACACAGTAACATCAGACATTTCTGATTCAGCCTCTAGCATGTGTAAAGGGTTTGTTTTCCAATTCTATTAAATACCTGAATCTTATGATGTCCTGAAAGCGTTTAGGTCCTTCAGAGGATGCGTAACATACAAACACAGAGTGTGGTGTTCTGCATGCTAGGTATCTGTATGTTACCAGATAGGAAAAAAAAGCCAGCTTGCCTTGGAGTGTGGTAGTCTGCATGCTAGGAATTTTTATGTTACAAGATAAGGGGGGAAAAAAAAATTGTCCTCTCTATATGAACCATCCTCTTCCTTAATTATGAAAGTAGAATGCTTAAAAGAAAAGAACGCTGATCACTGCTTGTACCTGAATGTTGATTTTTTTTTTTCTTCTGTGATTTTTTTCAGTACTCTTAGATGCCTGTGTTTTAGATGGTGTGCATTTTAGAAAGTGAAAGATGAAGTGGATAACTTTAAGGCTTAACCAAGTTTAAAACACCTCAGATCTTTCACTGTGTACTTAATGTGCTTCATAAGTGTTAGTTTCTGACATTCAGAAAATGTTTTCAAAAGGCAGTATATGTTCAAACACAAACCCACGTCTAAGTCTGTATCCTTATTATATGACTTTTTATGTACCATCCTACCTTTGTAGAAGATATTTTGTATTGCAGTCATGCCTAATGGCCTCCTCTTAGGCATTGCCTTCAAAAATATTTCAGGTGGTGCTGTATGTGGCAGGTTTGCAGCTGGCAGGGGAAGAACACTCAATATGCTTAGTGTGATTAGGGTCTTGATCTGGTTTTTGACATGGAGGAGGATGTCAGAATGCTGCTTGTTCTTTGGGCAGTGCAGCAGCAGGCAGTGGTTGACCTGTGTAGGAGCTGAGTGGTCTTGCTGTGTCCAGCTGGGAAGAATATGGATATGGTCTCAGTAGGTAGTCAGATACTCAGTGTGTCAAACCTGAAAGTGTGGGTCCCTAAAGCCCTGACAGACAGACTGCATGTTCTCCTTGACTGCTTGACCGCTGCTTTCTGATTCTAAATGGGTCAGGCTTGAAGGGATTAAAAAGTGGTATAAACTAGGAAGAACTGCAATGAGGAAGAGAAAAAGACAAAAGGGTGCGCTTGGCTGGGGTAATGAGTGATTGGGACAGTTGCAAGAAAAATGGGGTGACAGGTAGAGAATTTCATAGGGAGAAGAAATATTGCAGTAAAAAAAGATCTGGCAAATAATTAATGGCCAGCCTGCTCTTTGGAGTTGATCATACTTGTGTTAGAGTATGATCATGGAAGAAAGCCACAAAAAGCATGTGGTTTTTTTGTAAATAAATACAGCAGTCATTAAAATTAGCAGTTAATGGTAACTATTTGACTGTAATGACAGGCTTTTTGGGATTTCAGAGTAACACTTGTTGATTCTGTGTTTTTAAAATTGGCAACATAGCAGAACTCTGTATTTCTCACAGAAGTAAAATTATACTCTGTGTTGTATATAAATGGGAGCAAGATTGTACACAGAGCCAATTTATTGATTTGGGCATGGTTTATCAGCAAAATTGCTTCTTCTATATTGCATCGTCTTGGCAAATTCCAGCTCTGTTGCAGACACTCCAGATGCAGAAATGGAATAGAATCCAGGAATACCATCTCTTTATTTATTTCCTCTTGTTTGTTTTTAATGGGAATGACAGAATTAAGTAATCTTTAGTTTGTGAATGATTGAGTGTCAATGAGAGACATCTCCCACTAAGATGAGCACTGAAATTGTTAGAGACTTGTACCAGAGGAGTGGAATATGCATTTGGCAATGGAATGACTGGTGTTATTACTGCTGCTCCTTGGGCAGGGCCAGACTCCTAAATGGTCTCTCCTCTAATGGTGATTGCTGTCTGCGAAGCAGTTATGGCTCAGTCTTCATAGAAAACAGCCCACTGGCAGGTGAGCTATTCCTGAATCATGTAGAGTGGGAAGATGCATGCTTCTTGGCTGGCATTAATGGTAGAAAGGAATGTACAAGCTTCTTTCTGTCTTTTATCACCTTTTGCCACCTCTACACTGCCCCTTGATTTAAATCCCATCCTCACTTCAGAGAGTGTGTTCTGAAAAGAATCATCTGAGAAGTCGTGGTGTGACCACACATTATAGCCAATGAGGTACTGTTAGTTCAGTCTCCTTTGCAGGCGTAGAATAACATAAACTAAAAATACATGGATGTGATTACACTCAACACTTTATATTTTAAGCTGTGCTAGTTGGTCTGCATCCACCTGCAAACCTGTCTTTTTGTCTTAGCCCCTTATGCTCTTATGTAAACAACAGTGCTAACAGTATGTCAGATCTGTGTTTGAGACAAGTGAAATTCACCACATGCCTACTTTTACCAATCAGTCATAATATTTCCACGTACAATCTGGAGAGACGCTAGTTCCCTAAGTAATAAAATAATAAAACAATCTGCAAGGAAGGAGAGGTGGTGGGGCGGCTCTCTACATCAGGGAGTGTTTCTACTGTATAGAGCTCAAGGATAGTGATGATAAGGCTGAGTGCCTGTGAGTGAGAGCCAGGGGAATGGCCAACAAGGCAGTCATCCTCAGGGGTTGTCTCTTTTAGACCACCCAACCAGGATGAAGAGGCCTATGAAGTATTCTCTTAAGCAGCAGGGTGGTGTTTCTCAATGGCTAGTGCCTGTTCTTGTGGGAGACTTTAATTTGCTGGATATCTGCGTTTCCACAAATGTTTTACTCCTTTATTTTGTTGTTCTTTGAAGAGCTAGGTGCTTTAGAGAGTTATCTTTGTGGTACTGAAATTTGACCTCTGCTTCTGTTGCTTAATAGTGTTTTCAGCTTTATACAACATCTAACCATATTAAGTCTCTTTTCAGTTCTTTGGCTTTGTGATTCTTAAAACCACAGGAGGTTCCAGACTTCCTGTTTTTTTGTTGTGCTTTTTGTATTTGGGGAGCATATTTTCAATTCCTCTGAACCAGTATTATTTGACAAGTGGCAAAATATCTGAGTGACCTTTAAAAATTCTGTATTTTGAAGTCCTTTTTAGCTAGAACCTTTCCTGGAAATTCCTATTTTTCCATCTTTGTTTGCCATGGCAACAACCTATATGTGGTTTAAGGGAGAGCATCCATGTTGTATTCTGGTTCTTCAGCCTTGTACAGTTGCTTCCACTGTCTTCATGTTTGGTTTCCTTGGGTCTAAAGAATGTTACATATTTACTGATTGTAGCTTACTAAATTTATGTAAAATCTGTTGTAAAGAGTAGGAGAAAAGTGCTTCTGGCTAGAGGTTACTAGTAGTCTTTGATACTAGCTCATTTTGTTTGGTTGTGGGGTGTGTGGATTTTTTAATTTTAACTCTGTATATATACTACTAATGAATGGAAACTTTCATATCCTCCTGCCACATACATAAGATCAAACACCATGTAAGTCCACAAGATTGTAGAGCGTAATGGTTGGCACTGAGGCCCTGATATCCACAATATTATGCATTTGAGCTAGCCTTGGTCTGGTCCCATGGACTAAATGGTGACTGCTGGCTTAAATGTGCTGGTTTCATGCCTGGATCATGCTTCTTAAGGTCGAGGTTCACCTGAAAGAATTAAGCTTCCTTACTGTACTGTGGAGTGCGAGTTACAGAGGACTGTCATAGAAAACAGGCTCCTTATCAAAACTAAAACATGAACACTGACACACCCTACATCTATGGCAATGTAACCTGTAGAGCCATGGATCTTTCGATGTAAAGTGAAACTGCTCCTACTTTTAGGTGCTGAAAGTCCGCAGAGTGAATGGCTGTGTCAGCAAAGAGGGTAACTGCTATACACAAACAAGGATTTCAATATAAAATTCCAACTAATGATAGCTCTCAAGTGGCTTTGTCTTAAAGGGACAAAATAAGACACTTTTAATTGCTTGTTTATAATAGTTAAGATTTTTTAGCCACTAACAGTGTTTGACAAATCTGCTTTGAAGTAGTAGTTTTGAAATTGTGATGGGTTGGCTTAAAGTAAAGCTTTCAGCCTAACATATAGGCTGTGTGCAGTAAGGTGGCACTAAATTTTTTTACTGAGCTCACTATGGAATGGTCTCTAGCAACTTTGTGTAATTAATTGTGGCATTATAAATTACTAGAGCTAAAAGAGTGAAGAGCAAAACTTATACTAAAAGGTATACTTGGATCTGTTTTTATGCAAATTTTTGGAAATGTTTTTTGACACTTGCAGGTGGTGCTCTCATTATGGACCGTTTTGAAGACATATCAGATGGTGAAGTGGATCATGCCTTCTTTGACAGTGACTTTGAGGAAGAGAAAAAGAAAGTTGAAGAAAATGGTGAACATATAGAGAAAGGAAGTACAAAGGCAGATCTTGTAGACACTGATTTGGTTTCTAATTCAAAGGATGAAAAGTGTTGTGAGGAGGAAAGTGAAGAAAAGCAGACAGATTTGCAGAAGTGTTGTGAAGAGGAAAGTGAAGAAAAGCAGATAGATTTGCAAAAGGATCTGTCCCTACAAAATAGTACAGATCCTGTTGAAGATGCTTCATCTTTAACCGTTTCTCCAGTTGCAGAGAATGCAAGTACATCTGGAGCAACACCTGCAGCAAATACAGGAACACAGGAGAATGTTCCTGCTGGGATTCCCAGAATAGTTAAAGAAGGTGAAGAAGATTATTATACAGATGAAGAAGATAGTAGTGATGATGGCAAAAAACAGAAGGTTAGACCAAAGTCAGCTAAGCAACCAAACAACATAAAAAAGGCTAGCAAAAAATATACTATCAGCTCCTCTTCTTCTTCTTCCTCCTCCTCGTCCTCCTCATCATCATCCTCAAGCTCAGATACAGATTGTTCTGATACAGATTCTGATAGCTGTTTATCAGATTCATCTCATTCTTCCCCAAAGAGGAATGCTTGTAGAAATGCTCTTCTGTCTCCAAAACAAAAATTCAAGTCAGCAATGAAATTCGCAGAAGGAAAACCAAAGCTTGGTGATGACTTGGAGGAGTCTGAAGACACAGTGACTGACGTAACGCCTCTGTCAACTCCAGACATCAGTCCTATCCAGTCTTTTGAATTTGTAGCATCAAATGATAAGAAACTAAAAGTAAAGAGACAGGAAAATGTGAACCAAGAATTATATGGTAATTTTGAGAATTTAAGTACAATACTAAATGTGCAAAACCTATTGGGCTGGGAAATTTAATCTTATATGTGTATCTTTTTCATTAGATTCCGAGTTTGATCGCAGATATAGTAGAAAAGTCTTGCATGATGCCATGGACCTGAATCATCTTCTGAAAGGTGATTTTTAAGTTTTCATTTTAGAAAATACAACATCTGCATGTTGATGAGAATAACTGTTTTCTAGTAGAAGAGTGTGGGGTGTTAATGTGCCATGTGTATTTTAAAAACTGATTGGTGTTTAAGTGGTGTTGATCTAATTCTTTGTCTATGTAATAGTACATATTCTGCAGTAGAGAAAAGCAGCATGTGTTGGTTTGCATATACCTAGAAGTAAGGTACACAGATGGCGTGAATCTAAAAAAGATTTGATATATTAACAAATTGAATAATAAAACTGCACATACATTTTGAAGTGTACTGGACTCTGGCACAATTTAATATCTAAATTAAAACATCAGCCATACTGCTGAAATGCTGGATTTTCAACCTCCAAAACTGAAAGGCAATCAAAAGTTTCATTGCATGATAAATACTATTCATATATTTAAACTTCCAGTACCTTTTTGAGAATTAAACAGAAGTATTTGAAATTGTTTTCTGAACTAGGTGTCTGTCTTCTAAAATACCATAGGTTGAATAAAGGTATTTTAAAAAGAAAAATAGCAGATAATCTTAACTAAAACAGAAGTTGTTGCTTCTGGCCAATAGACTTAAAAATTCTTAATAATGAAGCCTAAGAGAAAATCTGGAATCTCTTTCCCTGCATTCTTTGCAAACCTTCATTATATAGGGTGAGATTGCCCTGGATGATCTCATGTGCATATTTTAAGGTCTACACGATGCTTTTACATTTGTTTCCATGGTCCAGAATTTTCACTACTAAAATTTGTGGAATAAAAGAAGCTTGACTCAAGAAATTTGCTGATCTCAGGTGCGGAAAGCTTCTTGCAGTTTAAGTCTGGTACACTCCAAGCCAGCTTTGCAGTGTTGGAGTAAGCCTGGCATGACTAAAACTGCATGTCTTGTGTTTCTTCACTTTGCACCTTGCCAGCCTGAGCTTCTAGTGAATAAGGATTTAAAATGTATTCTATACATGGTTTAACTTGCCTATAAAGTAAAAAATGAGGATTTTGCTTGTATAGAAGTTCTTCTGATGTTAAGAAAAGCAATGCTAGCCATCAAGAAAGATAGAGCTTATTCTCATATATGACAGTCCTTGTGCTGCAGCCACTCTTTTATACTAGAAGCGATTCCAACCAGTTGTCAAAACATGATGCCAGAAGAGGTGTTGCTAGGCAATTGAAATTATGACATCCTATGTCTTTATTTGTTCCCTGTTAGCAAGAAGCTTTTTAATAACTGGTGATTACCGATGGGTATCCCTAAAACAAATGGGTATTATAACTCAGAGTAGGTATTCTCAGAGATGAATCTCTGTTGGAGAGAAGAACTTTTTTCTGAAGACTGAAAACCAATTCTAAATTACAATAATAAAGATAGAGAAATGAGAAGCAGAATTCATATAGTCTGGCAGCTAATGTTCCTGCTTAACGTGTGTATTACTCCCAAGTGCCTCTCTAAATTGGCAAGCACAACACAGCTTAATTAGTTTGGACATTTTGAAGCTTAAATGGGGCAGAATTATTAACGGTGGAAAGTAACTAGTCTGGGAAAATAGGAGCTAATCTTATTCTGATTTATTGCTTATAGATTTTTTTGGTACACATTAGGAGAAAAAAGTGCAAATAATTTTCCCCCACTCCCCAGTCTCCATTATATGTTCATCAGAACTGCCTAGGCATAAACATTGCTTCAAGTGAGGACACTGCAAGCCCAGACCTGAGTGCATGAAAAAATATGTAAATAATTATGATTTGGTTTTAAAGTATAATATTCTTCCAGTAATTTATACTGATGAAGCATTTTATTTATTTTTTTTTGTCATATATGCTTGTAATATAGCTGGACCTAAGCATTTACAGCAGTTATACGAATTTAATTTCCAAGGTCCCCAGACACTTGCAGAATTTCCATGTGATTTGTTACTGTGTTGTTTCTATGGGACACACAGTAATTAATTTTGTATGATTGCTCACATTACCAGGACGTACGTTTGGGAAGACTAGAATCTCTTGTATTAAAAAAGGAATTGCAAAAACAAAGGGAAGAAACATCTTCAAAGAACAAGTTTTGGACTAGCATAAGAGTCTGGTTGTTAGGCAGCAAGGTGGTTTGTGTATATTAAAGCAGAATTAATTTGAAGCATTTAGAAACTGTTGCAATTAAATTTAAAAGTAATTGAAATAGTTTTTCCTATATATTATTTATCCTTTACATATTTGTGTTCATATTGAAAACTATTCAATTGTAAGCATTAAAAAAATTATATGTAGACAAGAATTTATCATGCCTTTACAACTATTAAAGTATGCTTGTTCTTGATGGAAGTCAAATTTTCACTTATGCATTTCTTAATGAACTAACATCTCGCAAATAACATAATTCTAGTTGGAAATCTCATAGTCCCCTTGCTGTATTTTGCACTTTGATTGTTTTTGGGTGAGTGTTGCTGATAACAGGTGTGATTATAATTTTTCAGGTAGAAATAGTTTTTCAGTGGTTTCATGATGTTATATAGATCTTTGTGTGTAATTGTTTTGTGATTCAATGATATTTGCCCTTTGCTATAAACCTTAAAGATATTTCAGAAAATTAGTAAGTGAAAGCAATATTCTGAACCCTTAATAATAAAAAAAAGTCAGTTATTTCCTCTGCTCTACTCTTGAGTAATCTGAACACAAAAAGAGAATTAAATATAGCAATGCAAAGAAATAGATTGTAAAAGATTGTTTTTGAAATTAATTTCATAAATCACCATGTTAGAAAGCTGGGAATAAAATAAATTGGAATATTTTCTGATGTTATTTTACTTGATCCTATATTTTGATTATTATGCACATAAAGAGATGGGTTGAGTATATGAGTGTGGACTAAGCACTCAGCCATGTCAACCCATTATGCTACAGACTTGCTCTCTGTCTTTAAGACAAGTCTCTTGATTTCTGTAGTTCAGAACAGAGTTGTCTGCTAAAATTGCTTTGTATCTATCTAAATTTGTTTGGTATCACTACAGTGGGATAGCACAAGGTATATACAGTGCTAAAGAAATTAGTACTTTGTGTTTTCTTCTCTGTAAAATGGGGTTGATACCTGCTTATTTTACAGAAGTGTCTGTGAGAATTAGCCTGTAAATCCATGGTATTAGCTATTATTAACTTGAGGAGGTGGTGTGATGGGGTAAGTAGGGCAATTGGCCACAGACTGAAGACCAGTTTTATCCTTGAAGCTCTCATTGACCTCTGTGCTGATAAGTCTTTTTGCCTCTTCTATGCTTTAGATTTTTAAAATGGTCAGAGCTCCCTCTCTGGAAAGCTCTGTAATATGAATATCATTATTATGAAAGTAAAAGCTCTGCACTTCTGAGTAAAATCTGTTGTAGAAAATAAAATAGCAGCTTCAGCTGAACATGTAGCAATCACTTTAACTTTTTTTTCCTCATATAATTTTTCACTCAAGTAATGCAACAGGTTTTTGGTAACTGAAACTTTGTCCTCTTTAGGGATATGTTACTTGTGTGCTCATTCATGCTGAACTAGTGTATTTGTAGAAAAGCTGCTGAGCAGTATCTAAATTTAAAGTAGACTCTGAAATATATATATATATCCTAGCTGTAGAGCTGAACTCAACGTATATAGCTTTTCTATGGAATTCCATTTAATGTGTACGTTCAGAGGTTGAACTAATTTTCTATGTGTACGTGTATTCATATGCTTGGTTTTCACAGGTCTAGAAACTTGTGTTGAGGTAGAAGAGCAATATTAGCTTCTTCTAATATTTTGAGTTTGAAAACAGATTGAGAATCTCTGAGACTATGGAGAGATCCAGACTTTCCCAACATCCATGAGAAATGTATAATTATGGGGAAGAGAAGTCCAGCACCTGTAAGATATCTGTTGTCTTTCTCGTCATATCAAGAGATAACTAGCAGCCCTGTTGAAGCATGTTTAAATAGGGAAAATTTTTACCTGAAAAGGGACAGTCTCCTTTTCCTAAAAAAAACACCAAATCATGAATTCTCAAAAATTTCTTTTAAAGAGATCTGTGGCCTGAAATAATGGATATTCTAGGAAGCATTTGTTTAGAGATACCATAGGGATATAATTTCACTCTTAAACTACTATATATTGACGAAGAACTGTGATTTATTTAATTCTTCTGTATTTTTCAAATGTGATACACATAGGGTAGTGTAGCAGTATAAAATAATCAGTCAAGTGCAAGCATTGAAGCAATTTATATTGGGATTGCAAAAGATACACTGAAACATGTATGATTTTAATTTTAGCCTTAATGCTGTTAGGACAGCTGTATCATCCTGTCCTAATGCATTTGACTTGCTAATTTTAAGTTATATTTTATATAAGGTTTGGCCTTTCTTATTCTGAAAGGTTATTTCAATGCTTAGAAATTGAAAGCAGTAAACAGCTTGTTTATTGCTTAAAAAAAGTCAGGTATCTCTCCATGGAAACCAGCTTTCATACAAAGCCTGTGAATGCCAGGGAATTTTCTTTTCCTGCATACCAGTAAAGGAGAAGTAGACTGCACATGGTGCAAGTCATTATGCAAATGCTGCTGCTTATTTATCACCTCCCCCAAATTATATTTGTGGTCTGACTGACAATGAAAGTAAGTAGGAGTTTAGTTAAATTAATATTACCCACTGATAGAGTGTGAATATGATAGGTAAATCATATTTCATTGTTCCAAGACTTACAAACTCTTTAGAATCTTAAATCATAACCTTAAACTGTAGTGTTATCTCACGTGTCAGTGGCCACTGGAAAAATAGTCAGGTAAACCATTGAAACACTTAGGCTTTGTGATTAAAGAGTGTGGGTGCATTGTTGAATAAATCATTGAAATAACTATGAAACTCAAACGCCTAAGATATATAGTATGAACTGTGCCAGCAGTATTTAATAACATTTGGAATCTTGATTCTCTTTTGCTTATTGATGGTGAATTGTCCCTGGTTTTGTGGGCATGTGCTGGCCTCAGGCACCTACTGTTCTTGCCATGAAAGTAATGTTGTTCTAGTGAGTGCTGGTGTGCATTCAGTGCACACTGGACATACGTTCCTTCTGCGGATTATCTAATTTTCTGTCATGGCAAGTGTGTGGAGAATAGGAATGTGATGCTGTATAAATGGCGCTTTGCAGAGGCAGGCTGGAGAGATTTTCAGCCAGGTAACTGGAAGCAGTGGCAATTATTAATGCTGATTTGAAGTTCAGGGGTCAGAAGTGTCTTTCTGAACCGTGGAAAGAATGTTACCTCTGCTTCAGGAAGACCTACAGAAGTTTTTTCCTGCTTCTTCCTAGATGGCTTCTGTGATTTATTTGAGCATCATTTAAGGAGTAGTGATTTCTTCTGCTTCTGCTTGTTTTGTTAGGAACAAGCATACTCTAGTATTAGTGATGCTCTTTCAGTAAAATGACACAGTATGCATTCTGTTGTCTTTTTTCTACTGAACTTCAGACTCGCCTGTCACACAGTTCCTATGGAGATCAGTGTTGCGTTTGTGTGGTTTGAAAAGATTACCTGTGGATAGGGTTCAGTAAGTTATGGTTTGCTTTCTAGTGGTGTTTGCAGCTTAAATTCTTCCTTAACTTAGATCTTAACTAAGTAAAACCGAACTCTAATTTATTAAAAGCTTGAAGAACAACAAACCAAGTACTTTTACTATTACCTGATCCAATGCTTTGGTGTATTGCAGCAGTGTTGCAGCAAAGAGCTAGCTGTGAAATTTCAAATGTGGTTCTTGGTCATATAGAAGGCTAATAATAAAAAGATCATTTGAGGAACTGAAGAAACTAGTGAGGAACTGGAGAGTTTTAGATTGCTATTTTCATTCCATCCCCTTGAAAAAATGCTGCTGCATGTGTTGTATTGGGTCTGAACTTCTGGTGCAAAATTAAGTCTGCTGTAATTCAGCCATCTGTCAATAGATTACTTACTGGGTTTTGACAATCCTTGGCTAAGTAACTGAGTGACTTCACAGCCGAACCTTTGTGGAGTTCTTAATTCTTTTACTGTATTAATATGTTTCTCTTGAGTTGTTTTAAATTCAATATTATGGCTGTTAGCAAGCTCTCAGCCTCAACAGCCAGAAAGCTGTTGGCAGTAGTAAAGTTAGTTTCCACATTAAAAATAAATAAATAATAATGAGGCTAAGAATGAACAACATACTGAAGAAAGTAGTCTGGAGTCTCTTTCTGCCTGACACAAGTGGGAAAGGCTACCTTTTGTGGTGAGGTGATAAAAGGTGTGGATGAGGCGCTGTAGAAATTATATATATTCAAAGGAAAAAGGCTTATGGGAGGCTAAGGAGAGGAAGAAGAAAGAAGAGATGAATGGAAAAAAAAGGAAAGTCTATGTGTTGAGGGGGGATGTGACTGAAGAAGCTGGAAAATGAGAGTAAAGTTAGTAAAATTTTGTCATGCTTTACTTGCATGTATAAGAAGTAGTATCCAGTAGAGCAATGCATGGATATGTACACAGATAGGTGTTCACTCTAATTGCCTGAGAGCTTCTGGTAAAATAGGGGGTGTTTAATGCTAGGCAAGTTGCATACCACTACCGGCAGGAGGTCTGAGTGACAAAGTTGCTTGTTGAGCAGTGTGTGTAGCAGTTCCTTCAGGGTTTCTTGAATCATTGTTTCCAGTAGCAGTTACTGACCAGCTTTGGGCAAAAGGGAAGGGGCTTTGTTTGTTCCATGTCACTGCTCTGGTTTTATTTTTTCTTCACACCTAACAGCTGTTTTCCAGAAAAGTGAGCAAGTCAGAAAATAAGTAGTAATTACCTTGAAGCATTTTTAATCTCTTTGCTGGCTATAGTTCATAGCTACATCAAAAGCATATACACTCTCTGACAAAGTATAACCTTCTATCTTATGGTGAAATAAAAGTCATTGACCAGTGAGTGAAGGCATGAAACCTATATTTCTAATTGAAAAAGTCTTCATCCAGAATGCCATTGTTTTAAATTGATTTTGACTAGTTCACACCTTTCACAGAAGCAAAAGAATTATTGGGAATTTGCACTGACAGTTATTCAGAAATTTAAATGTCTCATTATAAGAGACTTCATCACCAATGGCATTGATGCCACAAGGCTAAGTCAAGACTTGAGTTCAAGGACTGTTTTTTGTCACAATCTGATTGCCGCTCTTGCATATGATGTGCAGTCCTCTTTAACTCATGAGGTGCTATGGATATAAGGCAAAAGGTAAAATTACCTTTCCTAGCTCTGTAGTAATACAATTATCGTTTATGAAACATGGTATCTTCTTCAGGTAGTTGTTCAAATTACTTTCTTCTAGCTGTGTTCTTCAGTGCTGGTTTTGCATGTTCCCATAAAGACATTTTGAAGTATTTTCTACCAAGGTGTATGCTGCAGCTTGATGTTGTCATGTGAATTGTGTGGATCTATTTATTTTCTTTGCCTTTTTTTTTTGTCCCTTGTAGGCTTATCCAGATGAGTCTCATTCCAGGTTTGTCTCCTGCAATGGTGTTGATGGCTATACTAGTTTCACCTTGAGAATAACTTACTAAACTATAGAAATGTTTTTCAAGACATTTATATTTTATTGAACCATTGGTTGGCACACTTGATCTGTGCTAGTTTGCATTGTGATTTGGTTTTGAGGTGATTTGCATCTTCTCTTGACAAACAAAAGCGGAATATGCTAATGTGGGCAACCTCACAGAGCTGCCTAGGGGCAGTTCTTGCCTGTATTGGCTAGCATGCTGACAGTGCAAGCAACTAATTTCCAGAGGGATGTTGAAATTCTTGAAGTGTTTGGATTCTGCATTTTGGATACTGTTCTTAAATTTCTCGAAGACAGTAGCAATATTTACTTGTATCAATTCTGAAATAAACTCAGTTAAGTTGCTGCAGAAAATATTTCTTACTTGTTTTGAAGTAAGAAAATGCTCTTCATTCTTTGAGTTTTTTTCACTGTTAGGCTGCCAGGTTGTCTCAGATGTCTCTTGCAAACAGATTGCTAATGTGAAAGTGTTTGCTGAGGAAATATTACTGCATGCCTGGTTTTATTTTTTTTTTTTCTGCTTTGGATGCTTGTTTTGCTTGTGTGGGACTTTTAGGGGTAAGATTGAGGGGTGTCTTCTGAAGGCATTGTGATATTGGAGGAGTGTGGGGAATGGCATGAGTAAGGCTTTCTTGTCTGGGTCTCAGCTCCAAAAATCTATTGAATCTCACCTGGTACTGCCATTCCTGTACCATAGATAATGCAATGGTTTGATGGGGTAACACCATGACAGCAAAACTCTTAAAGCAGTTGCCAGAAGACCTGCTGCAGAGCTTTAGAAAGCAAAGGCTTAGAAAGAGGTCAACAGCAACGCTCCAGTGGAACTGTAATAAATATAGTTGTCTGTGGCTAAGAGTGAAGTTTTCCAGTTATCTTATCATGCAAGTCAGCTTGGTGTGTATTTTTAAGTGTGTATTCTTTGTCTTGAAACCTTGTATCATGGTTTGATTGCTGTTTGCTTACTGTTTTTAATTTCCATGCCCCAGTAATTTTTCTTCTGTTATATGTGCTCACTCATTTCTCTCCATCCATTAAATTTCATTTTCATCATTCCCTTTGCATTTCCTCCACCAGCATGATGTAGGATTGCTTTAGGAGTTAAGGATCAACAAAATCACTTTGGGAAGTGCACTTTGTGTCTCTGAGTCAGGTTTCCCCAGTGTCAGTTTTCTGCCTGAAAAATGCCTCTGAGCTGAGACGGATACTTTAGATTAACTTCGGAGCAAAGTTTAAATCCTTTTCTATGTGCAAACATCTAAATACTAATTTATGGTTTAATTTTTGGTTCTAATTTATTTTTGGTACTGGGTTCCTGAAGCTGTGTTTTCTAATGTACATATTTATTTTACTTTTTGCTATTTTAAAGCTTTCTTACAGTTGGATAAAAAAGAACAAAAACTAACCATCGATCAGCCATCTAAAGGAATAAGGAAAAATTACTCTTTCACAAATGAAGAAGTAAGACAGATTGATCGGGAAAACCAGAGGCTGCTAAAAGAACTGTCCAAACAGTCTTCAAGGCCAAGGAGAAGTAGCACATTGAAGAAGACGTCTGTGCTGCCGCCCAGATTGTACCACAGTGCCCTCAACAGGCAAAAAGAGCAGCAAAGGATTGAAAGAGAAAACCTGGTGAGTTTTGAGTATGGATGTGGATCAGTAAATTGAGAGCTATCTCTTGTCAGATGAGCTGTTGCAAAATACGTAGAAAATTGATGAGGCACGAAATGGACCTTTATTGCAGAAAGTCTTCAGTGAATTTCCATTACTATGGTGTTGGCATAGTTGTTCGTAAGGGTGGGTTTCTTGTGTTTTTGGGAGAGAGGTGGGAGTAATGATACTTTTTTTCAGATAGAAATAGATTTTAGTTTGTATTCACTTGCTCTATTTTGGTATCATTTAATTTAAGAGGAACAACTGTTATTTTTTAAACACTCAAAGCACTGGATAGCAGTCTGACTATTCATTCTGCTTCATGCATCATGACTACTAGTCTCTCAAAGATAGGCTTGCATAAAATAAAACAATATGATAGCGTCAAACCCATTGTTCCTGAAATACAGAGGATACAAAGTCGGTGTCAGTTTTGGTTTTTTAACTCATAGCTATATGTCTCTTTGAATATTTGTAGCACTCTGATTGCCACAGTGTTTTTATTGGCAATTACAATAGCTTACTTTACTGGAAAACAAAAATTCATACTCATTTGTAAGGATATTGGCAGAGTTCTCAAATAATAAAAGTGACATTGAATAAGATACTTTTAGTAATTGAATTACAAACATGTAATGACATTTTCATGTCTCCGATATATTTATCAGTGTGTTTGAAAAAGAGATAAAATATATTTAAAATAATTGGAAAATGTGTGCTGGAAGTAGTTTATTACTTTTTACCTTCTGTGTAGGTGTAGGTTGCAATTTCCTTTTCTATACACATAGGCAAAGATACAGATTCAACATGGAGAATGTTTGATTTCCCTGTTCCGGAAAATGTGTTATGTTTTCATTCTTCTAGCTTTCAGACATCTGGATTGTTAAAACATTTCAAATTAGGAAGCTTTCTCCCCAGCTCCACTAGACTGCAGCTGACACTATACAGGCTGAAAGAATTCAGCATAAGATTTTGTTATAGGTGCGTGATACTTGTCATTGGCTGGGGAAGAAATGTTTTTAGGCTTTGGTGTGTTTAGGCTGGTAGGAGGGGGTTAATGGTGTTTATTTCAACTGTTGAAAACAGGTCTTGTTCTACCACATGAACCTTGTTAATAAGAGTATATTCTTAGGCAGTGGGGAGGAAGTGTCGTGCCACAGTCACTTAGGATGTTACAGTAATATGTTGTACTGCATAACAATTGATGATTACAGCAAATGAATGTATAGGATGTTTTAAAATATACTTCTGTTTGCTCAAAGCCACAACCCCTTTCTCTTATGATGTATTCCAGTGTTTGTTCAAGATTGTCTTGCGTTTGCAACTTACGGATCAAAAATGCAGCAGACCTAAACACATGGAGTCATTTCACATATTGCTGCTTTAGTACCCATTCGAGATTAATGGTGATTGTGTGTAGTCCAAGAAATAGTATTGTTCATTTACTTACTCATTTATAGTTTAGTTGTTATCGTCAGCAATGTGGGTGGACATGTTTCATATGAATTTTTTAGGACATCGTGCTTGTTTAGGCTATAAAAACATTTGGTTTATTCTTTTCCTCAAACTCTGGATGATATATTCTGTTCTTCTGTTTGGATCAGTGATTCATCAGTGCAGCTCTTCCATTTTGTTTAATTTCGTGATCATTTTTTAACAGTTTTGTTTGGTTTTTTTCTGTCTGAAGTGTATGTGCACCTAGAGCATCAGTTTTAACATACTGATTTTTGTAGCACTACCTTTTGAGAGAACATTTGTGACATGCTTTTCTCTGAGACTGTAAATGAAAGAGCAGCCCTACCCTGCTCATTGATGACATTTTTTAGTTTTAGATAGATACAACAAAAAATAGGTTCATATGTGCTTTATGAACCTGTTTTCTTCTGGTTGGCAGCTTTCTTCACCTTCATAAATTTGAAGAGGTGGAACTGGTGGAATTCAGTGGAACTTCCTTATCAATCAATCTTCTATCACTTTTCAGTAACCTTTTTTTTATGCAAGGCCTGGTTGTTGGAGAAGGATGCAGAGTTTTGTAAGTAATTCAAGAATAGAAATATGCAACAGTAGTCTCTGTAGGGGGTTAAAGAGTTTTGATGCAGAGATTATTTTTTTTTTTGCCAGTGTTGGCACAGCTTTTATAATTTCTTGTCTTGAATTTAACAACTTGTCCGTGGAAAATGTTCACTTGTTCCACTAGAATATTCTTGGAATAATGCCTATACTTAATGTTATCAGAAAGTTTGATTTCTCTTGTGGGCATTTAGCGTCAGAGATGATGAGGAAAGTAAGTAAAATTTTAGGAAATTAGAGAGGAATCTGAGTGGTTTGGTCCTCCCTACCTTTGTGAAAGAGTATGAGGAGGTATAGGAAATATATCATTCCCACAGACTCTGTTAGAAAGAGCAATGATGAAATAAAAAGATGTATTGCTCTGAAGAACAATAGCTTTAAAGTACTGATAAGCAATTTATAGAGAAAGCACAATTATCAAAAAAGATGATTGCTAAAATTATTGCCAGAATTTTGTACTTGCTGCTTTTGACTGTGCTTTCATAAATGGAATGTACTTTTGGTTGCATTTCAGAGCTAGCAAGATCAGAGTGCGTCTCTTGCCAATAGAGGATGCTGTTGATTCAGAAAACATTCTACTCTTGTGTTTAAAGATAATTTCAAGCCCTCTTCTTCAGTGGAAGGGAACTTAAGTGTGGCTGATGTGTTACTTTTTTCCCATGTCTGCATATATGTGTCTGTCTGTATGGATTGTAATCGTTTTTGCCAGTGTACTGCCAGATACTGAACTTTATAGACTATATGCCATTAAAACTTTTTATTGTGTAATGCAAAGATCTGTACTTGTATATACAGGTAAGTGTTTGGGGTCCTTGAAATACAGATTTACAGCCATCACACCATTCTTCAGTCACTTTGTCAGAACTTAGAAGTAATTAATATCTTTTGTGTTGTTTTCTGATGGGCTTTTTCATAATTTTTGTTAATTCCAACTAGGATTTAGGTGTTAGATGACCTCAATGACCTGAGCTGCTGTTATCAGTCAGGTTCCTAGGGAACACCTTTTGAGTTCACACTGGAAGTTCACTGGGAGATCTCAGCAGCTCTGGTCGGGGGAGTTCTCAAACCTTAGCTCAAGAGGGATAAGGGTGTTCTTTTCTGTAGATATTTGGTCTTTCCCTGTGCCTTCTTCCTATCACCTGCTGCTATGGCTCACTGCACGTAAGACTCCATGTTCTTCATTCCCTCACCTCATATTCCCACAAAATGTACCCTAAGCCCTAGCAGACCCGACTCTGATCCCAGTTCCAGTATAGTGAACCTTCCGCATGAATTTTTAAAAATCACTTACTGTGTTTCTCTGCAAGGGCTGTCTTTCTCTTTTCATTTACTTGGTACCCTGCATCGTTTGTGCTGCAGATTTATTAATGTTTCTGGCCACCACTTGCTGCAGTCACTGGCCTTTACCAGCACAAGGATTCTTCAGGGAGACTTTCCCTTCTCTTGCAGTCAGAGCTGGCTTTGTCCTGCTGGAAATCCTGAATCTCCTTTAGAAATGCATTTTTTGTACTGCCGTAAATGAATGTGTATTCATTTGTCTCCAGTTGATTTAGTGGTGCAGATGTGCTGTGATAGTTGGGTGGGGAGTAAAGGGCAGGGGAGGGATAGTGTTTTTGGCCATCCCCCTACCTGGCTGACACCATGTACAAAGAATATTCCTTTGATCCTGTGCTGCACTGTGCCTGTCCTGCCAACTGTGTCATGCTGCAACAAGGGAAATAACTTCTAGGCATGGAAAGAAGTAAGGTGAGGGCCACTGGACCATCAGGGTTACACCTGAGCACATTGTATTTTCTTCCCTAAAAGCATTCCATTGCTTTTTTTCTGCCTTCCCTTTGTCCTGTCCTCAAGGACAAGACCCAGAGTTAGAGAGCATTACCAGGCCTTGGATGTTGCACACTTACATGGTTGTAGAAAGAATACCAAGCTTGTTCAGCCTTACTGGAAGAGAAAGCTGGAGGAGAGGAGGAAGGAGAGGAGTAAGTCTGGAGGAGAAAGCTGTAGAGAATAGAGTTGTGAAAGAGAATGTAGTCTTCTGTGTGGTCACAGGAACTGAGAAATACTCATGTTGCATCAATGACTCCTCAGAAACTCAAGCACACAGGGTTTTATATTATATTTTCACATACTGGGTTCAGAGGTGTTGTATGCCAAGTCTAAAGACAAAATGTTGATAGTTCCTGAGATTACAAAATGCAGTGCTGAAAAAAAAGGTTTCCATGGCTTTGTCGGAACAGGAGGCTGTCAGGATGTGGGATTGGCACACAGATATGCATGGCTAAAATATACTACAGTACAGTACAAATATAGTGTAGTTCTGTGATGATAGTATTTAGGCTATAGGCTCTTTGTGGTCAGATTTTTGTGGTCTTCAGATTCCTGACCCAGATTTGAGATTAACATAGCACTGCTATGGTAATTATGATAAAGACTGACTAATTGGCATGTTCAAGGAAAGTTTTGAGTACTTTGCAAACTGCTTAATTTTGTGGGATTTTTTTTCTGTACTCCTAGCCTACTTTCCTTGTGGTGTTGCCAGCCACACATAAACTTGATAGCTGTTCTGTTAAAAAGACTTTTTTTTTGTAAATTGAAGACCTTTAAGAGTTTTCTGACTGAGTTTGTCAGGTTAGAGCTAGTTAATGCAAATGGCAATTAAAGAAAATTACAAATACCTGTATTGATAAGAACAGAAAGTTGCCCTTGAATGCAGTTGTTTCCCCCTCCCCCCCAGACTCTGCAAAGGGACAGTGTGGTCACTAACATCAGTGACATTAGAGGAGGTGTAATATAAATAAATTTGAACAGCTGTCAAGCCACACTAGTCAGCTGGTTAGGAGGAGAAACTGAAACCTTCATGCTTTTAAAAAGCAAAGTAAACCAAGAAAAAGTAAAATTTTTTACCTTCTCTCTGAACTCAGTTTAAGAGGGCTATGTTTTCAGTGTAGAAACATAGCTGCAGAGAAGTCTGTACTAATTATATTTGGGGTTTTATTCCTTTTTCTGACAGAGAACTTTAGAATTACCTTCAGTGCTCTCCTGATGTATCCAAAATTGAATTAGCAGATTTTCTTTTGTCTCACTGTATAGCAGTTTTTTTGTGTTGGGTTTCTTTGTTCTCAAGTTGTTGGCAATCTGACATTTCCTTTTGTCATTGACAATATGTATTTTAGTATCTTTATAGATACTGATCTGTGTCCAGATGCCTAGATTTATAGAGGTTTATCCCATTCCTAGAAGGTAATCATGCCAGGAACACCTTCTGTGACTTTTCTTTTTTTAATATTCTACTTTTATTGTAAACTCAGTATTAAAGTAAAAGAAGATGAGGGAAATACAAGCTGAGGAGGCATTTGCCAAGATGGGAGGTCATCAATGATATGATACTATACATGTTTGAGCTTGAATTAAGAGCTCTGAGGACCTACACTGCAATTTAGAGTAACTAATAACATTCCTGCTATTAGTGTCTGTTACTAATTTTTTTAAATTCCTTAAAACTTGATTTGGAGTATACGTTTGGTTCTAAACACCTGAATTATGTTCTGTGATCTGATTCTTTGATCGTTGAGATCAATGATGAAATTTCTGTTTACTTCAGTGATGCAGGATTAGGTCTCTAGAGATTTGATACTTCAAAAGAACAAGGAAAGAGTCAGCTTTCTTCAGTCCATTTCTCAGAAGGAGAACATAATGAAAGAATTAGTAGATTTATATGTATAACTGAAAAAGAACATTTTCTCAAGGTATTTATACTGTTGTATCAGGTAGTTCCTCAGTTAAGGACCTCAAGATTGTAGGATTGGTTATTAAAAAAACAAGAATCAGATTAGTTCTGGGTTACAGATTTAGTAGGTCAGGACTGCCATTTTACTGTGTTGATGCATTCATTTCTGTATGCAGCAGGCTGTTCTCCAAACTGCAAAATTCACAGCTGAAAATAGCATGGAAGTTTACATGCCCTTGGTACAATCTGCAGCAGAGGGAAAGGGAACCACAGGAGCTCTTCTCTCATTCTCTAGAAGAGCTTTCCTTCACACACTGCTGCACCGCAGAATCTGTATGTGCTTTTTCTGTAACGCTTTTTTTTTTCTTTCTTTTTTTTTTTTCTTTTTTTTTTTCCTTCTCTTTCATTAATGGGGACTTGATACTTTTCAAAATACAGGCATAAAAATAAAACCAGACAATTTTATTTAAACTAGAATGAAGTGGACTTATATATATATCTGTATAAAAACAGTATGTTCAGAATCAAGCTTGAAATTACTGCAGTGTTAAGGTATGCAAATTCTATGAGACTGTTACAATAGAGTGCAGACTTGAAACATGCTCAACTCTCACAGGAAAGTTACTTCTACAATTTACTCATCTATTTGTGATGGAACTTAATGTATTGAGAGCTTCTGGTATTAATATTGAAGGTAAAATAAGTGATCTCTGTAAGTCTAAACATAAATAGTTGTATGAGGAGATGTGGATGAAGTTGTGAGAAAAATGTTGGATATAACATTTAGAGACGAGTCTACCATTTTGTGTTTTGTAACTGGCTTTAGTTAAGAGCTATTTCTAGCTGAAGTCCTTCCTTTGACTTTTGCTTACTTAGGTATTCCCGCTTGATGATGAACTGGCTGGCACTTGATGCAAGCACTTGTGACATGTTATGCCTGAGCCAAAATCACTTGGCCTTTCTCTCTTGTGCACTCTGTGCAGGTTTCCAGTGCCCATGCATAAACTACCAAGAGTTTGTAGATTCCTGTTAAGGTTAGACAATGACAGCTGACATCCTGTGAATACTATATTATTTCCTAAGTCACTTCTAGTAATTTTTTTTATTCTTATTAAAAAAAATCAGGAAGGTGATTGGGTGTGCAGTTTAATGGTGATGCAGCTTCTTGGCTTCCACCATACAAGTATACATCTAGACTGCACATCTTATTAAGAGAGTTATCTTTAGTATTTTGGAGGCTTAAGCACAGTTTGCATTGTCTCTTGTTGATAGGATGCATGTCAGAACCCAGATCAGCAGTGGTTGTGTCATTGCCAAATGTTTGTAAGCCATCAGATGAATTGAAATTAGTTAGTAGAGGAAATATATAGATCTATGCGAGGCAACCACTAAAGCTGAAATATATTAAAAATGAGAAGTTTTAAATTGGAAGTTGCATGTAGGTAGGTGTTTCCCAATTTGTCCTCTTATCAGATTCTTTTTTATAGATTATTGAAATATCTTAAACCAAAACATTCTGTTTCAAGTAGAAATAATTATGTGGAATAGGAAACTGTATCTTACAAATACTATGTAAGTAGTTAGTCCAATATATTGCTTGCCACATGATTGCCAGGGCTAATTTCAACAAGAGGACATGATGTCTGTATCAATAATTTCAAATAGAATCTCTTAAAATTACATTATGGGTAAAACAAAGTGTGTCGTGTAGATGTTTATGCATTCCTTTTGAAATTAATTTCACAGAATTGGAGTCAGTAATCCTCTCTGGGCTTCATACAGGGCAATATAAAATAGTCTGTTTGCAAAGCAAAAACTTAAACCTCCCCCCAAACTTCTCATTTAGAAGGGAGGACTAACCAAAGTTAAGATTAGAAGAGTGGAACCCATTTCTTCACTACATTTGGCAATAGTTGAAGCAGGTCTGCCCCTTCTTCTTTTTATTCAATTACAACAATAGTCACCACACAGATGTATTGTTTCAAGTTGCCATAGAGAATTAAGAGATACAAAAGATGCACTCAGTGTAGAACTGATGATGTGCAGTAGTTACAGTTTGTGTCATAACACTGAGAAAAGAATTGTGTGTGGGTGGAATAGCTTGTGCTGGGCACGAGTGGAGGACTTCATGTTGCGCACTGCTAAAAATTTGGGGGTTTTTTGCATTCAAATAAAAATATATTTATGACTGTGTGTTTTGCAGCATCTGGTTCATTCTTTTGCTCTCAATGACATTTTTCTTCAATATTAAGGCTTTCCTGAAAAGACTGGAAGCAGTGAAACCAACAGCTGGTATGAGGCGTTCTGAACAGCTGAGGGACTATCAGCGCCAGATGAACTATCTGAGTTCTTCACCTTCTGTAAGAAGGGCTAAATCTCCTTTCAGCCAGCTTAGTCCTCCAAGTAAGTACTTTGAAGTTGCAGATTATTGCATTTCTTTGCATATGTTTATCTTTTTATAATTAAGAATTGTGAAGCAGTTACTGTTAAGAATAGCAAATATGTTCCTTTGTCATCTTTAGATTGATCGTTTATCAAATGGAAATAATCAAAATTATTTTTTAATCACACCAAAACTATGATTACTATATGCATTGTTTTGTTGCCATCCTAAATTTCTAATAAATTATCTTGTCAGTAATCTTTTCCAAGAAGAAAAAATCCCTGTAGTAAAGTGTTTCTTGTTTTGCCAGTATCCTTCATTGAAAGAAGAAGGGGGGAAAAACAAACCCAAACAAAAACCCCAAAATAGCATCAAGGAATGTTCAAATTCTGGTTCAGAAAATTTAGATCTACTGATAGTAGCCTTGTTTTTCTCAGAAACTGTGTAAGATTTGGAAGCAGACAATATGTCCCTATAGAGGATATGTGTCAGGTTGAAGAACCACAGGCTTGAATTTTTTTCCTGATTATTTATAAACAACTCATGATCAACCCTTTTGGGGTTGCATTCAATTTACTGTGATTTGGTTTGGGTTTTTTCCTGAGAGCTATGGTAATGAGTGTTGCAGTACTAGCATAGCATGAAGTTATCTGTTGTGCTGAGCATAAGCATTCTCCCTTTGTGTGTCTGTGTGTGTGTTAACAGGAGGAGCTTCAAGATCATCCATTTCACAAAGTACACTGAGCCAGAAGAACGAAAAGCCCACGTCTGATTCAGCCAGTGGGGCATTACAGAGACCTAAACCCACTAATGTTCGTGCTGCTTGGTTATAAGTGTTTTCTTTGCCTCGCATTCTGAGATGATACTCAAACTTCTATTTTTAATGCTTTTGTAAATTCTGTGTGCATAAATATTTTCTGGATTGTTCAGTGATTAAAATGCATTGCATTTAATGTAATTGCTTATAAAATGGTTTTTAAATGGTGTAAAACACTTCTGTCAGTGTTTTCCATGACAGGAAGAACTTATGAAAGAGGAGGTGGTATTTAAATGGACAAATTAAATAGAAATTTAAGTATTATTTTAGTTTCAGATCATTAGTGGAATTTGTATCCATAACATGGAAGGACAGAATTGCTGCACTATAGGCACAAAATGTAAAAAAAATTTAAAATGTTAATATTTTAAACTAATGCATTAAACTTATAAGTGTATGCTTAATTCTGGATTGTCATTGCTTCACATCCTGGCTTTATGTAAGCCTTCTGTATTTTGTGGGTCATGTTCTTGTGACTGAATCTTTAACAGCAGTGTGAAGAGGTGAAAAGCAGATTGTGTATTCCTGCATGGTGAGCTAGAATACTGAGGCTGCAGAAGAAGATATTTTGCCACTTTTAAACATTCAGCACCTGGAATGTGTTTTGTATGCAAGGCCGTGTCTCTTCCAGATCAAAAGGATTTTGGAAGTTGTATTGGATTTTGGAAGATGTATTGGCATCTTTACATAGGAAAGAAGCATCTGATATTATTTGAACAACAGAAAAGACTGAAGTAAACAGCAGTTTTGGATTCAGTGTAAACAAGAATAAGTTCTAGCTACTTCTCAAACTAGAGAATAGTATTTATTAAGCAAGGGAAATATTTCATGGCTCTGCTTTTGCAGATGAGTGCTCTTCTCAGTGGGGAGATGTAAGCTTGAGCTGCAGGAATCAGTGCAGGATTTAGAATTTAGGAAAAAAACTTAACCAGGATTTAGGAAAAAAAAAGGACAGTAGGAAACAAAGTCTTGTTATGTTTCTTGACCTGTTTTTAAATGTCATGTTCATATCTAATATTTGTAGTAATGTCAGATAAGCTCCAATAGCAACATCCATTTACAAGAGGAGTAATATTTAATGGCATTGGTAATCACAATAGTAGGTGGTGTGGTTTATTTCTGTACATAAAGGCAAACTTTCAATGAGCTTGTTTTGTAGGACTGTAGCCTTATAAAGAGCATAAACTGTGATGCCACTATCTGTGGATATTGCTGAAACTTTGTTTCCCCGGCTTCTTCCCAAGAGAGATACAGGAAATCTCTGTATTTTGGATAAAGAAAAAAAGCTGTATTTGGTAATGCTGGGTCTTCGACATGAAAAGTGTCTTATTTTTTGCTAGCTCTTGCATGAGGGCTTAGGCTTTCAGGTATTCTGCATTGTAACACACTTTTTATTCAGTCCTTGTGATAGTTTGGCAGAGCTTCTTCACTTGGTGACCTGCAGATCAAATTTAGCTATTTGACTATACTTGGAACTTTAAGCAGCATTGTGGCAAACAGATTTGTATTGCGATTATTATTCATGGTTAGGAACTGTTAACTATTTCTTTGTATAGTGCTGCTGTATTTATTTCTATTATTGTTCTAATTAAAATTATTCTCTATTTAAATATTTTTGTCCTTGAATGTGTATATCAGAGTAACAGTTTAAATACTTCTGAATGTTCATATGATTATTTTTTTCTGTGCAGAAATTCACACAATGGCTTACTTTTAATTGCTTCATCTTATTTAACTTTGGTATGAAAGAGTGTCAATTTTGTATGTCATTTGTAAATCATTAGAAATAAAATATTTAACAGGAATTGTCATCGCAGTGGCTTCTTTCAGATTATATAATTTGTATTAAGGTGCAAAGAAGGTTGAATACCTTGGTACTTTAAAAAAAAGCAAGTTTTCCATTGTTCAAGTGTTAGATGTGAGGGAATACTGTTTTTGTCACTGGCTTTAGTGTGCCTGTGACGAGCTCTTGCAAAAGTACAAAAGAAGTAGCATCAATTGAGTGTGACAACAGGAGTTCAAGAAGCAGTTATAGACCATCTGTAAAGTCTTCTAATTTCCAATGTTTCATAGCTGACGGCTGCATTTTAGGTTACACTTTCAACAAGTGTTACACTAAGCACCACAGACTCAGGGCAGAGCTGCTGTCAGGAGAAGGGTTAATTCATGGACAGTTTTGAACTGACCACAGGTAATCTTTATTGAGAGCACTGCCTGCAACCTCCCACATTGTCTCCATTGGCATTTAAGCAGAAATTAGCCATTTACCTGTGTTTTCTGTATGCTTTCTTCCGTGTACTTTCTCTTAGCCCAGTGGCATTTTCCTGCATTGATACTCCTCACTCTCCTTTAGTAGTCTTTAGTCCTTCTATTTTGCCTTCGTCTCTGGAATGTAACTTCTTTCATTTACACTTACTGGAAGTTTCTTTGCTTCCTCTTAATTATCTTATTCATTCATACATATATTTCCCCCACATTTTGTACCTCTGCCTGTTACAGTCATTGTCTATTTGTAGCCAACTTAGATCTTGTCTAGCACATCCCAATGCCACTTGCAGCCTTATGAGGGAGCTAAATGAAAAATGAATAGGTGGATTGTGTTAGCAGCCTTCTCATAAGGAACCGTTAGGAAAGTGCAGAGGAAGGAGAAAAAGAAGAGAAGGAGCAGAAACTAGCAGATAAAGTTTTTAAGGAAAACTAATGCTTTTTGAAAACCAGTAAAAATATTTTCTTCATAAACTTAGGGGTTGATTGATTGCAACCCTATTTACAATGGAAAACAAAACTGACCAGGTATCTAGAAAAGCAAGTATTTAAGAGCGCTACCATGAAAATGGGACATGTAACAATCAGGCCAGGTTTTGTCCTAGGGAAAAAAAAATCTGTATTTGGTTAATTTAAAAACAGACTGTCACTTTTTTTGACGAATATTTCTAAAATGCTTGTGTTTTTTAAGTGGATAGATGTTGCTTCCAGACACTGGTTAGTGGGTAGTACCTGCCTTCAGGGAGAACAGAGCTGCTCATTTGAATCTGCAGCAGACATGTGGAGCCTATCACGCCAAGCGACAGTGAGCTAGGACTACCTGCATATGACAAATGATTCAAATACAGGAAAAGGATAACTGGAAGCCATACATATAAAGTAAAAGATGAAGGTGAAATAGAAATTTATTACTTGCTTAGTCTTTGCTCAGATTGCTCAGAGAAGTTGTGGACGCCACAACCCTGGAAGGGTACAAGGCTAGGAACTGAGTCTAGTGGACAATGCCCCTGCCTATGGCAGGGGGGTTGGATCTAGATGGACTTGAAGGTTTCTTCCAACTCTAAACTATGTTCTGATTCTATGATTTTTTTCCTAGGTGGATACATAACAAATGCTTATCTATATGTAGTCTAACTGAATAACTGAAATGGCCACAACTCACTTCCCCTCCTTTGCCAAATCAGACCACTGGTTCTTCTGTGCATTCACAAACGTGCTGCATCTGAAGTTTAAAAAGTATACTGAGCATGTTCTGACCTCACTGGTAATTAATAGTGCAATGTGTCCATAATGGTTGAAAGTGTAGTTATTTTAATAACTCTTGAGTATTCAATTCTAGAATACTTTTTTCAAGTAAAATAAACAATGACTTCACTATTTAATGAGGGCATGCTTCAAATTTAAGGGTAATATTAACAAATTATAAAAGCAGCTAAGCTATATGGAAGCTTATCTCTAAGACAGCTGGCTGCAACCCTTAAACTGAATCTACTTGGTTTTGCAGCTGTAGAATTACCAATAACCACTTCACCTACCTAAAAAGCTCTGTTGAAAAAACTTTCAAGAGACTGCCACTAACAGTATTGTGATTAGCACATCACCTTGGAGGACATGCTGGTAATGCGTTCAGTGTACTGAAAACAACAGGAAAAAGTTCATTAATATATTAATTTATTTCATTTCAGTTTTAGTTCAATTGAACATCAGAGCAGACAACTTTTTGCTTTGTGACAATACAGGGAATTTTGGAAACATTATATTTCCATATTCTACAACATATGCTTGGAAATCAGATTATGGTTTCAACCATATTACTGTATAGTTTGTCAGGGAAGAGGCTGCAGTAAGGAACTCAGCCTGGTGCTTTAGTATAGTTTATAATTTCATACATACTTTTCACTTAATATTAAAAATAGAGCTTTAGAAGAAAACATGATTTTAATTCATGTTATATCATCACAGTGTTGGGTAGCCAGAGACATTACTTAGTATAATAAATATTTATGACAATCTATTAAGAGTTCACAATATTAGATTTCAGACTAGGTACAGACCACCTAAATTTTGTGTCTAGACAAAATCTATTACCTGCAATTTGAAGTATAATATATACACAGGTTCCAATACAAATGGTGGAGGAATTCTCATACAAAATGTAACCGTGAAGTAGTGGACAATTTTTAAATTAATGCATCCTTATCTCTGCCAGATATATTGCTCAAATTTTATTCTCTTTCCCTAGGAAATATTTTGTTGTCCATTACATCACAAGTGCATATTTTTTAAAAAGTTGATTGAGAACAATTGAACTACTGCATTATGATGTTAAGTTTTAGACGTACTTCTTGATTTCATCATAAAGTACTAATACAAAAGCTCCGCCCATGCCTCTCAACACATTCGACCAGGCACCTTTGAAGAACGCTTTGGATCCTTCATCTTTAGCTATCTTCCTCCAGCAATCAATTGTGCCCTTGTACATAATATCAGCTGTGGAAACAAACATAAAGGTTAGAAGGTTTGAAGTTATACAGCAAGTATGTTTCAACTTTTGTATCTTTATAAAACAAGGAATAAGCAAAGTACAGCTGAGGATTTAAAAGTTAGTAATCAATTAAGGAGAAGTAATTCTCCATAGGAAATCAAGTAATTTCTCAGTCCTTTAGATACACATTATAGAAACAACCAGCAATATGCTCTCTGTAGGTTTTTTTAGGACTCCAATGAGAAGGTTATTTATTTTCCGTAAGACAAAAAAATACCCAGTAACTCCCATCTTGTCCCGATGAAGAAAAACTTTCTGCTGCCAGACCACAGGAGCACTTATTCTTACCTCCCTTTCGGCCAGACTGCATCATCATCCTACGTCGCACAGTATCAAAAGGATAAGAAACCAGCCCTGCCACCGCAGTGACACTCTGGGCAATCATCCAGCTCACTACGATATGCACATTCTTTGGATCAGGCAACATACCTGTCATCAAGAACAAATAAGCAGAATCAGTACAGAGAGAAAGGGCTGTGGGAAAGATGGCTGTGGAAGGAACAATCACCCACCAACCCTGGAGTCAATCCAAACCCAAGGCATCTGCTCAGAGCAGCAAGTAGAGGGAGGCAGGAATGCATGTGAGAAACACCTGTGCACATTCTAGCACTGCACTCAACTGGTGCTGAGCCAAGCTCGCTTGTTCTTGTACTGCCAAGTGCCCTAGAGTGCCTTTACTGAATGGATCTTCCCTTGCAGTCACTCCTCCATGCACTTCTTACCCTTGGCCGTGTCGTATACCCCAAAATAGGCTGCTCTGTAGATGATGATGCCCTGGACAGACACACTAAATCCTTGGTACAGGCCCTTCAAGCCATCAGACTTAAAGATCTTGACAATGCAGTCGCCCAGCCCAGAGAACTCCCTCTCAGTAGCTCCTTTGCCCACATCAGCCGCCAGCCGGGTCCTGGCGAAATCCAGAGGGTAGACGAAGCAGAGGGAGGTGGCTCCCGCGGCACCCCCGGACGCAAGGTTCCCTGCGAAGTAGCGCCAGAACTGCTTGTGCCTGTCCACTCCGCCCAGGAAGATCTGCTTGTACTTGTCCTTGAAGGCGAAGTTGAGGGCCTGGGTGGGGAAGTACCGGATGACATTGGCCAAGTTGCCTCTCCAGAAGGAGGCGATGCCCTGCTCCTTGGGGATGCGGACTATGCAGTCCACGATGCCCTTGTACTGCTTATCGGCCGTGATCTGTTTGCTGGCATGCTGGACCTGCGGGGAGGAGAAGGAGGACGGGACGGTGAGAGAGGGGCGCCGCAGAGGTGACCCCGCGCGCAGAAGGGCACGGACGGGCCCTGCTCCCGCCACCCCGAGGCGGTGCTCAATGTCCCGGGCAGCTCCCGCGTAACCGGAGCCGGCCGAGCTCCTTCCCATATTTAGTCACGCCGGGCAGCGCCAGCCGCGCCGGCACCACCTGTGGCGCGGCACCGCCGCCCCCCCTCGCCCTCTCACCTGCAGCAGCAACTTCACTCTCTCGATGGGGGCGACAGCCGTCTTGGAGACGGCGGCGGCGATCCCGCCGGCCAGAAAGTCCTTGACGAAGCTGAGCGCTTGGTCACCCATGCCGCGAGCCGGTCCGACAGCCCCGCCCGGAGAGAGGCAACGAGCGAGCACTTCCCCACCCCGCCGGACAAATGGCCCCGCGCCCCGCGCCGCGCCGCTTATAGCCCGCGGCCTCTCGCGATAGGAGGAGGCGCCCCCCCGGGCCGCGGGCATTGGCTGCGGCCCGCCGGGCCCGCCCCGCCATGTTCCCCCGAGCCGCGGCCGCGAAGGACGCGGGCCCGGGACGTTTAAAGGGCAAATTAAAGTTATCTGGTGCCTGCTGGGGAACGCGGTGTCAGAGCATGTACCCGCTGTATTTATAGCTCCCGGGAGGCACCGGAGGGAACATGGGGAGCTGGCAGGAGCGCTTCAGGCCGTGTTAGCTGTTCCGTGCAGGCGGGAGGTGGCGGCTGAGGGCTGAAAGCCTGCTCGGAGCACGCTCGGTCTGAGTGTGGCGATCGGCCAGCTGAGAGTGCTTTAAGCCTTGGCCTCATGCGCGTGGATTCACACAGAGAGGGGTGAGGGGGACATGGATGTCGTGCCCAACAGCAAAGCTCCCCAGGGATGCACTGTCAGCACTGTGGCGCTGTGTTCATGAGCGTCAGTGTCCAGGACTGGACTGGACTTCTCTTGAGTCAAGGCCAGAGAGCTGCTTCATGTTTTACGCACTGTGTGGAACTCGCAGGCATCGAGGTCTTTAAATACCCCAGCATGCTCTGGGACTCGGCTTTCCTGAGGAGGAGACGACATGCCTTCCTGCATTGTACCCTCCTTTCACCCCGTGCAAGGTCAGACCCTCACAAGACTCACAGGCAGTCCCCTCTGAAGGAGGGAGGGAGGGAGGAGACTGTGGAAAGAGCGTGCTCAGGCATGGTTAAGTTCTTTGACTCTCACCAGGTGAGAAAGAAGAGTAGAGGCTAAAGCGGAATTCTGCCCTCATGCAGTACTTGGTTCTTAAGGAAATGTTTGAGTCTCAAAAAAGATTACATGGCTCCCCTATTAGTTTCCCTTTTTCTCATCAGTTCTTTCTGGCTGACCCCTGTAGTAAAGCAGGAGCTTTACTACATTGTTGAGTGACTTTGTTTTGTGGAATAGTTACGTGAAAGACAATGCAAAGATATAGAAAGGCAAAAGCAAAAGGTATAGATGCATACCAAGGAGTTTGCCCAAAAGTGTTATTAAGACAGGACAATGTTATACTGAGGAAGTCATAAGGATCTGATTTGATTTGGTAATATGGTATCAGTAATGAAAATAGAATTCATCTTAATGGAGGTGCTAAAAGCTTGACTGTCCCATAAAGAGACATTCTCACCAGGACAGCAGATCTCATCTCACTGATGTGTTTGTTAGGATGAGTCAATGAGATGATAAATTTGATCCCCTGCCTCTCTTGCCCTTTGCTGCTCTTGGGTCTGTTGGGGTCTCTTCTCGTGAGTCTCAGGTGTAAGAAGTGGATGTCAACTGTAATCTCCAGGAACACCCTTTGCACCTTGGCCTCCTGGGAAGATGGAACCTTTCCGCAGTTTCTAAGAAAGGGGAAAGAGAGCCCCCCTTAAAGAGACATTTCCCCAAGCAAGGACCAAAAGCAGGTGCAAGCAGGAAGTATAGGGTATCCTTAGAATTTGACTGTAAGTTGAAGGGAGTTTTGTTTAACATATGTGGCTGCCTCTTACCTTTGACCTTTCCTTTTTCTTCCTCATACTTCACTCATCAGGTCTGGTGAATCCTCTTTTCACAGGAAAGCAAATAACCTTTTAACACCTTGAGGCTTCTACTGCTGGTTTCACACAGACCCCTGGGACAGTGATGCTCACAGCTGCTGCCTGATAAAGTCTCCTCAGGGTGTGCACTCAGGTGTCAGCCAGCACCCTGCTGACTGGTGTATGGTGAGTGAGAGGTGGGAGAGTGGCGGTGAGATGCTGCTGGGGAGGGAAGGCAGTGGAGGGCCTGAAGTAAGACTGGAGTGGGGGGTCTAGCCTGAAAGGATTGTTTGCCAGCCCCTTCCCCACCGTCTTCAATTTAGCTCATTTAAATTGGTGGGATTATTTAATTATTTTTTTTTAGGCCACTTAAATTGTTGTTTGTTTGTTTTTATTAAATGACATTTTTATTAAGTCATTATCATAAGAATTCCAGTTAGGTTTTGAAGTTATTGTTGTGTATCATCATCATACTCCACAGAGATTCTTTGATCTAATAGATATTTCTATAGCACTAGTATTACCTACTCATAACTGCCAGTATTTAAAGAAAGGAGTGCATAGCAAGTGAGTTGCCACTTTTTTTTTGTTCTACTCTCCCTTCTCTAAGCCCAGATATCCATTTCCAGGAGAGACTCTGCTTCCAAACAGTTTTAACAAAAGCAGGGCTGGACCAGGACATATGTTGGCTACTTTAAGAGTTATTCTTCATTTGTTTGATTTTTGCTCTAAATGCCTGATTTCCCATGTATGATAATGAGGGGCGGTTTGCTACTTATTGTAGAAGTTCAAACATATCCTGTAAGGAATTTGCTACTAACTCCACCAGTACCTTGAGCATAAGCATTTCCACTAGCTGGAAATATAATTTTAAAAAACGTTAAGGAATGTTTGGCTTTTCATACAGTTAGTTGGTGAGTTGGTGTTTGTTACTCAATATTCTGGTACTTTCCTAGAGAAATGGTTAGAACAGTTCTGAAAATGCAAGCTCTATAAATTTATTGAAAGCCAGCTTTCAAGCTTCATCTTCCTTAGCTCTTTGCAGATTTGGGTGGATTATTTGTCTTTCGAGGCTGAGTTTGTGGGTACTCTGCACTGCTGACGTAGCATAAAGACACTGGATTTTGTTCTTTAAAATTCTGAGCTAAAAATAGCCTAGATCTACATTTTCAAGAGAGATTAGTGACTGGCTGCATTGTGCTTTGGTGTGTGAATAGCCAGCATGAAACACTGCAGGAGATCAACTTTTCGAAAGTAGTGCATACCCTTGTTTATTTACATTTCCAAGACACTGGGAACCCTAGCATTAGGGCTAGGCCAGACACAAAATAAAAAAGCTTTTCCTCAAAAGTCAGCAGTCCGAGCCTGATGGCAGACACAAGGGGGAGCACAAGGAATCAGTCTGACCATCCTGACGCCCAGCCTAGACAGTGATGAATAGATAGTGTATTGGGAAGATGCCAAGAAGAAATATGCTGGTTTTTTTCAGGAAAGATTTGTAGTGTTGTAGTAAGTTCTCATTTTTTAAGATTGGTGTATATTTGAAGTCAGGAAGAGACCGAAAACAGAACTAATTGAGGATAAGAGTTGAAGAGAAATAATGAGGTAGGTAATGAAAAAGATGATCAAGAAGAACAAAGTAGTGTGAGGTTTGAGTTTTGTTTTGGGTAAGTATTAGTGAGGGTTATTTTAGCTGGGTGTTGATGTTACCTGTCTTAGGAGTCTACATTGAGCTGGAGAGAGGCAATATTGGGCGGTAAGTGTAAGCAGCACATTGAGGAGAGAAGCGTTAGTGCTGGAAATAGTAGTAAGAGTCAACATAGGGTGTGTTTCTTTATTAGAGCATTTCTGTAATGTGAGGATGAGGAGTTGGAGGAGGATTGACATTTCAGAAGAAAACTGAAGAAGTGGATGAAAATTAGTATGAAACAGATCAGAATTTCTGTTTGTAACAGGATAAACATGGGACATAGAAGTCAGAAGGAAAAAATACCCAACGTGTGAAACAAGGAATAAACTTTTAGGAAGTGAGCATATTAATATTTCCTTTGGCAAGGAATTGTGCAGAAGATTTTCAGGAAGAGACCACTTGAAAAGTGCAGGTCTTCATTTAACTTGGAGAAGTAGGAAGAAAATGTATAAGAATGGCGCTACTGGAAGGAGAGACAATTAAATGATTGTGGATTAAGTAAACCTGATCACAGATCAGCCAGGAATTTGAAGCTGAAGGCAGAATGAGGTATGTGTTTGGCAGTCATACTTCATAATTCATGAGATAGGAGTGGAGAGTAAGAAACAGAGAGAGTCTACAATCAATCTGTGCTAGAAAAGAAAGATAAAGGAAGTGAGCTGAGATTAGATGGGATTTTATCAATCTGATGAGATGAAAATAATAGAAAGAGCAAGTGAGAGGATATGAGGAAGGACATGGCAGGCAAGGGAAAAGATCAGAGAGGAAGGATGGGATAAGAGAGGTCAGGGGACAAGCAATCCTTGCTGCAGGCCATGTCAAAAGAATGGCTCTTCCAGGGAGCAGAACACTGAGTGAGAGGTGCAGAGGAAATGAGTGGACCAAGACAATGAGACATACAGGTGTCTGCCACGGAGTGCCAGTAAGGATATCAGCGTGAAGCTTGGAAGCTTCCTGAGGATGAATATGAGAAATTGTGAGGAAAGGAATCAAGTAAGTTGAAATCACAGAAAGCTGATCAGGGAGAGCAGGCTGGCTGGCTGGCAGTTCTTCAGAGGGAAAAAGAGCTGAGATATAGCTTGAAAGCAGGTAAAATGTGGTGGGGATGGTGAGGGTAGCCTCAGTGTGAGAGTGAAGGGTTGGATGGGATGAGAAATGGAGGTCTCTGTGAGAGACTGAAGCTGCAGAGAGAGAGTCAGGCAAGGGTAACCAGGATGTGTAGACACTGCGATTTAATAAGCCCGTGGGAAACATTGAAAGTATATCTCCTAGCTGCAGCAAGTGAAGAGAAGAAAGGGGAGTGGACCAGGCAGAAGGACAGAACAGGAGTACAAAAAGGGCTAATTGAGCAATGGTAAAGTCTTGAGAGAGGGGATAGAGAGGTGTAGGTGTGGCAAAAATCACCAAGGGCAAAAAGGAAACAGAGTAAGAGGTAGGGCTCATTGTCTTGGGTAGATTGTTTAAGAAACAAGAAGCAGCAGCTGAAGGAATAAAAAGGGAGGGAGGAAACCAGGCCAGTTGGGGAGGAAAATCTAGAGGAGTACAGAAATAAGTTCAAACAAGAGGGCACATGAGAGATGTAGAGAAATAGCCTACAAGCAAGGGTAGCTAAGATAGACAGTCTCTCTGGTCTGCAGTGACTGGTTTCCTCTTGTGCAGATGTGTGGTCAGGCATGTTGTACTTTTGACATTCCCTGTTGACTGAACTAATAATGAAATTATATCTGTTGGCTGAATGTCTTCTACCAATTAAAAATTGCCCTGGTGAAGGCAACTAACCTAAGGTTAATATGTTTTTTCAATTTTCAATGCTTCAATGACTTCACTAGTGGGCACTCTGAAGTACTGGAGAAGGCAAAGATCACTGGGAAAAAGTGGGGCATGGGGAACTAGCGAGAAAGGAAACAAATGAAGCACCAATCCTGCGGGATTTGGTTCCTCATCAGAGATTTGTTTGTTTCACACAGGTTTCATATCCTTAGTGAAACAGAACTAAGCCAGAAGCTATCTGGTACTCAAATCAGTCAAGTTCTAATTTCTGCTACACTAGTTGTTTGCAGAATTGAGACCACAATCTTTACTCTGAAATTAGTTTAACTTCTCTATAGACCTGTACAGTAAATACTTGGTATGCTGTGGACAGAATAACAGTATTGCTAAGAACTTCAGTGGTTTTTCCTCATAGGCCTCAACATACCTTGAAAACAAAAATCATCTTTTATGTCACAGGTGTGTATTACAATGAATAATTAATGGATTCTACAGACTGTCATAAACGTTTACAGTACTCTAAAATATCTATTATTGTTTGATTATTAATGCATTCATGACACAAACATAACAGTACACATTACAGATTTTGTTAAATTCATAAAGAAGGGGTATTGTGGACTGGTTCCAAGCTACGTATATAAGCAAATTAATGACCTGTTAGACTCCATAATAGTTAATTTGCTATTTGGTAGCTCTTCTTTGGTAAATATATTTTGATATAAAGCATAACTCATTATTCTCAGACTGCATTTTGGAAGAACAGACAAAGAAAAGTGAAGTGATTTTCTCAAGGTCATTCTGTCAGTGTGTGGTAGAGCAAGGCATGAACTGAGGTTTCCAAGTTTTGCCAGAAGTTTCCACGTTTTGCCAGATCTCTCTTGCACATACCATTTGTATATCTATGCAATAATATTAAAAGTCAAGATTCTATTTATTCCAATAATACCATTAAAGCTTATTCAGAACAAGCATAAAACAAAATTTGAAAGCCTACTTTGCAGCTGAAAGGAATGTTGTACTTTTTCTTTTGGTGTAGGTCTCTGCAGAAAATAATTTCTTTAGTCATTTCCAAACATGTTTCATTGTATGGTGGAGCATATATCCCTTCTTGGATTCAGTGATTTCTCAGTTTCTGTGCTCCCAGGAAGAAAATACAGGCTGAAAAGATATCTGATGTTTTTAATTCTTTATTTTTTAATAATTCTAGTTTAAACTTATTTTGCTTGGAAGAAGTGAGATCTGGAGACTGTTGTGTTCTAACCTTAAGGGCAAGGTTTGCCTCTCAAAAAAAGCCTGTATTTCCAGGGTCCTAAACCATTATGTTTGATGGATAGTTGAAGCTTCCTTTTCCTCCTTACTACCTTGAAATGTCCTATTTTCTATCAATTTTTGTTTTATTTTCCTGAAGATAGTAGGTTGTGCTAAGAGATAATTAACATTGTACTTTGTTTTTCTACATGTTCCAGTTCATTCCCAGGGATACACTTCTCATGGTGTTCACCACATCTCTTGGAAGGTGTGACAGCTGCAAACAGTATCAACAATGCCTGGGCAGGTGTGTGATCAGAGCAAAGCCAAGCTATGGCTGAAGCCCTCTGTATTTTCTATAAGACACAATTTCTCTTACTGCTAGTAACTCTTTTTAGCAGTAGCATTCCAAATGTGGTTTACGTCCTGATCAGGAAATAGAGTTCTTTCCCTGCTTACCTAGTGCGAGTTTTTTTAATGTTTGTTTGTTTCCAAACTGGAGAAATACTGGGTTGTGTGAATGCAGAATTCAAATGCACCTGCCTAAGTTCCATGACCTAGAAAATAGGTCTGATTTGTTCTCAAAGCTTGGCAAAGCTAAGCTCTTAAAAAGCAGAGTATTAGTATAGATTTTTCTGACCTGAAGTTTGCAACATGCTCTTCTTCAGAAAATCTTTTGGGTTGGAAGAATGTCTAGTATGACACTCAAGCCTCTTTGCGTAGTGCAAGATTCTTTACATCGTTCGTGCAATACCCTGTGTGATGACTTTTGTGTTCAGCTTTTCATAGCTCTGGTGACTCTTGCAGAATTTTCAGTTGCCTGCCTCTTCTTAGAGTCATAGAGACTTGTTCTTTCTTCTTGGGTCCACATAAACCAGTAATTACCATTTTAAATAATTGATACAACATTGATGCAAGTCAGTATATGAGAAAATCTCATGTGGCATTTTAAGGAGGGTTTTGTTTTCTATTTTGCTCAAGCTTACTCTTCTAATTATCTTAAGATAAATCTTAATGGGGTAATGCAAATCTTTGCTCTATTCAATTCAAGATGGTCTTTGTTCAATTTATCTTTTTATCATCCTTTGTGTTGCAGTAATTTTGGAGGATCAAAAATTATTTAAGTTGATAATTTTATGTTACATTTGTTTTGTTTCTCTTCTGGTTTCTATTTTCTAAGTTATTAAGTTATTATTTAAGCGACTTATTTGGTTTCCATCTGCTATTTCTCACAATACATCTGGTTATAATACTTTTCTTTATAATAAGTGTAAATATTGCTAGCTCCTGCACAAGTTGTTACCTCTTCCTGTTTTCAGATATTTTGTAGTTTCTCATGCTGTGATTTTACTTTAGACTAGTCTTTCTTCTGTGAAATAGTTCGTAACTTTCTTGCTGATAGTAATTTTATTTTCATATATTGTAGGAAAACCTGTAATTATTTCTGACAACAGTATACATCTAACTGAATCACAGCTTTGTGCACAGTCAGATAACTGCACTGCAATAGCAAGACAAGGTAATAATATTTTTATAATACAGAAACGATTTCATGCATCAAGTGTAGGTGTGACTGTTACACATACTTGCAATAGCTATTAGCACAACAGTTTTAATAAAAATTGAAGCTTATTTTCAAGTAAGTGAGAAATTAACAGATTTTATTACTTAGTGAATGAATCAGTTTTTTGTCACCCTACATACTGGTTGAATAGGCCACAACTGCATTGTTGTTGTAATTCAAATTGTATCAATTATAATGCCAGAATGGTTTTCATAGTAAGTTGAAATATTAGTCTTTCTGTATTTTCCAAGAAAATGGCAAATTAAGGCCGGTTCCATGCCATACACTATTAAAATACATGAAGGAGAAAAAGGTCTGCAGAAGAGCCAAAATCCCAGCAAGTGGGATGCTGATGTTGAAGACAATAACTGCACTCCTGAAGAGTGAGAAAACTGAGTGTGAAAGTCTTTAGATGTCAGAGTTTATGGTTTTTATGGTGTCGAACCTTGTGTCCCTTCATGGGGTATTTCATGCTTCAGAACTCAGTGTGGAAAAATCCAGTTTGGGTCCCAGGTCCAAAAATTCCTTTGAATTTGAATTTTCCCAGCTGAGCTGATATACAGGATATGAAAGGGAAAAAAATATAGGGACAGAAGCAAAAGTCAGGAAACAATTATATTATGTGGTATGTTACCTCAACTTGATGAAAAAAAACCAATCTGTATTTCATCTATTCCTAGAGAATGACTGCAAGTTTCTGATTCAGTGGGAATTCAGTTTAATACTTTCTTATAAATCTTAAGAAATAAATGAGGATACTGTATTGATATAAATTTTTAAATGTTGCTGTATTATTTGAAATTGACGTGTATGTATGTACAGTTATAGGTAGGTATGAATGAATATCTGATGTAAAAGTGGCTTGCAAGTCAACACTGTAAAAAGAATTGTCCTTTTGCTCCATTTCTTTTCCTCTATAGTAGTATACAGTAATGGAAGAAATTGAGCTATTTTCTATTTTCCAGACAGCTGTAAAGGGAGAAAAGAGAGGGGATGTTCTGAGTATATATAGTGAGGAAAATTGAGATGCTAGGAACAATCATCCAGACATGAAACAGTCTTGAAATAGTCAGCCGGGGATAAATTTCCTGGACCTTGTAAGTTACTTCCAGGATCATAGTGATAGAGGCGATCACCCACAGGCTGTGTGAGTCTGCTGCTTGTTTGTGATTTGCCTTTTTTTTTAGATGTTGCAGTGTTGTAGGTTGGCATACTGTTTTCTAAATAGAACTAGAACAGCTACTCAGGTCAGAAGTAACAGTTCAAATAAAATAGATACATCTTTTATGTAATTTTAAACAGTCTCTCTGGCTTCCATGCATTTCCATCAATGCCATGCTTCATTTTTGTGAGGCATTTTTGAAGTTGCAGACTTTCTTATTTGCTGATAATAATCCACAGAAAGAGAGAGCTAAAAGAATTGTGATACAGCAGTGTTGCAGGTACCCAGCAGCTTATTTTATACTTCTGTCTCCTGTTTTACCCCTCACTTCTGCAAAATAAGATTAAAGAAAACCAAACCACCATGAGCAGAATACTTCTCTTCCCCTTATTCCTCCGCTTCTGAAACATCCTCAGTTTGATAGAAGAAGACACCCCATTGATGTAGTTCTGGGAAAGCTATCCCAAAGCTGTGCACTTTCTCCTACTGGGCACCTCTCAGCAGGGGAGGTTGTTCTCAGTTTTGAGCAGCAGTGATGTGGATGGGAGGAGGTTGATTATAGCAAGGGATGAGAAGCATGCATTTACATAGTCTCCTTTTCCCTGCCACCTCTCGACTCTCCAGCAAGCATGGGTTTATTTTAGCATTGGCCTTCTGAAGCAGGATTAATTTTCCCCTGAATAGGTCAGGCTGGAACAGAGCCAGGAAACATGGCCTTTCATTGCTGGGGTGACTCAGGAAGGCAGAGATACCTACTAAGTAGACAGGGCCTCTAACTGCTGGGCCTGTGCCCAGTGCAAGAGAAGTATCCTGGAATAACCTTTCTGATAAACAGCAGAAAAGTCTGTATGGACTTTTTCCAGAAGCTGATGCCCGGCTGAACCAGGCTGCCCTCTGCTGTTTGGTTTCGGGAAGAAAGTAAAACTCGGTGATAAAACCTCTCAAATCTGTAACCAAGTATAACTGGGAAAATAGTAGCACGTGAATGCGAACTTTCAGCCTCCCATTTCACACAGGGGTTCAGCCAGTTGAAATGTGCCCTCATATCTTCACTAGCAGTTCCGTTCATAGCAACAGAACATAGATAATAATTTTCTTGGGGTTTAGCACTGGTAGGGTCCTTGTGGCTCTGCAAAGCAACTGTGACACAGAAGTCACACTTTTTGACACGTTTGTTTGTGTTTCAGTGTGTAGGGGAGATGCAGAGGAAGGAATTTCCATCAGTAATTCAGATGTTAAAAACTTTGCTATACTTATTATTATGTAGAATTATTTAATTCCCTACTTATATGTACTTGATACAAAGTTGAGTAGGAAGCTACAGCCATCTTGTGTCAGTACAGGTGTCTAGGACTTTTTCCCCATAGCTAATCTGTGAGGCAGTGTGGAAGCAAAACAGAAGCAATCTGATATTTCTATTAGAACTAGAAAGAATTCCTATCAGGGGTATTTCTTGGCCCTTTTGCAATACACCCCTGATAGACTTGGAGCATGTGTAGCCCTGAATGCTTGCACATCTGCAGATATCCCAGCAGCTATAAGAACTGAGTTTTGGATTCTGTTCTGGAACATAACTACTGGGCTGATTTCATGGCTGTAAGGACGTAAATTGTGGTGTATGGTTCCAGAAACTTGCTGCTTCATTTCACAAAGCGGGTTTTAATGTTAAGTTGTGATTGCCATCTTAGTGCTTGTATCTTTAAATGTTATATGCATGTTTCACTTTTTGATACTGATTTTAAAACACATGCCTTCAATTTCTTTATCACAATCATTGTGTCCTGACTGTGTGGGATTTTGACTTAGCTATCAATGTGCCTGTGGCTCCCTTTCAAAGGAAAGAAACTTCTCACTTTCTCACTAATAAAAAAAAAATCTGTAAAATCCAACTAAAGGCAGAACTGATCAGAGCCCTGTGATTCAACTAATGTAGTACAGTGATAAATAAAAGCAACTGTAGGCAACTGTAGTCATTAATCCTGTCAACAACTCAACAAATCATTGTACAGTGTGTGGAGGCTTGTGGTGACTTGTTTACGCAGGCAGTTAATGAATAATAAAATAAATAAAAGCTTCTTTCCAAATATGTGAGTTAATTAATGATTTTTAGAGGTGTGATTTCACTTTGGGAAGTGGTTGTAGCAGTGGAGCTGTGAGGCTGTTTATTGGCTTCCCCTGCAATCACGAGTGAGTACTTTTCTGTTAGAGAAACCCTTTTCTAACATTCAAGCCTGCAACCTCAAACTGAACTTTAAAGGTGAGGACTTTTCTGCTTGTGTTGTAAACAATAATCAAGCCACAACTCTGGGCCTGTTTGAGGGAAGACAGAGAACCAGTATAAGTGCCTGTTTAACCTTCCTTTCCACTTGGTTTACTCTTCAGTTTTGGGATCATTTGGCTTCATTTCCCAGGCTCCCGATAGCAGAAGAGAGAGACTATCCCATTGTCTGGCTGGGATGCTGATTGGTGCAAGCAATATTCACAGCTCAGCCAAGTTGGCAGGAGAGCCTGGTTGAGTGGAAATTATTGTATTGCTTTCTAGAGAGCCCAGGTGTTTGGTTGGCTAGTATTTGATTCCATCACATTAGCATTTACAGCAGAAAAGAATTCTAATGGAAGATAAAAACCCAATCTGTTTTACTTGTAGTCTCAGAACTTGAGGATATGGGTTGAAAAAAGTGGGAATGGGTAAAATCTGATTGTGTCTTTCATAGATTTCACAGCGAAATGGGAGATGGGAGAATCAGTCCAGCATCTGGTATGACTGCAATTGAAGCAAAGTTGGCAAACTTGATTCAGTCTGATTTTATTTTGCTCTTGGCCTCATTCTAGTAAACATCTGTCCAGTCGCATTCATTTTGTTTAATTTGTGACCCCTTCGTGAGTGTATGTTGCAGAAGTTGCAGAAGTCTGTGAAATTTGAAACACAAAAATCACCTGTGATAGAAGAGAGGGATCCACAATTTGATGCTTCCGTATGAGCACCTTCTGAGATGTGTCAAGAAATCATACACTAGACATGTGTGTATCCTTCTTATAGTTAGTGAGTTGCTATGTAGATAAAAGCTCCGTATCTGCATTGGGAGAGGTGAATTCTAGCCTGCACCAGTCCTGCAGTGAAAGATTTGCTGAGAATTTGTGGGCTTCATTGCTTGGAAAGTGGCAGCATCACTAAGTTCATTTCAGGAAGGGGCATTTGCACATATTTGCAAAGACCATCATCCTTCTTTCATTAGGTGGCTTTTATAGTTCCTAGATGTTTGGATACTAGGGTGGATCTTGGTTTGGTTTGGTTTATTTTGTTACTTTCAGTAGCTGTGCAGGGCCTCTTCCATCAGTGTGGTCTCACTCCCTTACAGACGCAGACAAACCACAAGCAGTGACCAATGGAGAAATCCTCAGTCTTTACCACCTTTGTGCTCCTCCTGAAGCTGATGGATAAATGGTTTAAGGAACCAGTTTAAGGAACCAGGTGGAAATATCCCTTGTGGAAGAAAATCCATGGTAGATTAGAAACTTTGGCATCTGGCTGTCACCTGGTGGGGGTCTGGCATACTCAATTCACTGCCTCCTTCTACCCTTTGGTCACCAGAAGTGCCAGCCACTGGACCTCACAATGATACCTGCTCTCATCTTTGCAGAATGCTGTGTTCACCCTTCACTTGGGATTTGACAGTGTTAGCAAAAACTGTGTGTGCCTCTCAGGCTTTTTTTTTTTTTTTTTTTTTTTTTTTTTTTTTTTTTTTTTTTTTTTTTTTTTTTTTTTTTTTGTTAATGCTTCTTAACTGCAAACTTGGGTGTTTCTCAGTGCAGTAGGCTTTATTCTAGAGGAGTTCTGGTCACAGAAGACCAGTCCAGAAGTAAATGTTTAGTTTTAAATATGCCAGCAAAGTGTCCTAAATGATTCATTACTGTGCTCAGTTGGTTGTTTATATAAGGCAGTATTTTTGTAAACTCCATTAAGTCCTGTGCCATTCCTGAACAGTGTGGGCTGAACCTGTATGCCAAGAGGGGGAAGGGAGACAATTTTTCACTTACCATATAGGGTGGGCTACTTACTTGAAATGGAATTGGACCCTTTCTCCAAGTGACAGAATTTCTGGTTAAAGTAGTTCAATCTTTTCACTAACCTAGGCTTCATTTGTTTTCCATGTGCATGAAATTGTGCTTTCTTAGTATTGTTTTGTCTTTTTACATCTTTCTCAGGAATAACTGATAAATTAAATAGAAAGGTGATTAATGAGCAGGAATTTCAGAAAGCAATTGAATGCATGTGAGAATTATTTCCTTTATCCAGAACCATCTGTCTGTGGGGAGATATAATTTTAACTTCCTAGCAGTGTTTCTTTAAGCACCCTTTTTCACAGTGCCTACAGCTGAATGCATTCAGGGCATTTGTATTTCTGTAAAAGGGAAACTATCTGAAGTAACTGGATTATATAAGGGGCAGGGAAATAATGGATTTTTTCAGTTGATTTTTCATTTTCAAGCCACAACTGGACAATCCTCTGCCACATCCCCATCTTCAGTGTGCCCAACATTCCAATGATCTGAAGACTAAAAATCTGAAAATCTTGTCCTTATTCTTAGGTCAGTCATGTTCAAGATTCTTGTCCTTTGTTCAGAATGGTGTTGTAGCTGTAGCTTCAAATGCCCTGTATCTTTAGGGGGAATATTGCATTACCAGGTTTTATTTGTACTTCATTCTGAGTAGTTACAGAGAGCAGTTTCTGCCATCCGTCTTTAAGAGGGAGATCTCAACACTACAGGAATGAGTTTGACAGCTCCTGATTGTGCTTTGATTGCAGTCTGTCTGAATGTGTGGAGGCATCACCTTCATGGTGGTTATTAGTCACCAGTTTATATTGCTTCAGCAAAATTTTCTTCTATTTCAGCACTTTCCTGTAAATTTGATTTATTTCAGATATGGAGGATTTTATTGCTGTCAGTGTTTTCACAGCAACACATACCTTTACATGAGGATCCACTTAATCCTTTCAGTTGCAAGTCTAGCTGCATCCATTTTCTGGTTTTTCTAGCCAAGGTATGTCTGTGGATGGCTCACACAAATGTCTGAGATTCTTTAGTCATTTCACGCATTTCAGTAGTGGACATTTGTGGGTGTTGTCCTGGACAGAGGGGAGTCATTCTCAGTGGAAAGTAACAGATGATCATTGGAAGTGAACCACTTCCTGCTACCACAGTTATAACTGAACTCTCTTCAATATTGTGGGGGATGTGAGGCTCTCATGTCAAACAGCTTAGAAACTGGTGTTCACAGAGAGCTTTCCTCTGTGTTCACCTCTGCAAATAGATTCCTTTTTTGCATTGCTTATTCCAGGCTGGGAACAGGAGGCTCTGCTGCAGCTCCTACAGTCCTCTTTCAACAAGGAAATAACGGTTGTCTTGGTTGTCACCAGTAGCTAAAATCTTCACTGCTTCTTTCTACCTCACTTTTCCTTTGGGTGTATTTAAAGACCTGCTTCTCTCGGAGGTACCTTTTTAGTACATTGTTGCATTATCAATGGAGCAAAAGTCTGGCGCTGGACTGTCTGTTCTGAAATGTCTGTCTGGTGTCTGCTATGATAAGCTACTTGGATGGATGTGATGTGTTGGCCCTGGGCAGCATCTAAGTACCCACACAGCCATTCACTCAGTTATTCCCGGGCAGGATGAGGGAGAGAATAGGAAGAGCAAAAGTTATAAAACACTTGGGTTGAAGTAAGAATGCTTAGTTAAGTAAAAGTTTAGTAAGAAAAAAATGCAAAGTGATGCAAAGCCGATCATTTGCCATCTTCTGCAAGCACACTGATGCCCAGCCTGTCTCTGAGCAACAGCTACAATTACTACCTTGGGAGACAACCCCACAACCCCAATTTTTAATGCTGAGCGTGATATTATATAGTGTGGAACAACTCTCTGACTAGTTTGGGTCTGCTCTTCTGGCACTGTCACCTCTCATCCTCTTGAAAGGACAAGGGGTAATAGCTTTAAACTGAAAGAGGGCAGGTTTAGATTAGATATTGCAAAGCAATTCTTTGCTGTGAGGGTGGTGAGGCACTGGAACACATTGCCCAGAGAAGTTGTGGGTTTCCCATCCCTGGCAGTGTTCAAGGCCAAGTTGGATGGAGCTTTAACCAATCTGGTCTGGTGTCCCTGCCCATGGCAGGGAGGTTGGAACTAGATGATCTTTAAACTTCTTCCAACGCAAACCATTCTGTGATTCTTGTGCCTGCCCCTCTCAGCCTGCTCACTGGAGGGGGTCAGTGTGAGAAAAAGAGAAAGCCTTGATGCTGTGCAAGCACTGTTTAGTAACAGCCAAAAGACTAGCATGTTATCACAAGCACTTTGTTTTAGTCACAAATCCAAAACATAGCAACATATGGGCTTTCATGGAGTTAACTCAATTCCCACCAGACCTGGTACAACAGAGCTCCTCTGCACTAATTCATAGTAGATCAGGATAGGTTTTTGGATGCCATAAGAATCCCGATGACTCAGTGACAGCTCAATTTTTTCTCCCCGTCATATGTTCCTCATCTTCTCTCATGTCAGCACTAGCAATCATGTAGTCTTATAAAAACTGAGTTTTCAGCATGTCCTTGGTAGTGAGTCAAAGCTGTTACGTAGGCAGGGAGTTGGGAGTAATGACAGAAGTGACCTTTCTTGAATAGACATGTCAGTTTGTGACATAGCTGAGCGGTTGTTACACAGCGGTTGTACTTCTTCATTCTTATATACTCCTTATTAATCTCCCCCACTTCCACTTTGCTGCTTCTAAATATCTGCTGTCACCATATGGTCTGTAGCTCCTACTTCAACTTTAGAGCATTTAGCTAGAGAAAGCTATATATGCAAAAGAGGATCCCATGATTTGGTTCTCTGAAGCTATGCTGCAGGGGTCTCTCATTAACAGTTAAGTAGAAAAAGAAATGTAATATTTAATGTATGCTATACAACTAGACATAGAAGTCACTCATATACATTATGTATGTCAATGCAAGATAGAGGAGATTAATGTTTTACTTTTTTTTTCTCAGGGACTCTCTACACAGATCATTAGAATAGATATGCATTACCACCATGATTTTCTACTTTTCAACTTTTTTTTTCTTTTTTTTTTTTTTAATTTGAAAAATGTGCAATATGTGTGAGAGGGTTTCCATATGAAGTTTCTCTGCTGAAGAAGCGGAGTGGTATTTTTGGAATGCCACTAGATGGCAGGGTGCCCTTTGGATAAAGGAAGCACTTGGCTGTGTTCGACACTATTTTGCTCTCAGTCTTCAACCCTCTCATTGAGATTATCGAGAGTTTTGCTGGAGTGAGGAGCCGGGTGCAGCGCTGGAAAGAACTCTAATTATGTTATGGCCCTTTGACAGCACTAACATGCATTTTAAATTTTTTTCCAGTAAAATAGATACCTTAATTTAATTCCACCGAGCTTGACATAATAAGATAATAAAGGAAATGTGTGTTTTAACCACAATTAAACCATGTTAGTGAATGTGTTGGAGAAATCTCTGCCTCTTGTGCACGTGCTGTTTTTGCTGTGCCAAGTTCTGAAGTACTCAATCCTTGAAGTGAATTCAGAAGAGGACACTAGCCCAAGTTGTGACCTTGGAATCTAGCTTTATACAGTTTAGACGGACAGTTTGCTGCAAGTGGAAGATCCAGTGAGCCTTTAGAAGAGTTAAGAGCTGTAATTTTCACTCTTTCACACCAATTTCATCTGGGATTACAGCTTCATCTAATAAATTCAACAGAATGAAACTTGTGTAAAGGTGCTAAGAAACCATAAGGATGCTTATGTTTAGACTGGAGTTATTTTAGTATTCAGAATATTAAGATGAGGAATTTGTGCACATTTACCATCCCAAGTATAAATCTGTATCTGGGTAAGGTGGGTACAACACTCCTCTGTTCTGAAAGAGAGCATTAAACATTGGCAATTGAAATGACCACACTAAGATCAGGTCCATGTCACTGAGTCTGTTAGCTAATGAGGGACAAAGGTAAAAGATATACCAAACTAGGTGCTTTGTCATGGTGTTTGTAGCATTACACTTTTTTACTAACACATCTGGAAAACTTGTAGGGAAATACTCAAAATTCTGAACTTTTATCTTTTTAGTTGATAAATAGCTTATTTTTAAATTAGTTGACTCATTTATTAAATATAATGACAAGGTAACATTGACTTTATCAGGGTTTATGATCCTATTAACAAAGTTGCTCAAAACTAAATAAACTAGCAAAAAGGACAGCATTTTCAAATTTATATTTTGTGACATTTGAACTGGATTAATTTCTCTTTTTCTGGAATAGTTTTCTATACTTCATTAAAAAAAGACTGAAAAATATTTTAAATTAGGTAAATTATAAAAGGAATGTGGCTGACAGAATGAAAAATGTAAGTTCAAGGAAACAAATGCTTTGTGAAAAGCTGTTTCAGAGAGAACACTGTTCAGCTTTTGCGAAGGATATTTTCACGTGGTGTATGGTGTGACATATTGTGAAATTTTTTAATCACATTTTCAGTAGTTACTTACTTGTAGTACTTGCCACTGGCTAAGTTTTGTTACAAATGACACTTCTTAAGCCTGTTGAATCATGACTTGGATCCTTTTGCTATAATGAAATACCGGAATTTTTTTGGCACGTTTTGCCCACACTCAGTTTGGGAATGATCTGCATCTGCTTTCACAGGAAAAAAGGTGTCAGCATTCTTAGTCTGTTACACAAGAGTATCCCTCTCTTGAGGCTGCCTGCATGGCACATACACTATTCATACACTACTAGGCTTGCACTTAGCCTTTTTATCTCTCTTACCTGCATTCAAGGGCAGATTTCAGAGCACATTGACCTAAGTAGTGGGCTTCCAATCACATCTGAACTGGAGTTGAACATGTGTTTTTCCAGGGTATCAGACATGAGGTATCTCTTGTGCTCCAGTGGGAGATGCTTTATTTTTAGCATCCTTGCGGGCACGAGCGAGCAGCTTCAGTGTGCAGATCCCAGCTGAGAGGAGAGGAGGCGGTGCTGGCAAAGCTGCAAGCTGCAGCTGGTGCACTGCTTCTTGCTGAGAGGTGCCTGGTGGAATTGCCCAGAGAGCCTCCATTAAAATAAATGGAGTAGCAACTGCTTTATTCCATATAATGTAAGATTTCTGGTTTGCTGTAGCAAAAATGCCTCCAAATTATCTGGGACATTTTAAAAGTCTTTTTTTTTTCCAGAGAAAACGTCCTGTATGGGTGAAAACCTCTTCTTCTTTTAAATATCACTCTGTTTTGTTTTGGGTTTTTGGGGGGGGGGAGGGGAGGGGGGTTGGGATTTTTTAAATAATAAAACCTCTCTTTTGCCACCTGCACTATCTGAATGCCTTACTTTTGCTGTGTCTACATCTCACTTCAGAAATCTGGTGTAACGTCTCCATCTGTTCTTCAGGGTTCTGAAATGGCAACTTCTGTACCCACCAGGTACCAAGCACTGCAGTTCTTGGATCAGGAAGCTGCTTCTGAAAGGAGTCCTTTTCAGTGAGAGCTAATCCTTTATTTTGTCTGGTAGCCTGTTACCCAGCCTGGATTTTTCACCCATGCTTTATAGGTTGTCATTGCTCCTAGGATCAGACAAAGCAGTTCACACCTTCCATTGCATGAAATGTCAACAGCCCAGAAGAAAAGCTGGGGTTTACATCATCCACCTTCATGTATCTCACACAGGTGATGGAAGGCTGCTGGGAAACTCTTGGATAACAGATGTTCTCAGGCCACGGTGGAACGAAAGCTAGACCTGGACACAGTGTAAGGCAGCCCTGAAAGCGTATGTGGAGAACACAGCAAAAGTCCTGCATGGTGTCCCTGCTTATGACACTGTCTCCGAGCTTAACACCCAAAGAAAGATAACTCTGATAATGTCTTAGTGATAACTTGATCAGCTGTTCTGGCAGAATCCCTAGAAGGCCTCTCAAAATGTTTTTTCACTTGTTACCTGCTGTTGAAGCAGTGATAAGGAGATGCAAAGGTCTTGTGCTTCCCATAACCAATAAGGAATTCTTGCAGTAGCAGATCCTTACAGTGCTGTTGTAGGTGTTTGTTTTACCACGGAAAGATATTTAGTAGTCTAACACAATTACTTTTATCCATTTTCATTTTCTCCCAGTTCCTGTTGTTTCTACTACTAACTCAGCAGCACGGGAGATGCTGCTGTGGCACATTTAGTACAGACAGGTGGTGACAGATTGCAGCCTTTTAACCACTACTGTGCTTAAGCCTCCTCTAAGCATGGGTTTTACAGTAATACAAAAAACATATGGTATCATTGAAATAGCTTTGCCTGAGGGGAAGACACACAGAACTGGAATCTGGGAGATTCCTTTGGTAAGGGTAGAAAGATGTTGGATTAAGGGGTGGTTTTGGAGGCATAGCATGAGAATTCATGAAACTTGGTTTTATTTTCTACCATTGTGTGACAGTGGACAATGCATCCCTTCTCCCTTCTATGGCAGACAGAGGTCAGTAACTATAAAATCCATCAGTTTGTGAAGGGCACAGGTGCTGGGGATGACAGAAAGCCATCCAGACAAGCGGAGCAACCTGGTTTATGCATATAAGGAGTAGAAGAATCAAGACACAGGAGGGAGAGACACACAGCACAGTGGACAATTCAACAAAACACTGCTCATACCACATGCTGCATTGCTAGCTCTTAGCAATAGACATTTTGGCATGGTATGGACTTGCTTACACTTTCTCACAATGTCTATTGGGATAATAACAGGGGAGTATTTGCTTTTTGCTTCTTGTTTTTTTGCATTAGCAACATGAGAACCTTTTCCTTGAGGTTACTGACAGAATGGATAAGAGAGTTGCAGTAATGGTGAGACTAGGGATCTTGGCTTACAAGTGAGCAGAGCATAAAACATGATCATCTGTGCAAACCCCCTTGCCAAACTCTGTCCCCTCCCCTCAGCACCCTGGTGCTGTTTTGTGCTTACCTAAATGTTAGACCTCTTTAGTTTTTGTAGGGAGACAAAAGGGAGACAAGCACTCCTGGTGCTAGCTTTCCTTTGCGTGCTGCTCCCATGGAAGAAATTGTTGTTGCTTTGATTGTATTTAAGTAAAAAGAGACTTTTGGGCCAAATTTTGGAAGGCATTTGAGTAACTGACTCCAACTAGGAGGAGATCAGGCTGTGAATAGCCTGTGGTGTGATCCAATAACCCAGGCAGACTGTTGCCTACTAGCAGGGTCTGAATGACAGGATAAAATTAAAAGCTGGAAGAATTTGTGGCTGAAGGAGCACCATGTTGCCTGGAGCACTAGGTTAAGCCCTACTTTGCTGCTGAAGTGTTCATTATCCTGGCTGATGCTTTGATGGAGAAATTGTGATGAAATGGGAAAATATTTGTGTTGTACTGCTGTGGCTGTGTTGCCTAAGTGGCTGAAGGGTCTGGCATTTGAATTGAGCATTCTCTGGAACAGTGTTCCAATATGTAAATATAAATGCCAAGAATGGAGGGGCTTGCTTAATGTGAAATGCTGGGGATTAGTTGGAAAAATGTCCTGCAAGAAAGATATTGTTGCAATATCATGAGCTAATGATGACCTGGACTTGAACTGCAGTAGCTGGGTTGTTTGAAGCATTACAAACCAGGGAGGGAAACAACATATAAGCAAAGAATGAATAACAAGCTGGTTAATTTTCCTTGCCTTGCCTATAAATCTTGCATGTCAGTTTTCCCAGGCAGTGTTTTACACAGAGATTGCAGTGGTTCAGCTTTCCAAGCCTACCTTTTGTATGTTAGGTGTCTCCCCATCAAGAAAGTTGCCTGCCAGGGGAAGACTGGTGAGTTACATTTGGTGTTTTCCTTGAGACCTTTGAGAGGATTGAAGAGGCAAATAGACATCCTACACCACAGATAAGGACTTGCCAATACTTTCAGTGTTTGTGTCATGAGAGGTGGAAAAAGGAAAGTTTTTTGGAGGGAAGTGGAACTGGTTTATGCCAATAAAATATAATTTCAGATTTTTTGAAGTCGATTGTTAAAATCACTTTTCATAAATATGTAAGTACTTACTAAAATTGTTGTTGCTGATTCCTTAAAAACTGCCAAATGAGAGAGATTGCTTCTGGTTTCTTCGTGACACTGGTTCATTAATGTTTCTTTCACAGGTGAAATGCCTGGTGATCCCTTAGAAAATGCACAAGAGGTGCTGAAAGAGGCCATGTTTTTTGTAAGCAGATGCAGTATGTAGTTAATTTCTGCTCTGCCTGCCAGCAGAAGCGATGGTTTCTATGCATGTGTTTGCACATGGGAACTATAGGGTTGTGCACCCCACAACTGCCTGCTGTTTCTCAACAACTGCAAGTATCTCTGCCTTGCCCTTGTTCCTGGGACAGATCTGAGGTCACACTGCTGGAGTAATCCCCTTAGCTTATCTTTCTGGGTATACCATGCCCTGTTTGAAAATTCCTCCCACTTAGTTCTTCTTGCAATCAGATCAGTATAAACGCCTCATTCTTGCTTCAAATGCCCATCAGAATTTTGGGCTGCTTATCCCTCTGACATTGTCTGCAGTCTTATTTGCCTTGCCATCTCTGCTCCTGTAGCATGCTAGTCTTGACACCTTATTAAGTTCTTTGCCTCTGCTTTCTGTGCTTCTTCTCAATTGCCCTCTTGCAGAGGATGTGTTTTTGCATCTTCTCTTTTCCCCAATGACCTTTTAAAAACATGCTGTTACATAGGTACCCAGGAGTAGTGTCTTTACAGATGATTAAAAGACACTCAGTAACTGACTGAAACAGTTGCTGAATTTCCCAATGTACCTTATCTCCCTTTCTGTCCCTTCAATGTAAAATCTGAGAGGTAGGAACTTCTTGTGTTTGGGGATATTGCAGTTATTAAACATAGGATAAAATGGAAATAACAATTTCTTAGTTTGCATGTGCAAATGTAGGTATTGGTACGATAAACCACATGTGACTTTTTGCAGGTGTTCCCTTTGCCAGGGTTCTGGGCTTCTTGCCAAAGCATTTTCTCTCAACCTCACTGTTAACCAGTCCCTTGTGTTTTGCATCAGCTTCTGTCTAAATAGGCTTAGCCCTCCAGTTAATAGATATCTTTTTCTCAAGCCCTGCCCATTGCACCTGCTTTTGAAAATGTGCCCTGGAGAAACCAGTGATTCATCTGTTGTGTGCTGTTGTTGTTTGATTAAATCATTGCTTAGTTTCAGGTGGCTGCATTTGTGTGCTGGAACACTTGATCCTCCTGTTTACTGCTTTTGTACGGTGTGGAAGTGTTTGTAAAGCTTGAGGGGAAATTCAGAATGAGAGGTATAATATCACTGTTTGGGATAACAAATGGTATAGGCCATACACTCTCTTCATTCAATGCTTTTTCTGTTTCCACACCAGTGAGCACGATAGATGTAATGTAGTCACAGCATGTTTCCAGAAATCCTGAGATCAGTAATGTAAAATAGGTCTTTGGAATTTTAATAATGGAGAAAATGTCGGTATGCAAAGTTGGTGCAGCCTTGTTGTTCCTCCCTTCCCCCAGTTTCACTCCTTTAGGCCAGCCTATGTATTTCCTGACCTTGCAGACACAATATATGGCAGGGAGAGGAAACCCTCAAGGACCTTACATTGATTCCTCTCCTATTTCAGTAGATTGACCACCCTAAAAAGTAAATATATAGAGACATGCTTTCAGATCACACCTTCAGGAGCATCTTCTGTCTCCTGGATGCATTCGGGAAGTTTGGAGATGTTCAACGCTGAAATGAGTTTTGACATTTCGTAAGAGGGACTGTGGCACCCAGAAATCACTGGGTTCTTTCCAGGCTGCTGTTTTCCCCCAGCCACATCCAGGGATGGGTTGTGTGTCACTAGCAATGCTTCAGTCATGACTGTTAGAAGGCTGATGAACAGTGAAATCTTGACGAGAGCATGATTCTAACACACCCTCCTTATAGAAGTGACATTATTTTTTAGCTCTTTAAATTATTGTGGTATTTTACTCATAAAATATATTTGTACACTGTCAAGTATATGCCTGGGCTTTCAGAGATCAGCTGTCCTGATTGGGTATCACAGATCACAGTTATAGGGTAATGCTGGGAATGGGAAATTATTTACAGGGAAGAGATAGTTAACTCCTTCATGTGAGTATAAATATATCCACGTTGGCAGTTTACAGTTCATTAACATTCTTGAGCATTAAACTTGGACAAACCTTCTTTTATTTTGTGGTCTCTTAATGTGGCTGGATATGGAATGCAGTTTGAGATATTCTTCTTACGAAAGCAGTCTGATCGGAAGCCCTTGTGATTGCTTCAGTGGCCTGGTTCACTCCAGGTTAGAGATCTGTCTCTCTAGTTCAGGCTGCCAGCTAATGATGAGTTATCAGCCTCTTTCAGTGAAATTGAATGAGCAGTTATTCAGAGCTATACTGAACCTGTAGAATAAGAAGTATTCTCAGTAGCACAACCTGGTCAGATTGGGTCCAATACCAAGAAAATCCTTACTCATTTGCCTGTTAAGGCACTTTGGGTTTTTTTTTTCCATTTGGTTACCAGAAGTGAAGATTTTTCTCACTCATTTTGCATTAAAAATTTCTTTTGATCAACAGGAAAAAATCACTATTTCTGTAGGGTTTTTTCATGCACTTATATTGGAGCTGATATGAGAGGACCTATCTTTTGCTATGGAGAGGAAAAAATAATATAAGCCAGAGCCTGGAGACAACTGTGCCTAATTAATGATTGAAAGATTGTTTCTTTGCAAGTAAAAATGCAACATCATCTGTGTGTGAATTTCTGTCTACTTCTAGGCTTCGCAAAATTTTTTTTACTGAGGCAAATGAAATTACCAAAGAAGTAGGGCCTCCCTTCAGTAATTAGTCTTACTCTAAGAGAGGACAAAATGGGTAATAAATATTAAGACATAACTTCAAATCTTACGATCTTATGTTCCTCTCCTTATTCTTGTTTTTTAGATCACACAAATTCTTTGTCTTTAAATCCAGAACACTGTTCAAGGAGCTTCATTTTGCTGTTTGAACAGTTTGTGGCTTTGTTGCTCCCCTTCCTATTTGAAGACACTAATGATGAATATGAAAAGACATTTTCTCTCAATGTTGCAGTAAGTAGTATTCCTTTTCTTCCTTGGATCTCATGTGTTACTTTATGTGGAACCTTTCTAGCTTTCTTTGTGACTACGGTTACACACAGAAAAGTAATGTAATGGCTAAACAATCAATCTGTGTGGTTGCGCTGTTTTGGAATCCTTCTGTTCTTTCTCATGGGGGGCATAGATAGGTTGCATTCTTTCACTTTTCTGGTCTCTGTGTTTGGCACCGGGTGTCGTTTGGCTGTGGCCGATGGGCTTGGGAGGTGGACTTTTCACTGACCAGTAGTTGTTGGAGTATGTTAGAGTATAAAAAGCCTTTACTGTAAATAAACTGTCCTTCTCCGCCATACTTGGTCTGCTTGGTTTCTCTCAGCAAGCTTCTGCGCCAGGGGGATTTGAAACCACAAATCTGTTTTAGTTGCAGAGCTAGAAGTTGGCCAGTTTACCTAACTTTTTGGTTTTCAACATAGATTCCTCACTGCTTGTGCACTATATACAACCTAAACTCCTTTCTGGGATGGCACCCCTTGATGCAAGTGATGGAGGGAAGGATTAGGAGAGAGCAACAATCTGGAGATTTTGTTTAACTGATCACGTAAGCAAATAGATTTTGCCCATTGATCACATGTGCAAATAGCTAGTCTTCAAATGACCTGTGCAACAGTGTGTAACCCCAAAATAGCTATGGATTCCTGGAAGATTGTTCTCACTGACACTACCCAGCCAAGTTAGGTTTTATGTTCCTCAGCGGGTGAAAAATGCTGCAGGTGTGTATGATTTCTCTTTGGGTTTATATGTGTTGACTGAACTCAAGCTTCTCTAAATCTCTAAATGATACATGAGTGTAGATAAGTGAGGCTGAATGTAAAATAAGATACTATCAGCTGAGGGCAAATGCAAAAGCTGTTGTATCTGCCCTCCTCAGCAAAATTCCTCAGAAATAAAGGAGAGTAAAGAATTCTACTGTTGGCAATGAGCTGTTCTCCATGCACCAAACCTCTGAATCAGAAATCCCCAAAAGAAGTTAAGGACAAATGACACTCTAACAGGAAGATTTCTTGAGTTATGTAAAATGGGAAAGCATTATGATGAAACCAAAGCAACAAATAAATATTTGGTTGTTTATATATTTAAATTGCTTTGTAAAAAATATATATCCCTCCAAAAGTCAGCTGAGTTTATCAGCTTTGCAAAATGATGAATAAACGCCTTGTTCTTTATTATAGCCTAAGTCATTCCTGTTTATGCCAGTATTTCAAGGATTATGTTTTGATTGTTCTGAAGAGGTGAAAACACTTTCTTGCTGATGAATAAACACTGCCACTTTTAAATATTTGTATGCAAAATGTCTTTAAAGCCATTATGAAATGCTTTCCAAAAGCACTAAGAAGCTGTTTCCCAAAAAGACAGTTTTTCTCTACATTTTCTTTCATGCTAAACAGTCCAAATGAAAAGCCTTTCAGAGTTAACTAGTTAAAGCAATACCAGTGTTTTAGTGTAATGAATAACTTTTTATAGAGGACAATTGCACACAGTTCAATATGCTAGTATTTCTATTTCTGTGCCCCACCAATGCTGGGATTCTAGGGTAGAATTTCTTTCTTTGAGAAAGCTGAGGCGATCAAAACCCTGATTAACCTCTGATATTCACGTGGTGCTCTTGATCTTGAGGGCCGAAGCAGTAACAAAGAGTTAATGGCAGCCATATGCTCAGGGTATTGTGGGTACTGTTGACCCAAATGTGAACTCCGCAAGCGAGTGCTGCTAACTCCTGTTTGTTTCAGGTTTGGTGTGGAGATTACTGATTAAGAGTTTGAGCTGCTACTTGACAGAATCCCCCTTGATGAAGATGGAAATGTCAGATACCCCCAGTTCATGCTCAGGTTTGATTCCTGGTATGCAGTGTATGCATTTTATTTCTCATTTGTGAGTAGAATTATTTTTAATCTGAAAGGTTCACATAACATTTCCAGACTGAATCTCCTTTCTTAACTGTGCTCCTTTATGACATATTTCTTGCATGGAGTGTGCTGATTCCATTTAAAATTAGCTAATGTCGTGGGTGTCTGCTGTTTGTAATTTAGTTGCTCTTTGCATGTTATTTACATATTTTAGAAGAAAGACTTCAAAGATATATAACAAATCCTTGTGCTTTCTGCAGACTGGGAAATGTGTTGGACTTCTAAATAAAAGCTAATTATTTCCACTAAATGGTAATATATGTACTCAGTATATCTGTGAGAACTTGAAGCATTTACAGGCCTTATATGTAGTCTGAAGTACTTCTGAGATGGTGATATTGGTTCACAGAAGCTTGACTCACTCTCCAAGGCCTAGCTGTAAATTAGTTTAATTAAAAGAAAAAAGTGCTGGGCTAGATAAAGATATTCTATTATTTTCCAAAAATTAAAACTCAATCCTCAAAACTGTCATGCCAGTAGCAGAGCAGAAGCCAGTGTCATTTCTGAGCTGAATGAAAGACTTGTGGAATCTGGGACTGGAGAAAGTCATTCAACCCATGAAATCCAGAGAAGTAAATTCCAGCACTTTCCCACCCACTTGAATGTGCACGTGAGAGTTAGGCTGCTCGGTTATTTATTTTGAGCTATTTAGCAGATAAGGGTATATCTAGTTTGCATACACACAAGAAGGGTAGGTAGAAGCCTGAGTTCACTGTACAGAAACCACAGGGGGTACCTTCCTGCACTTCAGGTAGCAAACCAAGTACTGCAGACCTGATGAGACTTCTTCTTGCTTCCTATTCCATTCATTGATCTTCCACTCCTTTTCCTCAGTCCTTGTCTTCCTGCTTCAGGAAGCTTTGGGGATAAATTAATCTGTCCACACGTTTGTGATATCCAACTGCCAACAAGGCAGTTGGATATCACACTGGATTACTGAGATGTATGTGGTCTTCTGAATGGTACCTCCAAGGCAATCTCCAAACATGTTCCAAATAACTTTTAAATGCATTTGGGTGGGCTCTTGTTCCTTACCTACTTTTCTGCCAAGGCCTCCACTCCATTTCTTTCTTTCATAGCCCTCTGACTTGGTTGCAGTTATCATGGATTCAGCTGTGCATGAATTCCTGTGGCATGTCTTCACTCCAGGAGTATTCTCGCATTTTCCTGTGGTAAGGGTGTAAAAAGGAGTGACAGAGGATAAAGGCCATCTAGCAAAGCTCACCAACCTTTGAGAAACCAAAAGAAAAAAAAACATACAGAGATGCACAACACTGGACCGTACCTCCTTCCTCTTAATATGCACTCAGCTGTGCTCTGTCTTAATTGCAGGACAAAGAGATTAAACTGTTAGATTAGAAATTCAGAATAAGGGAAAAGGGCGTTTTAGGAACTAAAGTTACAGCCTAGCTTTTTTCACTGTAGAAAGAATAGAGCCTGATCATTCAGTGGTGAAATGCTTTCTCTGCAGCCCTTTACTTTTAGCTGAAGTCAACCTTCAGAATTCACTAAATCTTGCCGTTTCGAAGACCATTATCAAGCTTACATCTGTTGTATAGAAGTAATTAATGTTTATACAGGAATCTTTTGACCTTCAGTGGCATAATTCTGTACTTGAAGGTGATCCAAAAAAAGAAAATTATGTGGCACTATATATATCAACTATTTTTTCCCAGGTTGAGTTGGAGAGAGTCCATAGGCCTCATAGCATAGCTTAGGTAATTTGCTTTATTTGCCTTATCGTGAGAACCAGAGGCCATATGCTTCTCTCAGATTACTTGTATATTAATATGGGGTAATTTTGTTTAGTGCAAAACTAGAATGTAACTGGGAATGCAGTGTAGGACTGAGATATAATTTTCTCTTTCATCAGCCACTCCCCTGTCTCTCCTCCCATAAAACCAAATCTTGCTTGCAGGCATTGTCCCAGATTACTGGCTGTGTTTAATGAGTTGGCCCCAGCCAGCAGCCAAACTCTCACCCAAACACTCACTCAGTGTAATGCCAGGAGAAAGTAGGAGGAATAGGAAAGAGAAAGCCTGTGGGTTGAACTAAACTCAGAGAGATCACTTACCAGTTTCAATTGTGGGCCAAACAAGCTTGGCTTGGGGAAAAATAATGTAATTTATTGCCAATTTGTATAAATATATGTATAAATTTACCAATTTAGGAAGAAAAAAGACAAACATTTAGATACCTAGGGAAAATAACTCTCTCCCCCACCTCTCCTGGGATCAACTTCACTCCTTCACTCCAGACTCTTCTCTTTGCTACCACCACCAGTTACACTCAGTCCCTTCAGAAAGGAAGTGCTGGAGCAGTGGAGAGGGGGTTATGCTTCGGATGTAGTGTTTTCTCTCTTCTGTTCCTTCCATCTTGCTGTTTTCTTCTATTCTGTCATGGGCCTTCCATGGGCTGCTGTCCCCTTAGGGTGCAGGGGGGCCTGTTCTGGAAGGCAGCAGGGGAGGAATGTGTCTGCAGTAGCTGAGTTGATTTATGTCCTAAAGCTCTGTTGCTTAATGGGCTTAGAGGACCAGAGGCAGCCACCTGCATTCCTGCAGAGGGCTGTCCTTGTGAGTGTGCCTGCCTACACATGGAGAGAGGGCTCCTTCTCAATTGAGGTTTGGCATCTAATTTGCCCAGGGAGGAATCAAGAAACCTCCCCTAGGGTAAAGTTAAGCCACATCTAAATCATAGAGTTTGCATGAGTTTCAGCATGCCCTGGAGTCACAGCTACAGCTTCTCCGTATCAAGGATGAGTCTGGAGTGTGTTGTGATTCCTTTCTAGTCTTCCTGCTGTGTGCAATGTGCAGAAAGGAGATGCATTGATAGACCTATTGACATACGATGTAATCTCAGTACAAAGCCAGGCCAGGAGTCTGGAGCTGCTCCTAAGTGTCTCAGTTTAGATATAATTTCAGAGTGTTTGTAGCTTTCCTGGACCTTTTTCACCCATTTTCTCTTAGGAAAGGAAAAATCTTGCTTCTTCATTTTTTTTCATACCTGTTCATTTTTCAATAACGTCTTTCAATAACGCAGAGAAAACAAAGTTAAAGGAAGCATTTATGAAAATCTGTGATCTCTCATTAGAATGGTAATGAAGAGGTTTCATTTACTGAATTAACATTTTAATTGGGAATTCATTGAGCTTTAAATTAAATGTATTCTGTGTCTTCAGATATGATATTGCTTTGGTTAGAAAGGAGTCTAAAGCAGGTCTAAACCTGGCTGAAAATGGCTCTGTGTTGGCTTGTGATGGTTTCCCCTTTTCCACAGTCATCTGTCTCCCTCATCCCTCACTCATTATCCAACCAGGTAGGACTGAGACAGATCATAAAAGTACAGGAGACTCAGCATCATGTGTTCATTTCCAGTCCCATGGATACTAACCAGAGGATAACATAACATCCTGGTTTGAGCTGGGATGGAATTAATTTGTTTCCCAGTAGTTGGTGTGGAGCTGTATTTTGGATTCAGTATGAGAATGGAGTTGATAACACACTGATGTTTGGGTGTTGCTAAGCAGTGCTTACCCCAAGTCAAGGACTTTTCAGTGTCCCAGGGTATGCCAGGGAGGCAGTGCACAAAAAGCTGTGAGGGAGCATGGCCAGGACAGCTGACCTGAACTGGCTAAAGGGATCTTCCACACCACAGAATGTCATGCTCAGGACATAAACTGGGGGATGTTGGCTGGGAGCTTCTGATGGCTGGTCAGGGGCAGGCTGGGCGTTGGTCAGCAGATGGTGAGCAATTGTACTGTGCACCTCTTGTCTTTCTTGGGCTTTATTCCTGTCCTTCACTTTTTGTTGTCTCCCTTTTCACTGCAGTTATATTTTATTGTTATTGTTATTCAATTTATTTTATTTAATTTCCGTTACTAAACTGCTCTTATGTCAACTCATAGGTTTTAGGTTTTTTTTCTGATTCTCCTCCCCCTCCTACTGAGGTTTGTGTGGGTGTGTGACTGAGTAGCTGTGTGCTGCTTAATTGCTGGCTGGGCTTAAACCAGGGTGCTTAAAGAATTGCATTGGCTGGAAGCAGAAGATAGTTTGTGAGCCTGAGGGAATATAACCAGTAAGGGTAACATGTCCACCATAAACCATACAGAGGTTTAGTGTAGCCAGAATGGTAAAATCTAATTTGTTACTGTATAATGGCATTTCATACTAGCAAGGATGCTAAGTTGATGAATAAAAAAAAGTTATTAAGAATTTACCATGGGGATATTAGCCATGAGTGAGACAAAGTTTCTAAGAAAAGGTAGTGTTCTGTAGATTATTTTTGAAACAATCGAACAAATTCATGTGCTCAAAGCTCTTCTATTATCTCCAGTTGTATCAGTTGACCTAATGAGAGATGTCCACAGACCATATCATGATTATCCTCATGCTGTAATATGTGTGCATTTGATATTAATCACGGATGCTTTAGACTTTAATTAGCCACGTTATAGTGGCATTTATTGCTCAGAGACTCCAAAAGGAGGAAGCTACCCAGAAAGGGTAGTACATCAGTACATCCCTTCCTCAGTAGCTTGGCTCCTACTGCACAATCTACAAATTGCTGACTGTTGTGGTAGTAGGCTGTTTGCATACACTAAATAGAAAGGAGATGTTATGGCAGAATTAAAGCACTGGTTACAATGTTTCTGCCTGCAACCTCTTTCCCCTTACAGTATATTCATAGGAGGAAAAGTTTAGCCAGTTCAGTTTTCTTGATTTGGTTTTAATGATGGTACTTTTCAGCCCTTGCCTCTTACAGTGGACTTTGTTGTCACTCTTGCCTTGTGAGTGGCACAACTGGAACTGATTCCTCCAGTATTTGAAAGAATATTATGCTGTGTTCATTTCTTTTACAGTACATGTAGGAATAAATTATATATGCCAATTAAGTAGGGTGGAGTTTGAGAAGTGTTCAATATATATCCTGATGTCGGTGAAAATCTGTGGTTAAACCCTCTCCCAAACTTCATCTTTTCAGATTGAGCACTACATGAGAAATGTTTTTGAAAATCCTAATTAACTTGCCTTGGCAAATTTATTTATTGCTATGTTATAAGAAGAGGAAATTATAGTACTAAATACTGTGTGAGCTGTTGTCCCAGCTGACGGCTTCATTAGGGAGCAGTGACACCAAGTCTGTTGGGTGAAAAGTGACAGCCATATGACTCTGCAGAACAGTTATTTTGCCTTGCACACAACATTTTTACAAGCTCTATGTTTCTGATGATGCTGATTTGGAAGTATAGTGTCGCCTACAGACAAGTGAGCTGGGCATATTTTGAGCTTACAAAGGTGTAATAGTCTGCACTGCAGAGCAAATACATGTTAGCTACACCCATGTAGTTTGCTGTATCATTTATAGAGTTGCACTGATAGCTACAGCCTGGGCTGAATTTCAGAGACAGTTTGTGACAACAGACAGGAGTGCCTAGGATGAAAGATAAATGTCACCTTTCAGTGCTGCATCTGATAAGAAGCTAAGACAAGCGGTCAGCTACAAGTTAAAACATCTTTTCAAACCCCTATATGCCCTTCAATCTCACACCCTTTGAAAATAACCTTCTTTTCCCTGTTGTCTCCTCAAATCCAAGCTGTATGTGGGAGGTGAGTGTTCTGATCTGATTGCCAGTCATTCTCTTACACACAGATTTTTCATTCCTGACCAGCTGTCAGACATAGTCCCCTAACATAGTATCCAGTGGTTTGCTATGCCCTCCTGCACTCCTTGCTGGGTCTCTAGGTCAGCCAGCCTCAATACAGCCTCATTGTGTTTCTTAATTTTTTAGCTTTAGGGTCCTTTATGTGCAATAATTAGCTGCCAACAGGCTTGGAAAATAAATACTATGGTCACAATGTTAAATTGGAAACAAAAGCTGGAGAAGGAAAAGGAGTATTTAAAGGACTACTGTGGTTGCACTGTTTTAGAATCCTTCTGTTCTTTCTCACGGAGAACATAGATAAGTTGCATTCTTTCACTTTTCTAATCTCTGTGTTTGGCACCAGGTGTCATTTGGCTGTGGCCAATAGGCTTGGGAGGTGGACTTTTCACTGACCAGTAGTTGTTGGAGTATGTTAGAGTATAAAAAGCCTTTACTGTAAATAAACTGTCCTTCTCCGCCATACTTGGTCTGCTTGGTTTCTCTCAGCAAGCTTCTGCGCCAGGGGGGGTCGCAACCACAGACTACTTTTTCAGATGTTACTTGAATCCTGTGAAGTTTTGATAGACCAGAAAAGGTCTGGTAGAAAACCAGATAGCAAGGAGGCTCTCCTACTCACAGGAGAGATTAGCTAGAAGAAATAGGAGAGGAAAAACGACAGGTGATGTGAAGAACAGAGAGGTAGGTAGGAAGACTAGCTCAGAGCAATGATGTGTTACTGTCCAAGAAGAGTTTTTATTAGAACCTTAAATCTGAGACATTTGGGGGTGAACCTGTAGGTCTTTATTGCCATCAGTTTGAAGAGCAGCTCACACACGACTTAGTAGTTCAGGCGTGCCTTACCCGGGTTCATCCTGTAATGGCACAAAGCTTTTCTTTAGTGTGAGAAGTAGAGTCAACCTGCTTCT